>CM062289.1:235811300-237057840 GCA_031216915.1 Pictodentalium vernedei
AAGATCGACAACGCTGGCATATTTCAATGGCTTGAATTATGGAACTGGGCTTATTCCCTCCCACGGTTGTGGGCCCTTTTTTCCCGGCCCTTTTTTCCCGGATAGAAGCCCCCAGATCGATTCTGGTGCCTTCTGAGAAAACGTGGGGGTTAAAAACAGTAAGTTACGGTTTGCATATTTGCCCCCCCCCCCCCCCGGGCCCACCACTGTGAGCTCACACATAGGGATTGGTGGAGTGAGTCACAGGCCCTAGTCTTAACAGGCTCATGTCTTAACAGGCTCATGTGGGTATCACTGAGGTGGGACACACAAGAATCTAGAACTAGTATCCACTGATATATGTATGGTTTTAATATTTATTATCACCTCGGCATGTGTTTGGCGAAACGCTAACTGAAAATAAAATATGAACCCCCGATTAAAAAAAAAGAGAAGCTTGAACACAACGTTTTGCCGGTAAAAAGAACGGTAAGCGTTTTAAAAACTGTTTTACTAAATGTACCTCTGAAAATATGAAGTGACAATTTAATGAAGCGTGCGCAATATAAAACGAAGATAAATATTATTTGTTTTATTGTAGACTATTTTCAAATTATAAATGGTTTCTCTCCAAAACTACTTTGTGTTAAATCCCCTCGTGGTGAACAGAAACATCTAAAATTAGCTACACCTCCATCGAGCAAGTATGATAATATTCACCCCGTCGTGCACCTCAGCGAAATCGTTGTTTTCCTTGCACAAAATGGCGTGTCGATCGGTGTCGATGGAAAAATGATCTATTTTGTCTTGAAAATAGTCTACAATAAAATAAACAATACTTAATCTTCCTTCTATATACTTATTATTGCGTAAGCTTCCTTAAAAATCACTTTTCACACATTCAGAGGTACATTTAGTACTTTGAAACGTAGTTTTTATACACTTACCGTCCTTTTTACCGGATACCGTCCTTTTTACCGGCAAAAAGTATTACCCACGTCAACCGTTTCTCGGCGAAAACTTTTGAAGTAATCCCCCCCCCCCCCCCCCCAGCAAGTTTCCATCACATACCCATACTATATACCCAAAGCCAAGTGTGTGCATATATCACTATATTTACCATACCATACTATGCAGTACATAAACCATTTGTCGATTCCAGTTGGATGTAGCCAAAGTTTTGCACAGGAAAAGGTTGCTCCGCGAAAGCTCCGGTTTCAATGGGAATTTAACACTAGCTACTCCGGTAAACATCCGTGTAATCAGGGCTGATTCATCGCTACTATACTACTCAAATGAAACATCGACGTGCAGTACTCAGCGCCGCCGTACCTCCAAGTGAGTAATCGGGATTAAGTACCTTGCTCGAGGCACAAGGGAGCACACGGAGTTTCCGCTTGTTAGGATCGAACCTTTCTGTTTCAAGTCCAATGCCCTGACCACTGAGCACCCCCCCCCCCCCCCCTCCCCCCGCCCCTTCGGTTACTTGTTTCAGTTGCGAGCATTAGAAGCACGACTTGATGTCGTTTGAACTCTGAAAACCCAGGATTTGAAAAAATATTCAAATGTGTGAAAATGTAGTTGTGTGAATCCAGCTTGTACTCTAGGTGCAAGCTTGTATTTTTATCTGGCTGGGAGTAGGCTATACGGGGTCCATGCAGCGTCAAGCCAGTTTTCCCATAAAGTTGAGTTCTCAACTCTGTGGGCTTACCATGGTTTTACTGATTGTACGGTATAAGGGAAACAACTTATTTTGAATTCAAGCATTGGAATCATTATGAATTGTCTCGCAATGTTGGAGTAACGTAATTTGAGGTGAAAACCATGTTTATTTCATTAGGTTTTTCCAAACCAAATTCGGGAAAGACTTGTTATTCTTCTTTTTCAAAGTTTTTCTTCATTAGGCTTTCCCAAACCCAGTTTGGGAAAGACTATTGTTATTCTTCTTTTTCAAAATTTTTCTTCTCTATTTTTTTTTTTTTTTTTTTTTTAGGCTTTCCCAAACCCAGTTTGGGAAAGACTATTGTTATTCTTCTTTTTCAAAATTTTTCTTCTCTATTTTTTATTTTTTTTTTTTTTCCTTCCTGAATTTTGTCTGTTGAACTGCTCGAAAACAAGTTGTACGATTTTGACCAAATTTGGCACACTTATGTAATGTCATAAAATCTAGTGACATGCGGTATCGTCATATCTGTAAAAACGCGAGTTTTCAAAATATTCTGCCAAAACCTTCAAAATTTCACCATTTTTCGAATGTCTCAAAATTGTTTACAGTTATTTAGCTCAAATTTTCCACACATTTAGAGCATAACATGATACACCACAATCACCACTAAGATCTTTCAACTTTAACCCCAACTGGCCAAAAATGACATGAATATAGAATTTTTCTTCAAAATTGACCAACTTCAAGGGAAAATTTCTCTAATAACAAGGTTGTTGTAACAATTATTTTGGTTTGGATAGACGAAACAATGATTGCGGAAGAAAGTTACTGCTTACTTTTTAATCTCAGATTTAACCCCCAAGCACAATGAGGGTGAGAATAAGAGTACCGTTTGAAAATGCCAAAATTGGCCAACTTTGGTTGCTTTTTCCATCATTTTGGAAAGGGGTCAATTTCAAACACTTTTCGTGTACGTATTCACAATTGACTACCGAGCATATTTGCTGTTGTAAGTTTAGTTGTAAAGTTTAACCCTATCCCATTCTGGTTGCATAAAAGTAGATACCGTTCAAAAAAACTAAAATTTCTCAGAATTTGGTAAGTTTAGTTGACGATTTACTCCATTTCTAACTGCTTGAGCTCTGAATGTTTTCTATAGTTGCTTGCAGCTGTCAAAGTATGACAAATTTTGTTCTATATGTTATTATTAAAAGTTTAACCGTTGGCAGATTTGAGACTTCCCATAAGGGTACTGTCGGAATATTTGTTATTTTCGCCAACTTCAAGAGCAATTTTTTCTAATTACAAGGTAGTTGTAATAATTATTTTAGTATGGCTAGATGCAACAAAGATTGTGGAAGAAAGTTACTGTTTACTTCTTAATTTCAGATTTAACCCTCTAGCACAATGAGGCCGGGAATAGGAGTACCGTTTGAAAATGCCAAAATTAGCCATTTTTGGTTGCCTTTTCTATCATTTTGGAAAGGGTTAATTTCAAACACCTTTCATGTACGTATTTACAACTGACTATCGGGCATATTTGCTGTTGTTAGTTTGGTTGTAAAGTTTAACTCTATCCCATTTTGGTTGCATAAAAGCAGGTACCATCCAAAAAAATTCCAGTTTTTTTCAGAATTTTGTAAATTTAGGTGGCGATTTACTCCATTTTTAATTGGTTGAGCTCTGAATGTTTTCTATAGCTGCTTGCAGCAGTCAAAGTGTGACAAATTTTGTTCTATATGTTATTATTAAAAATTTAAACCCTTGGCAGATTTGAGACTTCCCATAAGGGTACTGTCAGAATAATTGTTATTTTCGCCTACGTTTACATGCACTTTCTCAGCACTGGAGCCATATTGTCTCAAAACCTTTTCCATGAGAGGATTGGGCCTTCATCCAAGAACAATTTTTCTGTTATATATTTTATTCAAAGTTTTAACCTTCACCCAGTTTTCGGGCCTTGAATTTGAGTGCCCTAAAATTCTTCATAAAATTGGCTAATTTGGAGCTCAGTTTCTTCCATTTTCGAAAGGGATATCGAAAAATGATTTACATGTTCGTATTTACAATTGCCTACCGAGCATATTTGCTGTTGTAAGTTTGGTTGTAAAGTTTAACCCTATGCTCGTTCTGTTTGCATAAAGATAGGTGCAGTCCAAAAAAACTCTCGTTTTCAGAATTTGGTAAGTTTAAGTGACGATTTACTCCATTCCTAATTGATTGAGCCCTGAACGTTTTCTAAGGCTGTATGCAGCAGTCATAGTATGACAACTTTTGTTTTATATGTCATTATTAAAAGTTTAATCGTTGGCAGATTCGAGACTGCCCATATGGGTATGGTCGAAATAATTTAATTTTCATAAAATCACTGAATATTGATAAGCGTGCAGTGGTAGTTTGGAATAGAATATCCGAAAATGCTTTCAAAATTCGGATTCACAGTTCAATTCCAAGAATATTTTCTGTTATAAGGATGCTGTAAAGTTTAACGCAATCCCTGTCTCAGATGCATAATGGCAGATGCCGTCGGAAAAAACCTCATTTTTTTCAGAATTTCGTAGGTTTAAGTGACAATTTACTCCATTCCTAATTCAGTGAGCGCTGAATATTTTCTATGCCCGCATGCAGCAAGCATAGCATGACAACTTCTGTTTTATATGTCATTATCAAAAGTTTAACTCTTGGCATATTTAGGAGTCCCCATGTGGGTATTGTCGGAATAATTGTTATTTTCGTAAAATCAATCCCAGAATATATTGATAACCGTGCAGTGGCCTTTCAGTGGTGCTACATGAATCCGCAAATAGTTAAGGTTGAAAAGTTCATCAAATAGACAAATATAATACCTAACACAGCCGGTGACAGGTAAATAATGAGTGGAAAAGTCGATGAGTTGAGAATAAAGTAGGGACGAATCGTGCCCTCGGTTTCCACCTGATCCACGGTATTTCCACGCGGTCTCGGCACTTGACAAAGATACTAAACTGTCGGGCAGGGACAGTAGGAAACATTCTGAGAATTTCATTTCAAGTTGCTGCCTTGCTTGATCTGGACATAATTGGAATATATCCGACATTGTATCTGTCGGATATATTCCAATTATGTCCCGATCACTTCACCCCGACTGTCCGCATGAGGGCACCATGAGGCCGTGTACTACGGCATACTGCACGCCGATGGTGCGCATGTCTTCAACCAATCTAACCCTGCCTGTGCTACAGTGCGGAGGCACTATGTTGAGGAGCTGGCAGCTGCTCGACATTGCTCAGTGGTTCTCTCTGGGTACTCCGGCTTCCTCCACCCATGCAACTGTCACAGACATAATATGACCTTGAATGTTAATGTGTCGTCAAAACCTAATAAATAAATCCAGTACCAGTTTTGCTCGTACAAATATTAGCACAGTCAGACAAAATTCATTTTCTGATTAATTTCGTACTTTTCTGTACTCACCTTCCCTGAGTAAGATTGGTATACCTTTTCAATCTCAGATTTAACCCTCAAGCACAATGAGAGTGAGAATAAGTGTACCATTTGGAAATACCCAAATTATCCAACTTTGGTTACTCTCTACTATCATTTTGGAATGGGTTAATTTGAGACACTTTGCTTTGCTATATGCAGAGATGTTTAATCAATAAATCCGGCTTTAGTTATGCTCTGGGACTCAATGAAACATGTGCTTTGGCCACTTAAAATTAGCACTGTCTGCACAAAATGACTCACTTGTCCAAAACAAAAAGGAAAGAGCTCTTTGAGCTTCCATAACTGCTTTCAAAAATCAATGCGGAACAAATTTTGTGTTATATGTTTTGGTGTTCCGCGTTATCCAACACCAGTTTGGCCATACAAATATGAATATCGCCAGGAAAGAAAGCACATTTTCTCAGTGGTAGACTGTTTGACTTCTATGATAGAGGTCCCGAGTTTGATCCCTATCTGCGATGACCCACGTAATGTCCTTGGGCAAGGCACTTTATCCCGGTTGCAAACATGGAGGCCCGATGATGCCACGTACTAAGGCGTATTGCATGTCAGTGGTGCACATGTCTTCAACCGCTGGTACCCTGCTTCAGCAGAGCTTGAACATAATTAGAATGTTGAGCTGACAGTTGCTCGTCGATGCTCGGTGGTTCTCTCCGGGTCCTCCGACTTCCCCCACCCGTAAAACTGTCACGGTCACGATTAGCCATTGTGGATAAGTATGTGACCGCAAACACCAATAAATAAATACCGTCAGGGAAACACCCTCTGTGAAATCCTTCTGTCAATAAACAGGAAAGTAGTAATGTAATGCAAGAAATATTAACAAGCTGTTCAACATCCCTTTATTTAACTCATTTTGACTTGCTTGAACTGTACCAATCACTGTGTATACTAGCTCTCTAGATGGTTTAAACCATATCAAATAAACAACTACCTTGTGTGTGACAGTAACTCATATTACATGTATTTCATTGTATCTGAAACAGATATGTTGGAAATATTGTGAAATCATGGAGTAGGAAGCTTACCCTGGTCATTTCTGGCAACTCAATTGTCCGAAATTTTCTGGCATATTGGCTGAAAAATCGGCTCCTTCCTGACTCAGGGGTGGGTTGGGGCACAGTCCTTCATGAAACCCCGGCCCGTACGCCCATAATTCATATGTACTATTTTTTTCCAAAGCACAAAGGACATCGCTTGTTTTGCGTTCTATGAAAATATTCTGTAATTATTGAAGAGCAAATTTTGTGTTAAATATTTTGGTGTCCTGCTGTATCTCAAATATCTGTTTTGGCTGCATAAAAACTAGTAGCATCACAAAAACTTTGATTTCCACTAAATTTTCTGTTTTCAAAACTGATCGATAGTTTTGTGTACAATACAGTTTGCCTTTTCACATTAAAAAGCTGGGAAAGCCCGTAATTTGTCCAACAAATTACAATTCTCTAGTTTATTTTTCTTTTTCCTCCCTGAATTTTGTCTGTTGAACTGCTCGAAAACAAGCTGTACGATTTTGACCAAATTTGGCACACTTATGTAATGTCATAAAATCTAGTGAAATGCGGTGTCGTCATATCTGTGAAAACGCGTGTTTTCAAAATATTCTGCCAAAACCTTCAAAATTTCACCATTTTTCGAATGTCTCAATATAGTTATTTAGCTCAAATTTTCCACACATTTAGAGCATAATATGATACACCACAATCATCACTCAGATCTTTCAACTTTAACCCCCACTGGCCAAAAATGACATGAATATAGAATGTTTCTTCAAAATTGACCAACTTCAAGGGCAAATTTCTCTAATAACAAGGTTGTTGTAACAATTATTTTGGTTTGGATAGATGCAACAATGATTGCAGAAGAAAGTTACTGTTTACTTTTTAATCTCAGATTTAACCCTCAAGCACATTGAGGGTCAGAATAAGATTACCGTTTGAAAATGCCAAAATTAGCCATCATTGGTTGCTTTTTTCTATCATTTTGGAAAGGGTTAAGTTCAAAAACTTTTCATGTACGTATTCAAAATTGACTACGGAGCATATTTGCTGTTGTAAGTTTGGTTGTAAAGTTTAACCCTATCCCATTCTGGTTGCATAAAAGTAGGTACCGTCCAAAAAAACTCCAATTTTTTCAGAATTTGATAAGTTTAGGTGGCGATTTACTCCATTTTTAATTGATTGAGCTCTGAATGTTTTCTGTAGCTGCTTTCAGCAGTCAATGTATGACAAATTTTGTTCTATATGTTATTATTAAAAGTTTAACCCTTGGCAGATTTGAGACTTCCCATAAGGGTACTGTCAGAATAATTGTTATTTTCGCCAACTTCAAGGGCAAATTTCTCTAATTACAAAGTAGTTGTAACAATTATTTTGATATGACTAGATGCAACAATGATTGTGGAAGAAAGTTACTGTTTACTTCGTAATCTCAGATTTAACCCTCAAGCACAATGAGGGCGAGAATAAGAGTACCGTTTGAAAATGCCAAAATTAGCCATCTTTGGTTGCTTTTTTCTATCATTTTGGAAAGGGTTAAGTTCAAAAATGTTCATGTACGTATTCACAATTGACTATCGAGCATATTTGCTGTTGTAAGTTTGGTTGTAAAGTTTAACCCTATCCCATTCTGGTTGCATAAAAAAGTAGGTACCTTCCAAAAAAACTCAAATTTTTCAGAATTTGGTAACTTTAGGTAGCGATTTACTTCATTCCTAATAGCTTGAGCTCTGAATTTTTTCTATAGCTGCTTGCAGCAGTCAGAGTATGACAAATTTTGTTCTATATGTTATTATTAAAAGTTTAACCCTTGGCAGATTTGAGACTTCCCATAAGGGTACTGTCGGAATAATTGTTATTTTCGCCAACGTTCACATGCACTTTCTCAGCACTGGAGCCATATTGTCTCAAAACCTTTTCCATGAGAGGATTGGGCCTTCATCCAAGAACAATTTTGCTGTTATATATTTTATTCAAAGTTTTAACCTTCACCCAGTTTTCTGGCCTTGAATTTGAGTTCCCTAAAATTCTTCATAAAACTGGCTAATTTGGACTCATTTTTCTTCCATTTTCGAAAGGAATATCGAAAAATGATTTAAATGTTCGTATTTACAATTGCCTACCGAGCAAATTTGCTGTTGTAAGTCTAGTTGTAAAGTTCAACCCTATGCTCGTTCTGTTTGCATAAAGATAGGTGCAGTCCAAAAAAAACTATCGTTTTTCAGAATTTGGTAAGTTTAAGTGACGATTTACTCCATTCCTAATTGATTGAGCGCTGAACGTTTTCTATGGCTGTATGCAGCTGCAGTCATAGTATGACAACTTTTGTTTTATATGTCATTATTAAAAGTTTAACCGTTGGCAGATTCGAGACTGCCCATATGGGTATGGTCGGAATAATTTTAATTTTCATAAAATCACTGAATATTGATAAGCGTGCAGTGGTAGTTTGGAATAGAATATCCGAAAATGCTTTCGAAATTCGGATTCACGGTTCAATTCCAAGAATATTTTCTGTTATAAGGTTGCTGTAAAGTTTAACGCAATCCCTGTCTCAGATGCATACTGGTAGATGCCGTCGAAAAAAAACTCATTTTTTCAGAATTTCGTAGGTTTAAAATTTATTCCATTCCAAATTCATTGAGCGCTGAATGTTTTCTATGCCTGCATGCAGAAAGCATAGCATGACAACTTCTGTTTTATACGTCATCATCAAAAGTTTAACCCTTAGCATATTTAGGAGTTCCCATGTGGGTATAGTCGGAAGAATTGTTATTTTCGT
The DNA here is from genome assembly GCA_031216915.1 of Pictodentalium vernedei. Classification (NCBI taxonomy): domain Eukaryota; kingdom Metazoa; phylum Mollusca; class Scaphopoda; order Dentaliida; family Dentaliidae; genus Pictodentalium; species Pictodentalium vernedei. Next base: position 235,820,212 of record CM062289.1, read on the forward strand.
AAAATCAATCCCTGAATATATTGGTAACCGTGCAGTGGCCTTTCAGTGGTGCTACATGAATCCGCAAATAGTTAAGGTTGAAAAGTTCATCAAATAGACAAATATAATACCTAACTCAGCCGGTGACAGGTAAATAATGAATGGAAAAGTCGTTGAGTTGAGAATAAAGTAGGGACGAATCGTGCCCTCGGTTTCCACCTGATCCACGGTATTTCCATGCGGTCTCTGCACTTGAAAAAGATACTAAACTGTCAGGCAGGGCAGTAGGATACATTCTGAGAATTTCAAGTTGCTGCCTTGCATGATCGGGACATAATTGGAATATATCCGACATTGTATCTGTCGGATATATTCCAATTATGTCCCGATCACTTCTCCCTGACTGTCCGCATGGGGGCACCATGACGCCGTGTACTAAGGCATACTGCATGTCGATGGTCCGCATTTCTTCAGCCAATCTAACCCTGCCTGTGCTACAGTGCAGAGGCACTATGTTGGGGAGCTGGCAGCTGCTCGTCATTGCTTGGTGGTTCTCTCTGGGTACTCCGGCTTCCCCCCCCCCCCCCCCCCATACAACTGTCACCCACATAATATGACCTTGGTTGTTAATGTGTCGTTAAAACCTAATAAATAAATAAATAAATCCAGTACCAGTTTTGCTCGTACACATTTTAGTACGGTCAGACAAAATTCATTTTCTGATTAATTTCGTACTTTTCTGTACTCACCTTCCCTGAGTAAGATTGGTATACCTTTTCAATCTCAGATTTAACCCTCAAGCACAATGAGAGTGAGAATAAGTGTACCATTTGGAAATACCCAAATTATCCAACTTTGGTTACTCTCTACTATCATTTTGGAATGGGTTAATTTGAGACACTTTGCTTTGCTATATGCAGAGATGTTCAATCAATAAATCCGGCTTTAGTTATGTTCTGGGACTTAATGAAACATGTGCTTTGGCCACTTAAAAATAACACTGTCTGCAAAAAATGACTTTGAGTGAATACTCACTCAAAAAGGGAAGAGCTCTTTGAGCTTTCCATAACTGCTTTCAAAAATCAATGGGGAACAAATTTTGTGTTATATGTTTTGGTGTTCCGTGTTATCCAACACCAGTTGGCTGTACAAATATGAATACCGCCAGGAAAGAAAGCACAATTTCTCAGTGGTAGACGGTTTGACTTCTATGATAGAGGTCCCGAGTTTGATCCCTATCTGGGACAACCCACGTAATGTCCTTGGGCAAGGCACTTTATCCCGGTTGCCAACATGGGGACACGATGATGCCATGTACTAAGGCGTTCTGCATGTCAATGGTGCACATGTCTTCAACCGCTGGTACCATGCTTCAGCGGAGCTTGAACATAATTAGAATGTTGAGCTGACAGTTGCTCGTCGATGATCGGTGGTTCTCTCTGGGTCCTCCGACTTCCCCCACCCGTAAAACTGCCACGGTCACGATTAGCCACACAATGTGTGTGTGACCGCAAACACCAATAAATAAATACCGCCAGGGAAACCCTCCGTGAAATTCTTCTGTCAATAAATAGCAAAGTAGTAATGTAATGCAAGAAATATTAACAAGCTGTTCAACATCCCTTTAATCAACTCACTTTGACTTGAACTGTACCCATCACTGTGTATACTAGCTTTCTAGATGGTTTAAACCATATCAAATAAACAACTAATTTGTGTGTGACAGTAACTCATATTACATGTATTTCATTGTATCTGAAAGAGATATGTTGGAAAAATTGTGAAATCATGGAGTAGGAAGCTTACCCTCGTTTGTTGACAAATCCCACACATTCACAAACAGACAGAATGATAGAGAATAAATTAATTATTGATATTTAAGGTCACTTTCAGCATCTACAGCTATATCATGCCCATAATATAGGTATTTATTCAAGTCCAGGTATTCATTGCATAGGCGTACAGGTCTATTTTTCAGGGGGGGATGAACCCTTTTAGCCCGAAAAAGTTGAATCTCAGGAGGAAATGCCAACTGTGGGTATGGGAGGGAGGGGGTGTCTCCCTCCCATTGAGTACCTGGAGAGAACCACCGAGCAATGGCAAGCGACTCAGACTCCCCAACATACTAACTCCACAAAAGCAGGGTTAGCATTGGGTGAAGACAAGTACATCCTCAAAGTACCCTTAGTACACATCGCCATCATGCCCCCCCCCCCCCCACGTGGGAAATTAAATTGGGATGAAGTGTCTTGCTCAAGGACACAATGTGGTTGCCACAGACGGGATTCGAACCGAGGACTTCTTGGATTGCAACAATCATCTCTACCTTCTGAGCCACCGTGCTCCCGTAATATGCAGTAATAGAACTCTTTATATGTACTTGTGTGATTATAAATGAATAATATTAACGTGGATACGGTTCCACTGAATCAACTTGTACAGTATAATGGTCAGTTTATTTGCTACTTCTAAGTGATGAGATAGGAAAACAACATTGTGTGTGGAAAACCAAAATGTTTTGTGGTCATTTCTGGCAACTAAATTGTCCGAAATTTTCTGGCATATTGGCTGAAAAATCGGCTCCTTCCTGACTCAGGGGTGGGTTGGGGCACAGTCCTTCATGAAACCCCGGCCCGTACGCCCATAATTCATATGTACTATTTTTTTCCAAAGCAGAAAGGACATCGCTTGTTTTGCTTTCTATGAAAATATTCTGTAATTATTGAAGAGCAAATTTTGTGTTAAATGTTTTGGTGTCCTGCTGTATCTCAAATATCTGTTTTGGCTGCATAAAAACTAGTAGCATCACAAAAACTTTGATTTGCACTAAATTTTCTGTTTTCAAAACTGATCGATAGTTTTGTGTACAATACACTTTGCCTTTTCACATTAAAAAGTTGGGAAAGCCCGTAATTTGTCCAACAAATTACAATTTTCTAGTTTTTTTTATTTTTTCTCCTTGAATTTTGTCTGTTGAACTGCTCAAAAACAAGCTGTACGATTTTAACCAAATTTGGCATACTTATGTAATGTCATAAAATCTAGTGAAATGCGGTATCGTCATATCTGTAAAAACGCGTATTTTCAAAATATTCTGCCAAAACTTTCAAAATTTTAACATTTTTCGAAAGTCTCAAAACTGTTTACAGTTATTTAGCTCAAATTTTCCACATATTTAGAGCATAATATGATATACCACAATCATCACTCAAATCTTTCAATATTAACCCCCATTGGCCAAAAATTACATTAATATAGCTTTTTTATTCAAAATTGACCAAATTCAAGGGCAAATTTCTCTAATTATAAGGTTGTTGTAACAATTATTTGGTATGGATAGATGCAACAATGATTGTGGAAGAAAGTTACTGTTTACTTTTTAATCTCAGATTTAACCCTCAAGCACAATGAGGGCGAGAATAAGAGTACCGTTTGAAAATGCCAAAATTAGCGATCTATGGTTGCATTTTCTATCATTTTGGAAAGGCTTAATTTCAAACACTTTTCATGTACGTATTCACAATTGACTACCGAGCATATTTGCTGTTGTAAGTTTGGTTGTAAAGTTTAACCCTATCCCATTCTGGTTGCATAAAAGTAGGTACCATTAAAAAAACTCCATTTTTTCAGAATTTGGTAAGTTTAGGTGACGATTTACTCCAATTTTAATTGATTGAGCTCTGAATGTTTTCTATAGCTGCATGCAGCAGTCAAAGTATGACAATTTTTTTGTATGTTATTATTAAATATTTAAACCTTGGCAGATTTGAGACTTCCCATAAGGGTACTGTCGGAATAATTGTTATTTTCGCAAACTTTTACAGGCAATTCTTCATCACTAAAGCCATATTGTCTCAAATCCTTTCACATGAGAAGATAGGGCATTCATCCAAGAACAATTTTGCTGTTATATGTTTTATTCCAAGTTTTAACCCTCACCCACTTGTCAGGCCCTGAATTCGAGTACCCTCAACTTGTACATGTTCATTCAAATACCAAGATTCAAGATTAGTCAATGTCTCTTTTCAGACACTCAGTCTGTGATTGATGTTCACACATTAAGAGCATAATATGATACACTAAAATCACCACACAAATATTTCAAAATTAACCCCTATTGGCCACAAATGATATGAATATATCATTTTATCTTCAAGATTTACTAACGTCAAGGGCAAATTTCTCTTAATTGCGAGGTTGTTGTAACAATTATTTTTGTATGCATAGATGCAACAATGCTTGCAGACGAAAGTTACTGTTTAGTTTTTAATCTCGTCTTTAACCCTCAGGCAAATGAGGGTAAGAGTACCATCCGAAAATGCCCAAATTGGCTAACTGTGGTTGTATCTTGGAAAGGGTTAATTCTAAACACTTTGGTTTGCAATAGGTAGAGATGTCTAATGAACAAATCCTCTGCTGTAAGTTATGCTTTCGGGCTTAACGCAACATAAGCTTTGGCCATGTAAAGAATAGTACTGTCAGAAAAAAATTGATTTTCAGTGAATTTTGCAAACATCTGCACTCATGTCCTCTAATTGCAAGGTTGTTGTTGCAGTTATTTTGGTATGGATAGATGCAACAATGATTAAAGAAGAAAGTTACTGTTTACTTTTTAATCTCAAGATTTAAACCCCAAGCAAAATGAGGGCGTGAATAAGAGAACCGTGAGAGAATGCCAAAATTAGCCAACTTTGAATGCTTTTTGTCTATCATTTTGGAAATGGCTAATTTCAAACACTTTGCTTTGCTATATTTAGTCTGCATTTTCACATTGGAAAGTTGGGAAAGCCCGTAATTTGTCCAACAAATTACAATTCTCTAGTTATTTATTGGGGTTTAACGACACTTTCGACAGCCAGAGTCACCTCGTGTCAGAGGTGAAAACCATGTGATTGCATTTTGTTTGAAAGTTTGAAAGGAAAATATATTATTATATTATCTCAACCAATTAGCACTCGTCCCAGTTAGGTGCTTTTAAGTTTCGTATTTATATGGCCTATTCCGCAGGCCAACTAACAGCATTCATGCCGACCCCGACAACCTGAATCGAGTTGGACTAACCTCCATATTAAGTACGGATAGTTTCACAAATTGTGGTAATCTATCTTTGTGAAATGACGAATCTTAATAGCTCATTATTCTTGCTACAAAATCAACCACTTTGGTTACAAAATAAGCTCATCAAGTTTTGTAACAACCACAAACCGTTTTCGTTACAAAAAACCTTGTTCACCACTTTTGTTACAACATCCTCAGCTTTTGTTACAAGTTTCGGTTGGTGCAACAAATGTGATCAATCTTGTAACACAAATGATGAGCTGTAACAAAAGCTGGCAGGTCTTGTAATAAATGTGGTGAGCTGTAAACAATTGGTTGTAACAAAAATGGTTGCTTGCATTCATCTGCTGCCAACTCCACTTGTGCAGAGTTTTACAAGTTTCGGTTGGTGTAACAAAAGTGGTCAATCTTGTAACACAAATGATGAGCTGTAACAAAAGCTGGCAGGTCTTGTAATAAATGTGGTGAGCTGTAAAAAATTGGTTGTAACAAAAATGTTTGCTTGCATTCATCTGCTGCCAACTCCACTTGTGCAGGCAGAGTTTTACAAGTTTCGGTTGGTGTAACAAAAGTGGTCAATCTTGTAACACAAATGATGAGCTGTAACAAAAGCTGGCAGGTCTTGTAATAAATGTGGTGAGCTGTAAAAAAGTGGTTGTAACTATAAATCTATAGTCTGTGATTGAAGAATCTGACATTCGTTCGTCGTTGCTCGGTGGTTCTCATCGGGTACGCCGGCTTCCTCTGCCTGTAAAACTGTCCAGCAGGATGTGACCCTGGCTGTTCAAAGTATTGTTAAACCTCAACAAACAAGCAAACAAGCAAACACTTCGCAGCTGCATCACTAACACTAGTATCGCCCAAAACCCAGTTCGTCCAGTATGCATATCTAGACATATGATAAGCATATAAAGACAAATGATATGCATATATTGACAAACGATATGCATATATTGACAAACGATATGCACATCTAGACATATGATAAACATATAAAAGACAAAATACAAGCGTATAAAGACAAACTATAAGAATATATAGATAAATGATATGCATATATCGAAGAACGATGCGCATAGTATGACTTACAATCCTGTAAGCATACATAGACCAATGATACGCATATATTGACGAACTATATGCATATCTATACATATGATAGGCATATAAAGACAAACAATAATCATATAAAGACAAATGATATGCACATATTGAAGAACGACAAGCATATATTGACGAACGATATGCATATATTAGGAGAGCGCCACATAAGGCAGCTGTGGCGATCCATACATTCACACGCGAACATTCTTCATATGAAAAGTGTACTACTCTGCAGTCAACACTAGTTGTATTAATAATCTAATTTCGGGCTGTTGGAAGAAAATGGTCGAAGATGGTCGCAAGGTAGGATCATAGGCCTAACTCGCACGCATGTTTGAGGTGTAAAAAGAAATAATATACGAACAGCTATTTCTTATTTAATTCTATTTACAGTACGGAAAGAGTGAAATATAACTAAAAACCCTTGAGGGGTGGGGTCGCCCCTTCCTATGTATTTTTGTGTAAATTTAAAAAAAACAGTGGGGTAGTCCGGGAGTGGACCCTAAAAATCCCTAATTCTATTATCTGCGCGGAGTTGCAACCAATACTTTTTTGAAAAAAGAAATAGACATAATTTTGTTTGGGGGGGGGGGGGGGTTATTATCAAATACCTCAGAGGCGTAACCCGGACAATGCCCCTGAATTCTCAAATTGTATGACCTACGTGGGGTGTGATGGGTGTAACCGTGTTATCACACCCTTTCATACCTTTTAATTCGAGTGTTTATGTCAAATCGCTGAATCCCATTTGTAGCAGAGACTCACTTTCGGCATCCCGTTTTCAAAAGGTGGGCCAAAGAGTCGTACGTGGAGTCACTCGTTCGAGCAATTGCTCTATAGCTCATTTGCTCGATAAGATTTGAGTCGTTCGAGCAATGCCTTTTCCAGTCACTGCTCGATGGTTAATTTAATGGAATCATCAGCCCTGCTTCTCGGCACCCCACTTACAGAATCACTTTTTCCGAAATGAGTCGTATGTGGAGTCACTCGTTCGAGCAATTGCTCGATAGCTCATTTGCTCGATATGTCGTTCGAGCAAGCAGTTGTGTAATGATAGTGATATGAACTGGGACCTCTAATGTACTAATGACCATTGTAGTGCCACAAATTGGTAATGGTTGAGATATTCTAGCACATAACAGAATAGTGGTAGCCAATAGTAGATAATACTAGACTGCAAGGCTGGTAGAATACCATAGAACGTAATGGTGAATACATTGGAAGCTGATCACACGACAGATGGTGATGACTATGGACAATGTGGTGGCCTTAGGCCTGTGAAGGTGATAGATGGTCTAGAAGCCAAGAGCTATATATGAGCTAGGAGCTATATAGGAGCTAGGAACAATATAGGAGCTAGGAGATGTATAGGAGCCATGTTGTAGGTATCCTCAAATACAGAGATGAGTCGTAGAGCAGTATGTGGAGTCACTCATTCGAGCTGTTGCTCTGTGGCTTATTTGCTCGATAAGATTCGAGTCGTTCGAGCAATGACTTTTTCAGTAACTGCTCGATAGCTTATTAGGGGAACTTGGAATAAGTATGAAAAGGTTGTTCGTGCAAGCAGTCGGTACTGGACTGCTTCTAGTAGTGGAAGACCACTTTGATAATGATATGAACTGGAACCCTTACTGGCAGTATTGTACTAAGAGCCATATAGTAGTGCCACAAGTTAGTAATGCTTAAACACTCCAGCACAGAACAGAATAGTGGTAGCCAATAATAATGATACAAGTCAGTAGTGGTACCGGGCTGGTAGAACACCATAGTAAAGATGAATACGATACCTGCTGATTATAGGACAGGTTGTGGTGACTATGGACAAGTAGTGGTCTTGGAGCTGTGAAGGGTGTGGGGTGGTCCAGAAGCAAGGTGCTGAATAGGGTTTGGAGCCATAACTATCTTCAGATTGATATTCTCCAAAAGGTATCCCCAAAAGGTATCCTGAAAAGGTATCCTCAAATAGTACATCACCATGTCATAGTTATTCTCAAGTACCGAGATGAGACCTGGAGCAGTGTGTGGAGTCACTCGTACGAGCAATTGCTCTGCAGCTCATTTGCTCGATGAGGTTCGAGTCGTCCGAGCGATGCCTGTTCGAGTCACTACTCGATAGCTTATTTGCCCGATCAGATTCGAGTCGTTCGAGTCATACCCATGCCTGCTCGATTGTCTTTTGGGTTTGAGAATCACTGAGACCTTTGTTATACATAAGGGAGATAACTCTGTATGGGTAGATACAGCTTACTGGAAATCGAGCAATCTTACTGGTGATTATCAGACTTGGACGTGAGCAGCTGGAATAGCGACTGTAATCAGGGGGGGGGGGGGCGAAAAAAATTGTTGCGTGAACATAGGTGGGAGTGGGTGGGTGGTCAAGTGCCAACAAAATGTGTGTAAACAGTTTATGTAATTTTTTTCCTTTTTCACTGTCATGACTGTCATGGTATCTTTTGTGCCCCTAACAGTAACAAAATGTCGCCAATTGACCATAAAAGCCTATTTAGAAGCATTAGTAAGAAAAGTAACCCCCTCAATGTGATAAATATTGGAGAATTTCATCAAAATCCTACATGAAGATGGGGGTAGGTGTCCGATATTGGACGGAAAAAAAATGTCCCACAAAAAGTCTAAACTAAAATATCCACAATATAATTCATTCATATACGAGGTTTTTTTATGGAATATTCTTTAAAATAAAGCATAGTATATATAATACTTCATAATGGCTGGGTGGGATTGGTTTTTCAAAATGAAACAATTTAAAATATTAACTTTTATTTCAACAAAAACAAAAAAGCCTGATTTAACAAAGACAAAAAACGTCTTTTTGATAGCTATCCTGCTATGCAGATGCCATAACAAAAACAAAAGACAAGGTTTGCTCTTCTTGAGTCAGAACAAAAACAAGTTCCCTTTGTGCAGTTTTACGCAACCAATACATATACACGGTTACAGTATAAGCACTAGGCCTGGTGAATTAATTATGGGCATAGTGCTCACATATGCCTGCATATGCCATGATTTGCAGAAACTAGATTGTTCGAAGTGCATATCACTGCATATCAGAATATCAAAATTAGGAAAAGCTTATTTAAATTTGATTTAAAATCCAAGATTTCTGGGAAAAAGAATAATTGATTTTAATTTGCAAAGTAAACACCGAGAAAACTTGGGTTAGCAGAATAATGAGCTATACATTTAGTTTGTCTGACTCTGATCTGGTTTGACTGGGATTTTACATCTCATTTCAACAACTATGGTTATATGGAGCCTAAATCACAACGTTGTTAGTTCCAAGATGAAGGTATAATTACATAAATAGATCCACTGGATGACTAAGACTAAGAAATCCACCAACCACTGGGGGGGAACTAACAAGCTCATTCGTCCACACAGAGACTCCAATATGAGGATAAAACAAATTCTTTAGAATTTGCAACATCAATATAGTAAAATATCTATTTGAACAGCTAGATCATAGCTGCTGTGCATTAACAACCTGGTTACCAAATGTGGACCTATTATACCCGGGGCCACACAGGGTTCAAGCTATACAATAATGTGTCTTTGTGAACTGATGTAAACCTGGTAAGTCTTAAAAAATGCATCTGATAGGATAAATGGAAACATGTTTGAAGATATAAAAATATGTATTGAATCAAGTGTGCATTAAGCGCTTCGACTTGGTGTTCGAGTGCCGAAGTTTTGTATATAAAATGTATGAAAAGGGGGGGGGGGCCTCCCAAACTGTTATGTCAAAATATACAAGAAAGGATGGGTGGGTCAAAAATTCTGCAAAAAAACCCTCAAATTTCCACCTGCGTCCACGCATTTTTCTTCCGCCCCCCCCCCCTCTACCATCCCCTGTTGTAATAGGTAGAAAACGAGAATTCTGGGGAAAATCTTATCCAGTAAAAGTACCTTTTTACAATAGAACACGCCTTATCCCAAATGAGTATATGGGGCTAGCTTAAATTTATGGCATTCATGTATACATACGAGGCCTTCATGTACGCACATTACGTGTTACTTTTATTAGCCCAAAATGGGGGCTTCGCCTTAAAACTGTTCCAACTGAAAGGCTCTACTAGACTGTACACCAAAACAAACGAATAGGGTTGGATAGACAGAAACTATAGCATAGCTTACAGATACATAGATAGAAGCGAGGATTCTAAATGAATCTGAACAACAGGTAGAAAATGGGAAAATCCAACACCAGAAAAGTATTCTTGTTTAATAGAACACACCCTTCCCATTTAGGACCCTATAGCACTACGCTAATCTTATAAGCACCAAATGGGGCTTCGCCAAGTGTGTTTCAATACTTTTGGGTTGTTTTTGTGAGATTTGCTGAAATTGACGATTTGGTAATTATGTTTATTTTTATACAAAGGAACTCACCCTCCGGACATACCCCTTTCTATATAAGAGGGCTTTTGGGTCACATAGCAACCCCGGCACATGTCTCCCGCCATAGAAACCAAGATGGCGCCTCCAGTATTCAAAATTGACGACGGAAATACATATCACACTAACAACACGCGCTGCGCATGCGCACCGAGACCACGTACGTGAGAACCACCAGATGAGAACCACCTGATAGGGTCCGAGTCATCCTTGATATACTGCTACCCTCTGATTGAAACTTGACTGCTCTTAGCAGTTAACAACTACCATCACTGAATGTACTCTGCACTGCCACCTTGGCACCTCCACGTTCCATTCTTAGAGTGACATGACTTTTGACTTACACTTGCGAGCAAGCGACGAATCGAGGTTCCAACCCGATATTCTTACACATTAAACCAAGGGGAGTCGGAAATAATTTTCAGGAACATTTTAACCTTCGACCACCCACCCAGCCATTTCCATTTTTTTTTTCATTTTGGACAGTTTTTTTCCCGATCAATTTCTTAACCCCCCCCCCCCCCCCCCGCGGCATCCCTTTGATGGATAATCACAGCCCTGCGCGTTATTCGCGGTGGCTCAGTGGTAGACCGTTGGACTTCTGTACTAGAGGTCCCGAGTTCGATCCTCGTCCGGGACGACCCACGTTGTGTTCTTGGGCAAGGCACCTTATCCCGGTTGCCTGCATGGGGGCACGATGGCGCCGTGTTCTAAGGCATACTGCACGTCGATGGTTCACATGTCTTCAACCGCGTAACCCTACTTGAGCGGAGCTTGAACAGAGTTAGAATGTTTAGGAGCTGACAGTTGCTCGTCGATGCTCGGTGGTTCTCTCCGGGTACTCCGGCTTCATCCACAGGTAAAACTGTCATGGTCACGATTAGCCACTATGCATAAGTATGTGACCTTAAACACCAATAAATAAATAATAAATGGTATTCACAATACTTTAAAAATGTTGACGTGATAGTCTCTAATGATATATCATTTTTTCCAGTATTATTTGTCCACAGTTTTCACAGGACGTTGATGAGCATTGTGAATTGAAAAACATCTGAAAAAGGTAAGTTTTCTGCAAGTTTGTGGTCTATTTTCTCATATCCGCGCAGTATATTGGGGATTTAAAGTTTGGAACATGTGGCAAAGGCAATCAAAAGATGACAGTTGATCAGCTGTGTTGTTCTAACTTTCAGAATTGAACAGAGTTGTCTCAGCGTGTATCCATGTCAAACAAACATGGATTATGACATACCAAAATCGACAAGTGCATTAACAAGAAAACGTTTTGCGCAAGCATAAAAGCTCGAGAAAATTCCCATGAAACACCCTTATTTTGTGCACATATCATAATCATCGTATCAGAACATAAACAAGAAACACCCCGAGAACAAACTGGAATCTCTCTCACCAAAAGATGAATACCACATCTCAAAACATTGTGACTGGTGGTTCACAAAAAAATACTTAAAAAATAATTTCAAGTTTATTGGACAGGATGCCAAACTATGGGGGTAAAATATCTTCATTCGAATATAGCTAACTACCCTGAGACAGATCGGTCCGCTGGTAGGCCTATCTATATAAAGCTCGAGAACTCCCCCGCGGATTGTATAGCTTCTTTGGTGACCATCAAAATTGTGTGCACTAAATTAAATATATTAGGTCTAATCCAATCGCTTTTATCGGCTTGCCTTTTTAGTCAAATCTGCCCAGCCTCAATTGTTATACCTGCTACCAACAAGCATTGGCACTGAAACACGTAAAATACGTTAGAAACAAATACTCGAGAGCTTCATAATCACAGTTCTCGGAAAATAATGTATTTTTCTAGTATTGCACTTCTGGCGAAAAGGGGCACGCCCTCTAGCCTCGGGGCATGGGGCAGCTCCACCAGCTTACGGCGCCCTTGTATCCATCACTATTGCTCTTCAATTGATTTTCATATCTATTTATTATTGAGACTTCATATAACTTCCGATCGGGAGCGCGGTGACTCAGTGGTTACGGCATTGAACTTCAAATCGAGTGGTCCATGGTTCGATCCCCGCCAGGGGTATCTGCGTCGTGTCCTTGGGCAAGGCACTTAATCCCTATTGTCCGCGTGCACGGGGCACGGTGGCACTGTGTACTTAGGCGTAATGCACGTCGATTGTGCACTTGTTTTCAACCAATGCTTACCCTGCTTGTGTGGACTTAGTGCCTTGGGGAGGCTGACAGTTGCTCGCGGTTGCTCGGTGGTTCTCTCCGGATACTTCGGCTTCCTCCACCGTAAAACTGTCCGACACAGGGTAACCCCGGCTTTCGAAAGTGTCGTTTAAACTCCAATAAATAAATAACTTCTTATCCTAAAATTTATAATACTCGCAGTGCATTGGATTTCCTTGTCTAACAATGATTTACACATTTTTTCTTTAAAATATAATAATTGCATTGGATTTTTTTCCTTAGATATTTAACCCTTTACCTAACCAATCAGCCGCATCCGTCCAAGTAATATGTAAAATCAGCAGTTGAAAAAATATTATTTTTCAACAAATTTCAACAAAACGGTAACCATATCATGTATCATGGGTCACGTGGTATGGGTTTGTTGAAATTTTTGAAAAAAAATTAAAAAATGATATTTAAAATAATAAATTTTGATATCGTCTGCGTTGGGTAAAGGGTGAAAATGAGAAACTTCACAACTTGATCCGACAAAGTGGGTAAGAGGACACTCAAGGGAGGGGTCAGGTAAGTATATTCATTTAAATCATTATGTAAGTCGGTTGGGAGTAAGCCTATATCGACAATGTGTATCTGGGTTCTGAGAGGAGAGAAGGGACGAGGCGCGGATAGTGGGATGCAGGGGAAAGAAGGCATTCTCATCTGCAAACCGCAGCTGTCTGGATTGTTACTGATAGTAGGGGTGTGATTTCCCCAGAACAGAGTTAGAATGTTGAGGAGCTGACAGTTGCTCGTCGATGCTCGGTGGTTCTCTCCGGGTACTCCGGCTTCATCCACACGTAAAACTGTTATGGTCACGATTAGCCACTATGCATAAGTATGTGACCTTAAACACCAATAAATAAATAATAAATGGTATTCACAATACTTTTAAAATGTTGACGTGATAGTCTCTAATGATATATCATTTTTTCCAGTATTATTTGTCCACAGTTTTCACAGGACGTTGATGTGCATTGTGTACTGAAAAACATCTGAAAAAGGTAAGTTTTCTGCACGTTTGTGGTCTATTTTCTCATATCCTCGCAGTATATTTGGGATTTAAAGTTTGGAACATGTGGCAAAGGCAATCAAAAGATGACAGTTGATCAGCTGTGTTGTTCTAACTTTCAGAATTGAACAGAGTTGTCTCAGCGTGTATCCATGTCAAACAAACATGGATTATGACATACCAAAATCGACAAGTGCATTAACAAGAAAACGTTTTGCGCAAGCATAAAAGCTCGAGAAAATTCCCATGAAACACCCTTATTTTGTGCACATATCATAATCATCGTATCAGAACATAAACAAGAAACACCCCGAGAACAAACTTGAATCTCTCTCACCAAAAGATGAATACCACATCTCAAAACATTGTGACTGGTGGTTCACAAAAAAATACTTAAAAAATAATTTCAAGTTTATTGGACAGGATGCCAAACTATGGGGGTAAAATATCTTCATTCGAATATAGCTAACTACCCTGAGACAGATCGGTCCGCTGGTAGGCCTATCTATATAAAGCTCGAGAACTCCCCCGCGGACTGTATAGCTTCTTTGGTGACCATCAAAATTGTGTGCACTAAATTAAATATATTAGGTCTAATCCAATCGCTTTTATCGGCTTGCCTTTTTAGTCAAATCTGCCCAGCCTCAATTGTTATACCTGCTACCAACAAGCATTGGCACTGAAACACGTAAAATACGTTAGAAGCAAATACTCGAGAGCTTCATAATCACAGTTCTCGGAAAATAATGTATTTTTCTAGTATTGCACTTCTGGCGAAAAGGGGCGCGCCCTCTAGCCTCGGGGCATGGGGCAGCTCCACCAGCTTACGGCGCCCTTGTATCCATCACTATTGCTCTTCAATTGATTTTCATATCTATTTATCATTGAGACTTCACATAACTTCCGATCGGGAGCGCGGTGACTCAGTGGTTACGGCATTGAACTTCAAATCGAGTGGTCCATGGTTCGATCCCCGCCAGGGGTATCTGCGTCGTGTCCTTGGGCAAGGCACTTAATCCCTATTGTCCGCGTGCATGGGGCACGGTGGCGCTGTGTACTTAGGCGTAATGCACGTCGATTGTGCACTTGTTTTCAACCAATGCTTACCCTGCTTGTGTGGACTTAGTGCCTTGGGGAGTCTGACAGTTGCTCGCGGTTGCTCGGTGGTTCTCTCCGGATACTTCGGCTTCCTCCACCGTAAAACTGTCCGACACAGGGTAACCCCGGCTTTCGAAAGTGTCGTTTAAACTCCAATAAATAAATAACTTCTTATCCTAAAATTTATAATACTCGCAGTGCATTGGATTTCCTTGTCTAACAATGATTTACACATTTTTTCTTTAAAATATAATAATTGCATTGGATTTTTTTCCTTAGATATTTAACCCTTTACCTAACCAACCAGCCGCATCCGCCCAAGTAATATGTAAAATCTGCAGTTGAAAAAATATTATTTTTCAACAAATTTCAACAAAACGGTAACCATATCATGTATCATGTGTCACGTGGTATGGGTTTGTTGAAATTTTTGAAAAAAAATTAAAAAATGATATTTAAAATAATAAATTTTGATATCGTCTGCGTTGGGTAAAGGGTGAAAATGAGAAACTTCACAACTTGATCCGACAAAGTGGGTAAGAGGACACTCAAGGGAGGGGTCAGGTAAGTATATTCATTTAAATCATTATGTAAGTCGGTTGGAAGTAAGCCTATATCGACAATGTGTATCTGGGTTCTGAGAGGAGAGAAGGGACGAGGCGCGGATAGTGGGATGCAGGGGAAAGAAGGCATTCTCATCTGCAAACCGCAGCTTTCTGGATTGTTACTGATAGTAGGGGTGTGATTTCCCCACCCATCCCCACTATCATTAACACCTCGACCAGTCGCTTATTAATAACTACATAACACATGCAGAAGTTGGCGATTTGAGCCAAGTATACGACAGATAACGAACTCACTGGCGATAGCAGTGGTCTCTAAAAACGTATCAACTGATTACTGGGAGAGAAAGAGAGGTCCATTTCTTAAATGTTCATTAAAGCCATGACCCTCACAGATGACTATTATGACTTGCCTCACGGCCGCACTAAAAATCTATATACGCCACTGATAAAGTATAATGTCTGACATTCATTTTTTTCTTTTCTGACCTGTTTTGACCTTCAAATTTTTTTCAAACTGTTATAACCTTTGCCACGTTGGTGGCTAACCTTCTGAAGTATAAAAAGACAAGCAAGCCAGTGCAAAAGGTATGGCCTAAATATATTGATCTTCGGGAGACAAGAGGTCTGTTTGAATTGGGAATTATACTCGAAAATATAGGGATGGGGTTCGTCCAGAGGCGTAGAGAAGATGGCTTATTGGGGGCGTTAAACTGATTTTCCCGACTGTGATGGATCAAGTCCAAACTGACTAATATTCCAACTACATACTCAAAGCATGTCTTCTTTGAAGGGACGCCTTGATTATGTAGTTGGAATATTAGTCAGTCGGGACTTGAGTTCAAAAACTCGAAACTTATTGGAATTTTGTTGGTGAATAAAATAAATATAATTCACAGTTGTTGTTCGTGGCGATCAAATATTCGGAATGCAGTTGAGGTATTCAGTTATTTCCACGACTATCAAAAATTGTAACACGCAGTTTCTGTTTACACCCGATAACTTTCGTTTTCGGCAAATTCGTTAAAATCTTCGCAATGTCGTATCTTCTGCGAATTCGTTTGCATAGTTTTTTTAAACAAAGATTTAAATATTTTTTTGTTGTTTCTGACGCCCAGCACTAAGTCTTTGCACACAGTGTTTCTTTAACGTGCTCTTTCACAGACACGCAAAATCAGAGTCGATATTTTTTTTTCAAATTAGTGGCTTATTGTCCCGAAATGTGTTCCATGACATCAGTGCTATTATGTCCAAATAATGGATATAAGACTATGGAGCTGAAGGTGTGAAAAGGGGGCGATGTTGCACTGTCGACAGATTTTTTTCGTCGTTCATGTTCCATCTTTTCCAGCACTAACCTAGTACGTAATTTCCACTTTTGTTGGCGATTTACAGTCATTTGTACGGTGGCTGATTTAGGCCACCCTCAATACTTAATAATATAAGTATTAAGAGAGATAATATCTCGAGATCTCGAGATAAGCATATATAATCGGTGTCACCCTTTGATCATTTGCATGAATTCACTCCTGTCACACAAACTGTTTATTTACTTGTCGCATCTTTTTCGACTGCAACACATTCATGCCTCCCATGACAATTACACGAATCCACCCACTCCTGTCACCCAGAAAAGTGAATAACTTATCAACCAACCACTTTGTTGCGTATTAGTTATGAGAGCCCACCAAACCTCAGTCCAGCACTAATATAAACCGAGTCCCGTCATCCGAGCTTGCACTTGCTGGTGTCTTGTTCCCACTCCAATCCCAAAGTGTCAACCCACCCCGGTACCCCCCAGTACCTACTGTAGCGCCTTTTACCCTAAAACACAACGTTTTCTCACTACTTTACAAGATGAAAAGTTTGTGTCTGTCTAATACTCCAAATCCAAAGTGTTGATCCAGTACCCGGTACTTCCTAGTGCATATACTGTAGCGTTTTTTACCCTAAAACTCAATGTTTTCTCACTTCTTTTCCTCTCAGCTCCACGCCGATTGTAGTGATGTTTACCCTAAAACACAAAGTGTATTCACCACTTTACAAGACACACACCCATAAATACCAAATATTTCCTTCCAGCTCCACACTGAATGGAGTGATTTTTACCACAACTCACAAAGTGTACTCACTGCTTTGTAAGATACAGACCCGTAAATACCAAATAGCTCCACCACCTCCACACTGAAAGGTTTCACCCCCACAGTGAAACCAATCACCCACTCATTGGTGGATTTTTCACCTACTTTCCACTTTGGTAACTGAGACACATCGTCTCTTGGCACGTTGTTATTCCACGGGCCCGTCATACAGCATAACTTTGACCCCATCCCGCGTCCATTTTGACCGAGCAAATCGACGATGCTACTGGGTGTATAATAACCTTACATCAGCGATAGCTATAAACCTACCGTCGGATTCCCCTTCCTTTCGTTGGTTTGAAAAGTCTGGATTAGGCGTAACTAGTTACCCCCTGTGGATAATGCTTCCGGACGAGCGATTAAGGCCCTCACGTATTACCAACGTCAGTGTTAGGCTGCAGAAACCAGACAAAACCGACAATTTATGGTCAATACCCAGCAATCTCCTGACCCCCAGGACCAAATTAAAAAAACTGAAATCCATAACTGTGAGCCCAAGAGGCGAATGGAATCACCCACCCCCCCCCCCCCCTCTCCCCGTTGAATCCCAAACGTGGCAGGATGGGCATGCCTACATTGTTTCCACACAAAACCCAATTACATGCGCAATGACTAATCATGACCATAACAGTTTTACGGGTGGAGGAAGCCGGAGTACCCGAAAAGAACCACCGAGAAACGGCGAGCAACTGTCAGCTCCCCAACATACTAACTCCACACAAACAGGGTCGGCATTGGTTGAAGACAGGTGCACCATCGACATGCAGTACGCCTTAGCACACAGCGCCACCGTCCCCCCACGTAGGCTATGGGGGTAAAGAGTCTTTCCCAAGGACACAACGCGGTTGCCGAACCAAGGACCTCTCGGCTTGTAGCTTGCACGTATACCTATTGAGCCACGGCGCCCCCAGGACCAATCAATCATATGATACGGGATATCCTGTATTACTGTCGGTTCATGAGTTAATATTGAAGATAGGGGTCACAAGTACTGGGTGGGTGGGTGGGGCGGGGGGTCTCCTGTGACCGGGTGAGAGTATGGGATCACGGAGGATCGTATTGTTAACTGGGGTGTCATGTTGTAGCTGGTTAAGGGTGGCAGTAAACGACGTTTAGGGAGCTTCATCTCGTTCGGAGATACTGGGAATCGGGTTTAAGTTGTCCTTCTTTATATGCGCGGGACTGGATACTTCACTGTTGGCGTTGTTACTTTCGGGTATCTCAGTGGATAAGTGTGAAAGGTGTATGGACCGTTGAGACTAGTCTGTGTCATCTTGTGAGTTAAGAGGGAGTGGCGCGTGGTCCTGGTGGAACAATGCTCTCATGGATGGCGAAATTAAGGTTTCCCAGGTTGGAATGGGTTTCAGCCGGTGAGAACATTGGGGACCAATCAATCTTATGGGACGGAATGTCCTGTATTACTGTCGATTCATGAGTTGACGTTGTGGGTGGGATCACAAGTACTGGGGGATCTCCTGTAGCGGTTAAGTGTATACGATCACGGAGGGTCGTATGGTTAATTGGGGTGCCATGTTGCAGTTGGTTAAGGGTGGCAGTAAACGACGCTGAGGGTGCTTCATCTTGTTCGGAGATACTGGGAATCGGGTTCAAGTTGTTCTTCTATATATGCGCGGGACTGTATACATCACCATTGGAGTTGTCACTTTCGAGTATTCTCTGGAGGAGTGTGAAAGGTGTATGGGCAGTTGAGACTTGTCAGGGCGACAGGTCAATCTTTTCATTACTACATGTAATTGGGTTTTGTGTGGAAACAATGTTAGTAATGCCCATCCTGCCACGTTTCGGATTCACAAGAGGGGGGATTCTATTCGCCTCTTGGGCTCAGGATTATGGGTTTCAGTTTGGGTGTATAATTGTGAGAACGGCTCCTGTGTGTCAGGAGATTGCTGGGTATTGACCATAAATTCACGGTTTTGTCTAGCATCAGTAGCCAGCAAGCCCTTTTCTAACACTGACGTTGGTAATACGTGAGGTCCTTAATCACTGGTCCGGAAGCAGTATCCGCTGGAGATAACTAGTTACGCCTAATCCAGACTTTTCAAACCAACGAGAGGAAAGGGAATCCTAGGGTAGGTTTATTGCTGTCGCTGGTGTAGGGTTATTATACATCGGGTAGCACCGTCGATTTGCTCGGTCAAAATGGACGCGGGAATAGAGTTAAACTTATGTTGTATGTTTCAGTCAGCAAAGTGGAAAGTAGGTGAAAAATCCACCAAGGGAGTGGGGATGAAATCTTTCAGTGTGGAGCTGGGAGAGCTATTTGTATTTACGGGTTTGTGTCTTGTACAGTAGTGAGTAAACTCTGAGTTGTTGTACAAATCACTCCATTCAATGTGGAGCTGGGAGGAAATATTTAGTATTTATGGGTGTGTGTCTTGTAAAGTAGTGAGTAAACTTTGTGTTTTAGGGTAAACATCACTACAATCAGAATGAGCTGGGAGGAAAAGAAGTGAGAAATCGTTGATTTTTAGGGTAAAAAAACATTACAGTATGCACTAGGAGGTACCGGGTGCTAGATTGACACTTTGGGTTTGGGGTGGGAACAAGACACCAGCAGGTGCAAGTTCGGATGGCGGGACTCGGTTGATATTAGTGCTGGACTGAGAGTTGGTGGGCTCTCATAACTTCGCAACAAGGTGATTGGATGATAAGTTTTCTGAGTGACAGGAGTGGATTCGTGTAATTGTCATGGGGTGGGGGATGGTGGGGGGTGGGGGGGGGGCACGAATATGTTGCAGTCGGAAAAGATGCGACAAGTGAATAAACAGTTTGAATGAATTCATGCTAATGATCAAAGGGTGACACCGATTATATATGCTTATCTCGAGATCTTGAGATTTTATCTCGAGATCTTGAGATAGTTTCTCGAGATCTGGAGATATTATCTCGAGATCTCGAGATCTTGAGATAGTTTCTCGAGATCTTGAGATATTATCTCGAGATCTCGAGATATTATCTCGAGATCTTGAGATATTATCTCGAGATCTTGAGATAATTATCTCGGGATCTTGAGATAATTATCTCGAGATCTTGAGATAGTTTCTCGAGATCTTGAGATATTATCTCGAGATCTCGAGATAAAAAAAGTATTGAGGGTGGCCTAAATCAACCACCGTACATTTGGGTCATTCTCAGGTAAAATTCACAAATGGACGTGTATGTTTTGGATTAAATCCAATGACGCCAAGTGTGAAGTAGAGATTTTAATTAAAAAAATGAGTACGTCCAATATATAGAATCGACCATGGGGCACTTTAATAATAATGAATGTTGCCGCCACAGAACCTCGAAGATTTTGTTGCAAATTGACGTTTTGGTAGCTTTCAGATACGTTACCATTAATTGATCAGTAATGCGTGGTTGTAATATCAAATAGAATAACAATCAAATCTGAAACTTGAGCTGAGACGGATATTCCAACATAACATTATCTATTTGCAGATGAATTATTTTAGGCTTATGGGAAAAGATAAAACATCGGCTGTGTTAGAAGCTGTCATAAAATGCTATGTTATCTATTATTGTTGTCTTAGATTTCAAGCATTACAACTTTAATTGGACCAAAATTAGGTAAGACAAAGACAAGATGAATCCGCGAGAATGTTCCTGAACATCGACAAAATTTGATAACTTTTTAAGGTTAAAAAATTAACCTTCTCTGCATTCGAGCACAAGCTTCACGTTCCACTTTTACAGTAATAAACAGTAACGTATCTGTTCGATTATCACTCGATAAGTGATCTCTTATTTTTTGTTACCCGGGGCTACAATTACTCTGGTTTGATGATTCAACAATGAAAATAGGCATACTCTTTCTTAAACAGACATTTCTGAGTTCGTTTGGAACAATTGTTCTTTGGTAACGTATCCGGCTTTGATTACCAGAATACAAAAGGACAAACAAAACTACAAAATCTTATGAAAGTCATTCAAATCTTTGAATGAGCATCACAACAAATAAGAAGAATGAGTTTTAGGCAAAAAACTTCAACAACAACAACAACAACAACAAAAAAAGAAAAAAAGAAACAAGATAACGCATCTTGCATCAAAACTATGTAAACGCTTCACATGTAACGTACCCGAACCCGTTTTAGTGTCTACAGGTTTATGGATCTACAGTAATGTTGGAAATAAGTTGTAGTATAAACATAATATTCTTCTTTACAATATAATGCTCATCAATGATAACATCAGAATTTGGCCTTATTTCCTGGAAAGCTCTTTGTGAACTTTCCAGCAAATAAGGCCAGACTCTAATGCCATGAATGGAGGGAAAGTACTGGTAAAATTGTCTTGCGTTTATGCTACACTTATTTCCATCGATAGAGTAAGAGTGACGTCACAATTTATTTGCGTTCCTCAAATACACAATTTATGTGTTTTCGTCACTATTTTTCAACTGGATAAACCTCTGAGACCGCACAAAAGGTTCAAGCCGCTCAACCTGGGTAAGTATATCGTTGAAGGGAATCCACAGTTCGTCCGGTTTAGAAGGCCACTGGAATCTCGTCCCCTGTTTGGTTTTCATAGTCCTCGTGAAAGTTATTAGGGCGTCGCAATCCTGGACATCAACTTCTGAAACTTTTACCAAATACCAATGTTCTAAGTACATGGCAGAGATAAGACCGCCAACCAACGGAAGGGGTGGTCCACGTACATTGTCTGTTTCAGACGAATTAAGCTTGTTTTCTCAAACATTATTCATAACCCTGCTTGAACAAGGAACACCAGATGTATCTTTGTCGCAATAACAGGACACTTTTCTAGTGTGCAAACATTTGTCACCCGTCATAACAGCATGTAGTCTCATCGTTCCGGGTACTTTGATCGGATTCAACTCCGGTAGATAGTCAGAAGCTTTTTCAATTTGTTTTTTTTTGTTTTTTGTTTTTTTGTTTATTCATAAAAGTCACTCACATCCTGGGTGAGAGAAAGAGTGAGAGAGTGAGACAGAGAGGGCAGGAGAGAGACGAGAGAGTGGGGGGGGGGGGCGCAGACAGACAGACGGACGGACAATCAAGGTGATTGAGGGACAAATAGTCAAACAGACAGACAGACAAACAGATTATAGGCCAAGACAGAAAAAATAAGATACATGTTATTTTACATCGGAAGAACAAAGAATCGATATTACTGTATGATAAATCGGGCGATAAGCGCGAAATTCACCATTCGATTAATGAGAAAATTGAACTGGGAACTCATGTTTTTTTAATGATTTTAGTGTGGTGTTTAACATCATTAATTACTAGCATCACGTGAAACACATAGATTCCAAGTATTTATCTATTTATTATTTATTTATTGGTGTTTAAGGTCACATACTTATGCACAATGGCTATCGATCATGACCGTGACAGTTTTAAGGGTGGAGGAAGCCGGAGTACCCGGAGAGAACCACCGAGCAACGACGAGCAGTTGCCAGCTCCCCAACATCGTAACTCCGCACTGCAGCACATGCAGGGTTAGATTGGTTGAAGACATGCGCACCATCGACGTGCAGTACGCCTTAGTACACGGAGTCATCGTACCCCCATGTGGACAATAGAAGATTTCAAGTACTTTTATCGTAGAATGACATCCAGAGAAAATCATACTCAAACCCTGCGGAAACGCAATTTTTTACTCTATGAACAGAAATCATTTTAGGACAGATACGTTACTGTGACAATCAGATACGTTACTTACAACGTACGCTCATTTCCACGTGTTTCGAGTTTACAGCTCCTGTAGGAGCAAAATTTCGAGCATAACAACAATATTACAAAGTATATGACCATTGATCTTTCAGAAAGGGGATGGTACGATCACAGATCACGACGTCGCGAACTCACCGTGGGATCCATATCAGACAAAGTATTACATTAAATTTATACAAATTGCCGCCAGAAGTACTGTAAGATGTCTGTCAATTGCTTTTGACGTCAAAACATATGACGACGTCAAACACGAATCGCGGAAACATAACAACAAAACGCTGTAGTGTGAAGGTCGAGTATTTTTGTGGTAACGTATCTGGCATATCACGTATCTGATAGGGCACTGATTTGAATGATTCAACATCGTTTTTATGTTGATTTATTCACCCCAACTGAGATCTTAGTTATGCATACAATTCTGCAGTTGTCATTTTATCACAAGGTTTCAAACCATGGTAACGTACCTGGCATGCGACAATCGTAACGCTTCATGTTCGTGTATACCCTGGATGTTTAAATCACTTGCATGCAAATCTCTAAAGCTCCGACCAAGATGCCGGGGTTAATTAATTCCGGCATAATTTCAGCTCAGAATTATGTTAACGGCGTCGACTAGATCTTGATACTCCATATGCAATAGTTAGGCTACATACATTAAAGTTAACGTATCTGTCATCAAAAGTGGTGACCCTAGAAGAATGCCAACCATTAAATTTGTCTGAAGGCAATCTGTCCCTGTTCCAAGATGCTAAATAAGAAATTTGGATGCGCATGTGATTACTTAGGAGTTTATCTTACGCCCCAGGGGTAATAAATTAATCACAAACTCTCGAAAAATGTGTGTGCCCTTCCGTGGGATATTGATTTTGTAAAATTTTAATGTCACTTACAAACCATGTATTCAGCCGGATCTGTGTCTAGTAGTTCAAAGATGTTTTATAGAAATCGCAGAATGTCCAGATCTTCATAGGATAAGTAGAATGGCCCGGCCCATTTGCTGATCGAAGTGCAAGATCAAGTGCCGCGCAAATAGCCTTTTCTCCTCCCGTTTTGACAGTACCCAATAAGTTCGCTATAATCTACATACCCACAACTATTTTCTTGTTAAAAAGAAAAGAAAAAAATCTGACTTGGACTTTCGTCGGAAGGTAAAAGTTAGATAGCAGATTGAACAGTATTTTATATTTGCATCGAAAAGGAAAGAACTTTGGCAAAATTAATACAGCTTGAAAATTGTGCTATTGTTAAAGCACAGAGATGATGAAATGTTTTAGAAGGTTCTGGAAAGTGATTCCTTATATTGAAATGGAAAGCAAGAGGGTCTGGTTTTCGGTGGAGTCAAATTTCTTGCCACGCTGGAATCTGACGAAATCCAGCCAATCTCAGAATGTATTACAAATTTCGACATCCTTGACTTTGAAGAGCCTGGCCACGTTGACAAAATGTTATTGGATATCGTTGGTCACGTGCTATTCAACCCATAAGGTGATTGGTTAGTGAACTGTTTTCTAAGAGCAGGAAGAAATTTGTATACGTGGGTAAGTAGCGTGGAAAAAGAGTCTGAAGTTTTTGCCTGCTCGAGCGTCGCGAAAAGTTCAATGTAAAATCGATCGATATTCCAGAATTACCAGACCTGATTTGCAATACCGTTTACCTTATAGTCCAGTCAAGCGTGGCCGGAGCTGTTTGTTTTTAAAGGTGAGTGATTTTCGGAAGATCAGAACCCAACTGAATTCAGGATGTCAAGTGGAGTCTGACAGTGACACTGTGTTTCTGCTGGTCTCTGACAATAGATTCAATTGAGTTGTGTTCATTACTTTAGGACTTTCGTTTTGGTTAGATAATAATCTATGATTGATATGAATTAACTTAAGTAAAATTAAAACAAATGATCTTTTACCAAGTTTTGAGCACATAAGAGATTGACCGGCTTTATCATTAAGTTTTTTTTTTGTATGCTGCTTTAACTTGAGAGGCAGTTAGCAGAGGCTACCGGTCATATCGGCCGCCAGCCAAATCGGCCGCTGCAATTTCGGACAAATCGGCAGGAACAAATTGGGTCAAATCGGCCGCTGGAAAAAAATGTTCATTGGCAACAAGCAGTTTATAAAAAGGTTAGAACTTTAGGACTTGGGGTAGAATATGGTAGACAGACATTTAATTTTACAGACTTGTTAAAAAACTCATGGACATTCCTTATTTACACCACTCCCACATTCAAGAAGAGTTTATGGTTTTAAAAGAGGAAGCTGGGGAATCTGCTCTGAAAGAACTTTTTATTTGTGCAGAAAACCAGTGGGTGGGTTCCAATGTATGGCCTGCACATACATATTCCAATAATATTAGCCTTCGCCTGTGCTCCGAATTTATTATTTTTTTATTTTTAATATGTCGCACCGTCGAAGTCCAATCTGATCTTTCGTTTTTCCGCCAGCAAAGTACGAAATTAGGCGACATAACACTAATATGATGAATACTCATTCTCCATACATGTTCCCCCATTCGACAAGGATAATATGCCTTCACATTCATATTAGATGTATAAATTTCCTATACTTACAGTCGAATTACGTATTAAATACCAATAATTAAATAAAAACATTTTTTCAAGCGGTAATGTTACAGCGGTTGGAAAATTGTTAAAAATCGTATCCCATTTTCGGGAACGGACTTCAGCGGTATTGCAACGACTGCCGCGTCGTTTGACTTGGTGTGCACTACATTATCGGCATTCCGTTTTTCACTCCGCGTTTTCCTATCAACCCATCTTCCGGTTCAACAGTTTGTTTCGAGTTGAAAAAATTGCAGTGCAAATGACGCCTAAGTAATTCAAAATATCGATATATTTGCAAGAAAATGACCACCAGAATGAAGAAAAATGTGTTTTACACAGCTGTCAATCGGAAGTAGGAACCAGGTGGGGAAATTTGAGCTTTAATCGAGGTCCAACCGTTCAGCGAGAGTCTCTCGCTAAACTTTGATGCTGGAAAAACGAAAGATCAGATTAGACTTCGACGGTGCGACATATTAAAAATAAAAAAATAATAAATTCGGAGCACAGGCGAAGGCTAATATTATTGGACTAGCACATACATGGTCAGTCTTTGGACTTACCGTGCGGACCAACAATGACTGTGAAGCTTGGCACAAAGGCATTAATGGGGCCGCAGGCCGACGCAACTTGCAGTTTTTCTTGTTGGTAGATTTGCTCTATAAGGAAGCTACCTCCATCCCAAGTGTTCGTGAATTTGTGAACAGGGGGCAGTTGTGTCGTCATATTTCAGTAAAAACTAGGAAATTCAATGCAGATTTAGAAGCTATTTGCCGAGAGTATCAAAATAATGTACAAACTTCAAGACAAACTCTCTCTGCTGTTGCCTCTCTAATTGGCAAGTCTTAATAATGCACTCGGTAATTTAAGTTAAACTGAAGTAAATAGATGAAGTCAAAGAAATATTTCCGGCGAATCTGCTTTATTAACAGCCCTTCAATAATGATAATCAGTGCGGCATTAACTGCCAAGCCGGTAGTCATTATTGAACGGCTCTTAATAAAGCGAATTGTCTGAAGAAAAAAAAATTCAATGCTGTAAGTAATTAATACCAGTAAATGTGAAGTAAATAGATGAAGTCAAAGTAATTTTTCCGGCAATGCAATTTATTAACAGTCTTTCAATAATGATAATCTGTCCGGCATTAACTGCCAGGCTGGTAGCCATTTTTGAACGGCTCTTAATAAAGCGAATTGTCTGAAGAAAAAAAATGAATGCTGTAAGTAATTTATACCAGTAAAAGTGAAGTAAATTGATGAAGTCAAAGTAATTTTCCGGCAGTACCCTTTATTAACAGTCTTTCTATAATGATAATCAGTCTGGCATTAACTGCCAGGCCGGTAGACATTATTTAACGGCTCTTAATAAAGCGAAGTGTCTGAAAAAAATTGGAATGCAGAAAGTAATTCATAACAGTAATTGGGATCACGTGCCAGTAATTTACCTAATAGGAAAATTGGAGTAAAACTCAGGATAAGTGCATTATTAACCGCCTTTCAAAGAATGTCTTTAAAAAAAATAAATGCTGTAAAATGTTCAAAGGTACCAATATTTATGTAAAAGGTCACTACATGTATGTCTTAAGGTTTTTGTATTGTATGAAAATATACTGCTAAAATACTGGATGTAAATATCTCAAAGTTTCTTTTATTTGGTCTGTTTGAAAATATTCTGATAAAATACTGGAATAAAAAATATTTTCACTGATAATCTTCTTCATTTATTATATCATCAGCGGCCGATTTGACCGAAAAAGCTAGCGGCCGATTCGTCCGAAATTGTCAGCGGCCGATTTGGCTGGCGGCCGATTTGACCGTTTCCCTCAGCAGATGGGATCGGGACGTATCGTCCCCGGGAACTTTCGTCCCCAGTTAGTGGGAAGTTTCGTCCTCTGTACTTGTTAAATAATAAGCTTATGGCTGGCGTGGGATTATAAGGTTAGGTACAAGTGATAGTATCTTTCGATTAATCACATTTTATTAAATTTTTATTCAATGATTCACAGGTTAAAAGCACTGATAACAACAAAAGAACATTGTGGAAACGACCTTGTATAAGCTCTCGAGCTTTCTATCGGATCCACCATCAACTATGTTGTACTTTGTATCCCTTGAAAATGTTGAATAAATAAATATTGTTTAAACTAAAAGAACATACAGTTAAAACTAAAAGTCCTGTCATGAAATGCGCACAAATAGCACGTTGATATGCGCATTAATGTACGAGTTATGACCCAAGTAAAGCTATCAAATTCTGTACATATGGCCTGTGCACAAGCAATGTTTCAGCCAATGGACCTCCGGGTAACCCAGAGGTCCATTGGCAGAAACATTGCATGTGTTTGCTATGAGTAACCAGGAGAACCTGCCGTGCTTTGGATGCCATTCGATACGGCAATTGCGCGCAATTAAGCCTAGATAAGTGCACTATTGGTGACAGGACTTCTAGTTTTAACTGTACAGTAAAAATATAACACGATGAAAAATCTAACATTGTGTACCGGTAACAATTATTTTACAAACAGAGAAGCACAGATATCAAACTAACACACAGTTACATTAATAAACGAAATACATGGTAAATTAATACTTCATATTATTTTTTACGATGAGTTGGTTCAGGCAAAACAAATTTCATGAATACGCATATACATGGAAAACATGGTGCTATATTTACAATCTCAATGCATATTTATATTAATATGGAAAAATGAAGTCAGAAGAGTCACATTCCACGCATACAAATAGTAAATACATATATAAACATGATAGTACTTGATTAAAAATGTTCTAAAGTAAAATATGTCAGAATTCTATACAATTTATACCATTCAAGTGGAAAGTTTCGTCCTTTCCAGGAGACGAAACTACCCTGACCCGTTAGTAGCTAAGCTTGATTTTGTACTTGTATTGTAATAAGTTGTATTGAAGGATACAGGATTTTGCTATCGTCTGTTGACGATTGTCACTATTACGGTAAAGGGAATGGGAAGATTCCGCCAGGAAAAAAATGTCTCGGGCCTCTGCAAGTGAAAGATTAGGCAAAAAGGGTGAAAAAAAATCAAAGATACAAAATCGATGATCGTGTGTTTATCACATCCCTCTCATCACTAGAGTTGCATGCAGCCTGAAATAGGGGGATTCTTTATCCACAATTAAACTTCCACCTAAGTGTCAATGTTTGGACTAGGTTGGAAGTGCTTGATCGGAAGATCTCGAGTGTGGGGAACTGTTACTAACTGAAGAAAAACAACCATATATCGAAAAGGATATACGTTTAAATGTAAAATTTGTATGGAGAGAATTTTCTAAAAATATGCAACCGGTAGTTAAATATACATACAAATACAATAATACATGTTAACACCTGACAATAACTAGGGTTGCAATGATTGATCGTGATATGCCAGAACCGCGATACACAGCTCATGATTCAATACGTATCGTTGTTCATTGTGCATCGTGATCCAATAAATATAAATGTAAGGCAAAACAGTTACGTTGATTTTGAAAGCTGCTGCAGTGAAACGCTGTTTTTTTTTTGCATACCAGCTTTGACAGTGCTAAATATGCCATTAACACGGAATTATTCAGTTAAGCAAAGGTTGATGAATTCCCTCTAATTTGCTTTTTATTTGATTAATCCATTATATCTTGTTTGACAGAGCTTACAGAGTTTGAACATATTTCTGAGAGGAAAAAAAAAAAGAAAACGGGTGATAAAATCAAAACCTGAAATAAATGAATACAAATGGTCATCACTTTGAGGAGTGACACACTGTTTAAAGAGTGCATTCAAAAATTTGTAATAAAAGGAAGCTACTGGAAATGAATACATGTTGTTCAAAGTTTTTAATAGTTGCATGTGCATAGCATGAGGCGTGAGAGATGATGTGTATTATGATACATATCGTGTCGTGTAGACTGAATCGTGATACATATATCGTTAGGGAAGCACATCGTTGCAGCCCTAACAATAACATATTTCCCATATAAAATGCAGTGTAGGACACGTACTTTAGAGGGCGTTACGGTTTATGTGCGGCCCTACAGGAATGATTAACAGGCCTTGGACCAATTAGCTGTTAATTTTTCTTGTCCGGCCACTAATGAGCTGTAAAGCTTCTAAAATAATGTTATAATGTTACTCCTTTTGTCACAAATCTCGGAAAAATTAATATTCGAATACCACGATAGTAATCAAATCAGCATTACACCCCCAAGCGTTAAGTAACAAAGCATATGTGATTAACAATTAACCAATCACACATTAAACGAACAGAAACAATTATCTCAATACATTCATAATTAAATATCATTAATTTTTATTATTATACAAATCAGCATTACATCCGTGCATTATTCACCTCATTGTCGGACCTACACCAGTGATCAGCAGCCATACAGTCACTGTGTATCATCACTCTCCCATAAATTGTAACAATGCAAATCGATGGAGATGAAGTAATTTTACTTCCAAGTTAATAAGAAGGGCATCCACAGAAGATGAAGCCTTCAGCTTCCAGTACCTGCAGTTCAAAATAAAGCCCAAATATGGGCTTCTAGCACTCTACCAGTTAACCAGCCTTTCTTGTGTCTTGAAAGATTTTGAGGCTATATATATATATCAATTCCTCACAATATATCAATCCTTGTTAATGATAAAAAGGCTGTTCCCAAGAATGTTTACATAGTTGAGCGTTCGGTTAGCCATCTCCAAACCACGTAAACGGTCAGTCGGTTAGAGTCATAATCAAAGTTTTGCACACTGTGTCTAGGATCTAGTAATACAAGCGAATGAAAAATCAGTTGCCCTAATTCTCTTGCGGTGGGACAAAACAATCATTCACCCAATTTGCAAAGGGTTGCAGGCATTTCGGGTTATACAAAAGGATAAATTAATTCTGACTATTTCATGTTTGTATATATTTCAGATGCTTGATAAAGAAAAAATTATGCAATTTTATGGTGTAGTCCTGGTGTTAACAGTGATCACCACATCATCATGTTCTGCCATTCCTAAACCGGATGAACACAAAAAGCGAGTAGTAGACAAGGTATATTTATATACGTTTTGAAGAATATGCCCCTTGATCGAATATTGGTCAGTTCAATATTCCTTTTGCAGGGATGCACAAATTGAAAATATAGACAACCCCAAAACTTTTATGGCAAAAAATTTGGATAACCCTCAAATTTTAGATAACCATTCACATGTATGTTCGCTTTTTTGTTAATAAGTAATATATAGAGCTGCCACGGTTAGCCGGATATCCGGTTTGTGCAGGCTTGCAAAGAAACTCACCCGGTTGGAAAAGCCATCAACCGGATAACCATACTCCCGATATTGTGTCCTATAATATGAGGTATTGATTACTGTTGAAGTCAGGAACAACATGCATTGTGCTAATAAGAAATTCGTCTCCATACCGGCGTACATAGGGGTATATTTTGTTAACATCACTCATAGAAAATCAATGCACTGTAGACACAATGTCATTAAACATTAGCTATGTACCTGTCATAGATCACGGAATACTGTTTTGTCGATCAACTTCAAAGCAATATGAAACCTATGATGTTGTCAACCTGTCTGTGCATTTTGGAGAACACATGCATTGCTTTATCGGAAAGGATCAAAGGAATCACAAGATTCCTGTTGCGTAATCAAAGCATGCACATTATTCCCTATAGACTATTTGTTTCAGTTTGTGATGTCATTCAGCTAATGCCTATAGTACTGCTTGTGCATTAGTAGAAATGGATTATAATGACTCGCTTTATTTTGCTATCTACACTGTTGCATCACATGCGCTTTGTTTGTCAGAGCTTTCTTTGAAATTGTGAAGTTACATGTTGAATTTCCTTGAGCTAACTCAGAACGCATTAACAATTTAGAAGAGCAAAAAATGGTTATCCATTTTGTTTTTAGAAAACCGCTAGGCGAATGTAACAGACATTTGTCCAATTTATGCATCCTTGCTGTTGTTTGCATTTAAGTTCTCCAAAATTTTAATGTAGGATTTTCAGCTGAACCAACTGAAATTAGTTGTTGGATAGTCACAAATAAAAAAATAATCCAATTTTTTCTCCATTGATAATTTGAACTCCCAACATCATTTCTGCAGCCGGCAGTGAACTATATTTGCCCTACGGTATCAGTATCATGGCAGAGCCATATCTAGGACGTTTTTGGTACCGGTATTCATGCATAATCTCCATCCCTTAGTCTGCTAAAACGGTCAAAACTCAAAATTCAGCAAAAATTATACATGACTAAAACCAACATGAAGCTAATCCCTTGAATCCCAAACTAGGATACTTTAGCTGACTAAAAATATGCCTGAGGCAATTGCACTCTGATAAAAAAAAATGCACAGAACAGGTATGCGGAAAGCATGTTGAGACATTAGAGAACCCACACACTATTTATTTTCATTGGCACTCATCGCCAGTCATTTGATGTAATGCAAAAGCTGAGAGAAAATATCCCAAGGGAGTATTCAATTAACAGGGATTGTGTCACTTTCCTGTATTCTGGAGATAAACTTAGCATTTATTCCATATCTTGTTTGACAGAGCTCCATGAGCTCTGTCAAACAAGATATAATAGATTAAATGCAAGTATTGGATGTACTGAGGCCAATATAGGTCTATAAACAAAGGAAAACTTTGGAGAGTCAGGATAATTTCTCTATAGGTTACAAGATTTTTTATTCAATTAACAGGAGATTATTCCATAATCTATATTCAATTAACAGGTCCAATTTGTACTGGATTATTAACAGGATTATTCTGTTAAGAGATATCCAATTAAAGTGGAGCAGCTCCACTGTACCACCAAAATCATGTATGCTGGAACATGTCTTCTCTATGTATATGTGAGGCAAAATGCACACCAACATTGCAACTACATGTACATGTAAGCCCTTAATGGTGAAACCTAAGTAAATAAATAAATGTGAGGTTCGTTTCTATCCCCTGCCCAAACAAAGTTTGTGGGGGGTGGGGGATATAGAATTGGGTTCCTGTCCATCCATCTGTGCAGCTTGCCATCTGTCCAGGTGTCTGTCGACTCTATGCGCACATTTTGTGAATCGGATGACTTAAACAAATGTAATCAGATTTTCACAAAACTTGCTAAAGGCATACATTGTGCAGGGCTCGATTTAACTGGATTAGCATAGCACTTTGCTCTCCAATTTCTGAATTTTGCTATTCAAGATTTATTAGTTTTAAGTGCTTTTGGATCAACTGCTAATCAATTTTCCAGGGTGAATAGTAAATTGCTATTCAAAATTTTCAGATTAAATCAAGCCCTGTTGTGAGGAGATCTCTGTCAAGTTCGGTATTCACCACATTCCCTCAGCTTTTGTGATCGTTAAGACCCTTTTTGTTGGAGATTTGGTGTTTGTGATAATGCCTTTGTGAAGACGGGAACTTGAACAAAGACAATCTGATATTTTTATACTGTACCAATGACCCAGACTTAGCTGGTGCTAACTCCACAAAAACCAGGGCCAAACACAAATTTTGCCCCCCAATCCCCAAAATTTGCATCCAAAACAAAAAGAAATCATGTCCTAAAGGACCTCCATAGTACGACTCTACTGCGCATGCGCAGTGACGCAGTCGTCCCGAAATTGGCGCCAAATATCATTCTCTGTTTGGCCCTTCATCAGTCAACATCTCACTGATCTTTGTGCTTGTAAATCTCAGTTTAAGGGATGCCAGACACGTAATTCTTGGAGAAAATGTGATTCTAAGGAGGATAGAAGGAGGAGAGGAAAAAAGAAGTGGCAAAAAATAATCAGGGCTGTACTTAAAATTTTTTGTTGAAATTATGTTAAGTTGCCCATTTTCGAGGCAAACGCCTCTTGTTGTCATTCTTGCTAATTGTTGCACTGCTTATTCAGTGTTTCCTCTCCCCTAACCTTCTAAAGTCCCCCCTTGCAATTCTCCCATGCTTTTGGCATATTTTTGAGAAGTTTCATTTCTAAAAATTCCCTGGGAGAGTTGCTTGGTTACAGAATGTTTTCTGTTATTTTCCCCATAGTTACGTTTTCACCCATGGGTGTATAACGTTTGTGTTCTGCATCTTCTATCTGATGTTCTGCAGATTCTCCCCTGGGAGTCTCTGTTTTGCATCAGATAGAGTGTAATTGATGACTGATTCCGGGCCAGTTTTTTCAGTGCCTGGAGTCATGTTTTCTTCTGTGTTTACACTGTTTGTTTTCATTGGCAACAGCCTTTTTTGAGGGGGGCTGTTTGCCTTTGAGGTAGTTTATCTCATTATAAGATACATTTATATTATCCGAAAGTGTCTCATTAATTATTTTATATAATTTTAAAATTTTTGACCACACTTTGCCATCGGATCCATCGGGGCTCAACGTTACTTTTCAGCAACTTGGGCTTCTCTGAAAAAATATTTTTTCAAAATTATTTTGTTTTGCAATTGTTTTTTCATTTATTAATGGATCATGTTATTATGTATCTTTGTGTCAGGGGTTTTTGCGAGTAACTAGGACTTATTGTTGTTCTTTCACAATGAAGGGAACTTGTTCAAATTGTAATAGGAAGAAATCTTCCTCTGACTTTCATGATTATTGCATTAATTGTAGTCAGTGTTCTCGCATTAATCCCTGTCCTGTATGTGAACATTGGGATGAGAAACATTGGAAACGTGTGTCACGATATGTTGTTTCTGGAGAAAGAGCGATGCCGGCTCTTTCTCCACAAGGTCACTCTACTCTCTCAGTTTCTATTTCAGAGGAACCAGAACAGGGTGATGTTTCCATGTTATCTTCTTCAAGTGTGCGTCCGTCGTCACAATTAAATACAGAGCTAGCGGCAAAAGTGCTCATGGAGATTAGACAAATGTCGTCCGCTAGCTCGCCCGGTGTAGCGTCCATTCACCGAATGGTTCGGCAGCCGGGTTCGTCCGATGCGGTCCAAGAGGAAATTTTGGGTGATGCGAGCACTATAAAAATAATAGATGCACACCCAGTGACGGCGGATAGTGAACGAGAACGGAGGAAGCCTTTTAGTCCGGTTCCTAGCTCGTCCAGGTCCAGCCGGGCCGCGAGCGAGAGAGGCCCCTCTCTCGTACAACAACATCTGGGACCAGATGTTGTGGTACAAAATGTGTCTTTAGCGGAGCATACGTCCGTCGCTCGGGACGCTCCGTTGTATAAGCAGTCCGCAGAGACTGTTAAGGCTTCCTCTTCTCGCCGGCGCACACGACCGCACCTTGGCTGCGTGACCTCCGATATTTTGCCAGCTTTGCCGATGAAGGATTATTCGGCGACCAGGTCACACCATCCGGCAGCCAGGGATTCGAGACCGATGGACTCAGGACGTTCGCATAGGAAAAGTATGCGGGAGCCATCTGATGCGGAGCTGCCCTCGGCAAAGCAGCGAAAGACCGCTCCTCCGCAGGTCTCGACGTCGGACATTCTAGTGCAGATAGCACAGCTTATCGCAGCATCCCAGCAGCCGACAGAGACGGTGTCGGATCGAGAATTATCCGACGGCGCTGGGTCGGTACGCTCCGCCGAAGCATCGGGGGCGGACGACCGGGAACATCGGGAGGTCCGACCGGATGGTGAAAGGGATACGGATGAATTGGAGCTATCCCTTTCGGAACAACACAAAGCTGCCGTAGACTTCATCCGGCACTTTCTTCCTCAAGTTGTTCCGTCGGGCCAGACTGCTGCGCTTCCGGACAGGAGAATTATAGCGTCATTGGACTCTGATTTTTTCGAGCGGTTCAGGGACATCGCTCCCGAGTTTCCGTCGCAGTCCAATAATGTTGCAAGAACATTTGAATTATTGAACGACGCTATTTTTAAACTTGCTTCCAGGACAGGGAAAGCAGGCTTCTTGTCCGCAAATACTCTCAACCTGCCTTTCATTAATGCAAGGAATAAATTCGACACGGCAGGTCAGGGTATACCGAGAGTTCCTCTGCGTATGGACGACGAGGCGGAAGACTTAGAGCTATCATTACCGTCGTCAGCTTCCATTCCAACCGCAGTGTTGGAAACAGCTATTGCGTCTAACAGAGCCAATTTAGATGCCTTATCTTACGCAGATCACCTTACGAAGGCGTTATCACTGCGTCTTCAAGGGGAAGAGTTTCAGGATATACAATCCTCCTTAAGACTTCTTTCAAGGGCAGTAGCTTATTCCACGTGTAACTCCGCCCTTTCAGTGGCAAATTTGGAGTTGGTTAGACGTGACGCAGCCCTGTCTACATCCACACTAGTGGATTCTAAGGTGAAGAACTCTCTTAG
The DNA here is from genome assembly GCA_031216915.1 of Pictodentalium vernedei. Classification (NCBI taxonomy): domain Eukaryota; kingdom Metazoa; phylum Mollusca; class Scaphopoda; order Dentaliida; family Dentaliidae; genus Pictodentalium; species Pictodentalium vernedei. The sequence continues at coordinate 235,856,356 of CM062289.1, forward strand.
AGTCGCTTCGGTCTCAGGAGATCTTCTCTTTGACGGCAAGCTTTCCGCTATTTATGATAATATTAAAAAGAAAGCTAGTGATTCTCTGTTGTTCAGATCCGCTCCTAAAAGGTCGGATACAGCAGACACGAATAAGGCGGGCACTTCTGGGTCTTATCCGCCCAAGAGAGGTGCCTATAGAGGTTCCGGTGCGTCCTCTAGCTCTTATTCGAGAGACCGTCAGGATAGCGACTCTCGTTCGGGACGTCCTTCAGGTCGGGACAATCGGTCGGACGCCCCGAGGTCGACGAGGCGAGGTGCGGGTCGTGGAAGACGTGGTTTCTCCTACCGCAGGCCTCGCAGATCCAGGAGGTGATGGCTCAAACCTCTATCGCGTTCCGGTTGGCGGAAGGTTGTCGAGTTTTTCTCAAGAGTGGGCGTCGATTACGGACGACCCGTGGGTGAGAGGAGTGACTTCGGAAGGTCTAAAGATATCCTTCAAACGAAAGCCTCCTTTAACTCGAAGTCCAAAGTGGACTCATCTTCCGTCAAACCCTCAGAAAAGAGACGCTCTGCTATCAGAGGTGCAGTCTCTTTTAATGAAGAACGCGGTAGAGGTCGTAGAAAACCAGGAATCGCTGGGATTCTACAGCCATCTGTTTCTGGTTCCGAAACCAGACGGCTCGTTCCGTCCAGTCATAGATTTGAGCTGGATAAACAAGCTGATCGTCGCTCCGAAGTTTTATATGGAGACGATTCGATCGGTCAGAGCGAGTATTCGGGTGAACGATTATGCAACGAGCATAGATCTCAAAGATGCGTACTTTCACGTCATGGTACATCCGACATTCCGAAAGTATCGACGCTTCGCAGTCCTAGGAGTGGTGTATCAGTTCCGGGCCATGTGCTTCGGATTGAATCTAGCACCCTGGGCTTTCACTCGGGTAATGAACTCGGTAATGATCTACTTCCGAGCTCATTCGTCTGCGGTAACGTCGGCCTACCTGGACGACATTCTTCAGAGGTACGGCAACGAGTTAACGCTTCAGAACGATGTTCAGAATCTTCTTCTATTGCTCCGACGTCTCGGTTTCATAGTAAACGAGGAGAAGTCGGATCTGGTGCCGTCCAAGTCATTCACTCATCTGGGAATGAGCTTCGAGACGCACAACAATCTCGTTCGTCTGCCGTTAACCAGAGCGAAATTAGTCAGTTGTTACGCTCGCTATTGTCTAAATACAGACAAAGTCACAGCGAGAGAATTTATGAGACTGATAGGTCTGTGCGGAGCCGCCGCGGATCTCATTCCGATGGGACGGCTACGCACACGACCTCTTCAAATTTTCCTGACTCAGAATTGGAGTGTGAAAATTCATTCGCTCGATGTAGACGTTCTCTTGTCAGATCAAGTGAAACAAGAGATTCAGACTTGGGCAAACATTCAGTGGTTAACTCAAGGAGTTCCGCTGCAGTTGCCGGATCCGAGTTTTACCATTATGACGGATGCCAGTCAAACAGGTTGGGGTGCATCATTAATCCCAACGGATTCGAGATGCCAGGGTCTTTGGGATCCGCAATTCCTGTGCAAGCACATAAACATCAAGGAAATGATGTCAATTTGGCTTGCGTTACGTCACTGGATGGACATTATTCACGATGCTCATGTCCAAATCCTATCCGACAATACGACTGTAGTGGCGTATATACGGAATCAGGGAGGCACTCATTCAGTTCCGTTGTTCAATCTAACGGAAAGAATCCTTCTGTTTGCGTTGGAACATCACGTTCTTCTTTCGGTCCGTCACATACCGGGTCGTCTGAATGTGCTAGCAGACTCCCTTTCACGAAAGGGTCGCTTGTTGCCGTCGGAGTGGACTCTCAACAAACAAGTATTCAATCAGATTTGCTACCAATGGGAACGGCCAATGATAGACTTATTTGCGACACATCTCAACAATCAGTTGCAGACGTATGTGTCCCCGTGTCCGGATCCAAGAGCATTTGCAGTAGACGCTCTATCGATCCCTTGGGACGGAATGATAGGATATGCGTATCCTCCAGCGCCGTTAATTCAACAACTATTGCTAAAGATAAAACAATCTCAATGCAAGATTCTGTTGGTAGCATCTCTGTCGCCACAGAGACCGTGGATAAATCTACTCAGGTGTCTGTTGTGGGACCTACCGCGGAAGCTCCCTCCACGAGAGGATCTTCTTTGGCAGGGGAAATCGCGCCAACTGCATCACAACCCGCAAGGTCTCAACCTTCACGTTTTTCCGTTGTGCGGTCCTTCTTGCATGGCAAGCACTTTACAGGACGAGCAGTGGACGCGATTTCTAACTGTAGGAGGACCTCCTCTTCGCTAAACTATGCGGCTAAGTGGAAGGTTTTCCGTCGTTGGTGTAGGGATCATTCTGTTGATATATTTGATCCCTCTATACCAGACATTGCTAACTTTCTAGTATACTTGTTTGACGAAATCAAACTGCAACCTGTTACTATAAAGGGTTATAGATCTATGTTATCTGATACCTATGCACATCATGATAGTTTACAAATTGGATCTAATGTCTCTTTATCGAAATTGGTTAGAAACTTTTCGATAAATAGACCCAGAACTCTTAGATTAATTCCTAAGTGGAATTTAGCTTGGGTTCTCCTTAAATTGAAGGAAAAGCCATTTGAACCTCTTGGGACAGTAGATTTCAAATTCTTATCTTATAAGACAGCTTTTCTCTTAGCTTTCTCTTCTGCCAGAAGAGTCAGTGAGCTTCATGCACTATCGGTGGATGATTCTCATTATCGTAGTGTTGGGAACACTATCACCTTCACTACTAATGTCGGTTTTTTAGCTAAGAATCAGGCTCCTAATAAATATCCGGAACCTATTGTTATTAAGGCTCTTCCGTCTTCAGACGGGCGTAGGCCTTTACTCTGTCCTGTTAGAGCACTACGTATCTATAAACAGAGATCTCAGTTCATCAGAAAGGGACGGAAACGTTTCTTTCTGTCTTTGATGCCTAATAGAAAGGACATTTCAGTCCATTCTATTGCTAGATGGATTCAGTTAACTATCCGTACTGCGTATGAAGATTTATCTTCTTCTCAGCAGTCTGTGCTTAAGATTTCTGCTCATGAAGTAAGAGCTCTTTCTACTTCCTGGGCTTATGCTAATAGTGTTGCTATTACAGATTTATGAAGGCTGCTTATTGGTCTCAGCCATCCACATTTACTAATTTTTATCTCAGAAATATTGAGTCCATTTCTGGAGACCTGCATTGTTTAGGTCCGTTATCTGTTGCTCAGAATGTCGTCCACTAAACAGTTGCAACTATAGTTATGCAGGCTTTCTGTTCCGGCAGTGACTCCGTCCGGCTGCCCTCTTCGCTCTGGGCTATTTGACCCAGGGCAAGGGGAAGGGGGGGGGGGGGGGGGGGGGGGGTGTTCCCTTAGGTCACCTGCTTTATAGTGAAAAGCAAGGGAATGCCTCCTCCAAGACAGTATTTCTGAGTCGCTTCCGGGATGGTTTTAAAGTGTAATATTAATGTTTAATTTCATTCATGTCTTATTTTTAAAGTGTAGCTCGGTGTGAAGCATTTGTATATGTCAAGTGTCAAACGGGCTTTAATATACAATACTCGGACACTTTTAAATGATTATAAAGAGTCTCAATTCTCTGGACTACTTTATTTATTGGCTTGTTTTAAAAATAATTAGTATAAAGGTTATACTGGATGTTAATAGAGAACATGAATGTTATTGTGCTCAATTATTAAGGGTAGTGTATCTTTCTAATTTAAATATTAAATAAGAAAGATACATGTAAAGCCTAATACTCCTTTTCTCCTTAAGGGGTTACCTCTTTATCTTATAATTGAGCTTATTGGATTTTCCTCTATTTCCTAGGCCCTCCAGCCTGTTTACTATTCAGCTAAGTCTGGGTCATTGGTACAGTATAAAAATGTTAAAAAATTTATAGTAATTTATATATTTTTTATACTTACCAAAGACCCAGACGGGGATGGCCCTCCCTGATTTGGGAACTCTTGCCTCCCTGCTGAGTACATAGCGCTGACCAGGCACTGCCAGTAAGAATGATATTTGGCGCCAATTTCGGGACGACTGCGTCACTGCGCATGCGCAGTAGAGTCGTACTATGGAGGTCCTTTAGGACATGATTTCTTTTTGTTTTGGATGCAAATTTTGGGGATTGGGGGGCAAAATTTGTGTTTGGCCCTGGTTTTTGTGGAGTTAGCACCAGCTAAGTCTGGGTCATTGGTAAGTATAAAAAATATATAAATTACTATAAATTTTTTAACTTTCATGAAACTTGCTACAGACATACATTGTGAGAAGATCTTGGTCAAGTTTGATATTCACCAAATTTCCTTGGATTTTTAGAAGTATGTCCCTTTTTATCAGCTCACCTAGCCAAAAGGGCCATGTGAGCTATTGCCATCACTTGGCATCCGCCGTCATCCGTATACTTTTCACATTTTTATCTTCTTCTATGGAACTCCTGAGCCTTCATGTATGTGAACCAAATGTGGCAGGAATGGTCTATGGGATGCCCTCTACAAATGATCCTTATTTTGTTCCTGTTGGATGAAAATCATGGCTGTCAGAGGCATTCTTTGATACTGATTGGTGGGTTTTCAAAAATCTTCTCTGAAACTTCAAGGCCAAATGTTTTGAAACATCACATGCTTGATAACTGGGACACCCTCTACCAACGATCCTCATTTAATGTTGATCGGGTTGCAAACATGGCCGCAATTGCAGCTTATAGTTACCATAGAAACCCTATGGGAAATAACATTTTCATCTTCTCTGGAACTACTGAGCTGATATGAACCAAACTTTGGAGGTTCACTACAACTGTTCCCGATTTTGTTCCCTTTGGATGAAAAACGTGGCCGCCAGAGGCATTCATTTTCTAAATGGTCAATTTTGAAAAATCTTCTCCTTTGAATTGAAACTACAGTATGCACCAAGTGTATCCTGTCTCAAAAACCCGACACGATGTTGCGATTTTCTGAAATTCACTGGCCAACACCGTGTCACACGGTGTAATTTGAACAAATTAGTCACCGTGTGCAACGGTGTTTAGGTGTGGAAAAGATTATCTCCTTCTTGGGAAACCACTATATGCAACGGTGATTCAGTGTGAAAAGGATTATTTCCTTCTTGGTAATATAATTAACTGGCTACCAATTGCGCTACTGCGAAAATGTGTTGAAATGGGGTTTGGCGAACAGGCTAAGCCTATCTAAACGTGTGTTGATTTAAACTGGTGATGTCACATTGTGACAAAGAGATGTGCATTCAATTTTAGAAAAAATAAAAATTACTGCACACATTATCTGCATGAAAACAACCGTACCAACAAGTCCATTTCATATTTTTATACTGTACCAATGACCCAGACTTAGCTGGTGCTAACTCCTTAAATTCTGGGGCCAAACACAAATTTTGCCCCCCCCCCATCCCCAAAATTTGCATCAAAATCCGAAATTTCAATGTCCTATGTGGTCCTCCATACTTTTTATCCACTGCGCATGTGCAGTGTCAAGGAGGTCTTGAAATTGGCGCCAAAGGTCATTCTTTGTTTGGCCCCAAAATCAGTAACATCTCACTGATATTTGTGCTTGTAAATCTCAGTTTAAATGATGCCAGACACATAATTATGAAAGAAATGGTGGATCTAAGGAGGAAATAAAAGGATGAGAGGAAGAAACAGTGGCAGGATGTGTTCAGGGCTGTAACTTATAATATTTTTATACCAATGACCCAGACATAGCTGGTTCTAAACTCCTTAATTCAGGGCCAAACACAAATTTTGCCCCCCCCCCCCCCCCCAATCCCCCAAATTTTCATCAAAAACCGAAAAATACATGTCCTATATGGTCCTCCATACATTTACTCCTCTGTGCATGCGCAGTGTCAAGGAGGTCCCGAAATTGGCGCCAATTATCATTCTTTGTTTGGCCCTCAAAACAGTCACACTTCTCTGTTATTTGTGCTTCCAAATCTCAGTTTTCATGATGCCAGACACATTTTCATGAGAGAAATGGTGGAAATAAAGAGGATATATGAGGAGAGGAAAAAATTTAGTGCAAGAAAATGTTCAGGGCTGTAACTTATAATTATTTAATGAAATTATTTCCAGTTGCCTTTTTTCAAGGTATAGCCCTGATGTTGTCATTCTTGCTATGAAGTACCATTGTTTGATTAGTGTTTCCTCTCTACGTTCCTTATTCCCCCCTAGCTATTCTCCCATGTTTTGGCTTATTTTTTGTAATGTTTATTACTAAAATTTCTTGGGAGTTTTGGCTTGGTAACAGATTTATTTCTGTGTTTTCCCCATGTTTACGTCCTCACCATAGGGGTGTTTAGGCATTTTGGTCTGCATCTACCATCTGATGTTCTACAGTTTCTTCTCTGGAAGCCTCTGTTTTGCATCAGATAGTGTTTTAATTGGTGACTGATTTCGGGCCATGTTTGTTTCAGTGCCTGGAGTCATGTTTCCGGTTTGTTGACACTTTTGCGTAGGTTGACAACAGTTACTGCTGATAGTGATTATTTGTCTTCTGCATCTCTTATTCATATTAAGATACATTATTATTGTCTGTAAGTGTCTCATTAATTTTTTCAAAATGAATTTAAATTTTTGTCCACACTTAGGCTTTTTTGGGATCTATTGGGCTCAGGGTTCCCTTTGGGAACTTGAGCTCTTCTGAAAAATTTTTTTTTTTTTTTTAATTTTTTCTTTTCAAATCATTATTTATTAATGAATATAATGGATTGTTGTATTATGTATTTTTATTTTCAAGGATTAGTGCGAGTACTATGATTGTTTACATTTCACTATGAATGATTATTGTTCAAATTGTAATAGGAGGAAATCTTCCTATGATTCTCATGATCTCTGTATTAATTGTTCTCTCTGTACTCGCACTGATCTTTGTTCTGTGTGTTTCAAATGGGATGACAAACGTTGGAAATGTGTGTCATGGTATGTTGTTCCTGGAGAAAGGTCCATGCCGGTTCTTTCTCCTCAGAGTCACTCTAGTATTTATGTCTCCCCTTCGCAGAAGGGAGACATATTGTTTTAGTGCATATTCTTCTTCTTCTTCTTCTTCTTCTTCTCATACAAACTTTGTCCGGGCCATAACTTTTTTGTCTTTTGACCTACACCTTAGATACTTGGAATGTGGATGTATCACCATGAGCCGGTGTGCAGTGTACCATAGTGACCTTCATGTGACCTTGACCTTTGACCTGAAGGTCAGATTTATGTGTTTTTTTTTAAGGGAAACATCACACAAACTTTGTCCAGGCCATAACTTTTTTCTGTCTTTTGACCTACACCTTAGATACTTGGCATGTGGATGTATCACCATGAACCGGTGTGCAGTGTACCATAGTGACCTTCATGTGACCTTGACCTTTGACCTGAAGGTCAGATTTATGCGCTTTTTTAAGGGAAACTGTCTGGTCCAGAACTTTTTTGTATTTCGAGTCTGGCTTTAGATATTTGGCATGTGGATGTATCACCACGAGCCGGTGTGTAGAGTACCATTGTGACCTTCATGTGACCTTGACCTTTGATCTGAAGGTCAGATTTGTGCTTTTTTCAAGGAAACTTTGTCCGAACCAAAACTTGTTTGTCTTTTGAGCCAGGCCTTAGATATTTGGCACGTGGATGTATCACCATGAGCCGGTGTGTCGCATACCATTGTGATCTTCATATGACCTTGACCTCAAGGTCAAATTTATGTACTTCAAATAGGGAGTAATTGTCCAGACCAGAATTTTTTTTGTTTTTTGACCTAGGACTTGGTTATTTGACATGTGGATGTGTCACCATGAGACCGCCTGTCGTGACCTTCATGTGACCTTGACCTCAAGGTCAAATTTATGTACTTCAAATGGGAGTAATTGTCCAGACCAGAATTTTTTTTTGTTTTTTGACCTAGGACTTGGTTATTTGACATGTGAATGTGTCACCATGAGACCGCATGTCGTCTACCTCGATGACCTTCATGTGACCTTGACCTCTGACCTCAAGGTTAAATTTATGTACTTCAAATAGGGAATAATTATCCAGACCAGAACTTTTTTGTTTTTTGACCTAGGACTTAGATATTTGACATGTGGATGTATCGCAATTAGACCGCATGTCACATGTAATCATGACCTTCATGTGACCTTGACCTCAAGGTCAAAGTTATGTACTTTAAATAGGGAGTAATTGTCCAGACCAGATTTTTTTTTTTTGGACATGTGGATGTGTCACCATGAAACCGCATGTCCGCTACCTTGATAAACTGCATGTGACCTTGACCTCTGACCTCAAGGTCAAATTTATGTACTTCAAATAGGGAATAATTGTCCAGATCAGAACTTTTTTGTTTTTTGACCTAGGACTTAGATGATTGACATGTGGATGTATCACAATGAGACCACATGTCATCATGACCTTCATGTGACCTTGACCTCAAGGTCAAATTTATGTACTTTAAATAGGGAGTAATTGTCCAGACCAGAATTTTTTTTTTTTTTTGACATGTGGATGTGTCACCATGAAACCGCATGTCCGCTACCTTGATGAACTGCATGTGACCTTGACCTCTGACCTCAAAAGGAAGGGGAGACATATCATTTAGTGTGCTAAAACACTTTCTAGTTCACTCTCTTTTTCAGAGGAACAAGAACAGGGTGATATTTTATTTATTTATGTCGTCCAGAATTGTGCCTCCTTCGTCGCATACAAGCGAAGACCTAGCGGCAAAAGTGCTCATGGAGATTCGTCAGTTACCCGAAAGGAACCTGAAGGGGTTGACGTCCGCTAGCTTGACCGGGGTTGTGTCCATTCACCAAATGGCGCAGCACCTGGGTTCATCCGTTGCGGTCCAGCAGAGAGAGTCGGGTGTTGCGAGCACTATAAAACATCCACATGCACACCCAGTGACGACGGAAAGGAGGATGGATCAGAGGAAGCCTGACAGTCCGGTGTTTAGCTTGTCCAGCTCGGCACGGGCTGCAAGCGAGAGAGGTCCCTCTCTCATACAGCAGCATCTGGGACCAGATGTTGTAGTCTGTAGTGTTACGCAGTCGGAGCATACGTCCGCCGCTCGGGACGCTCCGGTATATAGGCAGTCCGGCGAGGCTACCTATAAGGCTTCCGTATCCTCTCAGCAGCACACTCGACCGCACCTTGGCTACGTGACCAGTGAATTACAGTCAGCTTCGCCGACCAGGGATTCCACGGCGACCAGGTCACGCCATCAGCCAGGGATACAAGGCCTTCTTCATCCGGACATTCGCATAAAAGATGTATGCAGGATGCAACGTCCAGGGAGCTTCCGGCGGCTAAATCCAGTAAGACCGTCGCTCCCCAGGCCTCCGTAACGGATGTGCTATCACAGATATCAAAGTTAACTGCAGCAACCGGCAGAGCCTCTGTCGGAACATGAAATGTCAGAAGATGCTGGGTCGGTAGGTTCCGCCGCTGGATCGGGTGCGGACGACCAAGATTTACATGAGGTCCGGCAGGAAGGCGAAAGGGATTCCGGTGAATCAGATATTTCCCTTTCGGAACAACATAAAATAGCCGTAGAATTCATCCTGCATTACCTTCCAGAAATTGTTCCGCCGGACAAAAATTTTTTTTAATCGGTTTAGGGACATTGTCCTGGAATTTCCGTCACAATCCAAGAATGTCTCTCGAATTTTTGAATTATTGAATGACGCTATTGATAAACTTGCCAACAAGATGGGCAGGTCAACCTTCCTACCGGCATCTGCTGTACAGCTGCCGTTTATTAATCAAAGGAACAAGTTTGATACGGTAGGTCAGGGCATCCAGAGAGTTCCTCTGCGTTTAGACGGCCAGTCTGAAGACCTTGATATATCCATGTCGTCGTCTTTGTCACTTCCGTCGCCTACGATGGAAACGACGATATCGCCTAACAGAGCTAGTTTAGACGCTCTTTCCTACGCAGATCACCTTACTAGAGCGTTGTCATTACGCTTTGAAGGACCAGAATTTCAAGACATACAAACATCTTTAAGAGTTCTGTCCAGGGCCATAGCTTTTTCCACTTATAACTCCGCCCTTTCAGTGGCAAATCTGGAGTTAGCTAGACGTGACGCGGCCCTGGCTACTTTCACACGTGTGGACAGTAAGGTGAAAAACTCTCTTAGAGTCGCTCCGGTCTCTATAGAGTTTCTCTTCAGTGGCAAGCTTTCTGATATATATGATAAATTAACAAAGAAAGCTTCGGACTCTCTGCTGTTTAAGTCTGCTTCCAAGAAATCGGAACTAGCAGACAGGAGTAGGCCAGACACTTCCGGGACGAGTTTGTCCAGGGGAAGTTCCTATAGAGGTTCCTATGCGTCCTTTAGGTCTTACTCTAGAGACTGGCAGAGTAGCAACTCGACTAGGGGCTGTTACGCTGGCCAAAATAACCGGTCAGACACCCCCTAGGCCGACTGGGCGAGGTGCGGGTCGCGGAGGACGTAGTTTCTCCTACCGCAAGCCTCGCGGATCCAGGAGGTGATGGTCTATACCTCTGTCACGTTCCGGTGGGCGGAAGACTGTCGAGTTTCTCAAGCAATTGGGAATCAATTACGGAGGACCCTTGGGTTCGAGGGGTTATTTCGGAAGGACTAAAACTGTCCTTCAAAGGCAAACCTCCATTAACTCGAAGTCCAAGATGGACTCGGCTTCCGTCAAATTGTCAGAAAAGAACGGCACTTGTATCAGAAGTCCAGTCTCTTTTAACGAAGAACGCGATAGAGGTCGTAGAAAACCAGGAATCTCCAGGTTTCTACAGCCATCTTTTTCTGGTTCCGAAGCCAGACGGCTCGTTCTGTCCAGTGATCGACTTAAGCTGGATAAACAAGCTGATCGTGGCTCAAAAGTTTTATATGGAGACCATTCGATCGGTCAGAGCGAGCATTCGAGTGAACGACTATGCTGCGAGCATAGACATCAAGGATGCGTACTTTCACGTCATGGTACATCCGGCGTTCAGAAAGTATCTTCACTTCACTGTCCTAGGTGTTGTTTATCAGTTCCGAGCGATGTGCTTTGGTCTGAATCTAGTGCCCTGGGCATTCACTCGAGTAATGAACTCGGTAATGACTCATTTCCGAGCTCATTCGTCTGCGGTAATGTCGGCTTACCTGGACGATATTCTTCAGAGATATGGCAACGAGTTAACGCTTCAGAACGACGTGCACAATCTGCTTCTATTGCTCCGACGTCTCGGTTTCATAATAAACGAAGAGAAGTCGGATCTGGTGCCGTCCAAGTCATTCACCCACCTGGGAATGAGCTTCGAGACGCACAACAATCTCGTTCGTCTGCCGTTAACCAGAGCAAAATTAGTCAGTTGTTATGCTCGCTATTGTCTTCACTCAGACAAAGTGTCAGCGAGGGAATTCATGTATTTTTGTTGTGCGGTACTTCTTGCACGGAAAACATTTTACAGGATGAGCAGTGGACGCGATTTCTAACTGTAGGAGGACCTCCTCTTTGCTAAACTATGCTGCTAAGTGGAAGGTCTTTTGTCAGTGGTGTGAGGATCATTCCTGAGATATTTATGATCCTTCCATTCCAGACATAGCAAACTTTCTAGTATACTTGTTTGATGAGATTAACTCTTAACCTGCTGAGTATTTTCAAAAATTTTTCATCAAATCTAGTCATGGCTGCTGTGAAGCAGCCATGACTTGATTTGATGAAAAATTCATCTAAATTTAACTCGAGAAATCAATGGTGAAAAAATCTATGCAATTTACAGGAGGAAATTTGATTAAATGTGCCCAAATCATACTTATTTCATTGGCAAGAGAAATCCTGTCCTGGGCAGGAATATCCGCCAGCAGCATTCAAGGAGTAAATCTGCAGCCTATCACCATTAAGGATTATAGGTCTATGCTATCAGATACCTATGCACATCATGATAGCTTGATGATTGGCGCTAATGTCTCTTTATCTAAGTTAGTTAGAAATTTTTTGATAAATAGACCTAGAACCCTTAGATTAATTCCGAAGTGGAATTTGGCCTGGGTTCTTCTTAAGCTAAAAGAAGCGCCTTTTGAGCCTCTTGACACAGTTGACTTCAAATTCTTAACATATAAGACCGCTTTTCTCTCAGCTTTCTCTTCTGCTAGAAGAGTTAGTGAGCTTCATGCACTATCTGTGGAGGATTCTCATTACCGTAGTGTCTGTAATACTATTACCTTTACCACCAATGTTGGATTTTTGGCTAAGAATCAGGCTCCAAATAAGTATCCTGAACCTATTATTATTAAGGCCCTTCCATCATCTGATGGGCGTAGGCCTCTGCTGTGTCCTGTTAGAGCAATACGTATTTACAAACGCAGATTTGAGTTCATCAGAAAGGGACGTAAGTGTTTCTTTCTGTCTTTGATGCCTAATAGAAAGGATATTATGGTTCATTCTATTGCTAGATGGATTCAATTAACTATTCGTACTGCTTATGAAAAATTATCTTCTCAGCAGTCGGCACTCAAGATCTCAGCTCATGAAGTAAGAGCTCTTTCTACTTCTTGGGCTTATGCTAATTGTATTGCTATTACTGATCTAATGAAGGCTGCATATTGGTCTTAACCTTCCACATTCACTAATTTTTATCTCAGAAATATTGAGTCCATTTCTGGAGACCTCCATTGTTTTGGTCCGTTAACAGTTGCAACTATAGTTATGTAGGCTTTCTGTTCCGGCAGTGACTCTGTCCTGCTGCCCTCTTCGCACTGAGGTATTTGACACAGGGCAAGGGGAAGGGGGGTGGGGGTGGGTGGGTGTTCCCTTAGGTCACCTGCTTTATAGTGAAAAGCAAGGGAATACCTCCCCCAGGGTCAGTAATTCCTAGTCGGTACCGGGATGGTTTTAAAGTGTAAAGCTAATGTTTAATCATCCATGTAATATTTTTAAAGTGTAGCTCGGTGTGAAGCATTTGTATATGTCATGTGTCAAACGAGCGTTAATATACAATCCTCGGACACTTTTAATGAATATAAAGAGTCTCATTTCTCTGGACTTCCTTTATTTATTGGCTTACCTTTAAAAATATTAGTATAAAGGGTTATACTGGATGTTAATAGAGATCATTGATTATTATGCTCAATTACTGATCGGTATTGTGTCTTTCTTCTTTATTATGAATAGGAAAGATACATGTAAAGCCTATCTCTTCTTTTCTCCTGGAGAGGATATTCTATTATACATAGCTGAGCTTATTGGATTTTTCTTTATGTCCTAGGCCTCCAGCCTATTTACTATCAGCTAAGTCTGGGTCATTAGTACAGTTTGAAAAAATATATAAATTACTATAAATTTTTTAACTTTTTTACGAAATTATTTCATGTTTCCTAATTTCGGGGCATGGGCCTGATATTGTCATTCTTGCTATGAATTTACCATTGTTTGTTCAGTGTTTCCTCTCTCCCTTTCCTTTATTCCCCCTTGCTATTCTTCCATGCTTTTGGCATAATTTTTGTAATTTTTTTTTACTAAAATTTCTTGGGAGTTTTGGCTTGGTTACAGAATAATTATTCTGTTTCTCCCCATGCTTACGTCCTCACCCTTGGGTGGTTAGGCGTTTTAGTCTGCATCTACCAACCGATGTACTGCAGTTTCTTCTCTGGAAGTCTATGTTTTACATCGGATAGTGTTTAAATTGGTAACTGATTTTGGGCCATGTTTACAGTGCCTGGAGTCATGTTTCCGGTTTTTGTACACTTTTGTTTACGTTGACAACGGTTACTTCTTATAGTGATTACTTGTCTTCTGTTTAGTTCTGCTCATAGCCAGATACATTAATATTGTCTGTGTGTTACATTAATTTTTAAATATGTTTTAAAATTTTTGTCCACACTTAGGCTTTTTTGGGATCCATTTGGACTCATTATTCACATTGGGAACTTGGGCTCTTCTGAAATTTTTTTGAAAAATTTTTTTCTTTCGAATTATTCTTTTGAAATGTTATAATGGATTATATTATATTATGTATCTTTGTTTTCAAGGGTTAGTGCGAGTACTCTGACTGTTTATATTTTTTCATGATGAAAGAATATTGTTCAAATTGTAATGCGAGGAAGTCTTCCTCTGATTCTCATGTTCATTGTGTTTCTTGTAGTCAATGTACTCGCACTAATTCTTGCTCATTGTGTGTCAATTGGGATGACAAACGTTGGAGATGTGTGTCACGGTATATTGTTAGCGGTGAGAGGTCCATGCCGGTCCTCTCTCCGCTGGGTCTATTACAACCAATAATGTTAAAATGCCTCATAATGTTACACCAACACATAATGTTACAAAAAATGTAGTAAACAACCGATAATGTTATAAACTCTGCATAATGTTATAACTTTTTTCGACCCATTATGTTATAAAAATCAACGCATAATGTTATAACTTTTTTCAACCTGTAACAAATTAACCGATAATGTTATAACGTCTGAATACTAATTCCAGTTACAGCTATTTTAGATGGACTTTACCACTTACCATTTATTGCCGCATAAAGGTATGTAATGTTTATACTAAAGGTTTCTGCTCTGGTTAAGGTGAGGAGAGTCAGGAGACACCCCCCCCCCCCCAACTCCCGGATATTTATCATAGAATGACGGATTATCCTGGTATCTCAATGTGTGACGTCATTACCATGATCATCCAGTGCCCAACATGGTGAAGGCGGGGGTGGTGGGGGAGGGGTACTATTTTATCCGGTTGTACGTTTACCAACATGCGTAGTCTCCGCTTCCAGAAATGTAGTGTACATACCCTAGTCCCCTGACACCTTTGGGGATGGGCAAATGCCTCTGTTTCTACTTGTTTTGGGCATCTAAAACTCATTTGTCGCATATTTCTTATTCATAAGAATATCTTATTGTTCATTAATTTGACATTTTAACAACTAACAGTGAACAAAAATGAGGTGGAGTTAAAAGAGGTCGGAAAGTTGGATGGAGCTAGGTACATATGGTGGATGTGGTGGGTTGGTAGTGTCGCACGGAACAAGAATAAGATGCGAGACTGGGTAGGAAGAGGAATGGGGTTTAGGCGTATTGAAAGGGGTGGGCAGGGATTAGGCTGAGAAAGAGAGGAGGTCATGGATTAGTACATCAGGGTGATGGTGCAGAGAAGGCTATCTGAAAATGCTATAAGGGAGTAGTACTAGACGGTATGATAATATAGATGGTGGAGATGTTGGAAGAAGTGGAAGTGATGAATTTGGGATTACAGGTTCTGGAAAAGGCGGAATCACAGGAACAGGCAATATAGGGAGAAGGAGGAGGTTGTGGAGGAGGAGTTGTGTTGATGTTGGTGTTGTGGCGGTGTTGGTGATGGTGTTGAGTAGTTATGTATGTTGAAAATGAGCCATTTTGTAGAACCCCGGGGCAGGACCTCAGAAGTGACATCATGTCAAGTGACTGGGCGGTCATGTTGAGTTGTCATGATAGTGCACGTGGGTGGCCTTGTTGTGACGTCATTATCACGATAATAGGTGGTAGGAGTGCCTATGCGCAGGGCGTGTTGTTATGGGGACATGTGCTCCGTGTCACCCCTAACAACCCGACAATAGATATCGAATTAATCCAAACAACCCGACAATCTTCAGAAAACTGACCCAAACACTCCCGAAAACACTCCCAAATAAAGGTAGGATAGTATCCTTAATGAGGGTATGAGACGTATGAAGAGGTACTCATTTTCATAGCTTTCATTTTGAGACGTATGATTTTGCGCGCATCATGCTCATTTTCATAGCTTTCATTGCTTCATACGATGAAAAAGGGGATTCCGTGGGTTTATTGAAGTTATAACATTATCGGTTAATTTGTTGTAACATAACGAGTTGAAAAAAGTTATAAAATTATGCGTTGATTTTTACAACATAACGGGTTGAAAAAAGTAAAAACATTATGTAACATTATGCGTTGGTGTAACTTTATGCGGCGTTGTAACATTATTGGTTGTAACAGGGTCACTCTAGTTTTTCAGTCTCTTTTTCAGAGGAACAAGAACAGGGCAATGTTTCCATGATGTCTTCAACAAGTGTGCCTCCGTCGTTGCAGTCTAACGAAGAGCTAGCGGCTAAGTGCTCATGGAAATACGACAATTGCCAAAGAGGTCCTAAGTAGGATCCACGGCGTCGTCCGCTAGCTCGCCCGGTGTAGCGACCATTCATGGGATGGCTCGGCAGCCGGGTTCGTCCGTTGCGGTCCAGGGAAGGAGTTCGGGTGATGCTAGCACTATAAACATTGAACATGCACACCCAGCGACGACGGATCCGAGGATAGTACGGAGGAAGCCTGTCCTGGTCTTCCCGGACCGCGAGCGAGAGAGGCCCCCTCTCTCTTACAACATCTGGGTCCACTCCTCCTGCTCGGGTCGCTCCGTCGCATAGACAGTCCGACGCGGCTTGTCTATTGGCTTCCTCATCCTCACGCCAGCACACACGACCGCACCATGGCTATGTGACCACAGATATCCAGCCTGCTTCACCGACCAGGGAGTCCACGTCGACCAGGTCACGCCATCCACTAGCCAAGGACACGAGGCCTTTCCAGTTGGGACATTTGCATATGAGAAGTATGCAGGAATTAACGTCCCTGGAGCTTCCAGCGGCTAAATTACGTAAGACCGCGGCGCCACAGGCCGCCGTGACGGACTTGCTATCACAGATAGCTCAATTCATAGCAGCATCCCAGCAGCTATCAGAAACTCTTTCAGTAAAGAAACTGTCTGAGCAAGCTGGGTCGGTTCGCTCCCCTGCAGAGTCAGTAAGGGACGACCAAGATTCTTATGTGGTCCAGGCGGATGGTAAAAGGGAATCAGCACAGCTGAAATTTTCCCTTTCCGAACAACTTAAGGTGGCCGTAAATTTCATCCGGCATCACCTTTTAGAAGTTTTTCCGGACCAAAATGCTGCGTTACCTGATAAGAAACGGAAAGCGTCACTGGACACAGACTTTCTCGGCTGGATTAGGGACACTGTCCCTGAGTTTCCGATCCAGTCCAGAAATGTCACAGACATTTGAACTCTTGAATGACGCTATATTCAAGCTAGCCTCTCGTACTGACAAATCCGGTTTCTTATCGCCTAGCGCTATAAAGATGCCTTTCATCAAGGCTAGACATAAATTTGAAACGGCAGGACAAGGTGTGCCGAGAGTTCCTCTGCATTTGGACGACTAGGCTGAAGACCTGGAATTGTCATTGCCGGTGTCCATGTCTATTAACTCCAGTATACTGGAGACGACAATCTCGTCTAATAGAATTAATTTAGACGCATTATCTCACGCAGATCACCTTACCAGTGCTTTATCACTACGTCTCGAAGGGAAAGAATTCCAGGATGTTCAAACTTCCAAAAGAGTTCTTTCGAGGGCTATAGCATATTCTACGTATAACTGCACCCTTTCAGTGGCAATATGGAGTTAGTCAGATGTGATGCTGCCCTGGCTGCATCCACAAGAGTGGAAAGCAAGGTGAAAAAACTCTCTTCCAGTCGCTCCGGTCTCTGGAGAGCTTCTCTTCGACGTTAAGCTTTCTACAATCTATAAACAGATTACTAAGAAAGCTTTGGATTCTCTGCTTTTAATTCCGCTTTGAAAAAGTCGGACTCAGCAGGGAGGAGTAAGGCAGGTACTTCGGGGCGATTACATCCAAAGGAAGTTCCTATAGAGGATCTAAGAAAGCCTCTACAGCTTACTCCGGAGACCGTCAGAGTAGCGACTCACACAGGGGTTGTAATGCTGGCCGAGATATCTGGTCAGACGCCCCTAGGTCGACTGGGCAAGGTATGGGTCATGGAGGACGTGGTTTCTCCTTCCGCAATCTTCGCAGGGCCAGGAGGTGATGGTCTAAACCTCTATTGCGTTCCAGTGGGTGGAAGGCTGTCGAGATTCTTAACCAATTGGTTGCCAATTACGGACGACCCATGGGTGCAAGGGGTTATTTCCGAAGGTCTGAATTGACCTTCAAGGAAAAACCTCTGTTAACTCGAAGTCCACGCTGGTCTCAGCTTCCGTTAAACGTTCAGAAGAGAGATTCGCTTCTATCAGAAGTTCAGTCTCTTCTGGACAAGAACGCTATATGACGTCGTAGAAAACCAGGAATCTCCAGTTTTCTGCAGCCACCTGTTCCTGGTTCCAAGATCAGACGGCTCGTTTCGTCCAGTTATAGATCTGAGCTGGATAAACAAGCTGATCATGGCTCCAAAATTTTATATGGAGACCATCCGATCGGTCACAGCGAGCACTCGAGTGAACGATTATGCCGTGAGCATGGATCTCAAGGATGTGTACTTTTACGTCATGGTACATCCAGCGTTTAGAAAGTACCTTCGCTTCGCTGTCCCAGGAGTTGTTTTCAGTTCCGAGCAATGATGCTCTGGTCTGAACCTAGCGCCCAGAGCCTTCACTCGAATAATGATCTCCGTAATGACTCATTTCCGAGCTCATTCGTCTGTGCTAACGTCGGCCTACTTGGACGACATTCTTCACAGTTACGGCAGCTTCGATGTTCAGAGTCTGCTTCAATTGCTCCGACGTCTCGGTTTCATAGTAAACGAAAAGAAGTCGGATCTAGTGCCATCCAAATCATTCACCCACGTGGGAATGAGCTTACAGACGCACAACAATCTCGTTCGTCTGCCGTTAACCAGAGCGATATTAGTCAGTTGTTACGCTCGCTTTTGTCTTCACTCAGATGTAGTAACAGCGAGACAATTTATGAGACTGACAGGTTTGTGCGGACCCACTGCAGATCTTATTCCGATGGAGCGGCTACGCACTCGTCCACTCCACATATATTTTATCTCAGAATTGGAGTGTGAAGACTCATTTTCTCGAATCGAACATCGTCTTGTCGAATCAAGTGAAACAAGAGATTCAGACTTGGGCAGATATTCAGTGGTTAACTGAAGGAGTATCACTGCAACTGCCGGATCCGAGTTTTACGATATTGACGGATGCCAGTCAAACAGGTTGGAGTGCAACTCTGAGCCCAATGGATTCGAGGTGCCAGGGTCTTTGGGATCTGCAGTTCCTAAACAAGCACATAAACATCAAGAGATGATGTCAGTATGGCTTGCTCTACGTCAATGAATGAACATTCTTCAGAATTCGCATGTTCAAATTCTGTCCGACAATTCGACAGTAGTAGCATACATTCGGAACCAGGAAGGCACTCATTCCATTCCGTCATTCAATTTAACAGAAAGGATGCTTCTATTTGTCCTAGAGCATCAAGTTCTTCTATAGGTCCGTCATATACAGGGTCGTCTGAATGTTCTAGCAGACTTCTTTCCTCAGAAAGGTTGCATGTTGCCGTCAGAATGGACTCTCAACAAACGAGTATTCAATCAGATTTGCTACCAATGGGATCGTCCAATGATAGACTTATTTGCGACGCATCTCAACAATCAGTGTCGCCATGCCCAGATCTTCGAGCGTTTGCGGTAGACACTCTCTCGAGCTCTTGGGACGGAATGATAGGATACGCGTTTCCTCCAGCGCCATTGATTCAGCAGATATTGCTCAAGATAAAGCAATCTCACTGCAAAATTCTGTTGGTAGCATCTCTGTCAGCACAGAGACCATGGATAAATCTACTCAGGTGTCTGTTGTGGGACATGCCACGGAAGCTTCCTCCACAGGAGGATCTTCGCGCACACTGCATCACAACCCGCAAGGTCTCAACCTTCACGTATTTCCGTTGTGCGGTCCTTCAAGCAATTTACAGGACTAGCAGTTGACGCAATTTCTAACTGTAGGAGGACCTCCTCTTCGCTAAATTATGCTGCTAAGTGGAAGGTTTTCTCATGGTAGTTTAGGGATCATTCTGTTGATATTTATGATCCCTCCATTCCAGACATTGCTAATTTTCTAGTCTACCTGTTTGATGAGATCAAACTGAAGCCTGTTACCATTAAGGATTATAGGTCTATGCTATCTGATACCTATGCACATCATGATAGTTTACAGATTGGATCTAATGTCTCTTTATCTAAGTTAGTGAAAAACTTTTCGATAAATAGACGTAGAACCCTTAGCTTAATTCCTAAGTGGAATTTAGCTTGGGTTCTTCTTAAGCTAAAAGAAGCGCCATTTGAGCCTCTTGACACGGTGAACTTCAAATTCTTATCTTATAAGACAGCTTTTCTCTTTGCCTTCTCTTCGGCTAGAAGAGTTAGTGAGCTTCATCCACTCTCTGTTGATGATTCTGACTATCGTAGTATGGGTAATACTATTACCTTGACTACTAATGTTGGATTTTTGGCTAAGAATCAGGCTCCTAATAAATATCCGGAACCTATTGTTATTAAGGCTTTTCCATCTTCAGACGGGCATAGGCCTTTACTCTGTCCTGTTAGAGCTATACGTATTTACAAACATAGATCTGAGTTTATCAGAAAGGGACGTAAACGTTTCTGTCTGTGCTGCATAATACGGTCCATTCTGTTGCAAGGTGGATTCAATTAACTATCCGAACTGCTTATGAAAAATTATCTTCAACTCAGCAGTCTGTGCTTAAGATTTCGGCGCATGAAGTAAGAGCTCTATCTACATTTTGGGCTTATGCTAACAGTGTTGCTATTACAGATTTGATGGAGGCTGCATTTTGGTCTCAGCCTTCCACATTCACGAAATTTTATCTTAAAAATATTGAGTCCATTTCTGGAGACCTGCATTGTTTATGTCCGTTATCTGTTGCTCAGAATGTCGTCCACTAAACAGTTGCAACTATAGTTATGCAGGCTTTCTGTTCTGGCAGTGACTCTGTCCTGCTGCCCTCTTCGCTCTGGGGTATTTGAATTTGACCCAGGGCAATGGGAAGGTGGGGGGGGGGGGGGGGGGTGGTGTTCCCTTAGGTCACCTGCTTTATAGTGAAAAGCAAGGGAATACCTCCTCTGGAGTCAGTAATTCCAAGTCGGTGCCGGGATGGTTTTAAAGTGTAAAGCTAATGTTTAACTCATTCATGTAATATTTTTAAAGTGTAGCTCGGTGTGAAGCATTTGTATATGTCACGTGTCATAAGAGCGTTAATATACAATCCTCGGACACTTTTAATGAGTAGCCATTGTGCATAAATATGTGACATTAAACACCAATAAATAAATAAATAAATAATAAATAAATAATGAGTATAAAGAGTCTCATTCTCCGGACTTCCTTTATTTATTGGCTTTCCTTTAAAAAATTAGTATAACGGGTTATACTGGATGTTAATAGAGATCATTGATGTTATTGTGCTCAATTACAGAATGGGATTGTGTCTTTCTTTTTTGATACAAATAAGAAAGATACATGTAAAGCCTGTTTCTCCTTTTCTCCTTGAGGGGATAATTCTGTTTACATGTATTTGAGCCTTTTGGATTTTCCTTTATTAGCGGGGGAGGAATTCGTCACATACAGGTGAATTGTGCACTTGGTGATACCTTCTTGAAATTTGGCACACTGTTAGTGTAGGCTATGAGGTTCTCAAAAACGATCGGCTACAAGTTGACACCGACCGGTGGCGACCAGTAGCGGCACAATCCAAAATGGCCGCCAGCGGCTGAAGGGAACCTCCTTTTCGACGGTCTACCGACTATACATCCGATTGTAAGGGCGCGAAAGTGAACTCTGATCCACGCACGTGTTGGAAACAGACGTGGGAGATGATGTAGAATAAAACGAGATTCTCTATACGGACGCATCAATTTCTTGGAACTTGAAAAGAGCGTTGTTTCTCCGGGATCAGCGTCATTCAGGCAAACCTGAATGACGCTGATCCCGGAGAAACAACGCTCTTTATGAAGCAGTCTCTTTGCCATACAATCTCTTGTTTGGCGTAATTCCGCAAGCAATTCTGATTTGTCTGTCGAAATTAATTCGAGAACGCGATTGTTCACAAAAATCATTCACAGAATGAGTGAGAATCCTCTTCGTGTACGGACTAGTACTGACTGGGAACGTTGTTGCTTTTGCCAGCAAGACAGTTCCAAGAAATTGATGCGTCCGTATAGAGAATCTCGTTTTCATGACGCCTATAAAGCTATTGAGGAAGACATAACGCGCTTCCTAGATAATGGCGTTGAGCTTCCATATAATTTGACCATTGATTGTTTGATGAGAGAGAGTGATGAGTGTATGTCGATGTCACTGTTGACGAATAAGGCAATATATCATAAGACATGCCGTGACAGTATTCGGACTCACATCGTACAGCGCGTGCTACACAAGCGAGAGCGAAATGAGGCAGTGGCATCCTGCTCCACGCTGAGTCCTAAAAGAACACGGACAAGTTTTGAATCTGGCTGTGACAGGAAACTGCCCCAGTGTGTTTATTGTCACAAACGCGAAGGTGACAGCAGTGAGCCTATTTGCAGATCAGTGTCTGATAACAATAAACTCAAAATTATGGCAAAGGAAGCCGAGAACTGGGTTGTTTTTTCTCGGGTCAATGCAGCATTTGATTCCGCTGCTAGTGATCTTTACTATCACAAAACCTGTTATTGTAAGCTTGCCAATGAAGCACGAGCGGCTAAATCTAAAAAGTCGAAGAACGCCGAACATTCCGCGTCAGGCCTGCCCTATGACCCTCTCGTTATGGCAGAGCTCATAACATTTGTTGAACACAACGATTCCGCGATGAAGCTTGTCGATCTCAAGAATCTGTACAGTCGGAGGTTGAAGCAAGTCGGTTCTGATTGGCTTAGTGAAGAAATACATTCCACTCGATTCAAAGAACATTTGTTGCAGAAATTGGGCGATGGCTGGGACGCCTTCACACAGGGTAGAGATGTGTTTATTTCAAGTAGGTTTCGAGTTGGCTCCTTGTTGTCCGAATCTTTAACTCGTATAGTGTCTGAGGAAGAGGCAAAAAAGATAGTTGATGTGGGTCTTCTTCTGCGTAAACACATACTCATATCTCAAGCTCCTTTCACGGGATCATTTTCATCTTATTGCTTGAGCGAGCCTGTACCCAACTCACTCCTGACTCTTCTTAGAGTTCTACTTGAGGGCACATGTAGTATACAGAACTTAGGCGATGATGAGACTGTTAATGCCAAGACTCGAGTGGCTTGTACTATTTCACAGATGTTGATCAGCAATTCAGCGAAACGCTCCGAACATGCACAAAATGTTCACCAGAGACGTGACAGAGAAACTCCAATGCCTCTTTATGTGGGTTTGAAGTTGCATGCCCATGATCGTATGAAAAATCTTATCAGAGATTTTCATCAAATGGGACTCTCTGTCTCTTATGATCGCGTAATGGATGTTCGCAGGAGTTTCGCGAGAGCTGTTTCACTGCGGTTCAAGAACGAAGGTGTTGTAGTCCCAGCTAACTGCAAACGTAATGTTTTCTCGATAGGAACCACTGATAACATTGATGTATCTGGTAGATCTGATATGCATGGTACGTCCATCACACTCATTGGTCAACTGAGCAGGGACAATGTGGGTACTGATCCCCCACCACTGAGTTTAGATGTTCCAGAAGACACACAAATTGAACTCCCAGACGACTATGCATTTGTTCCTTTCGTTGAAGACTTTGGTGGGGACATCAGGCTTGAATCTCCAGATGAATGTAATGTACGGCCCAATGAATATGCAGATTTGAACGTGGGAGAGAATGACTGGTTGTCTCATGTGTCACAGATCAGCAATAAAGGGAAGGTTGATGGCAGCTGGCAGCTTGATGAAGTCCCTGTGACCTTTTCAGGCTTCTTTTCAAAACATGAAGATCAAGACAATGTCAAACCTCGTGCAGTTATTGGGGTATTCCCTGTTTTCAGTGAGCAGAAAGCGGACTCACTCAGTATGCAGAAGCATGCTATGTATGTGGTCAGGGAAGCTACTGCTTTCGTAAACCCCGGCCAGATACCTGTCATTGAAGGTGACTGTCCGTTGTATGCCAGGCAGAAAAAATGTCAATGGCTGTTCCCAGAGGAGATAGGTGAGGATCGAATGGTGTGTATGATTGGATTCCTGCATCTTGAAATGTGCACCCAAGAAGCTGGTGGTAAGCTTATGGGTGGTTCTGGTTGGGAGCGAATGTTTCACCTCGCAAAGATATTCACACCCGGTGTAGCATCATCCCTACTTGGTGGGAAACATGTCAAGAGGACGCGACAGGCATATCTTCTCACTCTAGCTTGGCTTGAGATCCTCAGAAAGAATGCTTATGAGATTTACTGTCAGCAGACTGGGCCCCATGAGTCATTTGAAATGTGGGAACAGAGGATTCTTTCACAATCTCCAACTGCGCGCTATTGGGGTGAAATCGTTCGGAACTTTCTCTTGACAAGCTGTCAATTCGTTCGGAACCAACGAATCGGTAACTGGCCTGGTACACTGTGTTCTATCGATGAGTTGTGCAGTTACTTTTTTGCCCTAGGACATACAAATTATTGTCGGTGGGTCCCCGTATTTCTGAGAGACATGTCTCAGCTACCCAGGCGGCATCCTTCAATCCACAACAAATTCATGGAAGGCCATTTTGTGGTCCAGCGTAGTGAGAGGAAGTTCAGTATGATGGGTTTAGATCAGAGCCAAGAACATAGTATCCAACTACTCAAAGAAGACAGTGGTCCAAAAGGTCTCTATGGCCAGGCTGAAGAGAAAGTCGTTATTGAGCTTTCAAGGTCAGAAGTTCTGCGTGTTATAGATGAGTATGAATATGCAAGTTTCCACACAACATCATCAGATAACACGGAACACCCGGAAAGTTCGGTATCAGAGCAGAAAAAATTTCTGAATCAATTGAAATCTCTCCTCGATCTGGTGAATCAGGGACTCATTATCAACCCTTATGATGAAACTAGTGGTCAGCTGGTGACATTAGATACTGGTGAATATATGGACCCCGAAGTTAGTAAGAGTTTACGGTCATTACCCGAAAGGGGCAAGCATTTATATTCCACTTTCTTGAAGGAAAGGCTTGTGGAATGCACCGTACCCCTGAATGATGTTATTCCCAAGGCAAATATATATACCTTCCTTAACCCACCCCCAGCCAACCTGGACAAAGGCCGAGACAAACTCATGTCAAGTAAAGCAACTGCCGCAATAGTTACCCAGATGTTCGTTTCACTGCAAGCCCGGCCTGATTCAAACATGGATGAGTTTTTCATGCACGAGAATGCACGTGATCCGCCAGCATTATCCGATAGAGGTAAGCTACGGAGTGGGACAAAATCTCAAATTCTCAATTGTTTACCAGCTATTCCTGCACAAGGGAAGAATTCAGCAGCTAGACAAGCTTCAGTTGTCATCTTGGATATGCCTGCTGTAGTCCATGTAATCAAACCACAGAAAGCGGATCTGTTTGGAGAATATGCTCGATTGCAATTATTGCCATACATCGAATCTCTGATTAACACGAACACCACAAGGGTTGATGCGATCTATGACTGTTACCCCGAAGGCAGTTTGAAGAATCAGACGCGAGCAAAACGCCTCGGTGAGACAGCAGTTAGGTTGATACGGGTGTCCGAGAACGTCCCTTTACCTAAAGGGAAGAATTGGCAGGCATTCTTGAAAGTTAGTGAGAATAAAGACGAATTTTTCAAGTTCCTGTCTGCTGAACTGCTGAAATTAACATCAACATCCGAGTACCAGTTGTTAACGACATCAGGAGAATATGTACTATGCAATAAGGATGTTAGCTTATGTGACATATCTCCATCGAACCACGAGGAAGCAGACACGCGCATGATGCTTCATCTCAACCATGCAGTCTCACAAGGTCACAAAATAGCTTTTCTTCGCACGGTTGATTCTGATGTCGTCATTCTGTCTTTGCACCATTTCGCAACATTCCGTGACCTTGGACTCAGTGAGCTGTGGATTGGGTTTGGAATTGGAAAGGCATATAAAGATATGCCAATTCATGAGATAGCTTCACAACTTGGACCTGATTACTGTAAGGCCCTGACTTTCTTCCACGCCTTCACAGGTTGTGATGTAACATCCAGCATGCTCGGCATTGGGAAGAAGACAGGATGGAATGCATGGATGAATTTTCCCGCATCAACTGAAATGATGATAGAATTGACTGAGAATCCGCAAGTCTTTTCAGAGGATTCCCCTCATATGCAGCATATCGAAAAACTCACCATACAGATGTACAGTAACAGTTGTGTCAGTACACGTGTCAATGATGCGAGACGGCATATGTTCACACATGGCCTTAAGTCTATGGAAAACATCCCGCCCACCAAAGCAGCTCTGTATCAACATGTAAAAAGGGTAATTCTTGTGTCATCTTTCATTTGGCATCGTGCTCTGCAGAAACACTTATGTGTGCCAGACCCATCACAGTACGGATGGGAGTGGAATCCACGTCTCAATATTCTGGTCCCATTTTGGACTCACCTAGGAGACGCAAGTGCTGCATGTGCACTGATGCTCCACTGTAGTTGTGCCAAGGCCTGCAAGGGCAATTGCAAATGCTTGAAAGCTGGATTAAGGTGCACACCTTTGTGTAAGTGTGAAGGTGGCTGTTGTAACAATATTGAGTAGTATACTGTCATGTTAGGACCAGTCATCTCCTATTCTGGTATTTTTTTTTCCATTTTCGGCCAGTTAACACATGTCATGTTTCTAGTTGAGTTGATTTTGCTAACAAATGTTCATCCCATGTGGCTTGCTACATTGTCCGGGGTATAGGAATACAGTTTTAGATTTCGGAAAATAGTCTGTTATTTACTGCACAAGACGGTGTTAATTCATGCATAGCATGATACAATATCCCCAACTATTTTGCCTCTGTACAACAGTTGATACCTTCGTTCACCCGTGTGTTCATCTATGGTATCCTTGTCTTTCTCTGGCCATAGGCCACATGTGACTAGTCAGTTCCTACTCCATAGCAAATCAACTTGGAAATCCTTCATCTTGTAGCGCACTCATGTCTCAATGAATCCATACCTGAGTTGATCTAATAAATCTAACGTAAGGTATCAAATTGCCATACCGGATCATATTTCGATAAGTTATTCGCTAAAACATTTCGACCACTCATCGACATCAAAGGTCATGTTTTGGCTCCCAGTGGTGGCTATATCTCTATATCCCTGGTAAAGTAGCATACCATGAGGGATGGGCATTAAGTGTCGGCAACATTAATCCTGACTTGGAACACACCACATCTTAACTGGCCGAAAATGAAGAATACTACTTGTAGTCAAAAAATATTCCTGTACCTCGAATGACTGCAAACATACACTCACCCCTTCTAGTCCCATTTTGCCAATGTTCTATACTGGCAAGATAACATTGTATAATTAACAACGGGAACTAATGCATCCCGAGTTCATTCCAGCACTGCCCTTGCTGGCAGACGTGTCGCTATGGTGTTGAGATTGAACCAGAACTCCTCTAGAAATTTGATAGTTTTATTTTCTTAGAAAATAAATCTATCGAAAATGCCGGAAGTTGAGAATAGACTGTCACTTTAATTGGATTATCAAATGTCCAAGTATCCCCACTGCTGCATACTATCGAGTACCCTTGTTCATGTGTTGACAGGAATCTCTCATACCATGTTCATTTGACCATTGCATTCCCGAGAAACATTCAACACTAATTTATCTACGGACGGACGATCATACTGACAGTCAGACACACAGACGCACACATCGACGGAAATTCTGATCCCATTATCCATTAATCTTCCCCCCAACTTGTTCCAAGGGCTTCACTCCATCATTCACATCAATTACAGCACATGTATGGTGTTAGGTTTGGAGCTTCAGTTGTGCGATCGGCGAAAATAGCTTTTTTTCGATCCGCTTGGCGGCCATTTTGGATTTCGCTGCTAGTGGTGGCTAGAGGATGGTGCCAACTTGTAGCCGATCGATTTTGAAATCTCTGATGCCTACCCTTACATCATGCCAAATTTCAGGAAGGTATCACCAAGTGCACAATTCTAGCGAATTCCTCCCCCGCTATATGTCCTAGGCCCTCCAGCCTTTTTTCTATTCAGCTAAGTCTGGGTCATTGGTATAGTATAAAAATGTTAAAAAATTTATAGTAATTTATATATTTTTTATACTTACCAATGACCCAGACGGGGATGGCCCTCCCATGAGTTGGGAACTCATACCTCCCCGCTGATTACATAACGCTTACCAGGCACTGGTTGTAGAATGACCTTTGGCGCCAATTTCGAGACCTCCTTGACACTGCGCATGCGCAGTGGATAAAAAGTATGGAGGACCGCATAGGACATTGAAATTTCGGATTTTGATGCAAATTTTAGGGATCGGGGGGCAAAATTTGTGTTTGGCCCTAGAATTTAAGGAGTTAGCACCAGCTAAGTCTGGGTCATTGTTAAGTATAAAAAATATATAAATTACTGTAAATTTTTTAACTTTCGTTCAATACACTGGCCATAAAGGGATAATGGTTTCAAAACGCAACTGAATTCTGACATCAGAGGTTTTCAGGAAATCTGCCAATGTCATGGCCGATTTCGATCCCGCAGTGATTCACTGATTTTTCAATTGCAACCTGCAGCGGGACGAGTAAAAAATCCACCTTAAAATCTCTTCGACTTTCACACATGTCTACAAAGAATATTTGGCGATAATAGTAATAATATTTATGGCAAAATCCACTTTTCAATCGGATGTCTATTTAAACAGAAAATTTCTTCATTTTCTTTAAATGCGCCGATTGAAAACAATATGACGTTGTGTAACAAAGACCTCATCCCATTGCACGCCACGTCTGAGAAATTTGTTCCTTGGAGAACTCGGACCAGTCGAAGCCCCCACCCCCACCCTCCTTCAAAGAACTTGGCTTGTGTTGAAGAAATTTGAAGCAGGTTGGTCTTAGGAAAGGAATAGATGGATGGGGGTTCGTTGTTTTCGGCCCACCGGGGGTCCGAGATGTTTCAGTTTACCCTGGGACATTGTGTCCCCGATATTTTTGAAAACTCAACACGAAAACGTGCCGGGTAAAACACCGAGGTCGAAACGACCACTGGAAGCCATTTCAGCCACCGATCATATTCTGAGGAACTAAAACTAAAGGCATTACAAGCTCCTAACATGCTGCCAATTGCCACCGTGCTTGAAATTTAATTCCCTCTTTTGAAATGGCGAAAATTAATGAGACTATTGGGCACATATATACACTACAAGTCGGAAGTAGTTGTAGTAACAAGCGCGGTATAATCAGGAATAGAAACGCGGTTGTAAACGTTCAAAAAAATGCGTTTATCACTTTTTTTCATGGTTACTGTCTGGGAAAATCGTTTATACTTTCGTTTCTAATCCTGTTTATGAACTTGACCTGTAAATTCGGCAAATACAACTAAGAATACATCCGTCGTGCAACGCCATACTACTAAAATTAAATAAACAAGCCTGAAAAACAAGATATCGCTACGGGACAAGTTACAGAGGAAGGTCTGTAAATAGGTACTGGTTAATTTTACATAATGTTTTCTACTTCTCAGCCGTTGTTTCCTACCACACCGACCCCCCCACTCCTCCCACTCCCCACCCCCTCGAAAATGCCGGCATAGAAGTTATGGACAGAAAAACGACATGAACATAGTTATGCATCAGTTGTCCCTCCCACCAACTCCCAATACCCCATTTCACTTCCCCGCCCTCTATTGCACCATTCACCAAAACTCTGGCGATTGAATGTCCTGAAGTTTCCAATTTTATAGAAAAAATACTTTCTATTTCATTGCCTCAGTGTTGACTTGATGCCGTAATACGCTTAGCTATGTTGGATGTCATTTACCACTCGATAAAGGCTTCTGTGCCCCGGTATATTGTACATTACAAAATGTTTCAATGTCTGTGGGTGTATTTAAATTTTTAATGCCAACATTTTAAAAAATGTCAATCATTTAAATGCAGCAATTCTCCTTTTGCCATTCAAATAGTGGGTAGTTCAGATAAAAAGAGAAAAAAAACAATGGAAAAGGCACTCTTAGAGTAGCATTAACCGTCCCTCTTTCGTGTTTTCACAGGAGGTTAATTACAGTAGTTTGTTTTGTAATTAAACTGGTTGCAATTAGACACTCACCAAAATTGGATTAAGTTCCGGGCATACAAATCAGTCAGCTTCCTTTTATTGTGCAGGCCTTCTGAAGTTATTGTTTACAAAAAACAATGCCCTGGATCTCACAATGCACCCCGAAAAGTAATTATGTATTCATGCAATTGAATTAAATATTTTGAGAATGGCGTTAATTAATCCAACTTGTGTATTGTTTCCCGAAGCTCTGCATTTCTTAAGTTCAGTGTACTCACAGTGATATTTTATTCTCATCACATTCAATAGCAGCCTTACAGTCATGGAATTCTGACGCAAGCGATTTTTAGCTTGCCTCAACTGCTCATGCAATTTAATCCGGCATAAGCCTTTTTTTGCTCACCTACTTTCAGCTCTTTTCGACGGTGACGGACCATGGAATGTGTGTACAGAATATGCTGGTTCCATGTGTGTGTCGGCCACTACATGTACCAGTCCCTCTGAACTTCTTGATCGATCTGACCACACTGGGGTGGAGGGGATAGTAAAAAATGAATACAGGTTCATTCATTGACATTTTATTAATTCATTTAAAATTGTTTGGCTTGAATGCACTCGAAGGAGAAATTACCCAACCCGGTATTAACTAAGTCTTTAGAAGATCTTTGTGAAGCAAAAAAGTGAAAAAGATTTCAGGAGAGCAATTTGCTCACCTAAGTAGGTTCCAGGTGAGCGATTTATTGCCACCCTGGATTTTTCAGAAATCCAAGCCTGGCCTTACCTTTTTCTGAATTCATGAAGCATTTGAATATTGAAATTCCATTGCATCTTAATACGAACGCTTATCATTTCGAATCTAAGGATTTTGCGAGAGCGTGGTGAGAGAAGGGGAGCCCACCGGGAAGAATAACATGTTTGAGCCTTTTACCCGATCCACGTAGCGGCGAGATGGGGGCTAGCACAAGAGGAAGCACCCTCACTGGAGGTGGGGGGGGGGGGGGGGGGGGGGGAGTGCCACTGAAAGAAATGTGAAATTCGAGTAAAAAAAACCTTTTCTTGACTGAATCTACTTGTCCATAATTTATAAGTTGTGGAAGGCATCAATAATTTAGGAGGCCACAGGGTGGGGGCACGACTGAAATGGGGGGGGGGGGTGCCCAACAGCCCCCCCCCCCCCCCCCCCCCCCCCCTCCTCCCCTGGCTGAAATGCCCCACGAATTATTTTTTTAAAATTTTAAAAAAAATATTGCGGCCCTCTCGACAGTGAGCTTGTGGAGTAAGTTTCAGTATGCTCACCCCCACTCCACAATCTCTTTGGCTTCCAAGGTTTCCCGACAAGGATGTGCATTTATTTAAATCACAGTGTGTGTATGTACTCCTCTAAGGTTTCTCTTGGAATGGTGTATTTTAAATGGAACATTGGTTTCGACTACATGCATATACGAACTTAGGTGGGCAGAAGTTGCCTTCGTGTTTTGTGCAGAGCACGTATTCAGATGAGAATTAGCATTTTCGTGTTTAGCATACAAATAAACAAATTAAGGCTAGAACCATTCTTCGTTGTTTTTTGTTCGATGAACATTTTATTTTCAACGTGCATTATCCCAACAAAACATATTTCATAAGATTAAATGGCCATTCGCATATTTCTTCAAATGTTTATTCACCACAAAACAACCGCCTCACATAAACATTCCATTCGAGTATCCAGTATTTGGCTTTTGCACTGCTGAAAATCACAGTAGCCCACAAATCCCGTAATATAAATTTTTGGTGTGGCATAACCCACGGGAAGTGCCACGTCAAAACATTAATTTACGGACTTTGGATCAAAGTGTGAACTATCGTCAGTGGCGTAGGAAGCATTTGAATGGGGGGTGTATGTCCACAATTTCCCTTGGCACACCTCACAGGTTGCATTTATGATAAGATCACTTTGAAACTTGGTATGCTTGTTTGGGGTGACCTCTAGATGGGAGCTATCGATTTTCTTCAATTTCCCTAAAAAAATGTTGCCGCGGCCAACGCTCTTAGAACTTTGTTTAGTCAGACCACAATATTTCCCTTTGGCACACCCTACAGGGCACATTTATGATTGGATTGCTTTGAAACTTGGTATGCTTGTTTAGGGTGACCTCTAGATGGGAGCTATCGATTTTCTTCAATTTCCATCAAAAAATGTTGCCGCGGCCAACATTCTTAGAACTTAGTTTATTTAGTCAGAAGACCTCAATATTTCCCTTTGGCACACCCTACAGGGCACATTTAAGATCGGATTGCTTTGAAACCTGGCATGCTTGTTTGGGGTGACCTCTAGATAGGAGCTATCGATTTTCTTCAATATTTTTATACTGTACCAATGACCCAGACTTAGCTGGTGCTAACTCTTAAAAATCTAGGGTCAAACACAAATTTTGCCCCCCAATCCCCAAAATTTGCATCTAAAACCAAAAGAAATCATGTCCTAAAGGACCTCCATACTCTGCCCCCACTGCACATGCGCAGTGTCAAGGACGTTCCGAAATTGGCGCCAATCATCATTCTTTGTTTGGCCCTTCATCAGTTAACATCTCACTGATCTTTGTGCTTGTAAATCTCAGTTTAAATGATGCCAGACACATAAATATTGGAGAAATGGTGATTCTAAGGAGGATAGAAAAGGAGGAGAGGAAAAAGGAGTGACAGAAAATATTCAGGGCTGTAACTTAAAATTTTGTTATAAAATTATGTTAAGTTGCCTATTTTCGAGGCATGGGCCTATTGTTGTCATTCTTGCTTTGAAGTTGCACTGCTTATTCAGTGTTTCCTCTCTCCTTATCCTGTAAGTCCCCCCTTGCTATTCTCCCATGCTTTTGGCATATGTTTTTGAGTAAGATTACTACTAAAATTTCTTGGGAGAATTAGCTTGGTTACAGAATGAATTCTGTTATTTTCCCCATGTTTACGTTTTCACCCATGGGTGTTTAGACGTTGTGTTCTGCATCTACCATCTGATGTTCTGCAGATTCTTCCTTGGAAGTCTCTGTTTTGCATCAGATAGTGTGTAATATTGATAACTGATTTCGGGCCAGTATTGTCAGTGCCTGGAGTCATGTTTTCTGGTGTTTATACACTTCTTGTTTACATTGGCAACAGTCTCTTTTGAGGGGGGCTTTTTGCCTTTGGAGTAGTTTATCTCATTACAAGATATATTTTTATTATCTGTAAGTGTTGCAATAATTATTTAAAATTATTTTAAAAATTTTTGACCACACTTACCCTTGGGATCCATTGGGGCTCAACGTTACTTTTCAGAAACTTGGGCTTCGCTGAAAAAATATTTTTCAAAAATTATTTTGAATTTCATTTGCTTTTGTCAATGTTAATGGATCATGTTATTATGTATCTTTGTGTTTAGGGGTTTGTGCGAGTACTAGGACTTGTTGTCTATTCACAATGAAAGGACATTGTTCAAATTGTAATAGGAAGAAATCTTCCTCTGACTTTCATGATCATTGTATTAATTGTAGTCAGTGTACTCGCACTAACTCCTGTTCAATGTCAATATTGGGATGACAAACATTGGAAACGTGTGTCACGGTATGTTGTTAGTGGAGAAAGGGCTCTACCGGTCCTTTCTCCGCTGGGTCACTCTAGTCTATCAGTTTCTATTTCAGAGGAACAGGAACAGGGTGATGTTTCCATGTTATCTTCCAAGAGTGCGCTTCCGTCGTCACAATCGAATGAAGAGCTAGCGGCAAAAGTGCTCATGGAGATACGACAGTTGCCTAAGAGGTCCCTAGTAGGATCGACGGCGCTGTCGTCCGCTAGCTCACCCGGTGTAGCGTCCATTCACCGAATGGTTCGGCAGCTGGGTTTGTCCGTTGCGGTCCAGGAGGAAATGTTGGGTGATGCGAGCACTATAAATATACTAGGTGCACACCCAGTGACGGCGGATGTTAGGAGAGATCGGAGGAAGCCTTCTTGTCCGGTTCCTAGCTCGTCCAGGTCCAGCCGGGCCGCGAGCGAGAGAGGCCCCTCTCTCGTACAACAACATCAGGGACCTGATGTTGTGGTATAAAATGTGTCGCAAGCGGAGCACACGTCCGTCGCTCGGGACGCTCCGTTGTTTAGGCAGTCTGCGGAGACTGCTCAGGCTTCCTCATCCTCTCACCAGTGCACACGACCGCACCTTGGCTACGTGACCACGGATATTCTACCAGCTTCGCCGATAAGGGATTCTTCGGCGACCAGGTCACGCCATCTGGTAGCCAGGGACACGAGGCCGGTAGACTCCGGACGTTCGCATAGGAAGAGTATGCGGGAGTCAGTTGATGCGGAGCTTCCCACGGCAAAGCAGCGAAAGACCGCCACTCCGCAGGCCTCGATGACGGACGTGCTTGCTCAGATAGCACAAATTATCGCAGCATCCCAGCAACCGACAGAATCGGTGTCGGATCGGGAATTATCCGACGGCGCTGGGTCGGTACGCTCTGCCGAAGCATCGGGTGCGGACGACCGGGAGCATCATGAGGTCCGACCGGATGGTGAAAGGGATACGGATGACTTGGAGCTATCCCTTTCGGAACAACATAAAGCTGCCGTGGATTTCATCCGGCACTTCCTTCCTCACGTTGTTCCGTCGGGCCAGACTGCTGCGGTACCGGACAAGAGAATAATAGCGTCATTGGACACTGAATTCTTTGAGCGGTTCAGAGACATTGTCCCTGAGTTTCCGTCTCAGTCCAATAATG
This sequence comes from Pictodentalium vernedei, assembly GCA_031216915.1. Classification (NCBI taxonomy): domain Eukaryota; kingdom Metazoa; phylum Mollusca; class Scaphopoda; order Dentaliida; family Dentaliidae; genus Pictodentalium; species Pictodentalium vernedei. The sequence goes on from CM062289.1 coordinate 235,891,107, forward strand.
TCACAAGAACATTTGAATTATTGAACGACGCTATATTCAAGCTTGCTTCTAAAACAGGCAAAGCTGGTTTCTTGTCCTCCAATGCTCTTAACCTGCCTTTCATTAATGCAAGGAATAAATTCTATACGGCAGGGCAGGGTATTCCGAGAGTTCCTCTGCGTCTGGACGACGAGGTGGAAGACTTAGAATTGTCGTTACCGTCGTCTATGTCCGTTCCAACCACGGTGTTGGATACGACAATCACGTCTAACAGGGCCAGTTTAGACGCTTTATCTTACGCAGACCACCTTACAAAGGCGTTATCACTGCGTCTTCAAGGGAAAGAATTCCAGGATATACAATCCTCTTTAAGACTTCTTTCAAGGGCAGTGGCTTATTCCACGTATAACTCTGCCCTCTCAGTGGCAAACCTGGTGTTGGTTAGACGTGACGCAGCCTTAGCTAAATCCACACGCGTGGATAGTAAGGTGAAGAACTCTCTCAGAGTCGCTTCGGTCTCCGGAGAACTTCTATTCGACGGCAAGCTTTCTGCAATTTACGATAAAATTACTAAGAAAGCTTCGGATTCTCTGCTGTTTAAATCCGCTTCCAGAAAGTCGGATACGGCAGAGAAGAATAAGACAGGCACTTCTGGGTCTAATGCGCCCAAGAAAGGTTCCTATAGAGGTTCCGGTGCGTCCTCTTGGTCTTATTCAAGAGACCATCAAGGCAGCGACTCTCGTGCGGGACGTCCTTTGGGCCGGGACAATCGGTCAGACGCCCCAAGGTCGACGGGACGAGGTGCGGGTCGTGGAGGATGTGGTTTCTCCTTCCGCAGGCCTCGCAGGTCCAGGAGGTGATGGCTTCAACCTCTATCGTGTTCCGGTTGGCGGAAGGTTGTCGAGTTTTTCAGAAGAGTGGGCGTCGATTACGGACGACCCTTGGGTGAGAGGGGTGATTTCAGAAGGTCTAAGAATATCCTTCAAACAAAAGCCTCCGTTAACTCGAAGTCCAAAATGGACTCAACTTCCGTCAAATCCGCAGAAAAGAGACGCTCTGTTATCGGAGGTGCAGTCTCTTTTAATGAAGAATGCGGTAGAGGTCGTAGAAGACCAGGAAACACCGGGATTCTACAGCCATCTGTTTCTGGTTCCGAAACCAGACGGCTCGTTCCGTCCAGTCATAGATTTGAGCTGGATAAACAAGCTGATCGTCGCTCCGAAATTTTGTATGGAGACGATTCGGTCGGTCAGAGCGAGTATTCGGGTGAACAATTATGCTACAAGCATAGATCTCAAGGATGCGTACTTTCATGTCATGGTACATCCAACATTCAGAAAGTATCTACGCTTCGCAGTCCTAGGAGTTGTGTATCAATTCCGGGCGATGTGCTTCGGATTGAACCTAGCACCCTGGGCTTTCACTCGGGTAATGAACTCGGTAATGATGTATTTCCGAGCTCATTCGTCTGCGGTAACGTCGGCCTACCTGGACGGCATTCTTCAGAGGTACGGCAACGAGTTAACGCTTCAGAACGATGTGCAGAATCTGCTTCTATTGCTCCGACGTCTCGGTTTTGTTATAAACGAGGAGAAGTCGGATCTGGTGCCGTCCAAGTCATTCACTCATCTGGGAATGAGCTTCGAGACGCACAACAATCTCGTTCGTCTGCCGTTAACCAGAGCGAAATTAGTCAGTTGTTATGCTCGCTATTGTCTTCATGCAGACAAAGTCACAGCGAGGGAGTTTATGAGACTGATAGGTTTGTGCGGGGCCGCCGCGGATCTCATTCCGATGGGGCGGTTACGCACACGTCCTCTTCAAATTTTCCTGACTCAGAATTGGAGTGTGAAAATTCATTCGCTCGATGTAGACGTTCTCTTGTCAGATAAAGTGAAACGAGATTCAGACTTGGGCAAACATTCAGTGGTTAACTCAGGGAGTTCCGCTGCAGTTGCCGGATCCGAGTTTTACCATTATGACGGATGCCAGTCAAACAGGTTGGGGTGCAACATTGATCCCAACGGATTCGAGATGCCAGGGTCTTTGGGATCCACTGTTCCTAAGCAAGCACATAAACATCAAGGAAATGATGTCAATTTGGCTTGCGTTATGTCATTGGATGGACATTATTCACAATGCTCATGTCCAAATTCTGTCCGACAATACGACAGTAGTGGCGTATATACGGAACCAGGGAGGCACTCATTCCGTTCCGTTATTCAATCTAACGGAAAGAATCCTTCTGTTTGCTCTAGAACATCAAGTTCTACTTTCGGTCAGTCATATACCGGGTCGTCTGAATGTACTAGCAGACTCCCTTTCACGGAAGGGTCGCTTGTTGCCGTCAGAGTGGACTCTCAACAAACAAGTATTCAATCAGATTTGCTACCAGTGGGAACGGCCAATGATAGATTTATTTGCGACACATCTCAACAATCAGTTGCAGACGTATGTGTCACCGTGCCCGGATCCAAGAGCATTTGCAGTAGACGCTCTATCGATCTCATGGGACGGAATGATAGGATATGCGTATCCTCCAGCGCCGTTGATTCAGCAAACATTGTTAAAGATAAAACAATCTCAGTGCAAGATTCTGTTGGTAGCATCTCTGTCTCCACAGAGACCGTGAATAAATCTACTCAGGTGTCTGTTGTGGGACCTACCGCGAAAGCTTCCTCCACGGGAGGATCTTCTTTCGCAGGGGAAACCGCGTCGACTTCATCACAACCCGCAAGGTCTCAACCTTCACGTTTTTCCGTTGTGCGGTCCTTCTTGCATGGCAAGCACTTTACAGGACGAGCAGTGGACGCGATTTCTAACTGTAGGAGGACCTCCTCTTCGCTAAATTATGCGGCTAAGTGGAAGGTTTTTCGTCGTTGGTGTAGGGATCATTCTGTTGATATTTTTTATCCCTCCATACCAGACATTGCAAACTTTCTAGTATACTTGTTTGACGAAATCAAACTGCAGCCTGTTACTATTAAGGGTTATAGGTCTATGTTATCTGATACCTATGCACATCATGATAGTTTACAAATTGGATCTAATGTCTCTTTTTCTAAGTTAGTTAGAAACTTCTCGATAAATAGACCCATAACTTTTTGGTTAATTCCTAAGTGGAATTTAGCTTGGGTTCTTCTTAAACTAAAGGAAAAGCCATTTGAGCCTCTGGGGACAGTAGATTTCAAATTCTTGTCTTATAAGACAGCTTTTCTCTTAGCTTTCTCTTCTGCTAGAAGAGTCAGTGAGCTTCATGCACTATCGGTGGACGATTCTCACTATCGTAGTGTCGGGAACACTATCACCTTCACTACTAATGTTGGATTTTTAGCTAAGAATCAGGCTCCTAATAAATATCCGGAACCTATTGTTATTAAGGCTCTTCCGTCTTCAGACGGGCGTAGGCCTTTACTCTGTCCTGTTAGAGCTTTACGCATTTATAAACAGAGATCTCAGTTTATCAGAAAGGGACGAAAACGTTTCTTTCTGTCTCTGATGCCTAATAGAAAGGACATTTCGGTCCATTCTATTGCTAGATGGATTCAATTAACTATCCGTACTGCTTATGAGAATTTATCTTCTTCCCAGCAGTCTGTGCTTAAGATTTCGGCTCATGAAGTAAGAGCTCTTTCTACATCTTGGGCTTACGCAAATAGTGTGGCTATTACAGATTTAATGAAGGCTGCTTATTGGTCTCAGCTATCCACATTCACAAATTTTTATCTCAGAAATATTGAGTCCATTTCTGGAGACCTGCATTGTTTAGGTCCGTTATCTGTTGCTCAGAATGTCGTCCACTAAACAGTTGCAACTATAGTTATGCAGGCTTTCTGTTCCGGCAGTGACTCCGTCCTGCTGCCCTCTTCGCTCTGGGCTATTTGACCCAGGGCAAGGGGAAGGGGGGGGGGGGGGGAGGGTGTTCCCTTACGTCACCTGCTTTATAGTGAAAAGCAAGGGAATTCCTCCTCCGGAGTCAGTAATTCTGAGTCGTTTCCGGGATGGTTTTAAAGTGTAATATTAATGTTAAAAATTCATTCATGTCATATTTTTAAAGTGTAGCTCGGTGTGAAGCATTTGTATATGTCAAGTGTCAAACAGGCGTTAATATACAATCCTCGGACACTTTTAATGAATATAAAGAGTCTCAATTCTCTGGACTAACTTTATTTATTGACTTACTTTAAAAATAATTAGTATAATGGGTTATACTGGATGTTAATAGAGAACATGAATGTTATTGTGCTCAATTATGAAGGGTATTGTATCTTTCTAATTTATCATAAAATAAGAAAGATACATGTAAAGCCTAATACTCCTTTTCTCCTTAAGGGATTCACTCTATTTTATATAGTTGAGCTTATTGGATTTTCCTCTATGTCCTAGGCCCTCCAGCCTTTTTGCTATTCAGCTAAGTCTGGGTCATTGGTACAGTATAAAAATGTTAAAAAATTTATAGTAATTTATATATTTTTTATACTTACCAATGACCCAGACGGGGATGGCCCTCCCAGGAGTTGGGAACTCATACCTCCCCGCTGAGTACATAGCGCTGACCAGGCACTGCCAGTAAGAATGATGATTGGCGCCAATTTCGGAACGTCCTTGACACTGCGCATGCGCAGTGGGGGCAGAGTATGGAGGTCCTTTAGGACATGATTTCTTTTGGTTTTAGATGCAAATTTTGGGGATTGGGGGGCAAAATTTGTGTTTGGCCCTAGATTTTTAAGAGTTAGCACCAGCTAAGTCTGGGTCATTGGTAAGTATAAAAAATATATAAATTACTATAAATTTTTTAACTTCCGTCTAAAAATGTTGCCGCAGCCAAAGTTCTTACAACTTAGTTTAGTCAGAAGACCTCAATATTTCCCTTTGGCACACTCTACCGGGCACATTTATGATCAGATTGCTTTGAAACCTGACATGCTTGTTTGGGGTGACCTCTAGATGGGAGCTATCGATTTTCTTCCATTTCCCTCAAAAAATGTTGCCACGGCCAACGTTCTTACAACTTAGTTTAGTCAGACCTCAATATTTCCCTTTGGCACACCCTACAGGGCACATTTATTATCGGATTGCTTTGAAACCGAGCATGCTTGTTTGGGGTGACCTCTAGATGGGAGCTGTCGATTTTCTTCCATTTCCCTCAAAAAATGTTGCCACGGCCAACGTTCTTAGAACTTAGTTTAGTCAGACCTCAATATTTCCCTTTGGCACACCCTACAGGGCACATTTATTATCGGATTGCTTTGAAACCGGGCATGCTTGTTTGGGGTGACCTCTAGATGGGAGCTGTCAATTTTCTTCAATTTTCCTCAAAAAATGTTGCCACGGCCAACGTTCTTAGAACTTAGTTTAGTCAGACCTCAATATTTCCCTTTGGCACACCCTACAGGGCACATTTATGATCGGATAGCTTTGAAACCTGGCAGGCTTGTTTGGGGTGACCTCTAGATGGGAGCTGTCAATTTTCTTCAATATTTTTATACTGTACCAATGACCCAGACTTAGCTGGTGCTAACTCTAACAAAACCAGGGCCAAACACAAATTTTGCCCCCCAATCCCCAAAATTTGCATCCAAAACAAAAAGAAATCATGTCCTAAAGGACCTCCATACTACGCCTCTACTGCGCATGCGCAGTGACGCAGACGTCCCGAAATTGGCGCCAATTATCATTCTCTGTTTGGCCCTTCATCAGTCAACATCTCACTGATCTTTGTGCTTGTAAATCTCAGTTTAAAGGATGCCAGACACGTAATTTTTGGAGAAAATGTGATTCTAAGGAGGATAGAAGGAGGAGAGGAAAAAGAAGTGACAAAAAATAATCAGGGCTGTACTTAAAATTTTTTTGATGAAATTATGTTAAGTTGCCTATTTTCGAGGCATGGGCCTCTTGTTGTCATTCTTGCTAATTGTTGCACTGCTTATTCAGTGTTTCCTCTCCCCTAGCCTTCTAAAGTCCCCCCTTGCAATTCTCCCATGTTTTTGGCATATTTTTGAGAAATTTCATTTCTAAAATTTCCTGGGAGAGTTGCTTGGTTACAGAATGTTTTCTGTTATTTTCCCCATAGTTACGTTTTCACCCATGGGTGTATAACGTTTGTGTTCTGCATCTTCCATCTGATGTTCTACAGATTCTCCCCTGGGAGTCTCTGTTTTGCATCAGATAGAGTGTAATTGATGACTGATTCCGGGCCAGTTTTTTCAGTGCCTGGAGTCATGTTTTCTGGTGTTTTTACACTGTTTGTTTTCATTGGCAACAGCCTTTTTTGAGGGGGGCTGTTTGCCTTTGCTGTAGTTTATCTCACTATAAGATACATTTATATTATCCGAAAGTGTCTCATTAATAATTTAATATAAATTTAAAATTTTTGACCACACTTTGCCATCGGATCCATCGGGTCTCAATGTTACTTTTCAGCAACTTGGGCTTCGCTGAAAAAATATTTTTTCAAAATTATTTTGTTTTGCAATTGTTTTTTTTTCATTTATTAATGGATCATGTTATTATGTATCTTTGTGTCAGGGGTTTTTGCGAGTAACTAGGACTTATTGTTGTTCTTTCACAATGAAGGGACGTTGTTCAAATTGTAATAGGAAGAAATCTTCCTCTGACTTTCATGATCATTGTATTAATTGTAGTCAGTGTTCTCGCATTAATCCCTGTCCTGTATGTGAACATTGGGATGAGAAACATTGGAAACGTGTGTCACAATATGTTGTTTCTGGAGAAAGAGCGATTCCGGCTCTTTCTCCGCAAGGTCACTCTACTCTCTCAGTTTCTATTTCAGAGGAACCAGAACAGGGTGATGTTTCCATGTTATCTTCTTCAAGTGTGCGTCCGTCGTCACAAATGAATTCAGAGCTAGCGGCAAAAGTGCTCATGGAGATTAGACAAATGTCGTCCGCTAGCTCGCCCGGTGTAGCGTCCATTCACCGAATGGTTCGGCAGCCGGGTTCGTCCGATGCGGTCCAAGAGGAAATTTTGGGTGATGCGAGCACTATAAACATAATAGATGAACACCCAGTGACGGCGGATAGTAAGCGAGAACGGAGGAAGCCTTTGAGTCCGGTTCCTAGCTCGTCCAGGTCCAGCCGGGCCGCGAGCGAGAGAGGTCCCTCTCTCGTACAACAACATCTGGGACCAGATGTTGTGGTACAAAATGTGTCTTTAGCGGAGCATACGTCCGTCGCTCGGGACGCTCCGTTGTATAAGCAGTCCACAGAGACTGTTAAGGCTTCCTCTTCTCGTCAGCGCACACGACCGCACCTTGGCTGCGTGACCGCCGATATATTACCAGCTTCGCCGATGAAGGATTCTTCGGCGACCAGGTCACACCATCCGGCAGCCAGGGATTCGAGACCGATGGACTCTGGACGTTCGCATGGGAAAAGTATGCGGGAGCCATCTGATGCGGAGCTGCCATCGGCGAAGCAGCGAAAGACTGCGCCTCCGCAGGTCTCGACGCCGGACATTCTTGTGCAGATAGCACAGCTTATCGCAGCATCCCAGCAGCCGACAGAAACGGTGTCGGATCGAGAATTATCCGACGGCGCTGGGTCGGTACGCTCCGCCGAAGCATCGGGGGCGGACGACCGGGAACATCATGAGGTCCGACCGGATGGTGAAAGGGATACGGATGACTTGGAGCTATCCCTTTCGGAACAACATAAAGCTGCCGTGGACTTCATCCGGCACTTTCTCCCTCAAGTTGTTCCGTCGGGCCAGACTGCTGCGCTTCCGGACAAGAGAATTATAGCGTCATTGGACTCTGAATTTTTTGAGCGGTTCAGGGACATCGCTCCCGAGTTTCCGTCGCAGTCCAATAATGTTGCAAGAACATTTGAATTATTGAACGACGCTATATTTAAACTTGCTTCCAGGACGGGGAAAGCAGGTTTCTTGTCCGCTAATACTCTCAACCTGCCTTTCATTAATGCAAGGAATAAATTCGATACGGCAGGACAGGGTATACTGAGAGTTCCTCTGCGTATGGACGACGAGGCGGAAGACTTAGAGCTATCATTACCGTCGTCAGCTTCTATTCCAACCGCGATGTTGGAAACAGCTATTGCGTCTAACAGAGCCAATTTAGATGCCTTATCTTACGCAGATCACCTTACTAAGGCGTTATCACTGCGCCTTCAGGGGAAAGAGTTTCAGGATATACAATCCTCTTTAAGACTTCTTTCAAGGGCAGTAGCTTATTCCACGTGTAACTCCACCCTTTCAGTGGCAAATCTGGAGTTGGTTAGACGTGACGCAGCCCTAGCTACATCCACACTAGTGGATTCTAAGGTGAAGAACTCTCTTAGAGTCGCTTCGGTCTCAGGAGAACTTCTCTTTGACGGCAAGCTTTCCGCTATTTATGATAAAATTAAAAAGAAAGCTAATGATTCTCTGTTGTTCAGATCTGCTCCTAAGAAGTCGGATACAGCAGACACGAATAAGACAGGCACTTCTGGGTCTAATGCACCCAAGAGAGGTTCCTATAGAGGTTCCGGTGCGTCCTCTTGGTCTTATTCGAGAGACCGTCAGGATAGCGACTCTCGTTCGGGACGTCCTTCAGGCCGGGACAATCGGTCGGACGCCCCGAGGTCGACGAGGCGAGGTGCGGGTCGTGGAAGACGTGGTTTCTCCTACCGCAGGCCTCGCAGGTCCAGGAGGTGATGGCTTAAACCTCTATCGCGTTCCGGTTGGCGGAAGGTTGTCGAGCTTTTCACAAGAGTGGGCGTCAATTACGGACGACCCTTGGGTGAGAGGAGTGACTTCGGAAGGTCTAAAGATATCCTTCAAACGAAAGCCTCCATTAACTCGAAGTCCAAAGTGGACTCATCTTCCGTCAAATCCACAGAAAAGAGACGCTCTGTTATCAGAGGTGCAGTCTCTTTTAATGAAGAACGCAGTAGAGGTCGTAGAAAACCAGGAATCTCCGGGATTTTACAGCCATCTGTTTCTGGTTCCGAAACCAGACGGCTCGTTCCGTCCAGTCATAGATTTGAGCTGGATAAACAAGCTGATCGTCGCTCCGAAGTTTTATATGGAGACGATTCGATCGGTCAGAGCGAGTATTTGGGTGAACGATTATGCAACGAGCATAGATCTCAAAGATGCGTACTTTCACGTCATGGTACATCCGACATTCCGAAAGTATCTACGCTTTGCAGTCCTAGGAGTGGTGTATCAATTCCGGGCGATGTGCTTTCACTCGGGTAATGAACTCGGTAATGATCTACTTCCGAGCTCATTCGTCTCCGGTAACGTCGGCCTACCTGGACGACATTTTTCAGAGGTACGGCAACGAGTTAACGCTTCAGAACGATGTTCAGAATCTTCTTCTATTGCTCCGACGTCTCGGTTTTATAGTAAACGAGGAGAAGTCGGATCTGGTGCCGTCCAAGTCATTCACTCATCTGGGAATGAGCTTCGAGACGCACAACAATCTCGTTCGTCTGCCGTTAACCAGAGCGAAATTAGTCAGTTGTTACGCTCGCTATTGTCTGCACGCAGACAAAGTCACGGCGAGAGAATTTATGAGACTGATAGGTTTGTGCGGGGCCGCTGCGGATCTCATTCCGATGGGGCGGTTACGCACACGTCCTCTTCAAATTTTCCTGACTCAGAATTGGAGTGTGAAAATTCATTCGCTCGATGTAGACGTTCTCTTGTCAGATCAAGTGAAACAAGAGATTCAGACTTGGGCAAACATTCAGTGGTTAACTCAAGGAGTTCCGCTGCAGTTGCCGGATCCGAGTTTTACCGTTATGATTGATGCCAGTCAAACAGGTTGGGGTGCATCATTAATCCCAACGGATTCGAGATGCCAGGGTCTTTGGGATCCGCAATTCCTGTGCAAGCACATAAACATCAAGGAAATGATGTCAATTTGGCTTGCGTTACGTCACTGGATGGACATTATTCACGATGCTCATGTCCAAATCCTATCCGACAATACGACAGTAGTGGCGTATATACGGAATCAGGGAGGCACTCATTCAGTTCCGTTGTTCAGTCTAACGGAAAGAATCCTTCTGTTTGCGTTAGAACATCACGTTCTTCTTTCGGTCCGTCACATACCGGGTCGTCTGAATGTGCTAGCAGACTCCCTTTCACGAAAGGGTCGCTTGTTGCCGTCGGAGTGGACTCTCAACAAACAAGTATTCAATCAGATTTGCTACCAATGGGAATGGCCAATGATAGACTTATTTGCGACACATCTCAACAATCAGTTGCAGACGTATGTGTCTCCGTGTCCAGATCCAAGAGCATTTGCAGTAGACGCTCTGTCGATCCCTTGGGACGGAATGATAGGATATGCGTATCCTCCAGCGCCGTTAATTCAACAAGTATTGCTAAAGATAAAACAATCTCAATGCAAGATTCTGTTGGTAGCATCTCTGTCGCCACAGAGACCGTGGATAAATCTACTCAGGTGTCTGTTGTGGGACCTACCGCGGAAGCTTCCTCCACGGGAGGATCTTCTTTCGCAGGGGATATCGCGCCAACTCCATCACAACCCGCAAGGTCTCAACCTTCACGTTTTTCCGTTGTGCGGTCCTTCTTGCATGGCAAGCACTTTACAGGACGAGCAGTGGACGCGATTTCTAACTGTAGGAGGACCTCCTCTTCGCTAAACTATGCGGCTAAGTGGAAGGTTTTTCGTCGTTGGTGTAGGGATCATTCTGTAGATAAATTCGATCCCTCTATACCAGACATTGCAAACTTTCTAGTATACTTGTTTGACGAAATCAAACTGCAGCCTGTTACTATAAAGGGTTATAGATCTATGTTATCTGATACCTATGCACATCATGATAGTTTACAAATTGGATCTAATGTCTCTTTATCGAAGTTGGTTAGAAACTTTTCGATAAATAGACCCAGAACTCTCAGATTAATTCCTAAGTGGAATTTAGCTTGGGTTCTCCTTAAATTGAAGGAAAAGCCATTTGAACCTCTTGGGACAGTAGATTTCAAATTCTTATCTTATAAGACAGCTTTTCTCTTAGCTTTCACTTCTGCTAGAAGAGTCAGTGAGCTTCATGCACTATCGGTGGATGATTCTCATTATCGTAGTGTTGGGAACATTATCACCTTCACTACTAATGTGGGTTTTTTAGCTAAGAATCAGGCTCCTAATAAATATCCGGATCCTATTGTTATTAAGGCTCTTCCGTCTTCAGACGGGCGTAGGCCTTTACTCTGTCCTGTTAGAGCACTACGTATCTATAAACAGAGATCTCAGTTTATCAGAAAGGGACGGAAACGTTTCTTTCTGTCTTTGATGCCTAATAGAAAGGACATTTCAGTCCATTCTATTGCTAGATGGATTCAGTTAACTATCCGTACTGCTTATGAAGATTTATCTTCTCGGCAGTCTGTGCTTAAGATTTCTGCTCATGAAGTAAGAGCTCTTTCTACTTCCTGGGCTTATGCTAATAGTGTTGCTATTACAGATTTAATGAAGGCTGCTTATTGGTCTCAGCCATCCACATTTACGAATTTTTATCTCAGAAATATTGAGTCCATTTCTGGAGACCTGCATTGTTTAGGTCCGTTATCTGTTGCTCAGAATGTCGTCCACTAAACAGTTGCAACTATAGTTATGCAGGCTTTCTGTTCCGGCAGTGACTCCGTCCGGCTGCCCTCTTCGCTCTGGGCTATTTGACCCAGGGCAAGGGGAAGGGGGGGGGGGGGGGGGGGGGGGGGGGGGGTGTTCCCTTAGGTCACCTGCTTTATAGTGAAAAGCAAGGGAATGCCTCCTCCAAGTCAGTATTTCTGAGTCGCTTCCGGGATGGTTTTAAAGTGTAATATTAATGTTAAAATTCATTCATGTCTTATTTTTAAAGTGTAGCTCGGTGTGAAGCATTTGTATATGTCAAGTGTCAAACGGGCTTTAATATACAATACTCGGACACTTTTAAATGACTATAAAGAGTCTCAATTCTCTGGACTACTTTATTTATTGGCTTCCTTTAAAAATAATTAGTATAAGGGTTATACTGGATGTTAATAGAGAACATGAATGTTATTGTGCTCAATTATTAAGGGTAGTGTATCTTTCTAATTTAATATTAAATAAGAAAGATACATGTAAAGCCTAATACTCCTTTTCTCCTTAAGGGGTTACCTCTTTACTATATAGTTGAGCTTATTGGATTTTCCTCTATGTCCTAGGCCCTCCAGCCTGTTTACTATTCAGCTAAGTCTGGGTCATTGGTACAGTATAAAAATGTTAAAAAATTTATAGTAATTTATATATTTTTTATACTTAGCAATGACCCAGACGGGGATGGCCCTCCCTGGAGTTGGGAACTCTTGCCTCCCCGCTGAGTACATAGCGCTGACCAGGCACTGCCAGTAAGAATGATAATTGGCGCCAATTTCGGGACGTCTGCGTCACTGCGCATGCGCAGTAGAGGCGAAGTATGGAGGTCCTTTAGGACATGATTTCTTTTTGTTTTGGATGCAAATTTTGGGGATTGGGGGGCAAAATTTGTGTTTGGCCCTGGTTTTGTTAGAGTTAGCACCAGCTAAGTCTGGGTCATTGGTAAGTATAAAAAATATATAAATTACTATAAATTTTTTAACTTTCCTCAAAAAATGTTGTCACGGCCAACGTTCTTAGAACTTAGTTTAGTCAGACCTCAATATTTCCCTTTCCTTTGGCACACCCTACAGGGCACATTTATTTATTTTGTGCCCCCCCCCCCCCCCTCCCCCCCGTTTCTATGCCTCTGACTACCATCGACAGTATACATGGACGAAATAGAGAGCGCAAAGTTGTACCAGCTGAAAACGAAGTGGAAGATTTCTGTTTTTTCGACGCATGTTGTCACGTGCACACACCACTTTTTTAGCTCACCTGAGGTGAGCTTTTCTTATCACTCTTCGTCCGTCGTCCATCGTCCTGCGTGAAGGTGGTGTTTGAGCCTCTTTCTCCAAAACCACTGGCCACATTTTAATTAAATTTCATGTAAGTAGTGGTTATATAGGGGCATTTTGATTTTTATCCAAATTAGGTTTTGGCTCATATTGAGCAGAGGTGTGCGGAAAAAATGGCCAAATTTTTTGAAAATCTTCTTCTAATGAACCACCAGTAGCAGAGACTTGATATGTGGTATACAGAGTCCTTTTGAGGTTTAGAATCAAGTTTGTTCAAGAGAAGTTTGTCGGGCATTATTTGCCTTCGTTATGGGAGGAGCAAAATTTTGGCCACGCCTGAAATTTCTGTTTTCTGAACCGTGAGGTCAATTTGAACCAAATTTGATATGAGATGATAATGGGTCATAAGTAGTTGATTTATGCAAAAAAGTTTTTTCTCATTGCCCCGTGGGAACCTCGGGAGCTAAAAATAGGAAAAACCTTAAAACTGCCATATCTCCAAAACGACACGGTTTGATCACAAGGTACTTTTTTCTGGACTTTGAAAAAGTTCTGAGTCAGTACTTTTTAACACTGTAGGCAATGGGAAAAACATTAAAAACTCTTCTTCTCCAGATCCAGCAGGCAGAATCTTTTGATATTTGGTATGCAACATTGTAGGGTGGATCTGATTCAAGTTTGTACAAATCGGCCCCCTGGGTTCATATTTGGGCTCCGTATAGGAGCCCGAATTTGAACTTGGTGCATTTCAGGCAAATTTCTTTAAAAATCTTCTCGAGATCCAGCAGTCGGAATGTTTTGATATTTGGCATGCAGCATCCTTGGGGGGGGGGGAATTCAAATTTGTTCAGGCCATGTCCCTAGGTCCTTATTTGGGCCCACTATGGGAGCCTTAATGATAACTTAGTAGTTCAAAATGAGGATTTTTCTTTAAAAATCTTCTTCTCAAGATCCAGCAGTCGGAATGTTTTGTTATTTGGCATGCAGCATCTTTAGGAGGGGGGGGGGGAGATTCAAATTTGTTCAAGCCATGTCCCTAGGTCCATATTTGGGCTCACTATGGGAGCCTGAATGATAACTTAGTAGTTCAAAATGAGGAATTTTCTTTAAAAATCTTCTTCAGATCCAGCAGTCGGAATGTTTTGATATTTGGTACGCAGCATCCTTGGGGGGGGGGGGGGGATTCAAATTGGTTCAAGCCATGTCCCTAGGTCCATATTTGGTCTCCCTATGGGAGCCCGAATGATAACTTAGTTCAAAATGAGGAATTTTCTTTAAAAATCTTCTTCAGATCTAGCAGTCACAATGTTTTGATATTTGGTATGCAGCATCCTTAGAGGGGGTGAGATTCAAGTTTGTTCAAACCAGGTCCCTAGGTCCATATTTGGGCTCACTGTGGGAGCCCGAATGATAACTTAGTTCAAAATGAGGAATTTTCTTTAAAAATCTTCTTCTTCAGATCTAGCTGTCAGAATGTTTTTATATTTGGTATACAGCATCCTTAGGCGTCTGAGATTCAAATTTGTTCAAGCCATGTCCTCAGGTCCATATTTGGGCTCACTGTGGGAGCTTGAATTGTAACTTAGTTCGAAATGAGGAATTTTCTTAAAAAATCTTCTTGTTCAGATCCAGCAGTCGGAATGTTTTGATATGTGGTGTGTAGCATCCTTAGGGGGGTGAGATTCAAGTTTGTTAAAGCCAAGTCCCTGGGTCCATATTTGGGCTCCCTGTGGGAGCCCGAATTATAATTTAGTTAATATGAGGAATATTTTTATACTGTACCAATGACCCAGACTTAGCTGGTGCTAACTCTAACAAAACCAGGGCCAAACACAAATTTTGCCCCCCAATCCCCAAAATTTGCTTCCAAAACAAAAAGAAATCATGTCCTGAAGGACCTCCATACTACGCCTCTACTGCGCATGCGCAGTGACGCAGACGTCCCGAAATTGGCGCCAATTATCATTCTCTGTTTGGCCCTTCATCAGTCAACATCTCACTGATCTTTGTGCTTGTAAATCTCAGTTTAAAGGATGCCAGACACGTAATTTTTGGAGAAAATGTGATTCTAAGGAGGATAGAAGGAGGAGAGGAAAAAGAAGTGACAAAAAATAATCAGGGCTGTACTTAAAATTTTTTGATGAAATTATGTTAAGTTGCCTATTTTCGAGGCATGGGCCTCTTGTTGTCATTCTTGCTAAATGTTGCACTGCTTATTCAGTGTTTCCTCTCCCCTAGCCTTCTAAAGTCCCCCCTTGCAATTCTCCCATGCTTTTGGCATATTTTTGAGAAATTTCATTTCTAAAATTTCTTGGGAGAGGTGCTTGGTTACAGAATGTTTTCTGTTATTTTCCCCATAGTTACGTTTTCACCCATGGGTGTATAACGTTTGTGTTCTGCATCTTCCATCTGATGTTCTGCAGATTCTCCCCTGGGAGTCTCTGTTTTGCATCAGATAGAGTGTAATTTGATGACTGATTCCGGGCCAGTTTTTTCAGTGCCTGGAGTCATGTTTTCTGGTGTTTTTACACTGTTTGTTTACATTGGCAGCAGCCTTTTTTGAGGGGGGCTGTTTGCCTTTGCTGTAGTTTATCTCACTATAAGATACATTTATATTATCCGTAAGTGTCTCATTAATTATTTAATATAAATTTAAAATTTTTGACCACACTTTGCCATCGGATCCATCGGGGCTCAACGTTACTTTTCAGCAACTTGGGCTTCGCTGAAAAAATATTTTTTCAAAATTATTTTGATTTGCAATTGTTTTTTCATTTATTAATGGATCATGTTATTATGTATCTTTGTGTCAGGGGTTTTTGCGAGTAACTAGGACTTATTGTTGTTCTTTCACAATGAAGGGACATTGTTCAAATTGTAATAGGAAGAAATCTTCCTCTGACTTTCATGATCATTGTATTAATTGTAGTCACTGTTCTCGCATTAATCCCTGTCCTGATGAGAAACATTGGAAACGTGTGTCACGATATGTTGTTTCTGGAGAAAGGGTTATACCGGCTCTTTCTCCGCAAGGTCACTCTACTCTCTCAGTTTCTATTTCAGAGGAACCAGAACAGGGTGATGTTTCCATGTTATCTTCTACAAGTGTGCGTCCGTCATCACAAATGAATTCAGAGCTAGCGGCAAAAGTGCTCATGGAGATTAGACAAATGTTGTCCGCCAGCTCGCCCGGTGTAGCGTCCATTCACCGAATGGTTCGGCAGCCGGGTACGTCCGATGCAGTCCAGGAGGAAATTTTGGGTGATGCGAGCACTATAAACATAATAGATGCACACCCAGTGACGGCGGATAGTGAGCGAGAACGGAGGAAGCCTTTGAGTCCGGTTCCTAGCTCGTCCATGTCCAGTCGGGCCGCGAGCGAGAGAGGCCCCTCTCTCGTACAACAACATCTGGGACCAGATGTTGTGGTACAAAATGTGTCTTTAGCGGAGCATACGTCCGTCGCTCGGGACGCTCCGTTGTATAAGCAGTCCGCGGAGACTGTTAAGGCTTCCTCTTCTCGTCAGCGCACACGACCGCACCTTGGCTGCGTGACCGCCGATATATTACCAGCTTCGCCGATGAAGGATTCTTCGGCGACCAGGTCACACCATCCGGCAGCCAGGGATTCGAGACCGATGGACTCCGGACGTTCGCATAGGAAAAGTATGCGGGAGCCATCTGATGCAGAGCTGCCCTCGGCGAAGCAGCGAAAGACTGCGCCTCCGCAGGTCTCGACGCCGGACATTCTTGTGCAGATAGCACAGCTTATCGCAGCATCCCAGCAGCCGACAGAAACGGTGTCGGATCGAGAATTATCCGACGGCTCTGGGTCGGTACGCTCCGCTGAAGCATCGGGGGCGGACGACCGGGAACATCATGAGGTCCGACCGGATGGTGAAAGGGATACGGATGACTTGGAGCTATCCCTTTCGGAACAACATAAAGCTGCCGTGGACTTCATCCGGCACTTTCTCCCTCAAGTTGTTCCGTCGGGCCAGACTGCTGCGGTTCCAGACAAGAGAATTATAGCGTCATTGGACTCTGAATTTTTTGAGCGGTTTAGGGACATTGCTCCCGAGTTTCCGTCGCAGTCCAATAATGTTGCAAGAACATTTGAATTATTGAACGACGCTATATTTAAACTTGCTTCCAGGACGGGGAAAGCAGGTTTCTTGTCCGCTAATACTCTCAACCTGCCTTTCATTAATGCAAGGAATAAATTCAATACGGCAGGACAGGGTATACCGAGAGTTCCTCTGCGTATGGACGACGAGGCGGAAGACTTAGAGCTATCATTACCGTCGTCGGCTTCTATTCCAACCGCGGTGTTGGAAACAGCTATTGCGTCTAACAGAGCCAATTTAGTTGCCTTATCTTACGCAGATCACCTTACTAAGGCGTTATCACTGCGCCTTCAGGGGAAAGAGTTTCAGGATATACAATCCTCTTTAAGACTTCTTTCAAGGGCAGTAGCTTATTCCACGTGTAACTCCGCCCTTTCAGTGGCAAATCTGGAGTTGGTTAGACGTGACGCAGCCCTAGCTACATCCACACTAGTGGATTCTAAGGTGAAGAACTCTCTTAGAGTCGCTTCGGTCTCAGGAGAACTTCTCTTTGACGGCAAGCTTTCTGCTATTTATGATAAAATTACAAAGAAAGCTAAGGATTCTCTGTTGTTCAAATCTGCTCCTAAGAAGTCGGATACAGCAGACACGAATAAGACAGGCACTTCTGGGTCTAATGCGCCCAAGAGAGGTTCCTATAGAGGTTCTGGTGCGTCCTCTTGGTCTTATTCGAGAGACCGTCAGGGTAGCGACTCTTGTTCGGGACGTCCTTCAGGCCGGGACAATCGGTCGGACGCCCCGAGGTCGACGGGGCGAGGTGCGGGCCGTGGAGGACGTGGTTTCTCCTACCGCAGGCCTCGCAGGTCCAGGAGGTGATGGCTTAAACCTCTATCGCGTACCGGTTGGCGGAAGGTTGTCAAGCTTTTCACAAGAATGGGCGTCGATTACGGACGACCCTTGGGTGAGAGGAGTGACTTCGGAAGGTCTAAAGATATCCTTCAAACGAAAGCCTCCATTAACTCGAAGTCCAAAGTGGACTCATCTTCCGTCAAATCCGCAGAAAAGAGACGCTCTGTTATCAGAGGTGCAGTCTCTTTTAATGAAGAACGCGGTAGAGGTCGTAGAAAACCAGGAATCTCCGGGATTCTACAGCCATCTGTTTCTGGTTCCGAAACCAGACGGCTCGTTCTGTCCAGTCATAGATTTGAGCTGGATAAACAAGCTGATCGTCGCTCCGAAGTTTTATATGGAGACGATTCGATCGGTCAGAGCGAGTATTCGGGTGAACGATTATGCATCGAGCATAGATCTCAAAGATGCGTACTTTCACGTCATGGTACATCTGACATTCCGAAAGTACCTACGCTTCGCAGTCCTAGGAGTGGTGTATCAATTCCGGGCGATGTGCTTCGGATAGAATCTAGCACCCTGGGCTTTCACTCGGGTAATGAACTCGGTAATGATCTATTTCCGAGCTCATTCGTCTGCGGTAACGTCGGCCTACCTGGACGACATTCTTCAGAGGTACGGCAACGAGTTAACGCTTCAGAACGATGTTCAGAATCTTCTTCTATTGCTCCGACGTTTCGGTTTTATAGTAAACGAGGAGAAGTCGGATCTGGTGCCGTCCAAGTCATTCACTCATCTGGGAATGAGCTTCGAGACGCACAACAATCTCGTTCGTCTGCTGTTAACCAGAGCGAAATTAGTCAGTTGTTACGCACGCAGACAAAGTCACGGCGAGAGAATTTATGAGACTGATAGGTCTGTGCGGAGCCGCCGCGGATCTCATTCCGATGGGGCGGTTACGCACACGTCCTCTTCAAATTTTCTTGACTCAGAATTGGAGTGTGAAAATTCATTTGCTCGATGTAGACGTTCTCTTGTCAGATCAAGTGAAACAAGAGATTCAGACTTGGGCAAACATTCAGTGGTTAACTCAGGGAGTTCCGCTGCCTTTGCCGGATCCGAGTTTTACCATTATGACGGATGCCAGTCAAACAGGTTGGGGTGCATCATTGATCCCAACGGATTCGAGATGCCAGGGTCTTTGGGATCCGCAATTCCTGTGCAAGCACATAAACATCAAGGAAATGATGTCAATTTGGCTTGCGTTACGTCACTGGATGGACATTATTCACGATGCTCATGTCCAAATCCTATCCGACAATACGACAGTAGTGGCGTATATACGGAATCAGGGAGGCACTCATTCAGTTCCGTTGTTCAATCTAACGGAAAGAATCCTTCTGTTTGCGCTAGAACATCACGTTCTTCTTTCGGTCCGTCACATACCGGGTCGTCTGAATGTGCTAGCAGACTCCCTTTCACGAAAGGGTCGCTTGTTGCCGTCGGAGTGGACTCTCAACAAACAAGTATTCAATCAGATTTGCTACCAATGGGAACGGCCAATGATAGACTTATTTGCGACACATCTCAACAATCAGTTGCAGACGTATGTGTCTCCGTGTCTGGATCCAAGAGCATTTGCAGTAGACGCTCTGTCGATCCCTTGGGACGGAATGATAGGATATGCGTATCCTCCAGCGCCGTTAATTCAACAAGTATTGCTAAAGATAAAACAATCTCAATGCAAGATTCTGTTGGTAGCATCTCTGTCGCCACAGAGACTGTGGATAAATCTACTCAGGTGTCTGTTGTGGGACCTACCGCGAAAGCTTCCTCCACGGGAGGATCTTCTTTCGCAGGGGAAATCGCGCCAACTCCATCACAACCCGCAAGGTCTCAACCTTCACGTTTTTCCGTTGTGCGGTCCTTCTTGCATGGCAAACACTTTACAGGACGAGCAGTGGACGCGATTTCTAACTGTAGGAGGACCTCCTCTTCGCTAAACTATGCGGCTAAGTGGAAGGTTTTTCGTCGTTGGTGTAGGGATCATTCTGTAGATATATTCGATCCCTCTATACCAGACATTGCAAACTTTCTAGTATACTTGTTTGACGAAATCAAACTGCAGCCTGTTACTATAAAGGGTTATAGATCTATGTTATCTGATACCTATGCACATCATGATAGTTTACAAATTGGATCTAATGTCTCTTTATCTAAGTTGGTTAGAAA
The DNA here is from genome assembly GCA_031216915.1 of Pictodentalium vernedei. Lineage (NCBI taxonomy): Eukaryota > Metazoa > Mollusca > Scaphopoda > Dentaliida > Dentaliidae > Pictodentalium > Pictodentalium vernedei. Next base: position 235,911,122 of record CM062289.1, read on the forward strand.
CTTTTCGATAAATAGACCCAGAACTCTTAGATTAATTCCTAAGTGGAATTTAGCTTGGGTTCTTCTTAAATTAAAGGAAAAGCCATTTGAACCTCTTGGGACAGTAGATTTCAAATTCTTATCTTATAAGACAGCTTTTCTCTTAGCTTTCTCTTCTGCTAGAAGAGTCAGTGAGCTTCATGCACTGTCGGTGGATGATTCTCACTATCGTAGTGTTGTTCACTACTAATGTGGGTTTTTTAGCTAAGAATCAGGCTCCTAATAAATATCCGGAACCTATTGTTATTAAGGCTCTTCCGTCTTCAGACGGGCGTAGGCCTTTACTCTGTCCTGTTAGAGCGTTACGTATCTATAAACAGAGATCTCAGTTTATCAGAAAGGGACGGAAAAGTTTCTTTCTGTCTTTGATGCCTAATAGAAAGGACATTTCGGTCCATTCTATTGCTAGATGGATTCAATTAACTATCCGTACTGCTTATGAAGATTTATCTTCTTCTCAGCAGTCTGTGCTTAAGATTTCTGCTCATGAAGTAAGAGCTCTTTCTACTTCCTGGGCTTATGCTAATAGTGTTGCTATTACAGATTTAATGAAGGCTGCTTATTGGTCTCAGCCATCCACATTTACGAATTTTTATCTCAGAAATATTGAGTCCATTTCTGGAGACCTGCATTGTTTAGGTCCGTTATCTGTTGCTCAGAATGTCGTCCACTAAACAGTTGCAACTATAGTTATGCAGGCTTTCTGTTCCGGCAGTGACTCCGTCCGGCTGCCCTCTTCGCTCTGGGCTATTTGACCCAGGGCAAGGGGAAGGGGGGGGGGGGGGGGGTGTTCCCTTAGGTCACCTGCTTTATAGTGAAAAGCAAGGGAATGCCTCCTCCAAGTCAGTATTTCTGAGTCACTTCCGGGATGGTTTTAAAGTGTAATATTAATGTTAAAATTCATTCATGTCTTATTTTTAAAGTGTAGCTCGGTGTGAAGCATTTGTATATGTCAAGTGTCAAACGGGCTTTAATATACAATACTCGGACACTTTTAAATGACTATAAAGAGTCTCAATTCTCTGGACTACTTTATTTATTGGCTTGCTTTAAAAATAATTAGTATAAGGGATATACTGGATGTTAATAGAGAACATGAATGTTATTGTGCTCAATTATTAAGGGTAGTGTATCTTTCTAATTTAATATTAAATAAGAAAGATACATGTAAAGCCTAATACTCCTTTTCTCCTTAAGGGGTTACCTCTTTACTTTATAGTTGAGCTTATTGGATTTTCTTCTATGTCCTAGGCCCTCCAGCCTGTTTACTATTCAGCTAAGTCTGGGTCATTGGTACAGTATAAAAATGTTAAAAAATTTATAGTAATTTATATATTTTTTATACTTACCAATGACCCAGACGGGGATGGCCCTCCCTGGAGTTGGGAACTCTTGCCTCCCCGCTGAGTACATAGCGCTGACCAGGCACTGCCAGTAAGAATGATAATTGGCGCCAATTTCGGGACGTCTGCGTCACTGCGCATGCGCAGTAGAGGCGTAGTATGGAGGTCCTTTAGGACATGATTTCTTTTTGTTTTGGATGCAAATTTTGGGGATTGGGGGGCAAAATTTGTGTTTGGCCCTGGTTTTGTTAGAGTTAGCACCAGCTAAGTCTGGGTCATTGGTAAGTATAAAAAATATATAAATTACTATAAATTTTTTAACTTTTCCTTAAAAATCTTCTTCTTCAGATTCAGCAGTCGGAATGTTTTGATATTTGGCATGCAGCATCCTTAGGGGGTGAGATTCAAGTTTGTTCAAGCCAAGTCCCTGGGTTCATATTTGGGCTCACTGTGGGAGCCCGAATGATAACTTAGTTCAAAATGAGGAATTTTCTTTAAAAATCTTCTTCTTCAGATCCAGCAGATGAATGCTTTTGATATTTGGTATGCGGCTCCCTTAGGTGGGTAAGATTCAAGTTTGTTCAAGCCATGTCCCTAGTTCCATAAAATTTGTCTCTCATGACTTCATTCCTTTGTAGTGTTGATGAACCATGTCTAACTGAATGTGACCCCAAATACTTCTTTGAACCACTTTGGCCGGTGAGCAATTAAGGCTCCTTGGGGCCTCTTGTTTTTATATTTGGTATGCAGCCTCCTTAGGGCGGTGAGATTCAAGATTGTTCAACCCAAGTCCCTGGGTTCATATTTGGGCTCCCTGTGGGAGCCTGAATTATAACTTAGTTCAATATGAGGAATATTCTTCAAAAATCTTCTTCTTCACATCCACCAGTCAGAATCTTTTGATATTTGGTATACAGTATCCTTAGGGAGGTGAGATATAAGTTTGTTAAAGCCAAGTCCCTGGGTTCATATTTAGGCTTCCTGTGGGAGCCCGAATTGTACCAAAATTTCTATTTTCCAAATTGAGAGGCCAATTTGAACCAAATTTGATACGAGGGCTTATTGGGTCACAAGTACCTAATTTATGCCAAAAACATTTTTCCTGTCGTCCCATTGGAACCGCAGGAGCTGAAAATAGAAAACATTTAAAATGCCCATATTTCTAAAACTACACAGCACTGAGAATTTCTATTATGTTCGAAGCTTCCTCAGGAACAGCAGAAAGGAATGGTAAAAAAAAAATTGCCAGCGGTTTTATCAAAGGGTACTTTTCCAGGACTTTGAAAAAATGTGAGAAATCATTTTTTAACACTGTGAGTAATGGGAAAAACATTGAAAAATCTTCTCCCATACCAGTGTTCCAAAGGCTTTCATATTTCACATATAACATCTTTGGAAGATTCATTCATGCATTTGTTGAAATCAAATCAATGGGTCCATATTTGGAGCCCAAATGTTCAGATTAGTGCAGTATGAGGAATATTTTTCAAAAATCTTCTTCCGATTCACCAATCAGAATCTTTAGATATTTGGTATGCAGCAACCATTGGAGGGGGTGAGATTCAAGTTTGTTCAATTTAAGTCCCCGGCTTAATATTTGAGCTTTCTATGTGTGGGGTGAGGGGGTGGTGGGGGGAGGAGGGTGCTTGTTAGGTTCAGGTTTGTTCAAATCCATTCCTCAGTGTTTTTCCATAAAATTTGCCTTTCATGATTTCATTCCTTGTAGTGTTGATGAACCATGTCTAACTGAATGTGACCCCAAATACTTCTTTGAACCACTTTGGCAGGTGAGCGATTAAGGCCACTTGGGGCCTCTTGTTTTCATTTTAATAACATAATTGCATACTATTTCGCATTCTGGATGCTTTATTAACATGAGACAATGTATGTTTGTTAATTTTTGGTATCTTATGAGATAAACTTATTTAAAAACGTAATAAATAATTGTTGGTTTCATTTCACTCTTAACGAGGTGACGAGTAATAAATTTAGACAAGTTTGCATTCAAGGCGAGGTCAACTTTGATGTAGTTCCACTGTAGGTGTAAATTATAACTATTGAAATCCCAGTCGCGTGTTCACCAAGTTTGTTTGTAAAGCTCAAATTTATGTCATAGGCTTTTTATACGCCCGTTTAAAAAACGGTCGTATTATGTTATCAGTCTGTCTCACTGTCCGTCTATCCGTCTGTCTGTCCGTAAACAATTTGGTTTCCGTTCATTTAAAGTCAAACGCCTTGACGGATCGACATCAAACTTTCAGAAGTTGTTTTTAGCATTAAAATACAGGTCAAGTTCGATATTGGTGTTTCTCAGACCATCTGCTGCAGAGATATGGCCCTTTGAAAACACAATTTTTCTAAAAAAAATTGTTTCCGTTCATTTAAAGCTGAACGCCTTGACGGATTGACACCAAATTTTTCATATGTTGTTTTAAGCATTGAAATACAGGTCAAGTTCGATATTGGTGTTTCTCAGTCCATCTGCAGCAGAGTTATGGCTCTTTGAAAATACAATCTTTCGAGAAAAAAAATTGGTTTCCCTTCATTTAAAGTCGAACGCCTTGACGAATCGACATCAAACTTTCTGATTTTGTTTGTAGCAATAAAATACAGGTCAAGTTCGATATTGGTGTTTCTCAGTCCATCCGCTGCAGAGTTATGGCCCTTTGAAAACACAATTTTTGAAAAAAAACGGGACGTATTATGTGAATGGTCTCTCCACCCGTCTGGTTGTCTGTCCGTCCATGGACACATTTCGTTTCCGGTTGATAACTTTAGTTGTAATGGTTTGAGCTGAGTTAAATTTGGCATGTGGATTTAGTATGACAAAATACAGAATGGGTTCGATTTCTGTTTCTAGCGGCCCATTTGCAGTAGAGTTATGGCCCTTTATTTATGGAAATTTAGCCCAACTTTTCGTTTCCGGACGATAACTTTAGTTTGCCTTGACCCGATTTATTTCAAATTTTCAGTTTTTTGTTTATGACCACAAAATACAGCTCAAGTTCACTTTTGACCACAATCGCATATATCTTTCCAGACGTTATTCCCCTTAAATGATTGCAAATTTGTGGTTTCCGGATGATAATTTTAGTTTGCCTTGACCGATTTTTTTCAAATTCTCAGATTTTGTTTTTGACCACAAAGCACAGCTCATGTTCACCTTTGGCCATAATCGCATGTACCGTTCCATAGTTATTCCCCTTGAATGATTGCAAATTTGTGAATTATGTGGTTTCCGGATGATAACTTTAGTTTGCCTTGACTAATTTGTTTCAAATTCTCAGATTTTGTTTATGACCACAAAGCACAGCTCAAGTTCACTTTCGGCCAAAATCGCATGTACCTTTCTAGAGTTATTCCTCTTGAATTTGTGCATTTTGTGTTTTCAGGATTATAACTTAAGTATGGCCTAACCGATTTTTTATTATACGCCTGTTGAAAAACCGTCGAATTATGGAATCAGTCTGTCTGTCCATTTGTCCATCTGCCGGTCTGTCCGTTCATCAACATTTGGTTTCCAGATGATAACTTTAGTATTTTTTTTTCGATTGACTCCTAAACTTGGTATGTGGTTTAATCAAAACAAAAGACAGGTCAAGTTCGAATATGGGGTCAGTTCGAACTTCAAAGTTCCCCTAAATTATGGACCTTGTTGGACATAGAATGCATCAAATATTTGGTTTCTGGATGATAACTTTTATTATTTGTTTTCCGATTGTTTTTGTACACAACTTATATACGGCTCAGGCTAGAGGCCGTATTTATGAACCGATCTTCACGAAACTTCTTGGTTACCTTTGTTATCACCTTGGGACGAGAACGAGTGTTTCTGGGTGCAGTCCAAAATTCAAGATGGCTGCCAGTGGCCATTTTGTACCGAAATTAGGTCCAATCAGTTTTTTGTCACAACTTCTACACAGCTCATATTTGTGAACTGATCTTCACGAAACTTCTTGGGTACCTTTGTTTTCACCTTGGGATAGGAACGAGTGTGTTTTGGGGTGCCTTTGTTATCACTGTGCTATGAGAACAAATATTTTGGGGTTCAGTCAGACCCACTCTAGGACTCAAAGATTTCTTTTCTAGTTTAGCATCTGACAGTCACCTGCCTTTACAATACTTTACCTACACATTTGTTACAGGCTGTGGTCAGTATTTATGTACAGACCGTTACAATACTTTATATGTATCTTTGTTAGCAGGTCATTACCTAGATGTTTGTCATTGCTGTGTCACATGCTATGCATGTACATGTCTTAACAAGTTGAGCTACAGTGTCATTGACACTTTCATTTTGGGGGTAGTATAAACTTTTGTCTAATTCTAATTATAGGAATTGAGTGACTTGGAACATAACCTTGATGGAGAACATAATAATGACTATGATCATGAAGCATTTCTTGGTCGAGAGGATTCAAAAACATTTGATCAGCTCACTCCAGAAGAAAGTTTAGAAGGACTGAGGTAAATCAACTGAAATTGTTCCAAGCCATCTATATTCTTTAGTATTTGCATGTAAAACAGGTGTTTTGCATTTTTTTTCGAATTGTTGGGTCATATGTTTTGAAATCATTTGCCAAGTTCAATTGTCACATGGCCTCATCATTTCTGTTAAAAAAAATGGCGACCACTGCCTCTGTGGTAAAGGCCTGAGGATTTGAGGAAATAACTTATTTCGCTCATTGTTAGATCACTCTCCAGTGTTTGGAATCAAGAAAATTTTGTGATGACACAAAATTACTGTCACTAATTCATCTTTGTGGTGACATGTTTAAAGTTCAGTCATTTGGATGATATTGAATAACTGATAAATTGGTAATAAAACAACTGTCTCCAAGAAACACATAGTTCATGACACCATCGAAAGGAAAGATCCACTTCCTGACTGCAGTGCACCCATTGGAGCTGCAGGGTATCTCAATATACAATTATACATTATTGAAATCAGTACCCATTACACATCAACAGTTGAAAAAAATTATCAGTTAAAAAAGCTGGGCATATTTGTCTTTTATCCTTAAAATATAGTCCTTTTGTCTGCATGGAGATTGTGAAGCAGAAAGATAACACATGCAGATTGGATGGATGTCAGCTACTCTGTTATAATTTAACCTTTTCATAAGGTACATGATATCATGTTATTTTTTTCACTTTTTTCCAAAAATGTTGACAAAACTATATCATGTGATCCCTCAGTAGAACAAGTTCAGGTTTTGTTGAAAATGTTTTTAAAATATTTTTTTTCAACTGCTCAGTTTGTAAATTACGTGGACAGATGTGGCTGATTCATTAGGTAATTGAAAAAAACACAACAATGTTGTGGTTAATAATTTAATATTGAGTACCGGTGAATGGAATACCTCCTTTCGATACTGCCTTGGGAGCTTGTTTTCTATAAGTCATTGGCAGGTTTGCTCATCCACTGAAGCCTATACAAATAAAAAACATGTCATGAATAACTGCATGATTGTCACACAAAAATGGTGCATACCTAGAATTAACAGTGAAGAAACTTGTCCTTGTCAATCATTTCAAACTATATTGTATTCAAACTGTGGCAGTATTCAGTAATATTTACACTCAATTCACAACACATATTTTTATACTGTAACCAATGACCCAGACATAGCTGGTGCTAACCCAAAAATATCTAGGGCCAAACACAAATTTTGCCCCCAATCCCCAAAATTTGCATGCAAAACCAAAAATTAGAAGTCCTATCTGGCCCTCCATACATTTTACCCTCCGCGCATTTGCAGACGCCAGGAACACCGAATCTGGCGCCAATAATTCATTCTTTGTTTGGCCATTGTCAGATAACAACAAACTGATATTTGTGCTTTTAAATCTCACTTAATAATGATGCCAGACACAAATCAATGGTTAAATTGGTGGATCCAAGGACAGAACTGGATGAAAGAAGGAAGAAACGGTGGTTTGAAATGTTCAAGGCTGTAATTTTATAATATTCATTAAAATTAGTTCATGTTCCCTAATTTCGGGACATGAGCCTGACGTTATCACTGATTGATTATGATCTATCCACTGTTTATTTAGTATTCCTTCCCTGCCTTCCCTTGATCCCCCAGTTAAGCTCCCAAACTATTTGGCTTGTTTTAATAAAAAAAAAATTATAAAATTTATTGGGAGTTTAACGTTTTATACAGAAGATTATTCTGTACATCCCCAGGGTTACGTCCTCATCCTTAGGGTGTTTGGGCATTTTGGTCATGCATCATACATCCAATGTATCGTTTTTTTCTTCTGAGGAAGATCTTGCTTTACATCGGATAGTCTTGTTTCTGTTACTGACTTCGGGCCGTGTTGCCTGGGGTCTTTATTTCGGTGTTTTGTTTAAATTACATTACTCTAGGTAGTTTCCTATTTTTGTTTAGGAACAACAGTTGTAAGTAACATTAAATATTCTGATAGTGTGGTAGTTAATTTTACACAGATTTTATAATTTTGTCCACACTTAGGCTTTTTGGGGCTCATCGTTCCCTTTGGGAACTTGGGCTCTTATATTAGAAAAAAATTTTCAAAAATTTTTATTTTATTTTTGAAAGAGTTTTTCTTTTGGATATATTTATTTCATTGATTATATTTGAATGTTATCTTATATTATATATAGATTTGGTGGTGGTACAATGACATATATTAGTATTTAGGTAATTATATTTATCTAATAGTATGGCAAATAGAGGAAACCTTTCCTTTATTTACTTAGTCGTTGTAATGAGTTTAGTTGATGTACTACCACTAATTATACTCCATGTGTCAGATTTGTTAATCTGAATGACGGGTGCCACGGTTTGTGTTAGGCGAGTGGACACTATCGGTCCTATCGTGGCGAGGGGACTCGGCTGGTCCTCTCGTCAAAATGTCACTATAGTTTTTTAGTTTCTATTTACAGAGGAACAGCAACATGGTGTGGTTTCGTGAAGCCGTCAGGGAGTGTGCAAATCATCGCGAATCAATGAAGAGCTAGCGGCAAAAGTACTCCAGGAATTAGACAAGTGCCTAGATCCTTAGTAGGATTGACGACCTTGTCGCCAGCTAGCTCAGCCGGCAGATCGCACTCGTATGTGGGTGATGTGATGCCGGGTATGCCCGTAGCGGTTGAGAAGAGGAATAAGGGTGTAGCGAGCACTATAAAGATATGAACATGCTCACCCTGCGACGGAGGGAAGGAGGAAGGAGACAAGTTCTGAGGTATGCTCGTCCAGGTCTTTGTGATTGCGAGCAAGAGAGAGGCCCCTCTATCTTATAACAACATCTGGGGTCAGAAGTTGTTGGTTGGAACTTGTGTTTGTCAGACAAGTTCTGAGGTATGCTCGTCCAGGTCTTCCATGATTGCGAGCAAGAGAGAGGCCCCTCTATCTTATAACAACATCTGGGGTCAGAAGTTGTTGGTAGGAACTTGTGTCAGTTGGAACTTAGTCCACGGGACGCTCCTTCCATAGACTGCCGGGGTCGGCCAGTCTTATAGCTTGAATAACTTCCTCTATGTTCGAAAAGCACACACGACTGCACAAGTCCGTTGTCGCCAGCTAGCTCGACTGGTGAAGTAGTTACTCAGGCCTCTCAGAACTGTGACGCCGGGTTTATATGATCCGGGCTAGGAGATGATATAGGGTGGAGCGAACAATATGATATGCAACTATGCTCACCCAGCGACGACGGAAGGAGGAAACCGGCAAGTTCTGAGGTACGCTTGTCCAGGTCATCCAGGACCGCGAGCAAGAGAAAGGCCTCTCTCTCTTACAGCATCATCTGGGGACAGATGTTGTTGGTAGGAACTTCCGTCATTCGGAGTATACGTCCATGCCTCCTGCCCGGGACGTCCCGTCTAATAGGCAGCCAGGGTCGGCTAGTCTTATGGTTTCCTCTACATAACGGACAAAGTGATCTTTATATTGCACAGGGCTATAGAACCCGATGAGTGGTTTCAGTTCCCTGACGCTGGTGAAACGGTTAAGATTGAATACGAGGACCGTGATTCCGCATATGCATTGTATTCAGAGCTAGTGGAAAAGTGCTCAATGATTTTAGACAAGGGCTAGGCTTCAAAAAAGGTTTACATCCCTTGTCTACAGCTAGCTCAACTGGTAGATCTCACTCGTATGTGGGTGATGTGATGTCGGGTATGTCCGTGGCGGTCGAGAGAGACTAAGAGTGTAGCGAGCACTGTTTAATCAAATCATGCTCACCTAGTGTTGATGGAAGGAAGAAGACAGCAAGTTCTGAGGTATGCTCGTCCAGGTCTCTCCGGACCGTGAGCAAGAGGGAGACCCCTCTCTCTCTCAACAACATCTGGAGCCGGGTGTTGTTGGTAGGAACTTGAATCAGTCAGAGCTTATGTACATAGCTATTGTCCGGTACGCTTAGTTCAATTCTTAACCGGGGACGGCTACAGTTTTGCTTCTTTAGCGTCTACCAAGCACTCCCGACCGCACCTTGGCTAAGTGACTCAAGATTTCCAGTTTGCATCGTCAAAAGGTCCATCTTTTGTGAAGAAAGTCGCACCATCTAGTAGCCAAGGAGATGAGGCTTCATTCATCGGGTCGTCCGCAGTAATAACTATATTGGACATCCTGTCCTAGGAGCAGCCGGCAAAGAGGCTATTCATGACTGCTGCTCCTCAGGCCTCTGTAAAGGACTTGCTGTTGCAGTTGTGCAGCTAATCGCAGTATTCCTGCTAAGGCAGAAGCACTCAACGTCAGTCTCAAAACTTGAGCTTTTGCATGGTGCTTATTTGGTCCAGTCACCTGCCTGTTTAGATGCTGGTCACTGATTTGAACGTATGATGGAAAGGTTAACTTTCCCTTCCGGAACAACTCTTGGATGATATAGATACCATACATTATCATTTCCTTGAACTTGTTCCAGTGATTCAAAATGCTGCAAGCAATTATGAGAAACTGCTAGCGTAGTTGGACGCTGACTTCATCTGAATAAAGAGCAGGGTAATAAGATCTCTTTCCGGTTAAGTCTACACGGATGTCACAGGTCTTTGATTGATATTTCACTTCCTGCGGGAAAAAGTAATTTGGTTTCTTATCTTCTTCCTCTGTATTTTTAATCATTTGTGATTGTTCACAAACTTTTAAAGACAACAGGGGAAGATGTGGAGAGTTCCTCTGCATTGATTGAGCAGGCTAAGATCCTAGTTGTAGCCTTTCCATCATCATTTAGCTGTTCGCTTGGTCACAATTGAGAAGATACTTTCTTTGTCAGAGCGAATTTAGTCTCATGGTCGTACTTTAATTTTAAGTACTGTGACGCATTGTCTATATGGAAAGGAATTTTGTGGTCGTTCATACTTTTTAAAAAATTCTTTCCAGACCTAATATATATATCTCGGTCTTTACTAATGTTAAGTGGGAGTTATTCTGATGCAACGAAGCCTTGTGTCTTCATCTTTGCATTTGACTAGGTGGAAAACTTGCTATAGGTCGCTTTAGTCTTCCAACTCTAGTCTTTTATGGTAAGAAGAATCAATTCTCTACTCTTTAAGTTGGGGTCTAATGGACCAACACCAGCAGAAAGAGTACAAGAGGGTGTCCTAGACTCAGATCGTCTATAAGGACTCATAACGAAGGTATAGGTATACCTAAGTCTTTGATGGTAAGCTTTCATTATTGTAGGATTAAACTACAAGAAAGTTCTATACTCGACTCTTTAAGTTAGGGTCTAATCGACCACACCAACAGAAAGAGTAGGAGAGTTTGTCCTAGACTCAATTCGCCTATAAGGGCTCATACCGAAAGTATAGCTATCTCTCCTATATATATTTCTTTAGGATTGTCTATACAGCCACTTGGATAGGGGTTTCTCGTCTGTCTGAGTTACTGATCAGACTCATGCTGCTGAATAATTTCTTCTATCGACGAATCAAACAGACAACATAATCTTTCGAATTCTGTTTCCATGGATATTTCATCACTGGTTGCCGAAATATAAACATCCGTGTCAGCCATCAACAGTGTCAACAGTCAACAGTGATCGCATGCAACTAACTACCAACTATAATTGTTCCATTCAGTTTCCCTGCCAAGTCTTGTGTAATTGTTAGCTCATCAGTTGTAGAACTATCGTCTTCGAATGAATTCCTGATCTGATCGCCAAGGGCTTTGGTCATCTTACTATTTATTGTAGAAACCTCTTGTAGGATATGCTTATATTTTAAGCAGTCTCTTTTCAGTTTGTCGTATTTGAGCTCCCATTGTTCTTGCAGTCACTGAATTTCATCGACGTGCTTCTCTTGCAGAACTGAGTACTCTCTTATGTCCATCTTTTTCTCCCACTGTTTGCTGACTGTATGGAGCTCATCCCCGTATTTTTCTTGGGAAACGTAGTGTTGGTTTACAAACTCTTCCCAATTTCTATTAGTATCATCTACAGCCATCCAGTAGTTCTTTTCACATATACCCGCCAGGGTCTGCAACTTCATTTCCAGGTCCTTTACTTTCTCTCTCAGAAGCTGTACCACTTCATACCAGTGATCGTTTCTCACATTTGGTGTTCTTCCCTCTCCTGAAGTTGGAGTTTGGGTACACTCTCCTTCTATGGATACTGCTTGTTGATGTGATGCCCAGCCAGCCGGCAATCTCATGGTTAAGCTGCCTTCTGTCAACAATTCAGACCAATCATGAAGAGTTGAACTGGTTTTCTCCAGTAAATCATCTAATTCCAGAAATCCCTTTCGTGTTCTGCATTTAAGTTTTAACTAATTTACGTGCAGATCGTTCAACAATTGATTTCAGTTTCTAGAATTCCTCTGTATCTGTGGTCTGAATATTCATTCGGCCCTTATTTAAAATGTGTTTAAAGAGAAAATAAAAGAAAAAGAATTTTTCAGCAAGTGCACAAGTGTGTTTTGGCAATAACTGTATCTTAATATACAATAGGACAAGGTTACTGCCATCCAAACAAAAATAGTGACATGAACTGAACTCGGGCTACACTGACGGTCAAATAGTTTGAAACGTTCAAAAGTTACAAAATTTTGCCAGAAATACATATATTGGCAAAGTCATATTTAAAAAAAAAATACTCAGTATACCCGTTGTGTATACAGTAAATAATGAAAACATGCATTACTATTTCACAGTGTCAAATCAATGTGTGGTTTAGGGCTGGGCGATATTTCGATATACCGGTAAACACTGGTATTGAAATTGGTACCGCTTAAATATCGTCTATTTTTTGGCAATACCGTATATCGTCTGTAACGATATTGGTTTGGGTCACATGATAATAAAATTTCAACATGTGTTTTTCCGTAAAATCGCATAGAAAGTTGCTTTGAAAATACAGGAAGTTTATCTTTCCTCATTTCGTGAACAAATGATAAACAGCGAAAGATGATGAGAGTAACGTTCTATCTCGTTTATCGTCACCGACATGCAAGCATTCATGGAGAAATTATGAAATAAAAATTTAATACTTGTTTGCTAAATTTGTTTGATTATTTTTAATTAGTGAATAATTAAAGCAGCATACATCACACAAATAGTTTGTTGTTACACGGAAAACACACCCGACTGTCACACTGAATTCGTTGTCAGCAATCTGACACAAAAATGTTTCAAATCACACATATTCACAATTGCGAAATGTGCAACAATTTTTGTCAAATATGACAGAGGTGGTGTGATGCCTTCACTGGGAGAAAACATTGTCGGTTGGTGATTGACACCTGCAGACTATCATGAAAGTGAAGGGTGATCATGTCTTGGAGGCGTGCTTAATATCAGCAGACCGACTGGCCTGACATGTGACAGATGACATTTGACATTGTCATCTGAGGAAGTTCACTGCTGGAAGATAGGAGAAGGGGGGGAGCTACTACTGCTTCTTTGTGAAACCAGGCTCTCGGAATTCCATCAACTGGACACCCGTTGTTTTGATAAAAAAGTTTTGTTTGCCGCTGTTTTCATGAAGCCACACATACGCAATTAACACAATGTGACAATTGACTGGCTCAGTAATTAAACGCTTATCAGTCAAGAGAGGCTGACCATGTTTTTACAGGAATTAAATTGACAAAAGACTAATTTACTTGCATCCCAGATTCAGATGAAAGCCAGTAAACCCATGATAATTTTATGGCTTATTTTCGTATTAAACAATAGGTTCAATAACTTTGTAGACATGGATTATTATGGTCTTCCATTCAAATCACTCATTTTCCCAGAGCAGTAAGTGATACTTCTATCTTTTGCTCCAAAAATATATTTTTCATTCATGATATCCCTTGCATTTAATATGTGTTTCACACACTGCCGCACGATATACCGGTATATCGCGATATTTTTTCTGATATCGTTACCGGTATTCAGATTCCCATATCGCCCAGCCCTAATTTGGTTCATGGTGAGCAAATTCAATTGAATTCCAGTTTGCTAATCCTTACTTACCGGTTACACTGAACATTGCCGATATGAACAGAGAAAAACATTTGTACATCAAAATTAAAATTTACAATAATCCAAAAACATTTCATCGACTGTCATCACTTTCCAAGAAAATAGCATTAAAACATCGCTTCTCCAGCTATATCCGGTGAAACAATTGAGAAAATTATAAACATTTGAAACGAAAGTGATGAATGAAGTCTGATGATTTGTCACGAAATTTTGTGACTTCAATTTCAAAATAAATTTAAGAATAATCTAGGGTATCCCCAAAATGTTTTTGTCGGCGACGCCAAATGTAGTGATTTTCCTACATGATAATGTCACTTACACTGAAGAATCCAAGTCTCTGCAAAATGGTTAATCAAAAGTATCGAACTATGATGTGAATAGTTCAGATTCCTCAGTCTAAGTGCGCCAAAAAAACAAAGAGATTTTCCCAAGGCGCCTGAAGAACATTGGGGTTGCCTACTGGAGACCGTCTGGTACCACACTATGCTTTTGAGACAAAATATTTGTTATTCAAGAATTTTGTTTGCAAGTGTCGTCTGCTTTTCTTGTTGGGTAAAGGGTTAAAGGAAAGTCAGACTGAATGCAGTGGAGGTATTTGCAGATAGGGTTTTTTGTGGTGAGTGGTGTCATGCATTTTGTGCATTTTTTTTCCAAGTTAAGGAGACTGAATTGTTGTTTACTATATGTTCATAACACATAGAAAAACCGAATTGAGGTTTTCTTTTCTCAAACCGAACCAAAACTGAACCTAATCCGAAAAATCAAATTCTCTCAGCTCTGATATTTATATTATTACAGTATTTAAAAAAGGGTGTAGTATTTTCATGTCTGCAATAAGAGTTTATCAGCACACTTTCTGATATCTTTTCCATGTATTGCTTTATTTTAGTAAAATTGTCGACAAAATAGATAAAGACGGCAATGGAAGCATTACAGAAGAAGAATTGAAGAATTGGATTCAGTATGTACAGCATCGATATATTAAAACTGATACCGATCGATTATGGAAAGATCACGAGGTCCAAGGTGATACATTGCATTGGGAAGCATATAAAAAAAGAACATATGGAGTGACAGATGGTGAATAATAGAATTGTAGAAATTGTTTTCATAAACCTTTACTTAACATAGCATGTAGATGGTAGTTCCAAATGATCTCTTTATGAGTCTATTTTTAAGTTGCTTGAGTTTTATAAAATTGAAAATCCGGGCCCCTCAGAGTCATTGAAAATTAAATTTTCTTACAAATAGTCCTGGAATGTTGTAGAAAAAATATATTCAGCAGGCAAATTCTTGATTTCTTTTGGTCAAAAAGTGTTCTATGGTATTTATGTTATTGCATTTTCTGTTCTGTGAAATAATATGTGCACCTGATTGTTTTGAAGCTCTCTGAAAGTGTCAGGTGCAGGTATTAGTGGTTTGGATTACATATATTAGAATTATTAACTGGTATTTATACAAATATCAAATAAGATAAAATTAATTTAGGTTACCTGTAAAGGTCGTGCCCAGTGCTTCATAATTCTTTTCAAATGTCCTTGAAAGACCTCGATATTTTTGTTCCTTCAGAGGTGAATAAAGCCTGCTCCACAGTATTTTAATAGTTGTCAAAACTCCCTGAATTGTAAAAAATTCAGTCTTGTGGATATATTGTACTTTCATAATACAGTGGAACCCTGCTAAATTTATTAGCTACTTTGTCAGTAAAATTATTCAATTAACATGAGTAATCATGAGTAATCAATTAACAAGTAATTGGTCACTTTCCTGTATTCAGGGGATAAACTGAGCATTCATTCTGTTATATCTTGTTAGCTCATCTTTGTCCCCCTGTAGGAATCCTGGGAAGTGAAGCTGTGCTTGTTTTCTGTGATAAACATGCTCTGTTTCACTGGTGAAATAGGACCCAATCACTAATGCTTGGGGTGTAAGTCCCCAAGAATAGCCAACATGGGGTATAAACGATTGACTGACCATGACTTTATCTCCATGTTGTGGTCAAGATTAGCCATTGTGCAGAAGTATGTGACCTTAAACAGCAATAAATAAATAAATAAATAAATAAATAAATAAATAAATGAATGAATGAAGCTTTGTCAAATGTCAAACACAATATAAACAGGTCTTATAAATGTTGCATGTATTGTATGTAATAAAGCCAAATAGGAGCATATAAAACAAGAGCAAATTAGTGAGTGTCTGTAAAGTTTGTTGACATACTACAAATTTTTTTATTAAATTTTGTTTTTGTTTGCACAGTTAACTGATCAAATTTGTACTTAAGGTGTGGAAAAATGTTTTTGTGTTTGGAAGAAGTATTCAGTTAACAAGAGTTAATCAAATAAGTGATATTCAATTGAACTGAGTGGGTTCTACTGCAGCACTTTTATCACCCACCCAAACAAAGTTTGGCAGGGATATAGAAATGGGTCCCATTCATCCATCTATATATTTTGTGAACAGGCATGCGCAGCCGTCAGGAAGTGACCGGAATTGGCACAAACATCATTTCTTTGTTTGGCACTAAAGTCAGCAACATTGAACTGACATCTGTACTTTAAAATCTCCTCTTTTTAGCTCACCTAAAAAAAGGTCAAGTGAGCTTTTCTCATCACTTGGCATCCATCGTCGGTCGTCATCTGGTGTCCGTAAACTTTGCACATTTTCATCTTCTTCTCTGTAACCGCTGAGCCGGTGTGAACCAAACTTGGCAGGAATGGTCTATGGGAGGTCCTCTACAAACAATCCTCATTTTGTTCCGGTCGGATGAAAAACATGGCTTCCAGAGGCATTCTTTGATTCTGGTTGGTGGATTTTCAAAAATCTTCTCCTCTGAAACTGTCAGGTCAAATGTTTTGAAACTTCACATAAATGATGACTGGGACCTCTCTACCAACGATCCTCATTTAATGTTGATTGGGTCACAAACATGGCTGCAATTGCGGCTTATAGTTACTGTAGAAACCCTATGATAAATCACATTTTCCTCTTCTTCTCTGGAAAAACCGAGGTGACGTGAAAACAAACCTGGCAGGGATAGTCTATGGGAGGTCCTCTACAAACGATCCTCATTTTGTTCCCGTGGGTTGAAAAACATGGCCGCCGGAGGCATTCTTTGATTCTGGTTGGTGGATTTTCAAAAATTTTCTCCTCTGAAACTGCCAGGCCAAATGTTTTGATACTTCACATAAATGATGACTGGGACCCCCTCTACCAGCAATCCTCATTTAATGTTGATCGGGTTGCAAACATGGCCACAATTGCGGCTTATAGTTACTATAGAAACCCTATGGGAAATCACATTTTCATCTACTTCTCTGGAACTACTGAGCCGACGTGAACCAAATTTTGCAGGAATGGTCTATGAGAGGATGGAAATATGTGGCCACCAGAGGCTATATTCTAATGCTTAACCCAATGCCTCTCCTGTCTGCATGAAGATCAATACTGCCAGCAAAATACCTGTTTTTGAGAATCTGGTAAGGGTAAATTCCAGTTTTCTCCACTGAGAACTGGGGGAAAAAAACCCAAAATATTGTGTATGCAGTACAAGTCAAAATAAGCTGTAGCATAACTGCAATAAACTAAGTAAACTGCTGCTCCTGCCCTGACAAGATCAGAGTCTGACATTTTCTGGAAAGCTATCAGTGAGAGCTTTCCAGAAAATGATGTCAGTTTCTGGTCTTATCAGTGCAGGAAGAAAAAGATACATAGTTTATAGGATTATCCTACACAACTTATTTTGACTTGTACTGTAAACAGTTGATATAGGTATTATTAGTCTCAAGATATTTATCAGAAAATAGTGATCGATGACGACAGGTGTTTAACCAGGGAAGTTTTTGTTTTTCTTCACTTCTCATCATGTCAGCTTAGCTGACAGTAATTACTGTATATCTTAAGATTTGACAAAATTGGAATAAAATGTGTTTGACTGCAACCCCTTACCTATCCAAAGCTATTTTGAAAGAGAATACTGTCTGAGAAAATTGTAAATTTTTATACTGTACCAATGACCCAGACTTAGCTGGTGCTAACTCCAACAAAACCAGGGCCAAACACAAATTTTGCCCCCCAATCCCCAAAATTTGCATCCAAAACAAAAAGAAATCATGTCCTAAAGGACCTCCATACTACGCCTCTACTGCGCATGCGCAGTGACGCAGTCGTCCCGAAATTGGCGCCAATTATCATTCTCTGTTTGGCCCTTCATTAGTCAACATCTCACTGATCTTTGTGCTTGTAAATCTCAGTTTAAAGGATGCCAGACACGTAATTTTTGGAGAAAATGTGATTCTAAGGAGGATAGAAGGAGGAGAGGAAAAAGAAGTGGCAAAAAATAATCAGGGCTGTACTTAAAATTTTTTGATGAAATTATGTTAAGTTGCCTATTTTCGAGGCATGGGCCTCTTGTTGTCATTCTTGCTAATTGTTGCACTGCTTATTCAGTGTTTCCTCTCCCCTAGCCTTCTAAAGTCCCCCCTGGCAATTCTCCCATGCTTTTGGCATATTTTTGAGAAATTTCATTTCTAAAATTTCCTGGGAGAGTTGCTTGGTTACAGAATGTTTTCTGTTATTTTCCCCATAGTTACGTTTTCACCCATGGGTGTATAACGTTTGTGTTCTGCATCTTCCATCTGATGTTCTACAGATTCTCCCCTGGGAGTCTCTGTTTTGCATCAGATAGAGTGTAATTGATGACTGATTCCGGGCCAGTTTTTTCAGTGCCTGGAGTCATGTTTTCTAGTGTGTTTACACTGTTTGTTTTCATTGGCAACAGCCTTTTTTGAGGGGGGCTGTTTGCCTTTGTGGTAGTTTATCTCATTATAAGATACATTTATATTATCCGAAAGTGTCTCATTAATTATTTTATATAAATTTAAAATTTTTGACCACACTTTGCCATCGGATCCATCGGGGCTCAACGTTACTTTTCAGCAACTTGGGCTTCTCTGAAAAAATATTTTTTCAAAATTATTTTGTTTTGCAATTGTTTTTTCATTTATTAATGGATCATGTTATTATGTATCTTTGTGTCAGGGGTTTTTGCGAGTAACTAGGACTTATTGTTGTTCTTTCACAATGAAGGGACGTTGTTCAAATTGTAATAGGAAGAAATCTTCCTCTGACTTTCATGATCATTGTATTAATTGTAGTCAGTGTTCTCGCATTAATCCCTGTCCTATATCTGAACATTGGGATGAGAAACATTGGAAACGTGTGTCACGATATGTTGTTTCTGGAGAAAGAGCGATGCCGGCTCTTTCTCCACAAGGTCACTCTACTCTCTCAGTTTCTATTTCAGAGGAACCAGAACAGGGTGATGTTTCCATGTTATCTTCTTCAAGTGTGCGTCCGTCGTCACAAATGAATTCAGAGCTAGCGGCAAAAGTGCTCATGGAGATTAGACAAATGTCGTCCGCTAGCTCGCCCGGTGTAGCGTCCATTCACCGAATGGTTCGGCAGCCGGGTTCGTCCGATGCGGTCCAAGAGGAAATTTTGGGTGATGCGAGCACTATCAACTTAATAGATGCACACCCAGTGACGGCGGATAGTAAGCGAGAACGGAGGAAGCCTTTTAGTCCGGTTCCTAGCTCGTCCAGGTCCAGCCGGGCCGCGAGCGAGAGAGGTCCCTTTCTCGTACAACAACATCTGGGACCAGATGTTGTGGTACAAAATGTGTCTTTAGCGGAGCATACGTCCGTCGCTCGGGACGCTCCGTTGTATAAGCAGTCCGCAGAGACTGTTAAGGCTTCCTCTTCTCGTCAGCGCACACGACCGCACCTTGGCTGCGTGACCGCCGATATATTACCAGCTTCGCCGATGAAGGATTCTTCGGCGACCAGCTCACACCATCCGGCAGCCAGGGATTCGAGACCGATGGACTCCGGACGTTCGCATAGGAAAAGTATGCGGGAGCCATCTGATGCGGAGCTGCCCTCGGCGAAGCAGCGAAAGACTGCGCCTCCGCAGGTCTCGACGCCGGACATTCTTGTGCAGATAGCACAGCTTATCGCAGCATCCCAGCAGCCGACAGAAACGGTGTCGGATCGAGAATTATCCGACGGCGCTGGGTCGGTACGCTCCGCCGAAGCATCGGGGGCGGACGACCGGGAACATCGTGAGGTCCGACCGGATGGTGAAAGGGATACGGATGACTTGGAGCTATCCCTTTCGGAACAACATAAAGCTGCCGTGGACTTCATCCGGCACTTTCTCCCTCAAGTTGTTCCGTCGGGCCAGACTGCTGCGCTTCCGGACAAGAGAATTATAGCGTCATTGGACTCTGAATTTTTTGAGCGGTTCAGGGACATCGCTCCCGAGTTTCCGTCGCAGTCCAATAATGTTGCTAGAACATTTGAATTATTGAACGACGCTATATTTAAACTTGCTTCCAGGACGGGGAAAGCAGGTTTCTTGTCCGCTAATACTCTCAACCTGCCTTTCATTAATGCAAGGAATAAATTCGATACGGCAGGACAGGGTATACCGAGAGTTCCTCTGCGTATGGACGACGAGGCGGAAGACTTAGACCTATCATTACCGTCGTCAGCTTCTATTCCAACCGCGGTGTTTGAAACAGCTATTGCGTCTAACAGAGCCAATTTAGATGCCTTATCTTACGCAGATCACCTTACTAAGGCGTTATCACTGCGCCTTCAAGGGGAAAGAGTTTCAGCATGTACAATCCTCTTTAAAACTTCTTTCAAGGGCAGTAGCTTATTCCACGTGTAACTCCGCCCTTTCAGTGGCAAATCTGGAGTTGGTTAGACGTGACGCAGCCCTAGCTACATCCACACTAGTGGATTCTAAGGTGAAGAACTCTCTTAGAGTCGCTTCGGTCTCAGGAGAACTTCTCTTTGACGGCAAGCTTTCCGCTATTTATGATAAAATTAAAAAGAAAGCTAATGATTCTCTGTTGTTCAGATCGGCTCCTAAAAAGTCGGATACAGCAGACACGAATAAGACAGGCACTTCTGGGTCTAATGCGCCCAAGAGAGGTTCCTATAGAGGTTCCGGTGCGTCCTCTTGGTCTTATTCGAGAGACCGTCAGGATAGCGACTCTCGTTCGGGACGTCCTTCAGGCCGGGACAATCGGTCGGACGCCCCGAGGTCGACGAGGCGAGGTGCGGGTCGTGGAAGACGTGGTTTCTCCTACCGCAGGCCTCGCAGGTCCAGGAGGTGATGGCTTAAACCTCTATCGCTTTCCGGTTGGCGGAAGGTTGTCGAGTTTTTCACAAGAGTGGGCGTCGATTACGGACGACCCTTGGGTGAGAGGAGTGACTTCGGAAGGTCTAAAGATATCCTTCAAACGAAAGCCTCCATTAACTCGAAGTCCAAAGTGGACTCATCTTCCGTCAAATCCACAGAAAAGAGACGCTCTGTTATCAGAGGTGCAGTCTCTTTTAATGAAGAACGCGGTAGAGGTCGTAGAAAACCAGGAATCTCTGGGATTCTACAGCCATCTGTTTCTGGTTCCGAAACCAGACGGCTCGTTCCGTCCAGTCATAGATTTGAGCTGGATAAACAAGCTGATCGTCGCTCCGAAGTTTTATATGGAGACGATTCGATCGGTCAGAGCGAGTATTCGGGTGAACGATTATGCTACGAGCATAGATCTCAAAGATGCGTACTTTCACGTCATGGTACATCCGACATTCCGAAAGTATCTACGCTTTGCAGTCCTGGGAGTGGTGTATCAATTCCGGGCGATGTGCTTCGGATTGAATCTAGCACCCTGGGCTTTCACTCGGGTAATGAACTCGGTAATGATCTACTTCCGAGCTCATTCGTCTGCGGTAACGTCGGCCTACCTGGACGACATTCTTCAGAGGTACGGCAACGAGTTAACGCTTCAGAACGATGTTCAGAATCTTCTTCTATTGCTCCGACGTCTCGGTTTTATAGTAAACGAGGAGAAGTCGGATCTGGTGCCGTCCAAGTCATTCACTCATCTGGGAATGAGCTTCGAGACGCACAACAATCTCGTTCGTCTGCCGTTAACCAGAGCGAAATTAGTCAGTTGTTACGCTCGCTATTGTCTGCACGCAGACAAAGTCACGGCGAGAGAATTTATGAGACTGATAGGTCTGTGCGGAGCCGCCGCGGATCTCATTCCGATGGGGCGGCTACGCACACGTCCTCTTCAAATTTTCCTGACTCAGAATTGGAGTGTGAAAATTCATTTGCTCGATGTAGACGTTCTCTTGTCAGATCAAGTGAAACAAGAGATTCAGACTTGGGCAAACATTCAGTGGTTAACTCAAGGAGTTTCGCTGCAGTTGCCGGATCCGAGTTTTACCGTTATGACGGATGCCAGTCAAACAGGTTGGGGTGCATCATTAATCCCAACGGATTCGAGATGCCAGGGTCTTTGGGATCCGCAATTCCTGTGCAAGCACATAAACATCAAGGAAATGATGTCAATTTGGCTTGCGTTACGTCACTGGATGGACATTATTCACGATGCTCATGTCCAAATCCTATCCGACAATACGACAGTAGTGGCGTATATACGGAATCAGGGAGGCACTTATTCAGTTCCGTTGTTCAATCTAACGGAAAGAATCCTTCTGTTTGCGTTAGAACATCACGTTCTTCTTTCGGTCCGTCACATACCGGGTCGTCTGAATGTGCTAGCAGACTCCCTTTCACGAAAGGGTCGCTTGTTGCCGTCGGAGTGGACTCTCAACAAACAAGTATTCAATCAGATTTGCTACCAATGGGAACGGCCAATGATAGACTTATTTGCGACACATCTCAACAATCAGTTGCAGACGTATGTGTCTCCGTGTCCGGATCCAAGAGCATTTGCAGTAGACGCTCTGTCGATCCCTTGGGACGGAATGATAGGATATGCGTATCCTCCAGCGCCGTTAATTCAACAAGTATTGCTAAAGATAAAACAATCTCAATGCAAGATTCTGTTGGTAGCATCTCTGTCGCCACAGAGACCGTGGATAAATCTACTCAGGTGTCTGTTGTGGGACCTACCGCGGAAGCTTCCTCCACGAGAGGATCTTCTTTCGCAGGGGAAATCGCGCCAACTCCATCACAACCCGCAAGGTCTCAACCTTCACGTTTTTCCGTTGTGCGGTCCTTCTTGCATGGCAAGCACTTTACAGGACGAGCAGTGGACGCGATTTCTAACTGTAGGAGGACCTCCTCTTCGCTAAACTATGCGGCTAAGTGGAAGGTTTTTCGTCGTTGGTGTAGGGATCATTCTGTAGATATATTTGATCCCTCTATACCAGACATTGCAAACTTTCTAGTATACTTGTTTGACAAAATCAAACTGCAGCCTGTTACTATAAAGGGTTATAGATCTATGTTATCTGATACCTATGCACATCATGATAGTTTACAAATTGGATCTAATGTCTCTTTATCGAAGTTGGTTAGAAACTTTTCGATAAATAGACCCAGAACTCTTAGATTAATTCCTAAGTGGAATTTAGCTTGGGTTCTCCTTAAATTGAAGGAAAAGCCATTTGAACCTCTTGGGACAGTAGATTTCAAATTCTTATCTTATAAGACAGCTTTTCTCTTAGCTTTCTCTTCTGCCAGAAGAGTCAGTGAGCTTCATGCACTATCGGTGGATGATTCTCATTATCGTAGTGTTGGGAACACTATCACCTTCACTACTAATGTGGGTTTTTTAGCTAAGAATCAGGCTCCTAATAAATATCCGGAACCTATTGTTATTAAGGCTCTTCCGTCTTCAGACGGGCGTAGGCCTTTACTCTGTCCTGTTAGAGCACTACGTATCTATAAACAGAGATCTCAGTTTATCAGAAAGGGACGGAAACGTTTCTTTCTGTCTTTGATGCCTAATAGAAAGGACATTTCAGTCCATTCTATTGCTAGATGGATTCAGTTAACTATCCGTACTGCTTATGAAGATTTATCTTCTTCTCAGCAGTCTGTGCTTAAGATTTCTGCTCATGAAGTAAGAGCTCTTTCTACTTCCTGGGCTTATGCTAATAGTGTTGCTATTACAGATTTAATGAAGGCTGCTTATTGGTCTCAGCCATCCACATTTACGAATTTTTATCTCAGAAATATTGAGTCTATTTCTGGAGACCTGCATTGTTTAGGTCCGTTATCTGTTGCTCAGAATGTCGTCCACTAAACAGTTGCAACTATAGTTATGCAGGCTTTCTGTTCCGGCAGTGACTCCGTCCGGCTGCCCTCTTCGCTCTGGGCTATTTGACCCAGGGCAAGGGGAAGGGGGGGGGGGGGGGGGTGTTCCCTTAGGTCACCTGCTTTATAGTGAAAAGCAAGGGAATGCCTCCTCCAAGTCAGTATTTCTGAGTCGCTTCCGGGATGGTTTTAAAGTGTAATATTAATGTTTAAATTCATTCATGTCTTATTTTTAAAGTGTAGCTCGGTGTGAAGCATTTGTATATGTCAAGTGTCAAACGGGCTTTAATATACAATACTCGGACACTTTTAAATGATTATAAAGAGTCTCAATTCTCTGGACTACTTTATTTATTGGCTTGCTTTAAAAATAATTAGTATAAGGGTTATACTGGATGTTAATAGAGAACATGAATGTTATTGTGCTCAATTATTAAGGGTAGTGTATCTTTCTAATTTAATATTAAATAAGAAAGATACATGTAAAGCCTAA
The DNA here is from genome assembly GCA_031216915.1 of Pictodentalium vernedei. NCBI lineage: Eukaryota > Metazoa > Mollusca > Scaphopoda > Dentaliida > Dentaliidae > Pictodentalium > Pictodentalium vernedei. The sequence continues at coordinate 235,935,574 of CM062289.1, forward strand.
TACTCCTTTTCTCCTTAAGGGGTTACCTCTTTACTATATAGTTGAGCTTATTGGATTTTCCTTTATGTCCTAGGCCCTCCAGCCTGTTTACTATTCAGCTAAGTCTGGGTCATTGGTACAGTGTAAAAATGTTAAAAAATTTATAGTAATTTATATATTTTTTATACTTACCAATGACCCAGACGGGGATGGCACTCCCTGGAGTTGGGAACTCTTGCCTCCCCGCTGAGTACATAGCGCTGACCAGGCACTGCCAGTAAGAATGATAATTGGCGCCAATTTCGGGACGACTGCGTCACTGCGCATGCGCAGTAGAGGCGTAGTATGGAGGTCCTTTAGGACATGATTTCTTTTTGTTTTGGATGCAAATTTTGGGGATTGGGGGGCAAAATTTGTGTTTGGCCCTGGTTTTGTTGGAGTTAGCACCAGCTAAGTCTGGGTCATTGGTAAGTATAAAAAATATATAAATTACTATAAATTTTTTAACTTTTCAAAATATTTAACCTTCTTTTACTGATTTTTTTTTGTTGAAACAGAATTCATAAATGCATGCATTTTCAAGAAAATTTTCTTTGAAACTACAAGGCCAAATGGTTTGAAAACTTTGTGTGACTGATGACTGTAACCCCCTCTACCAATGATCCTCATTTTAATCTTCATCGGGTTGCAATTATGGCTGCAATTGTGGTTTATAGTTTCTATAGAAACCCTCTTTGAAATCACATTTTCATCATCTTCATTGAAAGTACTGAGCCAATGTGAACCAGACGTGGCAGGCATTGTCTATGAGAGGTTCTCTACATCTGTTACTCATGTTATTCCTGTTGGGTGAAAAAACGTGGCCACCAGAAGCATTCTTTGATTCTGATTGGTCAATTTTGAAAAGTCTTCTCCTCTGAAACCACAGGGCCAAATGTTTTGAAACTTTGCATGGTTGATAACTGGGACACCCTCCAGCAATGTTCCTCATTTTAATGTTGATCGTATTGCAAACATGGCCACAATTGCAGTTTATAGTTACTACAGAAAAAACCTATGGGAAATCATCACATTTAAGTCATTTTCATCTTCTATCTGGAACTACTGAGCTGACATGAACCAAAACTTGGCAAGAATGGCCTACAGGAGGCCCTCTACAAACGATCCTCTTTTTGTTTCTGTTGGTTGGAAAATATGGCCACCAGAGACATTCTATGATTCTGTTTGATGGATTCAAATGTTTTGAAACTTCACGTCATTGAAGACTGGGACACCTTCTACCAATGATCCGCATGTAATGTTGATGTAATGTTGCAAACATGGTCACAATTGCAGCTCATAGTTACCATGGAAAGCCTATGGGAAATCACATTTTTAGCCCGACTGTTTACAATGAGGGCTATAGTGTCTGTCTGTTAACTTTTTAAAGTTTTTGGTTAAAGTTTGTGGTTAAAAGTTTTTTACTGAAGGTTCAAGTGGGGTTTTTTTTCCTGTTTAGTCATGACTTTTGTCTGCCTGTCTGTTAACATTTGGAGTTTTGGTTAGTGGTTGAAGTTTTTTAGTTTTTTTTTTCTTTTAAGTTACTTTTACTAAGGATTGTATCATTCTCATTATGTTTATTTTTTTTTATGTTTCATGTTATTATGGGAAATATTTAACCCGTTTTTGTATGGTAATTTAACTTACATCTTCCAGGTTAAAGTTTTGGGTTAAAGTTTTTTTTTGTGTAGGGGGGGGGGGGGGGGGGGGTAAAATTACACCTTTAATTCTTCAAACAGTTTAGTGGAATGTCACTGTTTCTTATTTGGGACAATGTCTACTACCTACTGAACATTTCTGCAGTGATTTTCATTAATATCAGCATGATTTTAACCCCTTTTAAATATGTTTTCAGACTTACTTTCTTTGTATTTGAAATTAGACTTTGCCGCATACTTTCTTACTCTAATTCTTGCATGGTCAATACAACTTAATGATTCCATTTACATCAATGATTTCTTTTAGTGGTTTTAGAAAATATTTAACCCTTTTTTGCCAAACAATTTTACTCAGTATTCCCAGCTTAAAGTTTTGGATTAAAGTTCTACTTTTCAAGGTTCTACCTTTCATTCTCCAAACACTCTGTTACAACGTCATTCCTTTTTTTCATTTCGGGCAAGGTCTACTGAAGCTGTACACAGTGGTTTCAAATAATATTGGCATTAATTTAACCCTTTTCACAACGCTTTTCGTACTTAATTTCTCTAAATTTCAAATTAGGCTTCTACCACATACTATGTTACTTTTTATCCCCTCCCACAAGAGAGGCATATAGCACAGAGCTCGCTCTGCCCATCTATCTGTCAGTCCATCTGTCCATCAGTCCGTCCGTCCATCCATCGATCAGTCCGTCCGTCTGAACATTCTTTATGCCATAACTTAAACAAAAGTTAATGGATTTCAATTCTTTTCAGTACATGTCTCTGGGTCAAGTTTGATGACCACAATTATCCAATGAAAACTGTTGAAGTTATTGCCCTGCCCAGCCCCCGCCACTTCGGCATTTTTTTTTTTTCTTTCCTCCAATATGCATTTTGAACTATTGACAGTCACTACATGCAGAACTTTTTTATGCCCCCCGGCTTAAGTCGGCTGGCATACAGTAATTGAAGTGTGCGTGTGTCCGTCCGTCCGTGTATGTGTGTGTCTGAGCCAATAACATCGAAAACTGTTAGGGCCACAGTCATCAACTTAACACAATAATAAAGGACCATGGGAGGATGTGTCACACACCACAGTCGGGTTCCTACCTTCAAGGTCAAGGTCACATTTCAAGTTCACACTAAAAATCGGTCAATATTCGTGTCTCAGCCATAACTCAGAAACGAAGCATAGTACAATTGGTAAAATTTTTACAAATGTTAAAGACAGTCAGAAGGTGTGTCGCGTATAATAGTTTCTGCCGCATCTGCAAGGTGAAGGTCACAATTGACCTTCATATGTTCAAGGTCACAAATCGTGTCTCAAGCAGCATAACTCCAAAACTATTAGGTCTACAATCATCTAACTTCGCTCAATTATAAAGGACAACGGGTGGATGTGTCACACACCACAGCCAGGTCTGTAAGGTCAAGGTGAAGATCACATTTCAAGGTCCCCTCCCCACAACTCCCCCCCACCCCCCCCTCCCTGCCCCAACCCCCTCCCGATGGTCGTTTAGGCAGTTTTTCCAAAAATGCATTTTGAAGGGTTGGGAGTTATTAAATGCAAACAAACAAAAATAGACTACTATTACACACCACCACTGCATACCAAATATTTTGAAGGATTTGGATTTACTAAATGCAAACAAAAAAAAATTGACTACTATAACACACCACAACCCACCCCATCCCCCCCCGCTCCCCCCCCCCCCCCCCCCCCACCCCACACACACACACACACACACACACACACTGACAATTATTCCCAAAATGCATTTTGAAGGATTGGGAGTTAATTGCATGCAAAAAAGAAAATTGACTCCTATTGCCCAACATTGCTTTATGTACTGCATCTTTAATCCTTTACCTAACACAAGTTGAAGCCTAACAGTTCAAATTATTTTTCTGAAACATCCGATTTTTTTCATTTTTAGCTCAACTTTGGCGAAGCCAAATTTGAGGTATTGTCATGGCCCATCATCCGTCTGTTGCGCTGTCAACATGGCTCGGGCTAGAGGCCGTATTTATGAACCGATCTTTACGAAACTTCTTGGGTACCTTTGTTATCACCGTGGGACGAGAACGAGTGTTTTAGGGGCCGGTCTGAAATTCAAGATGGCCGCTGGCAGCCATTTTCTACAAAATTAGGTGCAATCAGATTTTTGCGCAGAACTTCCATTCGAAAGCTCTGATTTGAATAATTTTTTGTATGAATGTTTAGTACCATGGGATACATCACATATAATATGGGTTTTTTTCTCGTGTGTAAATTATGCAAATTAGACTAACTTTGATTTATTTAGTGTTACTTTCAGCACTGTAACTGCAAATGAAATGCCAATATGGCTCGGGTTAGAGGCCGTATTTATGAACCGATCATTACGAAACTTCTTGGATATCTTTGTTATTACCGTGGGACGAGAACGAGTGTTTTGGGGTCCGGTCCAAAATTCAATATGGCCACTGGCGGCCATTTTGTACCGAAATTAGGTGCAATCAGTTTTTTGTACAGAACTTCTATATGAACGATCTGATATGGATAAATTTTTGTACGAATATTTAGTAACATGGAATGCATCACATATATTACATTTTTTTTTCTCGTGCATATATTATGCGAATTAGAGAAACTTTGATTTATTCGGTGCTACTTATATGCAATTAGTGCACATGTCAATACGGCTCGCACCGTCAACACGGCTCGGGCTAGAGGCCGTATTTATGAACCAATCTTCACAAAACTTCTTGGGTACCTTTGTTATCACCTTGGGACAGGAACAAGTGTTTTTGGGGTTCTTTGTTATCACTGTGCTATGAGAACAAATATTTTTGGGTTCGGTCATACCCACTCTGGGACTCAAAGATTTCTTTTCTAGTTTAGCATCAAACTGTCGGCCACCTTTACAATACTTTACCTATATATTTGTTACAGGCTATGGTCAGCATTTATGTACGGACCGTTACAATACTTTTTTGTACCTTTGTTATCAGGTCATTACCTAGATGTTTGTCATTGCTGTTTCACATACTATACATGTATATGTCTTACACAAGTTGAGCTACAGTGACATTGACACTTTCATTTACTTCTAACCATGGCTTATTAGTCTTTATTGGAACAAGCTCATCGAGCTTGTTCCATTAATAGGTCCTGAGGTATATTTTGGAGTAGAAAAATGAAAAAATAAAATTTGAATAGCAAATTTTGTATATCACGAGTGCAGATATGGCAGATTCATTAGGTAAACGATTAACAAAAAATGGCTCCGACTATTTTGTGTCCAAGCATTGTATGCGTGACATCACTCTAGTTATATGTAGTTTCCAGGTGATCGATTACAGGCTCTGTAGAGCCTCTGGTTTGAGGATGCCAGGCACAAATCAGTGTAAGAATTGGTGGATCCAAGGCTGTTATTGGATGATGGAAGTGTTCAACGGTGGTTTTAGACGTTCAGGGCTGTAACTTTATAATAATTATAAAATTATTTTATGTTTCTGAATTTCAGGACATACGCCTGACATCATCATTATTAGCTCAACTTTGGCGAAGCCAAATTATACCATGGCCAGTCGTCCGTCTGTCTGTCAACAATTCAATACGGCTCGGGCTAGAGGCCGTATTTTTTAACTGATCTTTACGAAACCTCTTGGGTACCTTTGTTATGACCATGGGACGAGAACGAGTGTTTTGGGGTCCGATCCAAAATTCAAGTTGGCTGCTGGCGGCCATTTTGTACAGACTTAGGTGAAATCAGATTTTTGCGCAGAACTTCCATATGAAAGCGCTGATTTGAATAATTTTTTGTATGAATGTTTAGTACCATGGGATACATCACATATAATACAGGTTTTTTTCTCGTGCAGAAATTATGCAAATTAGATGAACTTTGATTTTTTCAGTGCTACTTACACACAGTGAGTACACATGTCAATACAGCTCGGGCTAGAGGCTGTATTTATCAACCAATCTTCACGAAACGAGTGTTTCTGAGTGCGGTCCAAAATTCAAGATGGCTGCCAGTGGGCATTTTGTACCGAAATTAGGTCTGATCAGTTTTTTGTACACAACTTCTATACGACTCAGGCTAGAGGCTGTATTTATGAACCGATCTTTACGAAACTTCTTGGGTACCTTTGTTATCACCGTGGGATGAGAACGAGTGTTTTTGGGTGTGGTCCGAAATTCAAGATGGCCACCAGCAGCCATTTTGTACCAAAATTAGTGCAATCAGTCTTTTGTACAGAACTTCTGTATGAAAGTTCTGATTTGAATAAATTTTTGTATGAATGTTTTTCTCGTGCAGAAATTATGCAAATTAGATGAATTTTGATTTATTTAGTGCTACTTATACACTGTAAGTGCATATGTCAATATGGCTTGGGCTAGAGGCTGTATTTATCAACCGATCTTCACGAAACTTCTTGGGTACCTTTGTTATCACCTTGGGACGAGAACGAGTGTTTCTGAGTGCGGTCCAAAATTCAAGATGGCTGCCAGTGGCCATTTTGTACCAAAATTAGGTCCAATCAGTTTTTCGTCACAACTTCTATGCAGGTCGTATTTCTGAACTGATCTTCACGAAACTTCTTGGGTACCTTTGTTTTCACCTTGGGACAGGAATGAGTGTGTTTTGGGATGCCTTTGTTATCACTGTGCTATGAGAACAAATATTTTGGGGTTCAGTCAGACCCACTCTGGGACTCCAAGATTTCTTTTCTAGTTTAGCATCAAACTGTCGGCCACCTTTACAATACTTTACCTATACATTTGTTACAGGCTACGGTCAGCATTTATGTACAGACCGTTACAATACTTTATATGTACCTTTGTTATCAGGTCATTACCTAGATGTTTGTCATTGCTGTGTCACATACTATACATGTACATGTCTTGACAAGTTGAGCTACAGTGTCATTGACACTTTCATTGATTATTCCACTGTTTGTTAAGTATTCCTTCCCTATCCTTCCATGAACCCTTCCTGTTAAACTCTTAAGCTTTTTGGCTATTTGTTATTGAAATTTTTTATTAAATTTCTTGGGAGTTTAACATGTATTACAGAATATTATTCTGTTTTTTCCCCATGATAACGTCCTCACCCTAGTGGTGTTAAGCCGTTTAGTCTTGCATCTTCTATCCGATGTATCGTTTTTTCTTTGTATGAAGATTTAGATTTGCATCTGGTGGCATTTAAATTGGTTCTGACTTTGGGCCTTTTTGTGTGCCTGATGTTTTGTTTACATTGACGATGTTTACATTGACAACGTCCTCATATATAGGTAGTTTTTTAGCTCACCTGACTTTCAGTCAGGAGAGCTATAATGATCACTCACCGTCCGTCGTCCGTGAATATGGTGTTTGCTTCATCTTCTCCCAAACCGCTGAACCAATTTAATTGATATTTGAGATATGACATCACAATTTGATTTTGTTCAAATCAAGTTGCCTCGCCCTTTGGTAGGGCCACACCCGAAAAGTGTGCTGAAATCTTTAAAAATGTTCTTCTTGTGAACCAGCAGTTGCAGAGACTTGATATTTGGTGTGCAGCTTCCTTTTGAGTTGTAGACTCAGATTTGTTCAAGAGAAGTTTGTGGAGCTATATTTGGCATCATAATGGGAGGGGCAAGAATATTTGCCCCTCCCAAAATTTCTATTTTCCAAACCGAGAGGCAAATTTGGACCAAATCTGATATGAGGGCTTATTGGGTCATAAGTACTTAATTTATGCAAAAAAAATTTTTCCCGTTGCCCCATGGGAACAGCAGGAGATAAAAATAGAAAAAAATTAAAACGCCCATATCTCCAAAACTACACGGCACTGAGAATTCTTATTTGTTGTGAAGCTTCCTTAGGACCAACAGAATGGAATGGTCAAAAAAAAATTGCTATCGGTTTTATCATGGGGTACTTTTTGGGGACTTTGAAAAAGTGCTGAGTCAGCATTTTTTAACACTGTTGGCAATGGGAAAAACATATAAGACCACTTTTCTCCCAAACCACTGCTCCAAAAGCTTTCAAATTTCACATATAACATCTTTGGAAGATTGTTTCAGATGTTTATTGAAATCAATTCCCTGGGTCCATATTTGGGCTCTCTATGGGAGCCCAAATGTTTAAATTAGTGCAGCATTTGGAATATTTTTTAAAAAATCTTCTTCAGATCTACCAATAAGAATCTTTTGATATTTGGTATGCAGCATCCTTAGGGGGGTGAGATTGAAGTTTGTTCAAGCCAAGTCCCTGGGTTCATATTTAGGCTGAAAATTTGGGGTCCCGTTCCAGACTTAGAAACTTTGGACCAAAATCCGGAAATTTTTTTTTGTTTTTTTTATGTGTTTCGGTCAATTTTAAGACAAAAAAAAAACTTGGAAAATTTTGGACCAACATCCGGAAATTAGTTTTTTGGTTTTTTATGCGTTTTAAGAAGAAAAAAAAAATTTAGGCTGGAAATATTTTGTTTGGGAAAAAAATCTGTTTTTTATGCGTTTATCTCAATTTTGGGACGTAAAAGTGCAGGAACTGAAAATTGAAGGAAAATCCTGTGTATTGTGTGGGCACAATCACTTCATCTAGTTGGTATATGCTTTTCTCAGGAGGGGTATTGATATTTAGACTACCATGTCAGGTGAGCGCCCTCAGGCCCCCTGGGGCCTCTTGTTTTATATTCTACAGTACGTGGAGAGTGTATTATTAAATCACCCGCAGAGTGGAGATTCCACCCGAACAATAATTGCAAATTTGTTACAAAGCATAATCATCACAAGCAAAGTTCCAGCCAATGGACCTCCGGGTTAAACGCGGTGGTCCATTGGCTGAAACTTTGCTTGTGTTTTTTATCCATATGTACAGAATTTGAAAGTAATACTTTGGGTGATACTCCACTCCGCGGTTGTTTTAGTTACAATCCACTCTCCACGTACTGTATTACTGTAGAATTACTGTAGGATACATGGATTATTATTCTGGTAGTGTAGCTCAAAAACTTTGGATTTTGTCCACACTTAGGCTCTCTTGGGATGCCTGTGGGCTCTTAATGTTCCCTTTGGGGAACTTAAGCGTTTTTTCAAAATATTTTTGGGTTTCCAAAAATGAAAGTCAAGGCCATGGCTTCGGATAATGTCACCGAGAGGTAAGACATAGACAGTGTACAGTAGGGGACCCAACACCGATCCCTGAGGGATGCCAAAACATAATGTGACCTTGTCTGACGACTCATTGCCAATAAGGACACTCTGTGTGCGACCTTTAAGGTACGACGAAAACCAATTATGTGCTCGGTCAGTAAGGCCTATTCTCACTGCCAGTTTTTCAATAAGTATGTTATGATCTATGGTCCTCCATACATTTACTCTCTGATTATTGTACAAGAATATAAAAAAAACCTGTCAAGTACACATGTATACTCATATTGTGTGCTTCCCTCTTGTAATTAATAACGGGCGTATCGTGAGCAGCTGTTTATTATACTTACCAATGGCCCTGAAGGAGATGGCCCTCCCATGAGTGGGCACTCATACCTCCCCGCTGAATTGTTATGTAGTACTCTCTTCTACAACGAATGATGTTGGCGCCAATTCCGGTCAGTTCCTGACAGCTGCACATGCGCAGAGAGTAAATGTATGGAGGACCAGATAGGACTTTTAATTTTCAGTTTTGCAAGCAAATTTTGGGGATTTGGGGGGGGGGGGGGGGGTGGTCAAAATTTGTGTTTGGCCCTTGATATCTTTGAGTTAGCACCAGCAGCTAGTCTGGGCCATTGGTAAGAAAAAAAATATACAAGTTACTTTAAATTTATAATTTTTTGAATGTGATAGCTTAAATAAATGTAATCCGATTTTCACGAAACTTACTATAGGCAAACATTGTGAGAGGATCTTGATCAAGTTTGTTATTCCCCAAATTTCCCAGCTTTTGTAGGAGTTATGCGCCTTTTTGACTGATAATAACTTTGTGAATGTGATAACTTGAATGGCTTTTGTATGAGTTATGTCCCTTTTTGTTTGAAATTCAGTGTTTGTCTGATAATGATTTTGTGAATGTGAATGTGGATGCAATAACTTGAATAATTGTAATCAGATTTTCATGAAACTTGCTAAAGGGATACAATGTGACAAGATCTTGTTCTGAGTTTTACATTTCCCAATTTCCTAAGCTTTTGCAGGAGGATGTGCCCCTTTTTGTTTGAAATTTGGTGTTTGATAATGACTTTGTGAAAGGGATAATCTGAACAAATTTAATCAAATTTTCGTGAAACTTGCTATAGGCATACATTTGGAGAGTCATGTGTAGCATTCACCAAATTTTGTCAGGCTTTTATAGGAGTTATGCCACTTTTTATTGGAACTTGCTGTTGGTCTGATAATGATAATGTGAAAGTGATAACTTGAACAAATGCAATCATACTTTTATGAAACCTGCTATAGGCATACATTGTGCGATGAACTTGGTCTAGATCTATATTCACCAAATTTCCTTCAGCTTTCATAGGAGTTATGCCCCTTGTTATTTAAAACTTGATGTTTGAAAATGATTCTATGAATGCATTAACTCAAAAAAAAATGTAATCCGATTTTCACGAAACTTACTGTAGGCATACACTGTGAGATGATTTTTATTTTTCATAAACATCTTGAGCCACTTCTCTCTTGTTCATTCAACTGCTGAATTATGAATCTATTTTACATTTTTTTCCATTTAGAACAAAGTGATTCATATAAATCATATAAAGACATGATAGAACGAGATTTAAAAAGATGGCAGAAAGCTGACCGAGATCATGATAACATTTTATCAAAAAGTGAATTCACAGATTTTCTTCATCCAGAAGAAGCTGAACATATGCAAGATATTGTTGTAGAGGTAAGTTCATTTCTGAATTGATATGTGTAGTGTACTGTATATGCAAGTTAGTTTGTTGCTCAGCCACCCAGAGGGTGGACGTTATTAGCCCATGCTTTTTCTTACTGAACATAGGGAGCATGGTGGTTAGTGCACTGGAACTAAAGATTGAAAGGCTGTAGGTTTGAATCTGATGCACATCATCTGCATTCTGTCCTTGGATGAGAGGATACCAGTTGTGCTATGTTAGTAAGTTGGGAGAATCCAGCAGTTACTCATCATCACTCGATGGATCTCTCCTGGTACTCTGGCATTCTTCACATGTCGATATGACCCTAGCTATTGGAATTGTTGTTAAATTCCAATAAATAAATAAATTGTTGCTGAGTTTGTTTGTAGAAATTTGAGAACCCAACAAGCAAACTTGTGGCTCTTGGACCACTGGATAAGCTATCTGTGGGCCATGATCTTCACATCTTATCATTGAGTTCTCCAGTTTCTACTGGTCTGGCCAGTCACGGTTTCCACGGGTGCTTCACTCTGTTATCTAATCTTATCAGATTCAATACACATCAGTTTTCAGTTCAAATCGTGTTGTGTCGATTTTTAACTCTTAACCCGCTGAGTATTTTGAAGACATTTTTCATCAAATTTTAAGAAATCATTGGTGAAGAAGTCCATTCAATTTACAGGATGAAATGTAGATTAAATTTGCCCAAATTATACATATTTCAATGGCAAGAGAATCCTTCCTTGACAGGAATATCTGCCAGTAGCATGCAAGGAGGTAAGATGTGGGACGTTTTGCAGAACTGTACTTGAAGAGCTTTTGAGTCCAAGTACACATTTGTTGAATTATTTTGTATTATTATTGCTTTTTTTCATATTTCAGGAAACTTTAGCTGATATTGATAAAGATAATGATGGTTTTATTAGTTTAGAAGAATATATAGGTAATTAATTCTTTTGATATTCACTGTAAGTTGAGTGTCCACTGTTAGAAATGAATAAATGAATTCCTGTCGAGTAATGACAGATCAGAGACATTTGATTGTTTTCTGAAAATAATGTCTGTTCATAAATCTTTCATGTAAGCCAGTCCCCAGGAATGATCAGGACAAACTATAAAGCTATGTGAGGTTTGAGAGGGCTTTTAGCAATATCTCCATAGTTTTATGTTCACACTTGTCAGAAAAAATAACTCAAGATAGCAACATTAAACATTGGTGTGGCCCAGGTGGCCCAGAGTGTCTGAGTCCTTGTGTAGTTTCGAAATCCCAATGATTTCGGTCCTGGGAGGTCAGGGATCATAGGGTTGGTAACGATAAAAAAAAAGTTTAACCCATAGGCATGTATTGGAATCACAATTGCAGTGGATACCAAGAACCTATTCCTGCATTTTTGCATATGGAAATAATTCAGAAGACACACCAGTGAATAGCAGATTGGGAAAGGGAGACTATGTAATTTAACCTAACAGTAAAGTCAGATTAAGTGAGATATAAATGTGAATTTGTCTTGCCTATTGGTGCAGAATAGATGGGCTCATTTGCACTTGATAAAATTGGTTGGGATGACACCATTCAAGAACGCATTGCTGAGAGAGGTAACCCTTTAACAAAATAGCCATATCCGACCAGCACTTTTCACAAAGGTCACCTTTTAAATATTATAATTTCAAAAAAATGTTGTCTTCAGAACATGGCTTATGACCCCACATTGGAATGAGCACGTTTCTTTCATGGGTCATAAACTATGTTTTTGAGGTAAAATGAAAATTTTCTCTTGTTTTTTTTTGGCAGTGTTTTTTTCTGGTTGTTAGGTAAAGAGTGAAGAATAATATGTGTATGTCTCTGACAGGTGGATATAGCAAGTCGTTACAGATTACTTGAAAAATTCCTGGTCAAAATGTTAATATTGCTGGGCTTGTACTGTCTTGGAAATGGAAAGTGCTTGAATTTCAAAACTGAAATTTCAGGTCCTTGATGCTTCCAAAAAAATTGACTTTTATTGTAAATGTTATGGAAACTACTAAAAAAAAAATTGATGCTTTTTTGCTTGTCTCATTTTCAAAGGAATATGTACTTGAAAGTTCTGGTATTTGTGTGTTTACGTTGTATAAATTTCATTTTTTGATCCATCGAAAAAACCCTTCGGGCACTGATCCTTGGGAAGCTCGAGAGAGAGCTTCCCAAGGATGTTTGGAATATGTGTATAAGATTCAAAATTTTGAAGCTCTGACAGTTTTTTCCAGCTTATCTTCCTTTGAACTTAATTCAATATAAATTTTTGTATGAAATTTCAAAGCTTCACATTCAGAGCTGTATTCTGGAAAGCAGGAAATGGGGCTCATAAATGTGATGGCTCATAAATCATTTACAGCAGATGTGTCTCTTTCTTTAAAAAATTGAAGGAAAGTTTATCAGCTTGACAGATCTGTTGGCATGCTATGATTTTAACTCCTAACCTGCTGAGTATTCTTAAAACCTTTTTTTTCCCCAACAAATCTAGTCATGACTGCGTTACAGCAGCCATGACTCGAGTTGCTGAAAAACTGCTGAAAGTTCAACTTGAAAAATTCCTGGTCAAAATGTTAATTCACTTTCACAATGAAAGATTTGACTAAACATGTCCAAACTTATCCTAGTGGTAAGAGATTTTCTGTTCTGAGCAGGAATATCGTCAGCTGCTTGCAACGAATTGATGCTGTCTCAAAGCAACACACATGAAGTCAAAATGTGTTTTCTCCCATAAATCATTTTGATTGAGCAATATTTACACATTTGGTGCACACTTTCGAAAGCTGAGTATGATGTTAATTCACTTAATTATTTGGCCATGATTGTGCACTACATTATTGACTATGCATTATTAGCGGATATTTATGATGATGATGATGATGACGACGATGATGATGAGGAGAAGGAAGAAACAGAGGGAGAACCTGAATGGGTACAGACTGAGCGTGAGGATTTCAATGAATTCAGAGATAAAAATAAAGATGGTAAATTAGATAAGGAAGAGATTAAACACTGGATTATTCCTGAAGATTATGATCACAGTAGTGCTGAAACTCAACATTTATTTGCAGAAGCAGATATAGATAGGGTGTGTAGTAAAAACATAAGGAAACTTATAGGAATTACTAATTTATTTTGAATGAACTTGGGTTTCTAAGAAGACAAATAAGCTTTATATAAAACACTGAATAGCACTTTTACAAACAAAAATATTACAGTTTTTCACCTTCCGGTGATAAATTATCACAGAAATTCAGTTGGTTACCTTCAGTATTTGATGAATTGCATAATTGATGTTACTTGATATATTGTTGGAACTTGGAAAGGGCTCTCTGAGACAGTTAAATGCTTGGGCAAATTGTCCTGAATTCCCATTAGACTACAACCTGTACATGTCCAATTGCTTAGCAGTGATTTTTAATCAAGTCTTAGCTGCCTGTTCAGGCAGCTAAGACTTGACTAGAAATCACTGCCCAGGTGATTTGGCTATTATCAACAGGACTCCTAATGATGGCATGTTAAGGACACATGCTGAGAGGTGGCAAAAGTCTGAAATTGGCTTTTAAAGGTTAAGTTTTTGATATCAGATTGGTAAGGCTTGTTCCCTCTTAAGAACTTTGATCCAATTGCTGGGAGTATGGTTAATTCTTTCCCTTGCCCTTTTTTTCTTTTGTTCATTTGGGGTTGGAGGGGGGTAGTGGGCAGAATAGAAATCCAAGAAGAATTATTAAATGTATTGTTGAGATATTTTGACAGATCTGCTGGTCTATTTACATTGGAATTAAGACAGCCAGGGAAAAGATTACCGTAACATCTTTTTGAAGCATGTTTTAGAATTTTATCATTTGTCAGTTCTAGAAAAAAAACATATGAGTAACAAGGATAATATCTAAATATCTAGCACTGAAAACAATCAAAAAATTGTTTTAGGTTTCTTTGGAGACAAAGGGATGACAAAAAGAAAAAAACTTCTTTCCCAAATTAAACAGGCCTGATTTTGTTAAGAATGGGATATTTTGATCAATTAATTTGTTTTATTTTTTTGAATGCACTTCTTATTTTTTCATATGATTTGACAGACATGACTGCATTCTATCAATGGCAATGTGCATGTCAAACTTTGGAGAGTTTCCAGTGATATATGAAGATGACTGATATGTGTATGCCACTTTTTTGTAATTTAAGGTTCATTTAAGTGTCCTGAAGTTAATTGACATTTTACAAATCCAAATAATGTGTGCTATTTCTTATGCAGTGTTTTGATATAATTTGTCTCGAACCCCAAATTCATCCCAGAAAGCGTTCTAAACTTGTTCTCAGAGCCAGCTCTTTGCTTGTAGTCCTTAAAATTCAAAGTTTTTCCATTACACAGGTTGACCTGGATATTGTGGAAAATTATTAAATTTGTTTGGAAATGTTTTTTGAAATATCAATTTATAATAAATTCAAAATATGGCTCATTGCTCCCTTGAATGAATTTGTCAAGCTCTTTCAGATGAGGGGTTATAAGTTAGGTTTAGGAAGTGAAAAAAGGAACAGAAAATTTCTCTTTAAATCGACACATCGTGAAAAAAATTCATCTGTTAACTGGAAAAGTTCTAAATTATCTTGGTGGTCAGTATTTGATAACATGCTGTTGCCTTGTTAAATTCATGAAAGAGGGCACTCTCCCATAAATTCTAACAAGACAAATCCTAGCAAACTAAATAATTTCTCTGACATAAGACAGTACAAAGCACAATCACAGATTGGAGCATTTTAATTACATGTGGTACCTGCACTTCAGAATGGAGCCGCCAAATATGAACTTCCAGCACTCAACCAATTAACCCTTTACCCAGTGCAAGGATATCAAAATTTATTATTTTAAGTATTTTTTAAAAAATTTTACAAAAAATTTTAAAAAAAAATGTGACACCCCATTAGAATGGGCTTGATGAGCTCGTTCCAGTGAGTGGGTCACATGATATGGTTTTATTGAAATTTTTTTAACGGTAGATTTTTTCCAACTGCTTAAATTGTAAATTACGTGGGTGAAGGCAGCCGATTTGTTAGGTAAAGGGTTAATGTGTAGTAAATTTGGCTTTCATTCTCGACAAACGATTTCAAAGTTGTGCACTTATTTTTTCAACTGAAATATGATTTTGTGTATACTCTTTTTGAACACAGCATTGAAGGTAGTGTGGACAGCATGAGCTTTCTCTAAGAAATGATTAGAAGGTTTTTCTTTACTTGAAGTAGTGCCATTGATAATTTTTCCCAACAGATGTTTCTTGGTTGGTTTATATATTTTGCTCGTGATTTACTGTTTTGTATAGTGTTTACAGAGATCTCACATGCATTTGGGATGATAGTTTATGCAGCAGCATCATCTCGCAAGAGACTGAGAAAAATATTTGCCATGAAACTCTTGGGACATTTGTCAGTAGCACTGGGTAATTCTAGTCTTATATGCACATTAATCAATAAAATGACCTTGACCCTTTCTAGGTGACATGTATCCCAATGCAGATAGTTCTGAGGAGCCAGAATGGGTGAAAAATGAGCGTGATATTTTTAACAAATATCGTGACACTGATGGAAATGGGAAAATGGACCCAGCTGAAGTTAAGAAATGGCTTATCCCCCCTGATTATGACCATTCTTTGGCAGAGAGCAAACATTTGATATATGAGTCTGACACTGATAAGGTAAAGACCTGAATTGTTTCACTTTTTTTCTTCATACTATTTACAAAGCTGTATTGTGGTCTGATCATTGTTAATTTGTGATTGATGAATGGTCACAAGAATGAATTGTCACTGTATATTTGTGAATAACGAGTGTTTCATTGAAACTGCAAATGCAATCTAATTTCCTCCACTTTTCACTGATTATCTTCACAACTTCAGCTGTTTTAGTGTCCTCATCTAATTCCTGAATAATTTTTTTTTCATTTATTGTGGCAATGTTTTCATATTTTCCCAACAAAATGCTACATAATGATATTCAATCAGCATGATGAAACATCTCATGAAATGAGATTGGATATTCTGGGCTAATCAAATTGACTTTGGCATTTAAAAGAGTTGAAGGGGACATTTTTTCAGTAATATCAAGAGCAACAGACAAGTTTTGTGTTAAATTCAGATCAGTTTTGAGCCAATTTCCATTAGTTCATTGGCATACCTTCAGTATTGCAGAGTGATATTGGTTGAGAATTGGTTTACAGATCAAAATATCTAACAGTTCCTGTATTATCATGAAGAATGTTTTTCTCTGAAACTTATTGCAGATTGCCAATTGGTACTCGCTCATAAACTGAAAGAAGTCACTCTTTAGGGATGGAATTTTTCAGTGCTTTTTATAAGACTGTAATCTCATGCTTGACTTTTATGAAACAGAATGAAACAGGAAATTATGGAACAATTACTGTGGGTATACAGTACATTTTGAAAAAAATATAAACATGTTTCGTTAAGATCTTTCTGAAACAAGTTAGCAATGAACTAGTTAGTAACCTGAAAAATTATTGATATAAATTTGTTTACAGATGAAACTTGATTAAACTTATCTCATTTGTTCAGTAAAATTATCTAGGTGGTGATTTGACACAGTTCTCAAATGAAAAGTTCTTTATTACCATGCACCCTACAAGCTGCTGCATTCCCCTTCCCTCTTCCCCTCCCAGCATTTGGAAAAGAACTTTTTGATGATATACTTTACGTCCTCTGTTGATTCTGTAGTCAGTCTGTTTGTCTCATTATTGTTAAATAGTTTCTGATTGGGTATAAACAAAAAGTATGTGTGACTATTTTGATTCCTACAGATGCCCTGCTAGATATTTGACTTACTTCTCTGGAATAATGCTTTGTGTTATCAAAGTAGTTATTATAACAGTTGTGTATCTCAAGTGCTCCTTCAACTTACCTAAAAAAGTGTGGTATTGCTTGTTGAAGCAGATCACTCTTTCTGGACTTGGGTTTGGTAACCAGTGCTTTAGTTTTGAGTCGGGGAGGAGGGGAAGACATGGAAATTTGTCGTGATAATGCAGTATGCCATTTCCCAGAAAACTCTCACTTAAAAATCCCCAAAAAGAGAACATGAGGGTCATACTTGGGAGGGAAATGACCATTGAATTACTCATATTTGTAGACCTGTTTGGTCTCAGGTCATCCAGTATCAGGATGTTATTTATTTGGTATTACTTGACAGATCTTTGGCAGAGTGCCATGGGATCTGTTAACTCTTAACCCATTGAGTATTTTCCAAGATATTTTTCATCAAATCTAGTCATGACTGCTATGAAGCAGCCATGACTAGATTTGATGGAACATTCATCTAAATTTAACTCAAGAGATCATTGGTGAAAAAATGAGGTCAATTTACAGAGAGAAAATTTGATTGAATATGCCCTATTTATCATTATTTTAGTGGCAGTCCGCATCCTGTCCTGGGCAGGAATATCCACCAGTAGAATGAGTTAAACAAGAAATACGATAAATGCTCATTTTATCGATACAATAAAGAAAATGAACAAATTCATGTTAATTGAATTATAATATTACTAGCAAAGTAGCTATTCAATTAGCAGGGTTCTATTGTAACTCTCAAACATATATTATTGGCTCTTTAACCCTTCCCCCACCATGAATAGCAGACTACACTTGCAAAGAATTTCTTCAATAACTAAAAATTTTCTTTGTTTACTTCTAAAACGTAGCTTTTTTATCCCTGATTGAAACAAACTTACTGAGCTAATCATAATGAAAGATGATTATAAGCTCAATTTTTGAGGTAAAACTGATAAAAAAAAATTGAATGGTGAATAGCTCTGGCCGGTTTTGTAAAGTAAAGGGTAAACAGAAGTTCCAGTTTATTTTTCGAAAGTTTTCAAAGGGTGGTTTTGAAGACCTGAGATCTGTTAGTTTACAAAATGTAAAAACTTGAATTATAAGGGTGCTATTGCTATCAAGTATTCAATTTGTGAATGCACAGAATAGTTACAAAATTTAGCAGTTACATTTAAACTCGTTCTGCTCTCTCTAACATACCATTGTTTGTATTAGAATATCTTTACCCGTTACTTGACATAATTGCCTCATCTGGCCAGCTTTATTAAAATTTTATCATTTTTTGCCTCCAAAACATAGCTTATTCCCCTCTTTGGGGTGAGTTCATTGAGTTTGTTCCAAAGATGATATCATAATAAACTAATTGCTAAGTGCCAGGAAGTCAAAAATGAAAATTTTCTAGTTCAGGAAATGTTTTGCAATTGTTGTTCTTTAGTCCTGTATTTAAAGAGTTAAACATTTATCTATGAGCCCTCAACCCTTCGAGATTTTTATACTTTTTTGATGCACTTTGACAGTCTACATCTTGTGCCTTTGTTCCTAAGAGAATGTTGGCTGCCTGTACAGGTAGCCAAGACTTGCCTGGAAACAACTGCCAAGCCACTTGGATTGTAATGTTAGGGCACTTGTTTTGTTACAGTACAAAGTGTTCAAAGTCGGAATTAGGCCATCAGCAGTTGAATGGACGGATAGCATGGAATTTGAGAACTGCATGATACATGTTGAATGAAATATACACATTAGTGCATGGTAACTAACAACAATAATCAACTATACATACACTACAATACATACAGACAAATATTATATCAATAAATCACATAGTTTTGTTGGGGGGTTTTCAAGAGCATGAATATATTAACACCAATAACGACACAGTAATCATTTGTGGACACATGGTTTAATGAAAGGTAACTTGGTTTCAAGTTATACATTGTTTCTAGCCAGAAGCATTTTAGAATTTGTTCAGCATTTATTGGGAAAATAATTCAAGTCCAACTTTGAGTGTGTAATTTTGGAAAAATGGGAGAAAAATTGTGAATATGATTTTATCAGTAGAATTAGCTTATTTTGTGAGGGTGTACAAATTCCAATTAATTTTGAGATAGACTATGTTTTAGGAAGCATTTTTGGATGAGAAGTCAAATGCTCTTGCTAATCATTTGGTAGCCATAGTTTAAATTTCAGAGAGTATTACACTCTGGTGACAAATAATAATTTGTTCTGCCAACCTGATGCAGTATGCTGGAGAGGTTATGTACTTATCCATTTTAACCCACTATCTTATCTCGATGCTAGTACATCAATATATCAGATAATAAGCTGTAAAGAAGACTGTTCTTTATTTGAGCGTAAGTGGAAAAAAACACTTGGTCATATCTCTTGAAAAACACCATCAAGGTGATTGATACTCATACCCTGTGGGAACCCATGATGTGGAATACTGGTTGTGTACTGTGTTAAATGAGTCCTGCTTTTCAGGCTAAATTGGTCTTAGTATCCAATTTCTGGGGGTGAAAATCTTCTGAAGATAGCACCCTTGGAATAAACTAAAAATAAAGTTCTGGATTTTTTTCTCTTTGAGGTGTACAGTGAACTTTACAAGTACTCTTCAAATTTCCTGGGAAGAATTGTGAAAGATGTCATTTATTTACCAGGAGTGTAAAATCATAAAAGGAACATTTCCATAGACACAGTGTAAGGAAAATTCAATGCTTAACAGTACATTATTGTCTCCCGCTTTTTGAAAAAAATGGAAGATATTAAATTTGGAGTGTCCTTCCGTCCTTACGTCCTTTCCATGTTTTTCGTTTCCATACTCTAACTTTCCTTACAGTGACTGGATTTCGATGAAATTTGGGTAGTAGATCACTTTCATCAATTGTGGGTCCAAGTTCGAATATGGGCATTTTCCGCGCATATTTAATTAGGTTGCTGAAATTTGATTGGCTGACATTTTCCAGACTCTAACTTTCCGTAAAATCAACCGATTTCGATGAAATTTCATATATGGATTACTTTTATCAATACCTAGGTCAAGTTCGAATGTGGGAAATTTTGTACCGAAAATCTGTCCGTCTGCCTGTTCGTCTGCCCTGTGCGTCAACGCACCTCGGACTAAAAGCCGTATTTATGAACCGATCTTCACGAAACTTATTGGGTATCTTTGTTATTATTGTGAGACCAGACTATGTGTTTTAGGGTTTGGTCCAAAATTCAAGATGGCTGCCAGTGGCCATTTTGTTCTGAAATTGGGTATAATCAATTTTTCTACAGAACTTCTATATGAAAGTTTGGATTTGAATGAATTTGTATGAATGTTTAGTAACATGCAATACATCACATATAATACGGGTTTTGTTCTCGTGCAAAAATTATGCAAATTAGGGAAAGTTTGATTTATTCAGTGCTACAACTAATACACAGTAAATGCACACCTTCCGTGTTTTTCATTTCCAGACTCTAACTTTCCTTACAGTCAGTCGATTTAGATGAAATTTGGGTAGTAGATCACTTTCATCAATTGTGGGTCCAAGTTCGAACATGGGCATTTTCTGCGCATATTTAATTAGGTTGCTAAAATTTGATTGGCTGATGGTTTCCAGACTCTAACTTTCCTTAGAGTCAACCGATTTCAATGAAATTTCATATGTGGATTACTTTTCACATCAGTTTAATGTAATATGTCTTATCATACAGTCTTAATTTTTAGTCGAGTTGTGACGAAGTCAAACTCGACTTATACTTTGATGAATTGGCGGGCGGGCAAGTGGGCGTAAACAATTGGTTTCCGGATGATAACTTGATAATGGTTTAACCCATGTAAATGAAACTTCTTAAATAGGTTGGTATCGGTAAGAGGAAGAACCCTATTAATTTTGGATTGCTTCGTCAAAGGTCAAGGTCACAGTGACCTTCAACATAGTAAATTGTAAACAATTGGTTTCCGGATGATAACTTGACTGTGGTTCAAGCCACATTCATGAAACTTCATATGCAGGTTGGCCTTCATGAGAGGAAGAACCCTATTTATTTTGGACTCACTAGGTTAAAGGTCAAGGTCACAATGACCCTGAACATATTCAATCAAAACAATTGGTTTCTTGATGATAACTTGATAATGGTTTGACCCATATTCATGAAACTTCATAGTTAGGTTGGAATGAGTGAGAGGAAAAACCCTATTTATTTTGGATTCTCTAGGTGAAAGGTCAAGGTCACAGTGACCTTCAACATAGTAAATCGTAAACAATTGGTTTCCAGATGATAACTTGATAATGGTTTGACCCACATTCATGAAACTTCATAGATATGTTGGCATCAGTGAGAGGAAGAACCCTATTTATTTTGGACTTGTTAGGTGAAAGGTCAAGGTCACAGTGACCTTCAACATAGTAAATCATAAACAATTGGTTTCCGGATGATAACTTGATAATGGTTTGACCCACATTCATGAAACTTCATAGGTATGTTGGCCTAGGTGAGTGGAAGACCCCTATTTATTTTGGACTCCCAAGTCAAAGGCCAAGGTCACAGTGACCTTGAACATAATAAATCATTAACAATTGGTTTCCAGATGATAATTTGACAGTGGTTCCACCTCCGTCCATGAAACTTCATAGGTAGGTTGGCATTGGTGCAAGAAAGAGCCCTATTTATATCGGAATCACTAGGTCAAAGGTCAAGGTCACAGTGACCCTTCACAAAGTAAATTGTAAACAATTCATGTCCGGACGATAAGTTGATAATGATTAAATCCACTTTTGTGCTGTCACAACTCGACATTGGATCGGTGATCCTATCGGGATTTTTAATGATTCTCACAGTTATACTACACATCACTTTACTTGCTTTGACAGTGACCTCCGTGAAAATAAATCTGATAACCACTGTCTGAAGCACTGTCTGTTCTGTCTCTTCTAAATGACTTCCACTTGCAACTCAACTATATTCCACTGGATGCATTAATTCCCTTGAAACTGTTGCCCAGCAGGAGACATGAATTCACTGAATTTGCTTGTTATTGAGGTAATTAAATGATATTTAGCTGTATACAGAACAATCAGAATAATGACTTCCATATTTTTGTTTATATAGCATGCAGTGGGATCCTGTTTATTAATGTTTGAAAAAATAGTCATATGACAGGGATATTCCATTTTGATAGATTGCTAGTTAGGCCCCACAATGTAGATCTCCTGTTTCTCTGACCATTTTTTGTAAAATTGCATGTGGGTTGGCAGTTTTTAATTTTATTTTTTATTTTTGTAATTATTTCTTTGCCATCAAAAGTTCATGTTCTTCGTTTGTTTTATGTTTTAGACCTCATAATCTACAGAATAGCATGGGTGGTGGTGTATTTCGTCCCTTGAGTGCAAGAAGGCTTTGCAATGCTAATGCAAAGCCTTGTTGCACTCGAGGGACAAATTTATCAATTTTATTAACTTGGGTAAAATTCAGACATAAACCATTTAATTTTTATTTTTTTAAGTTTGCATTGGTTATAAAAAGAGAGCATGCGGCAGCCAAAAGATCTATGTGTGAGGGCCTGAGAAATAGATTTTTATCTTTTTCTGGCCTTAACTGTATTTTATTTAATAAATTAAAATAAGGTTCATTATATTGTCTATTACTGAACTCGGTCAGCTCTTTCAAACTTAAAATAATGAACTGAGTACTTGATTCTTTGATTATGGTGAAATGATTTTGCTAACTTCACTCATGTACAGTACTCTGAATCAAAACCTTTCTCTGTGTTGATCAGATTGCGATCAGGTCACAACATGTTTTCACCTATGGACAGATATTTCAAAATAACATTCCAAATTAAAATCTGAAAGAGAAAAACATGTGAAAATAGTATATAAAGTGAGATTCTGCAGTATTGTAAGTAGAAAAGTGGAAAGAGAATTTTGACCAGATCGTGAACCCATTACGATCTCGCCAAACCTCTCTGTCTGCTTTTGTAATGACAGTATATACCTCTGTTGTGTAGGAAAATATTTTGATTTGATTAAAAGGTATTTATATATCCAATGTTCTAATATCAGTTGACTATGCAAAAAATAACATAAAATAAATGATCTGGTGCAGATTATAATCATTGTATGTATGCAGCTAAAAGCAATATTTTATTAAGATCCAGATAGATTGAATACACTGTATTGCAGAGCTCCAGATAAGGACATTTGGATATTTACTCTTGACATTTTTTGCAAAGCATATTTCACTACTTGAAAACCCTTCCAAATACATTTCAAATTTTTTGAAGGGTACTTAACCCATTGCAGTGTTTTGAGGTGATGACAGCTCCGGTGTTTTCACCATAAGTTCTTGGATCTGGTTGGGAAGTCGAAAAATAATGTTTGATGCTTTTTAATCATTTCTGAACAGAATCCACCAAAATAAAGTTATCAAATATCACTTTTTCAAATTTTTTGTTTCTTCAGGATACCCGTGGTTACAGAAATAGGTGCATTCTTTTTGGAAAACAGTCATGTTGTCGTACATACTGTAGATTATCAATCTGTTTTTTTTTTTACATTTAAAGCATATCGTATGCATCAAAATTAAATCCAGTGCACTAGGGTTGAATACAAATATAAACATGCTGATCTTTGTTGAGTGTGTTAATTATCACCCTTAGAAAAGTTAGTGCCATTGACAAAGTTGAGGGTATTAATTTTGTCTTTTGAAGGTGACAGTTGTCTATAACAGACTGAACGAGGTTCAGTATGTTTTTTATTACATTTATACTGAATGTCCATTAGAAGTCATTTTTTATACAGGAGTTATAAATATGGCAATTGTTAACAATGAATAGGAAGAGCCCTTTTACCAGTTATTCTTTGATGCTAGATTTTTCAGCAGCCAACTCTTGATTTTATGAGGAATTGATGAAAATTCTTTGCACATGAAGAGTTAAAACTTTGAGGCAGGCCAAAAGTTTGGAAATTATGGCGTGTGTTAATTTTCTGTGCTGGATAGTTTTCGGAGTTGGCTGGTAATAATGCAAAACATTTAACACGAATTGCATTGCTTTAATATATGTTTTCATGGATGGTTAGAGTCAAAGAACATAATCACTGAAATTACCAAATGGTAATTGTTGAATCAGACATCTACAGTATTTCATAAAAGATAAAAATACATTTTAGTGCCTGTATATGTCTTTTCTTGAGCTTGGTAATCAGTGTTGTTACTTTTATTGTATTTACATTTGTTGTAGTAACTGTCTTTGTTTTATTCATGTGTGTGGCTTGTTCTATACGTAGAGGTAGTGTTGACCACTTACAGTTTTCTAAATAGTATGTCGAATTGAAGGTTACAACTACACTGCAATCGAAAATGTGTTGTTTTTTTTTTTAGTTCTCTCAGTGGACAGGGTTATTTCATTGCTTGCAAAACCACAGCACAGTATTGCTTTCAGAAAAATTTGTTTTGCCCCAGCATTCCATATATCTGACTGTTTTGATATCATTGTTTGAAAACTAAAAATATAGTTTATTTTTCTCCCAAGTCTGTCTTGAGAGATTAATAAATTGTTGTTCAGAGGAAAACCAATCTGTACTTGTTAAAATGATCTGTCATTAGTTTGCATGTACATGTTGATAAGTATATTTTTTTGTTCTGATCGATCATGTCTGACATGACATGACCCTGGCTGTTGAGAGTGTTGTTAAACCCCAGTAAATAAATTTATAAATACATGTTAAATGTTCTAACCAGAGAATTATCCCCAGAAGTAGCAACTTGGAAAGTTGATAGTGATATAAATAAACTTGATATTACCAAATCTATCAGAAAAATTTGTAGATTATTCCCACTAATGTTTAACTAGTGGAGTGCTTAATTATTTTTGGCCCTCAAAAATTGTTCACATGGCTTTGCCTTGTAACAATTCATGGAAGAATACCAACAAGTACTCTCCCATAAATTGTTGCATGGAAAATACATACAAACGAATTAAGTGCACTTCAGAGATAATAAATACCATGGAGCCCACTTAATTGGATATCTCTTAATTGTATATCCCTGTTAATTGAATATAATTTCCCAACACAAAACCATTTACCATACCTCCAGTACAAATTTGACCTGTTAATTGAATATAGGTTATAGAGTAAACTCCTGTTAATTGAATAAAAAATCTCGTAACCTTTCGATGAATTACCCAGAATCTCCCCAGTTTTCCTTTGTTTATAGACCTATTTGGCCGCAATACATCCAATACAGGCATTTAATCTATTTTATCTTGTTTGACAGATCTCATGGAGCTCTGTCAAACAAGATATAATAGAATAAATGCTAAGTTTATCTCTAGAATGCAGGAAAGTGACAATCCCTGTTAATAGAATACTCCTATTAATTGAATAATTTTCATTGGCAAAGTGGCTATTCAATTAACAGGGTTCCACTGTAGCACATTCATAAATTTTTTAATTGCCATTCCTGAACTTCTGAATGGAGGCAAATTATGGCCTTCCAGCATGAAATGGCTTCCTTCATTTTCACCCAAACAGTTTTGAGAAAAATGTCCTCTACAAGGGAGAAAATCTTGACCCCCACAAAGGCCGAAACATCCCTTCACAGAAATTGGTGCATATAAAGAAACACCACTTCTAACAAAGGGAAACTTCGATTAAATTATGTGTGTTAAGAAAAATGGAATTACTCTTTACATGTATTATCCAGAAGGGAATTATATGGTGAGTGCACTTTTGTCAAATGTAACTACAAGTGTTGGCGGTAGAGTGTGTTTCTGTGTGGTGGGGGGGGGGGGGGGGGGGGATTAGTTGTAGCTTGAAGAAAAGATGGAGGTGTGAGGATATTCAAACCAATGAATTTTAAACATAGCATTTAGGGCATCAGCAATTGTTTAGCCTGTGAACCACTGGGTGCAACCTCGTGCCAGTGGTGGTCCAAGAAGAGCTGAATTTTTTTTAGGTGTTCCCGTGTATATTGATTGCATGCATACTTTTCCCTGGAATTCATCCAGTTTCCCTGAAAATCACCTCAAGTTCCCTAAATATTTTTTTTCTGTGGTTAACATGACTGACTCACATTTTCATTTGTTTTCACTTTTTACAGAAGGTAGATATCAATGTATTGAACTGAATTTGTTATGGATAGAGATGGAAAAAAGAAAGACTTATATTGACTGGAACGTTTTGGGCATTTTCTGCTAAGTCAACTCCCCAGCCCAAGAGCAATCAAAACTTTTATTTTGTATTTATTCATACTATGCTTCTCCCCAGACAGAAGTTTTTCAAATTTATTTATTTATTTACTTATTTACAGAAGTTTTTCAAATTTATTTATTTATTTATTTATTTATTTATTTATTTATTTATATCAGTAACTGATAAATACCATCAAAAATAATGTTTTAGCACCAGTGGTGATCACAGAGGTCCCGAATAATATTGCTGACTTCTATTTTATTTTTAAGCGTAGAGGTTCAACAACATTTATCAGCCAGGGTCAATTCGTATTTGCTGGCTTTATGGGTGAGGAAGCCAGAGTACCTGGAGAGAGATTGAAACACCCACATCAGGAAGTAACCATCAAACTCTCCCTAATTTGTAGCTGATGAATTATTTTTTGGTGTTTACATTTTGGTGGTAGGTTTTTTGCGGGTGGACATGGTGATGGATTTTGTTTGGGTTTTTTCTGTTGGCATCATTCTTGAATGATAAATTTTCATCCCATGGGACATGTATAAAAAAACTGATGAATAGTAGTCATTTTTGGATTCCCTTTTCAGGGACATGCATAGAATTTCTGTGAAACGGTACAGTAGTGGAACCCTGTTAATTCCTAGGAAAAATATTCAATTAACAGGAGTATTGAATTCACCAGGATTTGGTAATTTTGCATCATTCTGATGACATATTGAGGATTTATTCAATTATATCTTGTATTCAATTAACACAGTTTTAACCCATATGCTTCTAACAGGGAAAATTGGTACTAAATGAATGCTAAATGGTTGGGTGGTTGAAAGTTATATTTAGTTAAGAGGGTTATTCCATTAAGCAATATCTAAGTGGGGTTCATTTGGTAACAAATATCTGGTAATTTTGTCTTGAAATTAGCAGTTAAGATCTTGTCAGTAAATTGGTGGTTAAGGTTTTTTTGGCATTGAAGTTCTGCAGCTAAAGTGTATGAGGCTATGTCTCATTACATTCACTTAGTTTTTGGTTGGAGAGTTTTGCCCTGGAAGGCATCCAGACTGCTGTGATAGAATTTCCAACAAGTGTTTTCATCATACTAATCTGAGATTTAGGCATGGCAGAAATGAAACTATATCACTGATATGGACAGCCAACGTGGAATACAATCTTAAAACTGAAACTTATGTTCCATCCCACATTGTGAAATGAGTCTTGGATCCACAGTAATTTCTGAAGAGGAAGTAATGTCAGTTATTAGTAACTTAGACCCCCAGAAAGCTAGTCGGCCAGATTTAATTAATAACAGAATCATTAAGGCATGTGCTCAACAGTTAGCTTCCTCTCTAACTTATCTTTTTAATCTGTCCTTATTACGTGGTGAGTTTCCAAATTTATGGAAGATGGCCAGTGTTGTACCTTTTCATAAAAAATTATCAGTTAATGACAAGGTGATCTATAGACCTGTCTATTTGACAAGTCCTCTGTCTAAAATTGTAGAAAAACTTATTTTCAGACACATTTTGTCCTTCTTCGTGGAAAATGAATTCTTAACACCCTTACAGTCAGACTTCATTCCAGGTGACAGTACAATTTACCAGTTAATAGGTATTGATAACTATATTGCTAGTAATATGGACACCAATAAAGAAGTCAGAATGGTATTCTGTGATATAAGTAAGGCATTCGATAGAGTATGGTTATTTATTATTTTATTGGCGTTTTAAGGTCACATACTTATGCACAATGGCTAATCATGACCGTGACAGTTTTATAAGTGGAGGAAGCCGGAGTTCCCGGGGAGAACCACTGAGCAGCTGCCAGCTCCCCAACATCGTAACTCTGCACTCCGGCACAGGCAGGGTTAGATTGGTTGAAGACATGCGCACCATCGACGTGCAGTACACCTTTGTACACGGCATCGTTGTGCCACCATGTGGACAATTGGGTCTAAGTGCCTTGCCCAAGGACACAACGTGGTAGTCCAAATCGATTGCTCAGACAGTCACCCATCCGAGGACTAGCTGGGCTCGACATTGCTTAACTTCGGCGATCTGACGAGAACCGGTTACCGCAACACCACCGCACCCCGATAGAGTATGGCATGACGGATTAATTCATAAATTGCAGGTAGACTGTTGGAATAAGAGGTAACCTTCTCACGTGGTTTAAAAGCTACCTAACAAATCACTGTATGTATGTAGTCATAAATGGAGAGAAACCCAAAAATCAAATCATTAAAGCTGGCATGCCACAAGGATCCGTTTTAGGCCCTCTTCTGTTTTATATCTACGTAAATGACATTGTTAAAGATATTACATTCAATATTAGGCTTTATGCTGGTGATACTACACTTTATCTAGTAATCGGAGATGCAAATTTAGCAGCAGAAGTTTTGAATAATGACCTGAGAAAAATTGCCCAGTGGTCCAACACATGGCAGGTCTTATTTAATCCACTAATGACTGAATCTTTGTACTTTTCAGGTAAAGTAAATCCTTTGTTTTGCCCCATCTTTACCTCCTAGGACAGCAAATAGAAGAGATTGACCCTCATAAACATCTTGGGTTGATCTTTTCAAAAACAAGTCAATGGGATTCACATATAGAGAGTCTCATAAATAAAGTCAGTCCCATGATAACTGTCTAAGAAGCCTGAAATACAGACACGCATTGGAAACTCTATATAAATACTTCATTCTCCCGCTGTTTGATTATGCCGATGTTATATGGGTTGGTTGCCTGGAGTCTAAATCAACACTTCTAGAAAATCTGCACTTGGATGCTCTATGAACTATAATATTGGTAACTGAGGGGACAAGTCATCACTTCTTTTACAGGGAATCTGATTTCATAAAGCACCTGCGATGTCACAAATTAGTAGCTTTTATAAAATCATGTTCACAAGCATGCAAACTACATTAGGCTACTCATTCTGTGACCTGTATCAGAATTGACCTATTACCCACTAAGATCTTTAAACTCACTAAGATTTTCTAACTCGTTTCTGTCATCAGCAGTAAAACTTGGGAACGGCCTGAGTGCAGATCTGCAGAACTGGACTTCTGTAGTTCTGTTTTAGAAGAAAGTTGCAATTAATGACAATGTCGTTCCTGAGTTTTATTATGTGGTTGGCAGAAGGGAACAAGTCTTTCATACAAAGCTGTGTTTAAATTGTAGTGATTTAAACAGACATAAATTTGATAGATTCATAAGTGATAATGCTTCTTGTAGCTGTGGTCATTTATATGAAGACACTGAACTCTATTTACTATTGTGTCCTCTAAATACAGAACAAAGAAGTTTGCTTCTAACAAAATTGGTCCACACCACTAATATCACTGTAATATTATATGGTGATCCAGAGAAAACTGCTTTGGAAAATGCCAGTATATTCAGTGTGTTACATGAATATATTAGGGAAACAATGAGATTCGAGTGAATAATTATTAGCCAGTGGAAATGAATCCTTGTGTTTTGCTCTTTGAGATTAATTTCTGCATTCACATGTCTACCACAATGCCTCCATACTCAATAAGGGATGATGAGATAGAGTGTGGTACTTCTTTCTAATTCATTTGATCCGTTTCTGTTTATGTACAGTTGCACTTGCACCAATGTAAATGTGTGTTTCTGCAGGGTACAGCATTAATATAGGCATTGCCTGTTCGCCAAACCCCATTTCAATGATGAAATAAAATATTGTTTAAAAAAAAAATTTTAAAAAATACTAACCAGACACAGACAAGATTTCAGTGCAAATACCATGGGCTGAAGAATCTCCAGTGGAAATCACAAGAGGGCCTGAAAGATCATAGTAAGGTGCAGTGCTTGTTTACTGTAGTAAACCAATTCTATTTCACTGGTAAAATAGGACCCAATAACTCCAATGCCTGGGGTGGAAGGCCCCTAAAGTGGGCAGCAAAGATATGAATGATTGGCTAAACTTGAATTTATACTTGTGTTTTGATATAACCATAAGTGCTGAAAGTAACCTTAAATCCCAATAAATAATGTATCCGAAGAGCACTGTGTAGGCATGCAAATTTCACAGAAAAGATTGTTCCGTTTCCATGCAGGTTCCATCAGGGCATTATCACAGAAACGAACATCAGGCTCCCTCAAATTTTTTATTATTTAGCTTTTCATCAAGGGACACTTTTAACACACTACAAGTTTTCTACCAAGACTAAAATTGTGTTATTTGTCATCGATGTAACACTGATCCAATTCCTAACAGTAACAAGGGTCCATGCGTTTTGACAACCTCAGCCAATTCAGATTGTTGAGCATTCGAGTTGCCGACCATTTCTGATTCTTAATTACTAAAATCGAATGCACCCAATTTCAGCGTGTTTGACAAAAAAAAAAAACGTGTAGCTGAACACATGAATCTGTATCGTTGAAAACAATAATAAAATCACTTTTTATCACTGAAACTGAAAATGAGGGAAAAGTTGCTTTGCTAAAATGCAAGATATGACCTAATTTCACAGGCTCTGTGCAGATTCAAGGAGAAGAGGTGTGTTTGCACTTTATTCATAATCCTGGTTTACAGACATTTTTCCCCAATCAGTTCAATATCATCTTTCTAAATGGGACATTTCATACTTTGGACACTTAGCCCCTTCTGAAACAGAATGCATGTTTTAATTTCATAATTTTTTTATTTGTTCAAGTTCAAAGTGAAAAATTAAATAATTATTCCATTGTCCTACAGTTATGATTGTTTTTTCTTTGTTATATTTTTCATATGCAAGGAATATTTTACACACTCATCTGAGTCAACATTGCTTTAGTTTATCTGTCTCAAGTAAACTGAGTGTTCTGGGGGTACAAACTACACAAATGAAAATACAAATAATCTGTTTTCACTTTTTATTTCATCAAATGTATTCACCCTCTCATCTATAGCAATCCACTTCATATTCTAGGTCCTTAAATATTTGGAGGTTTTAAACTGGAAATCAGGATAAGAAAATGGATATAGAATCAATAAGAAATAAAAATAGGTTTCCTTGATAGTTCTTGTTGGATCCCAAAAGTAGGTTCCGTAGGTTTCCCAGACATCAAATACACGGAACGTGTTTTCAGGCCTTGTGAATTTCTTAAATCTGCATGCTTGACTGTGTCACCAAGCTCCAACTAGAGCAAACGTGGTAAAGTGTCCTGCTCAAAGACACCATGCAAGTGGTGCCAGTCAGATTAAATACAACCTCTTGACAAACTAAGAAGTGAGCCATCACACTTTCCAGGCAGTAGCTTTTGTCAACAAATTACACCATTGAATGTTTGAAATTGAAAATTATCAAGAGTAAGCGAGTTAACCCTTAAGGGCATGAAAATGTTTTATACATTTTTGCTTTTACTTTGACAATCCACATCCTATGACTTTGCAGTTGTTTCTTGACAAGTCTTGGCTGCCTATGTAGGCAGCCAAGACTTGCCTAGAAACAACAGTCATGGAACTTTGAATATAACTTGCAAACTTACCCCAAAACTGCATGTTGGGACACCTGTTTTGTGATAGAAAAATGTGATTAAAGTCGGAATTAGGCACATAAGGGTTAATAGACTGAAGCATAAATTTGTTAAATAGACTGAAGCATAAATTCAAGTAGTGTTAGTGGGATGAGATGGATGCCAACAATGATCCTCATTCCAGATATAAAAAAAAAAAATATCGCTAGGAATCTTCTTTATACTTCCCAGTGGCGATTGGGTGAAGAATTTGAGGACGAATCAGACCTCTGGATTCAGACTTTAGATTTTCATGGATGATTCAGACCTCAACTAATGCCCAAAATGTCCAAGATCACAACCATGCCATATTTGAGTGAAATATGGATCATCGGGAAAGAAAGTGCTTCATAATGACACAAGGATACAAGTTTTCCAGTCTTCTTAATCCTGGCCTCCCATTTATTTATTTATTGGTATTTAATGATACTTTCGACAGCTAAAGTCAACTCATGTCAGACAGTTTTACAGGAGGAGGAATCCAGAGTAACTGGAGAGAACCACCGAGCAGTGGTGAGCAACTGTCAGACTCCCCAACATACTAATTCCACACAAATAGGGTTAGCATTGGTTGAAGACAAGTGCACCATCAATGTGCAGAAATCTTTAGTACACAGCACCACCGTGCCCCCACGTGGGCAAGTAGGAGTCGGTGCCCTGCCCAAGGACACAACACAGTTACCCCAATGGGGATCGAACCATGGACCTTTCGGTTTGAAGTCCAATGCCATGACCACTGAGTCACTGTGCTCAATCCTGGCCGCTTAAATCTCTGATATTTAACAAATATGTTTGTCATTCTTTCACATGATCAGTGACTGATTGATTGCACTGTTTGTAAGATCCTCCAGTCTCTTTTTTCATGAATTTGCAGTGCCAAAATTCAGAACCCTAATAGTTAACAGACACCTTGTCATGCTTTCACACGATCAATAACTGAACGACTACACCATCTGTAAAAAATCTCCCAGTCCCTTTCTGGTAAATTTGTAGTGACATAGTTTAGAACCCCAACAGTTAACAGATATGTTTGTCATGCTTTCACACAACCAATGACTGAATGACTTCACTGTTTGTGAGATCTTGCAGTCCCTTTTTGGCATATTTGTAGTGACATAATTTCCAACCTTAATAGTTAACAGATATGTTTGTCATGCCTTCAGGCCATCAATGACTGAATGACTGCACCATCTGTAAGATCTCCCAGTCCTTTTTTGGCAAATTTTCGGTGACATTAATTCACCTGATTCCATTTCAGTTCATATTTAGCAGATTAGTGATTGATAGCTTGAACCTTGAGTTTAACAGAGAATGAGTTTATTAGGAACTGTTAAAGTGTTCAGTCATACAACATTTCCTGTATATCTTGTATCATGATTTTTTTTCTGGAATGGAGACATATTTGTCATTACATTTGTTTTCTGATGAAATTCAATTTTGGGGTACACGATCAATAACTGAATGACTGCACCATATTTAAAATCTCCCAGTCCCTTTATGGCAAATTGATAGTGACATAATTTAGAGCCCTGAAAGTTAACAGATACATAGTCATGCTTTCCCACGAATTTGTAGTGACATAATTTAGAACCCTGGCAGTTAACAGATCTGTTTGTTGTGCTTTCACATGATCAATGACTGGATGACTGCACCATCTGTAAGATCTCCCAGTCCTTTTTTGACGTATTTTCAGTGACATTAATTCACCTGATTCCATTTCAGTTCATATTTAGCAAATTGGTGAATGACAGCTTGAACCTTGGATTTAACAGAAAACAAGAGTTTATTGTAAACTGTGAAAGTGTTCAGTCTTCCAACATATCTTGTATATCTTGTATCATGATTTTTTCCTGGTATGGAGACCTATTTGTCATTCATTACTTTTATTTTCTGATGAAATGCAATTATGGGGCACACTGAAAGACTGCACAAAACATAAGTTGTACATAAGAAGATGTGTTGTCACAACTCATTGGATAGTGCATGTAGACACTATACAATAAATTGTAACAAAATTTAAATATTTTTTTTGTTTCTAACTGAATACGAAGCACATCAACAGAATATGAAGTCATTTAATCATGTTATTGACACTTTCCAGAGCAGCCCAAATTTGGGCTTTCAGCACACAACCAGTTAATAGGTCACGGATCAATGAACTGTTAGCTTTATTATAACCATATTCTAAAAACTACCTTATTTCACCATGTTATTTTGATGGATTTATTGGTAATCTGCATGGTAGTGTGCACATGAGTAGATAATTTTTTACACAATATGTGAACATGTGAACAGAGGATTACTAGTAATCACCCATAGAGTGGAATTTCCATCCAGGCAATAATGTTTAGATTCTGTGAAGTAGCATAAGATGCACAAGCAAAGTTTTAGCCAAGAGACCTTTAGGGTGAAACCCAGAGGCCTATTGGCTCTAATTTTGCATCAGCTTCTTATTAGCTGCGACTAGCAGCTCAATAAGTGGCAATGTCGGTCTGGAGGTCTGTCGGTCTGTCTGTGACCAACGAGTTTCAAAACTCAATAACTTTTGAAATACTTGATGGAATGACTATATATTTGGCATGTAAGTGTATCTTATTGATGTCTAACCACTGTTCAGTGCATGTGTTGTTCCAAATATTTTTCTTGGAGTTATGGCCCTTGATGAACTTAGAATTTTGTGAGATTGCACCACCCGTCGCAGCTACGGCGTCGATGTCGCAATTTTTCTATTAATAGAATACAAAATATTGCGAGGGTGGAAAATACCAATCTGCAGGTGTTTTATTAGTTATCCATGGAGAAGAGTGGTGGCTCAGTGATTACGGAATTGTACTTCAAACCAAAAGGTTCGTAGTTCAATCCTCGCCAGGGTTAACTGCATTGTAGCCTTGGGCAAGGAACTTAATCCTGATTGTCTATGAGGGGGCATGGTGACAGTGTGTACTAAGGCAGGCATACTTCATGTCTTTAACCAATAACCCTCCTTATGTGGAGTTAGTATGTTAAGGAGTCTGCCGGTTGCCTGCCACTGCTTGGTGGTTTTCTCTGGGTACTCCAGCTTCTTCCATCCGTAAAACTGTCGGACACAAGATGACACTGGCTATCGAAATTTTTGTTCTGCTCATGGACCACTGAGTGCACCAGATGTCCATAAGTCAGGTCTTTACAGTCCTTCAAAGGGGCACACCAGAGTGGCAACAGACTCATTTGTACAAAGTAAATTCATTCCTTTTCTTTATTTCATTTCTGTTTCTACTTCCAAATAATTCCTTCTCTCACATGCAAATTCTAGAGGTAATGAGTGGATTTCATTTTGAAAACAAGTGTGTCCTGAGGTACGTATGCGTCCCTCGCGGTCTGTTATCCCTGGTCTGTCTTAAAGTAGTATGGATGGTATATATGACGCCGAGGATGCCTACCCAAAAACATACCCTGTATTCCAGTTCCTTAAAATTCTATGGGTATATCAATACAACAGTATAGCGCCACAATCGGCATCTTCCACGGCGGTCTAAAATGTATACCGAGAAGGTTTACTGCTTGAAGACATCCTCTTTTCAATATCTCTTGTCATATGATTGTGCCTCTAATTTTATGCACGGTCCTGCTGATCCTAGCCGGAGACATCGAATCGAACCCAGGCCCAGATAATGGAACTGGCAAACCTCATTTGTTGACTATTTTCCACCAAAATATCCATAGTATTAGATACAAACTTTCAGAGATTTCTGAAGTAATACAAGAATTCAATATCATATGTTTCACAGAGACACATTTGGATGGGAATTTCTGTTCTCGTAATATCCGTATTCCGGGTTTCTCAGATCCTGTTAGAAAGGATAGGGACCACAGTGGAGGTGGAATCGCCGTCTACTTCGATCAAGATTTATTGTACATCCGTAGACAGGACCTGGAATTTCATGGCTTTATAATGTGTTTTGAAGTAAATTCCAAGTTAAAAACGTTTCTTCTGGGGATCTCATACAGATCAGAACAGTACGCACCTTCGAATTATTGGGACCTCCTAGACATTTTCACTGAAAAAGCACTAGACATCAACCAGTCCCTCATTCTCATCGGGGATTTTAATTTGGACCTTCTTCAGGCCACAGGAAAATTATATGAAATTATAACTCATTATAATCTAAAAAATTATATAGATAAACCCACACGAGTTACTGCTAGTACCAGCACTCTTCTTGATCCAATATTGGCCAGTGACCAAATCGACATAATGGAATGTGATACCCTCGATCTTGAGGTTTCCGATCACCTCACAGTCTACTGCTGCATTAAATTTGACTATCCGTTAAATACACCCTATACTAGAGTTATAAAAATGCAGATTTCGATCTTGCGAATGATCTTATTACCCAGGTGAATTGGGGTGATTTAATTCAAAATACTCAAGACATCAATGTTGCCACTGAAAATTTTACTCACACATTCTTGGATATAATAGATAGATGTATCCCAAAATCTACAGTTGTTATCCGCCCGAAAGATAAGCACTGGTTTTCATCAGAATTGCGATGTAAAATATGTCAGCGAGACAGATCTAGGAAAAAGGCCATGAGGTCCTTGTTACAGGAAGATTGGAATAAATACAAATCAATACGAATTCAGTAAATAATATGAAAAAATATGCCAAACACCAGTATGAATCCACCCTTGAAAATTTATTATTGACTGAAACATCCTCAAAGAATTACTGGCACATTATTAAGGAACTGCTCAATAGGAGAAAATCATCCGGGATTCCACCCCTATACAAATGTGATAAAAGCACGCCCAGTAATGTGATAACAGACGAAGTAAAGGCAAACTTATTAAACGATACCTTTATAAAGAACGGAGATATTGAAGACACAGATCACAAACTTCTAAAAATTCGCTGCTCAATGTAGTCTTAAATTGAATGAAATTGCCTTCAACGTCGAAGACATTGTCTCGGCTATTAACTCTTTGAAAGCTAACAAAGCACACGGCCACGATAACATCAGCGTGAGAATGTTAAAAGGTACAGTGCTAAGTATCTCCGCTCCCCTGCATTTACTATTCCAGCTTTCATTCAGTTCCTGCAAGTTCCCTGATAGTTGGAAGAAAGCATCTGTTATACCTGTGTATAAAAGGATGACCCAACAGATAAATGTAACTGTAGACCGATTTCACTCTTGCCATGTCTTGGTAAAATACTGGAAAAAGTTGCTCTAAAATATATCTTTTCTTACTTCAAAGAAAATAATCTCCTTTATCAAAATCAGCCTGGTTTCATTCCTGGCCATAGCACAACATATCATCTAATAGAATTTTATCATTCTCTGTGCGATTCCCTGGATAACAGACTTCAGACCTGTTCTATATTTTGCGATATTTCAAAAGCATTTGAAAGAGTTTGGCATCAGGGACTGATCTTTAACTTAAAGAATATGGGGTGGTCGAAAAAACGATCTTGTGGATTGAAAACTACCTACAAGGTAGTCAACAAAGAGTGTTGATTAACAATGCTTTCTCTCAGTACAAAACAGTAATAGCTGGTGTCCCACAAGGATCAGTGTTTGGCCCATTTCTCTTCTTAGCCTACATCAATGACCTGGCCAATGTCCTCGATTCATTAGCGTGGATGTATGCTGATGATACATGCCTGACCTCCTGTAGAAATGAAATAGAAAGTCTGATAAATACTATGAACCACGACATGGAGAAAATAAATATATGGGCCAAACAATGGCTAGTTCCCATAAAATGAAGGTAATATTCTTCTCATACACACCAAATCCCGACTTCCATATATTACTTTTAATAATACTAGTATTCTCCCATGTAACTCTCACAAATATTTAGGAATATTTATCCAAAGGAATTTATGGGATGTTCAAATTAACAAAATTTGTAAAAAAGTTGCACCCAGATTATCACAGTTAAGGAAACTTAAATTAAAACTTTCTCGTAAAACCTTGGAAAAGTTGTACCTATCATACATATTACCTCTTATGGATTATGGGGATGTTGTTTGGGACTGTGCGCCTAATTACCTTCTCAAACGACTCGATAGATTACATGTGGAAGCAGGATGCAATGTCACAGGTCTGACAAGATCAACCTCTACAGAGAATATTCTTTTGGAGTTAGGCTGGTGTAGTCTAGCACAGCGTCGTGAAATACACAAACACTGCTTAATATATAAAATAGTAAATCAAAAAGCCCCTGATTATTTATTTAACTTATTACCTCCGCGTGTTGGGGACCGAGGGACCTACAGCCTACACTACGTAGATCATTTTTCCATGTATCAATCCCGAACCGAACATTTTAAAAGATCCATGGTAGTGGCGTGGAACAATTTACCTCAATATGTGTCATCAGCTGAAACTGTAAATGAGTTTAAAACTAAAATTAAGCTGTTAAAATTAAATCCTGTCGTGAAACCTCCGCTCTATTTCTCCTTCGGAACAAGGAAACTGAACATTCTACATTGTAGGTTAAGGATTGGTTGTAGCGAACTGAACGGTGATAAGTAGGCAAATTATAGATCTGACACATCCAGATGTGGTTGTGGACACGTACTTGAAAACAGTTTTCATTACTTCTTCGAATGTCCTCACTATGTAGTCCAGCATGAAATCCTCTTTAGACGACTTTCTCATTTTAACATTACCTCCACGGTCGATGTTCTTTTCGGAAAACCTAATTTATCACAAAATGAAAACAACCTGATTTTTATGTTAGTACAGTCCTTTATTTCAGGTAGCAATCATTTTAGTTAACTTTCAACCCTCCCCCTTTTTGGTGTGCCTTCTCTCTAACATCAAGATAAGGCTTGGTGATGACTTGCAATGGCTGCATCTGTACGATAAGGGCACAACTCTCAACTCTCCTCTGTTTTCTTTTGCTTTATACCATCTTATCCCATACCTGCATGTCATTTCTTTCACTTCTCTCCAACAACTATGAATTGGTTTGAAGCATGTTTATTGTATTGTAGATATAAAATGGGTTTTTTGGGGGGTTTTTTGTTTGGTTTGTTCTTGTATATTTTTGTTAGCTGCCATTGAATGTTTTAGGAGAGGAACTTATATAAGTTTAATAACTTGTGTTCCAATCCTTTTGTCAATTTTCAATCTAATGACAATAAAATATGTTTAAACTAAACTAACAGACTCATCGGCCAGGCATGGTTCAGTCCAGCATGAAATTTTTCATTGAAGAAAGATGCAAAGTTTTGCAACTGATGTTTTTAACATCATGGCATTATTATTATTATTATTATTTTCATATCATGGCAGTTATTGGGGCGGGAAGTAAAGTAGAGTGGTGTAACATTATTGTAAAGTTGCCCTTCTCCATATATCCAGTGTGTGAATCACTGAAAGTTATTCACTCCCTGGAAAGATGCGGAAAAGTTGCTTTGCCATGGTGTTTTATTGCTTTTGTTTCTGTGTTTCGAATTGCCATTATTGTGAAAGATATTGTTGGTGGAGTTTGCATCAATGAACAATTTTTTTTGCGCAAATGCTAATTTGGGCACATTTTGGTAACTTGGGCAGAGTGTTCAGTGGTGTAACTTTGGGGGAATTTGAAGGCCTGCATGAGCGGAACAATAATATTGTTAGTGCTAGTCCTTTTTTGTTTTTTGAATGCTAGAATAATTGCAGGATGCAATCCATCACTACATAGTAGTAATTTGCTCTTTTACATTTTGTATACAAACTGCTATTAAATAGGGTTTACTTACAATGTGCATATGTTTTCAATTTCAGGATGGCAAATTGACAAAAGATGAAATTTTAGCAAAACATGATTTATTTGTTGGAAGCCAGGCAACAGACTTTGGTGATGCATTGACTCGTCATGATGAATTCTAATTTCACTATTCTTAGGAAATGGATGCCTAAACAGAGGCAGTATTAAGCACAGAACCTTCCAATACAAAAAGTGCATTTAATTACACCCTGTGTTGAGCCTAATGGCTTTGAATGAGTGGTCCAACTCTCTTGATGTCACACTGTTTTGCCACTCATTTTATGTACAGCTAACTTCTTACTGTTTACAGATGCCTGAGAGTACAAAAAAATTAAATTTTTCCAGTATATAGATTGTGACACCTCAAGCTCATTCCATTGAGTGGTCAGAATCTGTGGTATAGAATTAAGCAAATTAAAAAAATGAAATATTAGAATTACTTGACAAAATATAGAGGAGTTATATAGAGGATACCCACTGTTTTTCAATATGTGCCAAAATTATTTCATTCATAATACATGCTCTGTAACGAAATATAAGTTTTCACAAGCGGCTTTCAGCCACTCATGAAAACTTAGATTTCCTTGCTGTCATGAATATGATAATTCTTGTAAAAACTCAAAACCTGTAGATATTCTTTTATTATATGTGTTACGATGTTCTTATTGAAATTGAAATGTCCCGACACAGCGAAATCAGTCTAAACTTATTGCATAATGTACATTACTTCCAGAGAGATAATCTGTCATGACAATACATATCAAAAAATATTTGTTACACATCTCCTGCTATCTCATAAGATAGCATCTAATAAATATGGCTGTCTTTTGGTACAGTTACCCTGGATATAACTTGAGAAGTATAGCAGTTTCTATTACCAGTTAACGGTTAACTTCATAGTACAATGGAGCCCATTTAAATTGGATATCTCTTCATTGAATAACCCTGTTAATTGAATATTATTTCAAAACACAAAATCATTTACCATACCTTCAGTACAAATGAAATGCATACAGGTTATACAGTAAACTCCAGTCAATTGAATAAAAAAAAATCTTGTATAGTATGTTGAGAAATTACCCTGGCAAACCAAATTCCCCTTGTTTGTAGACCCATTTGGCCCCGGTCCATCCACTACTTGCATTTAGCCTATTATATCTTGTTTGACAGAGCTCCATGAGCTCTGTCAAACAAGATATAATAGAATAACTGTTTAGTTTATCTCTGGAATACAGTAATGGGACCAAACTCCTATTAATGAAATATTCCTGTTAATTGAATACTTTTCACTGTCAAAGTGGCTATTCAATAAACAGGGTTCCACTGCACTATTCCATGTGGTGGAATGGAATTCGTTTGTATTCTTCCATGTGGTGGAGTAGAACTTGCAGCACTTCTGGTATACAATTTGAACGCCTGCTCCTAATATTTAAAATGAGATATGATACAGGTAAACATGTGTTTGTTCCTTCATTTTGCAAAGGCAAAATACATCAGTAAGGTGACACTCAAATTCAATCATTCTAACAGAACTGGAAACCAAATTAACCTTTTTGATTATTCTTTCAGTTTTTGAAAAAGATCAACATTTCCCCCCTGAATTTATGTGTAAATCCTCGCTTGAACAAGCACAAGGAGCTTGTTGTAGTGCAGATGTGCAAAACTTTTAAAAACTCAATTATTTCTCTCCTCTATTAGTTTCTGATTTTGACAGTGAAATTTGTGGGATAATTTTATGGAAACAGATGTGACAACCAAGACGGAGTTGGATCTCTTATATATTTCTTCATGGAATGCATGCTTGTGATGATGAATACTCAAAAGACTTGTACATAGGCAATGTTCCTACCTCTTAAAAGTGTATCAAAAAGATTGTTGACAAGGAACTTAAACACTCAGAGAAGAGGTCCCACCGAGCATCATTTTAGTTTACAGAGACTTGTGAAGTGTGTGAATCAAAGTTAGAAAAATAAATTCTTAAATAATTTTGTAAATATTTTGTGACTGCTTGGTTCATTACCATGGTGATAAATGGGAGTAGTGTGAGCCACTGATGGACATCAATGCATTGACTAGTCATTTCCAAAGACAGCTGAATTGAATACTGACAGAGAAGAAATTTTAGAAAAATACAAATTCTTAGATTTACTGATGTGAAAGTATTGCTTTCTCGCCAACACCAATATTAAAAAATAATAGTGTTGAAGGATAACCACAATAAAATTTCTTTCTTATTTTGTCTTCACCCCATGTTCACCCTTTACATAACAGGACATGTAGACTACACTTGCAAACTAATTTCTTGAATAATTAAAAAAAATGTCATTGTTTGCCTCAAAAACTTTGCTTATGACCTCTCAATGAAATATGATTGACAAGCTCATTCCAGTAAGGGGTCTTAAGCTTAGGTTTGGTGATAAAATTTGAATGTCAATTTTTGTAAATAGTGTTGACTGTTATGTTAGGTAAAGGTTAACTGCTAAAAATAGCACCTAATTTTGATTCTTAGCAACTTCTCTTTGAGATCTTCATGGTTTCAAAATGAAAAAAAACCCATTTTTTTCAAATTTTTATTCAAAATTCCAGGTCCTAATATTGGTTCTTCTGCTATTTTTTAGGAATCTATGTCAGATGCTTGTGTTATTAACCCTCTTCATACTGATTGCAAAATATTGAAATGTCAAGCTGGAAATTTTGTCCCATAATGCAGTTAGAAAATTAACCAATTCACCCTTGTTTGACAGAGTTACATGAGCTCTGTCAAGCAAAACTGTATTGGTTAAATTCCTAGATGCATTATGGAAAAACTTTGCAGGTTGAAATTTCCATTATTTCAGCATCTGTATAAAGAGAGTTAATAACAAAATATAGAAGAGATTTTTACAATTACTTTTGATTTATTTTGACTGATATTATAGAACTACAACTTGTCAGCTTCAGGAGTGAGCTCCAGAGTGCAAATCAAAATAATTTTCCATTTTTGTTCATTGCAATAGTGAAATATTTTTATTATTAAATGAAATTTCACTTCTGTAATTTTTATTGAAGTTATTGCAATGGAAATAATTTTTCAGTGAGGAGTTTTTAAATATCTGTGTAAAATGTATTAAATGTCTGCTATCCATAATGGGTGCAGATTTAATTTTGTTACTTATTGCATTGAAACGGATGTTCTAAAGTACACTCAGCAGTCATTCTTCAAAAGTCAAGTTCAGTTACTTTGCTTTGATTTCTTAACTGGTCTTG
The DNA here is from genome assembly GCA_031216915.1 of Pictodentalium vernedei. Lineage (NCBI taxonomy): Eukaryota > Metazoa > Mollusca > Scaphopoda > Dentaliida > Dentaliidae > Pictodentalium > Pictodentalium vernedei. Next base: position 235,978,608 of record CM062289.1, read on the forward strand.
GTTTCCTATGAAGGCAGCTATGACTTGACAAAGAATCATGGCAGGTTAGCAGGTTATCCGACTGAAAATTGTGAAAATATGTCTAGGCATTTGGAATTTGATTAACAAGTAACTATTTTAAATGGAAAAAGACTCCCATAACCAATTTCTGCGGAGGGCAGCATAGATATAAATTACTAACTTAACTTGACTTTATCCTTGTGTTGTGGTCGTGATGTAACCATAGAGACAGAAAGTGACCTTAAACACCAATAAATAAATTAGTAAGGAAATTATGATATCTCTGAAAACAGTTAATAAATGACCAGTGTCTGCCTTGTAGATTGGTGCTTCAGTTTTACATTTTACTGTGATTATAGATCAAACCCAACTCACTTGTAGAATATGAACCCACCTAGAAATCAACTTACTTATGAAAATCAACAAATGGCCAAAATATATCTTTTATTTTTATTGAATAATTGTTTGTGTATGGTTTCTTGTTCTGTGTTGAGTTTTATAATATAATAAACACATTTTAAAAAACTGAAAGTTCAGATTTATTTCATTATCAATGATTCTTTTCTCCCACATGAAAATGTCTGTATCAAAAGATTTTTCCTTGCCTACTTGTATTGAGACAAAATTATCTTCCAGGAACACATCCTACTTGATGCATAATAATGATTTTTTTTTTTTTTTTTTTTTTGGGGGGGGGGGGGGGGGAGGGGGGACAAAAATGTTGTCCCAGTATGGGGTATGGGAAATCAGGAGTTAGTTTGAAGGATATACCTGAGTGATGGAGCCATATAGGTTCCTGCTAGTCTAAAATTTCAGGTTGAATCTCGAGTCGAATTAGGTATAGGATTTTGAATTGAATTTCACCGTGTTTTGTGTGTCAGGTATTGCACCTTTTTAGAACCCTAGAATATAGCAGATATTGTCAGTCTCTGCTGAAGTATTCAATGGCTACTCATCTATTATGGCAAGACAATAAAAAAATGCAGAATATCCCAGAAATGGAATCAAAACAATTTCGGAAGAGGAACCTCCTTGAAACCTTCTTCTTTCTGATGATAGAAGAAGAGTTCAAGAGGAGACACTCGATAGGATTTTGAGAACATCTCACCCAAAGATTTCTAATTAGCTCAACTCAAATGGAATAAAATCATTGGAACGATTTTGAATCACATTTTGAGGTGAGGCTTTTTGCATGGCTCTAGAGCCATGCAGGAATATTTATTCAATTGACACTTATGAATTCCGTGAAAGAATTTTTTTCAGTTTTGATTCAGCTTCTGAAATGACTCACAGCATCAGATGAGTCTGAATGGAACACTAAAAATTGTTTACATCATCATGATACACGATATTTAACTCTTTCATCTCTTGAGTTCCAGACTTGTTTTTTCTTTGTTAAATACTGCCCATAGAATTTGGGAGGATACATTTTGTATCTGTAGGGAGGTTCAATAATAAGTCCTGCGGGGTTGTTGGTTTAAATTCGAACTGACACTCCCTAATGATTGCCCAATTTGTTGTTTGCTGAGTGACTAAAAAATTTTCTTTTACACAAAAATGTGTGGGACTAGTTTCAAAGAGTTAAAACAGTTCATGATATGGTCAGTGAATAACTTAACAATTATCTTACAAGAATGTCCAAATCTGTATTGAAGGTAGCAACTGCACATGCTATCTTTTGATTCAGAAAGGTAAAGTTTTTTTTACCAGCAATGAGTTATTACACATGTCAAGGCCACTGTTTTTGATTACAGTAATTAATTGATAAACAAATCACCATCTCAACAAAATAAATTAGACTAGATCATTTTCTGTTGTGATATTTTTATATAGATCTACCATGCATTAAACATGAAAAATAAAACAAAGACAGCTGAAACACCAACCTTCAGTGGTTATAGTACTAGTAGAACAGTGCGTGGGGATTATGTCGGACACAGCACAAGAATGCAATACCATGACATCATGAACTTCATTCATAATGTAATTCATAGATGCTGAAAGATTGTCAAAACAGACACTGTTAAAAACTGTACCCAATCCCTTCTTATGCAAACAAGCCAATAAAGGGAAGAATATTGTGAGATAAATTGGTTGTTACCCCCATAAAATGGACTCGTCGATATATGACCCAGAGGCGAGGTCAAGACTTCAGTTCACCATCTCGAAATCCACGTGGTGGTAATAACCTATATTTTTTTATTATTCATATAAGCATCACCAATTTAAATTATATAATTTATTTGCAAGCTTTGTTGTACTGTTTCAGTATCACGTTTTTGTTTAAAATACAGAAATTTCTAGCAGCAAATTTTCCCATAATATGACTAGGAATTTAACCAGTTCATTCTTGCTTGGCAGAGCTCATAATGAGAGAAATTTGAAACATGAAATTTTGTTATTTCAACATCAGTGCACAGAGGGTAAAAGTGGAAGGGGAAAAAAATTGATCCATCTTCTTGTCAGCCAAATGTTTTGTGACACATAGTTGGAAACTGCTATTCAGACCCTTTCCAATACTGTATTACACAACAGTATATGATTGGCTTGATCCTTTGCCTGACCCGATTTTTAATTGACAGACCTATGTTCTATGGAAAAAAAATAGCTAGTAAACATTTTATTAAAAGAATATAAAATAAAAAAAAACTGTCAACAAGATGCATTTATATTTGTTTGTGTAGGGTTAACAAAATAAATTCCAAGTGTAGTCTAGAGTGCATGGATTACTATTGGTGCTGAAACAGTCAAGACAATACTTAGTATGAATGGGTTAAAGCTGTACTGTGTGTAATTTATACTCTGAGTGGTCCTAACTAAACCTGTCTTGCTTTTCTGTGGTGCCGGCTTAGCTTTCCAATAGTTTTTCTTTTTAGAATCAGTATTATTGGACAATGTATATTCTTGTAGTTAACATGGTAAATATTATTACAAACAATTAGCACACTGTTTTCAGCTTATAGGACCATGCAGACCAAATTGAAAAAAATATTCCATTTTGAAAGGCAATTTTGGTGATTAGTACTGACCATTTACATTGGGTAAAGGGTCAACCTATAAGCCATGTTTATTGTGTAATTTCCTTGTATTTTGTAAAAGCAACATACATGTTCTGAACACTTGCCAGTTATGTTTTGAATGTTGTGTATTTTATTGTTTTAAATTGTTCAGTATTATGTGGAGATTTTGTTTACAGTTGAGCACCTTGATGTTTGAATTTGCCATTTGAAGTTAATGTACAGTTTCTGCATGCTTTTTTTAAAATACAACTTAGAATCCCACTTTTTGTTGGTACAGTGGAACCCTGTTAATGAAATATCTATTTTTCCAGTGAAAATTATCTAACGGGGATTTAGACACTTTCCTGAATTTTGGAGATAAACTGAGCATTCATTCTATTCTCATTTGATGGAGCTCTGTCAGATAAGATATAATAGATTAAATGCTTGTATTGGATGTACTGAGGCCAATTAGTCCATAAACAAGAGGAATTGAGTGAATGTCATGGTAATTTATAGACATATTCAAGCCTGAAAATAAGCAATCTATCATTTGCAGAATGTCCCCAGAGGGTGAATTTGCTGATGCTATCCCATCCCATACAGCGGGCCAGTTTATCCTCTGGGAACCTCTTTGTGTTTAGGTTTGAGACCTTAATTCAGAGTGAGATTCACAGAGGGTAAATTTAGTAATGCAACCCAGCACAGCAGGGTAGCATCACCAAATTCACCCTCTGGGGTCCTCATTTTGCATATGGCAATCTGCTTATTTCGTGGCTTGGACATATTTCAAGTTTGTTTATTCAATTAACAGGAATTACATTATAACCTATATGCAATTAACAGGTGAAATTTGTACTGAGTATATTGTAGATAGTTTTGTGTTCGAAAACTATTTTCAATTAACAGGGTTATTCTATTAAGAGATATCCAATTAAGTGGGTTCCACTGTTTGATAGTGGATGCAGTGTGTTCTGATATTTGGCCTGTTTGGAGCAGAGTTTGTAAAAATTCAGAGCGGGAATAACCTTCAGAGACGAAAGTCATTCTTTACTTCAGGCTGCTGCTTTTTATGTGGATTAGTAAACCACCTGATTGCTTGGATTATTTCTTTCTTTTAAATGACTTTTAAAAAAAAGTTTTCACAATAACATATTGTTATACAGTATTGTGATCGCAAAAGCAACCTTTCTCTCATTTGGATCGCAATAGGATTGCTCTCTTGTCTCGACATATTCACACCATTTGATCAGTGCGGTCCAAGAATTTTGACCAGGTCGCGAACAGTCACGATGCATTCAGAATTCTCAGTCCACTTTTACTGTATGCTATATGGCTGACAGACATAGGTTCATCTTGCCTTCCAGTACTTTATTTTTTTATGGCAGCAATTGAAGATTTGCGACCTTCTTTTAACCCTTTACCCAACGAATTGGCCACATCCGCCCGCGTAATTTGCAAATTCAGCAGGTGAAAAAATATTATTTTTCTAAAAATTTCAATGAAATTTGTCAGATGATATGGTTTGTTTGAAATTTTTTGAAAAATCTTAAAAAATGATATTTAAAATACTAAATTTTGGGATCATCTGCATTGGGTAAAGGGTTAAATTAGAACGATGTATACGAATGATGGTGCATATCCATATCAGAATATATGCAGGAATATGACCAGGCCATACTTTTACCTGCATCACTGTAGTGAAGTATCGTCACCTACCTCGGTGCTTCAGTTGGAAAAAATATTGCTCTGTTTTTTCCCCCTTATATTTTAATTCTGGAATGACATTCACATTCTTATGAAAAAGAATCTTGTCCATTCCTAACCCTACGAACCCAAGATGCCACTTTTCCAGCACAAGAACATGATATGTCATAATTTCATTAAGTAGGATAGACTAATCAATGTTAATTGTTCTCCCCCCAAATAATGAGTATGGACTCTTCCAATTGAAGTCATTGAATTAACGTGGAAGATAACACCAAGGTTGAAAGGGTTAAGGGTATGCAGCCTTTGTGAGGTACTTAATAGTTACTAGACTTAACCTTTGATGATATATTAACCACTAATAGAACTCTTGAGCATATTGTTCATCCACATTCTTATCATGGAAGCAGAGTTTTGTCCATTCTTATGGATATGCAGCCTTTGTGAAGTACTTAATTGTTGCTAGACTTAACCTTTGATGATGTATTGATCAAAAATAAATCTCTGAGCATATCAAAATCATGATATTGCCTTGGTCCCATTTGTTGCAAGACTGACCACTTCCTTTGCTAACGTTGTGATTGGTTACCATCCTTTGCCTATATTAACTCTTAACCTGCTTGTGTTTTCCTTAAATGCTTTACAGCAAATCTAGTCATGGCTGCCATGGAAAAAAATGTCTGTGTAAGAGTGCTTCTCAAGATTCCCCCATCGGAACCCCAGGAAGTGAAGCAGTGCTTGTTTACTGTGGTAAACAAGCTATGTATCACTGGTAAAATAGGACCCCGTCACTAATGCTCTAGGTGCAAGTCCTCTAAAATAGGCAACATGGGGTATGAACTATTGACTGACCTTGACTTTATCCATGTTGTGTCTTGATTAGCCATTGTGCAGAAGTATGTGAAGATGTAGATATCATTGACTTGCAGCAAATGATTAAACATCCACACACTGATGCTAAAAATACCAAAATTTCAAGCAGCATATATTTTCCATAATGCAACTAGGAATTCAAACAATTCAGTCTTATTGACAGAATTCAAATGGAGGTGTCAAAACTCGAATGGTTATCATTCAGTTATTGAATTCTTACCTACTATATGTGTATTTTCCTGCCATAACAATACTCCCATTATCAAATAGAGAGAGGTATGTTACTGGCTACTAATATTAATAATTATTAGTAGTACTGGCTAATAATATCTACCCAAAACATGGGAGTGCCCCGCAGGAACCCCAGGGAAGTGAAGCAGTACTTTTTTGCTGTGGTACACAAGTTCTATTTTACAGGTAAAATAGGACCCAGTGACTAATGCTTGAGGTGGAAGTCCTCCAAAATGGGAAACATGAACATAAAAGATTTGTTCAAGTTGACTTTATATGCATGTTGTGGTCAATAAGCCATTGTGCAGAAATATGTGACCCCTAAAAACCAATTATACTCTTAGCAACAAATTCCTTACGTCAGATCCTATTGTATTTTTCATCAAATCAAGTCATGACAACTTTAAAGCAGCTATGCTAGATTTTAGGAGAAATTCAAGAAAATACAAACAGGCTGAGAGTTAAAAGTGGTAGTGTACCAATATAATATTTGGTTTGTTAACTACCTTAACTTAACCATTTCTGATAATATTGGGACCATTTGCAGATTTGAATATTTGATCTGCAAAAGTCACCTTTACATGCACTAATATTTCAACAGGCTTTTTACATCTGAGTGAATATGTAAAGAGATTGTGTACTATTGATGCCCCAAACAGATCAAAGATAGATTCATAAGACCATTAAAAAAAAATGGGCCCAAGGCAATAGGCAAATCAAATGGATTGAATTTTGTGTCTTTCTTTGTTAAATTTCAGATTTATCATTGTAAGCAAATGCTTGTTCCATTCTCTCTGTAGTTTGGCATTTGTGTAGTTAAGTAGCTTTTTGCTTTGTTTGTTATTGTGTTATGACAGTTGATATATTGGTAGCATTGTTTTACATGGATCAAATTTTTAAAAAGTACATAAAAAGTTTCACAAATTATTCAAATCTTTCTTTTGCTCATATTATCCTTGGATAAGTAACCCTTACTTAGTACTCTTGACCAGATACTAGGAGGCTGTTTCCATGGGCCATTCTCTGTAATACCCAAATTATTCCAGGCATGCATTGACGACACAGATTATTAACCCTTTATCTTTCAAAATATTTTTCATCAAAGAAGCCATGACTAGATTTGATGAAAAATTTATCCATATTTAACTCAAGAAATCATTGGTCAAAAGTTCATTCAATTTACAGGGGGTGGGGGGGGGGGGGGGAATTTGATTATTCTGCCCAAATTATATTATTATACTTATTTCAGTGTCAAGAGCAATCCTGTCCTGGGCAGGAATATCTGCCAGCAGTATGTAAGGCGTTAACCTGCTTACAAGGAGGTTTACTATTATTCTTGATGTTTTTTCACAGTTCAGTATGACTAAACATAGGGTAAAATCTCTGTGAAATGACATATCAAAGATGGATAACATTTCTGGTGTGTGTGTGTACATGAAATACAACAACTTGGAATGAATAAATAAAATAAATTATAAAACACCCAAAACATTCTGTGTGTCCTTTACAGGTCTTAGGAGACCATTAGTTTTGGAGTCAAAACAACACCCGTTAGTGTGCTCTAATATCAGAATTAAATTCTAAATGAAATTCATCTTGAGCTGATTCCGTCTACTCTACTTCAACCAACCTGAAGATTAACGTTTGGGTTGTAAGATAGTTAACGTAGAAGAAATAGACCAAATCATGAACAGATCATAACACACACCAAATGGAGTAGTGAGTGGTATTTGCTGATAAAAAATAAGATAACATTTATTTATTGGGGTTTAATGACACTTTTGTCAGCCATAGTCACCTCATATCGAACAGGTTTATGGGTGGAGGAAGCCGGAGTATCTGGAGAGAACCACTGAGCAACGGCAAGCAACTGACAGACTTCCCAACATACTAACTCCATACAAGCAGGGTTTGTATTGGTTGAAGACAAGTGCACCATCCACGTGCAGTACGCCTTAGTACACAATGCCACTCTGTCCCTACGCAGGCAATTATGATTAAGTGTCCTGCCCAAGAACAAAGTACGGTTGCTGCAGCTGGGATTCGAACCAAGGATCTCTCGGCTTGCAGCCTGCATCTCTATCTATTGAGAATAATAACGTGGTGTAAACAAAAGAATGGTAAGTGTAGTATGTTAATCTGTGTCCCCAACACCCTTCACACTTTTTTAACACCATCCATCTTACTCATCAAGACCTGAGAATCAAGAACCCTATGGATCCATTAATCAAATTTTTTCTGCAAGGGTTCAAACCAGTGCATCTTTTACATTTGTTCCTCTCCCCTCCCCCCCCCCCCCCCCCCAACTTTCCCTGAGCTTCCACCTCCTCAATTGTTAAGTGCTGGACAGGATGTTTTGGCTTGATGCTTGTTCGTTTGAGGCAGGAAGATCATCTATCTATTGTAAAAGACATGGTGGATAGACCAAGTGAGGGAGTTAATAGAGAACTATTCAATGGGGATCTCAGACTTAGAAGTGGGCACATACCAGCGTAAAAAGATCATCAGAGAAAGAGTCCTGGCAGATTGTAACCTGAACTGGCAAGAAGGGGTGGGGGTGGTCAAAGCAAAGAGGTCTTTGGGTGGCCTGCATGATAAAAATAAGTCATGTTTTGAAGAGTACCTTGATGGCACCTTGGGGGCCAGTCACTGTTGTTCAAGATGAGGTCACGGTCCTTGGAGCTTAGGGGAAAAATTGGGAAAGACAGTGAAAAGGAGTGTCAAATGTGTTATTTAGGTGTCGTGGAGACTCTGGATTATGATGGGGAAGTGAGATAGGAGAATGAAGGACGTGCATGTGGTTAGTGGGTGGCACAAAGGGGAGGGTTAGTATGTTTATCAGAGAAATTGGGAAGAATGGAGCATGGGCTGTCATCAAGCAGTTCGTCTCCAAGAGTTGGGAGGAGAGACAAGACGTGGGGATAAGGAGACATTTGGGAGAACAGCTAATCAAGGCCTTCTCACCTGAGAACCGAGACAAATCAGCGGTCGTCCAAAGTTTTATTATTATATTATGTAAGAAACAATTCACAGACTAGGATTTTCTAGAACTAAAAACTGAATGTTAAAGTTAATGCAAAATCGCGCAGCTATTTTATTAGCTCACCTGATTGAAAGTCAGGGTGAGTTATTCTGATCACTTTTTGTCCATCATCCATCGTGAAGGTGGCGTTTGGGTCTTTTTCTCCCAACCCTCAGGCCACATTTTAATGAAATTTCACATGAGTAGTGGTTATATAGGGGCATTTGGGTTTTTCTTCAAATTGGGTTTCTGCTCATATTGAGGGGGTGTGGCCAAAATGACCCAATTTTTAGCTTAACTTGACATAGTCAAGATAAGCTATTGCCATCACGCGTGCGGAAGTCTGTTAGTCTGTGAGTCTAGTCTGTGACGTCTGTTCACATTTTCCTATAGCACGGGCTACACCCCGCAGTTCGTGTCTGATCGTCACAAAATTTCATATGCAGGTTTGGGGTCATGTCTAGATGTCCCCTTTTGGTCGCGATCGGGCAACCGGTATGGCTGCCCGAGCCCAAAACCCGAAAACCATTAGCACAGTCTACAGGTCGTATTTATGAAGGGATTTCATTGTAACTTGGTAGGATGTCTCTGTATAATGCCTAGATGAGAACGTCCCCTTTTGGGCATGATCTATCAACCGTGATGGCTGCCCAAGCCCGAAACCCAAAAACTTTTAGCACAGTCTGCAGGTCGTGTTTAATGTGGAGGGATTTCATTGTAACTTGGTAGGATGACTCCTTATGATGTCTAGATGAGAATTTCCCCATTTGGGCATGATCTGCCAACCATGACGACTGCCCGAGTCCAAAACCCGAAAACCTTCAGCACAGTCTACAGGTCATATTTATTGAGGAATTTCATTGTAACTTGGTGGGTTGACTTCATACAATGTCTAGATGAGAAAGTCCCCGTTTGGACGTGATTGGGCAACTGTGACGGCTACAGGGGCCCAAAGCCTGAAAATCTTTAGCACAGTCTGGAGGTCATATTTATGAAGGGATTTCATTGTAACTTGGTAGGATGACTCCAAATAATATCTAGATGAGAACGTCCCATTTTGATCGCGATCATGCAGCCTTGATGGGTGCCCGAGCCCAAAAACTTTTAGCATAGGCAAAAGGTCATATTTATGGAAGGATTTCATTGTGACCTGTTAGGTTGACTCCATATGATGCCTAGATGATGACATCCCCTTTTGGTCGTGATTGGTCAGTTGTGATGGCTACAAGTGCCTGAAGCCCGAAAACCTTGAGCACAGTCTACAGGTCATATTTATGAAGGGATTTCATTGTAACTTCTTAGGATCACTCCAGATGATGCCCAGATGAGATTGTCCCCTATGGTTGCGATCGTTCAGCCATGATGGCTGCCCGAGCCCGAAGCCCGAAAAGCTTTAGCACAGTCTACAGGTCATATTTATGAAGGGATTTCATTGTAACTTGGTAGGTTAACTTCATATAATGTCTGGATGAGAATGTCCCCTTTTGGACATGATTGGGCAACTCTGATGGCTAAAGGTTCCCGAAGCCCAAAAACCTTTAGCACAGTCTACAGGTCATATTATGAGGGGATTTCATTGTAACTTGGTAGGATGACTCCAAATAATGTCTAGATGAGAACATCCCATTTTGATCGCAATCATTCAGCCTTGTTGGGTGCCCGAGCCCAAAAACCTTTAGCATAGGTAAAAGGTCATATTTATGGAAGGATTTCATTGTAATCTATTAGGCTGACTCCATATAATGCCTAGATGATGGCATCCCCTTTTGGTCGTGATTGGTCAGCTGTGATGGCTAAAAGTGCCTGAAGCCCAAAAACCTTGAGCACAGTCTACATGTCATATTTATGAAGGGATTTCATTGAAACTTTGTAGGATCACTCCAGATGATGCCCAGATGAGATTGTCCCCTTTGGTTGCGATCATTCAACTATGATGGCTGCCCGAGCCCGAAAACCTTGAGCACAGTCTACAGGTCATATTTATGAAGGGATTTCATTGTAACTTGGTAGGTTGACTTCATATAATGTCTAGATGAGAACGTCCTCTTTTGGACATGATTGGGCAACTTTGACGGCTAAAGGTGCCCGAAGCCTGAAAACCTTTAGCACTGTCTACAGGTCATATTTATGAAGGGATTTCATTGTAACTTGGTAGAATGACTCCAAATAATGTCTAGATGAGAACGTTCCATTTTGGCCGTGATCATTCAGCCTTGATGGGTGCCCGAGCCCAAAAACATTTAGCATAGGCAAAAGGTTATATTTATAGAAGGATTTCATTGTAAAGCGTCAGGTTGACTCCATATAATGCCTAGATGATGACATCCCCTTTTGGTCGTGATTGGTCAACTGTGATGGCTACAGGTGCCCAAAGCCCGAAAACCTTGAGCACAGTCTACGGGTCATATTTATGAAGGGATTTTATTGTAACTTCACAGGATCACTCCAGATGATGTTCAGATGACATTGTCCCCTTTGGTTGCGATCATTCAACCATGATGGCTGCCCGAGCCCGAAGCCCGAAAACCTTTAGCACAGTCTACAGGTCATTTATGAAGGGATTTCATTGTAACTTGGTAGGTTGACTTCATATAATGTCTAGATGAGAACGTCCCCTTTTGGACACGATTGGGCAACTGTGACGGCTTCAGGGGCCCAAAGCCTGAAAACCTTTAGAACAGTCTACAGGTCATAATTATGAAGGGATTTCATTGTAGCTTGGTAGGATGACTCCAAATAATGTCCAGATGAGAACGTCCCCTTTTGGTCACGATCATTCAGCCTTGATGGCTGCCCAAGCCCAAAAACCTTTAGCATGTCTGTAGGTCGTATTTAAGGAAGGATTTCATTGTAACGTGTTAGGTTGACTCCATATAATGCCTAGACGATGACATCCCCTTTTGGTCGTGGTTGGTCAACTGTGATGGCTACAGGTGCCTGAAGCCCGAAAATCTTGAGCACAATCTACAGGTCATATTTATGAAGGGATTTCATTGTAACTTCATAGGATCACTCCAGATGATGCCCAGATGAGAATGTCCCCTTTTGGTTGCGATCATTCAACCATGATGGCTGCCAGAGCCCAAAAACCTTTAGCACAGTCTACAGGTCATATATATTAATGGATTTCATTGTAACTTGGTTGGTTGACTTCATATACGGTAATGTCTAGATGAGAACGTCCCCTTTGGATGCAATTGGGAAACTGACGGCTACTGGGGCCCGAAGCCCGAAAACCTTTAGCACAGTCTACAGGCCATATTTATGAAGGGATTTTAATGTAACTTGATAGGATGACTCGTTTTGGAATAATTTCACTGTAACTTGGTAACTTTTGTTGATATACGTTAACTGTGAGGGCCACATACATTAACTGTGAGGTCACATTAATCCACCCCTCAGCTCTTTAGTACAGTGTACACCTCATATTATTTTTATCATAAACATAGCATACAGGGAACAGAAATGAACATACTCCCAATTATCACAATTCTTGTCTTATTTCATAATCCTTTCATAAACATTGAACATTATCCTTTTCATCAAACACAACACACAAGTTAAGCTACAGTGTCATTGACACTTTCATTTAAAAATCTTCTCATGAACCAGCTGGCGCAGAGACTTCATATTTGGTATATAGCTTCCTTTTCAGGTGTAAACTCAGCTTGTTTAAGAGAAGTTCGAGGGGCAATATTTATCGTTGTTATGGGAGGGGCAAGAATTTTTGCCCCACCCAAAATTTCTATTTTCCAAACCGTGAGGCAGTTTGAACCAAATTTTATATGAAGTATTAATGGGTCATAAGTACTTCATTTATGTCAAAAAAGTTTTTTCAAAATGCCCCTCAGGAACTACAGGAGCTAAAAACAGAAAAAATCTCAAATGCTCATATTGCCAAAACTGCGCAGCACTTAGAATTCTTATTTGGTGGGAAGCTTCCTTAGGACAAACAGAATGGAATGGTAAAAAAAAACTGCTATCGGTTTTATCATAGGGTACTTTTTCGGGACTGAAAAAATGCTGAGTCAGCATTTTTTAACACTGTGGGTAATGGGGAAAATATTTAAGACTCTTCTTCTCCCAAACTTCTGCTCCAAAAGCTTTCAAATTTCACATATAAAATCTTTGGAAGATTTTTTCACATGTTTGTTGAAATCAAATCCCTGGGTCCATATTTGGGCTCTCTATGGGAGCCCAAATGTTTAAATTAGGGCAGTTTGTGCAATATTATTTAAAAATCTTCCCTCTTCAGATCCACCAATCAGAATCTTTTGATATTTGGTATGCAGCATCCTTAGGGGGTGAGATTCAAGTTTGTTCAAGCCGAGTCCCTGGGTTCATATTTGGGCTCCCTGTGGGAGCTCGAATTATAACTTAGTTCAAAATGAGGAATTTTCTTTAAAAATTTTCTTCTTCAGATTCAGCAGTCAGAATGTTTTCATATTTGGTATACAGCATCCTTTGGGAGGTGTGATTCAAGTTTGTTCAAGCCATGTCTCCGAGTTAATATTTGGGCTCCCTGTGGGAGACCAAATCATAACTTAGTTCAGTATGAGGAACATTCTTTAAAAATCTTCTTCTTCACATCCACTAGTCAGTATCTATTGATATTTGGTATACAGTATCCTTAGGGAGGTGAGAATCAAATTTGTTAAAGCCAAGGCCCTGGGTTCATATTTGGGCCCATATGTGGAAGCCCAAATTATAGCTTAGTTCAATATGAGGAATTTTCTTTACAAATATTTTTCTTTAGATCCAGTAGTCAGAATCTTTTGATATTGTGTATACAGCATCCTTGGGGAGGTGATATTCAAGTTTGTTCAAGTCAAGTCCTTGGGTTCATATTTAACCTCCCTGTGGGAGCCTGAATTATAACTAAATATTTTTCGAAAATCATTTTTTTTTTTTCGGATCCACCAGTCAGAATGTTTTGATATTTGGTATACGGTTTTCTTGATGGGGCAGATGCAAGTTTGTTCAAATCAGGACCCCTGGCTGATAGTTGTCAGTGTCAGGTGAGCGCACTCAGGCCCTTTGGGGCCTCTTGTTTCATTCAGGGAAATTTCTGAGAATTGAGGCAGGTTTACAATGTTGCAGTCTGAGGTAAAATAAAACTTCAATGCATTAAAACTTCAATGCAATTCAGAATTGCCTTGTCACTTGTACTAAATGCCTGTATCCACGCATGATTTGATTTCCATTTTGTTAAGTGTTATTGGACTGCCTGCAATGATAAATTTCCATCCATGCTAGCACAACCATAACACTAGAATGAATAGTAGTTGAGACCAGTGGAAGTTTAATATATAATCCAGTCCATCTGTGGTGTACCATTTCATTTTAAACAATTGTCTCCACCAACCCAATGGCTCTGCTACATGGGTATTCCCATATAATAAGCAGTAAAGCTAGTGGATAAAACAAGACAAGTCAAAAGTCAGAACAGCAGTGTAGTTGAATGGTTCAAAATAATTCAAATTGAAGCCTAAAACATAGGAATAAATCTGGCAGGCACTGAGCCTATTGAAAAGGAGGTGTATATATTTCTCTGAAGATGAAACTAAATTGAGGAGAGCACTTCTCTCCTGAACTAATTTTCAGGAAGGGGAAAAATTGCCCTCATCTACTTTTAAAATGCACAAGTCTGTGATGTTCTATAGTAATGATACATCACTTCAAACATCAAATGTGATCCATAATATAAAAAACAAAAAAAAAATAAATCTGGGCCATGGTATTTAGATTTCAAAACCAATGATGATATCAAAAATAATATCATTTGAAAAGCTGGTGACTCCATGTGGTACAGTGGAACCCTGTTAATTTAATAGCCACTTTGCCAATGAAAATTATTCAGTTAACAGGAGTATTCATTTAAGAGGGCTTGTGTCACTTTCCAGTGTTCTGGAGATAAACTTCAGTGGCGTAGATAAGGGGGGGGGGGGGCCCCACCAGAAGTTTTGTCGGAAATTTTTTGGGACCATTTTTAGGCGAATTTATTCCTAATAACATTAAAATGCTGGCTTTGGGGATAAAAACATGCCATTTGGGGTAAATTTTGGGTAAAAAAGACCAATTTTCAGTACATTTGCAGTAAACAACAGATTCTTTCTGTTTGTTTGGGTTTTTGTTGTTACACTGTCGGAAAATTTTTGGTCTCTCGGAAAATTTTGGGCTTGCCCCTCCGGCAGCGAAAAGCTATCTACGCCACTGATAAACTTGTGACAGAGCTCTGTCAAACAAGATATAATAGATTAAATGCCTGTATTGGATGTACAGAGCTCAAATAGGTCAACAGGTTACAAGATTGTTTATTCAGTTAACAGGAGTTTACTCTATAACCAATATTCAATTAACAGGTAAAATTTGTACTGGAGGTATGGTAAATGGCTTTGTGTTGGGGAAATTATATTCAATTAACAGGGTTATTCAGTTAAGAGATATCCAGTTAAGTGGGTACCACTGTGTTTTGCAATTTATACCTTTCCTGTTTAAAAAGTAATTCCTGCAATTTGTTACACCATGGATGATGTTTATTTTTGATTTCGGTAACTTGAAGGTAAATTTGTAGATTTGAACTTTACTCTTTTTTTAATTTTAATTTATGTAAATGAAAAAAAGAATGTCAAATTAGTGACTGACTTTTGGTAATACCTCTGAGCTGATTAATCAACTCTATGCTGCGGTAATCACAGGATAAACATATTAATATTTCATTCTCGGCAGACAAATAATTTGGAATGGTGATATGTTTTAATGGGTCGAGTGCTAGAAGCCACTATCAGGGCTTTCAAAGAATGTGGGTACCAGATCAAATGCAAAAGTTTTCCTTGCTGATGCTTCAGATTCAGTCAAACCCAAATAATATTTTGCTTTTATAAATATGTTCTATTACAAATTACTGGAGAGTGCTTTCATGGCACTCTCCAATAATTTGTAACAACAAATTTTGAATCACAAATTCAGACCACCAAAAATAAGGTAGCCCTCAACCAGTTAATATCTGGTTAAGGGCCTATATAACTAATGAAATTTTGTTTATTTTGAAATTCTCACCTCTCATATTCCTTAAATTCAGATTAAATATACACAAATTATACATCAGAATGAAGGTTGGGATGTATAGAACACGAAACACATATGTAATCAACTCATAGTCAACTGTAGGCACCACTGGTTCCTGGAAGTCTGCTACAGTATTCGCACCAGAACTGATAATAAAATAATATTTCATCAGAACAACTTGTGGCCAAATGTGCTTCATATATCCAAGAACAAAGCTAGGCATTCCAAACACTTTTGAATACAGCGATAGGACTGCATTTTGGAAAAGGACAACACTGTCTGCATTTTTATTGAAGATGGTTTCCATGCTCGACAGACATGCGCAAATCACTCGTTACCACGAATTTCCATCGAAAAACAAAATCGTAATTCTAAGAAATTTCAACAGGTATCATGATACCTTGCACTGAATATGGCAACTGTGCAATCTCTATCTAATAACAGTATGATGTATGAAGGCGATCTTTTTCATTATTTGATTTTAGACGGCGTTGTTTTTACATGCTTTTTCTGTCCGATGACGTCGACCGGAAATCGAAAGTATACTCCTTCGTAAACAAAAGCAATGGCTTTGGAATATTCCCCAATGCAGCTCTGTCGCCGTGTTTTGAAGAATTTTTATCCCCTAGCTTTGTTCTTGGATGTGTAAAGCACATTTGGCCGCAAGTTGTTTTCGTGAAATATTATTAAATTATCAGTTCTGGTGCGAATAGGGTAGCAGACGTCCAAGAACCAGTGGTCCTAACAGTTGACTCTACGAGTTGATTACACATGTGTTTCGTGTTCTATACATCACAACCTCCATTTTGATGTACACTTTGTGTATATTTAATTTGCGGTGCTACTAAATAACGAAAACAAACGAACATAAACGAAAACAAGTAGAAACAATGGCAAAATATTGGCTGATAAAGGTTTAAAATGGGTAGAAGGTGTGTGTACGGGTATGTTTTACTCATGTGTGAAATTTTATCCACTTTTGATGAGTATTTTGGTCATAACGAGGATTTAAAATGTGTTGCGTGACGCAGAACTTGTGTTCGTTAATTAGTCGCAGTTGACCTTCCCTACTAAATAACGAAAACAAGAAGCCAGACTGGATAATAAATTAGCTGTCAATATATTGAATCGGATTTGCGCTTGCATAAATGGTTGGTTTGAAATGTTGTCTCTTTTTATATTTTATATATTTATTATTATTATTTTTTAACTGGGATCTATTTGAATTTTCTTTATTGTCTATCTACTATGTTGGATGTTTTATTGTTTGTCAAACAATTCTACTGATGTACAACAAAGTTGTTTTTGTAATAAGCGACGCACTTTTGATTTTTTGTCAGTTATCGCTGAATAGGTCATTTTACGAGTCATTTCACAAAATGCAAAAACCCTTTGGTTAGCCCATCTCTGGATGATGATATAAATGCATGTGCCCGTAAAAAGGGCTGTTCTTCGGCGTGGACCACGCATGCTATCGCATCAGCTATTCGGCGGCCTTTGAGGTCTGTATATAATGTATAATTAACAGGAGTATTCAGTTAGCTGGTATTTGGTCACTTCTCCGTATTCTAGGGAAAACTGAACATTTCTTCTCTTATTATATCTTGTTTGAGTTTGACAGAGCCTGAAGATTAAATGCCTGTATTAAATACATGTAGCTGTCTCAGCTGTAGTTAATAACTGGTGCTTGTAGGTATAAGACAGTCTAATCCAATGACTGGCAACTTCCCAACTATGGGTCGACCTGAAGCAGGAAAGGACTGCGTCCGTATTAAATGAATGATTAAAGCACATGTACATTTTCTTCTGTCTTCGTGGTCTGGTGTAGGCCTGTGAATGGTTCTCTTTTGGTACTTGCAGGCAAAATACGGTCCAATCCGATGACAGGCAACTTCCCAACTATGGGTCGACCTAAGGCTGGAAAGGACTGCATCCGTATTGAATGAATTAATAATTAAACTACAGGTAAAAAAAAACGCAACCTGGGGTTGAGAAAAAAATCACAGCCATTGTCTTGTGTAGGCCTATGAATGGTCCTTTTTTGCTACTTACAAGCATAAGACGATCTAATCCGATGACGGGCAACTTTCCAACAATGAGACGACCTAAGACAGTAAAAGACTGCAGCCGTACTAAATGAAAAATTAAAGTACAGGTAAATTTCTTAAAGTTATGTTAAAGCACCCGAATTATCAACCGAGGAATGTGGAAATGGAAAACATGAAAATAAAAAGGACAATTTTAAACCAGCCATGTTAAACTTGTGTTGATATGCCGGTCCAAAGTCCGGGTAAATTGGTGATGGGAATTGTCATGCAAGTAGTACCGGTAATAAATATATAAAATATATAAGATACAAAATTTCAAACCAGCCATTTATGCAAGCGCTAATGCGATTCAATATTGACAGCTAATTAATTATCCACTGTCGTTTCTTGTTTTCGTTAGTAGGGCAGGTCATTGCGACTAATTAACGAACACAAGTTCTACGTCACGCAACACATTTTAATCCTCTTAATGACAAAAATTCTCATCAAAAGTGAATAAAATTTCACACATGAGTAAAACATACCCGTACACACACCCTCTATCCCTTTTAAACTTTTATCAGCCTATATTTTGCCATATTTTACTTGTTTTCGTTTGTGTTCGTTTGTGTTCGTTTATGTTCGTTTGTTTTCATTATTTAGTAGCACCCTTACTTTGAATTGAAGGAATATCAGAGGTGAGCATTTTCAAAATAAACAAAATTTCATTACTTATATAGGCCCTTATATTTTTGGCCAAATGTGCCTTACATATCCAAGAACAAAGCTAGGGGATCAAAATTCTTCAAAACACGGCGACAGAGCTGCATGGGGGGAAATTCCAAAGCCTTTGCTTTTGTTTACGTAAGAGTATACTTTCGATTTCCGGTCGACGTCATCGGACGGAAAAAGCATGTAAAAACGAATGCTGGACATCTCGGCACCTGGACAAGTCGACACCTGGACAAGTCGGCACCTGCATTGGACAACTCGGCACCTGCATTGGACAACTCGGCACTTACATTTGGACAGGTCGGCACTTCGTGTTAGTCAACTCGGCACTTGTGAAGACGTTATAAAAATGTTTTCTAAATCATTTTCAAAACGAAATATTTACATTACCTGAGTCCTACCTGAGTTTTCCGCCTGTTTACATTCAGCCGTAAATATATATTTTCCATAAACGTCACGAAAGGGGGTATAAATACATCCTTTTGTAATGAGTACGTACTTATATATTTCCGTTACCAGCCCACACCACAAGGAGGTAATAAACAGGACTTTGTGGGCCATCTGAAAATAAAAAGGTAGATAAAATTAGTGGTACATGAAATAAATAAAATGAAGAAGTAATTATTAAAAAAATATAGCAAACTACCCAGTTTCCTAAATTGTGGCCATATATCAGTGCACTTTTTTTTTCAATTCCAGCATCGCCCACCTGTTATCAACACTGATTCAAAACAGCATAATATCTCAATTGCTTTACAAAACTATACAAAATTGCAACATACCTTTAACCACTGCAACAATGTCTAAGAAAACCCCTTTAACCCTTTTGAAAACGAAAACGAATGTAATTGGTCATCTACAGGGGAGTAATTGTTTCACTGACAATAAAATATAACAATTAAATATATCAACTTACAAAATGTAATCATTCATCAGTTACTTAATCCACGTGCTACTCCTGCCTTTTGTTCTGTTGTTCTGTTCATGGTCCATATATTCCGGCGCATTTCTTCAGTAGTTGGCTGGATGACATCTCCCCATCAGCATACTTCTCCCACAGCTCAAACAGTCTACCTTGTACTTCTTTGGTTTCTTTTCTCTGTTCCCGTTGCAGTTTACCTTCCGACATCATCTTCAACGTTGTTGGGATAGCAGTTGCTTCTCTGTACAACTCCAGTATGAGCAGGTAGAATGGCACACGTCCCCTGTTATTCATTCTGCTATTCAGCCGGTTATGCCAACCCTCTACGTCGTTGTTGGTTCGTATGCTGGACATGAAGACACTCCAATTGTTTACTTCAAAAATACTGCTCTGGATCCATGTTCGCTCAATGTAGTCTACTAATGATCTCAATGCTGGAGTGCCGGCTTGGTCGACGAGTTTCTCAAAGGCAGGCTGGATATGTTCTGGTGGTAGGAAAGGTAAAGCCATTAGTCTTCTCACATATTTGTAGACCGTGTCCCTCGTGTTGTATTCGACCTGAAATAAAAATAATAAATAATAATTAATTTTTAACGAGAAAACGGTAAAGTTCAAGTCCCATGTGTTGTGATCTGTTGTAGCTATTGATCTTACCTAATGTAGTGACTAGAATCGTACAACCAGTTTCAAAGATAATTAGCGTACAAGACTTGGAAACAATAAAAAAAAAGTAAATAAAAATATTTTTTCTGAAGAAAAACAAGACTCTATTCCAAAAAAAAAAATAAAAAATAAAAAAATTTAAAAAAAAGTGTTAAAAAATCACTGAATACATACCTGGAGACCAACTTCTTGTACTTTTCTAAAAACGGCCTGCGACCAGTGGAATACGCAGCCTTGGATTGGGTAATCCGGATAACGTCGTCGAAGGGCGACCCAGAGTCCACATTCAAAATCTACTACTATCTTCTGTAGAGAAATGGCATCCGGTAGCTTTCTGTCGATGGCTCTCAAGATTGCATAATAATCGTCCGCACGCTTCCCTGACATGACACAAAAAATCAATGGCACCTGTTTAATGCTACCAGAAGACTTTACAAAGGCGTGGATGGTGAACAGCTGCGTCCAAGGTGGGTTCACGACTCGAAAAGTTCCGTCCATGTACCATGTCTTGGCAGAGGCTAGTAAATCAAGCTGTCGATACAATATTATCGGTTCTATGAAATCTCTCACTCACTCTCACAGTCATGCTTCTATTACTACTACTACTACTAATGATATTAATACTAACAATAATAATAATAAGCATATAATATTAAATTAAATAATGTACCTGAACAACAGTTTTGACGGCCAAGAATTTCCCTGGTTCTCTGGAATGTGTGTGCTGTTTTGCCCCTTCTCTAAAAGAGTCTCCATTTTGAATTACTGTGGCTGGACAGTAGTTCTTCTTGTTGCGTACCGTACATCTCCATATCGTGTTCTCGCTTTTCTGTTTTTTCACGGTGAAACTGTAACCATCATCATGTACGAGCATTCTTTTTTGTCTCTGTGACCCATTCTCTACAATGTGGTAGTCTGGCAGGTTCTGATCAGCTGTCGTTGTCGTTATGGCCGTTTCGTCACCAACAAGTACTGATTCTTCGTTCACCGAAGGTGGCATCTGGAAAGTGTTGCTGATGTTGAATGATTCTGCTGTCCGTTCCATTGCCTCTGTAACTGTTTCAAAGGAGTGACTGATGACAAAAGTTGCGTCATTTCCCTGAGTATGAGCTGGAGGGTCATCGGTGATCGCTATCTCTGTGGTACTCATCACCTGTAAATAAAAGAGTAAGACGAATTTATTGAGAGATAGATAGATAGATAGATTGATAGAGAGAGTGAGAGAGAGAGAGAGAGAGAGAGAGAGAGAGAGAGAGCTCATATTGATAAAATTTCGAAAAGATAATAGAAAGATGGACCTTTCGCGACTTGCAGAAAAATTAAAAGGATGTTACCGAACTTTTTTTTTTTTTTGGGGGGGGGGGTATTATTTAAATGCATCAAATCGTTTTGAGTTCTTGATTCAGTATCCTCATTTGGACCAAGGCATGGGCCACACATCCAGTCGATGTCGACGCGGTCTCTTATGGCATCTCTGTACTGCTGCTGCGTTACACCAGTGTTGCAAGTTCGGTGTTGCCACCGATTGCAACCATCGCAATTTAATGCTTGCTGACGTGGACGAACCACGGAATTACAATCAATACATAAGTCTGAAGACATTATGGAAATGATGAAAATGCTATGCCAATCAGCATATTTATATCCTCTTCTTGATGAGGCCATTGCAAAAACAACAACAAACATCAAGGGCTCGCCGAAACACATATGAACAGAACTAATCAGTGATCAATACTTATCTTTACTTGAAAAATGCCGACTAAGAATGTATCGATAGCAGTTTACAGAACTAATCATCAAATCAAAACTTCTCAAATGCCGACTAGTAATATTAGAGGTGCCGACCTGTCCAACACCAAGTGCCGAGTTGTCCAACACCAGGTGCCGACTTGTCCAATCCTAGGTGCCGAGTTGTCCAGATTAGCTGGTGCCGACTTGACCAGGTGCCGAGTTGTCCAGATACCGTAAAAACAACGCCGTCTAAAATCAAACAATGAAAAAGATCGCCTTCATACAGTATACTGTTATTAGATGGAGATTGCACAGTTGCCACATTCAATGCAAGATATCATGATACCTGTTGAAATTTCTTAGAATTACGATTTTGTTTTTCGTTGGAAATTCGTGGTATCGAGTGATTTGCGCATGTCTGTCGAGCATGGAAACCATTTTCAATAAAAAAAATGCAGACAGTGTTCACCTTTTCCAAAATGCAGTCCTGTCGCTGCACTAGAAAATGATTTGAATGCCTAGCTTTGTCATTGAATATCTGAAGCACATTCGGCCACGAGTTGTTCTTGCGAAATATTATTTTATTATCACTTCTGGTACGAATACGATAGCAGACTTCCAGGAACAAGTGGTGCCTGCTGTCAACTCTATGAGTTGATTACATATGTGTTTCGTGTTCTATACATCCCAACCTTCATTTTGATGTATAATTTGTGTGTATTTAATCTGAACTTAAGGAATATGAGAGGGGAGAATTTCAAAGTAAACAAAATTCCATTACTTTTATAGCCCCTTAATATAAAAATCTTTTTCCTACCTTCAAAAATGCCACTATAGGTACAAAAATGCCACTATAGGTACAAAACCCTATGGAGAGCCCTATGTTAATTTTGTACCTCAAGTGGCACCATTGGGAGATCGGGGTTTCAGTGTTAAATGCTTGTACCCAGAGTGGCACCCTTGGGGTAGGGTGAATTCAACCTAAATGCTTTTCGCCGGAGTGACAGCCACGGGTAAAATGGCATTTGAGGGCCACGACACCCTATGGAGAATCCTGTCTTAATTTTTCTGCCACAGTGCCAACATTGAGGTATGTGGAATTCAGTGTTGAGTATATCGAGTCACGGGGTAGAGGCCTCCCAATTACTTTATACTGACAGGCTTAGGTGGGTTTGTCTTCCATACACTTTATATACTGACAAAATGTTCTGCTTTTTTAAAACTTGCTACCTAATATACATCACTCGACTGGTGAAGTTTTTTCTATTTATTACTGGAACACACGACATATAAAAACACTGTCAGATTTAGACTGGGTGTTTTTTACACGCGAATGTCTTATAAATCCGATGTGAATGTGTGTCTTGCAGTCAATTTGTAATACAACACTCCGCTACTCAGAGAAAAACATATCTCTCATTGCGGTTGAAACTATTCTACAAATAGCTCATGTAAGAGATACATTTTCAAACACATGTTTAAAATAATTCACTAAATGCAACTGTGGAGAATAGTTTCAGCCGTAATGAGAGATATGTTTTTTATCGACAGGCAGTGTTGTGTTTTCAATACTTTTTCAAAACTGCTTTAAGCTGATTTCAACAATTCACCGTTAGATATTACAGTGACATTAACCCCGAGAAACAATTTCATTTTTACACTACAAAACATACAGTGAATGTTTTGCAATGTAAACTGTTTTACCGCCATAAAAAGAATAGCTTTTCCTTTTAACCAAACTGAAAAAGAAAAGCTATTCTCTTTTATGCCTGTATTAAATTCGTAACAGATATTGATACGAATTCAGCAAAAGAAGGCGCAATTCTGAGATATCGTTCTGAAACAAACCTTAACCACATTTAAAATCATGCTTGGCAGAATCATTTACTCCTCAGATGTTTTTGCTACGCATTGTCAGTCTTTCCCTCCAAATTATTTTTGGAGGGGAAGAGTGACATTCTGGCGGTGAAAACTAATACATTGAGTATTTCATCCGCCCAAATCTAACCAATGGGGACAAGGCGCGTGAAATACTCATTGCATTATTTTCTGGCGCCTTTTGATATCCCCTAAATGACTGTAAACACACTTTGGCGGGGTCATAAACACAATTTTCTTATGGTTATGAAACTTGAAACATCTGTTGAAATAGAATTTCCACCACAAGACTGCGGGTGTAAGGGGATCAAGCATTACTGTGGTTAGAATTATCTGAGAAATAATTCATGATTTCTTCATTATAAATTATAGAATCCCCACAGGACTCTGAATGCAGTTAGCTGATGGAATATCGCAGTGTGAAAAATAGACCTGCTTATAATTTCCCCAATTTGTCTCTTCTGTGTGGAAGGATGTGAATTTTATATATTATACATGTGGACAAAATGTAATTACATACCACACTTGAAACACTCTCTTGGTAATGTGGAATTCAGTATTTAAAAAAACCTAATAAACTAAGTGACATTTTTTCTCTCTCTCTCTTTAAGTGTTGAGATGCGATTTTGTTTCGAGCGCACGTGCCCCCCCCCCCCCCCCCCCCCGAGTGAACTTGGCAGATGTCTGACTTGAGTGTAGATTTTTGAGATAAAAAATATTATGTACCTGTTACTGGTAGAAAAAATGAGAGTTTTTTCCCTTGCAGTGGAGTTTGTTAATTCCATCTAATTTTTCAATGCCAGAGGCCTATTTTTCTTCCCACACTGTGGATTTTGAGTTGGCGAAAAAATGGTTGAGTTTGCTTTTCTTTTTGTAATGGAAATATTCCTGCCATCACTACCCAATGAGATGTTTCTCTCTCCCCAGATTTGACTGATACATTGAGTATTTCATCACCCATCATCTGACCAGTGTGGACAAGGCGCGTGAATTACTCAGTGCATTATTTTCTGCCGCCTTTTGCTTTCCCCTAAATGACTGAAAATACACTTTGGCGGGGTCATAAACACAAGTTTTTTATGGTTATGAAACTTGAAACATCTATCGAAATATAATTTCCACCACAAGACTGCGGGTGTAAGGGGGAAAAAACAAAGATCACGCTGTTATCCCAAGAAAATAATCTGTGGCAAATAAGCAAGACGGTTCGAGGGTAGAGATGTCTTTGAGTATTTCTCAAAAGCTTAATATTTGGTAGTTGTTGTTATACCGTTTCCAGATGTGGTGAATTACAAAATATCCCCTTTTCAGACACACCATGGTGTCAAACTTTTGTTATACAATGCACATCACCACATTCATTCATTCATTTTTAAAAAAGTGGCTAGTCTCTTATTTCAGTTATTTTCTTTGTGTTTTAATCTAAAATCAAGGACAAATAATTGGATTTTTTCCCAATTATTTGTATGCCGTGTTTTGGTGGTTCACGATCGGTGATTGTATAATCCGCCGACCTCCCCCAAGGAAAGTGAAAAAATTATTTGATTTTTGAGGGGAAATTTAGTGATATATCCTGTTACCTAAAATGATGCTCTGAGTAAAAAATCTATGGCGTCTGTAAATTTTTTTCGAGTGGAGTGACAGTTATGGATAAGACTTTCCTCTGTTGGGGACCACGTCACCGCTGACTGCCACGTCAGAGGGAAGGAATATCACTGAAGAAGTCTTTCACACGCTTTTTTTTTCCACTGGTTAGATTCAGGTGGGAGAAAAATTGAAATGAAAAAAGTTAAACAAATTTTGGTTTCAATACATTTTCTGAATGTTGTTTCTGAATAAGAAAATGACTTTCAGCGAAAGTATAAATAGGCGGGGGTGGGTGAGGGATGGTTCACACATGCTTTGGAGCTAACAAGACTGAAAGACGTGATTTTGATCTCCTCTGACGAATAAAAAAAAGATGAAGCGGTCATTAGTAGACTACAGTGATTAAGATGATAGCGATATAGAAGATTTTGTAAGCAGCAAAAAACAGAGGTTGACTGCTAAGAATGCAAACTCCATATGGAGATTGTATTCTATTCACCCTAAGTTATTCTGGCAATCCAGAAAATTTCACTCAGAATCCCATATGTTGAAGTGACTTTGAATCAATTCGATGTCAACAATCCATTTGAGTTTCTAAGTAAAATGTTTCAATCAATGGTGGAAGATGTAAAAAAGGAATGTGGTATACAAGACAACGACCCCATGAGGATATCCATCCACCATCCAGGTCTTGAGGTAGGTATTTGTATTCCTTTTACAAAGGCTATGGGGGTAAATGGTAAAACAGTGTTAGAGGAAATTGAAAAAGTTATTCAATCAAATGAGAATTTTACTATCCATGATGGTAAGTTATCTTTAGAAATAACACACACTTCACTATCACATGGGTTGGGGTGAAATGCGCCCATTTCATTTGCATCTGTTGGCAAAAATGGTTGGAAATAAGAAAAGTATTGTTGAAATTAAAAACTCCTGTGATTCCATGTGTCTGGCACGCGCTGTTGTAGTAGGGAAATGCTATGTTGATAAAGATAATTCAGACCTTTGGCGTAAGAAATGGAAAAACATAAAATTTTCTGATAGACCGACACAAGAAAATGAGGCAAAGGCATTAATGGAGAAAGCAGGTGTTGATTATAATAAACCTTGTGGATATGAAGAATATCATAAAATTCAAGAGTTACTCTCACCAGACTATGTGATCAAAATTCATCCACAATTTGTCAAAGAAACGTTCCTATTTGAACCACCACAAACTACAAAAGATAGTAAAGTTATTCATATCTATCACCATGACCGTCATTTTGACACCATCACTAAAATTACAGGGTTTTAAGGGTGTGTTTACTATTGTGAATATTGCAATGTAGCCTTTAATAACAGTGAACGTCATAGATGCCCGAAAGGATGTGTATGTTATTCTCCACTACCATGTACACCTGAACATCCTGTTCACTGTCACACATGTAATAGAGACTTTGTAAGTTCATCTTGTTACAGAAATCACACAACTCTATTACAGAACCAAGAAAAATCAATCTGTCAATTAGTGAAGAAATGTCTATCATGTAAAATGCACATATATCCAGGGAGCGGAGAACACATCTGCACTGGCTTCAAGAAATGCAAATATTGCCATCAATTAGTCAAAAGCTAACATTATTGTTTCATTCCAAAATACAAACCACCCAAGAAAGACAAAATGCCAAAAGTACCCTTTGTGTTTTATGATTTTGAAACAACTCAAGACTCAGGTCTCCACGCCCCAAATTACTGCGTTGCACACCGTGCATGTGGGGAATGTATTTGCAAGCCTATAGATCAAGAATGTATTTTCTGTGACAAAGATGGAAGAAGGGAATATATTTTTAAAGGAGAATCTACTTTGAGTGATTTTTGCAATTGGCTTTTCAGTAAAGAACATGACGGGGGTAACAGCAATTGCTCACAATTCAAGAGGGTTCAATGCACAATTTATCTTAAGACATCTCATTGAAACTGTTACATCAAAACCCGATGTCATCATGAATGGAAACAAAATTATTTCTCTGAAAGCTTGTGGTGTTAGACTCATCGATTCATTGAGTTTCCTTTCTATGAGATTGGCACAATTCCCTAAAACATTTGGTTTAAGTGAACTTGCAAAAGGTTATTTTCCTCATCTGGCAAACACAAAATCATATCAAAATTACATTGGCCCTTATTTAGATGCAAAATTATTCATGCCTGATTCTATGTCCCCTTCAGGCAGAGAAGAATTCATTAAATGGTACAATCAAAAATTTACTAGTAACGCCACTTTCAATTTTGCCCAAGAAATGGACATGTACTGTAAATCTGATGTAGACATCCTCCGTAGAGGGTGCGGGGAGTTCAGAAAAAAATTTATTGAATGTGATGGGATAGATCCTTTCAGGGAAGCTGTGACTTTAGCTGATGCCTGTAATAAAGCTTGACGGAAAAATTCAATGCCAGAAAACACAGTTGCCATCATTTCAGACATAGGATATCCCACTGCTGTTCGGTATTCCATGAAAGCCATTAGATTCTTATAGCTACTAGCACAAGAAGAAGGCATACACATTCAACACGCACTAAATGGTGGGGAAACTAGAATTGGAAATTATCATGTAGATGGTTTTCACAAAGAGACAAACACAATCTATGAATTTTATGGATGTATGTGGCATGGATGTGAAACTTGCTATCCTGACAGATTCGAGAAAAATCCAATCAATTCACAATTCTATCAATCTCTGTACAACAAAACCCAAGATCGCATAAAACATTTCAAATCATTGGGGTATAATATAAGAGGAATATGGGAACACGAATTTGACCATCTATGCAAAACAGAGCCAGATGTTCAAGCTTCTATAGATACATTTTTTCCACACATGGATCCCATTCAGCCACGTGAGGCATTGTTTGGCGGGAGAACAAATGCCATCAAATTACATTACAAAATTGATGAGAATACAGACACAGAAATTAAATACATAGACATTTGTTCACTCTACCCATATGTCAATAAACACAGAGAATAGCCAGTGGGACATCCAGATATTCTTACAAAGGAAAATATAGACACTAACAAAATAAGGCAATACAGAGGGCTTATCAAGTGTAAGATTCTACGACCTCAAAATCTTTTTCTGCCAGTTCTCCCCATTCATTGCAACAAGAAAATGTTTTTTACACTTTGCAAAACGTGTGCAGAACAGGAAACAGATCACTGCCAACACACACCAGAACAACGTGCGATAGTGGGTACATGGACATCTGTTGAACTTGCCAAATCACTGGATTTGGGATACCCTAATTGAGACTTATCAGATTTGGCATTGGGATGAATGGTCTTCAGAGATTTACAAACATTATGTGAACAAGTATTTAAAAATGAAACAAGAAGCTGGCGGGTTTCCAGATTGGGTGAAAACAAAAACAGATAAAAACACATTTAAAAAAGATTATGCACAGATTGAAAACATTTATTTAGAAAATGTTGAAAAAAACCCAGGAAAAAGATTATTTGCCAAAACCATGTTAAATTGTCTCTGGGGAAAGAATGCACAAAACAATGTCAAAAGTAAAACTAAATATTTAAATGAAGCCTCAGAATATTTTGATATAATACAGAGCAAAGACAAAATTGTGAACAATGTGGAATTTTTGGACCATGATCAGTTTGTTTTAGTAAACTACATTGATACTACAGATGTTTACAATCCACACAATTCAGCCAATGTTGTCATAGCTTCATTTGTCACAGCCTATGCACGTATGGAATTGTACAAAGTTTTAGAACAATTAGGAACACGAGTTTTATACTTTGACACAGACAGTTGTATTTACATCCATAATCCCACACTTTCGAACCCCAAAATTGTAAATAGCAGGTTAGGTGAGTGGACAGATGAACATCCAGGGGCAAAAATCACAGAGTTTGTAGGATTAGGGCCAAAGAATTATGGATACAAATATATTAAAGATGGAGAAATACATACCACATGTAAAGTTAAGGGTATCACATTAGATTACATGGCATCACAAAAAGTCAATTTTGAAAGCATGATTGAGTGTGCACGAGACAGAGATAATTACAAAATAAACATTGAATACACACATAAAATTAAACGTAATAAAAACAGACAAGTCACAAGTGAAGCACAAACCAAAACATTCAGATCTGTATACACAAAACGTTTTGTAGTAGATAAATATGATACCCTACCCTATGGGTTTAAGATATAAATATTCATCACAAAAACTCATTTCGACTTTGAACAGGTAGCAGGGAAGATGTCTCTACCACTCGAGCCTGCTTTCCCTAATTATTTATCAGAGTTAAGAAGACTTTGAAAGTTTTCATTG
The DNA here is from genome assembly GCA_031216915.1 of Pictodentalium vernedei. Classification (NCBI taxonomy): domain Eukaryota; kingdom Metazoa; phylum Mollusca; class Scaphopoda; order Dentaliida; family Dentaliidae; genus Pictodentalium; species Pictodentalium vernedei. The sequence goes on from CM062289.1 coordinate 236,008,383, forward strand.
GACTTTCTACCTAGTCTTACAATTGAAAAAAGAAGAATTAGCCAAAGCTGGATTTTTCTGTGTTGGGGGTGGTAAAGTGAAGTGTTTTGTATGTGGACAAGGTTTACATAATTGGGAAGAAAAGGATATTCCTTTACAAGAACATGTCAAGTATTCTACAAATTGTCCTTACATGAAACTTATTAGATGCTGTCAGTTATATAAACCACCCACATGTATGCAAACACCTCCCGATAAAATATTAGCAGTCATGGATAATGGGTTCACTTTAAAACAAATATTTTCAACAATGAAAAAATATGATAAAACTCTAGATGATTTTCCAGATTCAAATTCATTATTTGCACTCATGGTCATAGATGATCAAAGTACATCATCATTTAGTAAAATAATTGGCAATCATGCCGCAGTACATTTCAGAAATAAGTTAAGTGATTTATTTACTGACGGTCCAGCAAATGATTTTCCTGACTGTTCCGATGAACAGAGTACGTGGTGTAACGTAATATCTGATGCACAAAGTACATCAGAACAGACAAAAGAATCATCGGTTTGATTTCAACCATGGAACCAGTAAGACACATCTTAGAAAACAAGATCACACGTAAGGCATTATTATATGCATTTCAAATGATCACTCCTGGCTATCTAACAATAACAAAAGATTTCATTCAAAATCAATTAGAAAAAGATGGAATGTATTGGTAATTTTGTAATGCATTACAAATCATGAATGCTTTTTACAAAGATAATTTAGAAAATATTTGGACAAGAGTTATGTGGAATTTTATTATTTATGATGAACAAATCATGAATTATTTATATAGACAATGTATGCCACAAATAGATCAGAGTTCTTCAGAAACTTTATTTGAATTAAAAGTGCCCTTAAAAAGAAAACCCACTCATAGAAATGAAGAAGCTATGGAAATAGAAAGTCAATGTTTTGATATTCCTTTTGGTAGAAAATAAAAATAATGGGATCAAGTGAATGTTTATTGTTTCAACACCCTTGTAAAATCTTTATTTCAGGGCCTAGTGGTTCAGAATAACTCTTAAAAAGAAACAAAAATGAAAGTTAGCGATACAGTACGTATTAACAAAAGCAAACATACATTTGAAAAAGGGGTATTTACCAAATTGGACAAAAGAATTATTTAAAATCACCCATGTAAAACATACACACCCAACCACTTATACACTTGAAGATATGGGTGGTGAAAATATACAGGGGACATTTTATCCACAAGAAATTCAAAGTGTAAAAGATGATAAAAAATATATCATTGATTCGGTTCTCGTACAACGTCCTAGACGTGTTGGTCAGAAACTCATCAAGGAACTTAAAGTACATTGGGGAGGGAATCCAACGCACTTCTCTAACAACTGTAAAATACTCCTGCAGTTCGCACATACCCACTACCATCCATTGGCCGACCACCACCATACCTCATATCACCTTGTCTGTACGCCTCTGTATGTATCCAATGGTACGAAACGCCCTGGTAAAAAAATATCTGTGGGAAGCTCATAGTCTGATAGGCAATAAGAGATGTAGATGGAGAAGCAATCAGTCCGGAGGCATGGATGGCAGGTCGCCAGGTGACCTGGTAGGTAGGTGGACAGGGAGTGAGGATGATAGACAGTCATGCAAGCTGGTTGGCATGCAAGGATACACTAAAGAAAGTGGGAAGGCTAGGAGGGAGGCAGTCAGGCTGGTAGGCATGTGGGTTGCTAGACAGCGAGAGGGGCAGGGTGACATGCCAAGATCAGCATACCAGGTATGCCGGCTGGCAGATGGGGTGAAAGCCAAAACAGAGAGACAGGCAAACAGTGCAGGATGTCTAACACTGTCAGGCAGACAAGAAGATCGGCTGATCGGTGTGCGAGTGGGTAGTATGGCTGGAAGGGCAGACAAGAGGTGCATGTAGGATGCCATGTAGGTTAGTAGGCAAATAAGGAATGGCTGTAGTTGAGCAGTAGGTGCTTAATTAGGTAGCAAAGTCGGAAAGAAGGCGGGGAGACCAGGTCAGATCAGTGTTTTAAGACGGACTAGCAGAGTGGTAGGTAGTATGGAAAGCATGCACAGACTGACATGCAGGCAGACAATGGCAAAAGATGGGGTGACAGACAGGAAGACTGTATAGCGGGTAGGCCTCCTGTCAGGCAGGTGAGCTGACAGACAAGATGGTACCCAATAGACACCCACAAGGCAGGCAGAAAGGTAGGTGGACTAGCTGGCAGCCAGTCTGACTGGTAAGCAGACAGCCAAAACTGTTAGCTGGACAGACAGGTAGGCTGGATGGTGAGTAGTCGGGAAGACAGGAAGGTGGGAAGGCAGGCCATCATTCAGCCTGATCGGTAGACAGTGAAGATGACAATCAGCCACACACACACACACACACACACACACACACACACACACATGTCTGTGTCATTTTATTTTTGCAAAATGAAAATTATTTTTTGTTCAAACAAAAAAAACTTAGTTACTTTCTTGTTCCTTTCTTGTTTGAACAAAAAGTTTTTTTTATATTGGAACAAAAAAACTTTTAGTTACTTTTTTGTTTGGAGAAAAAAAATATTATTTTTTATTTTTTTTTATTTTTTATTTTTATTTTATTTTTTTTATTTTTTTTTATTATTTTTTTATTTTTTTTTTTTTTTTTTTTTTTTATTTTTATTTTTATTTTTTTTATTTTTATTTTTATTTTTTTTTATTTATTTTTTTATTTTTTATTTTTTTTTATTTTTATTTTTTTATTTTTTTATTTTTTTTTTTATTTTTTATTTATTTTTTTTTTTCCACAAAAATAAAAATTATATTTTTTTTTTGTGGAAAAAAATAAATAAAAAAAATAAAAAATAATATTTTATTTTGTAAAAAGGAAAACAACTGAGGTGGTGACATCTTCCAGATCTGTGATCAAAGATGGATGTAAGCCTTCTTTAATGTACATTCCTTCCCCTCCTCTTTTTATGGCCTTCTGTTCCCTCCTACACCTATCCACACACCCCTTACTTGGTTTGCCCATTCCCCATGTCTTAACAACGTCTCGGTTAAGCCCATGACATCAAATTCCTCTGTCTCAATCAATGTAGCATATTCACTTACTTTCCGGTGGAGACGGTGGATGTTGCAACAACCCACTTTCAGGGTACTGAGATTCATTGCCTTCCGCCCACTTATCCCATTGTTTTCTGATGCTAATCTTGGTAAACTTATTCTGCCCACCTCGCTCTTGCTTCGCCCTACCTGTGTCCACTCTTGCCATACTTGCCTATGGACTCCCACCCAGCTCCTCTCCAAAAATGGCTCTGCTACCCAAAAAGATGATATCACCCATTACCCATTTCCCGTGTCCTGTCAAGATGCACCCCGTCACGCCCGCACATGCTAGTGTTGCTGCAAAAAACGTGTCCCAATGGTCGATAAAGGGTATGCCCAGCCCAGGTCAACACTGTAGTCCTCCAACTGCTCATTTAGTGCCAAATCCTTGAGTTCCATTTGGTTTCACCCTCAAGGAGTGGAAGGTCCCCCGATACGACTACTCTTGCATTCCTACTTAGCAGTTTGCCGACTAGACCTCTGTACGTCTCCATCAGACTTACTGACCTTCTCTCCACGATATTGTTGGCCCAACATGGACCACCACTACTGGATCGGATCCTGACCCAGCCACAACACAATACCATATACCTGGTCCCTCAAATCCTCCACCTTCGTCCCCAGAAAGCATACGACTGTTCGATTCGAATTATCGGGACCACAAAACCATATTGTCATCCCCACGTACAATGCTACTCCCTGCTACAACCAATTTTCCTCTTCTGTCACCAGTTCCTATATCATCTGCACCTCCCCTCGTTTTGCATGTCTCAGACCATCTCTTTCTCTTCACCGCCCTCCTTACCCCATATGTCCTAGCAACATGAACAACCATCTCACTTCCCTCAATGCCCACCTCACTCTCATCCCTAATTGATGCGAAATAAAAAAAAAACACCTAAGAAGTAATGCTCACTCATGCAAACGATCTTATGACATCAGTGGGTAAAGCTGCTTTGGGAATAAAAAAGACAGAAACAAGAAGAACCGAAACATCAGTCTGTTGTTCGTTCTCAAAGAGTGAAGACACGTAAAAGACAATCTTATTCAAAACGAAATTCAAGACCACTTGATATATTTCATTAAATTATGATGTTAAATGGATCTTGCAAGCATTTTTGTAGCGGATTTGATCCAGATAATGTAACACCAACATCAAGTGGTGTCAAAAATATTGGTGAGATTGAGCAATTTCCTATTGCATCTTTAAACAATTCTTCACCAATAGAATTTTTAATTCCAAGACAAACAACCAAGTGGTTAGATCTTTCATCGTCTACACTTGAGGTTCAATTCAAAATTACAAAGCAAGAAGATGGGAGTGTATTGGATGATGATACAAATATTACTCCCATCAATAATTTCTTTCACAGCATGTTCAGTAAAATTGATGTGACACTGAATGGTAATTTGATAACCACCAATACAGACATGTATCCTTATCGAGCATTTTTTGAAAATCTGTTAAGCTATTCAAAAGATGTGAAAAAAACACATCTAGCTGCTAGTGAGATGTGGTATATAGATACCCCTGGTCAGCATACTGCAATTGCTAAAGATTCCGCAAACAAAGGTTTGATTGAACGTCACAAATTAATTGCAAACAGTAAATCTGTACAACTAAGAGGAAAATTGCATTTAGATCTGTTTGTGCAAGAGAAATATTTACCAAATGGTGTGTAAATGAGAGTTAAAATTCATCGTGCTCCGACTAAATTTTGTCTGATTGGTGGTGTAGATGGAAAAATAGAAATTCAAAAAGCCTTATTCAGAATACCGGCCTTGGATTTAATTCCTAAATTTGCAAATGATCTGAATGCACAAATAGATCGAACAAATTATAAAATCCCCATTAGATGTACTGAAATTAAAACATTTACCATTGGAAATGGTCTTCGATCAAAAATAGAAAACCATCTGTTTCATAAACAGATGCCAAAACGAATAATTCTTGGCTTAGTTTTGAATAAAGATTTAAATGGAGATATTGGTACATCTCCATTTAATTTTCAACATTTCAATTTGAACAAGTTGGAAATCAGAGTGGATGGACATTCCATTAAATCACGTCCCTTTGAACCAAATTTCGAAGGTGGACTTTATCTAAATTCATATTTATCATTGTTTGAAGCAATGGGGTATTTTGGACAAAATGAAACATTTAATATATCAATGCAGGATTATGCAAAAGGATATACCCTCTGGGGAATTGATTTGACACCTGATCAATCAAGCAGTGGACCATTAGCTCACCCTATAAAGTCTGGCAACCTTCGAATAGATCTTCAGTTTGCTGAAGCTCTGGCACAGGTGATCAACGTTGTCGTATATGCAGAATTTGATAGTGAAATACAAATCAATAAGTTCAGAGAAGTGATATTTGACTATTAACAATGAGTAAATGTGAACATTGCAAGATGCACAGAGAAATGAGAAGAAGAATACAAATAATGAGGCGAGTGAAGACAAAAAATGAAAAACTGTTCCTTAGATTATTTAAAGAAATTGTTGTAAATGAAGTGACACCTTTGATAAAAGAAGAAGTGAATAAACTGTGTTATGGATGTCAAGGAATACCTGGAGCAAAACATGACTTTTGTATAAGAAAGGATGTAAGAATATGGATTGAAATGTATTTGAAAGACTGTGTGGAAAAAGTGTGTATATCAAGTGTACTATATAAACTGCTCGAACAAGCAAAAAAATGGAACATTGAAGGATGTTTTACATATATGAATGTGAATTTTAAAATTAACAGACAAGAAGACATTCAAAATTGGGCAGATTTAGTAGAAAAAGAGTGGGGATATTACACACCACTTGTTAAAGAAGAAGAAGAAGTTGATTAAAAAAAAGTACAACAGCCCTTTTTAGGGGTAAGAAGAGATGGACACCACTCAACTACAATATGTTCTTGATAATTCTCCAAGGTTATCATCATTGAATGGAAAAGTGTGTTCAAGAGACTTATTACCAAAACAAAAGCATAAACACAGAAAAGCTTATATTGTGAACACAGATTCATCAAAAGAACCAGGAGAACATTGGGTGGTGATATATTTCAAAGACAACCATTCAGCCATCTACTTTGATTCTTATGGCTTACCACCATTACATAAAGACATATACAATTTCATAGTGAAAAACACAGATTTGTGGACTATAAACACAATGAGGATACAAAGTGCTCGTACTGTGGTGTGTGGTATGTACTGTATATTTGTTTTAGATCATCTTGCAAGAGGATATGATTTGAAGACAGTTCTTACTATCAAATTTGATCCAAGAAATTTCCAACAGAATGACAGAGAAGTCCGTCGATGGTTTGCACAAACTTATAGACATTATTTTATGTAATCATGATCAGGTGTCAAAACAACCCACAGAGTTTTTTATAAAAACAATTTTTCTATTGTATAAATTTATTATGTATCACAGATAGGATATTTTAGCATTTTTTCCAAAAATCTTAAGCGATAATGCTTTATTTCAAGACACAATTCTGCCTACACATATTTTCTCAGCAAAATGGAATCTTGAAATAAAGTGGTATCACACAAAACAATCTCGATGTAAAAAGGTTTTGTATAGATAGACAAACTCAGATCTCGGTGTATATATGCTTCTCACTTCATATATTAAACATTGGTACCTAAATTAATTCTTATTGTCTGTTTAAAATGTAGCAGTCCCCACTAGCTCTCCATAGCAGTAAAAAAGAGAAGAGATACTTCTCTTTTTTCACCATTCTATCTCATAAGTGAAAAAGAGTTAAGAGATACTTCTCTTTTCCACTGTGGGTAAGAGACTGCATGTTTAACAACCAATCCCTCCATTCAGTAAAGTGTTTTGCGGTTTAAAGTATGGAGAGATTGATTGATAAACATATATTTTGCCAGTATAAAGTAATTAGAACTGTACCCCATAGCTGTCACTATAGGCCAATGCATCTAACAATGAATTCCCCATACCCCAATGCTGTCACTATAGGCCAAAAATTAACATAGGATTCTCCATAGGGATTTTGGCCTATAGTGACAGTTTTGTGACCTATAGTGCCAACATTGGAGGCAGGAAAAAGATTTTTCCTGCCTCCAATGTTGGCACAATAGGTCACAAAACTGTCACTATAGGCCAAAATCCCTATGGAGAATCCTATGTTAATTTTTGGCCTATAGTGACAGCATTGGGGTATGGGGAATTCAATGTTAAATGCATTGGCCTATAGTGCCAGCCTTCACTACTTTCATTCATTATTTAATTACAGCACAATAGATCAAGAAGTTACAATATACACACTTTGTTATCAACAATACGTTTACAATGAAAAATATTATAATCTCCAACCAGGGAAACCAGTTAATAATTAGCCAAGGTGTAAGTTAATAATTAGGCAACGAAAAGAAAAAGAAAGAATTATAACACCTTGCCTGAGATAAGAAAAATTATTGCTATTGTAGCTCTGGGTCATCAGAGAGCTACAATAATATTTAGCCCTGATAGCAGATATCACATCCTGCAAAATATATTCTTTAATAACTAAAACAAATTTAATTGTTTTAAAAACATAGCTTATGGCCACTCACTGGAATGAGCCCAACGAGCTCGTTCCATTGGGGGTTCATTAGCTATGTTTTTGAGACAACTGGAAGTATAATACTTTTATCATTTGAGGCGGTAGAATGGGCACCAGCGAGCTGTAATATATACACTATTTTTTTAACACTAAAGACAAGTGAACTAAATGTTTAGTTTCTCTCTCTAGGTCCATGAATCTTGGACATGTCAGATAAAAAAAAACATTTCGTCCCCTGAGTTCCAATGTGTTCTATGTGCCAGTAGGCACATAGAACACATTGGAACTCAGGGGACGATTTGGTGAAAGTTCAGTCTTTTTAAGTTTCTCAAATAACAGTTGTATCCCATTTTCTCTTTTCAGTGAACTTGTTCTCTGATGTCTCTGCAAAAGCTCTTCAGATACTAACTGAGCTTGAGTTGGAAGAAGTCCGGCTTCATCCCAAAGTAATTTGACAAGTTGATAAAAGTTCATAGAGGGGCGATTAATCTCAGTATTTAATCTATGGTTCCAACCTTCAGTGTCATTATTAGTTCTGATATGTTGATCACACATTTATGACCAAACGGTCCGCCTGTAAAGTGGAACCACGCGTTACTTCCACTGGGGAATCGCTCATTCAATATGACCAAACGGTCCGCCTGTAAAGTGGAACCACGCGTTACTTCCACTGGGGAATCGCTCATTCAGGTGTCTATACAGGTGTTACCACTTTCTGATAAATAGAAATTACTGTCCCCTGGAACGCCGCCGTGGCAACGTCTTGGAGAGAGTGAATATTTATTTGCCAGAGGGCGCTTGTCAGCGGAGGGCCAAGGCTGGGGTTGATCAACTTTGCTGGGGACCTAAGACACTCTTTCACCGTGGACAGGAGATTTTCACTAGCTCACTTTTGTAAATCGCAATTGCTTATTCACAAGCCACAGAGTAGCGCCGCGCTTTAGTCAATTGCTTTCAACGGTAATGAACTAGCATGGGCTAATTTCTTGGCGGGGCTGAGGTTCCATCAATTCCTAGGGTACTCAGGGCTTCTTCATTAATAAGATAAAGACTATTAACAAACCAACAATTTTTATATATAAATCTTCTATACTCTTATTTACAAATAGCCAACAAATCCTAAATAAATAATCTCAACACTACTGAAATGAGTTTTGTGACTAGTCACTGAATCCCACCGAAAACAAGTACTAAAATATCATCTAAAATTAAATTGTTTCCCAAATTTATATTCGTAGAGAAAGGTCGAAGCTGCGATAACTGGTAAGAAATCACGAGATCTTTCACTCAACCGCTCATGCGCGCATTTATCCTGTTGCGCCTACCACATTATGGGGAATTACCTTTAATACTAAATTTCACCCTTTAGAATATCTTATCACCTACAATCCCTGCTAATAGTGCTTCTAACTCGCAATAATAACAACTGATCATCTAATAACACAGATTCACTAATACACTTAAAACTGTTAACTAATAACTATGTAACTACGACGTGTTATCACAACTAAATACTATAAACTAAGTACTACATATACTCATCGATTCTTCTTCGGCGTCTCCCTTCGATGCAAATCATCAGATCGGGAATCCTGTCGTCCAAATGACGGCTTACCGGAACCACACAAATACATTAACTCTTTACTACACCGCGTGAACTAACGATTATCCCATCCTAGCGAGTCTGTCCTGAGGTAAACTCGAGGGGTCTTATATAGACGCGCGCATCACCTATCAAAGACTTGATTTGGGCAAAGGTGCTAATTTACAAAAGACGGCTTTGATGACTTGCAGTGACATGAACTGACTTTTCAATAAGTTCTAATTTGGAATGCATTGTTTACACAGTCCCTGCATGACAGCGACTGAACAAAGAACACTTTCCGAATACGAACTTAATTAAATTAATGAGCTTACCCAGTTTACTCACACTGATTATTAAAAAGTTCCTTTCTTTCATTCATTCTAAATAACTCGAATTGTTTACTTATTTTAAAAATTTAGAATAAACTTAAAATAACAACCCTGTGATACATTGACCAGGTATCTACAGGAAAAGTGGAATTATGTAGCCAAAAACCTTCATTATAATTTAAAAGAGTCCTAAGTGGAGGTATCCGGAGAAAATACCCTCGGACAAAATACCCTTAGGACAGAATACCCTAAAAAAATACCCTTAGGACATAATACCCTCAATGGGTAGGACAAAATACCCTCAGACCAAATGTATATAAAGTTGGATTTATGGTGTTGGGGGAGGGGGGGGGGGCGGGGTAATTGCATCTAAGGCACTAGCCGGTGTTTTGTTTGAAATAACAAGTACCAATATTTTTAATTTTTTTATTAACCCTTTACCTATCGTAACAGCCAAAACCGGCCAGCGCTATTCTCAAAAATCGCCAATTAATTTTCACTGCTTCTTCATTTTTTGTCTCAAAAACATAGGTTATGACCCCTCGTTGGAACGAGCTCGTCGAGCTCGTTCCAACGAAGGGTCATAACCTATGTTTTTGAGACAAAAAATTAGTTATTCAAGAATTATTTTTGCAAGTGTCGTCTGCTTTTCAGGTTAGGTAAAGGGTTAAACTAAATAGATATGAAGCACAATACCAATGGCAGATGGCAATTGAATATATACATTTGGTCTGAGGGTATTTTGTCCGAGGGTATTTTGTCCTACCCATTGAGGGTATTATGTCCTAAGGGTATTTTTTGAGGGTATTATGTCCTAAGGGTATTTTGTCCGAGGGTATTTTATCCTACAATCTAAGTGGACCATCCGGATTTGCATTGGCTACAGCTTTGAATGAATTGAAAGTTCGTTCTATGTGGTTGGCGGGCAAAAACGGCAGACACATGAGGCGTCTGATAAAATGATATGTGTCGCTTCACTTTGGGTGAGCATAAATGATCTTTTTCAGTTCGAACATATGTTGCAGTCTCTTTATTATATTTGACCGCAGCTGAGCATTGAATTGTTTTGCTACGCACAGAACACCGCCACCTGATAGAATGTTTTCCCTCATAATCCACAGTATAAGTAAAACCCACACTGTCCACTAAGAAATCTTTCTCTCTCCCAGTGGCTCCGGCTATGATGCGATAATTTGTTGACTGTGGTTCCTCAGCCGGTTCATCCTCAGGAACGGGTATCACCCCAACAAGATCATTCTCATGAAATGAATTCACGGTTGCTATTGACATAGGTGATATATCTTGGAGATTTTGAAGATTTGGTGAATTTAGTAGAGTAGGTATTGGAGAAGAAACAACATATGTAGTATTTAGGTTAGATAAAGTATTTGCACGGACTGGAGTTTGCGTGATAACTGCGGGAATATCCTACCCATGATCTGCATTTACAGAAGTCTCGATCGTTTCCACATTCAGTGATGCATTTACAGATGTCTCGGTCGTTTCCTCAGTATGTTGGTTCTCCAAATGGAGCGATTATTGCTCCTCACATGGTGTGCATATCCATTCAATTTCATGTTGTCCTGGAAAAAATAAAACAACAAAATGTTACTACTGGTGTTTTTGTTTCATTTTTAGTTCAAAAACATAACTTATAAGCCCTATATAAAAATATATTTTAATTTTTTTCGACTTAAAAACATAGCTTATGACCGTTTATTGGAACGAGCGCGTTCCAATAAGGGGTCATAAGCTATGCTTTTGAGACAATATGGCTCCACTATAAAGATTGAAGAGTGTTGAAGAAGTTATTATTTCGCCTGGAGATTAATGATTATTTCGCCTGTAATAATATATTTTAATTTTTTTGTCTTAAAAAATAGCTTATGACCCTTTATTGGAACGAGTGTTGATGAAGTTATTATTTCGCCTGGAGATTAATGATTATTTCGCCTGTAATATATTTTAACTTTTTTTTGTCATAAAAATAGCTTATGACCCTTTATTGGAACGAGCGCGTTCCAATAAGGGGTCATAAGCTATGTTTTTGAAACAGTGTGGCTCCACTATAATGATTGACAAATGTGCAAACCCCATCCCCAGAAACATAGGCGTACGGGCCACATGTTTTAGAGGTCGAAAAAACTCAGCTGAAAAAAAACTTGTCCATAGTCATCAGAAGCTTCATCCCTCAATCATATCCCCGTGAATGAAAGAATTTGGCCGGTAATCTGATGCATCCCCCCCCCCCCCCGCCCCACAAAGCGATTGTTTTTTAGGATGAATGTAAAAATGCTTACCTTTTAATGCTTTTTTGTAGATGTAATAGGTGAAGCCCGTGTTACAACGAAGATGGTTCCATTTTTGACATTTATCACAAGTTATGGCATTATTACGTGGTTTGACCAATTTCTTACAAGTGATGCAAAATTCAATAGAAGTATCCATGATTGAACGATGTATGCAATTGAATGAATGAATGAATGAATGAATGAAGGCGCGCAGGGACGATGTGGGATTTACAAATCCCTTGCGACCCGGTTAACCTTATTTTATTTCATTTGGATCACACAGGCCAATCTTTTCTATTGCCTCAAAAGGGGCCTGAATGGGTATGCACGCGGTTAGAAATCCCGGCAGTTTACGTTGGAGTGATGGATTGTCAATACTCAATCCCTCAACGCCATTTAGACTTTTAGAGAGTGGGCTCTATTCGGTTCCAGCTCGGCGATGGTAGAGGTTTGAGTCCCACCATGGTGGCGAGCCAGAATATAATGTTGTGCGATGGCAAATTTAAGGGAAGAAGAGAAAAGAAAACCAAACAGCAACGCCGGTTTGGTAGCGGTCTCGGTATATGACCATAGCGGTTACAAAAAAGGAGTGGAGAAAGCTCCAACAGTTTAGTTTTGAAAAACCGGGAGTCATCCATCAAGTCTTCTGGGAGATAGGATGCCGTATGTGATTATGAGGTATCTGGTTATCCTTCGGGAATTCCAAATGACCTCCCCCACCCCACACCCACCCCCCCCCCCCAAAAAACCAACAAAAAAAACCAACAAAAAACAAAAACAAACAAAAAACACACTCTCACAGACACACACCATCCAAACCCTTAAAAGGGCTGTTAAATCTTTATTCAAATGTTTATTTATATAAAATGTACACTCGTCCCCAGCCAGACAAGCTTGTTTCAATCCTTGCCTGGTGTTTGGTGGTTTCTTGTGTATGTTGCAGAAAGGTAGGTTGCACCAATTCCTCCTACGCTTTGACTATCATTTCCATGCGTCTTCCTGATAAGAGTGTTGCAAGAAAATTTGAGAATGTTCAATTAGAAAAGTTATAGGTAGAGAGAAAGATAGGTATCCGCTATTGTATATTGTGACTGTTGTGTGATTGTTGCTATAGATGGGGTAATGGGGTGTGTTTCTTCGGAGCCCACTCCCCACACGCAGAGTTGCGAGGCAATCCTCACAGACTCAATCCTAAAGATCTCAATGAGTAGCGAGGCAATCCTCACTGACTCCACGCAGTTTAATTCTATTGAGTAATTTTAATTTACTGTGGCTTATTTTGTTTTTCTGTTAAGGGTTCGGTGTTCGTTCAGCTCAACCATTAATTCACTATCTTGGAGTCTGTTGAGGGTTTTGTTCTGGAGGTCTTTTAATCGCGTATCAATAGTTTCTATTTTTGTTAGCTCGTGAAGTTCCTTTATCGGTGTCCTTTTGGGTTTGCATAGTGCCACACGCAGGGCATAATTTTGAACCCTCTGTAGCTTCTGAGGGTTGGTTTTGCTCAGGTCACTTGTTATTATGGCACCGTATTCTAGTACCGGACGTATAAATGTTTTGTAGAGCTTGAGAAGCACATCTTTGTTTGCTCCCCAATTTCTACCTCTGATCATCTTCAGAAAATTGATACGTTTAGTAGCTCTAACCGTAATGGCGTGACTGTTTAGACTGAGATTGCTATATAGGATAAATCCCCAAAATTTGGCCTCTTTGTTTGCTTCTAATTTGTGATCGTATAACTGGGGATCGATACTAGGGACCGGTTTTTTTCCTTTGCTTCTTGAAGAACGTAACTTTTTGAGTTTTGGCGGCATTGAGTTTGATGCGCCACAGGGCGCACCAGCTCTCCAGATCGCGAATGGTATCATGTAGACGATTTTTAATTATGTTTCGGGACTTGCAGGCCGTCCAAATGCCTTTGTCGTCTGAGAACTGCGATAGTTCAACACAATTTTTCCCTTCTTTTTCTATGTCATTCACATATGTTATGAAAAGAAGCGAACTTAGAACCGACCCTTGTGGTGTTCCCGCTTCGAGTATTACTTCCTCTGACACCTCGCGATTAACCCTTACCTTGATTTTTCGGTCACTTAGAAATGATGATATGATCCTCAGAATTTTAGTGGGTAATCCCATTTTCGCTAGTTTATATCTCACGCCATTGTGACATACCGAGTCGAACGCTTTTTCTACATCCAAGAAAAGCGCTGTTCCGATTTCGTTTTGACTAAATGTTGTTTTCATATAATCGACCAGTCTATATACGTGTTCGATTCCCTCTTTCTGACTCCTATACGCTCTTTGCCATTTGTTGAAAAAGTTGATTGATTCGAGATAGCTGCGATGTCTCGTAGTGAGAATCCGCTCAAATATTTTTCCAAAACAGCTAAGCAAGCTGATTTGGGCGGTAGTTAGAAGGGTTGGTAAGGTCTTTGTCGGATTTAGGTATCATGACTCCTGTGGCCACTTTCCAGCATTTTGGGAAGTACCCACAGGAGAGACAGCAGTCTAGGAGTTTGGTAAGTCTGCAGTAGAAGATGTTGGGGCACTGTTTCATTATTTTGTAAGAGATTTCGTCTTCTCCTGGGGACGAAGATGACTTGCATTTTCTGATTATACACATGACCGTGCAAATGAAAGAATGAAAGGGTTTAGCGCGACGAAAATGCAATAAAACGATGGGTATAAATAATATTTCACCAAACCTTAAGAAAACAATGACAACAATAATCTCCTATCATCAATGCTATCCACCGACAGAAAATGTTTTTGTTGCATTTTACAACACTGACATATGCCATGCCGGTTAAATTTGTTTTTGTTGCATTTCACAACACTGCTATATGCCATGTCGGTAGAAAAAAAAAATTGCCGTCAGTGTTAACTGGCATTTTGGCTTGTCGGCGGAAAAAACACAAAAAACATTGTGATCAGTTAAACGTTCATTTCAATTTAGAATTTCATCCTCAATGGACAAGTTTTGACCTGTTAAACGGATTTTAAAAAATGGGTAAATCTTTTCGGCGAACTGTCCAATTTTAAAAATTTAAGTTCCGGCGAAATGTCTTTTCGGGCAAACTGTCTTTCCGGCGAAAAGTCCAGTATTCAATAATGAGGCTAACAGACGGATATTTTTAAGAGTCACTTATTGTATCAACACTGTTCAAACAGGTATTAACCATCATAAATTTTGCATCGTATCAGAGCATTAGGTATTATATATTTGGTAATATTCATATTGTTTTAAAAACATTCAGTTTATAACTGAAGATGTCGCAAGCATGTCTTATATTTCATTTCAAGAACCGAGAACTGTAACTTGAAAGGAAGAAGATTTACCGGTATTCATTTTTTGTGGGGGATATCTAACTGGTGAAGATTTGAACTCCATATTACTGGTGTATCGAAATATTTTGCAGCCCTATAGCAGCATATATTGAAACACAGAACCAACATGCTGCTTTTGTCTAAAGAAGGTGGTAGTTAGAAGCAGGCATGTTACCTTAGAAACAGTTATAAAGTTGCTTTGGAATTTTAGTTTATTGTGTAATGCTTTTATACCAGGCTTCATGGCATGATTACACCCTCAAATCATTGATATTGGCGTTAATGCAAATTATACTAATATTTTGCTAAGGATTACACCCTATTCATGGATATAATTTGTACATGGAAGGAAAATGTGTACATTATTTTTTTATTTATTGTAGAGAAATTACACTTTTAACAGTCTGGGCCATAGCAAGTTGTCCTAATCTACGGTAGAGGAAGCCAGAGTACCCATAGAGAAGCACTGAACAATACCAGGTAACTATCACACTGTCTTATTTATCATCCTGGCACAAACAGGGTTAGCATTGGTTGAAAACAAGTGAACTGTGGGCATACAGTGCATCGACCATATATGTACAACGTGTCAATACAACACTTACCTTCATCCAGTGCTAACTGCTTGTGTCAGAATGGTAAATTAGAGAGCTCAAAAGTTACTCACCACTGCTCGGTTCTCTCCACTCTGACTCCCTCCACCCATAAAATTGTCCAACATGATTTGACTCAAGTCGTTGGAAGTGCCGTTAAACCCTAAGGAACAAATACACGAACTTAAAACTGTACACAATTGATCTTTTATGTATCAAATATGTAGATTGATAGGCATGTTCCTTAGCAAATTGTGAGTAGTATATATCAACAAGGGAATAAAACCATTCAACGACAGAGATTTGTGACAAATGTTTTTTGGTCATCGAAAAAGGAACATAGTCATTCCCAAGGATGATGCTACTTCTATTACCCATACCTCAAAACAGATATTAGTATACCAGTGTTCACGCTGTTGGGTGCCAATTGTACTAAAAATTTTGATTTGGCACCCAGAAATGTTCATTGGCTAAAAAAATAGTTTCTTTCACTTGTGAAGGAAAGCCAATGTGGCAGTGAAGAGTACAAACTGCACAATCAATGACAATGAAAGTTTCATTGACACTGTAGCTTAACTTGTCTGTGTGTTGTGTTTGATGAAAAGGATAATGTTCAATGTTTATGAAAGGATTATGAAATAAAACAAGAATTGTGATAATTGGGAATATGTTAATTTCTGTTCCCTGTATGCTATGTTTTTAATAAAAATAATATGAGGTGTAGACTGTACTAAAGAACTGAGGGGTGGGTTAATGTGGCCTTCACTGTTAATGTATGTGGCGCTCACAGTTAATGTATGTCAACGAAAGTTACCAAGTTACAGTGAAATTATTCCAAAACGAGTCATCCTATCAAGTTACAATGAAATCCCTTCAAAAATATGGCCTGTAGACTGTGCTAAAGGTTTTCGGGCTTCAGGCTTGTGTACCCATCACAGTTGATCGATTGCAACTAAAAGAGGACGTCCTCATCTCGACATAAAACTGAGTCATTCTACCAAGTTACAATGAGATCCCTTCACAAATACGACCTCTAGTCTGTACTAAAGTGTTTCGGGTTTTGGGCTCGGACAGCCATCATGGTTGAATGATCGCGACCAAAAGGGGACGTTCTCATCTGGGCATTATCTGGAGTGATCCTACGAAGTTACAATGAAATCCCATCATAAATATGACCTGCAGACTGTGCTAAAGGTTTTCGGGCTTCGGGCCCCTGTGGCCGTCACAGTTGATGACCAATCTCGTCCAAAAGGGGACGTTCTCATCTAGACATTATATGAAATCAACCTACCAAGTTACAATGAATCCCCTCCATAAATATGACCTGTAGACTGTGCTAAATGTTTTCGGGTTTTGGGCTCGGGCAGTCGTCACCGTTGACAGATCGCGACCAAATGGGGAAGTTCTCATCTAGACATCATACGGAGTCATCCTACCAAGTTACAATGAAATCCCCCCCCCCCCCCCCCATATTAAATATGACCTGCAGACTGTGCTAAAAGTTTTTGGGTTTCGGGCTGGCTTGGGCAGCCATCACGGTTGACAGATCATGACCAAAAGGGGACGTTCTCGTGTAGACATTATACAGAGGCATCTTACCAAATTACAATGAAATCCCTTCATAAATACGACATGTAGACTGTGCTAATGGTTTTCGGGTTTTGTGACCGATCGCGACCAAAAGGGGACTACGGGGTGTAGCCTGTGCTAAAGGAAAATGTGAACAGACTCACAGACTAACAGACTAACAGACTTCCGCACGCGTGATGGCAATAGCATACCTTGACTTTGTCAAGTTTAGCTAAAAATAAACAAACAAAATTTCTTACTTCTTTGTCAATAAATTGTTAGAAATGGTGTCTGGACAAACTTTCAATGATAAATGTCAGTGAGTGGTAACGGCGCATTGCTTGTCTTTAATAAAACATTGTAGGTTGTTAATTTTACAAAAGGCAGCATTTAATTAGATAAATACTTCATACCGTCACAAGTGACTTGTGATGGTATGAAGTATTTATCTAATTAAATACAGCCTTTTGTAAAGACTCATGGCCAGTTAAGCCCAGTTTGTGAACGAATCTGTTTTTATCTAAGTGAAACAACAGGTTTTCATACTGACAGCTATCAGCCTAACCATTCATTGAATGGGATGTAACTTAGGTGACAGCTCTTTTCACATACCAATGATTTCATCAGAACTTTCGAGTTCTTTCAGATTTATACCTTGACCAGTAGTCCGTTCAATCTTGAAATAACTGCTAGTTCATTTTTTAAAACTTGATCAACTTATTTGGATGAGACTGGGAAGTAAACACCCCCTTCCCCTAATTAGCATTTTGGCAATAAAACACTTTGTTTGGCACTCACGTATCCAGAATGGCAAAAATGTGACAACAGACAATTTCTGGCCAGAGCGAACCCTGTAGTATATCTCCATACACAAAAAATCAGTTTATACACAAAAAGAGTGGATGCCCAAGAGCCCTTGATGCCCGTTCCATAGATTTTGGCATTTGTGTGTATTCTAAAAGGGGCGTCCAAGTTTCAAAAGAATCGACCTATAAACATCTGAGAAAATCTCTGGACAAAATTCACACATTCTAAGATAAAAAGGGGCATTACTCTGGCAAAAAAGGTCCGAATTGAAACTATAATTGAGGGCCACAGGTTCCTATGACAGTGAACATCCATACCAAGTTTCAAAGAAATCGACCCCTAAACAACTGAAAAAAAACCCGGACAAAATTCACACATTATAAGACAAAAAGTGGCATAACTCTGACAAAAATGGTCCGATCGAAACTATAATCGCAGGTGCACAGGTTCCTATGGTAGTGAACATCCGTACCAAGTTTTCATAAATGTCTCAGAAAATGTACGGACAAAATTCTAGGTAATTCAGGCATTCCAAAACAAAAGGGGGCATAACTCTGGCAATAAAAGTCTGATCGAAACTATCATCACAGGTGCACAGGATCCCGTGGTAGTAAATATCCATACCAAGTTTCAAAGGAATCAACCCATAAACATCTGACAAAATCTCGGGACAAATTTCATGCATTCTAAAATGAAAGGTACATAACTCTGGCAAGAAACGTCCAATCAAAATTATAATCGCAGGACAGGTTCCCATGGTAGTAAACATCCATACCACGTTTCAATGGAATCGACCCATAAACATCTGAGAAAATCTCCGGACAAAATTCTAGGCCTGCTATTTCAAGTTGAAAAGGGGCATAATTCTGGAAAAAGTAATCCGACCATAACTATAATCGCAGGTGCACAGGTTCCCATGGTGGTGAACATTCGTACCAAGTTTCGAGCAGATTGGTCGATAAAAATCTGAGAAAATCCTCAGGATAAAGTTATTTACGGATGGACAGACAGATGGACGGATAAGATGATTCCAGTATACCCCCCCCCCCCCCCCAACTTGCAGGAGGTATAATAAAAATACATACTCTAACTGGGTTTTAGCCTTCACATGACACTTTAAGCAAACGACTCTTTAATAACTGGAGATTTTTTTTTACCTCCAAAACCTAGCTTATGGGCTCTCACTGAAATGATCTGTTGAGTTCATTCCAATGAGAGGTCATTTCAGTGAGGTCATACGGCATGTTTTGGAGGAAAAATGATTTAAAAATTGGAATGGCTATTTGTTTGTACAGCACTGCACGGCAGTTATGTTAATGGAAAGGTTGAACAAGTGTTGTAGGTCGAATAGAAACTAGAACAGCTAATCATTAATAAATTTAATAATGATAATAGAGTGCATGATAATAAAACTGACCAAAAGTTACTAAATTCATGAACCACCTCTCAGATTCCTTGTTTCCAGAAAGATATTGCTGGTAGTGTTTTGGGCTGTGCTTGAATTTGTCAGCAGAGCTTTTCTGATCCAAAACATCTTTATCAGATTGGTGTTGCTGAAGAGTTACACCAACTGTTTTGTGAGACAAAAACTACTGTCATTGTCAGGTAAGCGTGCATATTTGTACTTTGGTTGGGAAAGGTATGAGTTATGAGTGACCCTACTGTCAACCAATGCAACCCTCATCACGGCCCACCACCTGAACAGTGGGTCATTAGATATTTCCATACAATCAGTGGTGATGTAATGCTGTGATAGTTGTTGGTGTCCTTTATCAGACATGATGTCGATGTGTATCCATTTCTACAAGAGTCTACTCGGTTAACTGGTTGAATGCTCAAAGCCCATGTTTGGCTTTGTTCTGAAGTTCAGGTACCACAAATAAAAGGCTTCATATTTTGTTGATGTGCTTCATATTATCTCAGACGTAAAATTATTTCGTCTGTGTGAATTTGCTTTGTTACAATTTATGGGAGAGTGGCAACAGCACTCGCCCATAAATTGTAAAAAGACAAAGACAAGTGCACAAATTTGGATGACCAAAAATAATTTAGCACTCTACCAATTAAGCACTCTACCACTTGGGTGCAAACCACAAGTTACTTAACTAGTGGTTTGCACCCCAAAACTCGCAATTAAACATTTAAACATTGAACACAACAACTGACCATTCTTTTGATACTCAGAAGACAAATAATACACCAACCACAAGGTTCAGAACAGATAAGTTCTGCCAATCTAAAATATAAATCTTTAACCCTTTACCCAACGTAACGGCCAAAACCGACCAGCGCTATTCATAAAAATCGCCATTTCATTTTCATTATTTTTTCATTTTTAGCTCAATTTGACAAAGTCAAGCTGAGCTATTGCCATCACTTCTCGTCTGTCGGCGTACGTACGTACGTTAGTACGCTAGTATGTTAGTACGTACGTCCACAATTTCCTTTGGCACACCTCACAGATCGCATTTATGATCAGATCGCTTTGAAACTTGGAATGCTTGTTTGGGGTGACCTATAGATGGGAGCTATCGATTTTCTTCAATTTCCGTCGAAAAATGTTGCCGCGGCCAATGTTCATAGAACTTAGTTTAGTCAGACCTCAATATTTCCGTTTGGCACACCCTACAGGACACATTTATGATTGGATTGCTTTGAAACCCGGCATGCTTGTTTTGGGTGACCTCTAGATGGGAGCTATCGATTTTCTTCAATTGCCGCCAAAAAATGTTGCCGCAGCCAACGTTCTTAGAACTTAGTTTAGTCAGACCACAATATTTCCGTTTGGCACACCCTACAGGGCACATTTATGATTGGATTGCTTTGAAACCTGGTATGCTTGTTTGGGGTGACCTCTAGATGGGAGCTATCGATTTTTTTTCCATTTCCGTCAAAAAACTGTTGCCGCGGCCAACGTTCTTAGAACTTAGTTTAGTCAGAAGACCTCAATATTTCCGTTTGGCACACCCTACAGGGCACATTTATGGTCGGATTACTTTGAAACCTGGCATGCTTGTTTGGGGTGACCTCTAGATGGGAGCTATCGATTTTCTTCAATTTCCGTCAAAAAATGTTGCCGCGGCCAACGTTCTTAGAACTTAGTTTAGTCAGAAGACCTCAATATTTCCGTTTGGCACACCCTACAGGGCACATTTATGGTCGGATTGCTTTGAAACCTGGCATGCTTGTTTGGGGTGACCTCTAGATGGGAGCTATCGATTTTTTTCCATTTCAAAAAAAAAATGTTGCCGCGGCCAACGTTCTTAGAACTTAGTTTAGTCAGAAGACCTCAATATTTCCGTTTGGCACACCCTACAGGGCACATTTATGATCGGATTGCTTTGAAACCTGGCATGCTTGTTTGGGGTGGCCTCTAGATTGGGGCTATCTATTTTCTTCCATTTCCGTCAAAAAATGTTGCCACGGCCCTTAGAACTCAGTTTAGTCAGACCTCAATATTTCCCTTTGGCACACCCTACAGGGCACACTTATGATCAGATTGCTTTGAAACCTGGTATGCTTGTTTGGGGAGACCTCTAGATGGGAGCTATCGATTTTCTTCCATTTCCGTCGAAAAATCGTGCCGCGGTCAACGTTCTTAGAACTTCCCTTATAAAAAAGTACCATGGTAAATCCCAAAATACCCTGGTAATACCATGGTATACCATGGTATTACCAGGGTATTTTGGGATTTACCATGGTTTACCATGGTACTTTTTTATAAGGGTCAGTTTAGTCTGACCACAATATTTCCTTTTGGCACACCCTACAGAGCACATTTATGATTGGATTGCTTTGAAACCTGGCATGCGTGTTTGGGGTGACTTCTAGATGGGAGCTATCGATTTTTTCCATTTCCGTAAAAAAATGTTGCCGCGGCCAACGTTCTTAGAACTTAGTTTAGTCAGAAGACCTCAATATTTCCGTTTGGCACACCCTACGGGGCACATTTATGATCGGATTGCTTTGAAACCTGGCATGCTTGTCTGGGGTGACCTCTAGATGGGAGCTATCGATTTTCTTCCATTTCTGTCAAAAAATGTTGCCACGGCCAACGTTCTTAGAACTTAGTTTAGTCAGACCTCAATATTTCCCTTTGGCACACCCTACAGGGCACATTTATGATCGGATTGCTTTGAAACCTGGTATGCTTGTTTGAGGAGACCTCTAGATGGGAGCTATCGATTTTCTTCCATTTCCGTCGAAAAATCTTGCCGCGGCCAACGTTCTTAGAACTTAGTTTAGTCAGACCTCAATATTTCCGTTTGGCACACCCTACATGGCACATTTATGTTCGGATTGCTTTGAAACCTGGCATGCTTGTTTGGGATTACCTCTAGATGGGAGCTATCGATTTTCTTCCAATTCCATCCGTCAAAAAATGTTGTCGCTGGCAACGATCTTTGAACTTAGTTTAGTCAGGCATCAATATATTCCTTTGGCATGCCCTACAGGGCACATTTATGATCAGATCGGTTTGAAAATTTGTATGCTTGTTTGGGGTTACCTCTAGATGGGAGCTATTGATTTTCTTCGATTTCCGTCAAAAAATGTTGCCACTGGCAATGACCTTCGATGAACTTAGTAAAAACTTAGTGCAGTTAAGCATCAATATTTCCATTTGACACACCCTGCAGGGCACATTTAAGATTGGATCGCTTGCAAACTTGGTGTGCTTGTGTGGGGTGACATCTATATGGGAGCTGTTAATTTTCTTCTATTTCTGTCAAAAAATGTTGCCGCTGACCTTTGAACTTAGTTTAGTCAGACCTCAATATTTCCCTTTAACACACCCTTCAGGGCACATTTATGATCGGATCACTTTGAAACTTGGTATGTGTGTTTGGGGGTGACCTCGAGATGTGAGCTATTGCTTTTTTTCATTTCCATAAAAAAATATTGTTGTTATCACCAGCCTTTGAACTTACTGCATTTGTGCATCAACTTTTGCACTCTCTGCAGGGTATATTTATGAATTTCCATAAAAAAACAAACAGAAAAAAAAAAACATTGCCACAAAGCAATGACCTTCTACTTAGTGCATTTGTGCATTGACATCTTCCTTTGGCATGCCTCAGAGGGCACCTTCATTATCAGGTTGTTTTGAAACTTGGTATGCTTATGCAGGGTGACAAAGATAGAAGCTATTGATTTTCTTTTCATTTCCATCAAAAACTGTTGCTGTTAGCAACAATCTTTGAATTTATTGCATATGTGCATCAACATTCCTTGACACGGCCCATAGGCCACTTTTATCATAGGATTGTTTTTGAACTTGGTGTGCTCATTAGTCAAGAACTCTAGATAAGAGCTGTTGATTAGCATTCATTTCTGTGAAACAAGTTGCCATTTACAATAACATCTGAACACACTGCATTTGTGTATCAACATTCTTCCTTTAGCCAGTCTTACAGTTTACATTTAAAAATGCATGGATTACTCTAACGTTGTGCACACACAATGCTGTTATGTTGAAATTTCATCAAATAACATTGGTACCAATGATCTTCAATTTTGCCATTTCATTTATAACTTACCAAGTTCAAGTTTGTCAAGTTTAGCTACAGTGTCATTGACACTTTCATTTGTCTCAAAAACATAGGTTATGACCCCTCATTGGAACGAGCTCAATGAGCTCGTTCCAATGAGGGGTCATAACCTATGTTTTTGAGACAAAAAATGAAAAATATTAGTTATTCAAGAATTTTGTTTCCAAGTGTCGTCTGCTTTTCGTGTTAGGTAAAGGGTTAAATGCTGTGTCATTCTAGAGAGTGCTCGGTGGTTACAGCATTGGACTTCAAATCAAAAGGTCCCCAGTTTGATCACCACCTGGGGTAACTGCATTGTGTTGTTGGGCAAGGCACTTAAGCCTTTATTGCCCACATGGGGTCACAGAGACACTGTGTACTTAGGCATACTGCATGTTGATGGTGCACTTGTCTTCACCCAATGCTAACCCTGTTAGTGTGGAGTTGGTATGTCAGGGAGTCTGACAGTTGCTCAGTGGCTCTCTCTGGGTACTCCAGCTTCCACCACCCATACAACTGTCCGATACAAAGTGACCCTGGTTGTCGTAAGTGTTGTTAAACCCCAATAAATAAATCTGTCATTCTGATATTGAGCCTGTTAAACAACACAGTTATTGAGACCAACACTTGTAAACTTGAACATGCAGTTTTTCCATCATTAACTCTCTATAGAGGAATACTTTATTATTCACCTTAAAAGGATAGGGCAGTCAATTTCTCATTTAAATTTGAAGAAATTGGACAAATAGTAAAAACATAATAAGAAAATTTACCCACATCACCCAAAGAATTTATTTGTTTACTCTACCAGGACCATGATTTACTCTATAATGATAAAACTTGGTGTTCTATGACTTTCAAATTTGTGAAATAATATTGTGATGTAAACTTAACCCTCTGAACACCGATATCAAAATACTAAAATTTCATCTTTTTTTCCATTGTGCAACTAGGAATTTGACCAATTAACCCTTTACCTACCACAGACGGTATCAAAATTTATTATTTTAAATATCATTTTTTTAAGTTTTTCAAAAAATGTCAACAAAACCATATCATGTGATCGAAGAGCTCATTCCAACGAGGGGTCACATGATATGGTTTTGTTGAAATTTTTTGAAAAATAATATTTTTTCAACTGCTGAATTTGCATATTACGCTGGCAGATGCGGCTGATTCGTCGGCTAAAGAGTTAAGTCTTGTTTGACAGACCTCAATGAGCTCAATGTTCAGAAGGGCCATTAAGTCTTACAGTATTACATCACTGCATTGCATATCCAAAGACAAAGAGTTAATGATGACTATAAATTAGTTTATATCATCAGCATAATGAAAGAAACTGATGAAAAAAGATAAAAAAATAGTTAAGTTGAATTTATTTTTGGTTGTGTCAATTTCTTCATGAAGTCCTGTGTAACATGCCATCTCACGTTGCAAAGAAGTTTGATCCTCTGTAAACTGATGTCAAAATATCAAAATTTCAAGGGGCAGTTTTTCCCATAATGCAACTCGGAATTTAACAAATTCAATTTTGTTTGACAGAGCTCAACAAACACTGTCCAACAAGATTGATTTGATTGAATTCCTAGTTGCATTATCGGAAAAATATGGTGCCTGAAATTCTGAAATTTTGAAAGCATTGTGCTGGAGGGTTAACCCTAGTTATACCACTGCTTCAGAGAAGTAAAGGCTATGTTGTCATCACCCAATTGTCTATACAACTTATATCTCTCCTGATATCCATACTCGCCTGTATTTATGAATTAATTTTACAAAAACTCTCAAGATGATCACTAGTAGTATTCCCAAATTATTAAGCTGCAACAATTTTGACCAAGTTATCTCTTCTTGAACTTCTGTAGATTTCCAAATAAAAGCTATGTGTAAACAACTCCTCAACCATTTATGAACTGATTTTGATTAAACTTCTGAAACATGATCAAAAGCAAGTGGACATGTGCATGTTCTGATTTTTTTTTGCTGAGATGATTTTGGTTAAAGTTATCTCTTCTTGAACTTGAACTTGGATTGAATATATTTATCTGCATGGAATTCTATAGACAACTCCCTAAACATTT
This sequence comes from Pictodentalium vernedei, assembly GCA_031216915.1. Taxonomy (NCBI): domain Eukaryota; kingdom Metazoa; phylum Mollusca; class Scaphopoda; order Dentaliida; family Dentaliidae; genus Pictodentalium; species Pictodentalium vernedei. Next base: position 236,034,172 of record CM062289.1, read on the forward strand.
GTTATGAACCAATTTTGTTAAAGCATCGCAAACATAAATACAGTGGAACCCACTTAATCCTTTAACTAACATAGCGGTCGAAAATGGTCAGAAAATTTATCAGATTAAGCCTTCCACTGCCTAAAATATCTCAGAAGTTTCTCAATAAAAGCACACAAATATGGATATTATTAGAACCAGCTCATCGGGCTGGTTCTAATGATATCCATACTTGTGTGGTTTTATTGAAAAATGTGAAATTTGTTTTCAAAAAATGTGAAATTTGATTTATTTTTTTTAAATACTGTGTTAGGTAAAGGGTTAAATGGATCTCTCTTAATTGAATAACCCTGTTAATTGAATATAATTTTTAAACACAAAACCATTTACCATATCTCCAGTACAAATTTGACCTGTTAATTGAAAATAGGTTATAGAGTAAACTCCTGTTAATTGAATAAAAAATCTTGTGACCTGTCCAGAAATTACTTGACTCTCCCCAGTTTTCCTTTGTTTATAGACCTATTTGGCTTCAGTACATCCAATACAAACATTTAATCTATTATATTTTGTTTGACAGAGCTCATAGAGCTCTGTCAAACAAGATATAACAGAATAAATGCTAAGTTTATCTCTAAATTATAGGAAAGTGACACAATTCCTGTTAATTGAATACCCCTGTTAATTGAATAATTTTCATTGGCAAAGTGGCTATTCAATTAACTGGGTTCCACTGTACAAGCAAGTGATTTTTCCATAAAATGCTTGAATCTGCAACTCTGACATTTGTGAACCGATTTTGCAGAACCTTCTGATAAAGAATAATTAGCAGGTGAGCAAAGCATGTTTAACCCTTTACCCAACTCACAGGATATCAAAATTACAGGACCCCTTATTGGAATGAGCTTAATGATTTTGTTTTATTTAAATTTTTTTGAAAATTTCTTTTTTCAACTGTTTAATTTCCAAATTACGCAGGTATATTCAACTGATTTGTTAGGTAAAGGGTTAACAGTCTGCACACTGATGTTGAATTATCGAAATTTTAACTTGCAAATTTTCCCACAATGCAACCAGGAGTTTTACCAATTTAATCTTTTTTTGTCAGAGCCCACTGAGCTCTCTCTCAAACAATATTTAACTGGTTAAATTCTAATTGCATTATGCTGTTTAAAATCTCCTTTTGCATGAATATTCAATATTGCTTTCTGTATCCGATTTTTTAAAGCATAATTAAGATCTATGATCCAGTTCTGTGAAAATTTTGTATACCCGATACATGATAACAGTCAAGTAGACATATATAGTTTCACATTTTTAGCTCACCCTACTCAGAGTCAGGGTGAGCTATTGCCATAGTTTAGCTTCCCTTGTCTGTCCATTAGCTTTTGCATATCAGCCTTCTTTAAACCCACTGGCCCAAATACAACCAAACTTGGCAGAAATTATCTTTCAGGATGCCCGTCTTTGTTCAATGGGCATTGCTAAGCAGTACCCCAAAAGCCCCTAAATCTTTCAAAATCTTATAAACCACCAGAAAATGAAAGTATCAATGACACTGTAGCTCAACTTGTTAAGACATGTACATGTATAGTATGTGACACAGCAATGACAAACATCTAGGTAATGACCTGATAACAAAGGTACATGTAAAGTATTGTAACGGTCTGTACATAAATACTGACCGTAGCCTGTAACAAATGTATAGGTAATGTATTGTAAAGGTGGGTGACAGTCAAATGCTAAACTAGAAAAGAAATCCGAGTCCCAGAGTGGGTCTGACAGAACCCCAAAATATTTGTTCTCATAGCACAGTGATAACAAAGGCACCCCAAAACACACTCGTTCCTGTCCCAAGGTGAAAACAAAGGTACCCAAGAAGTTTCATGAAGATCACAGCTGTATAGAAGTTGTGACAAAAAACTGATTTTCGGTACAAAATGGCCACTGGCAGCCATCTTGAATTTTGGACCGCACCCAGAAACACTCATTCTCGTCTTAAGGAAGGTGATAACAAAGGTACCTAAGACGTTTCGTGAAGATCGGTTCATAAATACAGACTCTAGCCCGAGCCGTATTGACATGTGTATTTACTGTGTGTAGGTAGCACTGAAAAAATCAAAGTTCATCTAATTTGCATAATTTCTGCACGAGAAAAAAACCTGTATTATATGTGATGTATCCCATGGTACTAAACATTCACACAAAAAATTATTCAAATCAGCGCTTTCATATGGAAGTTCTGCGAAAAAATCTGATTGCACCTAATTTTGTACAAAATGGCTCCCATCGGCCATCTTGAATTTTGGACCGGACACCAAAACACTTGTTCTCGTCCCACGGTAATACCAAAGGTATCTAAGAAGTTTCATAAAGATCGGTTCATAAATATACAGCCTCTAGCCCGAGCCGTATTGGCATTTGCACTTTCAGTGCTGAAAGTAACACTAAATACATCAAAGTTAGTCCAATTTACATAATTTAAGCACGAGAAAAAAAACAGTATGATATGTAATGGATCTCATGGTACTAAACATTCATACAAAAAATTATTCATATCAGAGCTTTCATATGGAAGTTCTGTACAAAAAACAGATTTCTGCATCATCGGCACAAAATGGCAGCTGGCAGCCATCTTGAATTTCGGACTGCACCCAAAAACACTCGTTCTTGTCCCACGGTCATAACAAAGGTACCCAAGAAGTTTCGTGAAGATGAGTTCATAAATACGGCCGTATCCAATTGTTGACGTACGGACAGACGGATGACGGGCCATGACAAAAGCTCAAATTTGGCTTCTCCAAAGTTGAGCTAAAAATGCTTTGAGATTTGGAAGGCAACTTCCTTCAGTGATGAAGATTCAAGTTTTTGAAAAAAGTTTCTCTGGTAATATTTAGGCTCATGCTGGGAGGGGCAAAATTTATGGCCCTGTCCAAAATTTCTGTTTTCAGAATTTCTTAGCCAATTTGAACCAAATTTGGTATGCTTTTTAATTTGGGGACATGTAATTGATTTATGCCTCCCCCTCCCCCCCCCCCCCCCAAAAAAGGAAGAAATTCTTCATCTCAGAATAGAAAGCCAGAAGTTAAAAACTAGAAACAAATTCAAATGTACACATTTTGAGAGCTTCAGAAGAAAATCTTTTTATCTCCCAACAAAAATCTGGGGATACAGCATCCAGTCTTCTGTCGATCCGCCCATCTGTCTGTGAATTAATCTGTGGACAAAAATTGTTACAAAAATAGCTATTTCACAATTTTAGTAAGAACTTCATTATTGTGATTATTTTTATATGGAGAACAATGAGAACAGTTTACATGAATAGTAGACATGTTTTTTATCTTTTTCATAAAGTATGCAAACTAACCAGCCATCTTTGATTTTAAACTATCAGTCTGTAGATGAAAAATCCCAAATCACCTAAATTCTCAAAAAAACTCATTTAATTCAGGCCAGTTGTTGTGAAACTTAATTCCCCAGTACAAGAGAAAGAGGATATCACATTTTGGAGTTTGACAGTCTTCAAAATGCCCACTGTCGGCCATTTTGTTCTAAAAATAACAATTACATTTTTTAACTCTTTGCATGCTGCTGGCAGATATTCCTGCCCTGGGCAGGATTTCACCGGCCACTGAAATAAGTGGAATTTGGACACATTTAATCACATTTTCACCTCTAAATTGCATAGATGTTTTCACCATTGATTTCTTGAGTTTTTCCTTTTTCTAAATTTTTTTATTGGGGTTTAACGACACATTAACAGCCAGGGTCATATGATGTCGGTGACAGTTTTATGGGTGGAGGAAGCCGAGGTACCCGGAGAGAACCACTGAGCAACGACGAGCAGCTGTCAGCTCTCCAACATTGTAACTCTGAACTCTGCACCGCACAGCAGGCAGGGTTAGATTGGTTGAAGACATGCACACCATCGACGTGCAGTATGCCTTAGTACACAGCATCATCGTGCCACCATGTAGGCAATCGGGGTGAAGTGCCTTGTTCAAGGACACAACGCGGCAGAGCGAATCAGTCACTTGAGTTAAATTTGGATGAATTTTTCATCAAATCTAGTCATGGTTGCTTCAGAGGGTGTGCTGCGAATAAGGTTGAAATGCCTGTCTAAAAGGTCAAGGTCACAGACTTAATCCAAGTTCACATACCCCAAATTCCAAATCCAACTATAACAAGTCGAGTCCAGCTCAGAACTTTTGATAGCCTTGATGGATATTAATGATACTTGGTATTAATGTTACCCACCACTAAAGGGGGTGTCGCGAATAAAGTTGGTTGGAATGCCTATTTACAAGGTCAAGGTCACAAACTTAGTTCAAATTCACATACCCCCACAACCAACTATAACAAGTTGTGTCCAGCTCAGAAATTTTGATAGCCTTGAAGGATATTAACTATGAAGTTAAATAATGGTCATTCACACCTTGCACTCCAAGGTGCTAACAACTAAACAATGGAGCTGCCATTAGTTATCCAAGAGACACAGATCAAAGTGAAGGCCACCCTTGCTACTACCTGGAGTATCTAGGTGTGCAAGGGAACAATTCACTTGACAGTAGATTTTGAGACTAAGACAGAACCGACGTCCTTGGAGAGGTGTAGCACCTTTCGTGGGGGGAAGTCCTCCCACACTGGTCACCCTCTTTGTGACTAGGTCAAGCTGGATGAAGACCGCAGGAGCAGTACAGCCACCACCAAAAAGATGAAGAGGAAGAATGGACCCTCCGCCAGACAACGAGATACCTGCCGAATGACAGAGTTTCTGGAGAAGAAGAGGAAGGAGAAGGAGGCAAGTGAGGGCATCAAAGTGTCAACACCTGTCATCCCTGACCAACCATTGTCCAGCCCGGTATCTCCCTCACAGGAGGAGGGTCCGGAGGACTATGTGTCGTCAGATGACAGATCAATCTCTAACCCATCAGACTCTTCATCTGAAGAGGAGATGGAGGAAGAAGATCTGTCTATGGTACAGGAAGTAGTCCCAGATGATGCACTTTCCACCCCTCCAGCTCTTGCTTCTCTGGCCTCTTCGGACCAGGACTCTGACCAGGAGGAGAGCATCCCAGACTCCGTGGGGGCATTCCTTGGGGAGGAGATCCAGGACCATACTGACCAAGCAGAGAGCCAGGAGACACTGAGCTTCTACACAGAAAGAGCTGCTAAACCTCACATAATCAGGGAGATCCTTCTAAACAACTAAACAATCTAAAAAAAATCCCAGAGACAGCAGCAAGGAGCAGCCATTCGTCACCAAAGAAAAACCTACTCTTCCTCCTGGACCGACAATGCCACCAACATCTATCTCTCTGACACATCCTCCTCCCTCCAAGAAGAACCGCAGGAGACACAGACGCTGCTGAATACCTTAACTCCTTCCCTCCTTTACACTGCCAGACAAGACCAAATTACATACAGTTAAAGAGGGTCGGAAGGGGCTTGTCATACACCATCCCTGCATGCCTTCGGCACGCGAAACCATTTCATCTCTTACTGATCATTGATGCAAAGAACTTTTAGATAGATGGTCATTATATAACTTCAAGGAGTTTCAAAGAGCCAGACATAGAAGAGGTCAGTGGAGTTAGAAGAGTGGAGCTCACTTAATTGCATATCTCTAAAATGTATAATCCTGTTAAATGAATATAATGTCCAAACAGCAAACCATTTACCATACTTTCTGTGTAAGTTTGAGATTATTTTGCTTTAGGTTAATATAGAGTAAACTCCTCTTAATTGAATAAAAAGTCCTTAATATAACCAAGAACTGCCATGACAACCACTGAATTCCCAATTTTTAGCTTAACTTGACAAAGTTAAGAAAAGCTATTGCCATCATAGGTACAGAAGTCTGTGAGTCTGGACATCTGTTCACATTTTCTTTGGCACAGGCTATACCCTGTAGTTCTTGTCCGATCATCACGAAATTTCATATGCAGGTTCAAGGTAATGTCTAGATGAGAACATCCCCTTTTGGTCATGATCGATCAACCATTACGGTTGCAAGAGCCTAAAACCCGAAAACCTTTAGCACAGTCTACAAGTCGTATTTATGAAGGGATTTCATTGTAACTTGGTAGGATGACTGTATAATGTCTTTTGGCCACGATTGGCCAACCATGACAGCTGCGAGAGCCTGAAACCCGAAAACCTTTAGCACATTCTACAGGCCATATTTATGAAGGGATTTCATTGTAACTTGGTATGATGACTCTGAATAATGTCTAGATGGGAATGTCCCCTTTTGATCGTGATCGGTCAACCATGATGGTTAAGCAGGCCCGAAGCCCAAAAACCTTTAGCACAGTCTACAGGTCGCATATTTATGAAGGGATTTTATTGTATCTTGGTAGGATGACTCTGTACAATGTCTAGATGAGAACGTCCTATGTTTGCCATGAATGGTCAACTGTGACATCCGCACAGGCATTTGACCTAGATTTGTTTAGCACAGTCTGCAGTTCATATTTATGAAGCAATTTCATTGTAACTTGGAAGGTTAAGGTATGATGTCTAGATGAGAATGTCGTATTTTGGTCACGTTCGGTCAGCTGTTACCGCTGCCTGGTCACTTGACCTAGATTCCTTTAGCACTGCTTACAGGTTGTTTTTATGAAGGGATTTCATTGTAACGTGGTAGGATAACTTGGTATGATATCTAGACGAGACTCTCCTCCTATTTTGGTCATGATCAGTCAACCATGACCACCAAACCGTCACATGAACTAGATTTCTTTAGTTAGCAAAGTCTACAAGTTATATTTATGAAGGGATTTGATTGTAACTTGGTAGGATGACTCATTTTGGAATGATTTTACTGTAACTTGGTAACTTTGATTGACATACATTAATAGTTAGAGCCACATCAACCCAGGTCTTAATTCTTTAGTACGGTCTACACTCAAATTATTCTTATCGAAAACATAGCCTACAAGGAACAGAAATTAACATATTCTCAATCAACACAATTCTTGTCTTATTTCATCATAATCCTTTCATAAACATTGGAACATTATACTTTTCATCAAACACTACACACAGTCAAGTTAAGCTACAGTGTCCTTGACACTTTCATTTTGTTTCTATTAATGGGTCCACCCATCCCATGATGTGAAGCCCCAGCCATATGATGCCAAATTTCCAGCTTAACAGAATTACAGACTTTCCATTATATAATACATTGGAATCAGGACATCCTATATGAGCATTTTATCTATTGTGAATATCTTGTTGGACAGAGCTCTATCAGTTTAGTTCAACCAAAATTAATAGAATAAATGCTCATTTTAACACTAGAATTTCAGAAAATGACTAAATTCCTGTTAATGGAACACTCGTGTTAACTGAATATTCTTCTCAGGCAAAGTGGCTATTCAATAAACAGGGTTCCTCTGTAAAGTATGAGCCAAGCAAAAGTATGATAGTGATATGAATCCATAAGGTAGTACTACAGTAGCAGAGGTAATAAAGCCTATTACATGTGGGATAATGGTAGTTGCTAGAGGCAATAATCTAGGACTAAGAACTGGATAGCAGCCAGTGTTTGCTCCGCACTAATCCATAATGGTTCCCACTGAACCCCACCCAACCACTAGTCTCCGATAATTGAGGCAAAGAAAGCAGACAGTCTTTAGGAGAATTCATAGAGAAAGACACCAAATAGGTCAGTGGAGATGATTACAGTGGAGCCCACTTAATTTTATATCTCCTAATTGAATATCCCTGTTATCTGAATATAATGTCCAAACACCGCACCATCCACCATACCTTTTGTGTAAATTTGACACATTAATTGCATGTAGGTTATTGAGTAAAGTGTTGATTGAATAAAAAAAGTACTTAATACATCAAAACAAAAAATTACTGTGACAACCACTGAATTTCAATGTTTATAGATTTGTTGGCCTCTGTACATCCAATTTCGGCATTTAATCTATTGTATCCTATTGGACAGACCTCTATGAGTTCTGTCAAACAAGAATTAATAGAATAAATGCTCATTTTAACACTAGATTGTAGGAAAATGACAAAATTACTGTTAATCGAATACACTTGTTTAATGAATATTTTTCACAGGCAAAGTGGCTACTCAATTAACAAGATTCCACTATAGCATAAGCCAAGTAAAATTATGATAGTCATATGAACCGGTGTCTCATATCTCCCCCCTCCCCTGATTATCTTTTTCCACCCTGATTATCTTCTCCCCCATCCAAAACATAAATGAATAAAGGGGGGGGGGGGGAAGATATGGGACAACCCCCCCCCCCCCCCTCCCAGCAACTTGAAACTTGCAAGTCATGAAAATGTTTGGGGCTCAAATCATTATTGGGGAGAGAATTTCATACATATTCAACATTTTTAAGTTCATCTTTCACGTACTGGGCAGGAAAAAATATTTTTCAGGGGGTGTGGGGTCAGGGGTTTAACATGATCTGTATGTCATACCCCCACCTCCAGTGTATCATACCCCCCACCTCCATCCCCACCCCTGACCTGAAATTCCTTAGTTATTAAAAGACTTCCAAGTTATGAAAATGTTTGGTTGGGGCTTATACCATTATTAGGAAGAGAATTTCATCCATATTCTCTGTTTTCTATATATATGTGCCTGACCTCACTGGCAGAGAAATATTTATTCAGGTATGTGAGAGGGGGGAGGGGGTGGGAGTAAGGGAGATATCGTGACCTGCATAACTTTAGCCACTTATCTGAGAGCAAGTACTGAGGCTAAGTACTAACTCAGAAACTACCATTGTTTGATAATAGATAAGATGAGCATTTTCAGTTTCTTGCTTAACTTGACAAAGTCAAGCTAAGCTACTGCCATCATGTGTGTGGAAGTCTGTTAGTCTGCAAGTATGTGAGTCTGTTCACATCTTCTTTAGCACAGACCACATCCCTTAGTTCTTGTCTAATCGTCACAAAATTTCATATGCAGGTTCGAGGTCATGTCTAGATGAGAACATCCCCTTTTGGTTGTGTTTGGTCAACCATGACAGATGCACGGACCCGAAACCTGAAAACCTTTAGCACAGTCTACAGGTCGTAGTTATAAAGGGATGTCATTGTAACTTGGTAGGATGACTCTGTACAGTGTTTAGATGCGAACGTCCTATTTTGGTTGACTTCAGGCAACCGCGATGGCCACAGGGGCATGTTACCCAGATTCATTTAGTACAGTCTACAGATTGCATTTATGAAAGGATTTCATTGTAAATTGGTAGGATGACTTGGTATAATGTCCAGATGAGAATTCCTATTTTGGCCGTGATCAGTCAACCGTGATGGCCGCAGAGGCACATGACCTAGATTTGTTTAGCTCTGTCTACAGTTCAGATTCATGAAGCGATTTCATTGTAACTTGGAAGGATAACTCAGTATGATGTCTAGATGAGACTATCCTATTTTGGTCATGATCGGTCAGCCGTTCAACCACCACCTGGTCAGGAGACCTAGATTCCTTTAGCACTGTCTACAGGTTGTTTTTAACTTGGTAGGATATCTAGATGAGACTCTCCTATTTTGGTCACAATCAATCAACCGTGACTGCCAGACCATCATATGACCTAAATTCCTTTAGCAAAGTCTACGAGTCATATTTATGAAGGGATTTCATTGTAATTTGGTAGGATGACTCATTTTGGAATGATTTTACTGTAACTTCGTAACTTTGGTTGAGATACGTTAACTGTGAGGGCCACATCAACCAAGGCCTCAATTCTTTACTACAGTTTACACCTCAAATTATTCTTGTTGAAAACATAGCTTGTAGGGCACAGAACATAATATATTATCAATTATCATAATTCTTGTCTTATTTCATAATCCTTTCATAAACATTGAACATTATCCTTTTCATCAAACATTGTGCACAGTTAAGTTAAGCAACAGTGTCACTGACACTTTCATTTAAAAGTAGAGTTATCTGTTATAAATACCTTTCATGGAAAAAATGAGACTTCAAATACTCATCTGAGTTTTCATTTCCAATTTCCATAATTAACTGGTAGAGTGCTAAGTTATTTTTGATCATCAAAATTTGTTCATGTGTCATAAAGACTAAGTAATTTCACTGCTAAGATAGTATGAAGCACATCCACCGAATATGACACATTTCGGCTGGGGTACCTGCTCTTCATATTAAAGCCCTGATAGTGGCTTCTAGCACTCTACCAGTTAAAGGCTCTGTTATCTTGTGAGTGTCTGGTCAATAGTTCTGTGGAGTTAAAAAGTGTTAACAAATAATATTATCTGACTATGTCAGCATTAGTTGGTATGTCTAAGTAATTTCACGTGGGGTGGGGGGGGGAGGGGGGCAGGGGATGGGAGATAAACTAGTTATTTCACCCTTTAAAATCTAACTTTACTATTGAAAATAATGAAAGTGTCAATGACACTGTAGCTTAACTTGTGTGTTGTGTTTGATGAAAAGAATAATGTTTAATGTTTATGAAAGGATTATGAAATAAGACAAGAATTGTGATAATTGGGAATATGTTCATTTCTGTTCCCTGTATGCTGTGTTTATGATAAAAATAATATGAGGTGTACACTGTACTAAAGAGCTGAGGGGTGGGTTAATATGACCTCACAGTTAACTGGTAGAGTGCTGGAAGCCCATATTTGGGCTTTATTCTGAAGTGCCGGTACCACAATTTAAAGGTTTCATATCCTGTGGATGTTTTTCATATTATCTTTCAAGTGATATTATTTTACCTGTTAGGATTTGTCTTGTTACAATTTATGGGAGAGTGCCTATTGGCACTCTCCCATAAATTGTAACAAGGCAAAGATGCACAAAGAAATTTTAAGGACCAAAAATAATTTAGCACTCTACCAGTTAATGTATGTGGCCCTCACAGTTAAAGGATATCAACAAAAGTTACAAAGTTACAGTGAAATTATTCCAAAACGAGTCATCCTATCAAGTTACATTAAAATCCCTTCATAAATATGGCCTGTAGACTGTGCTAAAGGTTTTCGGGGTTTGGGCCACTGTAGCCGTCAGTTTCCCAATTGCCTCCAAAGGGGACGTTCTCATCTAGAAATTATATGAAGTCAACCTACCAAGTTACAAGGAAATCCATTTTGCTAAAGGCTTTTGGGCTTTGGGCTCGGGCAGCCATCATGGTTGAATGATCGCAACCAAAAGGGGCCATTCTCATCTGGGCATCATTTGGAGTGATCCCTCCAAGTTACAATGAAATCCCTTAATAAATATGACCTGTAGACTGTGCTAAAGGTTTTTGGGCTCTGGCAGCCATCGTGGTTGAATGATCGCAACCAAAAGGGGACATTCTGATCTGGGCATCATCTGGAGTGATCCTACAAAGTTACAATGAAATCCCTTCATAAATATGACCTGTAGACTGTGCTCAAGGTTTTTGGGCTTCAGGCCCCTGAAGCCGTCACAGTTGACCAATCACAACCGAAAGGGGATGTCATCATCTAAGCTTTATATGGAGTCAAACTTACGGGTTACAATGAAGTCCTTCCATAAATATGACCAATAGACTATGCTAAAGGTTTTGGGGGTTTTGGATTCGGGCAGCCATCAAGGCTGAATGATCGCGACCAAAAGGGGACATTCTCATCTAGACATTATTTAGAGTCATCCTACCAAGGTACAATGAAATCCCTTCATAAATATCACCTGTTTCATAAATATCACCTGTAGACTGTGCTAAAGATTTTCGGGCTTTGGGCCCCTGTAGCCAACACAGTTGCCTAATGGTGTCCAAAAGGGGCTGTTCTCATCTAGACATTACATGAAGTCAACCTACCAAGTTACAATGAAATCCCTTCATAAATATGATCTGAAGACTGTGCTAAAGGTTTTCAGGCTTTAGGCTTGGGCAGCCATCATAGTTGAATGATCGCAACCAAAAGGGAACATTCTCATCTGGACATCATCTGGAGTGATCCTATGAAGTTACAATGAAATTCTTTCATAAATATGACCTGTAGACTGTGCTCGAGATTTTCGGGCTTCAGGCACCTGTAGCCATCACAGTTGACCAACCATGACTAAAAGGGGATGTCATCATCTAGGCATTATATGGAGTCAACCTAACAAGTTACAATGAAATCCTTCCATAAATACAACCTACAGACATGCTAAAGGATTTGGGCTCGGGCAGCCATCAAGGCTGAATGATCATGACCAAAAGGGGATGTTCTCATCTGGACACTATTTGGAGTCATCCTACCAAGCTACAATGAAATCCCTTCATAATTATGACCTGTAGACTGTTCTAAAGGTTTTCGGGCTTTGGGCCCCTGAATCCGTCACAGTTGCCCAATCGTGTCCAAAAGGGGACGTTCTCATCTAGACATTATATGAAGTCAACCTACCAAGTTACAATGAAATCCCTTCATAAATATGACCTGCAGACTGTGCTAAAGGTTTTTGGGTTTCGGGCTCGGGCAGCCATCATGGTTGAATAATCGCAACCAAAGGGGACAATCTCATCTGGGCATCATCTGGAGTGATCCTGCGAAGTTACAATGAAATCCTTTCATAAATATGACCTGTAGACTGTGCTCAAGGTTTTCGGGCTCCGGGCACCTGTAGCCTTCACAGTTGACCAATCACGACCAAAAGGGGATGTCATCATCTAGGCATTATATGGAGTCAACCTAACAGGTTACAATGAAATCCTTCTATAAATATAACCTTTTGCCTATGCTAAATGTTTTTGGGCTCGGCACCCATCAAGGCTGAATGATCATGACCAAAATGGGACGTTCTCATCTAGACATTATTTGGAGTCATCCTACCAAGTTACAATGAAATCCCTTCATAAATATGACCTGTAGACTGTGCTAAAGGTTTTCGGGCTTCAGGCACCTTTAGCCGTCAAAGTTGCCCAATCATGTCCAAAAGGGGGCGTTCTCATCTAGACATTATATGAAGTCAACCTACCAAGTTACAATGAAATCCCTTCATAAATATGACCTGTAGACTATGCTTAAGGTTTTCGGGCTCGGGCAGCCATCATGGTTGAATGATCGCAACCAAAGGGGACAATCTCATCTGGGCATCATCTGGAGTGATCCTACGAAGTTACAATGAAATCCCTTCATAAATATGACCTGTAGACTGTGCTCACGGTTTTCGGGCTTCGGGCACTTGTTGCCATCACAGCTGACCAATCACGACCAAAAGGGGATGTCATCATCTAGGCATTATATGGAGTCAACCTAATAGGTTACAATGAAATCCTTCCATAAATATGACCTTTTACCTATGCTAAAGGTTTTTAGGCTCGGGCACCCATCAAGGCTGAATGATCGCGATCAAAATGGGACGTTCTCATCTAGACATTATTTGGAGTCATCCTACCAAGTTACAATGAAATCCCCTCATAAATATGACCTGTAGACTGTGCTAAAGGTTTTTCGGGTTTTGGGCTTGGGCAGCCATCATGGCTGAATGATCGCAACCATAGGGGACAATCTCATCTGGGCATCATCTGGAGTGATCCTACGAAGTTACAATGAAATCCCTTCATAAATATGACCTGCAGACTGTGCTCAAGGTTTTCGGGCTTCGGGGACTTGTAGCCATCACAACTGACCAATCACGACCAAAAGGGGATGTCATCATCTAGGCATTATATGGAGTCAACCTAACAGGTTACAATGAAATCCTTCCATAAATATGACCTTTTGCCTATGCTAAAGATTTTTGGGCTCGGGCACCCATCAAAGCTGCATGATCGTGATCAAAATGGGACGTTCTCATCTAGATATTATTTGGAGTCATCCTACCAAGTTACAATGAAATCCCTTCATAAATATGACCTCTAGACTGTGCTAATGGTTTTTGGGCTTCGGGCCGCTGTAGCCATCACAGTTGCCCACTCACGTCCAAAAGGGGACTTTCTCATCTAGACATTGTATGAAGTCAACCCACCAAGTTACAATGTAATTCCTCAATAAATATGACCTGTAGACTGTGCTAAAGGTTTTCGGGTTTTGGGCTCGGGCAGTCGTCACGGTTGGCAGATCATGCCCAAATGGGGAAATTCTCATCTAGACATCATAAGGAGTCATCCTACCAAGTTACAATGAAATCCCTCCACATTAAACATGACCTACAGACTATGCTAAAAGTTTTTGAGTTTCGGGCTTGGGCAGCCATCACGGTTGATAGATCATGCCCAAAAGGGGACGTTCTCATTTAGGCATTATACAGAGGCATCCTACCAAGTTACAATGAAATCCCTTCATAAATACGACCTGTAGACTGTGCTAATGGTTTTTGGGTTTTGGGCTCGGGCAGCCATACCGGTTGCCGATCGCGACCAAAAGGGGACGTTCTCATCTAGACATGACCCCAAACCTGCATATGAAATTTCGTGACGATCAGACAAGAACTGCAGGGTGTAGCCTGTGCTAAAGGAAAATGTGAACAGACATCACAGACTTCCGAATGCATGATGGCAATAGCTTATCTTAACTATGTCAAGTTAAGCTAAAAATAAGCATTTTCTAGTTTCTCATGACTTTTATTACCATCTGCAGAAGAGGCATGTGCCACAGTCACCATCAATACATTTTTTGAATCACAAAATGTTACTGAATGATAAAAGCAAACTAACTTTCAAGTTGGTAATGAGGAAAAAAAAATTCCAATTGGGGAAGATAATAAGGGGGGGGGGAGATAAAGTAGGTTATCTTCTCCCTCAGGTGGAAGACAATCAGGGGTAAGATAAACTGTAACACGGGAACCAGTAGTAGTAGAAGTGGTGACAGTGGTACTTGGAGCCCATCACGAGACTGACAATGGAAGTGGCCAGCAGTGATAAACTAGGACTACGATCTGTGTAGGAGCCAATGGTTGATCCCCATTAGCACTAGGCCCAAACCTCCACTATTCGGTGGTCCCAAAATACCCAGATGAGTCAAAAGGTCATAAGAGCATTAACTCCCTGGGACAATTGCTTTCATTGCACTTCAGCTCATTTGGATATTTGGTCTGCAATAGTTCCCAAACCACTTGTCTCTAGTGTGCCCCAAATACCCAGGGTGATAACTGTGCAAGAACTTTTGAGTGCACACGGGTAAAAACAATTTGATTAGACATTCTAAAACTTGGTCGAGGGCAGAAGTTGGAACAGGGTCAGATTTTTTTTGGAATTGGTTGGAGTGGGTGGGAACAAAAATTCTGAAAGAATTAGAACCAGCAAAAATACTCCCTTTGAAAACGCCCACTAGGCTTACAGAACTCCATGCTACTGTTATCAGTCTGAATAAGTCCATTTGGGTACTTTTCAGAGATTTAGCATACTCCCCTATTATCGAATATACCCCTCGGGACACACACAGCCTTCCCAACTACATTAGATGTTCATTTGGCCCCTGATATACTACTTGCATATTCAACACAGTTTGAGTGCTGACAGTCACTGTAGTGGACTTACACTGTATGCATTAGTTTGTTTGTACTTCAGTAACAAAAATGTTTTTTTGCAATATAATGCCACTCTCCAATGAATTGCAACAAAATGATTATTTATAACAAGATGCCCCAAGGGACCTTAATCGCTCACCTGACAAAGTGGTTCAAAGAAGTATTTTGGGTCACATTCAGTTTGTCATGGTTCATCAACTCTACAGGGAATGAAGTCATGAAATTATTCATACCTCCAGTGTCCATGTCAGATGATTATTATCACAGGTCTTCCTGACTGCTTCCATTTCTATCAGCTGTAGACAAGCATTGCCAAACTTTCAAGGGTTGTTATGTCACTGCAGTTTGAAAGGCGAATTTTATAGAAAAACACTAAGGAATGGATTTGAACAAAGTTGAATCTGACCCCCCCCCCCCTCCCCCGGCCCCCTCTCCATAGAGAGCCCAAATATTAAGCCAGGGATTTGAATTGAACAAACTTGAATGTGACCTCCTAGAGATGTTGTATACCAAGTATGAAAAGATTCTGACGGGTGAATCTGAAGAAAAAGATTTTAAAAGAAATTTCCTCATATTGCACTCAGTTAACTTTGGGGTCCAATAGAGAGCCCAAATATTAGCTCAGGGATCCGATTTGAACAACTTGAAACTGACCCTCCTAGAGATGTTATATACCAAATCTGAAAGCATCCTGACTGGTAGATCTGAAGAAGATTTTTTAAGAAATTTCCTCACATTGCACCGAGTTAAAATTCGCAAATTGCACCAAATATCAAAAGATTCTAATTGATGGTTCTGGAGATTTTTTTTAACTTTGGAAAACAATGTATGGGTGCTATCAGAGTAATGCCCCTTCTTATAGGGCCCCTGAGGACGTGGCTACTTTATTTGAACAAACTTGAATTGACATATGATAAGCAACATGCATATCAAATTTTGTTCAATTCGGCCCAGTGGTTTATGAGGAGAAGTCAATAATGTAAGGTTCATGCTGGCTGATCGTATGACTGATGGAAAATGGATGATGGACAGAAAGTGATCACTTAAACTCCCCTCGATTTTCATTTAGGTGAGCTAATAAAATAACTTAAACTGATGCTTTGTGTCTTTGAAAAAATAAAAATAAGTCAGTCACCTTCAAACAATAATTTAGGACTCTACCAGTTAAATTTCATTTCAGTGATTTGCATTCATTCAGAAAGCTATTGAATTTAGCCATAGGTTTCACTATTATCCCCACACAAGGAAGGAGTAAAAGACGGTGCTCCACCAATCTTTCCACTTACCGTTTATGTACAATTTTCAGAAATTTTGTTGTGAAAAGTGCTAAGTTTAAAAACAACTTTGGTCCATTAAAAATTAAGTGAACTGTTGTTGCTCCTTATTTGTAGCAGTGCACTTAGAATTTCAACATCAATGAGCTTTGTCAAACAAGATGTAATAGAATAAATGCTCAGTTGTCTCTTGAATACATAAAAGTGACCAGGTCCCTATTAATCGAATACTCCTGTTAACTGAACTAGATATAAAGTGATGGTTGACGTCATTGTGGGTCCCACATTTGAAACAGTTTACAATTTGAACAGTATACAGTAAAACTTTCCTTGAGAGACCACCTGTCTTGAAAGTCCAGTGAAACAATGTACCGAACAAGAGGCCCCAAGGGGCCTGAGGGCGCTCACCTGACATTGTAGCCTAAATATCAAACCAGAGAACTGATTTCAACAAGTTGCATCTGCTCCTCCTAAGAAAATCTTATACCAAATATCCAAAGATTCTGACTAGTGGATCTAAAAAAAAAGAAGATTTTTAAAGAATATTCCTCATATTGAACGAAGTTATAATTCGGGCTCCCACAGGGAGCCCATATATGAACCCAGGGACTTGGCTTTAACAAACTTGAATCTCACCCCCTAAGGATGCTGCACACCAAATATCAAAACATTCCGACAGCTGGATCTGAAGAAGAAGGTTTTTAAAGAAAATTCCTCATTTTGAACTAAGTTACAATTCAAGCTCCCACAGTGAGTCCAAATATGGACCTAGGGACATGGCTTGAACAAACTTGAATCTCACCCCCCTAAGGATGCTGCATATCAAATATCAAAACATTCCGACTGCTGGATCTGAAGAAGATTTTTTAAAGAAAATTCCTCATTTTGAACTAAGTTATAATTCGGGCTACCACAGTGATCCCAAATATGAACCCAGGGACTTGGCTTGAACAAACTTGAATCTCACCCCCCTAAGCATGGTGCATACCCAATATCAAAAGATTCTGCCTGCTGGATCTTGAGAAGAAATTTGCCTGAAATGCACTAAGTTCGAATTTGAGCTTCTCTAGTGAGCCCAAATATGAATCTAGGGAGCCGATTTGAACAAACTTGAATCAGATCCATCCCACAAAGTTGCATACCAAATATCAGAAGATTCTGCCTGCTGGATCTGGAGAAGAAGAATTTTTAAGAAATTTGCCTGAAATGCACTGAGTTCGAAATTCGGGCTTCTATAGTGAGCCCAAATATGAATCCAGGGAGCCGATTTGAACAAACTTGAATCAGATCAACCCCACAATGTTGCATACCAAATATCGAAAGATTCTGCCTGCTGGATCTGGAGAAGAAGATTTTTGAAGAAATTTACCTGAAATGCACTAAGTTCGAATTCAAGCTTCTATACTGAGCCCAAATATAAACCCAGGGGGCCGATTTGAACAAACTGGAATCAGATCCACCCCACAATGTTGCATACCAAATATCACAAAAGATTCTTCCTGCTGGATCTGTAGAAGATTTTTGAAGAAATTTGCCTGAAATGCACTAAGGTCGAAATCGGGCTCCTATACTGAGCCCAAATATGAACCCAGGGGGCCGATTTGAACAAACTTGAATCAGATCCACCCTACAATGTTGCATACCAAATATCAAATGATTCTGCCTGCTGGATCTGGAGAAGAAGATTTTTTAATCTTTTTCCCATTGCCTACAGTGTTAAAAAGTGCTGACTCAGCACTTTTTCAAAGTCCTGAAAAAAGTACCTTGTGATCAAACCGGTAGGGATTTTTTAAAACCATTCTAATCTACTGGATAAAAGTAAGCTTTATACAAAATAAGAATTCTCTGTGCCGTGAAGTTTTGGAGATATGGCAGTTTTAAGGTTTTTCCTACTTTCAGCTCCCGAGGTTCCCACGGGGCAATGAGAAATTTTTTTTTTACATCAATCAACTACTTATGACCCATTATCATCTCATATCAAATTTGGTTCAAATCGACCTCACAGTTCTGAAAATAGAAATTTTAGGCGTGGCTAAAATTTTTGCCCCTCCCATAACGAAGGCAAATAATGCCCAACAAACTTCTCTTGAACAAACTTGATTCTAAACCTCAAAAGGACTCTGTATACCACATATCAAGTCTCTGCTACTGGTGGTTCATTAGAAGATTTTAAAAAAATTTGGCCATTTTTTCCCCACACCTCTGCTCAATATGAGCCGAAACCTAATGTGGATAAAAATCAAAATGCCCCTATATAACCACTACTTACATGAAATTTAATTAAAATGTGGCCAGTGGTTTAGGAGAAAGAGGCTCAAACACCACCTTCACGACAGACGAAGAGTGATAAGAAAAGCTCACCCTGACTTTCAGTCAGCTGAGCTAATAACTGCTTTGGGTTTCAAGGCCCAGAGTATTTATATCATTATTATATTATTATGTAGCAGAACAGAAGATGAAAATGTGATTTCCCATAGGGTTTCTATGCTAACTATAAGCTGCAATTGCAGCCATGTTTGCAACCCGATCAGCATTACACATTACATGAGGATTGTTGGTAGAGGGTGTCCCATTCATTAACCATGAGAAGTTTCAAAATAATTTGGCATTGTAGTTTCAGAGAAGATTTTCCAAAATCGACCAATCAGAATCAAAGAATGCATCTCTCAGCCATGTTTTCCATCCAGCAGTAAAAAAATGAGGAACAGTTGTAGAGAACCTCCCATAGACCATTCGTGCCAAGTTTGGTTCACATCGGCTCAGTAGTTCCTGAGAAGAAGATGAACATGTGATTTCCCATAGGGTTTCTATGGTAACTATAAGCTGCAATTGCGGCCATGTTTGCAACCCAATCAACATTAAATGAGGATAGTTGGTGGAGAGTGTCCCAGTCATCAATCATGTGAAGTTTCAAAACATTTGGCCTTGCAGTTTTGGAGAAGATTTTTGAAAATCTGCCTATCAGAATCAAGGAATGCCTCTATTTTTCATCCGACGGGAACAAAATAATCGTTTGTAGAGGATTTCCCATAGACCATTCCTGCTAAGTTTGGTTCACATCAGCTCAGCAGTTCCAGAGAAGAGAGCAAGGGGACTGGACTTTTCACCGAAAGTACTTTTCACCGGAAGGAAAAATTGGACAGTTCGTCGAACATTTGGACATTTTGCTGCAAAAAAGCTGGACTTTTTGCCAAACTTTTGGACACTTCGCTGAACCTTTGGACACTTTGCCAAAAAAATAGACTATTCGCTGGAAAATATCAGACAGTTCGCCGGTATAAATATTTTGGCGAGGTTCTGATATTCTCCGAAAAAAGACTATTTGCCAGAAAATATCAGACACCTCGCCGAAATAAATTGTCTCGATATTTTCCGGCGAATAGTCTTTTTTTTCGGCGAAGTGTCCAAGGTTAATTCTTAGTGATTTTTCTGGAAATTATAAACAACAACACAGAAATGAATGAAATGAAAAGAAAACAACACAAGTTTATTTTTATTATTTTTATATCGAAATAACATCATTGTAAAAACCCTCCCCTCCCCCCCTGCTTTCCCCCTCCCTCCCCCACCCAGGTATTGTTTATCTTATGTTGAACAAGCCATGAGGAATTAAGGCTGGGAAAAGCCATATGAATCTTAAGCTGGAATCATAAATTGTTGAAATTACTTACAAGGGGTGTAAACTGTGAACAATATTTTCGTTTTACTTTGGATTTGCTGCAGTTGAATGAAGAAAAAATAAAACATATTGTGAAAGTATCTGTAACTGAATGGTCTGTAAAGAATTATTTTACCAGTTGAAATGTTGACGGACAGCGAAAAAAAGTTATATTTGTTACGTTTTATCATTTTTAGTGAAAAAAAAGAAAATTTCGGCGAAGTGTCTATTTTAAAATTTTATGTTCCAGCGAACTGTCTATTTTATTGGAGAAAAAATAATTCGGCGAAGTGTCTTTTTTTAAAAGAAATGTCCTTTCGGCGAAAAGTCCAGTATTCGATAACAAGAGGCTCTGGAGAGCCTGTAATTGCTCACCTGGCAGAACTACATATAAAAATGTGATTTCCAATAGGGTTTCCATGGTAACTATAAGCCGCAATTGTGGCCATGTTTGCAACCTGATCAACATTACATGAGGATCATTGGTAGCGGGTGTCCCAGTCATCAAGCATGTGAATTGTCAAAACATTTAGACATGTGGTTTCAGAGAAGATCCACGAAACAGAATCAAAGAATGCCTCTGATGGCCATGTTTTCAATCCAACGGGAACAAAATGAGGAACGATTGTAGAGGACCTCCCATAGACTATTTCTGCCAAGTTTGGTTCACATTGGCTCAGTAGTTCTAGAGAAGATGAAATGTTATTTCTGATAGGTTTCTATAGTAACTATAAGCTGCAATTGTGGCCATGTTTGCCCCCTGTTCATCATTAAATGAGGATAGTTGATAGAGGGTGTCCCAGTTATCAATCATGTGAAGTTTCAAAACAGTTTGCCTTGTAGTTTCAGAGGAGAAGATTTTTGAAAATCGACCAATCAGAATCAAAGAATGCCTCTGGAGGCCACGTTTTTCAACTGATGGGAACAAAATGAGGACGGTTTGTAGATGACCTCCACTAGAACATTCCTGCCACGTTTGGTTCACATTAGCTCAGTGGTTTCAGAGAATAAGATGAAAATGTAAAAGGTTTACAGATGATGGACGACGATGGACGCCAGGTGAGCTAAAAATGTGAAAAGTTTACGGACACCGGATAATGAACACCGGATTACAAGTGATGGCAATAGCTCACATGGCCCGTTGGGACAGGTGAGCAAAAACTTATTTCAATATTTCCATCCATAATTGAAACAAGATCAATACCATGTCTGAACCTGCGTCGCTGCATGCAATTGATTGAGATACATGTATTACTCTCTTTTGACTCTTTTTGCATATAGATAAATCAATTCCTTTCACAGAAGGCAAGAAAAGTTTGACAAAAAATTCAATGTTCAGTGGGTCCCTTTCATACAAGCAGAAAAACTGCTGCACGACAGATTTGAAAATTGCATACACGATACAACTCAACATTATCAAGCTCCATAAGAAATAAAAAATCAATCCCTTGCATAGAAGCCGAGAAAAGTTTGACAAAAAATTTCAAAGTTTAGTGGGTACAGTCAAATTTCAAAGTATCGTCAAACAGGAAGTGGCTGCACGGCAGATCTGAAAATTGCATACATGATACAACTCAACATTATCAAGCTCCAGATGAAATACTGAATCAATACCTCATATAGAAGCTGAGAAAAGTTTGACGAAAAATTTTGATGTTCAGTGGGTACAGTGAAATTTCAATAATCGTCAAACAGGAAGTGGCTGCACGGCAGATCTGAAAATTCCATACCCGATACAACTGATCATTATCAAGCTCCAGATGAAATATAAAATCAATCCCTTGCATAGAAGCCGAAAAAAGTTTGACGAAAAATGTCAATGTTCAGTAGGTACAGTAAAATTTTAAAGTATCGGCAAACAGGAAGTGGCTGCACGGCAGATCTGAAAATTACTTACACGATACAACTCATCATTATGAAGCAGCAGACCAAATATAAAGTCATTCCCTTTCATAGAAACCAAGATAACCTTGACGAAAAAAGTGTTTCGGACGGACTGATGGACGGAGTCGAGCGGTTACTAGACCTGCTCTGCTGCTGGCGACGCAGGTAAAAATCTGGAAAACCTGTTATAACTATCAAATTTCCAAGTTGAAGGGCAATAACTCTATTACTGCAGGAAAAAATGAGTGGAAAGAGCAAAAACTCTATCTGTAATTTGATACAGGAAAGGTACATACCAAAAAGCATGTATTGCTAACATTAGTGAAGAAAAGTGGAAAGTCTGTTACAACTGTCAAATTTCTATGTTCAAGGACAATAACTCTGTAATAAACCATATGAGTAGAATGGAATTAACACTTGATCTGTAAGTGCTTATCAGGAAGCTACAAACAAAAAATAATTTCAATATTTCCTTCCATAACTGGAAAAAGTGCGGAAAAAACTGTTATAACTTTCAAATTTCCAATTTCAAGGGCAAGAACTCTGTCATAAACCAACTGAGTGAAATGGAATTGAAACTTGATCTGTAACTACCCATCAGCAAGCTACATACAATGAAAGTGTCAATGACACTGTAGCTTAACTTGTCTGTGTGTTGTGATTGATGAAAAGGATAATGTTCAATGTTTATGAAAGGATTATGAAATAAGACAAGAATTGTGATAATTGGGAATATGTTAATTTCTGTTCCCTGTATGCTATGTTTTCAAATATGAGGTGCAGACTGTACTAAAGAATTGAGGGGTGGGTTAATGTGGCCCTCACAGTTAATGCATGTGGCCCTTACAGTTAATATATGTCAACCAAAGTTACCACATTACAGTGAAATTATTCCAGAACGAGTCATCCTATCAAGTTACAATGAATTCCCTTCACAAATACGTCCTGTAGACTGTGCTAAAGGTTTTCGGGCTTCGGGCCTGTGTAACCAATCGCAAAAGGGGTCATCCTCATCTAGACATTATACTGAGTCATCCTACCAAGTTACAATGAAATCCCTTCATAAATACAACCTGTAGTTTGTGCTAAAGTTTTTTGGGTTTTGGGCTCGGGCAGTTGTCATGGTTGAATGATCACGACCGAAAGGGGGACATTCTCATTTAGATATTATACAGAGTCATCCTACCAAGTTACCATGAAATCCCTTCATAAATACGACCTGTAGACTGTGCTAAAGGTTTTTAGCTGTGACGAGCAGCTCCATATGTGGCAATGTCGGTCTGTCTGTTGGTCAGTCTGTCACCAAGTTTAAAAAACCCCATAACGCCTAAAATACTTGATGGAATGACACCATACTTAGCATGCAAGTGTATCTTCATGATGTCTACACCCTCTCAATAGTGCATATCATTCGGATAATTTCTGTCACATTTATGGACTTGTCACCAACAAATTTTTTTGTCACCAATGAGATTTTTTGTCACCAACGAGTTTTAAAACATCATTGGCGTGGCACGAATCGTCGCAGATTCAGCACTGTGACAGTGCGTCTTGTAGGGTTTTGGGCTTGGGCAGCCATCATGGTTGACTGTTCGCGACTAAAAAGGGGATGTCCTCATCTAGACATTATACTGAGTCATCCAACCAAGTTACAATAAAATCCCTTCATAAATGTGACCTGTAGTCTGTGCTAAAGGTTATCGGGTTATGGGCTCGGGCAGCCATCATGGTTGAATGATCACGACCAAAAGGGGACGTTCTCATCTAGACATTATCTGGAGTCATCCTACCAAGTTATGATGAAATCCCTTCATAAATATGACCTGTTGACTGTGCTAAAGATTTTCGGGCTTCGGGCCCCTGTAGCCATCACAGTTGACCAGTTGCAACCAGAAAGGGACGTTCTCATCTAGACATTATATGGAGTCATCCTGCCATGTTATAATGAAATCCCTCCATAAATACGACCTGTAGACTGTGCTAAATGTTTTTCGGGTTTTGGGCTCGGGCAGTTGTCACGGTTGACAGGTCATGACCAAATGGGGAAGTTCTCATCAAGACATCATACAGAGTCATCCTACCAAGTTACAATGAAATCCCTCCATAAATACGACCTGTAGACTTTGCTAAAGGTTTCGGGTTTTGGGCTTGGACAGCTATCACAGTTGACCGATCGCAACCAAAAGGGAATGTTCTCATCTAGACATGACCTCAAAACCTGCATATGAAATTTTGTGACGATCGGATAAGAACTACAGGGTGTAGCCTGTGCTAAAGGAAAATGTGAAGACTCCCATGACCTGTAGACTGTGCTAAAGGTTTTTGGGCTTCGCGAAGGCCCCTGTAGCCGTCACAGTTGCCCAATCGTGTCCAGAAGAGGACGTTCTCATCTAGACATTATATGAAGTCAACCTACCAAGTTACAATGAAATCCCTTCATAAATATGATCTGTAGCTAAATGTTTTCGGTCTTTGGGCTCGGGCAGCCATCATGGTTGAATGATCGCAACCAAAAGGGAAATTCTCATACCGAGTCAGTCATTCTACAAAGTTATAATGAAATCCCTTCACAAATACGACCTGTAGTCTGTACTAAAGTTTTTCGGGTTTTGGGCTCGGGAAGCCATCATGGTTGAATTATCGTGACCAAAAGGGGACGTTGTCATCTGGGCATCATCTGGAGTGATCCTACGAAGTTACAATGAAATCCCTTCATAAATATGACCTGTAGACTGTGCTCAAGGTTTTTGGTCTTCAGGCACCTGTAGCCATCACAGTTGACCACATGAAATTTCAAGACGATCAGACAAGAACTGCAGGGGGTAGCCTCTGCTAAAGGAAAATGTGAACAGACTCGCAGACTTCCGCACACGTGATGGCAATAGCTTATCTTGACTTTGTCAAGTTAAGCTAAAAACTGATGAATTGAAACCCACAACTGTGTAAGGAAAAATTGGGCCTGCCCAGTTTTCAAACTCGCTTGAGATATTATTGTAAAAGACCTGTGTGGCAAATATTAGTCAGTTGGAGCATGTTTGTTCAAGTTATTGCGCTAACGAGCTCAAAATTTGTAAAAATTTACTAATTAAGGACCATAAATCTGTAATGAAAAATCGGGCCGGGCCAGTTTGTGAACTCATTTGAGATATTATTGCAAAAGACCTGTATGGTAAATATTAGTCAAATCAGAGAACATTTGTTCATGTTATTGTGCTAACAGTGTAAGGACTACCGCCCGGAGACACACAGACTGTCCCCAAACAATTAATTGTTAGCACAACTCGGCCAATAAACTGAAATTCTCATATTTTAACCAGAAAGTTAGTGAAAAGGAGGTGTTGTCGGAATATAAGAGAACATAGAGCTGAGATATAATGTGGTAGACATTTTATATCTTTAAGCCTGCAATGAAAATGGTCTTCAAGATCATTTTCATGTAAATTTAGGGAGCACATTTGCTCAGTGATTACAGTAATGGACTTCAAACCAAAAGGGCCATGGTTCAATCCCTGTCAGGGTAACTGCATTGTGTCCTTGGGCAATGTGCTTAATCCTGATTGCCCACGTGAACACAGCAGTGCTTTATAGTAGGTGAACCCTGGCTGTCAAAAGTGTCATTAAACCCCAATTAATAAATAAATTCATGTAAATTTATAGAAAATAAAATTTTAGACCTTAAATCAAACATTAGCTAAAATCAGTAAATTGACTAAATGCTCTCATCCCTGTGACATGAAGGCAGGTGAGCTAAAAATAACAACAAAAGGACCGAGCTTCAAAAATTTATTTCCATCCATCAATAACAAAACAATAGCTTATTGATTCTATAAGTGTTAGACATAATTAACCCTTTACCCAACACAGGTGATATCAAAATTTAACATTTTAAATATTATTTGTTCAAGTCTTTTAAAACATTTCAACAAAACTATCTATATCATTCCAATGAGAGGCAACATGACATAGTTTTGTTGAAATTTTTTGAAAAATAATTTTTTTTAACTGATCAAGTTGTATATTACATGGGCGGATACTTCCGATTTGTTAGGTAAAGGGTTAATCCATTACCTAAACAACTGTCTTTTGAATTTTCTAAAAATCCTCAGCTTTATATCAAGAGTTATTACACATGCAATTAACCTCTTCAAACAGTCCACATAATTTTCTTGTGAAAAGATATCGTCCGTACCAAGACAGACCACACAACTAGAATCAGATCAGTGCTTCATTTCTTATGCACATACACCACACCTTATTTCATATCGAGGTTTGCCTCTTTTACATGCAGTTTGATATCAGCAGAATGAATTATCAGTTAAGTGTCATCAATATTAACAGATATAGCCTAACATTATCGAATAGATTGAACTATGTTCCAAAAAAATTATTCTATTGTACTGGATGTTTTAATTTGAAGGGCAACTGAATATGCAGAATAGGCAAGAAGCACAAGGAAGTTTTATCTGATGAACCTCTGGAGGATCATTACATGTTAACCTCCAGAATAATTTTTCCAGGAACCTGAGGGGGATTTTCAGGGATTTCAGGGAAAAGTTCAGGCGGGGACAAAACAAAAGAAAAACTTGCAAATTTTCAGCTCATGGACCACCATTAACACCAGATTATATCCAGATCTAGTTGTCAATTATGCTGATGCATTTATACTATGTTAAAAAATCATTAAATAATTGTTGATTTGACCCCCCCCCCCCCCCACCACATCACACCACCACCTGTGATTTGCTTTTAACAAAGTCTACTAAGCTAATAATTTCCCAAGTCTGGAAATGTTAACAGGAAAGGATGTCCTAATGTCCTTTCTTGCCAGTTTGAAATTAATACCGCCAAAGATACTTTGATGAAAAAATAAATGAAAAATTACTGAGTTCACAGTTAAAGTTTCAACAAGTTGTAAGTCACATAAATAAGCAGTTGTGTATGTAATTTTGGCTCTTTAGCATGCCTCTTTAGCTTACAATGTTGATTTGAGAAATTTACAAGTTAGTAAATTAACCTCACAATGCTTTATTTTTAAAAATGGGAATGTTTCTCCCCTGACTCCCTCCCCATGAGGGGCAATTTAGTGATTTTAACAAACTAAATTGTCCCACCCCTGTCATCACTCACATCACATTTTTATTGGAAGCGGGCCAATAGTTTGTGATGAGAAGACTCAAATGCCACATTCACACCCTCCCACGAGACAATGACAGATGACGATGACAAAGAGTGATCATATTAGCTCACCCGGACTTTCAGTGATGAAAGCAAAAACTGGTAACCCTTTACCCAATGCAGACGATATCAAAATTTATTATTTTAAATATCATTTTTTACAATTTTATAAAAAAAATTTCAAAAAATTTCAACAAAATCATATCATATGACCCCTCATTGGAATGAGCTCGTTCCAGAGAGGGGTCACATGATATGGTTTTGTTTAAAGTTTTGGAAAAATAATATTTTTCTGCTGCTGAATTCTCGTTGGAATGGTTCTCTCAATACTTTTTGAAGACCAAACTGGTAGAGTGCTAAATAATTTTTAATTGTCAAAACTTGTTCCCACATCTTTGCCTTGTTACAATTTATAGGAGAGTGCCTACAGGCACTCGTCCATAAATTGTAGCAATGCAAATCATTACAGTCTATATAATTCCACTTCAAAGATAAATGAAGCACATCCACTTAGTATGAAGCCTTTAAGTCATGGTACTTGCACTGCAGAATATAGCCCAGATATGGGCTTCCAACACTCAAGCAATTAACCCTTTACCTAACATGAAAAGCAGACGACACTTGCAAAAAAAAATTCTTGAATTACTAATTTTTTTCATTTTTTGTCTCAAAAACACAGGTTATGTCCCCTCATTGGAATAAGCTCAACAAGCTTGTTCTAATGAGGAGTGATAACTGATGTTTTTGAGACAAATATGAAAAAATAATGAAAATTAATTGGCGATTTTTGAGAATCGCGCTGGCTAGTTTTGGCCGTTACGTTGGATCAAGGGTTTAGTAACCACACAATAACTACAGCAAAATGACTTGCAAGAGTTATTGGCCATGTATTATGGATACCCGATTTGTTAGAAGCAGTACATTATGTGCACAATAATGGGTCATTCAAGGCCCACTGTATCAGACTGTGTAAGGAATATCAGGGCGAGAGTAGATGAGCCAGCTTTTTAGGGATTTCTGGGATGAATGTATAAAAGAATGACAATTTTCAGAAAAAAGGCAGAATCCCTGGTGTGGCTATGCAGTTGCCTGAAGCTATGTTTTGAGGTAAAAAAAAAAGAGAAAATTTTTGGTATTCAAGAAATTTCGTTACAAGTGTGATCTGTCATTTCTGTTGGGTAAAGGGTTAACCCTTTCAATTCTTAGTTCATGAATGGGACTTATCCAAAGGATATTGCCTTTGTGGTATATTGTGTTGTCTCACTGATAACAATGCAGAAATATTTGCTCAGTCATTTGAAAGGGTTAACCACAGACAAGTGTTACTATACTGTTATCTTTAACTTTTGTGTTAGATAAAGAATTAACATATAAATACCGAGAGTTCATCGTTGAGTGAAGCTAGACCTGTAATGTACAAACAAAAATTCAAATTAGCAGAATTTTGTTGAAAACTTTAGCATCTTAACTGGTTGAGGCGCTCAGTTATTTTTGGTCAGCAAAATTTGTTCAGATGTCTTTGCGTTGTTACAATTTATGGGAGAGTGGCCATATGCTCTTTCCCATAAATTGCAGCCAGGCAAATCCTTAGTAAATAATTTCACTTCAAAGATAAGAGGCGGAGGCGGCCTTCTTCCCCCAGATAAAAAAAACTGAATCGCCCACTCCGATAAAAATCCTCCGGCAGACCCCTGTATTGATTGTGCCTTAAAAATGTAAATATATGATACTTTATACTTTATGGACTCAATCCCCCCCACCACCACCACCCTTCACGAGGAGCACCTCCATTCACGAGGAGCACCTCCAATTTGTCCCCTGTGGGACCGCCAGTGCTGAAACTATAACAGTCTGTTTACATTCTGTTTATATGAACTCAGCCCAGTTATGGACGGCTGAGCGGTGGTTCTGTTAGGCCTATAGGTCCAGGTTATTCCACATCCCAAACAGTAGCAGGAAAGGTCATGATTTGGAAATAAGAAAGCGAAAAAATCACGACTTATTCGTGCAAGTTAGAATTAAATTTTTATGAGCCTAGACACATTTAATGTTATAGGCCTAGAATTCATTCTTTTTTATGTAAACTAAATCCACAATAAGAACAAGGCATTATATTATTCCGCCTCTGTTTAAAACAGCAATGATTTTCGTACTATTTACAATCTCACATGGGCGTATAGGAAGATAAAATGGGAGGTGGGGTGGGGTACATCAGGACGTAAGTCTATCCAAAAAAGGGGGCATCAACTATGTTGATAGTGTGATGCACGACACAATCCGTGCCGCGCAGCGACGAGGTCGGGGAGAGCACTAGAAGGAGAAGGGGTGATCGCATTTCGCAATTTACATTTCGAAAAAACGCATTTGCGTTTTATTATTGGCATTTTGTTATTCGCATTTTGCAATTCGCATTTCGCTATTCGCATGTCACAACCGGCTTTCCATAGAAACCATACTGATTTTGGCTCATCAGGGAATGTCTTTTTAATTGAAAAATAACTTTGTTTTCGAAACATTCTATGATGAATGGATCACAGATAACTGTAGTTGTGTATATATACCCAGGTATCAGGTGATGTATACCAGTAATTACGTATCATTCGCAGTTGAATTTGCAATGTCTGAAAATCCATGCAAAAAATGTTGCTACGATTCTAAATTTAAAGAATCATGGAAGAAGGAAATGACCTGGTTGACAAACAGTGTTATTGGATTAAGAGATATTCAAATATGAGGGCAACACTGAGTAACTCATTTACTACTTAATAAATTATTGTTCTCTGAACAAAAGTCTTGTTATAATATTCACACGCAAAAATTTCCCTGGTTGTAATTTTCAAAACTTAACATGTCTGCTGTGGAGGCAGCCAAGACTTCACTTGAAATACCTAAAGAGTAACCTCTTTTTTTATCTGCAGGACTTTTTCACTGAAGTACGTTGTGGACCCTGCTTCGTTTTGTTTGTTTATTGGGGTTTCAACAACCAGGGTCACATTGTGTCAGAGAGTTTTACAGGTGGAGGACCCAGAGAGAACCACTGAATGGCAGCAGGGCAATTGTTGGATCCCCAACTTACTAACCCGACATAAGCGGAGTAGAGCTGAAATGGTTAAGGGGTTTTCTTGATCAATTAATCACGTGGATTAACCTTGGTTAACTGATTAATCACTTGTCCAAACAGATATCTGAATAATTGCCATACCATTGATGATTTACAGCATGAACCCTTTACCCAACGTAACAAATAAAACCGACTAGGCCTATATACAAAAATCTCCATTCAAATTTATTATGTTTTCAATTTTTGTCTCAAAAACATAGCTTATGGCCCCTCATTGGAACAAGCTTGTTAAGCTCGTTCCAATGAGGGGTCATAAGCTATGTTTTTGAGACAAAAATTGAAATTTTTTAGTAATTCAGGAATTTATTTTGCAAGTATCGTCTGCTACCCACAATGGGTAAAGGGTTAAGAATGACCATTTCCAGCTACTTATACAGTATGATGATCATGCAAGTAAACAAGTATGTCAGCAAGTAACTTGCATGTTTTACACTGTCTCATATAACTGATGTGAGTCAGTGCGGCAATGTTTGCCTGTTTTTGGAGCAAGTTTGTTCCTTTGTTGACCCATATAATACAGTAGTTCAAAAGTAATGGTTAACTGAACAATTACTTTTTCGATCGATCAAGATGTTGATCACTGATTAATCGGTTAACCGTTTCAGCTCTAAAGCGGAGTTAGCAGAAGCTGATTGGAAGTGTACCATCAACATGCAATATGCCTTAGTACAAAGCGCCACCATGCCCCCACATAGACATTCAGGTTAAGTGTTTCGCCCACTGACTCAATGCAGATGGAATGGTTCAAGACGGAACCAGTGACCTTTTGGTTTAAAATCCACTACTCTAACCACTATGCTCCAGGAACCTGCTTTGGAAACACAAATATTATCAAAGTTCAAAATATGCCTTCAAGTGACGAGGTCCTAATTTTGACTTTTACAAACTTTCTGGCCTCATAAGTATTCCAACATTCAAGCATAAAGAAATCTTTCAGACAATAAGTTCAGTAGTGGTTTCTAGTCAAATATTGGCTGCCTACAAAGGCAGTCAAGCCTTGACTTTGAATCACAGCCAAGCCTCTAAACATACGGGTAATCGTAGCATCTGTTTGTTGAAGATGTCTTAGGTCACTAATTGTTAAGAGGTTTTATATTATGTGACAATAAAGCTAGTATATCCAAAAAGAGTACAAAACCAGTAGTTGCCAATGTGTTAATAGCATAATGCACAACTTCACAATTTGGCCCAGTTTTCTTGAGATTCCCCGTATTTATTCACTTATTTTTTTTATTGGTGTTTAAGGTCACATATTTCTGCACAAAGGCTTATCGTGATGGCAACAAGGAGATAAAGTAAATTTAGTCAATTGTTCATAACCATGTTGCCCATTTTGGAGGACGTCCACCCCAAGCATTGGTGGCTGGGCCCTATTTTACCAGAAAAATAGGGTATTCCCCTTTTTCAAGCCTTTACCACATTAATCCATCCTGCTCTTCACTGTCAATTGCTAAAAATGTGTTTCTCATTCATTCTTTAAACAAGATTCTCCATTTTATACATTTTTTTTTAATTCTCAGCATTCTAAAAAAATAACCTTCATCATTGAAATTTAAATCTCTTTTTTCATAAATAAACAGATTATTATGGCTGTAAATTGATTTAGACTGACTTATTATTATGCCAACAAGTTCACATCATATCATTTTTGGCTGGTTGAAGTCCACTTTCAGCATCTATGGCTATATAGTGAATACAATAATAAAATCAACAACTTTTGTCAATCACTTATATTTGGGTCATCCACTTCATAGAATACACCCATAGAATACATCCACAGGCTATGGTAATTGATAAATTGGTGTTTAAGGTCACAAATTTCTGCATAATGGCTAATTGTGACAGCAATAGGGCAAGAAGTTTAGTCAATTATTTATACCCATGTTGCCCATTTTAGAAGACTTTGGTGACTGGGTGCTATTTTACCAGTAAAAGAGAGCTTGTTTACCACAGTAAACAAGCACTGCTTCACTTCCTGGGATTTCCACGGGACAGGCTATAGTTACCAAGTCTTATACCAGTGAAGCAAACTTGTCTACCAAATTAAACAAGTACTACTTTACTTCCTGAGGTTCAGTGGATCAAACAAAGCACAATATTCATTAAGTCTGATTTGCCAATCAGACCTTGTCAAATCACATCAATTTACTATCAAAACAATCTGGATAAATATTAATTACTGTAAATGGATGAGAGTACTGAGGACTGTTTCGATGCTAGAAGCAAAAACTTGGGTTTCATTAAAAAGTGCTGATGCCATAATAAAATTCTCATAATTAACTTAAGATGACAAACTCTTAAGTTTGATTACTTTTTGCTGCAACAGAATGGGTGCCCCAACAAGCTACCTTTGGGTAAATTGTGGGTATAACAACACTCAAGAACATTATGTCAGGCAGTTTTACAGGTAACAGAAGCCAGAGTACCCAGAGATAATAACCAAGCAGCGGCAAGTAACTGTCTAACTCTTCAGCTCACTAACCTGGCACAAGCAGAGTTGTAGCATTGAAGGTAAGTGCATTGTTGATTTGCAGTATGCTTTAGTAAACAGTGCCACCGTGCTCCCTCATGGGCAACTGAGATTAAGTGTTTTGCCCAAAGACATGGCACAGATGACACAGGTCACGAAGGAACCGTCAACCTTTCGGTTCAAAGTCCAATGCTTTAATTTGCAAGTTACACTGTACCTTGGCAGTTGTTTCTAGGCAAGTCTTGATTGCCAATATAGGCAGTCAATATTTGCCTCGAAATGACTGCAAAGCCACAGGATATAGGATGTCAAAAGTGTGACAAAAATATATTAAAATCTCCAGGCCTTTAACTCTTAACCCGCTGAGAAATTTTGATATTTTTTTTTATCAAATGTAGTTTTGATGACTAGATTTGATGAAAACTTCATGAAAACTTGATTAAATATCCTCAAATTTGACTCATTTTAATAGCAAGAGATTTCCTCTTCTGGGCAGGAATATCTGCCTTTCCTCTCCTGTGCAGGAATATCTGCCAATAACATGCAACGAGTTAAGAGTTAAAACATTTGCTTCACATTCAGCTAACAGCAAATAAAAGCTTAATATTGAGGTCTTTTATTAAAATTCATTTTAGAGTGCCCTTGTGAACATTAAAATGCATTGTAACAAACAATTATTAACCCTTCACCTAACACGAAAAGAAGACCTTTGCAAAAAAACCCAAAATATGATTTAACTAAAAATTTCCATTTTTTGTCTGAAAAACATAGTTTACCACCCCTCACTGGAATGAAATCAATGAGCTCATTCCAATGAAATGCCATAAGCAATATTTTTCAAGCAAAAATGGAAAAAATAATAAAAATTTGAATGACGATGGTGATTTTTGTGAATACTGCTGATGGGGAGCAGCTGCTACTTTAGGTAAAGGGTTAACTCTTAACCTGCTGAGTATTTTCAAGATATTTTTCATCAAATCTTGTCATGGCTGCTTCACAGCAGCCATGACTAGACTTGATGAAAAATTCATCTAAATTTAACTCAAGAAATCAATGTTGAAAAAATCCATATAATTTACAGGGGTAAATTTGATTAAATGTGCCCAAATCATACTTATTTCATAGGCAAGAGAAAAACTATCCTGGGCAGGAATATCCGCCAGCAGCATGCAAGGAGTTAATAAACAAATTCTTGCAACTGACAAATAACCTTGCCTGCTACCAGTTAATCCTTTGCACACTGATGACAAAATATTAAA
This sequence comes from Pictodentalium vernedei, assembly GCA_031216915.1. NCBI lineage: Eukaryota > Metazoa > Mollusca > Scaphopoda > Dentaliida > Dentaliidae > Pictodentalium > Pictodentalium vernedei. Next base: position 236,068,422 of record CM062289.1, read on the forward strand.
ATTTAATGGAGCAAATTTTCCCCAAGACAAGGAACTTTAGCTCTGTCAAATAAGCTTCAATTGGTTGAATTACTTATTGCATTAGGCTAAAAAAAGTTTTGATTCTAAGGCAATCCCTCACTGCTCACTGAAACTGATCCCACCCCTCCCCTGCCACCCCATTAGATGTTTTTATTGCCTTATTACTACAAAATTGGTTGAGAGACTTTTTGGATTGATCTCAGCAACTGAAATCTGAAGAGAATAACTAAAGATGCAAAACAGTTTTAAATTTAAAATTAAATGAGTTTATTTGTATAATTATGCACTTTCTGTATATTCCATGTGTGAAAAGACAGCAGAAAGCTTCTCAATCCATGCTCACTGTATGTAAGAAAAAAATAAAATAAAAAATAAAACCCTCCCTCCCTCCCTGAAAATCGATTTATTTTGTGTGGCCTTATATTTGTTGCTTGAGATTTCAGTAATTTGACATCAGTGTACAGGGTGTCAGCCTCACTTAGAATCTAAATCTAAAAAGCAACGGATCTGGATTGTTGATATGATAATTAAGCTATGTACACACTGCATTTAAAATGTGTACAACATTGAATGGGCTCATATAAATAATGAGTATATAAATAAATTAAAGTAAAAAACTAAATATAAAGACATTTTAAAGCGATATGGTAGTAACCTAGAAATCTTTTACCAGGCTTTTGAAACCTTTTTTCAGCCCCTGTATCACATACCTGATATGTAGTACAAGGCTTCAGCCAAGTTAAATTCTGAAGAGTATGATCAAAGCACCATGTTTCAGTGTCAGGATATTCCTGCTAAAGCTAGTAGAAGTGTCTATATACTATATACCATGGAAAACCTATAAAACTTTTATCAAAGGAGGGTTTGTTTATTTATTGGTGTTTGAGGTAACTTTCAGCATCTATGATGACTATTATCACAACATAAATGCATGTATAAATTCAGATTTAGTCAATCATTTATGCCAATACTGCCCATTTTAACTGGTAGAGTGCAAATTTATTTTTGGTTGTCAACATTTTTTCACCTGTCTTTTTTTTGTTACAATTAATGGGACAGTGAAAAAGGCACTCTCCCGTAAACTGTAACAGGGCAAATCCAAAGAGACAAAATATTTCACTTCAGAGATAATATGAAGCACTCCCACATAATATGAAACCTTTAAGTTGTGGTACCTGCACTTCAGAATAAAGCACAAATATGGGCTTCCAGCTCTTTATCAGTTAACACCCAAGGCACAGGTTACCTGGTCCTATTATAGAAGTCGTATAAGAAAGAATGCTAAACTTGTCAACCACAGTAAATAATTCTTGTGTTTGCACCTTCTTTGGTTTGGGTCTTTTCGTTTATAAATACCTCTGTAGCCTGAATGTTTCAATGTCAGAAATTAAATTATTTTCAATGGTAAATCAACCCTTAAATGGTAGAGTGCTATATTATTTTTGTTGGTGGAAATTTGTTCATTGGTTAATTGTTTTGTTACAATTTAGTGGAATGTGCGGATAAGCACTCACCAATAAACTATAACAAAGCAAATCCACACGGACTAGGTACTAATCACTTCTAGCTGATAATTAATGCATAAATAAAGAATTTGAGAACTTTATCATGATATCTATGCTGTTTATTAAAGCCCAGATTTGGGCTTCCAGCACTCAACCATGTAAGTCCACACAGTGCTTCATATTATGTCACAATCTGTAAGTATACTTTAGCCAATGATTTAACTGGCAGAGGTCTGAGAACTTATATTTGGTCTCCTTTAGGATGTGCATGTACCACAACCTGAAGACTTCATATCCTGTGGATGTGGTTCATATCAACTTTGAATTAAAATTATTTGACCCTTAAAGGCCTAATTCTGACTTTGATGACTTTTTACTACAAACAGAACAGGTGCCTCAACATGCAGTCTCTGAGTAAAGTTGCAAGTTACATTCAAATACCTTGGCAGCCAACCCTTGCCTAAAACATGAGCACCTGAGGTGCTCACCAAAGTTGTTTAAAGAAGGATTTAATTAGCATCTATGGTTTGCAAACACAACAGAGGAGTGAGGATTTTTTGGTGCTATTGTGATGCTACCACACAAATAATACCCATACTTCCAGTAATGGTAAACAGGAACCCAAAATATCAACCTTGGGAATTGACTTCAACAAAATTGTACTGAGTAAGCACCCCCCCCCCCCCCCCACACCCCCCATCCGGATTCTGACCAATGGATCTGAAGAAGCAGATTTTCAAGGAGGCGAACCCAAATATTAAGTTCAGGTCTTGATTTTTAAAACTGGTATCTTTGTCCCCTAAGGATGGTGTATACCATATATTAAAAGATTCTGATTATGCATTCGTGGGAATATTTTTAAAGAAGATTCATCATATTGAACCAAGTTAAAATTCAGGATCCAATAGGGTGCCCAAATACTAATCAAGGTACCTGATTTCAACAAACTTTAATCTAACCCCAGTAAAGATGCTGTATACCCAAAATAAAGATTCCGACTAATTCTGAAGAAGATTTTAACCCTTTACCCAACGAATCGCTCGCATCTGCCCACGTAATATGCAAATTCAGCAGGTGAAAAAATATTATGTTTCGAAAATTTTCAACAAAAGCATATCATGCGACCCCTCTTTGGAACGCGCTCCAAAGAACGGTCACATGATATGGTTTTGTTGAAATTTTTTGAAAAAATTTAAAAAATTATATTTAAAATAATACATTTTGAAATCATCTGCGTTGGGTAAAGGGTTAAAGATTATTCCCCATATTGCACTAAGTTAAAATTCAGGCTTGCATACAGAGCCCAATTATTAAACAATAGGCTTGATATAAACAAACTGAAACCGATCCCTATAAGGATTCTGTATACCAAACATGATTATCAAAAGATTCTGGCCAGTGGTTCTGGAGAATAAGAGTTTTAAAGATTATTCCTCACATCATGGAGCCCAAATATTAATACAGGGACTTGGTTTGAAAAAAACATTAGATCTGACCTCCCTAAAGATGTGTATACCAAACATCAAAAGATTCCGACTAGTGCATCTGAAGAAGATTTTTAAAGATTATTCCTCACATTGCAGTAAGTTGAAATTTGGGCTCCTATAGAGAGCACAATTATTAACTAATAGGCTTGATTTGAACAAAAATTGAATCCAATCCCTGCAAGGATTCTATATACCATATATCAAAGATTTGGACAAGTATTTCTGGAAACAAAGAGTTTTAAAAATCATTCCTCATATTGGACCAAGTTAAAATTTGGGCTCCAATATTTATTATTTATTTAGTTATTGATGTTTAAGGTCACATACTTATGCACAATGGCTAATCATGACTGTGACAGTTTTACGGGTGGAGGAAGCCGGAGCACCCGGAGAGAACCACCAAGCAATGGCGAGCAGCTGCCAGCCCCCAACATCGTAACTCTGCACTGCAGCACAGGCAGGGTTAGATTGGTTGAACACATGCACACCATCGACGTGCAGTACGCCTTAGTACATGGCGTTGTTGTGCCCCCATGTGGACAATCGGGGTTAAGTGCCTTGCCCAGGACACAATGCAGGAGTCCGAATCGATCGCTCAGACGATCACCCATCCGAGGACTAACCAGGCTCGATGTTGCTTAACTTCGGTGATCTGACGAGAACCGGTTACCACAACGCCACCGTGCCCCCTGGCTCCAATAGGAAGCTGAAATATTAACACAAATATTAACATCGGGACTTGGTTTGAATGAATTTAGATTTGACCTCCCTAAGGATGCTGTATACCAAATATCAAAAGATTGAGACTGGTGGTTCTGCACAAGTAGATTTTTAAAGATTAGTCTTCATATAGCACTAAGTTCAAATTCGGGCCCCCATAGGGAGCCCAAATATTAAATTGGGGACTTGATTTGAACAAACATGAATCTGACCTCTGGATCAATGTTGTACACCAGATATTAAATGATTCTAATTGGTGGTTCTGTAGAAGAAAATTCTTTAAAGAGGACATCTCGTATTGCACCAAGTTAAAATTCAGGCTCCTGTATTGAGCCCAAATGTAAACTGAGGGACTTAATTTTAATAAACTGGTATCTTACCCTCGTGTAGATGTTGCATACCAAATATCAAAAGATTCTGATCATTGATTCTGGAGATTTTTTAAATTTTTGCAAATATGCTGACTCAGCAGTTTTTTTGATTTCCTCTACAGTACACTATGGCAAAATCAATAGCTATCTGATTCCACTGGTCCTAAAGAAGTTTCATACCAAAAGTTTTTGAAATATGTGTGTTTGAATTATTTTCTATTTTTAGCATCTAGGGTTTCCATGGACAGTGAAAACAATTTTTTCAGGCATAAATCAAGTAGTTATGACCCAATTATACTACTTGGCAAATCTGGTTCAATTCCACCCATTGGTTCATGAAATATTAAAATTTTTTAGTAAATTTTGTTTCTTAACATACCTACCACAATTGTTTACAATTGGCTGTAACGTAAGTGCAAGCCCTACTTCGGAACTAACTCAAGCAAAGAAACTTTTCCAAACAAGTTGGAAAAGTGAAAGAGTGCAAAAGCACGAAAATGATCGAAAGGGTCGAGCGAGACCGGCGCTTGACATTACAGGTACTCTCTCTGCACACCTCTTGCATTTACCAAGCGCATGCGCAACAACCGTGATGTCAATTCCGTATTTCCGCCAACGAGAAGTTTGTGATTTAGTGGGGAGGAATCAATATCAAAGATATCCCCAAGGAGGGTGGGCCTCCAGTAAACAATTGTGGTAGGTATGTTAAGAAACAAAATTTACTAAGAAATTTTAATTTCTTCTCAACCTACTCACAATTGTTTACAATTGGCTGAATAAACAATAGGAGGAGGTGAATCACATAACCAATACCAACAGGAGCAGCAGAAAGAAATGCAAGAAGGGCAGAGAATAATAGCGAAACCTGTAACGAAGAAAGAGAGAAGGCACCTGAAATGAACAAGGCTGAGCACAAACTCAACCAAAACAAATTTAACGAGGGTGCACAACAGCCTGAGCAGCAACGAGAGGGCCTAAAGAAAAAAGGTCCTCAGATTGCTGCTGTAGGTGGCAGAGATAAAAGGAGGAGAAAGTAGAAGCATTCCTCCAGTAAGCCGCATTCATAACATCCCGGAACAAAACAGAATTGGAGAATGCCCAGGATGTAGAAATGGCAAGAACCTCATGAGCATTAAACCGGTTCGAAACAAGATCCGAAGCAGACAAGCTGGAATAAGCCAGCTTGATTGCAAGGCAGATCCATCTGGAAATAGAATGGGAAGAGATAGACTGCCTCCTAGGAATGAGAGACAGAAAGAATCTCTTCCGACCCATCCGAATGAAACTGAGTGCGATTAATATAAGTCTTGATCGCACAAACAGGACAAAGAAGAGGCCTCCGGCCATCGACAGAAGGGAGAGCCCGAATGCAGATGGGAGGAGGTACCGAATCAAGAAGTTGATTCTTTGCCAGAAAAGAGCAATCAGTAGTGAAGGTGACACTGTTAGCCTCATTTCTGAAGAAAGCAGAATCAACGGATAGTGCATGAAGCTCACTGACACATCTGGCAGAAGCAAACGCTAGACGGAAAGCAGTCTTATAGATGAGAAAACGCATATCGGTCTCAGATAAAGGCTCGAATGGCGCCCCCTCCAAACACCCATGCCAAGTTCCACTTGGGTGTAAGACGCAAAATTCGAGGCCTCTTCAAAGAAAATGCTTAATCAGTTTGGACAGAAAAAGATTACGACCGATGCACCGTTTTCCCACATACGAGAAAGTATCAGACAGCATAGACCGATAACCCTTTATAGTAATAGGCTGGAGGCCCTTGGAGTCAAAAAGGTATACCAGAAAATCTGCACATCGAGCAATTGACGGATTACGGTAATCCACAATGTGAGCCGTACACCAGCAACAGAAAACCTTCCACTTAGCAGCATAAGTCATGCCGGTGGAATGTCGCCGCGATGCAGAAATGCACTCTACTGATCGTCTCAAAAAACCCTCTACATCTGAGACAGGACCTGATAAAAGACAGGCGTTAAGGGACAGGCTCGCCAGGTTGTTGTGATACTTCCTGGGATGACCCTGGGAAAGAAGATCGCGACGCAGAGGTAGACAAATCGGCTGATCTGCCAACAGAGGCCACAGCAGATTGATCCACACCCTCTGTGGAGACAGAGGTGCGATCAGAATGATCCTGCAACTGCAAGCATGAATCTTCGCCAACACTTGAGAAAGAATCGGTGCAGGAGGGAAGGCATAGCCGATCCGACCTGTCCAGTCCAGAGATAGAGCACCTACCGCAAATGCTTGTGGATCTGGACAAGGAGAGACAAACGTCTCTACCTGATGATTCCAGCAAGTGGCGAAAAGGTCGACCAGATGACGCCCCCACCACTCGCAAATTGCCTGAAACACTGACCGATGCAGCATCCATTCGGTGGGAAGGACACTGTCGCGTCGGGACAGGGAATCTGCTAGGACGTTGAGATGCCGGTAATGTGCCGAATGGTCACCCGAGCATTTACATCCCGTGCCAACAGCAGAAGATCCCGAGATAGCCGATACATGGGAATCGAATGTGAACCTCCTTGATTGCATATGTAGGCCACCCCTGTCGAATTGTTCGAAAGAAGTAGGACAGTGTGGTCCGACAGGTGAGAGATCCAAAGCCAAAAACTCAACAGAAGAGCAAGGAGCTCCTTGCCGTGAGTAGACAGACCGAGAGGAGCCAACGTTGCACCCTGGCCCCGATCGCTGGAATCCGCAGTAAGGATGCGATCGGCCGAAGGAAGATCCAACGGGCCACCCTGAGTCAACCAGGGAACATCGGCACAAGGGTGGAGGTGACGAAGCAGGAACCGAGGAATAGGAAGTTCCAGGTCCATAGGATCCACATTCGTACGCCAATGATCCAATAGGAAGTATTGGAGAGGTTGGACAAACAAGCGACCCAGCGGAATGAGATCTGTCACCGAGTCGCAAAGGCCCAGCATCCGAAGGAAAGTCCTGGCTGAGACTGAGGAAGATTGGAGCAGGTTCCGAGTCAAGGCAGAAAGAACGTCGCCCGAGCATTGGGAACCGACACCACATCGTGAAGAGTAATGAAATCCATTCCCAAATGACGAAATTGCTGAGAAGGAAGGAGATCCGACTTCTCGCAATTGACTCTGAAACCCAGCAATGCCAGTAGGCCAAGCAACCGCCGGACATCAGACTCCAGAACAGCAGCATTGTGGTGCCGTTGGAGGATGTCGTCCAGGTAGGCTGACAAAATCACAGCCGACTGAGTACAGTGAAAAGCGAGCACATGTGACATCAGTCGGATGAAGGCCCAAGGAGCCAGGTTCAAACCGAACGGGAGAGCTTTGAATTGAAAGACTCGATCCCGAAACGAGAACCGAAGATATTTCCATGATGCCAGAAGAATGGGTACATGGAAATAAGCATCCTTCAGGTCGATACTGGCTGCAAAGTCGCCCTGATGAATTGAACATCGAACCGACCGGAAAGTCTCCATATTGAAACGAGGTGCTATAATGGACTCATTCATCATGATACTCAGACCGATGACAGGACGAAACTGGCCATTTTTCTTCGGCACCAAGAAAAGTCTCGAGTAAAACCCCGGTGAAAGGGTGTTCCTGACCACCTCGATCGCCCCTTTGGAGAGGAGATTGTCGATCTCCTGCACCAGAAGGTCCCGACACAGAGAATCGGAAGGGACCTGAGTCGGGAGGGGCACCCGAGATAAACAGGGGTGCTGGCGGAAGGACAGTCGTAGATCGGATTAGATGACGTGGAGGACCCAAGGGTCCGACATTATCTCTGCCCAACGGTCGAAAAACAGCGACAGCCTTCCCCCGACAGGAGGCGAATCGAGGTGAGGACCTTCATTTGCGGCCTTGATGAGGCCCCCAAGAGGAGAAACCACCTCTCGGGAAGTAACAGAGTCCTGAGACTTTCCTCCCTGAGGCTGCCAGCGAGCCTGGCCGCGTCGGCGCTTCTTCTTCTGAGAAGGAGCGGACGGAGCCGAAGTCGTGGCTGACGTCGCTGATGCAGCGGGATGCTTGGCAGGCCTGGAACGACCACCACCCGCAGAAGCAGGTTGGTCCAGCTGTCGTAACAAAAGCTGGTCCTTCGAATGATGAAGAATCTCACCACGGCCAGCTTCCACGGAACCATGGAACAACTGAGGTCCAACCAAAGAAGCAGGCCTCAGAACTGCATGCTGTTCAGAAGGAAGGGATGGAGAAGAATCCAACACTGCATCCCGGCATGCAAGCTCCAAATTAGCCGTGTTACAGGCGTGAGCATGTGTTAGGTTCATAACAGCCTGCGACAAAACACGCAAAGGTGCCTGAGCACCATCAAACTCCCCTGGCGGAAAATAGGAAGCCAAGGCAGCAACGACATGGTCCGTGAGAGATAACATACCTAGCATCTCTCGGGACAGGCCCACCATAGATTCAACGTCCGACACCGGGAGAACTACCGACTTAGGCTTAGTCAACCCGAGGGAAGAAGAATCTTCGTCCACAGTAGTCATCCCTTGGAAGACTGGTGGACAGACGGATTCGTGAACACGAAACTGCGACAGAGGCAGAAAAGCATCAGATCGTGAAAAGAAAGAACCCTTCAGGGCCTTGGAACGCATTCTGGCATCCAAGCCCTGGAAGGATCAACAACCTGAGCTGATTGCAGAGGATGCAAAACCCCAGAGCTAGAAGGCTTAACAGGGTTACGGCGCTCCACAGAGGACCGCGGCTGGACGGTCACTGATGGCTGGTCTGAAGGCTGCATGTCTGGCAATAAGCCAAATACAAAATCCAAAGCCTGCCCCAAGACTGACGAGGGGGGCCTGTCGCCTTCAAGAAAATCATCATCCTCTGTAGCAGAAGAGACGTAGCCCAACTCGGGCTGACAAGCAGGAACCTCCTGCGAATACTGAACAGCATCCAAAGGACCAGGCGAGGAATCTCTGCGACCGACCAAAGGAGATTGTGCCTCAGGAGGCACAGGGAAGCCAACTTGAGGGATGCTAGAAAGCAACGGGGTGAGTGCCGAAACAGCCTGTCGCAGCTCACCCTGAGAATCCGTCGTAGCAGCAGCGCCCGGCGGAGTGTCTTCCCAATGGACTCTTCTAGCAGAAGAACCCAAATCCTCAGAAGGGATTGACGATGAACGTCAATCAGCAGGCAGAATAGGGAGGCGGAGAGAAGACACCGGAGGATAGTCCCAAGAGTGACGCCCAGGGGCAATCACTGACCTCTGTGGAACAGAAAGCCCTGCCTTCAAATCCTCTAGAGAAACCGCCGGCATACGTCAAGCAGTAGCTGGACCTGGGACACAATGAGAAGACACAGGAGGATTGTCCCAAGAATTACAGGAACCTGCCATTGGCCTCTGCACGACAGAAGGCCCCAACTGCCCATCCTCTGAGACAAGCATCGATCAACAGCCAGACTTGGAACACAGTGAGAAATCACCAGAAGAAGGTTCCAAGAGTGACAGCTAACCGGAGCTGTAACTGACCTCTGCCGAACAGCAGGCCCTGGATGCCAATGCCCTAGCTCCATTCTGCTAGTCGGCACACCAGCAGCGGAAGGTGGAACAACAAATGATTCGCTCGAGGGGCAAGGAATCGCTGTCGAAGCGACCAAACGGCCCAACCGACCAGGAGCAAACCTAGCCAGATGAGACGAAGCAGACAGCAAACCCGAACAGCTCCGCTGAGAAGCCAGGGAAGGCTGAGAGCCCAGAGATACACCAGCAGATACAGCCTCGGACCCCCAAGACACTGCACACCATCCCCAGAAGAGATGGAAGAGCCACTATCATACAAGACAGGATCAGCAGGAACAACTTCCCCAGCAACTGTCGATGGCACAGGAGGCAAATCGGAGAGTGTCACCGAGCTGACCTTGGAGAAACTCACGATGAAAACAGCCGCCGCAAGGGTGACATCAGAAGCCAAAGGAAGAGAGACCACAGTCTCCACTTCAGGCATCACAGCACCAGCACTGTCAACAGGAACTTGCAACAGAAATAGACTGATCATCATCCTGCATGACAGAGTCACCACGTCCACTCCCAGAAATGTCCGAAGAGGCACGGCTACCCTTACCCCGTGAGCGAGGGGTTCTAGCCCTGGAGAGAACCACCTTGTTCACAGATGCCCAGAACATAGAGGACCAAACCCCACAAATACCTCAGGAATGGGCCTGTGTGCAATTGTTGCAAGTGACACAAGTAGCATGAGAATCGTCTACATGTTTCATCTGCAAACAAGAGGTACAAGGAATAGTTTTAGGCATAAAAATAATTTCAGCTGGGAAAAAATCCCCAAGATGATCAAAGAAATCAAGCTTCAGCCGACTGAAAACTGAACAACAATGGTCGCATTTACACGTGGGGGAAAAGCAAGAAAATGTATGAGAAGACAAGCAAAAATGAGCATAAATATTATAATATAATAATCAATTTAGAGCTTGATAAAGGATACAGTCCACTTGCACATTAATTGACAAGAAGCACATACAAAATTGAGTTGTTCACAGAGATAATAGCAAAAAAGTAGCACGAGTAACAAAATTTCCAACCATGTCACAATGGCGGAAATAAAAGGAATTGACGTCACGGTTGCTGCGCATGTGCTCGGTAAACGTAAGAGGTGTGCAGAGAGAGTACCTGTAATGTCAAGCGCCAATCTTGCTTGACCCTTTTTCGATCTTTTTCACTCTTTCACTTTTCCAATTTGTTTGGAAAAGTTTCTTAGCTTGAGTTAGTTCCGAAGTATGGCTTGCACTTACGTTACAGCCAATTGTAAGTGAGTACGTTGAGATGAAACAAATTTTGGGTGGAGCACAAAATTGGCATGCTAACACTGAAAGCTCAAATATTAACCAACAAACTTGCCTTGAACAAATTATAATCTCCACTACCAAAGGAAGTTTCATACCAAATATCAAAGCATTCTCTGTGATAGTTCATGAAAAGAAGATTTTATGGCTTTTTGGGAATTAACCCAAGCCCCAAGGGGAGTAGGAACTTTGTGGGAAAAACACTCGGAAGCATATTCTCCACCAAAACGCTTTGTATTCAATTAGTTTAGATTTTGCCCAAAGGTTCTGAAGAACAATAATTAGTTGATGGAGCACAAGATAGATAATGACTCAGCGTTTTCCCATTGCCAACAATGTTAAAATGGGCACCCCCATATGGCATCCCATGACAAAACCGATACCAATTTCTGGGGCATATCTGATTCCACTAGTCCATAGGAAGCTGCATACCAAAAACAATATTCTGGTCGGTGGAGTTTTTGAGATATGGGCATTTGAATTTCTTTCTATTTTTAGCTCCTGGTGTTCCCACCAAGCTGTGAAAATATTTTTTTTTGGCAGCAATCAAGTAATTTTGACTCAATTATACAACATGCAAAATTGGGTTCAAATCAGCCCATTGCTTCTTGAAATACAAGTTTGGGGGGGGGGGGGGGGGGGGGGGGAATGGGGGGGCTAAAATGGGTATGCTCTCACAGAGAACCCAAATATTGACCTACAAACTTCCCTTGAACAAACTTATATCTTCACCACCAAAGTTCCATACCAAATATCAAAGCATTCTCTCTGGTGGTTCATGAGAAGATTTTTAGACTTTTGGGGCATTAACCACAGCCCAAAGATGGAAGCAGATTCATTTGAACAAGGTAGAAAGGATATACTCCAAAGATGGTCTGTGTCATATATGTTTAAATTTGGCCCAGTGGTTATGAAGAAGAAGACAAGTTCAAAAGTTAACATGTGTCGAGATGATGGATGCCGTATGGCAATAGCTTCCACTGACTGTCAGGTGAGCTAAATGATGCATAAGCAACAATTTAGATCAATTCAGTGGTCCATGAGTTGAAAACAGGTGACAATACCCTACCTCCTCCCACCAGTGTTTAGCAGTGAGCCACTTTCCCCACACTGTATGAAATTTTCCACAGGTACAAACCGTCAAATAATTTTTGGTGGGTGCCTGTCATGGTGATATGTGCCAACAGTTTTGTGACTATCATCCTGTACTAGGGACCTGACACAAGGATTACAATCCACTAGTATGGTGTACCATTACTCAGACAAACCTATGTCTATTTTTGCCTAAAGACCAGACTATGCTCATGGCAACATGCGCATTTTAATTGTACATAAGCCACATGTTAATTTGCAAATGTTGATCCAATCTGATCAAAATCTATCTTGTTATCATTTATTGGAAAGCACTCTATGAGAGCTTTCCAATAAACAACAAGTCGAGAATTTCGTGATCTCCACTAAAGTTACATACGAGTTTCAAGAAAATGACAGACACAAGTGAACTGATGGCTGTCAAACATGCAAACTGAGCCTGTCATTAACCATTGATAGGCTCCTTTTTGCAGGCTTGCAGAGGTTTCAGAAAAATGTATCAGAAATTTGTTAAAACTGACAATAATAAATAACTAGAGGCTCCACAGAGCCTGTAATCGCTCACCTGGAAATACATATGAAAATGTGATTTCCCATAGGCTTTCCATGGTAACTAAGAGCTCCAATTGTGGCCATGTTTGCAACATCACATCAAAATTACATGAGGATCATTGGTAGAAGGTGTCCCAGTCTTCAATCACGTGAAGTTTCAAAACATTTGAGTCCATCAAACAGAATCATAGAATGTCTCTGATGGCCATATTTTCCAGCCAACGGGAACAAAAAGAGGATCGTTTTTAGAGGGCCTCCTATAGACCATTCTTGCCAAGTTTTGGTTCACGTCAGCTCAATAGTTCCAGAGAGAAGATGAAAATGTGATTTCCTATAGGTTTTTTCTATAGTAACTATAAACTGCAGTTGTGGCCATGTTTGCAATACGATCAACATTAAAGTTAGGAATGTTGGTGGAGGGTGTCCCAGTTATCAACCATGCAAAGTTTCAAAAAATTTGGCCCTTTGCTTTCAGAGGAGAAGAGTTTTCAAAATTGACCAATCAGAATCAAAGAATGCTTCTGGCGCCACGTTTTCCCCCCAACAGGAATAAAATGAGTAACAGTTGTAGAGAACTTCTCATAGACAATGCCTGCCAAGTCTGGTTCACATTGGCTCAGTACTTTCAGTGAAGATGATGAAAATGTGATTTCCTATAGGGTTTCTATAGTAACTATAAGCCACAGTTGCAGCCATAATTGCAACCCGATGAAGATTAAAATGAGGATCACTGGTAGAGGGGGTTAAAGTCATCAGTCACACTAAGTTTTCAAACCATTTGGCCTTGTAGTTTCAAAGAAGATTTTCTTGAAAATGCACACATTTATGAATTCTGTTTTCAATGAAAAAATCAGTAAAAGAAGGTTAAATATTTTTGAAAAATTACAACTTTTTTCAGACAGTATTCTCTTTTCAAAATAGTCTTGGATAGGTAAAGGGTTACAGGAAACGTATTACTCCAATTTTTGTCAAATCTTAAAAGATATACAATAATTACAGTCATTTAAGCTGATATGATTGCAAGAGAATGTTAGCAAAAACTTCCCCTGTTTTTCCAAACACCTGTCAACAATCAAGATTTTCTGATAAGTAACATGAGACTAATGAGCATATATCAGCATCCATGTACAGTTGCAATGGTTTACAGTTAAGTCAAAATAAGTTGTAGGATAATCCTATAAACTATGTATCTTTTTCTCTTCGTACACTGATAAGACCAGAAGCTGACATCATTTTCTGGAAAGCTCTCACTGATAGCTTTCTAGAAAATGTCAGATTCCGATCTTGTCAGGGCAGGAGCAGCAGTTTACTTAGTTTATTGCAGTTATGCTACAGCTTATTTTGACTTGTACTGTATACACACTATTTTGGGTTTTTATCCCAGTTCTCAGTGGAGAAAATTAGAGCCCACCCTTACCAGATTCTCAAAAATGGGCCGATGAAATCATCAGATGTGTACCCATTCGCGCAACTAGTAGAAAGCTGTATGACGGAGGGCCACCACGGATGCCGACATTATGTACACCATGCATGATATGGGTACATATAGAAATGGATTGGAGGAGTGTCTAATTTGATGGCTAAAGGGTTAATATCTCCGGATCAAATTATCAGATTTACATAAAAAAAACTATACAGCACAGCACATCAGTAACCTGAATAAATATATAAAGTAACATGACAATCGGATTGATATTTTTTGAGTTATCTCATGCCAAAGGGATTGGAGGAATTTTCAATTTGAAGGATAAAGGGTTAATATCTCAGGATCAAATTATCAGATTTACACCAAAAACTATACAGCTCGGCACATCAGTAACCTGAACACAATTATAAAGTAACTTGACAATCCAAGCAATATTTTTCAAGTTATCGAATGCTAAAGGGATTGGACGAATTTTCAATTTGAAGGATAAAGGGTTAATATCTCAGGATTAAATTATCTGATTTACACCTAAAACTATACAGCTCGGCACATCAGTAACCTGAACACAAATATAAAGTAACTTGACAATCCAAGCAATATTTTTCAAGTTATCGAATGCCAAAGGGATTGGAGAAATTTTCAATTTGAAGGATAAAGGGTTAATATGGATATGGACGCCGGACGGACAGATGGGTGGACGAACGGGTGTACGGACTACAAAGGATGGACGAACGACGGATGGCCACCCACGGATGCCGGCATTATGTGTACCATACATAGTATGGGTACACATAATAAACAAGTATTTTGCTGACAGTACCGATCTTTATGCAGACAGGAGAGGCAATGGGTTAAGCATTAGAATATAGCCTCTGGTGGCCACATATTTCCATCCTCTCATAAACCACTCCTGCGAAGTTTGGCTCAGTAGTTTCAGAGATTAAGATGAAAATGTGATTTCTCACAGGGTTTCTATAGTAACTATAAGCCGCAATTGTGGCCATGTTTACCACCTGATAAACATTAAATGAGGATCGTTGGTAGAGGGGGTCCCAGTCATCACTTATGTGAAGTATCAAAACATTTTGCCTGGCAGTTTCAGAGGAGAAGATTTTTGAAAATCCACCTATCAGAATCAAAGAATGGCTCTGGTGGCCATGTTTTTCAACCCACGGGAACAAAATGAGGATCGTTTGTAGAGGACCTCCCATAGACCATCCCTGCCAGGTTTGGTTCACGTCGGCTCAGTAGTTCCGGAGAAGACGATGAAAATGTGATTTCCCATAGGGTTTCTATAGTAACTATAAGACGCAATTGTGGCCATGTTTGCAACCCAATCAACATTAAATGAGGAGGATCATTGGTAGAGGGGGTCCCAGTCATCATTTATGTGAAGTTTCAAAACATTTGGCCTGGCAGTTTCAGAGGAGAAGATTTTTGAAAATCCACCAACCAGAATCAAAGAATGCCTCTGAAAGCCATGTTTTTCATCTGACGGGAACAAAATGAGGATCGTTTGTTGAGGACCTCCCATAGACCATTCCTGCCAAGTTTGGTTCACACCAGTTCAGCGGTTATAGAGAAGAAGACAAAAATGTGAAAAGTTTATGGATGCCAGACGATGGACGCCAAGTGATGAGAAAAGCTCACATGGCCTTTTAGGCCAGGTGAACTAAAAACATGTTAAGTTAACACTGATGTTGAAATATCGAAAATATCTAAATTTCAGACTGCAAATTTTTGTTATAATGCAATTAGAAATTTAACACATTTAATCTTTGTCAAACAAGAATGAATGGGTTAAATTCCTGGTTGCATTTTCAAAGGAATGGCTATTTGAAATTTTGGTATTTTGACATCAGTGTGCATAGGGTTAACATTTCTGTTGATTTAATACATTGTCCAATTATACCATTACCTAATTTAAGGCCACATCTGCCCAGATTTATTCACAAAAATTGACTTTCACATTTTATTTTTTTTTTCAATTTTTTACCTGCAAAACATTGCTTACAACTACACCCTAACCCACTGGAACGAGTTCATCAAGTTCATTTCCAGGATGGGTCAAAAGTGATGTTTTGGAGGCCAAAATGAAAGTTTCTGTCAGTCAGGGAAATGTTTTGCTTTGTGTCATCCCCTCACTGTGTTGGGTAAAGAGTTAATAACAGAACAATGCATTATTTCATTGTAACAGATAGGTGTTATGTATATTACTCTAGGGTGGCTTGATTACATCATGTGAAAGTAATAAACAGAACAAATGTTGCAAGACAAAAGCCCTCTCTAATTGTAACAGCCATATAGGGCCTGTGCTATTTAAAAAAATTGCCATTTAAATTTTATTATTTTTTCCAATTTTTGCCTCAAAAACACAGCTTATGACACCTCATTTCAATGAAAGATTATCAGCTTATATTTTAGTTTTTCAAGAGATTCTTTTGTAAGTGTCATATTCTTGTCGTGCTATGTAATGTTAAAATGTATAACAGGTGTATGACAATACTTACTGTCTCTCCCCACCCCACTGCAGGTCCATAACAAGTGACTCAGTTCAGACACAATGTCACCACTTTTTGATCAGCAGTTGTTTATCAAAAGAAATTTTCAATTGCACCAAGACCTGGATATTATTTCCATTTTGTTGCAAACCAAGTGACAATATTTATTTATTTATTGGAGTTTAAGGTAATTTTAGCATCTCTGGACATCTCATGACCATAGCTTTGGTATGAAGTCAAGTTTAGCAAAACATTTATACCTATGCTGCCCACTTTAGCAGACTTACACCCATGGCATTGGTTCCGAGTCCTATTTTACAAGAAAGCAGAATTTGTAAACAAGCACTGCTCCACTTGATGAATTTGACTTTTATGGCATGCTGCCATTAACTCATGCAAGCTAAGGAAAAAGAGTGAAATTTTTTAACATCACATACTACTTGGGTCTCAGAGTCCAGCAGGTTTTTCTAGTCGAGTGTCATCTGTCTTTTCAGGCACACAACACTTGACTATAAACAACTGTTCAGATTTTAAGACTTTCCTTGCACACAGCTGCTGTATTACATCACTGGCTCGGCTTTGGGTTTCCTGGTGTTAAGTAAAATTCATCCTTATTACTACTCCCAAATATACTTCTTAAATTGGAACATGCTATTTCAGCTGAATGATTATATGTTTGTAGGATAGAGACTATTGCTGCTGTGGGCAAGTGCAGTTAATCCAGAATTTATTTATTTATTGGTGTTTCAAGTCACATATTTCTGCACAATGGCTAAGCATTACTGCAACATGGATATAAAGACAAGTTCAGCCAATTGTTTATACCCATGTTGCCCCCTTTAGAGGACCTCCTCCCCAGGCATTAGTCATCGGGTCCTATTTTACCTGTAAACCACGGTAAACAAGCAGTGTTCACTTCTTGTGATCCCACAGAGAGTTGGTCCATAATACACCAGTTAAAATATCTCTGACCTACAGTATATATTTATAAAAGAAATCTTGTAAGATGTAATTTATCAGTTCCTCAAAATGCAAAATTTGTGTTTTCAGTTACCTGGTATTGGTACTGGACTCTACCTACTACAGGCAGATTTCCTACCCAGAACACAAGTATGCTACCTAGTAGAGGTACGCTAAAAAATATACACATATTAATAGAGGTTGTCTTCTTGATAATGATTTCTTATGCTAGAATCATTTGTGTTCTTCATCAAATCAAGTCTTGGTCAATTTGTAGCCTTGACTTGATATCAAAAATTGCTGACAAGGATTACTCATTGCCGATGCGGGGGTTGAGTTTATTCACATCTGTAAGGCTTGTAATTTAAAAAAAATTCAATCCATTGAGGTTTGTTCAAGTTATCCCATTAATGAGCTGAAAACAGGCAAAAATTAACTAATTAAGAGCCATAAGTCTGCTCAGTATGACTGAATGATACTGGTTTTCGATCCAGTTCAAGACAATGTTAAGAAAGTCTCACTTATTTGTTGAAGTTATAGTGTTAACAAGCTGAAAACAGACAAAAATTAATGAATTAAAAACTTGATAAAAAATAGTCAGCAGGGTCAGTTAATTAACTCTCTGCACTCTGATTGATGTCAAAATATAAAAGTTTCAGCAGCAAAGTTTTCACATGCAGTTGTGAATTTATTGAACTATATTTTGTATGACAGCACTCAGCTCAATCAAAAAAAATATAACTGATTAGATTCTTTGTCAGACCTCAAAAAAATAAAACTATCAACAAAAATGATAAATTTATAGTAATTTGTATATTTTTATACTTACCAATGGCCCAGACTTCAAAATATTGAGGGCCAAACACAAATTCCCCCCCCCCCCCCCATCCCCAAAATTTTCATGCAAAACCGAAAATTAGAAGTCCTATCTGGTCCTCCATACATTTACTTTCCGCACATGCGCAGATGCCAGGAAGTGACCGGAATTGGCGCCAACATCATTCTTTGTAAAAGAGAGTAATACATAATAATTCAGCGGGGAGGTATGAGTGCCCACTCATGGGAGGGCCAACCCCGTTTGGGCCATTGGTAAGTATAACTAGAGTGCACTGTCACAGTGCCGAAGCTGAGTCGATTTGTACAACGCCAATGATGTTTTAAAACTCAGTGACAAAATACTCATTGGTGACGAGTCCATAAATGTGACAGAAATTATCCGAATGACATGCACTATTGAGAGGGTGTAGCCATCATGAAGATACACTTGCATACCATTATGGTGTCATTCCATCAAGTATTTTAGGAGTTATGTTTTAAAACTCGGTGACAAAAAAAACTTGGTGACAAAAAAACTTGTTGGTGACAAGTCCATAAATGTGACAGAAATTATCTGAATGACATGCACTATTGAGAGGGTGTAGACATCATGAAGATACACTTGCATACCAAGTATGGTGTCATTCCATCAGGTATTTTAGGAGTTATGATGTTTTACAACTCATTGGTGACAAAAAAACTTGTTGGTGACAAGTCCATAAATGTGACAGAAATTATCCGAATGACACGCACTATTGAGAGGGTGTAGACATCATGAAGATACACTTGCATACCAAGTATGGTGTCATTCCATCAAGTATTTTAGGAGTTATGATGTTTTAAAACTTGTTGGTGACAAAAAAACTTGTTGGTGACAAGTCCATAAATGTGACAGAAATTATCCGAATGACATGCACTATTGAGAGGGTGTAGACATCATGAAGATACACTTGCATACCAAGTATGGTGTCATTCCATCAAGTATTTTAGGAGTTATGGCGTTTTTTAAACTCATTGGTGACAGACCGACAGACTGACCGACCGACCGACAGACAGACCCACATTGCAACATATGGAGCTGCTTGTCGCAGCTGAAAATATACAAATTACTATAAATTTATCATATTTTTACACAACAACCAATGACCCAGACTTAGATGAATAGTAAAAAGGTGGAGGGCCTAGGACTTCCAAAATAGTTCCAATCCTGCAATCCAAGATGATAGGAAACTAGAATAATTAGGAATTACATGTATGTCTCTCTATACAATAATAAAATCTCCCACAAACATACGCCATACAATAACACTTCAGCTGTATGCAGGATATAATTATGGATAAAACAGCTTCCTTCATAGTTACATACTCTCTAATCCATAGAAGAGATAAAAATCCCCCCACCCTCCACTTTCTTTTGAAGGAATCTTCAAAAGGAAGAGGGGAGAGCTCTGGAATCAATAAGAGCGGTACCAAAAAACAACATAAATACTCGTCGAACAGGAATTCAGGTATTAATTCATGATTAATAAAAGGTGCTTAACGCCACTTCAAAAGTTAAGGCTATAGCGACGATCCTGGTAATTAATATTGCCTGCTATATAAACATACACCACAGATGGCGTACACAGATAAGTCGAAAACCGGTGATATAAAATATAACGTACACATGTCCAATCGAGTCACACTGAACGATCCCTGAAGAAAAAACACACTTCCTAGGTAATCCACAGGAAGGGTCTGTACAATAAATTCCAGTAACAACACTCTCCAACGTGTACTATCTGATATCTACAATCGTAAAAACACATGGGAATATGCGAAATGAGTACTGACATAATAGAAACCTGGATCTAGAAATGAAAGGTCCACAAAATACAATAAAGCGTTACCCTTATAATATAATGCGCGAGAGCATTTATATTTAGCATGTAATCATCTGAATACCAGTTAACTGGTTACGCAGCCTGCGAGGTACTCAAGAGTAGCAATTTAATTGTGATGATTTTCAAATAAGCACTCACATATAACAAATCAACAAATAATCACAGGAAGTTAATCCAACTAAAAAGCGGATGTACCCATGAGGTCGCCATAGAACACGACCCAAATGCACAGTATGTATGTATTAAATTATATGAGGCTTGCGGGAAGAAAACTTGCCCAACAATTGCCTCCAAACACATAGGCAGTGTGTGTGAGTGGGGGTGGGGGGTGGGGGGGGGGGTGGGCTTGGGGTGGGGTGGGGGGGTAATATCGAACTCATATCGAAATCTCCTCACCTTCATTATTTAATGCAAACTCATATCGAAAATCTCCTCACCCACATTATTTAATCGTTCCTGTGCCAGTTATCAAATAATATAGGAACCGCAATGGTTCCCTCACGTCTAACCAACTCCATTATGCCACTATGGGCGGAGAAGGACACGAAGAATAAAACTTCCCCTGAAAGAAGGCTCTCTCATGGAGGAAGCTTCTGCGGAACGTCCCATAACAGACACTTGAGAATACTGATCGAAGGTTTCTGTGACAACAGAGGTGCTACTAGTAGGATTCACAACGAGACTGTTTAATCTTAAACGTAATCTATTGAATCAAATGAATTGGAGGATACGCGTATCATATCATTCATCCCCATGAATTCTGCAGCGCGTCTACTGCATGCACTCAATGGTTTGGGCATGGCAACACAAATGATGGTAACTAATTGTTCCGGTGCGTCGCAAACTAAACTATCATGGGGCGATCCCACTGATAGCAAAACTGTCCAAATACTCGCTTGTTGAGAGCCCAATGCAAATGAAACAGGCGACCTTTCCGAGAGCAAGTCTGCTAGTACGTTCAGACGACCCGGTATATGATGGATAGAGAGATGAACATGAAATAGAAAAATCTTCTCCGTTAGTTATCATACGGAAATGAATGGGTGCCGCCCTGGTTCCTGATGTATGCTACTACTTTCGAGTTGTCCACTAACAATATTGACATCATTCTTGATGAAAGACCCAAGGTCCCAAGACCCCTGCATTTCGAGGCTGTCGGACTCAGGGTCATGCCCCAAACTATTGACTCACACCCGTCATAATCGTGAAAGCTGGATCTGGCAGTTGCAGTGGAACTCTTTGAGTTAACCATTGAATATATGCCCCAATATGGACCTTTTGTTTACTAGATCCGTTAAAACAATACTGGTCTTGAGCGAATGCGTCTTCACACTCCAGTTCTGGGTAAAGAATAACTGGAGGGGATGTGTGCGTAAGCGACCGATCTGAATAAGATGTGTAGCCGCTCCGCACAACCCCATCAGTCACATAAAATTTCTCGCTGTTAATGTGTCCGAGAGTAGACAAAGCGAGCATAACAACTGACTAATTTTGCTCTGGATAACGTCAGACGAACCAGATTGTTGTGAGACATTACCGAGTTCATTATTCGAGTGACAGCCCAGGGCGCTAGATTCAGACCAAAGCACATCACTCGGAACTGAAATACTATCCCTTGGACGACGAACCGTAGGCACTTTCTGAATGCCGGATATACCAGGACATGAAAGAACATATCCTTAGATCTATGCTTGCTGCATAGTCGATCACTCGAACACTCGCTTTTACAGACTAAATGATTACCATAAATAAACTTTTAGAGCTATCATAAACTTGTTATCCAGCTCCAGTCTATTATTGGTCGGAACAAGCTCTCTGGCCTCGGTACGTGTAACAGGTGACTATAGAATCCTAGAGAATCTTGATTCTCGACGACCTCTATTACTTTCATTGTCAAGAGAACCTTTACCTCCGATTGGAGAGACTCTTATGCAAGGATTTGACAGAAGCATTGTCCATCACGGACATTAAGTTAGTGGTGGTACTCTCGGAAAGATAACCGTAGGCCGTCCGAGACCACACTTCTCGCCTACTGGACTTCCGTAATAGTTATCCAGTCTGATGCGAATCTTGATAACCATCCGTCAACAGCTAAGCAATAGAGGTCCTAACCCTCACCTGTATTACCTGCGAGGACTACGGATGGAGAAACTAGTCTCCTTCGCGAAGCGCCTCGAGCCAACGGCTTACGGGTGTCTGACCGGAAGTCTCGATCAGACCTAAGCCCTCTATCCGAGATCACTGTATGATGAACCCTAGAGTAATTATAGGAGGGTTACCGATACCCTCGCGAGGAGTCCTTTTTTAGACGATTTTCTGTCTAGGACGTCCTCCCTTACTCTTTTCTGCTATTGAGGGTCAATTAGACGCTGACTTAAGGAGCAGAGTATTGATGCTTTCTTTGTAGCCTGGTCATAACCAATGAAAGCTTATCATCGAAAACTTAGTGTCCTGAAACCGGAGCGACCCGAAGAGAGTTTTTCACCTTGTCATCTATTAAAGATGAAGACGCAAGGGCTCCGTCACGTCTGATTAACTCCAAATTAGCAACTGTTAAGACAAAGTTATACGTGATAAATATAATAGCCCAGGAAAAGACTCTAAAAGAGGTACAAACGTCCTCAAATTCCTTTCCGTATAGACATTGCGTCACAGTTCTTAAAGGTGATCTGCGTAAGATAGTAATCCAAATTCACTCTGAACGAAGAAATTGCCATCCTAATTGTGTCCGAGCGAATAGTGAAAGATGAAGGTAAGGCCATAACTAGGACCTTAGCCTGCTCATTCAAATGCAGAGGAACTCTCTAAACATCTTCCTCGTTTTCCATTATAATCGGTAAAATTTACGAAAGATGATGACAAGAAACCGCCTTACTTCTTCTCACTGGAAAGCTGAATATGGTGTCGTCTAAAAGGCTACGGTCTGCGACACCTGTCTAGACTTAACCGGAAAGGACATGACCTCCTCTTTTTCCAGATGAAGTCAGCGTCCAACAACGCTAGCGGTTTCTTGCAAGTAGTCGCAGCATTCTGATTTGCTGGAACAAATTCAGGGTAGTGTTGATGGATTAAATCCATTGCAACCATGTGTTGTTCTGAAAGGGAAGGGTAATCCCCCTCCGTATCCCTCTCAATGTACCGTGACACCCGTCTCCAATGTTTGTCATCCCATGTTGAGCAAGAATTAGTGGGAGTACATCGACTAGAAGCAAGGCAACCAACATGTAAATCAGAGGAAAGACTTCCTCGCCTTGCTTATTGAGCAATATGCTTTCATAATGAAACAAACTAAGCCGATTGTACTCCAACCAACTCCACATTAAATATTATAAAAATTACATAACAAATAACATTCAAAATATAAATCGAAAAATAATTTATACAAAAAAAAATTTAGAAAAATTTGGACAAGAGCCCAAGTTCCCAAATGGAACGATGTGCCCAAATGTATCCCGATAGAGCCCAATTGTGGACAAAAATTATTTTCCTATCCCAAAAAATTAACTGCTACACTACCGGAATATTTAAGGTATCTAACAACAGTCCTACCATATAATAAATAGGAAACTACATATACAAAAAGAGTGTTGTCAATGTAAACAACGTCAGAACGAAAACCGGAAACGAGACCACAGGCAACACGATGTAAAGCCAGATCTTCATCAGAAGAAAAAATGATACAGCGGATGTATGATGCATGACCAAAATGCCTAAACACCCCAAGGGTGAGGACGTAACTCTGGGGACATACAGAATAAACATTCTGTGTAACACGTTAAACTCCCAAGAAATTTTATAAAAAAATTTCAATAAAACAAGCCAAAAAGCTTGGGAGTTTAACTGGGGGGGGGGGGTTCAAGGGATGGTAGGGAAGGAATACTTAACAAACAGAGGAAAAATCATTTTCAATAATGATGACGTCAGGCCCATGTCCTGAAATTGGGGAACATGAACTAATTTTTATAAATATTATAAAGTTACAGCTCTGAATGTTTCAAACCACCATTTTCTTCCTTCCTTCATCCAGTTGTGTCCTTGGATCCACCAAATTAACCATTGATTTGTGTCTGGCATCATTATAAACTTGAGATTTAAAAGCACAGAAGTCAGTTTGTTGTTATCTGACTGAGGGCCAAACAAAGAATGATGTTGGCACCAATTCCAGGCCCTTCCTGGTGACTGCGCATACGCGGGGAGTAAATGTATGGAGGACCAAATAGGACTACTAATTTTTGGTTTTGCATGCAAATTTTGGGGATTGGAGGGGGTAAAATTTGTTTTTGGCCCTCGATATTTTTGAGTTAGCACAAGCTAAGTCTGGGCCATTGGTTGTTGTGTAAAAATATATTATTTTACTTCCAGTGCACAAGGATTTAAGATCCTCTATGGCTTGATCATAGCACAAATATGAAAAGTGAATATGTAGCTTAGTTTGGAGTTCTACTTTTCTTCCAAAGACATGAATGCTAAAAAATTTATAGTAATTTATATATTTTTTGTACTTACCAATGACTCAGACTTAGCTGGTGCTAACTCTTAAATTCTAGGGCCAAACACAAATTTTGCCCCCCCCCCCCCCAATCCCCAAATTTTGCATCAAACTCCAAAAAATAGATGTCCTATGTGGTCCTCCATACTTTTACCCACTGCGCATGCGCAGTGTCGAGGAAGTCCGAAATTGGAGCCAAATCCTCATTCTTACAACCAGTGCCTGGTAAGTGTTATGTAATCAGCGGGGAGGTATGAGTTCCCAACTCATGGGAGGGCCATCCCTGTCTGGGTCATTGGTAAGTATAAACAAGCCAAGACCAATACCGGGTCTGGACCTGCGTTGCTGCATGCAATTGAATCGGCAAACAGGAAGTGGCTGCACGGCAGATCTGAAAATTGCATACACGATACAACTGATCATTATCAGGCTGCAGATGAAATATAAAATCAATCCCTTGCATAGAAGCCGAAAAAAGTTTGACGAAAAATTTCAATGTTCAGTGGGTACAGTAAAATTTCAAAGTAACGGCAAACAGGAAGTGGCTGCACGGCAGATCTGAAAATTGCTTACACGATAAAACTCATCATTATGAAGCAGCAGACCAAATATAAAATCAATCCCTTGCATAGAAGCCGAGAAAACCTTGACGGAAAATTTCAATGTTCAGTGGGTACAGTAAAATTTCAAAGTATCGGCAAACAGGAAGTGGCTGCACTGCAGATCTGAAAATAGCTTACACAATACAACTCATCATTATGAAGCAGCAGACCAAATATAAAATCAATCCCTTGCATAGCAGCCAGGAAAACCTTGACGTAAAATTTCAATGTTCAGTGGGTACAGTAAAATTTCAAAGTATCGGCAAACAGGAAGTGGCTGCATGGCAGATCTGAAAA
Source organism: Pictodentalium vernedei (assembly GCA_031216915.1). Classification (NCBI taxonomy): domain Eukaryota; kingdom Metazoa; phylum Mollusca; class Scaphopoda; order Dentaliida; family Dentaliidae; genus Pictodentalium; species Pictodentalium vernedei. Next base: position 236,093,954 of record CM062289.1, read on the forward strand.
TTGCTTACACGATACAACTCATCATTATGAAGCAGCAGACCAAATATATAATCAATCCCTCGCATAGAAGCCGAGAAAACCTTGACGGAAAATTTCAATGTTCAGTGGGTACAGTAAAATTTCAAAGTATCGGCAAACAGGAAGTGGTTGCATGGTAGATCTGAAAATTGCTTACACGATACAACTCATCATTATGAAGCAGCAGACCAAATATAAAGTCATTCCCTTTCATAGAAGCCAAGAAAACTTTAACAGAAAAAGTGTTTCGGATGGATGACAGACTGACGGACTGATGGACGGAGTCGAGCGGTTACTAGACCTGCTCTGCCGCTGGCGACACAGGTAAAAATATATAAATTACTATCAATTTTTTAACATTTTTATACTGTACCAATGACCCAGACTTAGCTGAATAGAAAAAAGGCTGGAGGGCCTAGGATATAAAGGATAATCCAATAAACTCAATTACATGTAAACCGAATTATCCCCTCAAGGAGAAGAGGAGAACAGGCTTTACATGTATCTTTCTTGTTTATATAAAAAAAAAAAAAAGACACAATACCATTCCGTAATTGAGCACAATAACATCAATGATCTCTATTAACATCCAGTATAACCCATTATACTAATTTATTAAAGAAAAGCCAATAAATAAAGATAGTCCAGAGAATAAGACTCTTTATACTCATTTTAAAGTGTCCGAGGATTTTATATTAACGCCTGTATGACACGTGACATATACAAAGCTTCACACCAAGCTACACTTTAAAAATATTACATAAATGAGATAAACATTAGCTTTACCCTTTAAAACCATCCCGGCACCGACTCGGAATTACTGACTCCAGAGGAGGTATTCCCTTGCTTTTCACTTTAAAGCAGGTGAGATAAGGGAACACCATCCCTCAACCCTCCCCCACCCCCCCCCTTCCCCTTGGTCTGGGTCAAATACCCCAGGACGAAGAGGGCAGCAGGACATGTCTCTGCCGGAACAGAAAGCCTGCATAACTATAGTTGCAACTGTTTAGAGGACGACATTCTAAGCAACAGATAACGGACCTAAACAATGCAGGTTGGCAGAAATGGACTCAATATTCTAAGATAAAACTTCGTGAACGTGGAAGGCTGAGACCAATATGCAGCCTTCATCAAATCAGTAATAGCAACACTATTAGCATAAGCCCAAGATGTAGACAGCGCTCTTACTTCATGTGCCAAAATCTTAAGCACAGACTGCTGAGATGAAGATAATTTATCATAAGCAGTACGGCTAGTTAATTTAATCCACCTTGCAATAGAATGGACCGTAATGTCCTTTCTATTAGACAGCAAAGACAGAAAGAAAAGCTTACGTCCCTTTCTGATAAACTGAGATCTATGCTTGGAAATACACATAGCTCTAACTGGACAAAGCAAAGGCCTATGACCGTCTGAAGATGGAAGAGCCTTAATAACAATAGGTTCAGGGTACTTATTAGGAGCCTGATTCTTAGCCAAAAATCCAACATTAGTAGTCAATGTAATAGTATTACCAACACTACGATAGTGAGAATCATCAACAGATAGAGCATGAAGCTCACTAACTCTTCTAGCAGAAGAGAAGGCTAAGAGAAAAGCTGTCTTATAAGATAAGTATTTGAAATCCACTGTATCAAGAGGTTCAAATGGCGCTTCTTTTAGCTTCAGAAGAGCCCAAGCTAAATTCCACTTAGGAATTAACCCAAGGGTTCTAGGTCTATTTATCGAAAAGTTTTTCACTAACTTAGATAAAGAGACATTAGATCCAATCTGTAAGCTATCATGATGAACATAGGTATCCGATAGCATAGACCTATAACGCTTAATAGTTATTGGCTGCAGTTTGATCTCGTCAAACAAGTAGACCAGAAAATTAGCAATGTCTGGAATGGAGGGATCATAAAAATCAACAGAATGATCCCTACACCATCGAGAGAAAACCTTCAACTTAGCAGCATAATTTAGCGAAGAGGAGGTCCTCCTACAGTTAGAAATTGCATCCACTGCTCGTCCTGTAAAATGCTTGCCATGCAAGAAGGACCTCACAACGGAAATACCTGAAGGTTGAGACCTTGCGGGTTGTGATGCAGTGTGCACGATTTCCCCTGCAAAAGAAGATCCTCCCGTGGAGGAAGCTTCCGCGGAATGTCCCACAACAGACACCTGAGTAGATTTATCCATGGTCCCTGGGGTGACAGAGATGCTACCAACAAAATCTTACAGTGAGATTGCTTGATTTTTAGCAATATCTGTTGAATCAACGGAGCTGGAGGATACGTGTATCCTATCATCCTGTCCCAAGAGATCGAGAGGACGTCTACTGCAAACGCTCGAGGATCTGGGCATGGCGACACATACGTCTGCAACTGATTGTTGAGATGCATCACAAATAAGTCTATCATAGGACGATCCCATTGGTAGCAAATCTGATAGAATAATCGTTTGTTGAGAGTCCATTCTGACGGCAACATACGACCTTTCTGAGAAAGGGAGTCCGCTAGAATGTTCAGACGACCCAGAATATGACGGACCGACAGAAGAACTTGATGCTCTAGGACAAACAGAAGGATTCTTTCCATTAGATTTAACAACGGAATGGAATGAGTGCCTCCCTGGGCAGAATTTGAACATGCGAATTCTGAATAATGTTCATCCACTGACATAGTGCAAGCCAAATTGACATCATCTCTTTGAAGTTTATGTGCTTGTTTAGGAACGGCGGATCCCAAAGACCCTGCCACCTCGAATCTGTTGGGCTCAAAGTTGCGCCCCAACCTGTTTGACTCGCATCCGTCATTATCGTAAAAATTGGATCCGGCAGTTGCAGTGGTACTCCCTGAGTTAACCAATGAATATCTGCCCAAGTCTGAATCTCTTGTTTCACTTGATTCGACAAGACGATGTTCGTTTCGAGCGAATGAGTCTTCACACTCTAATTCTGAGATAAAAAATATCTGGAGTGGACGAGTGCGTAGCCGCCCCATCGGAATAAGATCCGCGGCAGCTCCACACAAACCTGTCAGTCTCATGAATTCTCACGCTGTTACTACATCTGAGTGAAGACAAAAGCGAGCATAACAACTGACTAATTTTGCTCTGGTTAACGGCAGGCGAACAAGATTGTTGTGCATCTCGAAGCTCATTCCCAGGTGGGTGAATGACTTGGATGGCACTAGATCCGACTTCTTTTCGTTTACTATGAAACCAAAACGTCAGAGCAATTGAAGTCGACTCTGAACATCGTTCTGAAGCGTTAACTTGTTGCCGTACCTCTGAAGAATGTCGTCCAAGTAGGCCGACGTTACCACAGACGAATGAGCTCGGAAATGAGTCATTACCGAGTTCATTATTCGAGTGAAGGTCCAGGGTGCTAGATTCAGACCAAAAGCACATTGCTCGGAACTGATAAACGACTCCGAGGACAGTGAAGTGAAGATACTTTCTGAACGCTGGATGTACCATGACGTGAAAGTACGCATCCTTGAGATCTATGCTCGCAGCATAATCGTTCACTCGAATGCTCGCTCTGACCGATCGGATGGTCTCCATATAAAATTTCGGAGCCACGATTAGCTTGTTTATCCAGCTCAGATCTATAACTGGACGAAACGAGCCGTCTGGTTTTGGAACCAGGAACAGGTGACTGTAGACACCTGGAGATTCCTGGTTTTCTACGACGTCTATAGCATTCTTGTCCAGAAGAGATTGAACTTCTGATAGAAGCGAATCTCTCTTCTGAACGTCTGACGGAATCTGAGTCCAACGTGGACTTCGAGTTAATGGAGGTTTTTCCTTGAAGGACAGTTTTAGACCTTTGGAAATAACCACTTGCACCGATGGGTAGTCCGTAATAGACAACCAATTGGTTAAGAATCTCAACAGCCTTCCGTCCACTGGAACGCAAAAGAGGTTTAGACCATCACCTCCTGGCCCTACGAGGCTTGCAGGAGGAGAAACGCCCTCCACGACCCGCACCAGTCGACCTAGGGCGTCTGACCGGTATCTCGGCCAGCATTACGACCCCTACCTGAGTTGCTACTCTGACGGTCTCCAGAATAAGACGCAGAGGCCTTCTTAGATCCTCTTTAGGAACTTCCCTTGGACGTATTCGCCCCTGAATTGCCTGCCTTACTCCTCTCTGCTGAGTCCAACTTTTTCAAAGCGGATTTAAAAGCAGGGAATCCAAAGCTTTCTTAGTAATCTGATCATAGATTATAGAAAGCTTACCATCGAAGAGAAGCTCTCCTGAGACCGGAGCGACTGGAAGAGAGTTTTTCACCTTACTATCCACTCTTGTGGATGCAGCCAGGGCAGCATCACGTCTGACTAACTCCAGATTGCCATTGAAAGGGCGGAGTTATACGTAGAATATGCTATGGCCTTCGAAAGAACTCTCAAGAAAGTTTTGAACATCCTGGAATTCTTTTCCTTCGAGACATAATGATAACGCTCTGATAAGGTGATCTGCATAAGAAAATGTGTCTAAACTGATTCTGTTAGACGAGATAGTCGTCACCAGCGTACTGGAATAAATCGACATAAACGGCGGCAATGACAACTCCAAGTTGTCTGCCTGGTCATCTAAACGCAGAGGAACTCTGGGCACGCCCTGTCCTGCCGTTTCCAATCTATTTCTATGATTGATGAAAGGCAGCTGTAGAGCATGAGACGATAGGAAACCGGATTTGCCAGTCTTAGCGGCTAGCTTGAATATAGCGTCATTAAGAAGTTCAAATGTCCGTGTGACATTTCTGGACTGGGTCAGAAACTCAGGTGCAATGTCCCTATCCCGGCCGAATAAGTCTGAGTCCAGTGACGCTATCAGTCTCTTATCAGGTAACGCAGCATTTTGGTCTGGAGAAACAACTTCTGAAAGGTGTTGCCGGATGAAATCTACGGCCACCTTAAGTTGTTCGGAAAGGGAAAATTTCAGCTCTGCTGATTCCCTTTCACCATCCGACTGAACCACATGAGAATCTCGGTCGTCCCTTTCTGACTCTGCAGGGGAGCGAACCGACCCAGCTTCCTCAGACAGTTTCTTTTCTGAAAAAGTTTCTGATGGCTGCTGGGATGCTGCGATGAATTGAGCTATCTGTGATAGCAAGTCCGTCACGGAGGCCTGAGGAGCCACGGTCTTACGTAATTTAGCCGCTGGAAGCTCCTGGGACGTTAATTCCTGCATACTTCTTATATGTGAACATCCCGACTGGAAAGACCTCATGTCCTTGGCTAGCGGATGGAGTGACCTGGTCGACGTGGAATCCCTGGTCGGCGAAGCAGGCTGGATATCTGCGGTTACATCGCCAAGGTGCGGTCGTGTGTGCTGACGTGAGGATGAGGAAGCCAATAGACAAGCCGTGTTGGATTGTCTATGCGAAGGAGCGTCCCAAGCAGGAGGAGAGGACGTATGCTCCGACTGACGAATACAACAACATCTGGGCCCAGATGTTGTTGTAAGAGAGAGGGGGCCTCTCCCGCTCGCGGTCCAGGTAGACCTGGATGAGCTAGTTACCAGACTGACTGGCTTCTCCGTTCCATCCTCCAATCTGTCGTCGCCGGGTGTGCATGATCCAAGATTATAGTGCTCGCAACATCCCTTCTCCTCTCCTGGACCGCAACGGACGAACCAGGCGTCACAACCATTTCGAGAATGTTTGCTTCACCGGCGGAGCCTGGCGGGTGACAAGTGACCGTCGATCCTACTAGGGACCTCTTAGGCACTTGCCGCATTTCCTTGAGCACTTTGTCGCTAGCTCATTATTGCGACGACGGAAGCACACTTTTGAAGACATCACGGAAACATCACCCTGTTCTTGTTCCTCTGAAAAAGAGACTGAAAAAACTAGAGTGACTCTGTGGAGAGAGGACTGGCATGGACCTCTCAACACTAACAATATACCGTGACACACGTCTCCAATGTTTGTCATCCAAAATGGCACACACTGAGCAAGAATTAGTGCGAGTACACAGACTACAGCAAATACAATGAACATGAGAATCAGAAGGAGACTTCCTTGATTTACAATTGAACAATATTCTTTCATTTTGAAAAAATATTAAACAGTCATCATACTCGCACCAACCCTTGAAAATAAAGATACATAATAATAATAATCCATTACAAACATTTCAAAAATTTAATTCAAAAGAAAAACAATTTTTCGAAAAAATTTCAAGATGAGCCCAAGTTCCCAATGGAAACGATGAGCCCAAATAGATCCCAAAAAAGCCGAAGTGTGGACAAAAGTTTTAAAACATGTCTAAAAGTTAATGTTACACTTATGGACAATATTAATGTATCTGGATATGAGCAGAACTAATAGAAGACAAGGAATCACTGTCAGAAGTAACCGTTGTCAACATAAACAAAAGTGAATAAAAACTGGAAACAAGACTCCAGGCACTGAAAATATGGCCCGAAATCAGTAACCAATTTTAACACTATCCGATGTAAAGCAGAGGTTTCCTGAGAAGAAACTGCAGTACATCGGATGGCAGATGCATGACCAAAATGCCTAACCACCCTAGGGTGAGGACGTAACCATGGGGAAAAACAGAATAAACATTCTGTTACCAAGCCAAAACTCCCAAGAAATTTCAGTAAAAAAAAATACAAAAATTATGCCCAAAGTATGGGAGAATAGCAAGGGGGGGGGGGGGGGGGGGGGGGGGGGGGGGGGTATAAAGGAAAGGGAGAGAGGAAACACTGAACAAACTGTGGAAATTTCCTAACAAGAATGTAAACATCAGGCCCATACCCCAAAATTAGGGAACATGAAATAATTTTGCATAAAAATTATAAGTTACAGCCCTGAACACATCCTTCCACTGTGTCTTCCTCTCATCCTCTTATTTCATCCTTAGATCGACCATTTCTTTCATGATTTTTTGTCTGGCATCATTTTAACTGATATTATAAGCACAGATATCAGTGAGATGTTACTGATTGAAGGGCCAAACAAAGAATGAGGATTTGGCTCCAATTTCGGACTTCCTTGACACTGCGCATGCGCAGTGGATAAAAGTATGGAGGACCACATAGGACATCTATTTTTTGGATTTTGATGCAAATTTTGGGGATTGGGGGTGCAAAATTTGTGTTTGGCCCTAGAATTTAAGAGTTAGCACCAGCTAAGTCTGGGTCATTGGTACAGTATAAAAATATCAAGGTATTCTGTGCTGCAATAAACAGAAAACATATAAGTTGGTGAGGTAGAAAAAAAGTACAAAGGTGGTTACATTAAGGATAAAATGGGAGAAGAAATTAACCCTTCACTTAAGATAATGGCCATAGTCACACAGTAATTTTCACAAAAATCGCTATTCAAATTTTATTTTAAAAAATTTTGCCTCAAAAACATAGATTATGATCCCTTGACAAGTTCATTCCAATGAGGTGTCATAAGCTATTACCTCATTGGGACAAGCTCATTAAGTGATCATTAGCTATGTTTTGGCAACAAAAAATGAAAATTTTAAGTTTTTCAAGAAAAATGTTTACAAGTGTTGTCCTTTGGGCATGTTAGGTAAAGGGTTAACTATTTAGTGGTATGGCTTTTGTGATTGGCCCAGGACATCACAGTTCATTTCTGTTAGCCTCATTTATCAAGCTGATGAAATGCTGTTACATGACAAACTGTTGGAAAAACTATGTTTACGCAAAGATGTGTTCCAATTCTATTATGTGCTATGGCTTAACACTTAATCACTGAGTATTTTCTGAAATTTCACATCAAATCAAGTCATTAATGCGAAGTCTACTCTGACTTGATGAAAAATTCAATTCAGTTTTCTATCAAGAAATAATTCCACAGATGACTACTACAATTCAACCCTTTAAAAAGTGTATCTTTCATATACAACCAGCACTATTCATAAAACTCATTAAAATTTCCTTATTTTTTTCAATTTTTGCTTCAAAAATAAAGTTTATGACCCCTCATAAGAATAAGTTCATCCTAAGCTTTGTTTTTGAAGCCTAAAATGAATTTAGTTGTTGAAGAATTCTTTTTTTTTTTGAAGTTTCATCTGCTAGTCATGTTTGACAGGTAAAATGCTAGGTGCGTATAGTAAAAACAAATTATTTATTTTAGCACTTATTTCATTCACTGATGTTCATGATAATTTTCTTGATTGCAACATAGGTATTAAGTTAAATTTAGCCAATTGTTTATAGCTGTGCTTCCCACTTTGAGCACTTGCACCCCCGGTGTTGGTTACTGGGTCTGATGGGGGCGCAGTGTCATTGCGGTAACCGGTTCTTGTCGGATCACTGAAGTTAAGCAACGTCAAGCCCGGTTAGTACTTGGATAGGTGATCATCTGAGCGATCGATTTGGACACCCGTGTTGTGTCCTTGGGCAAGGCACTTCACCCCAATTGTCCACATGGGGGCACAATGATGCTGTGCACTAAGGCGTACTGCACGTCGATGGTGCGAATGTCTTCAACCAATCAAACCCTGCTTGTCCTGCAGTGCAGAGTTACGATGTTAGGGAGCTGGCAGCTGCTCGTCGTTGCTCGGTGGTTCTCTCCGGGTACTCCGGCTTCCTCCACCCGTAAAAGTGTCAATGACACAATATGATCTTGGCCGTTAAAGTGTCATTAAACCCTAATAAATAAATAAATAAATACTGGGTCTGATTTTTCACTGTAAAGATGAACTCGTTAATCATCATAAACAAGCATTGGCTCGCCTCTCTTGAATCACTAAGTATTTTGTACCTTACTTGAAATTCTGCCTACAGCAGGCAAAGAATGGAAACAGTGTTGAAAGTTTTCAATCAGTGTAAAGATCCATTCTAGAACAGGAACAAAACTTTTGGGAAATCTTGGATTTTGGTGATGACATGGTGTTATGCAATATACTGCTGGAAAGGGCACTCCACAATATATTACATGGTAAATCATTGGCTTAACCCTTTGATACTTTTGTACGTCTTATGGCGTACGAAATCAAACAGCGCGTCAATACTTTGTGGTCATTTGTTTTGTTATTATTTTTCACTTTTTTACAGTTTTAACACCAAATCCTATTTTCTACCGAATAGTGCTCAGTGACAACCATTGTGCCAAATGTTATCGCAGCTTAAAATACTAATATAATCCTGCTGTCAAGACGTCTTAACTGATTGAGTGCTAGAAGCAACTATCAGGGTTTTCAAAAATGAGGATACCAGATCAAAAGCCCACACTTTCCTTCCTTATATTTCATATTCAGTCAAACACGAATAATATTTTGTTTATGTAAATTTGTTTTATTGCAAATTATTGGAGAGTGCCTCTGGGCACTCTCCAATAATTTGCAATAAAACAAATTTTGAATTACAAATTCAGACCACCAAAAATAATCTAGCCCTCAACCAGATAATCACTGTGAAAAATATCTTGTTATTTGTACTTTCCGATGTTTGCCGTCGTATATTGAAAAACGTTGAAGAAACTGAATTTCCAGTGACGTTTAAACGTCAGGATAATTAAAGTCTCAAAGGGTTAAGAGAATGGAACTTCATACATTATATGGAATATCCAGATCCAATCAAATAGGTCTCCACCATCATAATACAAACAAAACCCGTTTTAGAAGAGGAACAAAAACCCTATAACTTTTATTTGTTTATTTCCTGAATGATTTTAAAGTCACTTTCAACCTCTCTTGCAATATCATGACAGTAGCACAAGTTTGAAGTCAAGATTAGACAGGTATACCTATGCTGCCCACTTTAGAGGACTTCCACCACAGGCTTTGGTTACTGAGTCGTAATTTACCAATAAATAGAACTTGTTTACCACAGCAATCAAGCACTGCTCCACTTCCTGGTGTTCCCATGGTGAATATAACTTTCAAACACTAAATCATTTACAAAAAATAATACATTTAGTATGCATTTGTATGGTTAATGGCATAAAAGTTACACAGTAAGTCTCTGTTAACCGAATAAAAAATGTGATCTTCCATTTCATTATGACAACCAGACTGGCTGTCTGACAGAACTTCTGTCAAAGAAGATAATATATGATAGAAGTTCAATTTATAACCGGATTGTAGAAACAGGGTTCACTGTCAGAACCCCCTGCACTCTGATATCAAAATGGCAAAGGTTTCAGCAGCAAATATTTCCAATAATGCAGTTTGATATTTAACCAAATATACCTTGATGGAAAGAGCTCACTGACAGAGCTGTCAAACAAGATATAATTGATTAAATTCATAGTTAAACATGAGAGAAACAGAGTGATTGGAAAAAATTCTGTTGCACTACCATAGTGCTAGGGGTTAAGGATGAAGTTATTTCAAGGACTTTCAAGGACCCTGTCAAGCCATTTTTAGGACCATTCAGACAATTTTTTAGACAATTCCAAGCTATATGCATATTGCTTTGAGTAAAACTTCTGAATAAAAACAAGATATTATTTGACATCTGAAAGCCTAAACTTGAAACTACTCTTGTTCGATGTTGTATAGCAGGGACTCAAACTGAAATATCACTAATATTGAACAACAAAAGTCATATACCCTGAGCAGTTGGGGTTTTTTTGGTGAAGTGTCCAGACATGTTAACTCTCCCGGAATGCCCGGGAAAATCCTGTAAATTTAGAGTACTTCCCGGCCTTCCGGAAGGGAATCAGTTTGGGACAAAAATCCTGGAAAATTGTGCAGTTGAAAATTTTTTAATTTCCAGATGTTCCGTGTCAAATAATAGGCCATCGAAGCTCTGATCATAACGAATTAAACAAAAAAATATCCATATAAGTGAATTATATTTAATAAAGGAGTCCCTTATAATAAATATTTCACTTATATCCACGTTTTTTTTCTGTTTTATTCATTTCAGTTTTGCTGTGTGTTCAATTTACGAGTGCCGAAGTGAAAATAGGTGACTTAAGTATGTCACCTATTGACATCCACCTTCACCTAATTAATAATTCCTGGTGAATAAAATGTGCGCAAAAGAATTAAAAGAATTAATATTTCTTTATTTCGTTCAAACATCCACTCATTTTTAATTCAATTATCCACTCGATTTGTGATCCACTTCCACAAAGTAGAAGAATACTGGTACAGTATAAAATGGGTCAATTTGCTCGGAGAAATTCACTTTGCTTCTGTAAAATACCGAAAATTACGGCTTAAAATTGATACACAACAGACATATTTTGTTATAGTCAATAACACTGATCATTGTGCTTTGCGAAAAACAGTTGAGGCGTCTATTCCCAGAAAGCTCTGAATGTTATTTGCACAGTTCAAAGCAGAATTATGAATTACTGATGAAGAGAAAAAAATCTCGATTCCCAAAGGCCGAAACGTCCCCTCACAGAAATTGGTGCATATAAAGAAACACCACAAACAACACAAAATAAGGGGAAGTTGGATTAATTTGAGTGAGTCATGAAAAATGGAATTACGTTTTATTGCCCATTCCAGAAGGGTATTATCTGACTGTGCACTTTGCCTTTGGTCCAATTATAACCACAGGTTGTGAAGGTAGTGGTGTGACTGTGTTCTGGGGGGGGGGGGGGGGATGGCAGGAAGGTGGGGGGGAGAGGGAGATGAAGTATTAAGAGCTTCAGCAAATTGTTAGCCTATGAACTACTGGGTGCAAACTGGTGCCAGTGGTGGTCCAAGAGCTGAAATCTTTTAGTTCTTATGTATATTGTTCGTGCACGTATGTTTTCCTGAAACTCATCCAATTTCCCTGAAAATCACCCACAAGTTCCCTAAAAAAATTTTTCTGAGGTTAACATGACTGGAAGTGTCATCTGCATATTCAGGCAAACGACACTTGACTGAAAACAACTGATAGTCTTGATACCTATTAATGTTCAATCAATTACATCTTATTTCTCAGGCTTGTGCAAGTTAATACTTTGAAGAATCCTTAAAAATCAAGGACTTCAAGGCTTATGAACAACTTTAAAATTTTAAGTACTTTCAAAGCCCTGAAAATGATTTTTTTCCTTCTATATTTTCAAGGACTTTTAAGGACCATAATGAATAGGCTTGCCGTGATTACGAAATTCCATAGTCGATTAATCAGAGCCCAAATTCGACGATTAGTCGACCTTTTTGACCACCTTTTTTTAACAAAGGGTCGACTAAAACGAGATGGGTGAATGGTCCTAAAGGTAGGTATAACCGGGCATGTGGCCGTGTACATTTCAAATAACATGGTGACATTATGAAAGATCCATCATTCCCACATTATAAAGCTTGGTGAACGTCGGAATGAACATTTCGTTCACCATATTCTGTTAAGTTGGTCGATCGTCTGCCATACCGTTAAACAGTAATACACCCTGACGCCCGAAATTCAGATGAAACATAACAGTGAGCAGCCAGAAGGAACTAGGCCTGATCCGAGGGAGAGGGATTTTACAACTTACAAGGACTATTCTGCTGGACCCTGTAAGGGCACTAAGGATGTAAAAAGTTCCCCCCCCCCCCCCCTTCCGCACACACACTCATGATAATTTATCAATGGTGGGAAATGTTGTGCTTTTCGGATTTCCAACATGAAAGAGTGACCCAAGGGAGCTAACTCTAGTTTTGTGATGCAAAATACTGAAATTTCATCAAACGCAGCGAGTTTCATTTCGTGTTGTTCAAAATTAAAGATTTATGAGCAAAGAATGGTTATTGGAAACGATGTTGTTTAAAATACGGACATGTTGTTGACATGACCAGAGAGGTAATACTTGAAAATAACTTTCATATTTCCCCCCCCCCCCCCCCACACACAAAAATCATTAAAGTGGGACGTAATTACCGCAAACATTTCCGAATCGGCCACCCTCCTTTACCTCCATATGGTCTACCACTGTCGTTTATACATCCAGAAAAGTTCCCATCATGTATATACAGCGTGATCACGTCCTTATACATGCGGGGATAAAAAGAAGTCAAAAAAGTCGACTTTCAGATTTAAAGTTGATCAATTGGCACGACCGACGATTAGTCAACTTTTTGCATAATCATGGCAAGCCTAGTCATAATGAACCTCGTAGAAAGTGACAATTATAATACAAATCCCCGTTAAATGCTTATTTTCATACTGAGTACCAGTTCAATGAAGAGGATTTCACTGTATAATGTTAACCCCTTTACTTAACATAGCTTCCATATAATGCCAGTGCTATTCACAAAAATCACTATCTAACCCTTCACCTAGCAAATTGTTTCCATCCACCCATTTAATTTACAAACTGAGCAGTTGGAAAAAAAAATTCAAAGAATTTCAACAAAACCATATCATGTGAACTCTCAATGGAATGAGCTCAATGAGCTCATTCTAATGAGGAGTCACATATGGTTTTGACAACACTTTTTGTAAAAAATGAACAAAAATAACTGAAATAACAAATTTTGATATCATGTGCATTAGGTGAAGGGTTAAATTTTTTGCCTTAAAAAACATAGCTTATAACCCCTCATCAGCTTGTTTTAATGGGAAGTCATAAGCTATGTGCAAGTGGCATCCTCTGGTTGTGTTTGGTAAAGGATTGAAAGGATTCTGATCCCATTCCAAGATGGTATCACATGACCAACAATCATCAGCTTAGAGGTCAGAACACCATGAATCATATGAAACATTTATGGCCAATCAAACAGGCTTTGACACTAACATAATTAAAACTAACAAGAAGACAGGAGCCAACAATTACAGTTTCAGAGAACAGTTTGAGCAATTCAAGATTCACAGAACATAAACAAGATAAAAAGAAACCTTTATGTAAAACATTTACTTTAACAACCGATAGCTCTATTTAACAGGGTATCATATAATAATATTTCATTTGGACGAAACAAACACAGCTATATTTTGCTGAGCTTATTAAACAGGTTGTGGCACCACAAAATATTGGACAAAACTTCTTCAAATATTTTAACAAATTGTTCATTAACTGTTACAGGGCTAGATTACATTAAAATAGGTACAGTGGTTGTCTCCTTTCACTTGCATGCTGGTTAATGGAATAACCCTGTCAACTACATATCATTGTCAAACACCAAAATGTTTGTCAACCCTCAGGAACAAGTTTGACTTGATAACTGCACTTGGGTTACAGAGTGAATGCCAGTTAATCCTTGCGTTAATGTAATGCCTTATTTTACCTGTGTTATTCCCCCAAAATTGCTCCAAAATTTTTAGGTCAAAATTGCGAAAGTTAAAAAATTTATAGTAATTTATATATTTTTTATACTTACCAATGACCCAGACATAGCTGGTGCTAACTCTTAAAATATAGGGCCAAACACAAATTTTGCCCCCCAATCCCCAAAATTTGCATCTAAAACTAAAGAAAACATGTCCTGAAAGGCCCTCCATACTTCGCCCCTACTGCGCATGCGCAGTGTCAAGGACGTTCCGAAATTGGCGCCATTTATCATTCTAATAACCAGTGCCTGGTAAGCGCTATGTACTCAGCGGGGAGGCAAGAGTTCCCAACTCCTGGGAGGGCCATCCCCGTCTGGGTCATTGGTAAGTATAAAAAATATATAAATTACTATAAATTTTTTAACATTTTTATACTGTACCAATGACCCAGACATAGCTGAATAGTAAAAAGGCTGGAGGGCCAAGGACATAGAGCAAAATGGAATACGCTCAATAAAATAAAATAGAGTCATCCCCTGTAGGGAAAAGAAGTAATAGGCCTTACATGTATCTTTCTTATTTATGATAAATTAGAAAGATACAACACCTTCCAAAAATTGAGCTTCATACATCCATGTACTCTATTAATATCCAATAATCCTTATACTAATAATTTTTAAAGTAAGCCAATAATAAAGTAAGTCTAGAGAATAGAGACTCTTATACTCCTAAAAGTGTGTGAGAATTGCATAATCATGTCCGTTGACATATGCAATATTCAAAAGCTATACTTTAAAAACTAAGACTTAAATGAATTTTATAAACTTAAACTTCTCACTAAACAACCATCCCAATAACAGCTCAGAATTACTAACTCCGGAGGAGGTATCCCCTTGTTTTCATAGTAAAAAACAGGTGACCCAAGGGAACACCCTCCCCCCCCCCCCCTTTTTCTTGCCCTGGGTCAAATAGCCCAGAGCGAAGAGGGCAGCCGAATGGAGACACTGCCGAAACAGACAGCCTACCTAGCTATAGTAGCAACTGTTAAGTGAATGACATTCTGAGCAGTAGAGAATAGACCTAACAATAGAGGCCTCCAGAAATGGACTCGATATTTCTGAGATAAAATTCATGAATGGATGGCTGAGCGCAATGAGCAGCCTTCAAAAATCTATAATAGCAACACTATTAATGTAAGCCCAAGAAGTAGAAGAACTCTTACTTCATGAGCCGAAATCTTAAGCACAACTGCTAAGCCAATGATATACCATAAGCAGTACGCTAGTTAATAGAATCCATTAACAATAAAATGGAGCGTAACGTCCTTCTACTAGACATCAAAGACAGAAGAAGCTTACGCCCTTGTAATAAACAGATATCTGTTTATAAATACATAAACTGTACCCGGAAAGAGTAAAGGCCTATGCCCATACGAAGACGGAAGGACCTTAAAATAATAGGTTCCGGATAATAGGAGCCTAACTCTTATGCAACAATCCAACCTAAATAGTAACGGAAGTATTGATTCCGAAACTATGAAAGTGAAAATCATCCATCGATAGTGCATGAAACTCACTGACTCTACAGTAAAAGAGAAACCAACAGAATTACTGTCTAAAAGGTCAGAATTTGAAAACTACTGTTTCCAGAGGCTCAAATGATTACTTAGCTAAATAAGAACCGAAGTTAAAATCCGTATAGGAATTTAATCTAAAGATTCTAAGTCTATTTATCAAAAAGTTACTAACTGACTTAGATAAAGAGACAAAAGACTCAAATGTAAACTATCGTAGAGTGCATAGGTATGAGGTAACATAAACCTATAACCTAAATAACAACAGGCTGCAGTAGATCTTGTGAAACAAGTATACTAAAAAATAGCAATGAGTAGTATGGAGGGATCAACCATATGAACATAATGATCCCTACACCACGACGGAAGAGCCTCCACTTTAGTCGCATAGAATAGCGAAGAAGAGGATCTCCTATAGTAAGAAATCGCGTCCAAAGCTCGTCCAGTACAGTGCTTACAATGCAATACGGACCACACAACGGAATACATGAAGGTTGCGACCTTGCTGGTTGTGATAAAAATGACACGATTTACCCAGTGAAAAAAGATCCTCACATAGAGGAAGATTTCACGTTAAGATCCACAGTAGACAAGAGAGTAAATTACTCATGATCTCTGTGAAGATAGAGATGCTATCAACAGAAATGTATTGTGGTTGTTTATCTTAGCAATACCTGCTAAAACAACAGCGCCGGAGGATACGCGTATCCTATCATTCCGTCCTATAGATCAATAGAGCGTTAACAGTATTAGCTCAGAGATCTGGACAAGCCAACACATACGTCTGCAATTGATTAGCAAGCTGTGTCATAAATAAAACATCATTGGGCGCTCCCATAGATAGCAAATCTGATTAAATACTTGTTTGTTGAGAGTCCATTCTGACAGCAACAAGCGACCCGTAAGAGAACGGGAGTGCGATAAAACAATCAGACGACCCAGAATATGACGGACCAAAACTGAACTTGGTGTAGTATAACCAACAGACGGATTCTTTCCATTAAATTGAATAACGGAAACGAAAGAGTGCCTCCCTGGTTCCGGAGATACGCCACTACTGTCAAATTAAAGGACAGGAATTTGGGCATGCGTTTCTGAATAATGTTCATGCAATGACATAAAGCAAGCCTAAAAAAACATTATTCCGCGGAAGTTAAACTGATAGTTAAAAGACTGCGGAACCCAAAGACCCTGGCACTTCGAATCCGTAGGGATCAGTATATATCCCAATCTGTCTGACTGGCAACCGTCATAACAGCCACACTCGGGTCCAGCAACTGCGGCGGCACTCTCTGAGTCAACCACCGAATGTTTGCCCCAGTCTGAATCTCTTGTAACACTAGATAGACAAGAGAATGTATAAATCAAGCAATTCATGGATTGCCGGAAAGTTGCCGTCGAAGAGAAGCTCCTCCGAGAACGAAGCGACTCTGAGAGAGTTCTTAACCTACTATCCACGCGTGGATGTAGCTAGGGCTGCATCACGTCTAACCAACTCCAATCAGCCACTGAAGGGCGGAGTTATACGTGAACAAACTACTGCCCTCAAAAGAAATTACATTGAGAATAATATCCCGTAAATCTTTTCTTGAAGACGTAATGATAACGCCTCAGTAAGGCGGATTACGTATAATAAAGCGTCTAAGTTAAGTCTACTATACATAATGTCGTTCCCAACATTGAAATTGGAAAAGACAAATGGCGAAAAGAATATATGCAGTCTTTAATCACACCGTCTAGACGCATATGAACTCTCGGTATGCCCTGCTCTGCCAAAATAAACTATATGTAAAAAAGATAAAATGGCAGAAATGAGCCACACGGACAAGAAACTAAACTATCATGCTTAGTAGCAGGCTTGTATATATATATAAATATATAGCGTCGAAAAATAAAACACATGTTGTAATGACAATACTGGACTGCGTCGGTAAGTCAGGGACAAAGTCCCTGTACCGATCGAAAAATCCGAGTCCAATGACGCTATAAGTCTCTTATCCAAGATCGCAGCAACGAAGTCCGAAAAATAATCACTGGAAGAAATGCCAGAAGATATGAAAGGCATCTTCCGATACTACTAAAGGGAAAACTCGAAATCTTTCGAATCCCTTTCGCCATCCTGTCGGACCCTATAAAGCGTTCGGTCGTCCGTAGCTTGATGCAACCGCGGACCGCACCGACCCAGCGCCGTCGGATAATTCCTGATTCGACCGAGAAACCGTCAATTGCTGGGATGCTGCGAAACAACTGTGCTAACTCGGATAGCACGTCCGTCACTGAGGCCTGAGGAGCAGCGGTCTTACGATGCATTGCCGCAGGAAGCTCCGAGATCGTTACCCCGTGCATACTTCCAATATGCGAGCGAACGGAGTGTATAGGCCTCGTGTCCCTTGGCTACCTGATGGCGCGACCTATTCGCTGTGGAATCACTGAATGCCGAAACTGATCGGATACTCGAGGTCACGTAGCCAATGTGCGGTCGTGTGCCCTGCTGTGAGGATGAGGAAGCATTAAAGACAGTCTCTCGGACTGTCAATATAACGGAGCGTCCCGAGCAACGGACATATGCTCCGAATGTAAAATATCTGAACCACAACATGCGGTCCCCTATGTTGTTGGCTTCCTCCGATCTGTCCTCAATCTGCCGTCACTGGGTGAGTACTAAAGTAATTAAAGTGCTCGCATCACCCAAATCTCCTTCCTAGACCGCAACGGACGAACCCGGCAGCCGAACCATTCGATGAATGTACGCTACACCGGGTGAGCTAGCGAATGTCACTCCGTAAGCGATAGACATATTCCATGAGCACTTATTGCCGCTAACTCTTCATTAACTATGACGACAGAGGCACACTTTTGAAAGACATCTCCATAACTCTTCGAACAAGAAACCAGAAATGCTTGGATAGCAAGCATAAAATAATAATATATATAGCGTCGTTCAATAATTCGAAAGTTTGTGTGACATTATTGGACTATGTCGGAACTGAGGGACGATGTCCCTGAACCGAACCAAAAATTTCCAAGTCCACCGACGCTATCAGTTTCTTATCCGGCATCGCAGCATATGTTGTTCCGAAAGGGAAAGCTTGAAATCCACCGAATCCCTTTCGGTATCCCATCGGACCGGATGAAACTTTCGGACGTCCGTACCCGCTTCCGCGGAGCGTCCCGACCCAGCATCGTCGGATAAAATATATGCGACAGATTCAGTTGATGCTGGGATGCTGCGATAAACTGTGCTATTAAGGAAAGCACGTCCGTTCCCGAGGCCTGTGCAGTAGCGGACTTACGATGCATTGCCGCTGGAAGCTCCGTGTACGTTGACTCCCGCACACTTCCTATGCGAACGTCCGGAGTCTGCAGGCCTCGAGTCCCCGGCTACCGACCCAGCGCTGTCGGATAATTCTCGATCCGACACCGTTTCTGTCGGCTGCTGGGATGCTGCGATAAGCTGTGCTATGTGCACAAGAATGTCCGGCGTCGAGACCTGCGGAGGCGCAGTCTATCGCTGCTTCGCCGAGGGCAGCTCCGCATCAGATGGCTCCCGCATACTTTTCCTATGCGAACGTCCGGAGTCCATCGGTCTCGAATCCCTGGCTGCCGGATGGTGTGACCTGGTCGCCGAAGAAACCTTGATCGGCGAAGCTGGTAATATATCGGCGGTCACGCAGCCAAGGTGCGGTCGTGTGCGCTGACGAGAAGAGGAAGCCTTAGCAGTCTCAGCGGACTGCCTATACAACGGAGCGTCCCGAGCGACGGACGTATGCTCCGCTAACTACACATTTGTACCACAACATCTGGGGCCAGATGTTGTTGAACGAGAGAGGGGCCTCTCTCGCTTGCCGTCCGGATGGACCGGAACGAGCTATGAACCGGACTAAAAGGCTTCCTCCGTTCTCCCTCCGATCCGCCGTCACTGGGTGTGCATTAAGTTAATTTTATAGTGCTCGCATCACCCCAAAATTCCTTCTAGACCGCAACGGACGAACCCGGCTGCCGAACCATTCGGTGAATGGACGCTACACCGGCCGAGCTAGCGGACGTCAAAGGCCGTCGAACCTACTAGGGTCCTCTTAGGCAATTGGCGTATTACATGAGCACTTTTCCGCTAGCCCTTCATTAATTGTGACGACGGAGGCACACTGTTGGAAGACATCACATATACATCACCCTAATCTTGATCGTCTGAAATAGAAATTGATAAAGTAGAGTGACCCTGCGGGGAAAGGACCGGAGTGTCCAAATCCCCAACAACATACCGTGACATACGCTTCCCATATTGTCATCGAAATCATACGATACAGAACAGGAGTTAATGCGAGTACACTGACCACATATAGAATGATAATAAGGTCAGAGGAAGACTTCCTCTTAAAGCAATTGATCAATATCCTTTCAATGTGAAAAGAAAACAAGTCCTGGTACTCGCACTAACCCCTGGCAATCAAAATACATAATAATAATATGATCCATTAATATAGAAAAAATAATTGAAATCAAAATATTTTGAAAAAATATTTTTTCAGAACAGCCCAAGTTTCTGAAAAGTAACGTTGAGCCCCAATGGATCCCAAGCCTAAGTGTGGACAAAAATTTTAAAAATATTTTAAACAATTTATTCAACACTTACGAACAATAATAATGTATCTAATTATGATTAAAATAACATAAAGATATTATTATTTAGAAATCCCCCCCTCACACAGAGGGCTGTTGTAAATGTAAACAATGAGTGTAAAAACACTAAAATAAGACTCCAGGCACCCAGGCCCGAAATCAGTTACCAAAAATACACCATCTGATGCAAAACAGAGACTTCCAGGGAAGAAACTGCAGAACATCAGATGGTAGATGCAGAACACAACGCCTAACCACCCGTAGGTGAAGACGTAAACATGGGGAAAGAACAGAATTCATTCTGTTATACAGCTAAAACTCCCAAGAAATTTTAGTAATAATAATT
This sequence comes from Pictodentalium vernedei, assembly GCA_031216915.1. Lineage (NCBI taxonomy): Eukaryota > Metazoa > Mollusca > Scaphopoda > Dentaliida > Dentaliidae > Pictodentalium > Pictodentalium vernedei. Next base: position 236,114,609 of record CM062289.1, read on the forward strand.
ACAGAAACTATGCCAAAAGCATGGGAGAATAGCAAGGGGGAACTTAAAGGACAGGGAGAGAGGAAAAACACTTGAAAAAACAGTGTAACTAAATAATCAGAATGACAACAAAATGGCTGCTGCCTTGAAAATAGGTAACTTAACATAATTTCATTAAAAAATTTTAAGTTACAGCCCTGATAATATTCTGTCACACATTCTTTTCCTCTCCTCCTTTTCTATCCTCCTTAGAATCACCATTTCACTAATATTTATGTGTCTGGCATCATTTAAACTGAGATTTAAAAGCACAAAGATCAGTCAGATGTTAACTGATGAAGGGCCAAACTTAGAATGGTAAATGGCGCCAATTTCGGAACGTCCTTGACACTGCGCATGCGCAGTAGGGGCGAAGTGTGGAGGGCCTTTCAGGACATGTTTTCTTTAGTTTTAGATGCAAATTTTGGGGATTGGGGGGCAAAATTTGTGTTTGGCCCTATATTTTAAGAGTTAGCACCAGCTATGTCTGGGTCATTGGTACAGTATAAAAATATAATAAAATCTAAATAGTGTTGTTTTTTTTTTATTTTAAAGCAATTATTGTGTGGTGGTTTTCTGATTAAACTTGGGAAAAGATATTCCCCACAACTGTCATTTACTGTTTTACATGTGGATATGGAGTTAAAATCCAAACTGTCATTTACGGTTATAAATATGGAGTTACAGACCAAAAGAATTTTTATTGAGGGTGATCAATCACTTCTCACTTTCCTGACAACATACCATTACATATGAACTAAATGAGGTTTTACATTTCTGGAGTTAATCCTTGAGGGCCTTGAGATTGTTAGATATTTTTGCTCCACCTTGACAGTCTCCTCTTTTTTCTGATCAGTTGTTTCTAGGCAAGTCTTGACTGCCTATACAAGCAGCCAAGTCTTGCCTAGAAACAACCATGAAGGTACTTGGACTGTAACTTTCAAGTTTACACAGATACTGTATGTTGCTGCACCTGTTTTACTGCAATAAAAAGTTATCAAATCATTATCATTGGTGACAAATCTAATTATTGTGGCATCCCTAAGCTAATGTCTTTTCAATTAAGAATCTTATTTTTAAGAAATACAAGAGATTAAACCTGTTGCAATAAATTCTTAAAATCATGCTTTATTATCCATTTATCCAAATGGAAACAAGAGGCCTGCATTGTCAAGCGCTGCTAATCCCCCCACACACCCCAACTGGGGAGGGGGAGCATAGGTGCCCCCCCCCCCCCCCCCCACACACCTAAAATCACTCTAAATCTGGTCAAACCCATCTTGGAGCAAAAAAAATTGTTGTGGCCCAACTGATCAGACAGGGGGAGGGGGTGGGGTCAAAGGAGCCTGTTTTGTTTTTGCATGCAATCACTCACTTCCATAAACAAGCATTGCACAATATTTTTTAAAAGGGCAATAACTTCCATAATTTTCATCAGATATCGCTGGTCATCAAACTTGACATAGACATTGTTGCTATAGACACATACACCGAAAAGAATTGAAATATGGTTCTTATTGTTAAAGTTATGCATAAACAAGCATTTACAATATTTTTTTATTAAACAAAGGGCAATGACTCCCATAATTTTTATAGGATATCGCTAGTCATTGAACTTGACGTAGACATTGTTGCTATAGAGACAAATACCAAAAAGAATTGAAATCTGGTTTTTATTGTTAAAATTATGCCATAAACAAGCATTACACAATATTAGACAAAGGGCAATAACTCCCATAATTTTCATCGGATATTGCTGGTCATCGAACTTGACGTAAACATTGTTGTTATAGAGACATATACCAAAAAGAATTGAAATCCAATAACTATTGTTCAGGTTATGCCATAAACAAGATTTACAGTATATTTTTATAACAAAGGGCAAAAGCTCCCATAATTTTCAAGAGATATCAGTGGTCATAGAACTTGACATAGACATTGTTGCAATAGAGACAAATACCAAAAAGAATTGAAATCTGTTACCGGTAACTATTGTTCAAGTTATGTCATAAACAAAGTTCAGACGGACAGACAGATGGATGGACAGATGGCCTGACAGACAGACAGACCAAGCTACGCTATATCCCTGCCTCGTGGGAGGATAATAACTGTTACTGAACAGCTTTAATGTATTGTTCCTAGGGAAACATCACCATATTTAGTAAAGTCCCATAATCAGGTTTAGCCTTCTCAGCGTCAAGGCTCAAGAGTGCTACACTGAAGAGAATGTTTATATCTTAACAGCCAATAATTTAACCCTTTGCCTAACCCAACCAGTGTCAACACTTTCAAAACAATTTTTTGAACAAATAAACGTTTGATGAGCTTCTTCCAATTTGGGGAGAGAAAGCTATGTTTTGGAGAAAAGAAAATGACAAAATGGTATTAGAAAGTTTGAAAGGGACTTTTTTGTGAATGATGCTGGCTGGATATAGCCATTACATTAGGTAAATGGTTAACATGCATCTCAAGGTGATAACAAAGGTACCCAAGAAGTTTCGTGAAGATCGGTTCATACATACAGCCTCTAGTCTGAGTCGTATTGACATGTGTACTGTGTATAAATAGCACTGAATAAATCAATGTTCATCTAATTTGCATAATTTCTGCACGAGAAAAAAACCTGTATTATATGTGATGTATTCCATGTTACTAAACATTCATACAAAAATTTATTCAAATCAGAACCTTCATATAGAAGTTCTGTACAAAAAACTGATTTCACCTAATTTCGGTATAAAATTGCCACCGGCAGACATCTTGAATTTTGGACCACACCCAAAAACACACGCTCTCGTCCCAATGTGATAACAAAGGTACCCAAGAAGTTTCGTGAAGATCGGTTCATAAATACAGCCTCTAGCCCGAGCCGTATTGACATGTGCACTTACTGTATATAAGTTGCACTGAATAAATCAAAATCCATCTAATTTGCATAATTTCTGCACGAGAAAAAAAAACGTATTATATGTGATGTATTCCGTGTTACTAAACATTCATACAAAAATTTATTCAAATCAGAACTTTCATACAGAGGTTCTGTACAAAAAACTGATTGCACTAATTTTGGTACAAAATGGATGCCAGTGGCCATCTTGAATTTTGGACCGCACACAAAAACACTTGTTCTCGTCTCACGGTGATAACAAAGGTACCCAAGAAGTTTCATAAAGATTGGTTCATAAATACGGCCTGTAGCCCGAGCCATATAGAATTGTTGACGGACGGACAGATGGATAGACGGACAACGGGCCATGACATAACCTCAAATTTGACGTCAAAGTTGAGCTAAAAATGTTCACCCATTTGACCTGGGTGGGTGATCAGTTGAGTGAAAATTTATCCAATGGATCCTACCCCACACAACCCACACCATGTGGGGGTGGGGGGGGGGGGGGCAAATTGGGTGAACACTTTTTCGCATAAAACCGCTCAAAATCCTGCACCCATTTTGAAGCAAAAAAAATCATACAATCAACCCAACACCACCCTAAAATCTGGGCTTCCGTAGGGAGTAAAATATGAACCCAGAGGTTTGATTTGAACAAAGTTGAATCTGATCCCTCAAGGATGATGAATACTGAATATCAAAAGATTCTGACTGGTTGATCTGAAGATGAAGATGTCCTCTTTTTGCACTAAGTCCCACAGGGAGCCCAAATAGGTACCCAGGGACCTGAGTTGAACAAACTGAACATGATTCCCCTAAGGATGTTGAATACAAAATATCAAAAGATTTTGTCTAGTGAATCTGAAGAAGATTTTTAAGGAATTTTCATATTGTACTAAGCAAAAATTTAGTCTCCTATCTATATAAAGCCCAAATATGAACCCAGAGACTTGATTTGAACAAACTTAAAGCTGATTGAGCTCAGGATGTTGAATACCAAATATCTAAACATTTGGAATAGTGGATCCGAAGAAAACGTTTTTTAAAACATTTTTCTCCTATTGCACCAAGTTAAAATTCGGGATATCACAGGGAGCCCAAACATGAACCTGGGACTTGATTTAAACAAACTTGAATCTGATTCCCCTAAGGATTTTGAATACCATACATCAGAAGATTAGGACTGGTGAATTTGAAGAAGAGTTTTAAAGAATTGCCCTCATATTGCAGCAAATTGAAATTTGGGCTTCCATTTGGAGCTCAAATAAGAACCTGGTGACTTCACTTGAACAAACTGGAATCAGACCCATCTGAGGATGATGAATACCAAATATCATAAGTTTCAGACTGGTGGATCTGAAGACAAAGATTTTTAAAGAAGTTGGACTAAGTTGAAATTTGGCCTCCCTCAGGAAGCCCCAATATAAACACAGGGACTTGATTTAAATAAACTGAATTTTACCCATGTAAGGATACTGTTAACCAAATATCACAAGATTCTGATGGGTAGATCTGAGAAGAAATTTTTTAAAGAATTTTTGGCACACTGCACTAAGTTAAGATTTGGGCTCCCCTGGGGAGCCCAAGTAAGAATTCAGGTTCTTAATTTGAACAAATTAGAATCTGACCAAAGTAAGGATGTTGGATACCAAATATCAAAAGATTCCTTGGTTCCGGAGAAGAAGATTTTTTAATGTTTTTAAGAAATGTGTGGGTGCTAACAGAGGTCTGCCCATTGTGGTGCTCGCTATGGATGTGGCGATTTTATCCGAATAAACTTAACTTGAAAATATAAGGAGTACGCCTACCAAATTTTGTTCAATTCGTTCCTGTAGTTTTGGGAGAAGTCAACAATGTAAACATCATGATGGACGACGGATTGTAAGTGATTAGTTAACCTCACTCAGGTGAGCTAAAATCTTGTGATATGTCCAGAAGTTATCGAGACAATTACCAAAATTCCCCTTGTTTTTAGACCTATCTGACCTCAGAACATCTAGTTCAGGTATTTAATCTGTTATACTTGTTTGACAGAGCTCCATGAGCTCTGTCAAACAAGATATAATAGAATAAATACTCATATTACTTTAAAATAGAGAAAAATGACCAATTCCCTACTAACTGAATAATTCTCACTGGCAGAGTGGCTATTCAATTAACAGGGTTCCACTGCACTGTAATTACAAAACACTGGCAGAGAATTTCAGACTGGGCCACAATTTGATAGAAACTCTGCTTTCTTCTCCACAAAAGTATAGAGTCTCACTTGTCAAAAAGAAATGCAAAAATACTGGATCTCAAATGAAGCATTTGTTTGTTTTTTCTTGATTGTTTTCACAAATTTTTATTTTGAAATCTCTCCCTTCTAGTAAGTCACAGTCGGATCACAAAGTGATTGAGAATGAGACCACTTATGCCCTCATAGTATTTTAGATATCCAATAGTCGATCGCAGAAAGCCAAGTCACTCAGTGGGTACTCTATATGACATGCATTTCGACAGAGTTCTGAGAGTGGAACCTTGGCCCTGAAACAGTTATCATCACCAACTGCTTTCGTTTCCTTTTCAGCCTACAAGGGCCTGATTGATATGACCTTCTGTAGGGGAGAGGGCAAAACACCTCTTACTCTGAGTATAATTAAACATTAAAATTATAGCAAGATAAGGTCAGCCAAGAATTTACTTAAAGCCTGTCACAACTCAAACAGTTAGCTATGTTGTATCCATATGATCATCTGTTGTTTTACTACAAGAGTTCTGAGGAATATCACTATCTATGTCATCCATGGAATTTTCACTTGATTTAATCATAGAACTGTCCTGAGAGGAAAACACGCTGTCTTCTGTAGTTATGTTACCGTCAGTTTTATCTGTGTTCTCTTCACTGTCCTGCGTTGTAAAAAAAAAATTAAAAATCATATTGTCAGGTAAAAGAAAACTATCTTCTGATATTTTGTAAACAGTGGAACCTTGTTAATTGAATAGCCACTTTGCCAATGAAAGTTATTCAATTAACATGAGTATTCAATTAACAGGGATTGTTTCACTTTCCTATACTCTAGAGATAAACTAAGCATTTATTCTATTATATCTTGTTTGACAGAGCTCCATGAGCTCTGACAAACAAGATATAATAGATTAAATGCCTGTATTGGATATACTGAGGCCAAATAGGTATATAAACAAAGAAAAACTGGGGAGAGTCAGAGTAATTTCTCGATAGGTTACAAGATTTTTTATTCAATTAACAGGAGTTTACTCTATAAACTATATTCAATTAACAGGTAAAATTTGTACTGGAGGTATGGTAAATGGTTTTGTGTTGGGGAATTATATTCAATTAACAGGGTTATTCAGTAATGAGATACGAGTTAAGTGGGCTCCACTGTATTGTCAATAACATGATCATCAATATAAAATAATGACACCAACTACTTTTTAATTACAAAATATTTCTCTGCAACCAGTGTTCAGGGTGGCCCAAAACTATCTGATGCAACATATTTTGCCATTCTGGATATTTTAGTGCCAAATAATGTGTTTGGTGCCAAAATGCTAATGGGAGAGGAGGTGTTATTTTTTATGTCTAATCCAAATAAATTGACTTGAGTTTTGAAAAATGAAAACATTTAAAGTAATTTATATATTTTTTATACTTACCAATGGCCCAGACTAGCTGGTGCTAACTCAAAAATATCCAGGGCCAAACACAAATTTTGCCCCCCAATCCCCAAAATAGGCATGCAAAACTGAAAATTAGAAGTCCTATCTGGCCCTCTATACATTTACCCTCCGCGCATGCGCAGACGCCAGGAAGTCACCGAAACTGGCGCCAACATCATTCTTTGTAAAAAAAAAAAAAGAAGATTTATAATATAATAATTCAGCGGGGAGGTATGAGAGCCCAGTAGTGCCCACTCATGGGAGGGCTATTCCTGTCTGGGCCATTGGTAAGTATAAAAAATATATAAATTACTTTAAATTTTTTCATATTTTTATACTGTATACCAATGGCCCAGACTAGCTGAATCATAAAAAGGTGGAGGGCCTAGAACTTCCAAAATTGTAGATCAACATAGATCAAATCCTTCAATCCATGATGAAGAAAATTAGAATAATTAGAATTTACATGTATGTCTCTTTATACCATAATAAAAGAGACATATCCTACTATGGATCCATGTAAATCCTAAGTCCGAGCGTGAAATCATGTTAATTAGGATGTAACAAATAAACAATTTTTAAGGCTTGTCTGGACTAAGCCCTATAAATTAGAATGGCATATTGAGAATGAGAGAAAAGTGCCCATAAACTAGGGACCTGCGAATATCAAATTTTGTCTTGAATCGAATCTCGAATCGAATGTGAACGAGGATTTCGAATCGAATCAAATCTCGAATATCGAATAGTGGTCGTGTATATGCTGACAATTGTTGTTTCGGGTGCCGTAGGATCGTTGGCATTTTTGGATAATAGACCGGCGGTGATAACTGGCGGGAAACGGAAACATACTTGGCCATACTGAACTTTTGTAAACACACGTCACGCGCGAATTAAAATAATATTGAAAGCTAAATTAAACCATTCAAACTAAACAAAACGCAATTCTGCAGCCTGGTATATCATATAAGTTAGCTTGTTCTGGTACGTTCATTCAACTTCATTGGGTCATCACATGTATCGACAATAACTGCTGTTACCAACTTCCCCTGATCTTTAATCACGAGTGATTCACGACGCATATAAACGCACATTGACCCTCTCCGTTTTATATACATTCCATGTCGGCGTCTTTATGTAAACGCGTGACCGCTTCATTGCAAATTGCAATGTAAGGGGGGTAATTCAATTATACTGCACTTTACTGTAAAACATGCTGGTCTTGTCGAACTCCCGTAACACGCAGTGGTGTGCATAATGCATATACGATGCGATCATGCGAGCATGCCGATTTAAGACCAAGTTGCGAGGTTATATTATAACGGGAATGTTACCGGATGGGGGTGGGTGGGGGTGCTACTCCGATGCACGCGCCTAACTAACTGATAAACGAACGTGATTGCAAGCCTATTATCGGAGCAGAAACACACATATCGGCACAGTGGCGTGAAAAAAGTTTTCCCGACCTTGTCCGACAAGATTCGAAAATTTCGAACCCATGACACCAGCATCAAATCGAATCGAATAGCTGCAAGGATTTGAAATCGAATCGAAGGTTCGCAGGTCCCAACCATAAACCTATGCCAAACAATAATACTACAGCTGATCGCCAAATATAGTACGGACAAAACAGCTTCCTTCATAGTTACATACCCAATAAGCCAGAGAAGTGGACAAAATGACCCTCTCCCCCCCTTCTGAACATATCTTCAAAAGAAAGAGGGGAGAGCTCTGGAATCAATAAGCAGTACCCGGAAACGATATAAATAAATATCGATCAGGCACTCAAAAATTAATTCATGAATAATAAATGGTGCTTAATGCCACTTCACAAGCCAAGGCTATAGCGATGATTTTGGTAAATAACATTATCCGCTACAAAATATGCACTGCAGACGGCGTATATAGGTACGACGAAATCAGTGAAATAATAATATAACATACACATTCAAAAGCGAGATACGATGAACAATCTCTAGAGAGAAAACACGCTTCAAGATCATTCACAGGAGGCTTCTGTACAAATAAATCCGATAAGAACACTCTCCAACTTGTACTATTTGGTATCTACAACTGTAAACACGTGAGAATATGCGATCTGAGAACCGACAAAATAGAGACCAGGATCTAGAAATGGAGGTAGGTATGATTAACCGGCTCCAACACAGACCGCCCCCAAAATATATAATAATTTCAAGGTCCACCAAAGCGATAGCGTAATAACATATTGCGCGAGTGCATAAAAATCCAGCCTGTAATCATCTAAAAACCACTAAATGGTTATGTAGTCACCTATGAACTCAAATAGCAGCCATTATGATGATTAAATAAGTGCTTGAAAATTAGAAATCAGAAAATAAACACCGGAAACTAATGCAACAGAACTGCATATATGCCTATGAGGACGCCATGCAACATGACCCAAATGCATAGTATATATGTATTAAGATATATATACATGACAGTGTGTGTGTGGGGGGGGGGGGGGGGGGGGGGGGAGGGGGGAGGGGGGAATTTGAATTCATGTCGAAACCTCCTCACCCACATTACTTAATCACTGCTGGTCCAAACAGCAATAATATAGTAACCACAAAGCTCCCTCATGTCCGACATACTCCGTTATGCCACTGAGAGCGGAGAATGATGTGAAGAACAAAACTTCCCTTGAAGAAGAAAACCCTCTCGTGGGGGAAGCTTCTGGCAAATGTTCAATAACAGACACCATAACCTCAATTTAATCAGTAGAAACAAATTAATTGAAGGATACACATATCCTATCATTCATTCCCATGAAAATGGCTGAGCGTCAAATGTATGCACTCAAATGCCTAAACCTGGCAACACAAATAATGAAAACTATTATTCCCGTGCGCCGCAAACTTAACTATCCTGAAGTGATCCTACATAAGATCATGCACAGCCATACAGTTAGGATAAGCCCAAGATGCTGCCAGCGCTTTACTTCATGCGCTGAAATCTTAAGCACTGACTGCTGATTGGAAGATAAATTTTCCTAAGCAGAACGAATAGCTAGCTGACTTCATTTAACAATAGAATGAACCTAAATATCCCTTGTGTTGGAAATTAATGACAAAAGAAGCGTTTCTTCTCTTCTGATAAACTCTGATCTGCGTCTATAAATACATGATCGGTAATAATATAAATTCAATGATGTAGCATAAACATGAGACATCATTTCTGAATATGTGGTTTCCAAGAACCGAGGGTCCCAAGATCCCTGCATAGAGAGACCATCGGACTCAGGATTGTAACCCAATATATGAACTCACGTCCGTCATAATTGAGAAAACCGTTAAATACATGCCCAAACTTGACCTTATGTTAAAAGATTCTCCAAAACAAAATGGGTCTAGAGCGAAAAACATCTACCACTCCAGTTAAGAATAGCTGGAAGGGACGTGTGTGTAAGCGACCCATCGAAACATTCATAGCCGCTCCGCACAACCCCATCCGGCGCTTAAAATTTTCCGCTGTTAATGCGTCTGATAAAAGACAAAAGCGAGCCAAACAACTGGCTAATTCATTCTGTGAAACAAGAGATGAACCAGCCTGTTGAAAATGAATTGTAGGATACGTGTATCCTATCATTCATCCCATGAGACATTATCTAGTTCATAATTTAAGTGATCTAAAGAACTATACTCGCTGCATCGCCGAACGCTTGCTTTTCGACTTAAAGATTATCATAAATAACCTAATTATCCAGTTCCAATCAAAATCAGTCGGACCGAGCTCTATAAGAGCCTCGAGCCACCGGCTCAGGGGTGTCTGATTAGTAACTCAAACAGATGTAACCCCCTATCCAAGTGGCTGTATAGACAATCCCTAAAGTAATATACAGAAGGGATACCTATACCTTCGCTATGAGTCCTTATAGACGATCTGAGTCTAGGACAACCTCTCCTACTCTTTCTGCTGGTGTTGGTCGATTAGACCCCAACTTAAAGAGTTGAGTATTGATGCTTTCTTGTAGCTTAATCCTACATTAATGAAAGCTTACCATCAAAGACTAGTGTCTGGAAAACTAAAGCGACCTGTAAGTTTTCTACCTAGTCAAATGTTAAAGATGACGGCGCAAGGCTTCGTCACATCAGAATAGCTCCCACTTAACATCTGTTAAGACAGAGATATATATTATAATAGCCTTCATTAAATCTGTAATAGCAACACTATTAGCATAAGCCCAGGAAGTAGAAAGAGCTCTTACTTCATGAGCAGAAATCTTAAGCACAGACTGCTGAGAAGAAGATAAATCTTCATAAGCAGTACGGATAGTTAACTGAATCCATCTAGCAATAGAATGGACTGAAATGTCCTTTCTATTAGGCATCAAAGACACAAAGAAACGTTTCCGTCCCTTTCTGATAAACTGAGATCTCTGTTTATAGATACGTAGTGCTCTAACAGGACAGAGTAAAGGCCTACGCCCGTCTGAAGACGGAAGAGCCTTAATAACAATAGGTTCCGGATATTTATTAGGAGCCTGATTCTTAGCTAAAAAACCCACATTAGTAGTGAAGGTGATAGTGTTCCCAACACTACGATAATGAGAATCATCCACCGATAGTGCATGAAGCTCACTGACTCTTCTGGCAGAAGAGAAAGCTAAGAGAAAAGCTGTCTTATAAGATAAGAATTTGAAATCTACTGTCCCAAGAGGTTCAAATAGCTTTTCCTTCAATTTAAGGAGAACCCAAGCTAAATTCCACTTAGGAATTAATCTAAGAGTTCTGGGTCTATTTATCGAAAAGTTTCTAACCAACTTCGATAAAGAGACATTAGATCCAATTTGTAAACTATCATGATGTGCATAGGTATCAGATAACATAGATCTATAACCCTTTATAGTAACAGGCTGCAGTTTGATTTCGTCAAACAAGTATACTAGAAAGTTTGCAATGTCTGGTATAGAGGGATCAAATATATCTACAGAATGATCCCTACACCAACGCCGAAAAACCTTCCACTTAGCCGCATAATTTAGCGAAGAGGAGGTCCTCCTACAGTTAGAAATCGCGTCCACTGCTCGTCCTGTAAAGTGCTTGCCATGCAAGAAGGACCGCACAACGGAAAAACGTGAAGGTTGAGACCTTGCGGGTTGTGATGGAGTTGGCGCAATTTCCCCTGCGAAAGAAGATCCTCCCGTGGAGGAAGCTTCCGCGGTAGGTCCCACAACAGACACCTGAGTAGATTTATCCACGGTCTCTGTGGCGACAGAGATGCTACCAACAGAATCTTGCATTGAGATTGTTTTATCTTTAGCAATACTTGTTGAATTAACGGCGCTGGAGGATACGCATATCCTATCATTCCGTCCCAAGGGATCGACAGAGCGTCTACTGCAAATGCTCTTGGATCCGGACACGGAGACACATACGTCTGCAACTGATTGTTGAGATGTGTCGCAAATAAGTCTATCATTGGCCGTTCCCATTGGTAGCAAATCTGATTGAATACTTGTTTGTTGAGAGTCCACTCCGACGGCAACAAACGACCCTTTCGTGAAAGGGAGTCTGCTAGCACATTCAGACGACCCGGTATGTGACGGACCGAAAGAAGAACGTGATGTTCTAACGCAAACAGAAGGATTCTTTCCGTTAGATTGAACAACGGAACTGAATGAGTGCCTCCCTGATTCCGTATATACGCCACTACTGTCGTATTGTCGGATAGGATTTGGACATGAGCATCGTGAATAATGTCCATCCAGTGACGTAACGCAAGCCAAATTGACATCATTTCCTTGATGTTTATATGCTTGCACAGGAATTGCGGATCCCAAAGACCCTGGCATCTCGAATCCGTTGGAATTAATGATGCACCCCAACCTGTTTGACTGGCATCCGTCATAACGGTAAAACTCGGATCCGGCAACTGCAGCGGAACTCCTTGAGTTAACCACTGAATGTTTGCCCAAGTCTGAATCTCTTGTTTCACTTGATCTGACAAGAGAACGTCTACATCGAGCGAATGAATTTTCACACTCCAATTCTGAGTCAGGAAAATTTGAAGAGGACGTGTGCGTAACCGCCCCATCGGAATGAGATCCGCAGCGGCTCCGCACAGACCTATCAGTCTCATAAATTCTCTCGCCGTGACTTTGTCTGCGTGCAGACAATAGCGAGCGTAACAACTGATTAATTTCGCTCTGGTTAACGGCAGACGAACGAGATTGTTGTGCATCTCGAAGCTCATTCCCAGATGAGTGAATGACTTGGACGGCACCAGATCCGACTTCTCCTCGCTTACTATAAAACCGAGACGTCGGAGCAATAGAAGAAGATTCTGAACATCGTTCTGAAGCGTTAACTCGTTGCCGTACCTCTGAAGAATGTCGTCCAGGTAGGCCGACGTTACCCCAGACGAATGAGCTCGGAAGTAGATCATTACCAAGTTCATTACCCGAGTGAAAGCCCAGGGTGCTAGATTCAATCCGAAGCACATCGCCCGGAATTGATACACCACTCCAAGGACTGCGAAGCGTAGATACTTTCGGAATGTCGGATGTACCATGACGTGAAAGTACGCATCTTTGAGATTTATGCTCGTTGCATAATCGTTCACCCGAATACTCGCTCTGACCGATCGAATCGTCTCCATATAAAACTTCGGAGCGACGATCAGCTTGTTTATCCAGCTCAAATCTATGACTGGACGGAACGAGCCGTCTGGTTTCGGAACCAGAAACAGATGGCTGTAGAATCCCGGAGATTCCTGGTTTTCTACGACCTCTACCGCGTTCTTCATTAAAAGAGACTGCACCTCTGATAACAGAGCGTCTCTTTTCTGTGGATTTGACGGAAGATGAGTCCACTTTGGACTTCGAGTTAATGGAGGCTTTCGTTTGAAGGATATCTTTAGACCTTCCGAAGTCACTCCTCTCACCCAAGGGTCGTCCGTAATCGACGCCCACTCTTGTGAAAAGCTCGACAACCTTCCGCCAACCGGAACGCGATAGAGGTTTAAGCCATCACCTCCTGGACCTGCGAGGCCTGCGGTAGGAGAAACCACGTCTTCCACGACCCGCACCTCGCCTCGTCGACCTCGGGGCGTCCGACCGATTGTCCCGGCTTGAAGGACGTCCCGAACGAGAGTCGCTATCCTGACGGTCTCTCGAATAAGACCAAGAGGACGCACCGGAACCTCTATAGGAACCTCTCTTGGGCGCATTAGACCCAGAAGTGCCTGTCTTATTCGTGTCTGCTGTATCCGACTTCTTAGGAGCAGATCTGAACAACAGAGAATCATTAGCTTTCTTTTTAATTTTATCATAAATAGCGGAAAGCTTGCCGTCAAAGAGAAGTTCTCCTGAGACCGAAGCGACTCTAAGAGAGTTCTTCACCTTAGAATCCACTAGTGTGGATGTAGCTAGGGCTGCGTCACGTCTAACCAACTCCAGATTTGCCACTGAAAGGGCGGAGTTACACATGGAATAAGCTACTGCCCTTGAAAGAAGTCTTAAAGAGGATTGTATATCCTGAAACTCTTCCCCTTGAAGGCGCAGTGATAACGCCTTAGTAAGGTGATCTGCGTAAGATAAGGCATCTAAATTGGCTCTGTTAGACGCAACAGCTGTTTCCAACACCGCGGTTGGAATAGAAGCTGACGACGGTAATGATAGCTCTAAGTCTTCCGCCTCGTCGTCCATACGCAGGGGAACTCTCGGTATACCCTGTCCTGCCGTATCGAATTTATTCCTTGCATTAATGAAAGGCAGGTTGAGAGTATTAGCGGACAAGAAACCTGCTTTCCCCGTCCTGGAAGCAAGTTTAAATATAGCGTCGTTCAATAATTCAAATGTTCTAGCAACATTATTGGACTGCGACGGAAACTCGGGAGCGATGTCCCTGAACCGCTCAAAAAATTCAGAGTCCAATGACGCTATAATTCTCTTGTCCGGAAGCGCAGCAGTCTGGCCCGACGGAACAACTTGAGGGAGAAAGTGCCGGATGAAGTCCACAGCAGCTTTATGTTGTTCCGAAAGGGATAGCTCCAAGTCATCCGTATCCCTTTCACCATCCGGTCGGACCTCATGATGTTCTCGGTCGTCCACCCCCGATGCTTCGGCGGAGCGTACCGACCCAGCGCCGTCGGATAATTCTCGATCCGACACTGTTTCTGTCGGCTACTGGGATGCTGCGATAAGCTGTGCTATCTGCACAAGAATGTCCGGCGTCGAGACATGCGGAGGCGCAGTCTTTTGCTGCTTCGCCGAGGGCAGCTCCGCATCAGATGGCTCCCGCATACTTTTCCTATGCGAACGTCCAGAGTCCATCGGTCTCGAATCCCTGGCTGCCGGATGGTGTGACCTGGTCACCGAAGAATCCTTCATCGGCGAAGCTGGTAATATATCGGCGGTCACGCAGCCAAGGTGCGGTCGTGTGCGCTGACGAGAAGAGGAAGCCTTAACAGTCTCTGCGGACTGCTTATACAACGGAGCGTCCCGAGCGACGGACGTATGCTCCGCTAAAGACACATTTTGTACCACAACATCTGGTCCCAGATGTTGTTGTACGAGAGAGGGACCTCTCTCGCTCGCGGCCCGGCTGGACCTGGACGAGCTAGGAACCGGACTAAAAGGCTTCCTCCGTTCTCGCTTACTATCCGCCGTCACTGGGTGTGCATTTATTATGTTTATAGTGCTCGCATCACCCAAAATTTCCTCTTGGACCGCATCGGACGAACCCGGCTGCCGAACCATTCGGTGAATGGACGCTACACCGGGCGAGCTAGCGGACGACATTTGTCTAATCTCCATGAGCACTTTTGCCGCTAGCTCTGAATTCATTTGTGACGACGGACGCACACTTGAAGAAGATAACATGGAAACATCACCCTGTTCTGGTTCCTCTGAAATAGAAACTGAGAGAGTAGAGTGACCTTGCGGAGAAAGAGCCGGCATCGCTCTTTCTCCAGAAACAACATATCGTGACACACGTTTCCAATGTTTCTCATCCCAATGTTCACATATAGGACAGGGATTAATGCGAGAACACTGACTACAATTAATACAATGATCATGAAAGTCAGAGGAAGATTTCTTCCTATTACAATTTGAACAACGTCCCTTCATTGTGAAAGAACAACAATAAGTCCTAGTTACTCGCAAAAACCCCTGACACAAAGATACATAATAACATGATCCATTAATAAATGAAAAAACAATTGCAAAACAAAATAATTTTGAAAAAATATTTTTTCAGCGAAGCCCAAGTTGCTGAAAAGTAACGCTGAGCCCCGATGGATCCGATGGCAAAGTGTGGTCAAAAATTTTAAATTTATATTAAATAATTAATGAGACACTTTCGGATAATATAAATGTATCTTATAGTGAGATAAACTACAGCAAAGGCAAACAGCCCCCCTCAAAAAAGGCTGTTGCCAATGAAAACAAACAGTGTAAAAACACCAGAAAACATGACTCCAGGCACCGAAAAAACTGGCCCGGAATCAGTCATCAATTACACTCTATCTGATGCAAAACAGAGACTCCCAGGGGAGAATCTGTAGAACATCAGATGGAAGATGCAGAACACAAACGTTATACACCCATGGGTGAAAACGTAACTATGGGGAAAATAACAGAAAACATTCTGTAACCAAGCAACTCTCCCAGGAAATTTTAGAAATGAAATTTCTCAAAAATATGCCAAAAGCATGGGAGAATTGCAAGGGGGGACTTTAGAAGGCTAGGGGAGAGGAAACACTGAATAAGCAGTGCAACAATTAGCAAGAATGACAACAAGAGGCCCATGCCTCGAAAATAGGCAACTTAACATAATTTCATCAAAAAATTTTAAGTGCAGCCCTGATTATTTTTTGTCACTTCTTTTTCCTCTCCTCCTTCTATCCTCCTTAGAATCACATTTTCTCCAAAAATTACGTGTCTGGCATCCTTTAAACTGAGATTTACAAGCACAAAGATCAGTGAGATGTTGACTGATGAAGGGCCAAACAGAGAATGATAATTGGCGCCAATTTCGGGACGACTGCGTCACTGCGCATGCGCAGTAGAGGCGTAGTATGGAGGTCCTTTAGGACATGATTTCTTTTTGTTTTGGATGCAAATTTTGGGGATTGGGGGGCAAAATTTGTGTTTGGCCCTGGTTTTGTTAGAGTTAGCACCAGCTAAGTCTGGGTCATTGGTACAGTATAAAAATATAGAAATTTTGGGAGGGGCAAATATTCTTGCCCCTCCCATTACGACGCCAAATATAGCCCCACAAACCTCTCTTGAACAAATCTGAGTATACACCTCAAAAGGAAGCTGCACACCAAATAACAAGTCTCTGCTACTGCTGGTTCATGAGAAGACGATTTTTTAACATTTCAGCACACTTTTGGGGTGTGGTCCTACCAATGGGCGAGGCAACTTGATTTGAACAAAATCAAATTGCGATGTCATAACAAACTATTTTCTCAAATATCAATTAAATTGGTTCAGTGGTTTGGGAGGAGAAGACGCAAACACCATGTTCAAGGACGACGGACGCCGGATGACGGACGGTGAGTGATCACTATAGCTCTCCTGACTGAAAGTCAGGTGAGCTAACAATAGATTGGATAGAAATGAAGAGGGAGATGAAAACAATGTTCTGACACCCGATCATAAAAACCTAGATGAACTCCTTATGTTCGATCTGATATCAGGAAATATATTCCTCAGAAGGAGTTTAGTGTAGGCATTTGAAGAAACGCTCATTAATCACACTAGGTTAATATGGCATCATCCATAGGGCTTATCGCCTCAGATAACTAACACCAAACAGTAACGGTAGGAAGAGAATAACCTCCTCTAACATAATGGTATCATGTCCGACAGAACAATGAACTCAGCCTAGCTGAAGCAGCTGAAGGTCTTCCTATACATGAAAACAATTAAAAGGCTGATAATTCCGGCCTTAGAAGCTCACTGAGGAGACTTACAATGCCAGCCGTAGCTTAGAAGTCTTCATCTCTGTGAAGACAGATATTTTGGTGTAAGTTGTGACCTTGAAAGCTCACTGAATGGAGACTTACAACTATCATCGCACAAGGTAGGGAATGAAGAGCCACTATCTTTAACAACAGTAATTCCCAAAGAGACAGGAGTCTCAAGAGATAAGTTATTTCAGTTATGTTATTGCATAATTACTGAAAAATTATAAATTCATAGTAATTTGTACATTTTTTTTTCTTACCAATGGCCCAGACTAGCTGGTGCTTTACTCAAAGTTATTAAGGGCCAAACACAAATTTTGAACCTCCAATCCCCAAAATTTGCTTGCAAAACCGAAAATTAAAAGTCCTATCTGGCCCTAAATACATTTACTCTCCGCACATGCGCAGATGTCAGGAAGTGACCGGAATTGGTGCCAACATCATTCTTCGTAGAAGAGAGTACTACATAAAAATTCAGCAAGGAAGTATGAGTGCCCACTCATGGGAGGGCCATCTCCATCTGGGCCATTGGTAAGTATAAAGAATATACAAATTACTATGAATTTATAATATTTTTACACTGTACACCAATGGCCCAGATTAGCTGAATCGTAAAAAGGTGGAGGGCCTAGGACTTCAGAATTAGTAGATCAAAATAGTTCCAATCGTGTAATCCAAGGTGAAAGGAAATTAAAATTATTAGGAATTACATATATTTCTCTCTATACAGTAATAGAGAAGACATATCATACAAAAGGAGCCCAGTTCAAGTAATTCTGTATACTTAGCATGAAGACTATGCTAACTGGATGTAACGAGTTCCCAATTTTTAAGGTTAGCCCGGACTAAGCCCCAAAAATTAGGATGGCGTATTTGAGAATGAGAGAATATCCCCCACAAACATACGCCATATACAATAAAACTCCAGCTGTATGCAGGATATAATTACAGACAAAACAGCTTCCCTCCTAGTTACATACCTATCAAGCTGGAGGAGAGGTAAAAAAATCACCCACCCCCTTTTCTTTTGAAGGAATCTTCAAAAAGAAAGAGGGGAGCACTCTGGAATCAGTAAAAGCGGTACCAAAAAACAATATAAATATTCGTCGAACAGGCACTCAGGTATTAATTTATTATTAATAGATGGTGCTTAACGTCACTTCAGAAGTTAAAGCTATAGCAACGATCCCGGTAATTAATATTGCCCGCTATATAACATACAGCGGAGATGGCCCATGCAGATAGGTCAAAAACCGGTGATATAATATATAACATGCACATGTCCAATCGAACCACAATGAACGATCTCTGGACAGTAAACACACTTCCGAGGTAACCCATTCAGGTGTACAATAAATTCCAGTAACAATACTCCCCGACTTGCACTATCCGATATCTATGACGGTATAAAAGTGTGAATATACGAGTTGAGTACCGACATTAATAGAAACCTGGATCTAGAAATGGAAGTAGATATGATTAAAAGGCTCCGACACGGACTGCCCCTGAAATAATTCATAATTTCTAAGGTCCATAACATACAATAAACGTCAGCCTAATTATTATTATGCAAGTGAGCATTAAAATCCCGCATGTAATCATCTGAATACCAGTTAACTGGTTATGCAGCCTCTGAAGGACCCAAAGACTAGCAATTTATTTATGATGAAATATGCGCTCGTATATGAGATGACGAATAATCACAGGAAACCAACCAACTAAAAAGTGGATGTGCCCATGAGATCGCCATAGAACACGACCCAGCCGCCAATCAAGAAGTGAAGAAATGCATGTATGAATTTAAACTCATACGAGGCTTGAGGGAAGAAAACTACGTCTTGCCCGGTAATCACCTCTAAACACATTGGCAGTGTGTGTGTGTGTTTGGGATTCAAAGTCATATCGAACCCTCCTCACCCGCATTACTTAATCGTTTTTGCATTAGACATAATATAGGAACCGCAATGGTTCCCTCACGTCTAACCGACTCCATTATGCCACTATGGGCGGAGAAGGACGCGAAGAACAAAAACTTCCCCTGATAAAGAAGGTCCCCATGACCCTGACACTTCAAGTCTGCGGAACTTAGGGTCACGCCCCAACCCGTCTGACTCACATCCATCATAATCGGGGAAGCCGGATCTGGCAGTTGCAGCGTAACTCCCTGAGTTAACCACTGAATATCTGCCCAATTTGAACCCTTGTTTTACTACGTCAGTTAAAGCAATACTGGTTCAAGCGAAAGCGTCTTCCCACTCCAGTTTTGAGTAAAGAATATCTGGAGGGGACATGTGCGCAGGCGGCCCATCGGAATGAGATCCACAGCCACTCTGCACAACTCCAACAGTCGAATGAATTCCCTCACTATTAATGCGTCTGAGTGAAGACAAAAGCGAGCATAACAACTGACTAACTTCGCTCTGGGTAACGGCAGACGAACCAGCTTGTTGTGAGTCTCAAAGCTCAATCCCAAGTGAATAGACTTGTACGGAGCTAGATCCGACCTTTTCTCATTTACGATGAAACCGAGACCTCGGAGTAATAGAAGCAGACTCTGAACATCATTCTGAAGAATAATTCTGTTGCCGTATCCCTGTAGAAGGTCGTCCAAATAAGCTGACGTTACCGCAGACAAATGAGCTCATAAGTAAGACATTACCGAGTTCATTATTTGAGTGAAATGCCCAGGGAGCCAGTTTCAGACCAAAGCATATTGTTCTGAATTGATACACCTTCCCTTGGACGGTGAATCCAAGGTACTTTTAGAATGCCGGATGTACCAGTACATGAAAGTACGCATCCTTAGATCTATGCTTGCCACATTGTCGATCACTCAAACGCTTGCTTTTACCGACTGAATGATTTCCATAAATAAACTTTTTGAGCCATGATAAACTTGTTATCCAGCTCAAGTCTATTACCGGTCGGAAGCAGCCGTCTGGCTTTGGTACGAGGAACAGGTGACTGTAAAAATCTTAAGAATCCTGTTTCTCGATGACCTGTATTGCTTCCTTTGATAAGAGAGCTTATACCTCTGGTAGGAGAAACTCTCTTATGCAAGAATTTGATGGAAGATTTGTCCAACACGGACAACTTGTTAGCGGGGGTTTTACTTGGAATGTTAGCCGTAAGTCGTCCGAGACTACACTTCTCACCCGCTGATCTTCCGTGATAGTTATCCAGTTTTCTGCGGAGTTTGATAACCTTCTGCCAACTGGCCAGAAATAGAGGTATAAACCATCACCTGTATGACCTGTATGACCTGCAAGGCTTATGGGAGGAGGAAACCATGTCCTCCCCACGAAAAACCTCGTCTCGGCAGCCTAGGGACGTCTGACCTATAGTCCCGATCAGACCTACGCCCCTATCCCGAGTTCGCTATACTGACGACCTCTAGAGTAATTACAAGAGGGTGTCTTGTACCTCGTGAGGAGTTTCCTTTTGACAATTTTTGTCTGGAATGCCCTCCTTTACTCTTGTCTGCTGAAGTGGATCGCTGATACACCGACTTCAAAAGCAGAGCACTAGAAGCTTTCTTAGTAGCCTGTTCATAGACTAAAGAAAGCTAGTCGTCGAAAATTAAATGTCCGGAAACCGGAGCGACTCGGAGAGAGCTTTCAACCTTGTCATCTTATCAGTGATGACAACGCAAGGGCAGCATCAAGTCTGATTAACTCCAGATTAGCCACTGTTAGGGCGGAGTTATACGTGGTATACATAATTGCCTTGGAAAGAACTCTTAAGAGAGATACAAATGTTCTCAATTTCCCTTGAGATGTTGCACCATATCTCTTGTAAGGTGATCTGCGTAAGACACAACGTCCAAATTCGCTCTATTTGAAGAAACTGCCGTCTCAATTGTGTCTGAGCGAATAGTGAATGATACAGGTAAGGATTCCTCTAGATCCCCAGCCTGCTCATCCCAATGCAGAAGAACTCTGTGAACATCTTCCCCGACCGTTTTATATGAACGTGGTCCAAAAAACGGATTGTATACGGAAATGAAGATAAGAAACCCGCCTTCTTCCTCACACTCCAAGAGGATATATAGGTCGTCTATATGGCCGAAGGCCTGCCACACCTGCATAAACTGAACCGAAAAAGAAAGGACTTCCTCCTTTGTCCGGATAAAGTCTGTGCCTAATGACGCCAGCGGTTTCTCTCTTGTTGCAGCATTCTGATTCGGCGGAACAAAATCAGGGTAGTATTGATGGATGAAAGTCATCACAACCATGTTGTGCTGTTCCAAAAGGGAAGGGTAATCCTCTTCCTTATCCCTTTCACCATCCGAGAGAATCAGTTGCGAATCTTGGTCCATTGCATCCATTGCATCTACATGAACAGACGACTGGACCGACCCAGCACTGTCCGACAGCTCAGATTCTGAGTCTGAGGGAGGCTGCATCTGCACTTGCTGGGAATCTGCGACAGCAAGTCCGTCATGACAGCAACCGTCATCGAGGCCTGAGGAGCAGCAGATTCCTTCCAAAGCCGCATGCTGTTCCTGGGACTGTGTGTCGGAAACGGATCCTTTCTCCGAACGTCCCGATGATAGCTAGGATGCGGTTGTGTGTGCTTAAATAATGTAGCGGAGGAAGCCATGACTGAAGCCGACCCTGGCTGCAGACTAGACGGAACGTCCCGAGCGGCGGGCTTTCTAACCAGAAAACTTCATTTTGGCCTTGTGAAACGTAGCGGAGGAAGCCTTGACTGAAGCCGGTCCCGGCTGCAGACTAAATAGAGCGTCCCAAGTGGAGGGCGGACATATGCCCCGGCTTGTGCAAGTTTCTCAAAACAACATCTGACCCCTGACGTTGCTATATTAGAGAGGGGGGCTTCTCACACTCGTGGTCTATCAGACCTCGCCGAGTACAAGAACTTGTCGACTTCCTCCCTATTTCCCCCCTATTTCCATCGTCGCTGGGTGAGATATATATATTATAGTGCTCGATCTACCCAATCCACCTCTTAGACTGCAACAGACTTACCCGGCACCCACAGAAGGAGTACCGCTTCACTGGTCGAGCTAGCTGCTTGCAAGAGATTAAAACCTTTAACCAAAGGCCCTAACTCTTGCAATAATGAGCACTGCAGCTAGCTCTATATGCTCCACGGAGCACGATGACGGTAGCACACTTGGATGGGTGTCAGAATATCATTACCATGTTCATGTTCCTCTGAAATAGAAACTGACAGAATGAATTAAAACGCGGTAAGAGGCTCTGATCCTCAGAACCTCACCGCCAACAACGTACCATGACACCCGACTCCAACATCAGTCATCCCAGTGCAACACAAGACTGACAAGATTCCGCAGGAGTGTTTCGATATCAGTCCTCCAAACTCCACAACAATATATATATATATAACTGAGATACATGAATAATAGCAATCATAATTAATTTCCAAAAATTTTTTGTAAACAAAATTTTTTTTCAAAAAAACGCCCAAGTTCCCAAAGGGAACATGAAGAGCCCAAGGGCATCCCGATAGAGCCCAACTGTGGACAAAATCCAAATTTTTTTGAGCTACACTACAGGAATAATAATCCATGTATCCTACAGTTTATTACAGTAATCGAATATAAAAAACTGCCTATATATGAGGACGTTGATAATGTTAACAACGTCAATGTAAACAAGACATCAGGCACACAAAAAGGCCCAAAATCAGAACCAATTGAAATGCTATCAAATGCAAAGCTAGATCTTCATACGAAGAAAAAACGATACATCGGATAGAAGATGCAAGACTAAATGGCCTAACACCCCTAGGGTGAAGACGTAACCCTGGGGAAGAAAAAGAATAATATTCTGTAATAAATGTTAAACTCCCAAGAAATTTAATAAAAAATTTCAATAAAAAAATAGCCAAAAAGCTTAAGAGTTTAACAGGAAGGGTTCATGGAAGGATTGGGAAGGAATACTTAACAAACAGTGGAATAATCATTTTTAAAAATGATGACGTCAGGCCTATGTCCCGAAATTGGGAAACATAAAATAATTTTATAAATATTATAAAGTTACAGCCCTGAATGTCCAAAACCACCGTTGAACACTTCCTTCATCCAATAACAGACTTGTATCCACCAATTCTTGCATTGATTTGTGTCTGGCAAGGAGATTTTAAAGCACAGATGTCATTTCATTGTTGATAACTTTTAGGGCCAAACATAGAATGATGTTGGCGCCAATTCTGGTCACTTCCTGACGTCTGCACATGCGCGGAGAGTAAATGTATGGAGGGCCAGATAGGACTTTAAATTTTCGGTTTTACAAGCAAATTTGCGGGATTTCTCAACCATCCTTCAATTGACAGTGGCCATACTTGAAACACAAGTTGCTCCCTGAGGTATTCTGATAAGCTTTGTATTTACTCCTTAAAAGATGAAAGATTAAAGCTTAAAAACCTGTATGTTTTTTTTACAGTTTTGATCTACTTTGACAGTCTTCATCCTGTGTCTTTGCAATTGTTTCTTGTCTAGATGCAACTGCCATGGAATGTAAAATGTAATTTCCAAGCTTACCCAGGGGATACATATTTGGGTACTTGTTTTAATACAGTAAAAGTGGTAAACTGAATTAGAAGTTAATTTCTCGCATTTATGTTACTTATACAGCTGTGTTCTCTTGAATACATCTTCAACAAGAAAAAAGAGCAACACAAAGTGTTGCATATGGCCCCTCCTGTAATACCATGCATAGCATATGCTGCTCATTCGAATGGTGGCATTGCCCAAGATGGCATAAATATCTGCCATATTGAACAAACACACACACATGAAGACTAAATTAGTGAAACTTTCCCTGCATACACATTCAACATGGGCGTTATACAGATTATTCAATTTTCTGTTGTCATCCAATAAAAACTAGAGATGGTCTGTCACCCGCTATACCCACAACGTGGCATACCGCCTAGTGTGGGTGACTGAAAAGGGGCATTCAATTTTTTTAAGTAAAAAAAAATCCAATATGGCCACCAATTATGTCACGCACTTCCCCTCATCATGTTGATCATTTTTGTGAAGTTTCATGAAAATGCAGCTAAAACTGTGGAAGTAGTTCGCTCCACAAGTTTACATAAAAAAAATGCAATATGGCCACCAGTCGGCCATCTTGAATCTGAACGGAAAAAAACTGTGGAAGTAGTTCGCTCCACAAGTTTACATGTGCAATGGATCAACGTCTGACTGACCGATGAACAAGTTGACTCCTATATACCCCCCCTCACCACAACTTCGTTTTCTGGGGGTATAAATATTCCCATTGACAAAAAACAACAATGCAAAAAGTTCAAAGGGACAGTTTTTGTAAGCCTAACAAGAGGCATGATTGAGGTAAGTATGCAAGGACAGAACCAGCAGTATGTGGATATCCTTTCCTCTATACTAGTCTATCACCATTTCTTTAATTATCATGACTGCAACATGGATACAAGTTATAACGTAAAAGGTTAATTTGGTTATTTTTCTATGTCCTACAAGTGCCATAGCTCTGGTAGGAATGTATGGACGAATCCTGCGATATGTGGATATCATGTCCCCCCATGCTGGTCTATCATCATACCAAAGAACATCAACCTCAGATAACCGATGCCAGAGTTATATTGCAAGACGTTCTTTTTACTATTTTTTAAAGTCCTACAAGGGCCATACTTGTGGTATAAATGTGTGGACAAAATCTGTGATATGTGGGTATCATGTCCCTATGCTGGTCTATCAGCACACCACAGGACATCAAAATCTGACAATGATGCCAGAGTTATAATGCAAAACATTCATTTTACAATTTTTCCAAGTCCTACAAGAGCCACAACTCTGGTATAAATGTGAGGACAGAACCCTCAATTTGTGGATATCATTTCCCCCATGCTGGTCTATCAGCATATCAAAGAACATAAAAAATTTGACAACCAATGCCAGAGTTATAATACAAAATGTTTGATATGATGGATGGATGGATGGATGGATGGATGGATGGATGTACAGAGGGACAGATGGATGGATGGATGGATGGATGGATGGATGGATGGCAGTTCAGATGGATGGATGGATGGATGGATGGATGGATGGAGACTTGTCGTGGACTATAAACCCACCGAAACTCCTAAGGAGGTCAAGGGAATAAGTTAAGGCTAAATTTATTTACTCAATGGTGTATAAAGTCATTTTCACCATCTCTGGCTGTATCATGATTTCAATATAGGTATGAAATCAAGTTTAGCCAATAGTTTTTACACATGCTGACAACTTTAGAGAACTTCCACCCTAGGCATTAGTTCCAGGTACTATGTACTAGGTACCGGTAAGCCAAAACTTGAATACTGCAATAAACTGTGCTACACTTCCCAGGATTCCCACAGGGGAAGTTGAGACTACAACCTCATTACTCAATCCAAACCAATGTCAATTGTTGGGTAGAATGGTGTCATCTGTTTGTATGTTTGTTACAGTTTGTTTGTACATGTAACATGTAAAAGTGTATTCCACACGAGATTTTAGCAAACGTTCAAGTGAAAATCATTGCACTTCATGCATAAGTTGGTTCTGAGGTGTTAGGATCGATTTTGCAATTACAGGTCAATTGATCAAAGGTCATGGTCACAAAATCTTAAGTTCACATTTGTATTTATTGTCATTTACAGCAGCTTTTAAAACCAGAGGCT
Organism: Pictodentalium vernedei; assembly: GCA_031216915.1. NCBI lineage: Eukaryota > Metazoa > Mollusca > Scaphopoda > Dentaliida > Dentaliidae > Pictodentalium > Pictodentalium vernedei. The sequence continues at coordinate 236,140,785 of CM062289.1, forward strand.
CAGGTGACCCTAAAACATTCCCATGGGGAGCCCAAATATGATAAATTTAAAGTAATTTGAATATTTTTTGTACTTACCAATGGCCCAGACTAGCTGGTGCAAACTGAAAGTTATCAAGGGCCAAACACAAATTTTGAACCCCCCAATCCCCAAAATTTGCTTGCAAAACCGAAAATTAAAAGTCCTATTTGGTCCTCCATACTTTCACTCTCCGCGCATCCGCAGCCATCAGGAAGTGACCGGAATTGGCGCCAACATCATTCTTTGTAGAAGAGAGTACTACATAATAACTCAGCAGGGAGGTATGAGTGCCCACTTATGGGAGGGCCATACCCATCTGGTCCATTGGTAAGTATAAAAAATGTACAAATTACTTTAAATTATATATACTTAAATGCATACAAGGCTTGCAGGAAGAAAACTACGTCTATCCTGGTAATCGCCTCTTAACACATTGGCGTGGGGGGCTCATCCACATTACTTGAATCGTTCTTGTGTTAGTCATCAAATAGTATAGGAACTGCAAGGCTCCCTCACGTCTGACCGACTCCATAATGCCACTACAGGTGGAGAAGGACGTGAAAAACAAATACACTGTATTAACATAATAACTCACACCAAACCATACCGGTTTGAAGAGAATAACTTCCTCTAACAAACGGTATCATGTCCGATAGGACACCTAACTCAGCCTAGCTGAACCAGCTAAAGGTCTTCCTGTACATAAGGACCATTAAAAGCTGATAACTGAGGCCCTAGAAGCTCACTAAGGAGACTTACAATGCTAGCCAAAGCTTATAAGTCTTCACCTACGTGAAGACAGATATATCGGTGTAAGTTGTGACCCTGAAGGCTCACTTAATGGAGACTTACAATTATTGTCGCGCAAGGTAGGGAATGAAGAACTGCTATATAAACAGCCCTGAATTCCCAGAGACCGCAGTCCCAAGAGATAATAAATTCAGTTATGCCACTGCATAATACTGAAAAAATCTCACTCATGATTTTAGATAGGCTACTATGGTGTAACAATAAACCTCAAGTCTATGACACCTAGGAAAAACAAACCGGAAAGCACAGTATCTTTTTCGGTTTTATTCTCAAAAGAGAGTGAACAGTGAACAGAGCCTAACCCAAGAGACCACTGTAACCGTACAGAAGGCTACTATGGCTTCCAAAATGACATAATTGTCTTGACGCCAAGGCATAACTAGCCTATCTATGCACTATCCATACGGATTCAGGAAGAGCAACAGGTGATAATAAAAAACTGCAGAATAATTTTTACAATGTCTAATGCTTTTCTTCAATAGGAAAGCTATACCTCCAGAAGTAAAGCCTCTCTTGGAAGATTTGTCTAACAAGTATTCTTGTAAGTGGAGCTTGCTCGGGATGATAGCCGCAGGCCTGCCGAGACTACATTCTCATCCACTGATCTTCCGTAAATTATCCACTTTTGTGAGGTTGATAACCTACCGCCAAGTGGCAAGCAACCAAAATCTATTCTCGATGACCTCAATTGTTCTCTTCATTAAGAGAGCCTTTACCTCCACTAGGAGCGACTCTCTTTGAAAGGAACTCCCGTGATTAACGTCCTGTTTCTCATGAAGTTGATAATCTTCTATCAACTGGGAAGCAATAGAGGCCATGTCCATCACCTGTACGGCTTAACAATGCTTACGGGAGGAGAAACTACGTCCTCCCCACGAAGAAGCTCGTCCCGTCGACCTCAATTGTTCCCTTCAATAAGAGAGCCTTTACCTCCATTAGAAGCAACTCTTTAAAAGGAACTTCCGTGATTAACGTTGATAACCTACCATTAATATTCGGCCTAGGGTGGTCTGATCCATAGCCTTGATCAGACCTATGCCCCTTTCCTGAGTCACTATAATGATGACTTCCAGAGTAAATATAAGAGGGTAATTGTACCCTCGCGAGACATTCTCATGATGCTTTCTAAGAAGCAGAACAGCCTCACTTACCCTGGTCTGCTGAAGTGTGTTGATGAGACAGCGACTTCAATAGCAGAGCACTCGAAGGTTCTTGTAGCCTGCTCCTATATCAACGCAAGCTAGTCATCAAATAGTATATTTCCAGTAACTGGAGCAACTCAGAGTGAGCTTTTCACCTTATCATCTATAAGTGATGACGACACAAGGGCAACATCATGTCTTACCAACTCCAAATTCCCTGTCCATGCGGAGTTGTACGTGGCATACATGACTGCCCTGGAAAGAACTCTTAGCGAGGAATCACGTCCTCATATTTCAATCCATTGAGACGTTGCGCCATAACTCTGGTAAGGTGATCTGCTTAGGACATTGTGCTCAGATTGCTCTTTTCAATGAAATAGCGCATTCCATTATTTCTGAGCATATACTAATGATGCAGGTAGGGACATATTTACATCCCCGGACTGCTCATCTAAACGCAGACTTATAGTCAGATGGAACAATATTCTTAAGAGCTTAAGACTTTTCATAGTCTAAAAGTGCCCTTCTGTGAGAGATGGAGACTCACAGTCTGTATCTCTCTCACCATCCAAATGTTCCATCTGCAAATATGGTCAACTCCATCCGACTGAATGGATGACAGGACCAACGCAGCACAGTCTGACAGCTCACCAACGGAGTCTGTTAAAAGGTAGTATTAGTCTCAAATGACTAGCTATCAACCCGAACCTGCAAAGTTAGATAGCTAGTCTGTGGTCAACGTACTTCATTAATGGAGCAAGGGAAAATGCCATAGCTGCAATCGAATCTGGCTGCAGTGTGGAAGAAGCGTCCTGAACCGCAAGCATGAATGGGCGTCCCAAATCACTAAAGTTTCCCGCACCAGAAAGTCGACCCCAATTGCTGATGGAAAGGAGAAGGTTCTCCAGCTTGGAGTCTGCCCCAGCCCTCGCCGAGAGTTCCATTAGAAACTTGTAGGCATCTATCCCTTATTGTGCATATCCATGGAAGAAGAGTAAGCCGACCCCGGCTGAAGTGCGGAAGAAACAACCCGACTCGTCACATAGGACAGATGCTCCTCCTCATTGAAGTTTCTTACAACACAAAACAGTCGTCCCCGACTGTTAACGGGATGAAAAAATGCTCTGCATTCACGATTTGTCCCCAGATCTCACAGAGTATCCCACTTAGAAACTTCTAAACTAATCCTGTTTTGTGCGCTTCCAAGTAAGTAGAAGCCATAACTGCTGCCGGCCAAGGCTGCAGTGTGGAAGGAACGTTTCGATGCGTGTTCCGACTCAATATGGTTTCTCACAACAAACACAGTCGACCCCGACTGTTAACGGGATGGAGAGGGTTCTCCAAATGGAGATCTGACCCCAGATCTAGCCGAGCGTCCCATAGAGAAACTTCTGGCTTCTTCTACATGCACATTTGACTGGACCGATCCAGCACCGTCAGACAGCTCCACAAGTCTGTGGGAGGCTGCTCTTGCATTAGCTGGGATGCTGCTAATAGCTGCGCAACTGCAACAGCAAGTCTGTTCCACAGGCTTGAGGAGCAGCGGCCTTCGGTTTTTTCCACCGCTTGCTGCTCCTGGGACGAAGATCCGGAGATAGATCTCTTATCTTCTTCGTTCATCGATGTCTCGGATCGCTAGCTGTCGGATGGTCCGACTTCAGGGGCGAAGAATGGCCCCGTCTTCGCATAGCTGACTGGATATCTGAAGTCGGACAGCTAGCCTGCAGTCGTGTGTGTTTTAATAATGTAGCGGAGGAAGCCATGACTGAAGCCGTCCCGGCTGCAGACTAGACGGAGCGTCCTGAGCAGCGGGTGGACGTACGCTCCGTCTCGTGCAAGTTTCTCATAACAACATTTGGCCCCAAATGGTGTTGGGTTAGAGACGGACCTCTCCTGCTCGTGGCCTCCTCGACCTCACCAAAAACTTCATTCGGCTTGTGAAACGTAGCGGAGGAAGCCGTGACTGAAGCCGACCCCAGCTGGAGACTAGACAGAGCATCCCAAGCGGTGGGCGGACGTATGCTCCGGCTCATTCAAGTTTCTCATAACAACATTTGGTCCCAAATGTTGTTAGGTAAGAGAGGGGCCTCTCCTGCTCGCAGTCTATTAGACCTTGCCGAGCCTCCCAACAAGAAACTTGTTGACTTCCTCCCTATTTCCGTCATCGCTGGGTGAGCTTATTTATATTTAAGTGCTCGCTCTACCAACATCTACACTTCCTTCGACGGCAACAGACTTACCCAGTGTTACTGCTCCCACTGACGGAGTAACCGCTTCACCGGTCGAGCTAGCTGCTTGCAAGAGATTAAGAACACTAATGGCCTTATCCCTTGCATATCATGATCACTGCATCTAGCTATATTTGCTCAACGGAGCACGATGACGGTAGCACACTTGCATGGGTGTCACAATATCATCAACATGTTCATGTTCCTCTGAAATAGAAACTGAAAAAAATGAATTATAATGCAGTGAGAAGCCTGGCCTCAGAACCTCACCGCCAACAACGTACCGTGACACCCGTTTCCAACATTAGTCATCCCAGTGAACACAAGAATGACAAGAGTCCACAGGAGTGCATCGACTAAAGTCGATATCAGTTCTCCAAACTCCACAACAAAATGTATAATTAAGATACATGAATAATAGCAATCAAATTTAAATTCAAAATATTTTTTGAAAAAAAAAAAAAAATTTGAAAAAATGCCTAAGTTCCCAAAGGGAACATTAATAGCCCAAAGGCATCCCGATAGAGCCTAAGTGTGGACCAAATCCAAATTTATTGAGCTACATTACCGGAATAATAATCCATGTATCCTTCCGTAATTCTACAGTAATAGAATATAAAATACTACCTATATCTGAGGACGTTGTCAATGTAAATAACGTCAATGAAACAAGAAGCCCCAGGGGGCCTGAGGGCATTCACCTGACATGGTAGCCTAAATATCAACCCACAGAATTGATTTCAACAAGTTGCATCTGCTCCTCCTAAGAAAAGCTTATACCAAATATCCAAAGATTCTGACCAGTGGATCTAAAAAAAAGAAGATTTTTAAAGAATATTCCTCGTATTGAATCTCACAGAGAGCCCATATATGAACCCAGGGACTTGGATTTAACAACTTGAATATCACCCCCCTAAGGATGCTGCACACCAAATATCAAAACATTCTGACTGCTGGATCTGAAGAAGATGTTTTTTAAAGAAAATTCCTCATTTTGAACTAAGTTACAATTCGAGCTCCCACAGTGAGTCCAAATATGGACCTAGGAGCATGGCTTGAACAAACTTGAATCTCACCCTCCTAAGGATGCTGCATACCAAATATCAAAACATTCCAACTGCTGGATCTGAAGAAGAAGATTTTTAAAGAAAGTTAAAAAATTTATAGTAATTTATATATTTTTTATACTTACCAATGACCCAGACATAGCTGGTGCTAACTCTTAAAATATAGGGCCAAACACAAATTTTGCCCCCCAATCCCCAAAATTTGCATCTAAAACCAAAGAAAACATGTCCTGAATGGCCCTCCACACTTCACCTCTACTGCGCATGCGCAGTGTCAAGGACGTTCCGAAATTGGCGCCATTAATCATTCTTATAACCAGTGCCTGGTAAGCGCTATGTACTCAGTGGGGAGGTATGAGTTCCCAACTCCTGGGAGGGCCATCCCCGTCTGGGTCATTGGTAAGTATAAAAAATATATAAATTACTATAAATTTTTTAACATTTTTATACTGTACCAATGACCCAGACATAGCTGAATAGTAAAAAGGCTGGAGGGCCAAGGACATAGAGCAAGTTGGAATACGCTCAATTATATAAAATAGAGTCATCCCCTCTAGGGAAAAAGAAGTATTTGGCCTTACATGTATCTTTCTTATTTATGATAAATTAGAAAGATACAACACCTTCCAAAATTGAGCATCATACATCCATGTACTCTATTAATATCTAGTATAATCCTTATACTAATAATTTTTAAAGTAAGCCAATAAATAAAGTAAGTCTAGAGAATAGAGACTCTTTATACTTCTTAAAAGTGTCTGAGGATTGTATAATAACGTCCGTTGACACGTGCTATATTCAAAGCTATACTTTAAAAACTAAGACCTGAATGAATTTTTAAAACATAAACTTCTTACTAAAAAAACATCCCAATAACAGCTCAGAATTACTAACTCCGGAGGAGGTATCCCCTTGTTTTCATAGTAAAACAGGTGACCCAAGGGAACACCCTCCCCTCCCCCCCCCCCTTTTTCTTGCCCTGGGTCAAATAGCCCAGAGCGAAGAGGGCAGCAGAACGGAGTCACTGCCGAAACAGACAGCCTACCTAGCTATAGTAGCAACTGTAAAGTGAATGACATTCTGAGCAGTAGATAATAGACCTAACAATAGAGGCCTCCAGAAATGGACTCGATATTTCTGAGATCATGAATGTGGATGGCTGAGCGCAATGAGCAGCCTTCAAAAATCTATAATAGCGACACTATTAATGTAAGCCCAAGATGTAGAAGAACTCCTACTTCATGAGCCGAAATCTCAAGCACAACTGCTGAGTCAGTGATATACGATAAGCAGTATCGATAGTTAATTGAATCCATTAGCAATAGAATGGAGCGTAACGTCCTTCTATTAGGCATCAAAGACAGAAGAAGCTTACGCCCGTAGTAATAAACAGATATCTGTTTATAAATACGTAAACTCTAATCGGACAGAGTAAAGGCCTATGCCCGTACGAAGACGGAAGGACCTTAATAACAATAGGTTCTGGATATTTATTAGGAGCCTGACTCTTATGCAAAAATCCAACCTAAATAGTAAAGGAAGAAGTGATTCCGAAACTACGAAAGTGAGAATCATCCACCGATAGTGCATGAAGCTCACTGACTCTTCAGTAAAAGAGAAGCCAACAGAATTACTGTCTAAAAGGTCAGAATTTGAAAACTACTGTTTCCAGAGGCTCAAATGATTACTTAGCTAAATAAGAACTGAAGTTAAATTCCGTATAGAAATTTAATCTAATGATTCTAAGTCTATTTATCGAAAAGTTACTAACTGACTTAGATAAAGAGACATAAGACTCAATTGTAAACTATCATAGAGTGCATAGGTATGAGATAACATAAACCTATAACCCTAATAGTAACAGGCTGCAGTAGATCTTGTCAAACAAGTATACTAGAAAGTAGCAATGACTAGTATGGAGGGATCAACAATATCAACATAGTGATCCCTACACCAACGACGGAAGAGCCTCCACTTTAGCCGCATAGTATAGCGAAGAAGAGGTTCTCCTACAGTAAGAAATCGCGTCCAAAGCTCGTCCAGTACAATGCTTACAATGCAATAAGGACCACACAACGGAATACGTGAAGGTTGAGACCTTGTGGGTTGTGATGAAGATGACACGATTTTACCCAGCGAAAAAAGATCCTCTCATGGAGGAAGTTTTCGCGTTAAGCCCCACAGTAGACCTCAGAGTAAATTTACCCACGGTCTCTGTGAAGACAGAGATGCTATCAACAGAAAAGTATTGTGGTTGTTTATCTTAGCAATACTTGCTGAAACAACAGCGCAGGAGGATACGCATATCCTATCATTCCGTCCTATTAGATCAATAGAGCGTTAACAACATAAGCTCAGAGATCCGGACATGTAAACACATACGTCTGCAATTGATTAGCAAGTTGTATCCTAAATAAATTATCATTGGGCGCTCCCATTGATAGCAAATCTGATTGAATACTTGTTTGTTGAGAGTCCATTCTGATGGCAACAAGCGACCCATAAGTGAAAGGAAGTCCGGTAATACAATCAGACGACCCGGAATATGACGGACCGAAGCAGAACTTGGTGTACTATAACAAACAGAAGGATTCTTTCCATTAAATTGAATAACGGAAACGAATGAGTGCCTCCCTGGTTCCGGAGATACGCCACTACTGTCATATTATCGGACAGGATTGGACATGCGATTCTGAATAATGTTCATCCAATGACATAAAGCAAGCCTAAAAAACATTATTCCGTGGAAGATAAGTGCTTGCCTAGAGACTGCGGAACCCAAAGACCCTGGCACTTCGAATCCGTTGGGATCAATATTGCATCCCAACCTGTTTGACTGGCAACCGTCATAATTATAAAACTCGGATCCGGCAACTGCAGTGGCACTCTCTGAGTCAACCACCGAATGTTTGCCCCAGTCTGAATCTCTTGCTACACTAGATAGACAAGAGAACGTGTAAATCGAGCAATTCATGGATTGCTGAAAAGTTGCCGTCGAAGAGAAGCTTCTCCGAGACCGAAGCGACTCTGAGAGAGTTCTTCACCTTACTATCCACGCGCGTGGATGTAGCTAGGGCTGCGTCACGTCTAACCAACTCCAGGTAGCCACTGAAGGGCGGAGTTATACGTGAACAAACTACTGCCTTCAAAAGAAATCACATTGAGGATCATATCCCGGAATTCTTTCTCTTGAAGACGTAATGATAACGCCTCAGTAAGGTGGATTACGTATGATAAAGCGTCTAAGTTAAGTCTATTAGACATCATTGTCGTTTCCAACATTGTGGTTGGAAAAGACATAAACGGCGAAAAAGATAATTTGCAGTCTTTAACCAAGCCGTCTAGACGCATATGAACTCTCGGTATGCCCTGTTCTGCCAAAATAAATTATTCCTATAAATGATAAAAGGCAGAATTGAGCATTGCGGACAAGAAACTAAACTATCATGCTTGGTAGCAAGCTTATATATATATATAGCGTCGATAAATAATACACATGTTCTAATGACATTATTGGACTGTGTCGGTAAGTCAGGGACAATGTCCCTGAACCGATCCAAAATTCCGTGTCCAATGATGCTATAAGTCTCTTATCCAACATCGCAGCAATGTAGTCCGAAGGAATAACCACTGGAAGATAATGCCGGAAGAAATGTATGGCAGCTTCCGATGTTCCGAAAGGGAAAACTCGAAATCGTCCGAATCCCTTTCGCCATCCTGTCGGACCCTATAAAGCGTTCGATCATCCGAACCTAATGCAACCGTGGACCGCACCGACCCAGTGCCGTCGGATACTTCCTGATCCAACCGAGAAACTGTCGATTGCTGGGATGCTGCGAAAAACTGTGCTAACTTGGATAGCACGTCCGTCATTGAGGCCTGTGGAGAAGCCATCTTATGATGCATTGCCGCTGGAAGCTCCGTGATCGTTACCCTGTGCATACTACTATTATGCGAGCGAACGGAGTGCATAGGCCTCGTGTCCCTTGGCTACCGGATGGCGTGACCTGTTCACCGTGGAATCACTGAATGACGAAACTGGTCGGATACTCGAGGTCACGTAGCCAATGTGCGGTCGTGTGCACTGCTGTGAGGATGAGGAAGCATTATCGACAGTCTCTCGGACTGTCAATATAACGGAGCGTCCCGAGCGGCGGACATATGCTCCGAATGTAAAATATCTGAACCACAACATGCGGTCCCCTATGTTGTTGGACGAGAGAGGGACCTCTCTCGCTCACAGCCCGGGCGGACCTGGACGAGCCAGGAACCGGACTAACAGGCTTCCTTCGATCTGTCCTCAATCCGCCGTCACTGGGTGAGTACTAAAGTTATTATAGTGCTCGCATCACCCCAATCTCCTTCCTAGACCGCAACGGACGAACCCGGCAGCCGAACCATTCGAAAAATGTACGCTACACCGGGTGAGCTAGCGAATGTCACTCCGTCGATCCTACAAGGGACCTCTTAGGCGATAGACATAATCCATGAGCACTGATTGCCGCTAGCTCTTCATTAACTATGACGACAGAGGCACACTTTCGAAAGACATCTCCGTAACTTTGCGAACAAGAAACCAGAAATGCTTGGTAATAGCAAGCATATAATAATAAATATATAGCGTCGTTCAATAATTCGAAAGTTTGTGTGACATTATTGGACTATGTCGGAACTGAGGGACGATGTCCCTGAACCGAACCAAAAATTTCTAAGTCCACCGACGCTATCAGTTTCTTATCCGGCATCGCAGCATTCTGGTCCGACGAAAGAACCTGTAAAAGATCAAGTCAGATGACATACACAACAGCATATGTTCTTCCGAAAGGGAAAGCTCGAAATCCTCCGAATCCCTTTCGGTATCCCGTCGGACCGGATGAAATTTTCGGACGTCCGTACTCGCTTCCGCGGAGCGTCCCGACCCAGCATCGTCGGATAATACATTATGCGACAGATTCAGTTTTTGCTGGGATGCTGCGATAAGCTGTGCTATTTAGGATAGCACGTCCGTCCCCGAGGCCTGTGCAGTAGCGGTCTTACGATGCATTGCCGCCAGAAGCTCCGTGTTCGTTGACTCCCGCACACTTTCCTATGCGAACGTCCGGAGTCTGCAGGCCTCGTGTCCCTGGCTACCGGATGGTGTGACCTGGTCGCCGATGATTCTCTGACTGGCGAAGCTGACTGGATATCTGAGGTCACGTAGCCAAGAGCGGTCGTGTGCGCTACCATGAGAAAGAGGAAGCCTTATTGACAGTCTCTCCGGACTGACTATATGTCGGAGCGTCCCGAGCGGCGGACGTATGCTCCGAATGCGAAACATTTTGTACCACAACATCTGGGGCCAGATGTTGTTGTACGAGAGAGGGGCCTCTCTCGCTCGCCGTCCGGATGGACCTGAACGAGCTAGGAACCGGACTAAAAGGCTTCCTCCGTTCTCCCTCAAATCCGCCGTCACTGGGTGTGCATTTGGTTGATTTATAGTGCTCGCATCACCCCAAAACTCCTTCTAGACCGCAACGGACGAACCCGGCTGCCGAACCATTCGATGAATGGACGCTACACCGGGCGAGCTAGCGGACGTCAAAGGCCGTCAAACCTACTAGGGTCCTCTTAGGCAATTGGTGTATTTATATGAGCACTTTTCCGCTAGCCCTTCATTAATTGTGACGACGAAGGCACACTGGTGGAAGACATCACGGATACATCACCCTAATCTTGATCGTCTGAAATAGAAATTGATAAAGTAGAGTGACCCTGCGGGGAGAGGACCGGAATGTCCAATTCCCCACTAACATATCGTGACATACGCTTCCCATGTTGTCATCGAAATCATCACATACAGAACAGGAGTTAGTGCGAGTACACTGACTACATATAGAATGATTATAAAAGTCAAAGGAAGACTTCCTCTTATTACAATTGATCAAAATCCTTTCAATGTGAAAAGAAAACAAAGTCATGGTACTCGCACCAACCCCTGACAATCAAAATACATAATAATAATATGATCCATTAACATAGAAAAAATGAAAGTGTCAATGACACTGTAGCTCAACTTGTCAAGACAAAGACATGCACATGTATAGTATGTGACACAGCAATGACAAACATCTAGGTAATGACCTGATAACAAAGGTACATATAAAGTATTGTAATGGTCTGTACATAAATACTGACCGTTGCCTGTAACAAATGTATAGGTAAAGTATTGTAAAGGTGGGTGACAGTCAGATGCTAAAGTAGAAAAGAAATCTTTGAGTCCCAGAGTGGGTCTGACTGAACCCCAAAATATTTGTTCTCATAGCACAGTGATAACAAAGGCACCCCAAAACACACTCGTTCCTGTCCCAAGGTGAAAACAAAGGTACCCAAGAAGTTTTGTGAAGATCAATTCATAAATACGAGCTGTATAGAACTTGTGACAAAAAACTGATTGGACCTAATTTCGGTACAAAATGGCCACTGGCAGCCATCTTGAATTTTGGACCGTACCCAGAAACACTCATTCTCGTCCCAAGGTGATAACAAAGGTACCCAAGAAGTTTTGTGAAGATCGGTTCATAAATACAGCCTCTACCCTGAGCCGTATTGACATGTGTGCTCACATTGTGCAAGTAGCACTGAATAAGTCAAAGTTCATCTAATTTGCATAATTTATGCACGAAAAAAAACCCCTTAGAATATGTGATGTATTCCATGTTACTAAACATTCATACAAAAATTTATTCAAATCAGAACTTTCATACAGAAGTTCTGTACAAAAGACTGATTGCACTAATTTTGGTACAAAATGGCTGCTGGTGGCCATCTTGAATTTCGGACCACACCCAAAAACACTCGCTCTCATCCCACGGTGATAACAAAGGTACCCAACAAGGTTCGTAAAGATTGGTTCATAAATATGGCCTCTAGTCTGAGCTGTATAGAAGTTGTGTACAAAAAACTGATTGGACCTAATTTCGGTACAAAATGGCCACTAGCAGCCATCTTGAATTTTAGACCGCACCCAGAAACACTCGTTCTCGTCCCAAGGTGATAACAAAGGTACCCAAGACATTTCGTGAAGATCAGTTCATAAATACAGACTCAAGTCTGAGCCGTATTGACATGTGTACTTAATGTGTGTAAGTCGCACTGAAATATCAAAGTTCATCTAATTTGCATAATTTCTGCACGAGAAAAAAACCCGTATTATATGTGATGTATCCCATGGTACTAAACATTCACACAAAAAATTATTCAAATCAGCGCTTTCATATGGAAGTTCTGTGCAAAAATCTGATTGCACCTAATTTTGTACAAAATGGCTGCCATCGGCCATCTTGAATTTCGGACCGGACCCCAAAACACTCATTCTCGTCCCACGGTGATACCAAAGGTACCCAAGAAGTTTCGTAAAGATCGGTTCATAAATACGGCCTCTAGCCCGAGCCGTATTGGCATTTGCACTTACAGTGCTGAAATTAACACCAAAAAACATCAAAATTAGTCTAATTTGCACAATTTACGCACGAGAAAAAAACCCGTATTATATGTGATGTACCCCATGGTACTAAACATTCATACAAAAAATTATTCAAATCAGAGCTTTCATATGGAAGTTCTGTACAAAAAACAGATTTCTGCATCATCGGTACAAAATGGCGGCTGGCAGCCATCTTGAATTTCGGACCGCACCCAAAAACACTCGTTCTCGTCCCACGGTCATAACAAAGGTACCCAAGAAGTTTCGTAAAGATTGGTTCATAAATACGACCTCTAGCCCGAGCCATAGCCAATTGTTGACGTACGTATGGACAGACGGACTGGACAGACGGACGGACGGATGGACAGACAGACGGACGGACGGACAGATGGACGACGGGCCATGACAATAGCTCAAATTTGACTTCGTCAAAGTTGAGCTAATAATTGAAATCAAAATATTTTGAAAAAATATTTTTTCAGAACAGCCCAAGTTTCTGAAAAGTAACGTTGAGCCCCAATGGATCCCAAGCCTAAGTGTGGACAAAAATTTTAAAAATATTTTAAACAATTTATGCAACACTTACGAACAATAATAATGTATCTAGTTATGATTAAATTAACATCAAGATTTTATTTTCAAGAAATCCCCCCTCACACAGAGGGCTGTTGTAAATGTAAACAATAAGTGTAAGAACACTAAAATAAGACTCCAGGCACCCAGGCCCAAAATCAGTTACCAATAATACACTATCTGATGCAAAACAGAGACTTCCAGGGAAGAAACTGCAGAACATCAGATGGTAGATGCAGAACACAACGCTTAACCACCCATAGGTGAAGACGTAAACATGGGGAAAAGAACAGAATTCATTCTGTTATTCAGCTAAAACTCCCAAGAAATTTTAGTAATAATAATTACAGAAAATATGCCAAAAGCATGGGAGAATAGCAAGAGGGGACTTAAAGGAAAGGGAGAGAGGAAAACACTGAAAAATCAGTGTAACTTGATAACAGGAATGACAACAAAATGGCTGCTGCCTCGAAAATAGGTAACTTAACATAATTTCATTAAAAAATTTTAAGTTACAGCCCTGATAATTTTCTGTCACACATTTTTCCTCTCCTCCTTCTATATCCTCCTTAGAATCACCATTTCACTAATATTTATGTGTCTGGCATCATTTAAACTGAGATTTACAAGCACAAAGATCAGTCAGATGTTAACTGATGAAGGGCCAAACTAAGAATGATTAATGGCGCCAATTTCGGAACGTCCTTGACACTGCGCATGCGCAGTAGAGGTGAAGTGTGGGGGGCCATTCAGGACATGTTTTCTTTGGTTTTAGATGCAAATTTTGGGGATTGGGGGGCAAAATTTGTGTTTGGCCCTATATTTTAAGAGTTAGCACCAGCTATGTCTGGGTCATTGGTACAGTATAAAAATATTCCTCATTTTGAACTAAGTTATCATTCAGGATCCCACAGTGAGCCCAAATATGGAACTAGGGACATGCCTTGAACAAACTTGAATCTCACCCCCCTAAGGATGCTGCATACCAAATATCAAACCATTCCAACTGCTGGATCTGAAGAAGATTTTTAAAGGCAAGAGGCCCCAAGGAGCCTTAATCGCTCACCGGCCAAAGTGGTTCAAAGAAGTATTTGGGGGTCACATTCAGTTAGACATGGTTCATCAACACTACAAAGGAATGAAGTCATGAGAGACAAATTTTATGGAACTAGGGCCATAGCTTGAACAAACTTGAATCTTACCCCCCAAAGGATGTTGCATACCAAATATCAAAAGCATTTATCTGCTGGATCTGAAGAAGAAGATTTTCAAAGAAAATTCCTAATTTTGAACTAAGTTATCATTCAGGCTCCCACAGTAAGCCCAAATATGAACCCCGCGACTTAGCTTGAACAAACTTGAATCTCACCCCCTAAGGATGCTGCATGCCAAATCTCAAAACATTCTGACTGCTGAATCTGAAGAAGAAGATTTTTAAAGAAAAATTCCTCATATTGACTAAGTTATAATTTCGGCTCCCACAGGGAGCCCAAATATGGACCCAGGGATTTTGCTTTAACAAACTTGAATCTCACCCCCCTAAGGATGCTACACACCACATATCAAAACATTCCGACTGCTGGATCTGAAGAAGAAGATTTTTTAAGAAAATTCCTCATTTCGAACTACGTTACAATTCAAGCTCCCACAGTGAGTCCAAATATGAACCTGGCTTGAACAAACTTGAATCTCACCCCCCTAAGGATGCTGCATACCCAATATCAAAAGATTCTGCCTGCTGGATCTGGAGAAGAAGATTTTTAAAGAAATTTGCCTGAAATGCACTAAGTTCAAATTGGGCTCCTATACTGAGCCCAAATGTGAACCCACATATGATAATGAACATCCATACCAAGTTTCAAGCAAATCGACCTAGCGGTTTCAGAGGAGAAGTCGTTTGAAAAATGTTCACGACGCCGGGCGGACGACGACGGACGGCAAGTGATAAGTTAAGCTCCCTTCGGTGAGCTAAAAATTCCTCATTTTGAACTAAGTTATAATTCGGGCTACCACAGTGAGCCTAAATATGAACCCAGGAACTTGAGTCGATTTGAACAAATTTGAATCAGATCCACCCCCACAATGTTGTATACCAAATATCAAAAGATTCTGCCTGCTGGATCTGGAGAAGAAGATTTTTTAAGAAATTTGCCTGAAATGCACTAAGTTCGAAATCGGGCTCCTATACTGAGCCCAAATATGAACCCAGAGGGCCGATTTGAACAAACTTGAATCAGATCCACCCTACAATGTTGCATACCAAATATCAAAAGATTCTGCCAGCTGGATCTGGAGAAGAAGATTTTTGAAGAAATTTGCCTGAAATGCACTAAGTTTGAATTCGACCTTCTATAGTGAGCCCAAATATGAATCTAGGGAGCCGATTTGAACAAACTTGAATCCGATCCACACCACAATGTTGCATACCAAATATCAAAAGATTCTGCCTGCTTGATCTGGAGAAGAAGATTTTTTAAGGAATTTGCCTGAAATGCACTAAGTTCGAAATCGGGCTCCTATACTGAGCCCAAATATGAACCCAGGGGGCCGATTTGAACAAACTTGAATCAGATCCACCCTACAATGATGCATACCAAATATCAAAAGATTCTGCCTGCTGGATCTTGAGAGGAAGATTTTCAAAGAAAATTGCTTGAAATGCACTAAGTTCAAATTTAGGCTCCTATACTGAGTCCAAATATAAACCCAGGGAGCTGATTTGAACAAACTTGAATCAGATCCACCCCCACAATGTTGCATACCAAATATCAAAAGATTCTGCCTGCTGAATCTGGAGAAGAAGATTTTTTAAGAAATTTGCCTGAAATGCACTAAGTTCGAAATCGACCTTCTATAGTGAGCCCAAATATGAATCTAGGGAGCCGATTTGAACAAACTTGAATCAAATCCACCCTACAATGATGCATACCAAATATCAAAAGATTCTGCCTGCTGGATCTGGAGAAGAAGATTTTTTAATCTTTTTCCCATTGCCTACAGTGTTAAAAAGTGCTGACTCAGCACTTTTACAAAAGTCCTGAAAAAAGTACCTTGTGATCAAACAGATAGGGATTTTTTTTAACCATTCTATTCTACTGGATAAAAGTAAGCTTTATACAAAATAAGAATTCTCTGTGCCGTGTAGTTTTGGAGATATGGCAGTTTTAAGGTTTTTCCTATTTTTAGTCCCAAGGTTCCCACGGGGCAATGAGAAAATTTTTTTTTGCATCTATCAACTACTTATGACCCATTATCATCTCATATCAAATTTGGTTCAAATCGATCTCACGGTTCTAAAAATAGAAATTTTAGGCGTGGCCAAAATTTTTGCCCATCTCATAACGAAGGCAAATAATGCCCGACAAACTTCTCTTGAACAAACTTGATTCTAAACCTCAAAAGGACTCTGCATACCACATATCAAGTCTCTGCTACTGGTGGTTCATTAGAAGAAGATTTTCAAAAAATTTGGCCATTTTTCCCCACCCCTCTGCTCAATTTGAGCCGAAACCTAATTTGCATAAAAATCAAAATGCCCCTATATAACCACTACTTACATGAAATTTAATTAAAATGTGGCCAGCGGTTTAGGAGAAAGAGGCTCAAACACCACCTTCACGCAGGAAGACGGACGACAGAAAACGGACGACGGACGAAGAGTGTTAAGAAAAGCTCACCCTGACTTTCAGTCATGTGAGCTAAAAACCGGAAACAAGACATCAGGCACACAAAAAGGCCCAAAGTCAGAAACCAATTTAAATGCTACCAGATGCAAAGCTAAAGCTTCCTACGAAGAAAAAACGATACATCGGATAGAATATGCAAGACTAAACAACCTAACACCCCTACGGTGAGGACGTAACCATGGGGAAAAACAGAATAAATATTTTGTAATACATGTTAAACTCCCAAGAAATTTAATAAAAAATTTCAATAAAAAATAGCCAACAAGCTTAAGAGTTTAACAGGAAGGGTTCATGGCAGGATAGGGAAGGAATACTTAACAAACAGTGGAATAATCATTATCAATGAAAGTGTCAATAACACTGTAGCTCAACTTGTCAAGAAAAAGACATGTACATGTATAGTATGTGACACAGCAATGACAAACATCTAAGTAATGACCTGATAACAAAGGTACATATAAAGTATTGTAACGGTCTGTACATAAATACTGACTGTTGCCTGTAACAAATGTATAGGTAAAGTATTGTAAAGGTGGGTGACAGTCAGATGCTAAACTAGAAAAAAATCTTCGAGTCCCAGAGTGGGTCTGACTGAACCCCAAAATATTTGTTCTCATAGCACAGTGATAACAAAGGCACCCCAAAACACACTCGTTCCTGTCCCAAGGTGAAGACAAAAGTACCCAAGAAGTTTTGTGAAGATCAGTTCATAAATACGAGCTGTATAGAACTTGTGACAAAAAACTGATTGGACCTAATTTCGGTACAAAATGGCCACTGGCAGCCATCTTGAATTTTGGACCGTACCCAGAAACACTCATTCTCATCCCAAGGTGATAACAAAGGTACCCAAGAAGTTTTGTGAAGATCGGTTCATAAATACAGCCTCTACCCTGAGCCGTATTGACATATGTGCTTACATTGTGTAAGTAGCACTGAATAAATCAAAGTTCATCTAATTTGCATAATTTCTGCACGAAAAAAAAACCCTTAGAATATGTGATGTATTCCATGTTACTAAACATTCATACAAAAATTTATTCAAATCAGAACTTTCATACAGAAGTTCTGTACAAAAGACTGACTGCACTAATTTTGATACAAAATGGCTGCTGGTGGCCATCTTGAATTTCGGACCACACCCAAAAACACTCGCTCTCATCCCACGGTGATAACAAAGGTACCCAAGAAGTTACGTAAAGATTGGTTCATAAATATGGCCTCTAGTCTGAGCTGTATAGAAGTTGTGTACAAAAAACTGATTAGACCTAATTTCGGTACAAAATGGCCACTGGCAGCCATCTTGAATTTTAGACCGCACCCAGAAACACTCGTTCTCGTCCCAAGGTGATAACAAAGGTACCCAAGACATTTCGTGAAGATCAGTTCATAAATACAGACACTAGTCTGAGCCGTATTGACATGTGTACTTACTGTGTGTAAGTCGCACTGAAAAGTTCATCTAATTTGCATAATTTCTGCACGAGAAAAAAACCCGTATTATATGTGATGTATCCCATGGTACTAAACATTCACACAAAAAATTATTCAAATCAGCGCTTTCATATGGAAGTTCTGTGCAAAAATCTGATTGCACCTAATTTTGTACAAAATGGCTGCCATCGGCCATCTTGAATTTCGGACCGGACCCCAAAACACTCGATGTCGTCCCACGGTGATACCAAAGGTAACCAAAGTTTCGTAAAGATGGGTTCATAGATACGGCCTCTAGCCCGAGCCGTATTGGCATTTGCACTTACAGTGCTGAAAGTAACCCCAAACAAGAGGCCCCACGTGGCCTTAATCGCTCACCTGACAAAGTGACTCTAAGAAGTATTTTAGGTCACCTTCACCATGTCATGCCTCATCAACATTAACTGGTTGAGTGATAGATTTTGTTTGAAGTTCAACATTTGTTACCTAAAATTAGTTTTATTTAAAATCGTTGGTGTGTGGCCTATCTCCAATGATTTTTAATAAAGCAAATTTATCTCTGCAGACAAACTGGTTTAGCATGAAGCACAAACAAGGAATGTGAAGAGATAGCCTTGGACATCTCTCCCCAACTGTGGATATCTTCCATGTGCTACATGTATATATTTGCATGCAAGAAAACAAAAATTTTCACAAATTTTCCAAAATATTAGTTTTTTTTATCATCATTGGAACAAGCTCAAACAGCTTATTCCAATAGGGGTATGGGAAGATCAGGTATATTTTTGAGACAGAAATGTGAATATATAACTAATGGTGTTTTTTTGTGAATGATGCTGGAGAATTTTGCGTAAAGATATGGTAAATGGTTTGTTCTAGATACAGAATGATGCAAAAGTATTTAAATTTGATTAGGCAAGTTGTTCCTATAATGCATTTAAAAATTGAAGTAACTGTTTTTTTGCTGACAAACTTTTAGATGTGTGTGTCTGTGTTTGTGTGTGTGTGTGTGTGTGTGTGTGTGTGTTTGTGTGTGTGTGTGTGGGGGGGGGGGGGTAAGAGTGTTCTTGCAAACAAAATTTCTGAATAAATGGAAAATTTTATTTTTTGTGTGAAAGACATAGTGCGTGAATGTTGATTGGAACAAGCTTAGAGAGCTCATTTTAATGTGAAGTCATAAAGCTGTGTTTTACGTACGAAATTCTGGAATAACTAAAAAAATTGCTTTTTTGACTCAAAAAGCATGGTGTGCGACCTCTCATTGGAATGAGCTCAAAAAGCTCATTCCAATTGGGTATTTACAAGCGATAAGTACATGTATGTTTAAGAGACAAAAATTAAAATTTGAATAGCGATTTTTGCGAAGAATGCTGACAAGTTTTGGCAGTGATGCTGGTAAAAAGGTAAGATATGCAAAGTGGTTGTTTTTTAGAGGCGACATTTAATTAAGGGGAATTAACCCTTGATTACTGAGGTAACTTCTAAAAGTACTGAAATTTCATGAAGCAATGTGAATAACAGACAACAGTTGCCTAAAAATTTCATGAATAACTAAAATTTTTATTCCTTTGTCTCGAAAACATGGCATATGACCTTTGTTGCAATGAGCTGAATGCATGTGTTCCAATGAGGGGTCATAAAATTTGAACGGAGATTTGTGTGAATAATGCATTAGTACTGCTAGATTTGGGTAAACGGTTCACCCTGGATACCACGCCTTCTATAGTAGTTCGAATTCGAGCTTCTATAGTAAGCTCAAATATGAATCTAGGGAGCCGATTTGAACAAACTTGAATCAGATCCACCCCACAATGTTGCATACCAAATATCAAAAGATTCTGCCTGCTGGATCTGGAGAAGAAGATTTTTTAAGAAATTTGCCTAAATGCACTAAGTTCGAAATCGGGCTCCTATACTGAGCCCAAATATGAACCCAGGGGGCCGATTTGAACAAACTTGAATCAGATCCACCCTACAATGTTGCATACCAAATATCAAAAGATTCTGCCTGCTGGATCTGGAGAAGAAGATTTTTTAATAAATTTGCCTGAAATGCACTAAGTTCGAAATCGGGCTCCTATACTGAGCCCAAATATAAACCCAGGGGGCCGATTTGAACAAACTTGAATCAGATCCACCCCACAATGTTGCTTACCAAATATGAAAAGATTCTGCCTGCTGGATCTGGAGAAGAAGATTTTTTAAGAAATTTGCCTGAAATGCACTAAGTTCGAATTCGGGCTTCTATAGTAAGCCCAAATATGTATCCAGGGGGCCGATTTGAACAAACTTGAATCAGATCTACCCCGCAACAGTGCATACCAAATATCAAAAGATTCTGCCTGCTGGATCTGGAGAAGAAGATTTTTGAAGAAATTTGCCTGAAATGCACTAAATTCGAATTCGAGCTCCTATAGTGAGCCCAAATATGAATCTAGGGAGCCGATTTGAACAAACTTGAATCAGATCCACCCTACAATGTTGCATACCAAATATCAAAAGATTCTGCCAGCTGGATCTGGAGAAGAAGATTTTCAAAGAAATTTGCCTGAAATGCAGTAAGTTCAAATTTGGGCTCCTATGCTGAGCCCAAATATAAACCCAGGGGGCCGATTTGAACAAACTTGAATCAGATCCACCCCACAATGTTGCATACCAAATATCAAAAGATTCTGCCTGCTGGATCTGGAGAAGAAGATTTTTTAAGAAATTTGCCTGAAATGCACTAAGTTCGAAATCGGGCTCCTATACTGAGCCCAAATATGAACCCAGGGGGCCGATTTGAACAAACTTGAATCAGATCCACCCTACAATGTTGCATACCAAATATCAAAAGATTCTGCCTGCTGGATCTGGAGAAGAAGATTTTTTAATGTTTTTCCCATTGCCTACAGTGTTAAAAAGTGCTGACTCAGCACTTTTTCAAAGTCCCGAAACTGTACCCTATGATAAAACCGATGGCAATTTTTTTTTACCAATCCTTTCTGTTGGTCCTAAGGAAGCTGCACACCAAATAAAAATTCTCAGTGCCGTGCAGTTTTGGAGATATGGGCGTTTTAAATTTTTTCTATTTTTAGCTCCTGCGGTTCCCACGGGGCTGCGGGAAAATTTTTTTTTGCATAAATCAAGTACTCATGACCCAATAAGCCCTCACATAAAATTTGGTTCAAATCAGCCTCTCGGTTTGGAAAATAGAAATTTTGGGCGGGGCAAAAAATTTTGCCCCTCTCATAACAACGCCAAGTATAGCTCCACAAACTTCTCTTGAACAAATCTGAGTCTACACCTCAAAAGGAAGCAGCACACCAAATATCAAGTCTCTGCTACTGCTGGTTCATGAGAAGAAAATTTACAAAGATTTTGGTGCCCCTTGGGGGCGTGGCACCACCCAGGAGGAGGGGCAACTTCATTTGAACAAATCTGAATTGGCATTAGGTAATAAACATTTAGCCAACATTTGAATAAAATTGGGCTAGTGGTTTAGGAGGAGAAGTCGATAATGTAAAGTTAACGCCGGACGACGACGACGACGGACGACGACGGACGACGGACGGAAAGTGATTTGTAAAGCTCCCCTTGAGCTTCGCTCAGGTGAGCTAAAAACATCAAAATTAGTCTAATTTTCACAATTTATGCACAAGAAAAAAACCCGTATTTATATGTGATGTATCCCATGGTACTGAACATTCATACAAAAAATTATTCAAATCAGAGCTTTCATATGGAAGTTCTGTACAAAAAACAGATTTCTGCATCGTCGGTACAAAATGGCGGCTGGCAGCCATCTTGAATTTTGGACCGCACCCAAAAACACTCGTTCTCGTCCCACGGTCATAACAAAGGTACCCAAGAAGTTTCGTAAAGATCGGTTCATAAATACGGCCTCTAGCCCGAGCCGTATCCAATTGTTGACGTACGGACAGACGGCCAGACGGACGGGCCATGACAAAAGCTCAAATTTGGCTTCGCCAAAGTTGAGCTAAAAATGATGATGTCAGGCAAAAAACCCGAAATTGGGAAACATGAAATAATTTTATTATTATTATAAAGTTACAGCCCTGAACGTCTAAAACCACCGTTGAACACTTCCACCGTTGAACATTTCCATCATCCAATAACAGCCTTGGATCCACCAATTCTTGCATTGATTTGTGTCTGGCATCCTCAAAATAGGAGATTTTAAAGCACAGATGTCAGTTCATTGTTGCTGACTTTAGGGCCAAACAAAAAAAGATGTTTGCACCAATTCCGGTCGCTTCCTGACAGCTGTGCATGCGCAGAGACTAAAAGTATGGAGGACCAGATAGGACTTTTAATTTTCGGTTTTGCAAGCAAATTTGGGGGATTGGGGGGGTTCAAAATTTGAGTTTGGCCCTTGATAACTTTGAGTTTGCACCAGCTAGTCTGGGCCATTGGTTTGTAGAATAAAAATATTAACCCAGGAGCACAATTTTAACAAACTTGAATCTGATACCCCTAGAGCTGTCACATACCAAATATAAAAGGATTCTCACTGGTGGATCTGAAAAAGAAGATTTTCAAAGAAATTTTCTCATATTGCACTAAGTTAAACTTTGGGCTCCACTAAAAAGATCAAATATTAACCCAGGGACTTGATTTGAACAAACTGGAATCTGACCCACCATAGAGATGTTGTATACCAAATATCAAAAGAATCTGACTGGTGGATCTGAAGAAGATTTTTAAAGCTTATTCCCTATATTGCCCAATGTTAATATTCAGGCTCCTGTATTGAGCCCAAATATGAACTGAGGGGCTTAATTGGAACACACTTGTATCTGACCCTAATGGATGAGACGACAGATGCCAGACGCCAAGTGATGGCAACAGCTCACACTGACTTGCAGCCAGGTCAGCTAAAAATACACGATCAATATTTTACGTGGAGGCTAAAACCCCATCAAATAATCCAAGTAAAAGTGAAATCGGTAAGTGAATAACAATCCCTGTCGCCTTGTCATCTGTTTGTATGTTCCTTATTGTTTATTTATTGGTGTTTAAGGTCACATACTTATGCACAATGACTAATCATGACCGTGACAGTTTTACGAGTGGAGGAAGCCGGAGTACCGGGAGAGAACCACCGATCATCAACGAGCAACAGTCAGCTCAACATTCTAACTCTGTTCAAGCTCTGCTCAAGCAGGGTTACAGCGGTTGAAGACGTGCACCATCGGCATGCAGTACGCCTTAGTACAAGGCGTAATCGTGCCCCCATGTAGGCAACTGGGATAACTTGCCTTGCCCAAGGACACAATGCGGGTCATCCCAGACAACTGTATGTTCCTTACAATGTGTTTGTATATATGCATGTCCGCAGAGGATATAAGTCACTGATGGGGTGGCTTAACTTGGTACAGGTTGGTTCAAAAGTGTTCTGATCATTTGGGATTTACAGGTCAAATTTTAAGGTCACAAGGCTAGTGGAGAATTGTTTTTACATATAAGGCTGTTATGTAGTGTTCTGAAAATAAACCATCAGTATTTGAAGTGGAGGTAAAAACACCATCAAACAACTCTCTCCATTGTGAGTTGGGAATCAGTATAGCGATCAATCTGGGGGGTTTGCTGGAATGTTTGTCCATGCAAAATTGAAGTAATCAAAAGTTTGTTTGTTTATTGAGATTTAAGGGCATGATGGCTACAACACAAGTCTAAATCAAGTTTATCTTGGCACTGTGTACTAATGTGGCTGCATGTCGATGGTGCACTTGTCTTGAAACAATGCTAAGTCTGCATGTGCAGAATGAGTATGTTGGGGTGTCTGACAGTTGCTCATCACTGTTCAGTGGTTCTCTCCAGGTAGTCAGACTTCCTTCACCATAAAACTGTTCGACAGGAAGTGACCCTGGCTGTCAAAAATGTCATTAAACCCAAATAAATAAATAAATAAATAAATAAATAAATAAATAAATAAATAAATAAAGTTTAGTCAAGGATTTATGATTACACTACCCATTTTAGAGAACTCACATACCAAGAATTGGTCACAAAGTCCCTTTATATCAAAGTAGCAAAACATTTTTCCATAGTGAAGAAGAAACACCTTTCTACTTCCTTAATGTGAAATACAGAGTTGGATCTGACTTATATTTTACCCTTTTACAGCCAGGACAAGTATATTGAATTCCCACCAGCCCATGGCCTCTGTATATCCAGTGGCTTAGCAGTGATGTTTAGTCAAGTCTTGGCTACCTCTTGAGGCAGCCATGACCTGACTAGAAACCACTGCTTAGGTAATTTGTCTATTGTCAGGAACTCCTCATGATGGCATGTTAACTGGTTGAGGGCTAGATTATTTTTGATGGTCTGAATTGGTTCATAAAAATATATTTTATTACAAATCATTGGAGAGTGCCCACAGGCACTCTACAAGAACTCATAATAAAACAAATTTATTTAAACAATATATTATTTACATTTGACTGAATATAAAACATGAGAAAGGAAAATGTTGGCTCTTGTTCTTGTATCCTCATTTTTTTAAAGCCATGACAGTGGCTTCTAGCACCCAACCAATTATGGGCACTTGTTTTGAAGTCATAAAAGTCGGAAATAGGAATTTAAGGGATAGAAGTTGACAAATGAAAAAGATTTCTTGCGTTATTAAATTTTTCATTTATTTCCTCAAAATCTTAGAGTTTAATCCCTCAATGGAACAAGCTCATTGAGCATAGTCCGATGAGAGGTTATAAGCTTTGTTGTTGAGGCAAAAATTTAAAAATAATAAAAGAACGGCAATTTTTGTAAATACTGTTAGCCAGTTATGGCTGTTACATTACATAAAGAGTTAAGTAGCTTTTCCTGAGCAATTTTCAAATTTCTAACCTTCAAAGACATTTATGTTAACAAATTTTAGAACTTTTTTGTTGAGGTAAAGTCTCAATAATTTGACATACATACTTCGGTAATTGTTTCCAGTGTGTCAACATGTTCATCAGGTTCATCCAATGTCCTTTGAATAGTGTGAGCCAACGACCGAAGCATATCTACATGCTGATTGCTTGAATTTGTCATGCTAGGATTAACAATGCTTATTCCAGGGCCAAGTCTCTGGTATGTGTTACAAGTGTCTGTATCTTTTTCTTCTGGTGTTTTATCCCCATCTCCTTCAGTGTCATCCTCCTCAGCAATAGAGTCTTGATGTTTGAATGGGTCACTTAAACTCCATGCCCTTCTGGCAGTCAATCGTGTGTGTTCATCAATTAGGTCATTTGGCATGCGTTCCATGGATGATGACCGCAACGAATGACCCTGACCTGAAAATGCAGCTTGAGCTTTGATACTTTTTTGACCCACTGCTCCACTGGTACCAAACTTTGCTTCACTTGAAGCCAGTAATGCCTTCTTTTTCGCGATTTCAACAGCCTTGCGCTCAATGTCAGGTTCAACAGCAAAGTGTCCATGTGGTTCACAGCACAAGTCAAGCCTATCATCATGAGCATTATACCGGAACACCTGCAAAAGTTGTTTTGTTCAGATTAAATCACAATGTTTCAGTTCAATGATAATATATTCCCAAATAGGAACATTATTCAGAGCTCAAGAAAAGACATTGTTATAAAGCAGGATTTATACACACTTGAGAGGAAGAAGATTAACGACTTCCAAGAACTACTTTGGAAAATTTTCAAAAACTTTCCAGGACAGTTAACTAAATTTATTTATGTCTGTATACACACCAATTGATAATTCTTATTCATGTACTGAACCATTAATAGCCAAAGATGACACATTTCTAAAGATTCTCTTGTCAGGAGCTGGAATTTTTCCGTGGATAAAGGGTTGCAATTTTAGCAACAAAAGCACTTAAACCGTAGTTTATAAGAAGACATGTTGACCAAAATGAGCCATGACATTACCCAAAAGTTAAAAAATTTATAGTAATTTATATATTTTTTATACTTACCAATGACCCAGACTTAGTTGGTGCTAACTCTAAAATATTTAGGGCCGAACACAAATTTTACCCCCAATTCCCAAAATTTGCATCTAAAACCGAAAATTACATGTCCTATATGATCCTCCATACTTTTACTCCACTGCGCATGCACAGTGTCAAGGAGGTCTCGAAATTGGCGCAATTATCATTCTTACAACCAGTGCCTGGTAAGTGTTATGTACTCAGCGGGGAGGTATGAGTTCCCAACTCATGGGAGGGCCATCCCCGTCTGGGTCATTGGTAAGTATAAAAAATATATAAATTACTAGAAATTTTTTAACATTTTTATACTGTACCAATGACCCAGACTTAGCTGAATAGTAAAAAGGTTGGAGGGCCTAGGACATAAAGAAAATCCAATAGACTCAACTACATATAACAGAATTATCCCCTCGAGGAGAAAGGAGAAATAGCCTTTCCATGTATCTTTCTATCTGCATCAAAACAAGAAAGACACAACACCATTCTGTAATTGAGCACAATAACATCAATGATCTCTATTAACCTCCAGTATAACCCGTTATGCTAATTATCTTTGAAGAAAAGCCAATAAATAAAGGAAGTCCAGAGAAATGAGACACTTTATACTCATTAAAAGTGTCTGAGGATTGTATATTACCGCCTGTATGACATGTGACATATACAAATGCTTCACACCGAGCTACACTTTAAAAATATTACATGGATGAGTAAACATTAGCTTTACACTTTAACTGGTAGAGTGCTAAATTATTTTTGGTCCTTAAAATTTCTTTGTGAATCTTTGCCTTGTTTCAATTTATGGGAGAGTGTCATCAGGCACTCTCCCATAAATTGTAACAAGCCAAATCTTAGCAGATAAAATAATATCATTTTGAAGATAATCTGAAACACATCCACAGAGTATGAAGCCTTTAAATTGCGGTGCGAGTACTTCAGAATAAAGCCCAAATATGGGCTTCCAGCACTCTACCAGTTAAAATCATCCCGGTACCGACTGGAATTACTGACTCCAGGGGAGGTATTTCCTTGCTTTTCACTATAAAGCAGGTGACCCCCCCCCCCCCCCTTCCCCTTGCCCTGGATCAAATACTCCAGAGCGAAGAGGGCAGCAGGACAGAGTCGCTGCCGGAACCGAAAGCCTACATAACTATAGTTGCAACTGTTTAGTGGACGACATTCTGAGCAACAGATAACGGACCTAAACAATGCAGATCTCCAGAAATGGACTCAATATTTCTAAGGTACAAATTCGTGAACGTGGAAGGTTGAACTCAATATGCAGCCCTCATTAGATCTGTAATAGTAACACTATTAGCGTAAGCCCATGATGTAGAAAGAACTCTTACTTCATGAGCTGAAATCTTAAGCACAGACTGCTGATTGAAGATATTATCATAAGCAGTACTGATAGTTAATTGAATCCATCTAGCCATAGAATGGACCGAAGTGTGGAGGAAGCTTCCACGGCATGTCCCACAACAGACACCTGAGTAGATTAATCCACGGTCTTTGTGGAGATAGAGATGCTACCAACAGAATTTTGCATTGAGATTATTTAACTTGAGCAATATCTGCTGAATCAAGGGCGCTGGAAGATACGCATATCCTATTATTCCATCTCATGAGATCGATCGAGTGTCTACTGCAAACGCTCGAGGATCCGAACATGGTGACACATACGTCTGCAACTGATTGTTGAGATGCGTCGCAAATAAGTCCATCATTGGCCACTCTCCTTGGTAGCAAATCTGATTGAATACTCGTTTGTTGAAAGTCCATTCTGACGGCAACAAGCGGCCCCTCTGTGAAAGGGAGTCCGCTAATACATTCGGATAACCCGGAATATGATGGACCGATAGGAGAACTTGATGTTCTAGTATAAACAGAAGGATTCATTCTGTTTACTTGAATAACAGAATGGAATGAGTGCCTCCCTGGTTCCGAAAATACGCTAATACCCTCGAATTGTCGGACAGAATTTGCACGTGAATAACGTTCATCCAATAACGTAGCGTAAGCCAAAATGACATCATTTCTTGATGTTTATGTGCTTGATTAGGAACTACGGATCCCAAAAGACCCTGGCAATTCAAATCCGTTGGGCTCAATGTTGCGTCCCAACCTGTTTCACTGGCATCCGTCAAAACTGTAAAACTCAGATCCGGCAATTGCAGTGGAACTCCATGAGTTAACCACTGAAAATCTCCCCAAGGCTGAGTCTCTTATTCACTTGATTTGACAAGAGGATGTCCATATTGAGCAAAAGAATCTTCACCCTCCAATTCTGGGTCAGAAGAAATTTGGAGAGGACAAGTGCGTAGCCACCCCATCGGAATAAAATCGCGGCAGCTCCGCACAAACCTATCAGTCTCATGAGATCTCTCGCTGAAACCATGTCTGAGTGAAGACAATAGTGAGCATAACAACTGATTAATTTTGCTCTGGTTAACGGCAGACGAATGAGAATGCTGTGCGTCTCGAAGCTCATACCCCGGTGGGTGAATGACTTGAATGATACCAGATCCGACTTCGTTTACTTATGAAACCGAGACGTTGGAGCAATAGAAGCAGATTCTGCACATCGTTCTGAAGCGTTAACTCATTGCCGTACCTCTGAAGAATGTCGTCCAGGTAGGCCGACGTTATCGTAGACGAA
Source organism: Pictodentalium vernedei (assembly GCA_031216915.1). Lineage (NCBI taxonomy): Eukaryota > Metazoa > Mollusca > Scaphopoda > Dentaliida > Dentaliidae > Pictodentalium > Pictodentalium vernedei. Next base: position 236,169,809 of record CM062289.1, read on the forward strand.
TGAGCTCGGAAATGAGTCATTACCGAGTTCATTATTCGAGTGAAAGCCCAGGGGGCAAGATTCTGCTGATATACGACTCCTATGATGAGGAAGCGAAGATACTTTCTGAACGCCTGATGTACCATGACGTGAAAGTACGCATCTTGAGATCTATGCATGTAGCATAGTCGTACACCGAATATTCGCTCTGACCGATCGGATGGTCTCCATATAGAAACTTGGAGCCACGATCAGCTTGTTTATCCAGCTCAGAATTATGAGTGGACGGAATGAGCCGTCTGGTTTTGGAACCAGAAAAGGATGGTTGTAGAAACCTGGAAATTCCTGGATTTCTACGATCTCTATCGCGATCATTCCAGAAGAGACTGGACTTCTGATGGAAGCGAGCCTCTTTCTTGCGGACTTGATGGAAGCTGAGTCCATCTTAGACTTCGAGTTAACGGAGGTTTTCGTTTGAAGGACAATTTAGTCCTTCCGAAATCACCCCCTTGAATCCAAGGGACGTCCGTAATCTACTCCCAATTGATTGAGAAACTCGACCGTCTTCCGCTCACTGGAACACGATAGAGGTTAATAACATTACCTCCTGTGTCCTGCGAGGCTTGCGTAAAGAGAAACCATGTCCTCCACGGCCCGCACCTCGCCCCGTCGACCTAGGGGCATCTGATCGGATGTCTCGGCCAGTATTACGGCCCCTACCTGAGTCGCTACCCTGACGGTCTCTAGAGTAAGACCTAGAGGATGCATAGGAACCTCTATAGGAACTTCCCTTGGACGTATTCGTCCCAGAAGTGCCTGTCCTACTTTTCTCCGCTGAATCCGACTGTATGGAAGCGGATTTGAATAGCAGAGAGTTATCTGATCATAGAATGCGGAAAGCTTGCCGTCGAAGAGAAACTCTCTGGAGACTGGAGCGACTCTGAGAGAGTTTTTCACCTTACTATCCACACCGCGTGGATGTAGCCAGGGCCGCGTCACGTCTAACCAACTCCATATCGCCACTAAAAGGGCGGAGTTATACGTGGAGAATGCTAAGGCCCTTGAAAGAACTCTTAAGGGGGTTGTACATCCTGGAATTCTTTTTCCTTTGAGACGTAATGATAACACTCTGGTAAGGTGATCTGAGTACAATAATGCGTCTAAGCTAACCTTGCTAGACGATATTGTCGTTTCCAACATCGTGGTTGGAATTGACATAGATGACGGTATAGACAATACTAGGTCTTCGGCCTGATCGTCTAGATGCAGAGAAACTCTCGGAATGCTCTGTCCTGCTGTTTCGAAATTATTCCTTGAATTGATGAAAGGCAGATGTAGAGCATTTGCCGATAAGAAACCGGACCTGCCCGTTTAGGTAGCAAGTTATATATAGCGTCATTCAATAGTTCAAATGTCCGTGAGACAGTTCTGGACTATGTCGGAAACTGAGGGACGATGTCCCTAAACTGATAAGAATTCTGTGTCCAGTGGCACTATCAGTCTCTTATCCGGCAACGCAGCATTTTGGTCCGGAGGAACAACGTCAGATGATAATGCCGGATGCACTCTATGGCAATTATGTTGTTCCGAAAGGGAAAAATACAACTCCTCCGTATCCCTTTCGCCATCCTGTCTGACCACTTGTAATTCTTGGTCGTCCATGCTTGAACCTGCAGCGGAACATACCAACCCAGCTTACTCGGATAATTCCTGATCCGACAGAGTTACTGTCGGTTGCTGGGATGCTGCGATAATTTGTGCTATCTGCGATAGCATGTCTACAACAGAGGCCTGTGGAGCTGCGGTCTTAGAGGATTTAGCCTCTGGAAGCCCCTTGGACGTTGACTCCTGCATACTTCTTATATGCGAACGTCCGGAGTATAAAGGCCTCCTATCCTTGGCTACCGGATGGCGTGACCTGGTCGCCGTAGAATCCCTGGTCGGTGATGTTGGTTGAATATCACTGGTCACGTAGCCAAGGTGCAGTCGCGTGTGCTGCCGTGAGGATGAGAAAGCCGAAAGAGCATTCTCTCCGGACTGTCTATATAACAGAGCGTCCCAAGCGGTGGACGTATGCTCCGACTGAGGAACGTTTTGTACACCACAACATCTGGGTCCAGATGTTGTAGTACAAGAGAGGGACCTCTCTCGCTCACAGCCCAGATGGACCTGGACGAGCTAGGGACCGGACTAATAGGCTTCCTCCGTACCATCCTCGTATCCGTCGTCACTGGGTGTGCACATTGTATTTTATAGTGCTCGCATCACCCAAATCTCCTTCCTGGACTGCAACGGACGAACCCGGCTGCAGAGCAATTCGATGAATGGTCACTACACCGGGCAAGCTAGCGGACGCCAATGCCGTCGATCCTACTTGGGACCTCTTAGGCAATTGACGTATTTGCATGAGCACTTTTACCGCAGCTCTTCATTTGACTGGGCCCACGGAAGAACACTTTACGAAGACATCATGGTAACATCACCTTGTTCATGTTACTCAATGAGACCTGTGGAGCCGCGGTCCTACGTAATTATCCGCTGGAAGCTCCAGGGACGTTCATTCCTGCATTTATATAATATGCAAATGTCCCAACTGGAAAGGCTTTGTGTCCTTGTCTAGCAGATGGAGTGACCTGGTCGACGTGTATTCCTTGGTCGGCGAAGCAGGAGCACCAGGGAGACGTTCAATCCTGCATTTATATAATATGCGAACGTCCCCTGGAAACCTGTGGTCACAGAGCCAAGGTGCGGTCGTGTGTGTTGACGTGAGGATGAGGAAGCCAATATAACAGCCGAGTTGGACTGTCTATGCGATGGAGCGTCCCGAGCAGGAGGAGTGGACGTAAGCTCCGACTAACGAACAAACATACAACATCGCGGTGCAGATGTTGATGCAAGAGAGAGGGGGCCTCTCTCGCCTGCGGTCCGGGTGGACCTGGACGAGCTAGCTACCGGACAGGCTTCCTCCGTACTATCCTCGGATCCGTCGTTGCTGGGTGTGCACATTCGATGTTTTATAGTGCTCGCATCACCCAATCTGCTTCCCTGGACCGCAACAGACGAACCCAGATGTCGATCCATTCAACACCGGGCAGACTAGCGGACGATCAATGCCTTCGATCCTACTAGGGAACTCCCGGAAATTGTCGTAATACCTTGAGCACTTTCCGCTAGTCCTAATATTGCAACGACGGAGACACACTTGTTGAAGACATCACGGAAACATCACTCTGAATTCTGAAAAAGAAACTGATAAAATAGAGTGACCCTGCGGAGAGAGGACTGGAATGGACCCCTCACCGTTAACAAAATACCGTGACACACGTCTCCAACGTTGTCATTCCAATCAACACACACAGAGCAAGAATCAGTGCGAATACATTGACTATAAGAAACACAATGAACCTGAGAATTAGAGGAAGACATCCTCGCATTACAATTTGAACAATATTTTTTCATCAAGAAAAAATATACACAGTCATACACACAGTCATATTTCTCGCACTAACCCTTGAAACAAAGATACATAATATAATATAATCCATTATAACATTTCAAAAGAAAATAATTTCAAAAAAAAAATTTTTGAAAAAATTTTCAGAAGAGCCCAAGTTCCCAATGGGAACAATGAGCCCAATTAGATTCCAAAAAAGTCTAAGTGTGGACAAAAATTTTAAAACCATTTCAAAAAATTAATGTAACACTTACGGACAATATAAATGTATCTTGCTATGAACTGAACTAAGCAGAGGACAAGTAATCACTATCAGAAGTGACCGTTGTCAACATAAACAAAAAATGTACACAAACCGGAAACATGACCCCAGGCACCAAGGGTGAGGAAGTAAACATGGGGAAAAAACAGAATATTATTCTGTTACCAAGCCAAAACTCCCAAGAAAATTTAGTAATGAACATTACAAAAAATATGCCAAAAGCATGGGAGAATAGCTAGGGGGGAATAAAGGAAAGGGAGAGAGGAAACACTGATCAAACAATGGAATATTCATAGCAAGAATGACCACAACAGGGCCATGCCTCGAAAATAGGTAACATGAAATAATTTCGTAAAAAAAGTTAAAAAATTTATAGTAATTTATATATTTTTTATACTTACCAATGACCCAGACTTAGCTGGTGCTAACTATACAAAAACCAGGGCCAAACACAAATTTTGCCCCCCAATCCCCAAAATTTGCATCCAAAACAAAAAGAAATCATGTCCTAAAGGACCTCCATAGTACGACTCTATTGCGCATGCGCAGTGACGCAGTCGTCCCGAAATTGGCGCCAAATATCATTCTTACTGGCAGTGCCTGGTCAGCGCTATGTACTCAGCGGGGAGGCAAGAGTTCCCAACTCAGGGAGGGCCATCCCCGTCTGGGTCATTGGTAAGTATAAAAAATATATAAATTACTATAAATTTTTTAACATTTTTATACTGTACCAATGACCCAGACTTAGCTGAATAGTAAACAGGCTGGAGGGCCTAGGACATAGAGGAAAATCCAATAAGCTCAATTATAAAATAAAGAGGTAACCCCTTAAGGAGAAAAGGAGTATTAGGCTTTACATGTATCTTTCTTATTTAATATTTAAATTAGAAAGATACACTACCCTTAATAATTGAGCACAATAACATTCATGTTCTCTATTAACATCCAGTATAACCTTTATACTAATTATTTTTAAAGCAAGCCAATAAATAAAGTAGTCCAGAGAATTGAGACTCTTTATAATCATTTAAAAGTGTCCGAGTATTGTATATTAAAGCCCTTTTGACACTTGACATATACAAATGCTTCACACCGAGCTACACTTTAAAAATAAGACATGAATGAAATTAAACATTAATATTACACTTTAAAACCATCCCGGAAGCGACTCAGAAATACTGTCTTGGAGGAGGCATTCCCTTGCTTTTCACTATAAAGCAGGTGACCTAAGGGAACACCCGCCCCCCCCCCCCCCCCCCCCTTCCCCTTGCCCTGGGTCAAATAGCCCAGAGCGAAGAGGGCAGCCGGACGGAGTCACTGCCGGAACAGAAAGCCTGCATAACTATAGTTGCAACTGTTTAGTGGACGACATTCTGAGCAACAGATAACGGACCTAAACAATGCAGGTCTCCAGAAATGGACTCAATATTTCTGAGATAAAAATTAGTAAATGTGGATGGCTGAGACCAATAAGCAGCCTTCATTAAATCTGTAATAGCAACACTATTAGCATAAGCCCAGGAAGTAGAAAGAGCTCTTACTTCATGAGCAGAAATCTTAAGCACAGACTGCTGAGAAGAAGATAAATCTTCATACGCAGTACGGATAGTTAACTGAATCCATCTAGCAATAGAATGGACTGAAATGTCCTTTCTATTAGGCATCAAAGACAGAAAGAAACGTTTCCGTCCCTTTCTGATGAACTGAGATCTCTGTTTATAGATACGTAGTGCTCTAACAGGACAGAGTAAAGGCCTACGCCCGTCTGAAGACGGAAGAGCCTTAATAACAATAGGTTCCGGATATTTATTAGGAGCCTGATTCTTAGCTAAAAAACCGACATTAGTAGTGAAGGTGATAGTGTTCCCAACACTACGATAATGAGAATCATCCACCGATAGTGCATGAAGCTCACTGACGCTTCTGGCAGAAGAGAAAGCTAAGAGAAAAGCTGTCTTATAAGATAAGAATTTGAAATCTACTGTCCCAAGAGGTTCAAATGGCTTTTCCTTCAATTTAAGGAGAACCCAAGCTAAATTCCACTTAGGAATTAATCTAAGAGTTCTGGGTCTATTTATCGAAAAGTTTCTAACCAATTTCGATAAAGAGACATTAGATCCAATTTGTAAACTATCATGATGTGCATAGGTATCAGATAACATAGATCTATAACCCTTTATAGTAACAGGTTGCAGTTTGATTTCGTCAAACAAGTATACTAGAAAGTTAGCAATGTCTGGTATAGAGGGATCAAATATATCAACAGAATGATCCCTACACCAACGACGGAAAACCTTCCACTTAGCCGCATAGTTTAGCGAAGAGGAGGTCCTCCTACAGTTAGAAATCGCGTCCACTGCTCGTCCTGTAAAGTGCTTGCCATGCAAGAAGGACCGCACAACGGAAAAACGTGAAGGTTGAGACCTTGCGGGTTGTGATGTAGTTGGCGCGATTTCCCCTGCCAAAGAAGATCCTCTCGTGGAGGGAGCTTCCGCGGTAGGTCCCACAACAGACACCTGAGTAGATTTATCCACGGTCTCTGTGGCGACAGAGATGCTACCAACAGAATCTTGCATTGAGATTGTTTTATCTTTAGCAATACTTGTTGAATTAACGGCGCTGGAGGATACGCATATCCTATCATTCCGTCCCAAGGGATCGATAGAGCGTCTACTGCAAATGCTCTTGGATCCGGACACGGGGACACATACGTCTGCAACTGATTGTTGAGATGTGTCGCAAATAAGTCTATCATTGGCTGTTCCCATTGGTAGCAAATCTGATTGAATACTTGTTTGTTGAGAGTCCACTCCGACGGCAACAAGCGACCCTTTCGTGAAAGGGAGTCTGCTAGCACATTCAGACGACCCGGTATGTGATGGACCAAAAGAAGAACGTGATGTTCCAATGCAAACAGAAGGATTCTTTCCGTTAGATTGAACAACGGAACTGAATGAGTGCCTCCCTGATTCCGTATATACGCCACTACTGTCGTATTGTCGGACAGGATTTGGACATGAGCATCGTGAATAATGTCCATCCAGTGACGTAACGCAAGCCAAATTGACATCATTTCCTTGATGTTTATGTGCTTGCATAGGAATTGCGGATCCCAAAGACCCTGGCATCTCGAATCCGTTGGGATTAATGATGCACCCCAACCTGTTTGACTGGCATCCGTCATAATGGTAAAACTCGGATCCGGCAACTGCAGCGGAACTCCTTGAGTTAACCACTGAATGTTTGCCCAAGTCTGAATCTCTTGTTTCACTTGATCTGACAACAGAACGTCTACATCGAGCGAATGAATTTTCACACTCCAATTCTGAGTCAGGAAAATTTGAAGAGGCCGTGTGCGTAGCCGTCCCATCGGAATGAGATCCGCGGCGGCTCCGCACAGACCTATCAGTCTCATAAATTCTCTCGCCGTGACTTTGTCTGTATTCAGACAATAGCGAGCGTAACAACTGACTAATTTCGCTCTGGTTAACGGCAGACGAACGAGATTGTTGTGCATCTCGAAGCTCATTCCCAGATGAGTGAATGACTTGGACGGCACCAGATCCGACTTCTCCTCGTTTACTATGAAACCGAGACGTCGGAGCAATAGAAGAAGATTCTGAACATCGTTCTGAAGCGTTAACTCGTTGCCGTACCTCTGAAGAATGTCGTCCAGGTAGGCCGACGTTACCGCAGACGAATGAGCTCGGAAGTAGATCATTACCGAGTTCATTACCCGAGTGAAAGCCCAGGGTGCTAGATTCAATCCGAAGCACATGGCCCGGAACTGATACACCACTCCTAGGACTGCGAAGCGTAGATACTTTCGGAATGTCGGATGTACCATGACGTGAAAGTACGCATCTTTGAGATCTATGCTCGTTGCATAATCGTTCACCCGAATACTCGCTCTGACCGATCGAATCGTCTCCATATAAAACTTCGGAGCGACGATCAGCTTGTTTATCCAGCTCAAATCTATGACTGGACGGAACGAGCCGTCTGGTTTCGGAACCAGAAACAGATGGCTGTAGAATCCCAGCGATTCCTGGTTTTCTACGACCTCTACCGCGTTCTTCATTAAAAGAGACTGCACCTCTGATAGCAGAGCGTCTCTTTTCTGAGGGTTTGACGGAAGATGAGTCCACTTTGGACTTCGAGTTAATGGAGGCTTTCGTTTGAAGGATATCTTTAGACCTTCCGAAGTCACTCCTCTCACCCACGGGTCGTCCGTAATCGACGCCCACTCTTGAGAAAAACTCGACAACCTTCCGCCAACCGGAACGCGATAGAGGTTTGAGCCATCACCTCCTGGATCTGCGAGGCCTGCGGTAGGAGAAACCACGTCTTCCACGACCCGCACCTCGCCTCGTCGACCTCGGGGCGTCCGACCGATTGTCCCGGCCTGAAGGACGTCCCGAACGAGAGTCGCTATCCTGACGGTCTCTCGAATAAGAGCTAGAGGACGCACCGGAACCTCTATAGGAACCTCTCTTGGGCGGATAAGACCCAGAAGTGCCCGCCTTATTCGTGTCTGCTGTATCCGACCTTTTAGGAGCGGATCTAAACAACAGAGAATCACTAGCTTTCTTTTTAATATTATCATAAATAGCGGAAAGCTTGCCGTCAAAGAGAAGATCTCCTGAGACCGAAGCGACTCTAAGAGAGTTCTTCACCTTAGAATCCACTAGTGTGGATGTAGACAGGGCTGCGTCACGTCTAACCAACTCCAGATTTGCCACTGAAAGGGCGGAGTTACACGTGGAATAAGCTACTGCCCTTGAAAGAAGTCTTAAGGAGGATTGTATATCCTGAAACTCTTCCCCTTGAAGACGCAGTGATAACGCCTTCGTAAGGTGATCTGCGTAAGATAAGGCATCTAAATTGGCTCTGTTAGACGCAATAGCTGTTTCCAACACTGCGGTTGGAATAGAAGCTGACGACGGTAATGATAGCTCTAAGTCTTCCGCCTCGTCGTCCATACGCAGAGGAACTCTCGGTATACCCTGACCTGCCGTGTCGAATTTATTCCTTGCATTAATGAAAGGCAGGTTGAGAGTATTTGCGGACAAGAAGCCTGCTTTCCCCGTCCTGGAAGCAAGTTTAAAAATAGCGTCGTTCAATAATTCAAATGTTCTTGCAACATTATTGGACTGCGACGGAAACTCGGGAGCGATGTCCCTGAACCGCTCGAAAAAATCGTCCAATGACGCTATAATTCTCCTGTCCGGAAGCGCAGCAGTCTGGCCCGACGGAACAACTTGAGGAAGAAAGTGCCGGATGAAGTCCACGGCAGCTTTGTGTTGTTCCGAAAGGGATAGCTCCAATTCATCCGTATCCCTTTCACCATCCGGTCGGACCTCCCGATGTTCCCGGTCGTCCGCCCCCGATGCTTCGGCGGAGCGTACCGACCCAGCGCCGTCGGATAATTCTCGATCCGACACCGTCTCTGTCGGCTGCTGGGATGCTGCGATAAGCTGTGCTATCTGCACTAGAATGTCCGACGTCGAGACCTGTGGAGGAGCGGTCTTTCGCTGCTTTGCCGAGGGCAGCTCCGCATCAGATGGCTCCCGCATACTTTTCCTATGCGAACGTCCGGAGTCCATCGGTCTCGAATCCCTGGCTGCCGGATGGTGTGACCTGGTCGCCGAAGAATCCTTCATCGGCGAAGCTGGCAAAATATCGGAGGTCACGCAGCCAAGGTGCGGTCGTGTGCGCCGGCGAGAAGAGGAAGCCTTAACAGTCTCTGCGGACTGCTTATACAACGGAGCGTCCCGAGCGACGGACGTATGCTCCGCTAAAGACACATTTTGTACCACAACATCTGGTCCCAGATGTTGTTGTACGAGAGAGGGGCCTCTCTCGCTCGCGGCCCGGCTGGACCTGGACGAGCTAGGAACCGGACTAAAAGGCTTCCTCCGTTCTCGTTCACTATCCGCCGTCACTGGGTGTGCATCTATTATTTTTATAGTGCTCGCATCACCCAAAATTTCCTCTTGGACCGCATCGGACGAACCCGGCTGCCGAACCATTCGGTGAATGGACGCTACACCGGGCGAGCTAGCGGACGACATTTGTCTAATCTCCATGAGCACTTTTGCCGCTAGCTCTGTATTTATTTGTGACGACGGACGCACACTTGAAGAAGATAACATGGAAACATCACCCTGTTCTGGTTCCTCTGAAATAGAAACTGAGAGAGTAGAGTGACCTTGTGGAGAAAGAGCCGGCATCGCTCTTTCTACAGAAACAACATATCGTGACACACGTTTCCAATGTTTCTCATCCCAATGTTCACATACAGGACAGGGATTAATGCGAGAACGCTGACTACAATTAATGCAATAATCATGAAAGTCAGAGGAAGATTTCTTCCTATTACAATTTGAACAAGTTCCCTTCATTGTGAAAGAACAACAATAAGTCCTAGTTACTCGCAAAAACCCCTGACACAAAGATACATAATAACATGATCCATTAATAAATGAAAAAACAATTGCAAAACAAAATAATTTTGAAAAAATATTTTTTCAGAGAAGCCCAAGTTGCTGAAAAGTAACGTTGAGCCCCGATGGATCCGATGGCAAAGTGTGGTCAAAAATTTTAAAATTATATAAAATAATTAATGAGACATTTTCGGATAATATAAATGTATCTTATAATGAGATAAACTACCTCAAAGGCAAACAGCCCCCCTCAAAAAAGGCTGTTGCCAATGAAAACAAACAGTGTAAACACAGAAGAAAACATGACTCCAGGCACTGAAAAAACTGGCCCGGAATCAGTCATCAATTACACTCTATCTGATGCAAAACAGAGACTCCCAGGGGAGAATCTGCAGAACATCAGATGGAAGATGCAGAACACAAACGTTATACACCCATGGGTGAAAACGTAACTATGGGGAAAATAACAGAAAACATTCTGTAACCAAGCAACTCTCCCAGGGAATTTTTAGAAATGAAACTTCTCAAAAATATGCCAAAAGCATGGGAGAATTGCAAGGGGGGACTTTAGAAGGTTAGGGGAGAGGAAACACTGAATAAGCAGTGCAACAATTAGCAAGAATGACAACAAGAGGCGTTTGCCTCGAAAATAGGCAACTTAACATAATTTCAACAAAAAATTTTAAGTACAGCCCTGATTATTTTTTGCCACTTCTTTTTTCCTCTCCTCCTTCTATCCTCCTTAGAATCACATTTTCTCCAAGAATTACGTGTCTGGCATCCTTTAAACTGAGATTTACAAGCACAAAGATCAGTGAGATGTTGACTGATGAAGGGCCAAACAGAGAATGATATTTGGCGCCAATTTCGGGACGACTGCGTCACTGCGCATGCGCAGTAGAGTCGTACTATGGAGGTCCTTTAGGACATGATTTCTTTTTGTTTTGGATGCAAATTTTGGGGATTGGGGGGCAAAATTTGTGTTTGGCCCTGGTTTTTGTGGAGTTAGCACCAGCTAAGTCTGGGTCATTGGTACAGTATAAAAATATTATAAGTTACAGCCCTGAACATTTCCTTCCACTGTTTCTTCCTCTCCTCCTTATATCCACCATTTCTCTCATAATTATGTGTCTGGCATCATTTGAACTGAGATTTACAAGCACAAATATCAGTGAGATGTGACTGAATTGAGGGCCAAACAAAGATTGATAACTGCGCCAATTTCGAGACCGCCTTGACACTGCGCATGCTCAGTGGAGTAAAAGTATGGAGGACCATATAGGACATGTAATTTTCGGTTTTAGATGCAAATTTTGGGAATTGGGGGTCAAATTTGTGTTTGGCCCTAAATATTTTAGAGTTAGCACCAGCTAAGTCAGGGTCATTGGTTCAGTATAAAAATATGTTTTTCAATGACTTTCTTTAACTTCTTCGAAGAAAGACAAGGGCCTGGAATTTCAGTTTTTAGCACTAGTCAAGGAGTCCAAAAAAAATCAGTTTGTCTTTTACTTCTCGCCTCATACCATGCATGTGGTTACAAACATAAATTGGAAACAATAATATTTTTTTATGCCTGTGATTGATTATCAATATTTGATTTGAAATTCAAAGTGTATGTCCAGGCACCAAAATTAATTCAAATGCTTCTTTGCTAAAAACCCAAAACATTCTGAAGACCACATGTGTCGAACCTGGAAATAATTTCCAGAGCCTCTTTGTTGAAAATCAACACATTCTAAATCCTGCATATGTCTGATCCGGAACTCTGATTTTGTTCATGTATCTTTACATCTACTGATAGAAAGCTATAATTTGATGTACATCGATAAGAATTTTGGACAAGTGATAAATAGAATCTTTCACTCGATACCAGTTTATAAAGAAATTTCCAAAACATTTCTATTAACTTAGGTCTGTATCTCACTTTAGGCTTGGTCCAAATCTAATTTATTGAACTTGTTTCATAAACTTCACTTAACCCTTTACCCAGTGCAGACGATATCAAAATTTATTATTTTAAATATCATTTTTTAAAAATTTTCAAAAAATTTCAACAACACCATATCATGTAACCCCTCACTGGAACAAGCTCGTTCCAAAGAAGGGTCACACGAAATGTGTTTGTTGAAATGTTTTGAAAAGTTAAAAAATTTATAGTAATTTATATATTTTTTATACTTACCAATGACCCAGACTTAGCTGGTGCTAACTCTAACAAAACCAGGGCCAAACACAAATTTTGCCCCCCAATCCCCAAAATTTGCATCCAAAACAAAAAGAAATCATGTCCTAAAGGACCTCCATACTACGCCTCTACTGCACATGCGCAGTGACGCAGACGTCCCGAAATTGGCGCCAATTATCATTCTTACTGGCAGTGCCTGGTCAGCGCTATGTACTCAGCGGGGAGGCAAGAGTTCTCAACTCCAGGGAGGGCCATCCCCGTCTGGGTCATTGGTAAGTATAAAAAATATATAAATTACTATAAATTTTTTAACATTTTTATACTGTACCAATGACCCAGACTTAGCTGAATAGTAAACAGGCTGGAGGGCCTAGGACATAGAGGAAAATCCAATAAGCTCAACTATATAGTAAAGAGGTAACCCCTTAAGGAGAAAAGGAGTATTAGGCTTTACATGTATCTTTCTTATTTAATATTAAATTAGAAAGATACACTACCCTTAATAATTGAGCACAATAACATTCATGTTCTCTATTAACATCCAGTATAACCCTTATACTAATTATTTTTGAAGCAAGCCAATAAATAAAGTAGTCCAGAGAATTGAGACTCTTTATTGTCATTTAAAAGAGTCCGAGTATTGTATATTAAAGCCCGTTTGACACTTGACATATACAAATGCTTCACACCGAGCTACACTTTAAAAATAAGACATGAATGAATTAACATTAATATTACACTTTAAAACCATCCCGGAAGCGACTCAGAAATACTGACTTGGAGGAGGCATTCCCTTGCTTTTCACTATAAAGCAGGTGACCTAAGGGAACACACCCCCCCACCCCCCCCCCTTCCCCTTGCCCTGGGTCAAATAGCCCAGAGCGAAGAGGGCAGCCGGACGGAGTCACTGCCGGAACAGAAAGCCTACATAACTATAGTTGCAACTGTTTTGTGGACGACATTCTGAGCAACAGATAATGGACCTAAACAATGCAGGTCTCCAGAAATGGACTCAATATTTCTGAGATAAAAATTAGTAAATGTGGATGGCTGAGACCAATAAGCAGCCTTCATTAAATCTGTAATAGCAACACTATTAGCATAAGCCCAGGAAGTAGAAAGAGCTCTTACTTCATGAGCAGAAATCTTAAGCACAGACTGCTGAGAAGAAGATAAATCTTCATAAGCAGTACGGATAGTTAACTGAATCCATCTAGCAATAGAATGGACTGAAATGTCCTTTCTATTAGGCATCAAAGACAGAAAGAAACGTTTCCGTCCCTTTCTGAAAAACTGAGATCTCTGTTTATAGATACGTAATGCTCTAACAGGATAGAGTAAAGGCCTACGCCCGTCTGAAGACGGAAGAGCCTTAATAACAATAGGTTCCGGATATTTATTAGGAGCCTGATTCTTAGCTAAAAAACCCACATTAGTAGTGAAGGTGATAGTGTTCCCAACACTACGATAATGAGAATCATCCACCAATAGTGCATGAAGCTCACTGACTCTTCTAGCAGAAGAGAAAGCTAAGAGAAAAGCTGTCTTATAAGATAAGAATTTGAAATCTACTGTCCCAAGAGGTTCAAATGGCTTTTCCTTCAATTTAAGAAGAACCCAAACTAAATTCCACTTAGGAATTAATCTAAGAGTTCTGGGTCTATTTATCGAAAAGTTTCTAACCAACTTCGGTAAAGAGACATTAGATCCAATTTGTAAACTATCATGATGTGCATAGGTATCAGATAACATAGATCTATAACCCTTTATAGTAACAGGCTGCAGTTTGATTTCGTCAAACAAGTATACTAGAAAGTTTGCAATGTCTGGTATAGAGGGATCGAATATATCTACAGAATGATCCCTACACCAACGACGAAAAACCTTCCACTTAGCCGCATAGTTTAGCGAAGAGGAGGTCCTCCTACAGTTAGAAATCGCGTCCACTGCTCGTCCTGTAAAGTGCTTGCCATGCAAGAAGGACCGCACAACGGAAAAACGTGAAGGTTGAGACCTTGCGGGTTGTGATGGAGTTGGCGCGATTTCCCCTGCGAAAGAAGATCCTCCCGTGGAGGAAGCTTCCGCGGTAGGTCCCACAACAGACACCTGAGTAGATTTATCCACGGTCTCTGTGGCGACAGAGATGCTACCAACAGAATCTTGCATTGAGATTGTTTTATCTTTAGCAATACTTGTTGAATTAACGGCGCTGGAGGATACGCATATCCTATCATTCCGTCCCAAGGGATCGACAGAGCGTCTACTGCAAATGCTCTTGGATCCGGACACGGAGACACATACGTCTGCAACTGATTGTTGAGATGTGTCGCAAATAAGTCTATCATTGGCCGTTCCCATTGGTAGCAAATCTGATTGAATACTTGTTTGTTGAGAGTCCACTCCGACGGCAACAAGCGACCCTTTCGTGAAAGGGAGTCTGCTAGCACATTCAGACGACCCGGTATGTGACGGACCGAAAGAAGAACGTGATGTTCTAGCACAAACAGAAGGATTCTTTCCGTTAGAATGAACAACGGAACTGAATGAGTGCCTCCCTGATTCCGTATATACGCCACAACTGTCGTATTGTCGGGTAGGATTTGGACATGAGCATCGTGAATAATGTCCATCCAGTGACGTAACGCAAGCCAAATTGACATCATTTCCTTGATGTTTATGTGCTTGCACAGGAATTGCGGATCCCAAAGACCCTGGCATCTCGAATCTGTTGGGATTAATGATGCACCCCAACCTGTTTGACTGGCATCCGTCATAACGGTAAAACTCGGATCCGGCAACTGCAGCGGAACTCCCTGAGTTAACCACTGAATGTTTGCCCAAGTCTGAATCTCTTGTTTCACTTGATCTGACAAGAGAACGTCTACATCGAGCGAATGAATTTTCACACTCCAATTCTGAGTCAAGAAAATTTGAAGAGGACGTGTGCGTAACCGCCCCATCGGAATGAGATCCGCGGCGGCTCTGCACAGACCTATCAGTCTCATAAATTCTCTCGCCGTGACTTTGTCTGCGTGCAGACAATAGCGAGCGTAACAACTGACTAATTTCGCTCTGGTTAACGGCAGACGAACGAGATTGTTGTGCGTCTCGAAGCTCATTCCCAGATGAGTGAATGACTTGGACGGCACCAGATCCGACTTCTCCTCGTTTACTATAAAACCGAGACGTCGGAGCAATAGAAGAAGATTCTGAACATCGTTCTGAAGCGTTAACTTGTTGCCGTACCTCTGAAGAATGTCGTCCAGGTAGGCCGACGTTACCGCAGACGAATGAGCTCGGAAGTAGATCATTACCGAGTTCATTACCCGAGTGAAAGCCCAGGGTGCTAGATTCAATCCGAAGCACATTGCCCGGAATTGATACACCACTCCTAGGACTGCGAAGCGTAGATACTTTCGGAATGTCGGATGTACCATGACGTGAAAGTACGCATCTTTGAGATCTATGCTCGTTGCATAATCGTTCACCCGAATACTCGCTCTGACCGATCGAATCGTCTCCATATAAAACTTCGGAGCGACGATCAGCTTGTTTATCCAGCTCAAATCTATGACTGGACGGAACGAGCCATCTGGTTTCGGAACCAGAAACAAATGGCTGTAGAATCCCGGAGATTCCTGGTTTTCTACGACCTCTACCGCGTTCTTCATTAAAAGAGACTGCACCTCTGATAACAGAGCGTCTCTTTTCTGCGGATTTGACGGAAGATGAGTCCACTTTGGACTTCGAGTTAATGGAGGCTTTCGTTTGAAGGATATCTTTAGACCTTCCGAAGTCACTCCTCTCACCCAAGGGTCGTCCGTAATCGACGCCCATTCTTGTGAAAAGCTCGACAACCTTCCGCCAACCGGAACGCGATAGAGGTTTAAGCCATCACCTCCTGGACCTGCGAGGCCTGCGGTAGGAGAAACCACGTCTTCCACGGCCCGCACCTCGCCCCGTCGACCTCGGGGCGTCCGACCGATTGTCCCGGCCTGAAGGACGTCCCGAACGAGAGTCGCTATCCTGACGGTCTCTCGAATAAGACCAAGAGGACGCACCGGAACCTCTATAGGAACCTCTCTTGGGCACATTAGACCCAGAAGTGCCTGTCTTATTCGTGTCTGCTGTATCCGACTTCTTAGGAGCAGATTTGAACAACAGAGAATCCTTAGCTTTCTTTGTAATTTTATCATAAATAGCGGAAAGCTTGCCGTCAAAGAGAAGTTCTCCTGAGACCGAAGCGACTCTAAGAGAGTTCTTCACCTTAGAATCCACTAGTGTGGATGTAGCTAGGGCTGAGTCACGTCTAACCAACTCCAGATTTGCCACTGAAAGGGCGGAGTTACACGTGGAATAAGCTACTGCCCTTGAAAGAAGTCTTAAAGAGGATTGTATATCCTGAAACTCTTTCCCCTGAAGGCGCAGTGATAACGCCTTAGTAAGGTGATCTGCGTAAGATAAGGCATCTAAATTGGCTCTGTTAGACGCAATAGCTGTTTCCAACACCGCGGTTGGAATAGAAGCTGACGACGGTAATGATAGCTCTAAGTCTTCCGCCTCGTCGTCCATACGCAGAGGAACTCTCGGTATACCCTGTCCTGCGTATCGAATTTATTCCTTGCATTAATGAAAGGCAGGTTGAGAGTATTAACGGACAAGAAACCTGCTTTCCCCGTCCTGGAAGCAAGTTTAAATATAGCGTCGTTCAATAATTCAAATGTTCTTGCAACATTATTGGACTGCGACGGAAACTCGGGAGCGATGTCCCTGAACCGCTCAAAATATTCAGAGTCCAATGACGCTATAATTCTCTTGTCCGGAACCGCAGCAGTCTGGCCCGACGGAACAACTTGAGGGAGAAAGTGCCGGATGAAGTCCACGGCAGCTTTATGTTGTTCCGAAAGGGATAGCTCCAAGTCATCCGTATCCCTTTCACCATCCGGTCGGACCTCATGATGTTCCCGGTCGTCCGCCCCCGATGCTTCGGCGGAGCGTACTGACCCAGTCCGTCGGATAATTCTCGATCCGACACCGTTTCTGTCGGCTGCTGGGATGCTGCGATAAGCTGTGCTAACTGCACAAGAATGTCCGGCGTCGAGACCTGCGGAGGCACAGTCTTTCGCTGCTTCGCCGAGGGCAGCTCCGCATCAGATGGCTCCCGCATACTTTTCCTATGCGAACGTCCGGAGTCCATCGGTCTCGAATCCCTGGCTGCCGGATGGTGTGACCTGGTCGCCGAAGAATCCTTGATCAGCGAAGCTGGTAATATATCGGCGGTCACGCAGCCAAGGTGCGGTCGTGTGCGCTGACGAGAAGAGGAAGCCTTAACAGTCTCTGCGGACTGCTTATACAACGGAGCGTCCCGAGCGACGGACGTATGCTCCGCTAAAGACACATTTTGTACCACAACATCTGGTCCCAGATGTTGTTGTACGAGAGAGGGGCCTCTCTCGCTCACGGCCAGGCTGGACCTGGACGAGCTAGGAACCGGACTCAAAGGCTTCCTCCGTTCTCGCTTACTATCCGCCGTCACTGGGTGTGCATCTATTATGTTTATAGTGCTCGCATCACCCAAAATTTCCTCTTGGACCGCATCGGACGAACCCGGCTGCCGAACCATTCGGTGAATGGACGCTACACCGGGCGAGCTAGCGGACGACATTTGTCTAATCTCCATGAGCACTTTTGCCGCTAGCTCTGAATTCATTTGTGACGACGGACGCACACTTGTAGAAGATAACATGGAAACATCACCTTGTTCTGGTTCCTCTGAAATAGAAACTGAGAGAGAAGAGTGACCTTGCGGAGAAAGAGCCGGCATCGCCCCTTCTCCAGAAACAACATATCGTGACACACGTTTCCAATGTTTCTCATCCCAATATTCACATATAGGACAGGGATTAATGCGAGAACACTGACTACAATTAATACAATGATCATGAAAGTCAGAGGAAGATTTCTTCCTATTACAATTTGAACAACGTCCCTTCATTGTGAAAGAACAACAATAAGTCCTAGTTACTCGCAAAAACCCCTGACACAAAGTTACATAATAACATGATCCATTAATAAATGAAAAAACAATTGCAAAACAAAATAATTTTGAAAAAATATTTTTTCAGCGAAGCCCAACTTGCTGAAAAGTAACGTTGAGCCCCGATGGATCCGATGGCAAAGTGTGGTCAAAAATTTTAAATTTATATTAAATAATTAATGAGACACTTACGGATAATATAAATGTATCTTATAGTGAGATAAACTACAGCAAAGGCAAACAGCCCCCCTCAAAAAAGGCTATTGCCAATGAAAACAAACAGTGTAAAAACACCAGAAAACATGACTCCAGGCACTGAAAAAACTGGCCCGGAATCAGTCATCAAATTACACTCTATCTGATGCAAAACAGAGACTCCCAGGGGAGAATCTGCAGAACATCAGATGGAAGATGCAGAACGCAAACGTTATACACCCATGGGTGAAAATGTAACTATGGGGAAAATAACAGAAAACATTCTGTAACCAAGCAACTCTCCCAGGAAATTTTAGAAATGAAATTTCTCAAAAATATGCCAAAAGCATGGGAGAATTGCAAGGGGGGACTTTAGAAGGCTAGGGGAGAGGAAACACTGAATAAGCAGTGCAACAATTAGCAAGAATGACAACAAGAGGCCCATGCCTCGAAAATAGGCAACTTAACATAATTTCATCAAAAAATTTTAAGTACAGCCCTGATTATTTTTTGTCACTTCTTTTTCCTCTCCTCCTTCTATCCTCCTTAGAATCACATTTTCTCCAAAAATTACGTGTCTGGCATCCTTTAAACTGAGATTTACAAGCACAAAGATCAGTGAGATGTTGACTGATGAAGGGCCAAACAGAGAATGATAATTGGCGCCAATTTCGGGACGTCTGCGTCACTGCGCATGCGCAGTAGAGGCGTAGTATGGAGGTCCTTTAGGACATGATTTCTTTTTGTTTTGGATGCAAATTTTGGGGATTGGGGGGCAAAATTTGTGTTTGGCCCTGGTTTTGTTAGAGTTAGCACCAGCTAAGTCTGGGTCATTGGTACAGTATAAAAATATAGTATTTTTTCAGCTGCTAAATTTGCATTTCACGAAGGTGGATATGGCCGATTCGTTGGGTAAAGGGTTAAACTGGAGACTGGATACTCTTTTATCTTCTTATGAATATTCTGTAAACGTAGACACATTTGACTCTTTAACCCTTTACCCAATGCAGACAAAACCAAAATTTATTTTCAGATTTAAAAAAAAATAAACAAAACCATATCATGTGACCCCTCACTGGAAGGAGCTTAATGAGCTACAAATGAAATCTGAAGAAGATCAGTTGAGGGATGTGGCCAGTAGAGTGTGCTAATTAAATTGTTCACAATTTATATGCCAAATCCAAGTTGGCTGCTGGTGGCCATGCTTTTCTACAAAATTCATAAAAGTTAAAAAATTTATAGTAATTTATACATTTTTTTATACTTACCAATGACCCAGACTTAGCTGGTGCTAACTCCAATATTCTAGGGCCAAACACAAATTTTGCCCCCCCCAATCCCCAAAATTTGCATCAAAATCCAAAAATTAGATGTCCTATGTGGTCCTCCATACTTTTATCCACTGCGCATGCGCAGTTGTCAAGAAAGTCCGAAATTGGAGCAAAATCTTCATTCTTACAACCAGTGCCTGGTATTCTTACAACCAGTGCCTGGTAAGTGTTATGTAATCAGCGGGGAGGTATGAGTTCCCAACTCATGGGAGGGCCATCCCCGTCTGGGTCATTGGTAAGTATAAAAAATATATAAATTACTATAAATTTTTAACATTTTTATACTGTACCAATGACCCAGACTTAGCTGAATAGAAAAAAGGCTGGAGGGCCTAGGACATAAAGGAAAATCCAATAGACTCAAATACATGTAAACAGAATTATCCTCTCAAGGAGAAGAGGAGAACAGGTTTTACATGTATCTTTCTTGTTTGTACCAAAAAAGAAAGACACAATACCATTCCGTAATTGAGCACAATAACATCAATGATCTGTATTAATATCCAGTATAATCCATTATACTAATCTTTTTAAAGGAAAGCCAATAAATAAAGATAGTCCAGAGAATGAGACTCTTTAAACTCATTTAAAAGTGTCCGAGGATTGTATATTAGCGCTAGTATGACACGTGACATATACAAATGCTTCACACCAAGCTACACTTTAAAAATATTACATAAATGAGATAGACACTTTAAAACCATCCCAGCACTGACATTACTGACTCCAGAGGAGGTATTCCCTTGCTTTTCACTATCAAGCAGGTGATATAAGGGAACACCATCCAACCCTCCCCCCCACCCCTCCCCCTTGCTCTAGGTCAAATACCCCAGAATGAAGAGGGCAGCAGGACAGAGTCACTACCGGAACAGAAAGCCTGCATAACTATAGTTGCAACTGTTTAGTGGACGACTTGCAATAGAATGGACTGTAATGTCCTTTCTATTAGGCAGCAGAGACAGAAAGAAACGCTTACGTCCCTTTCTGATAAACTCAGATCTGCGTTTGTAAATACGCATGGCTCTAACTGGACAGAGCAAAGGCCTATGACCATCTGAAGATGGAAGAGCCTTAATAACAATAGGTTCAGGATACTTATTAGGAGCCTGATTCTTAGCCAAAAATCCAACATTAGTAGTTAAAGTAATAGTATTACCAACACTACGATAGTGAGAATCATCAACTGATAGTGCATGAAACTCACTAACTCTTCTGGCAGAAGAGAAGGCTAAGAGAAAAGCTGTCTTATAAGATAAGAATTTGAAGTCCACTGTATCAAGAGGCTCAAATGGTGCTTCTTTTAGCTTCAGGAGAATCCAAGCTAAATTCCACTTGGGAATTAACCTAAGGGTTCTAGGTCTATTTATTGAAAAGTTTTTCACTAACTTAGATAAAGAGACATTAGATCCAATCTGTAACCTATCATGATGAGCATAGGTATCCAATAGCATAGACCTTTAACCCTTAATGGTTATTGGCTGCAGTTTGATCTCATCAAACAAGTATACCAGAAAATTAGCAATGTCTGGAATGGAGGGATCATAAATATCAATAGAATGATCCCTACACCACCGACAGAAAACCTTCCACTTAGCTGCATAATTTAGTGAAGAGGAGGTCCTCCTACAGTTAGAAATTGCGTCCACTGCTTGTCCTGTAAAATGCTTGCCGTGCAAGGACCGCAAAACGGAAATACTTGAAGGTTGAAACCTTGCGGGTTGTGATGCAGTGTGCGCGATTTCCCCTGCGAAAGAAGGTCTTCATGTGGAGGAAGCTTCCACGGAATGTTCCACAACAGACACCTGAGTAGATTTATCCATGGTCTCTGGGGTGACAGAGATGCTACCAACAGAATCTTGCAGTGAGATTGCTTGATTTTTAGCAATATCTGCTGAATCAACGGAGCTGGAGGATACGCGTATCCTATCATTCCGTCCCAAGAGATAGAGAGAGCGTCTACTGCAAACCCTCGAGGATCTGGGCATGGCGACACATACATTTGCAACTGATTGTTGAGATGCGTTGCAAATAAGTCTATCATTGGATGATCCCATTGGTAGCAAATCTGATCGAATATTCGTTTGTTGAGAGTCCATTCTGATGACAACATGCGACCTTTCCGAGAAAGGGAGTCTGCTAGAACGTTCAGATGACCTGGAATATGACGGACCGATAGAAGAACTTGACAGAATTTGAACATGCGAATTCTGAAGAATGTTCATCCACTGACGTAGCGCAAGCCAAATTGACATCATCTCTTTGATGTTTATGTGCTTGTTTAGGAACTGAGGATCCCAAAGACCCTGGCACCTTGAATCTGTTGGGCTCAGAGTAGCGCCCCAACCGGTTTGACTCGCATCCGTCATTATCGTAAAACTCGGATCCGGCAGTTGCAGTGGTACTCCTTGAGTTAACCACTGAATATCTGCCCAAGTCTGAATCTCTTGTTTCACTTGATTCGATAAGACGATGTTCGATTCGAGCGAATGAGTCTTCACACTCCAATTCTGAGATAAAATATATGTGGAGTGGACGAGTGCGTAGCCACTACATCAGAATAAGATCCGCAGCGGGTCCACACAAACCTGTCAGTCTCATGAATTCTCTCGCTGTTACTACATCTAAGTGAAGACAAAAGCGAGCGTAACAACGGACTAATTTCGCTCTGGTTAATGGCAGATGAACGAGATTGTTGTGTGTCTCGAAGCTCATTCCCTGGTGGGTAAATGACTTGGGACGGCACTAGATCTGACTTCTTTTCGTTTACTATGAAACCGAGACGTCGGAGCAGTTGAAGCAGACTCTGAACATCGTTCTGAAGCGTTAACTCGTTGCCATACCTCTGAAGAATGTCGTGCAGGTAGGCCTACGTTACTAGACGAATGAGCTCGGAAATGAGTCATTACCGAGTTCATTATTCGAGTGAATGCCCAGGGCGCTTGATTGAGACCGAAGCACATCGCTTGGAACTGATAAACGACTCCTAGGAGAGCGAAGCAAAGATACTTTCTGAACGCCGGATGTACCATGACGTGAAAGTACGCATCTTTGAGATCTATGCTCGCAGCATAATCGTTCACTCGAATGCTCTCTCTGATTGATCGGATGGTCTCCATATAAAATTTTGGAGCCATGATCAGCTTGTTTATCCAGCTCAGATCAATGACTGGATGAAACGAGCCGTCTGGTTTTGGAACCAGAAACAGGTGACTGTAGAAACCTGGAGATTCCTGGTTTTCTATGACCTCTATAGCGTTCTTGTCCAGAAGAGATTGAACTTCTGATAGAAGCAATTCTCTCTTCTGAACATTTGACGGAAGCTGAGTCCAACGTGGACTTCCAGTTAATGGAGGTTTTCTCTTGAAGGACAGTTTTAGACCCCATGCACCCATGGGTCATCGTTATTGACAACCAATTGGTTAAGAATCTCGACAGCCTTCTGCCGACAGGAACGTAATAGAGGCTTACACCATAACTCCTGACCCTGCGAGGCTTGCGGGAGGAGAAACCACGACCCGCACCTCGTCCAGTTGGCATAGGGGTGTCTGACTGGTTATCTCGCCCAGTATAACGGCCCCTACCTGAGTCGCTACTCTGACGGTCTCTTGAGTAAGATGTAGAGGCTTTTTCTTAGATCCTCTATAGGAACTTCCCTTGGACGTATTCGCCCCCGAAGTGCCTGCCTTACTCTTCTCTGCTGAATCCGACTTTTTTGAAGCGGATTTAAAAAGCAGAGAATCCGAAGCTTTCTTAGTAACCTGATCATAGTTAATAGAAAGCTTTCCGTTGAAGAGAAGCTCTCCGGAGACCGGAGCGACTCGAAGAGAGTTTTTCACCTTACTATCCACTCTAGTGGATGCTGCCAGGGCAGCATCATGTCTGACTAACTCCAGATTTGCCACTGAAAGGGTGGAGTTATACGCAGAATATGCTATAGCCCGCGAAAGAACTCTTAAGGAAGTTTGAACATCCTGGAATTCTTTCTCTTCGAGATGTAATGATAACGCTCTGGTAAGGAGATCTGCGTAAGATAATGCGTCTAAATTAATTCTATTAGCCGAGATTGTCGTCTCCAGTATACTGGAGTTAATAGACATGAACGCCGGCAATGACAATTCCAGGTCTTCAGCCTAGTCGTCCAAACGCAGAGGAACTCTCGACACGCCTTGTCCTGCCGTTTCAAATCTATGTCTAGCATTGATGAAAGGCAGCTGTATTGCGCTAGGCGACAAGAAACCGGATTTGCCAGTCTTAGAGGCTAGCTTGAATATAGCGTCATTCAAAAGTTCAAATGTCCGTGTGACATTTCTGGACTGGGTCGGAAACTCAGGGACAGTGTCCCTAATCCGGCCGAAAAAGTCTGTGTCCAGTGACGCTATCAGTCTCTTATCCGGTAATGCAGCATTTTGGTCCAGAGGAACAACTTCTGGAAGGTGTTGCCGGATGAAATCTATGGCCACCTTATGTTGTTCAGAAAGGGAAAATTCCAGCTCCGATGATTCCCTTTCGCCATCCGACTGGACCATATGAGATTCTTGGTCATCCCTTTCTGACTCTGCAGGGGAGCAAACCCACCCAGCTTTCTTGGACAATTCCTGTTCCGAAAAAGTTTCTGATGGCTGCTGGGATGCTGCAATGAGTTGAGCTATCTGTGATAGCAAGTCCGTCACGGAGGCCTGTGGAGCCGCAGTCTTACGTGATTTAGCTGCTGGGAGCTCCGGGGACGTTACTTCCTGCATACTTCTTTTATGCAAACGTCCCGACACGTAAGGCCTCGTGTCCTTGGCTACTGGATGGTATGACCTGATCGACGTGAAATCCCTGGTCGGCGAAGCAGGCTGGATATCAGAAGTCACATAGCCAAGTTGCGGTCGTGTGTGCTGCCGTGAGGATGAGGAAGCCAACAGACTAGTCGCGCCGGACTGTCTATACAATGGAGCATCCCGAGGAGTGGACGTATGCTCCGACTGACGAACATTACGTACAACAACATCTGGTCCCAGATGTTGTTGTAAGAGAGAGGGCACTCTCTCACTCGCGGTCCGGGCAGACCTGGATGAGCTAGGTACCGGACTGATTGGCTTCCTCCGTAGTATCCTCGGATCCGTCGTCGCCGGGTGTGCACGATCCATGTTTATAGTGCCTGCAACACCCGATCTCCTTTCCTGGACTGCAACGGACGAACCCGGCGTCACAACCATTTAGTGAATGATTGCTTCACCGGGCGAGCTAGCGGGCGACAATGCCGTCGATCCTACATGAGACCTCTTAGGCATTTGCCGAATTTCACTGAGCACTTTTTCCGCTAGCTCTTCATTTATCTGCGACAACGGAGGCACACTTTGTGAAGACATCATGGAAACATCACCCAGTTCTTGTTCCTCTGAAAAAGAGACTGAAAAACTAGAGTAACCCTGTGGCGAGAGGGTCGGCATGGACCTCTCACCACTAACAATATACCGTGACACACGTCTCTAATGTTTGTCATTCCAATTGGCACATACAGAGCAAGAATTAGTGCGAGTACACTGACTACAATTAATACTCTGAACAGAGACCAGCCTAGAGGGGAATTTTAGGGAGACTTTAAGTCTCCCTCCAGAAAAAATAGGGAGACTGCAGAGTCATGTAGGGAGACTTCATAGGCAAGTGAGGAAAATTAAGAATATTCATGTACCACTCCTGCCGCCCCTTCATATTTTCAATTTGTGGTCTTCCATTAACATCCAAATAATCCAGGTCCAGTTGTCTATGATGCATCTGTGCCAGGTTAAAAAATCACTGAGTAATTATTGACTGAAAATCCCCTCACTGCTACACTCTCCTTCATGACCCCTCCCCTCTTCTTCCTGCCAATCCCCCAGCACCCTCCTGTGGTTGCCTTTCACCAAAGTCCACTAAGCTAATAATTTCCTGAGTCTGAAAGTGTGAACAGGACCAGATGTAAGAAGGTTGCTTGGGAGGTACTTTGTTAGTTAATAAACAAAATACATTCTGGGGTTGAGAATTTTGTAAAAGAAATGTCATTCCGCATCATTTTTATGGCATTCCGGTGTCATTCCGCATCATTTCGTGTCATTCTGGTGTTTAGGAGGACCCTTTTTCAAGATCGTCCACATGCACACTTGTGTCCTTTACAAAGCTTTTCTTGTCATCACTAAAGCCTTTTTTCATGTGTTTCAATGCCATTTGTGTTTTTCTGGGAATAGACAGCCCAACAGTTAATAGTTGTCAGCAAAACGAAATGAAAATACTGTGTTATAAAATACGTCCGTTGTGTATAAATTTTCGGCATCCTAAGCGACGTAACTTACTTTCAAACTGGGTTATTTTGTTGAGTCGCGTGAGTCACCTATTTTGTTCCGACACTTGAAGCTCCGACTGAAACGCGACAAAATAGAAATAAAAAAAATCCGCCAAAAGCGACAATGGACAATTGATTGTCGTGTGATTTCAAATAAATGGGCGTTTATTTGTCGAATTAAAATGCCCATTTATCACACTCGAGCACATTCGATTTTTGAAAATAATCGTTTTCACGTAAACCTCGCATCACTCAGTTCAGCCTTCCTCATTTTGGCCAATTTTTAGAGGGCAACCTGTAATCGCCCCAACCATTTTTCTAGGCGACTTTGGGCTTAGAAGGGCGACATAATCACCCTAGTCGCCCTCACGGCTGGTCCCTGACTCTGAACATGAGAATCAGAGGAAGACTTCCTCGAATTACAATTTGAACAAACTTCTTTCATTTTGAAAAAAGTTAAACAGTCAACGTACTCGCACTAACCCTTGAAAACAAGATGCATGATAATAATATAATCCATTACAAACATTTCGAAAAATAATTCGAAAGAAAAAATTTTCAAATTGGGCCCAAGTTCCCAATGGGAACGATGAGCCCAAATGGATCCCAAAAAAGCCTAAGTGTGGACAAAAATTTTAAAACATGTCTAAAAATTAATGTTACACTTACGGACAATATTATGTATCTGGCTATGATCAGAATTAATTAAATGACAAGGAATTACTGTGTGAAGTAACCGTTGTCAATGTAAACAAAAGCGAATAAAACTGGAAACAAGACTCCAGGCACTGAAAATATGGCTGGAAATCAGTAACCAATTTTAACACTATCCGAAGTAAAACAGAGGCTTCCTGAGAAGAAACTGCAGTACATCGGATGATAGATGCATGACTGAAAAGCCTAACCACCCTAGGGTGAGGACGTAACCATGGGGAAAAACAGAATAATCATTCTGTTACCAAGCCAAAACTCCCAAGAAATTTCATTGTAAAATAATTACAAAAATTATGCCAAAAGCATGAGAGAATAGCAAGGGGTGTATTAAGGAAAGGGAGAGAGGAAACACAGAACAAACAATGGAAATTGCATAGCAAGAATGAAAATATCAGGCCCATGCCCCGAAATTAGGGAACATGAAATAATTTTTCATAAAAATTATAAGTCACAGCCCTGAACACATCCTTCCACTGTTTCTTCCTCTCATCCTTTTATTTCATCCTTTGATCCACCATTTCTCTCATGATTATGTGTCTGGCATCATTTAAACTGAGATTTAAAGCACAGATATCAGTGTGATGTTACTGATTAAAGGGCCAAACAAAGAATGAAGATTTGGCTCCAATTTCGGACTTCCTTGACTACTGTGCATGCACAGTGGATAAAAGTATAGAGGACCACATAGGACATCTAATTTTTGGATTTTGCTGCAAATTTGGGGGATTGGGGGCAAAATTTGTGTTTGGCCCTAGAATATTAGAGTTAGCACCAGCTAAGTCTGGGTCATTGGTACAGTATAATAAACAGCTGCGCCATGAGCGCATGATATGCCGGTTATTAATTACAAGAGGGAAGCACCCAACATGTGAAAAATTACCTATATTTTAGCACATGAAGTCCCATAACTCTGGAATGACAAACCGCACAGCGACACAAATCGAGAGGGAGCTTCCTTCCATCAACATATACTTTCCACCAAAAAATCACAAAAATTGCTCGAAGCATTTTCGAGTTATTGTACGATGTGTGGATGGATGGATGGATGGACAGACGGATGGACAGCGGTATACCATAATATGACCATTTTTTCAAAGCGGGCATATAAAAATGATATAATGGCCTGTAGCACTACGTTTGGACAGCTGAGCATGTTGTTGCCTTGAATATTTCAGTATTTCAGGACAAAAATGAAAAATAGTGGGACAAATGGAGGACATGATATATATAGTCTATCACTTACATCTTTACAACATGCATTATATTGAGAACAATGTGCTGTGGTATCAATAGCCTGTATGTAGTATCTCTGAATTCATTATAGACTTATGGCACAGAGCATCAAAATTTGGGTCCATACTCAGTACCTATAAAACACTGGTGGAGTGTATCTTTCACCAAGATAATAGTCCATATACTGTGATAAAGTATAAATGGAGGTAATAGTTGGTATAGTAGAAACATTCATAAAATCATGAGAAAGAAGGTTAAATTGCACTTCTCATAATAGAAATAAATAAGGCCTAAAAAAGTTTAAAATCTGTTTCTCAGGCCCTACTACATGATCCTTTTGGCTGCCGCATACTCTCTTTTTATAAGGCCATAAAAAAAGAACCTCTGTTTCTCAGGCCCGCACGCATGGTCATTTTTGGTGCGCATGCAACCTTTTTATGACACCAAAAAATCTTCCCCAAAAAATTTGAGATATTGTGCTCAATTCGGTAAATCGATATCAATGCGTTCGCAAATTTTAAATTAACACACTTCAAGCTTTTTCTACATCATACTTTAATAAAGTGGGTGGGTTTTAGCAATATTCATGACAGAAAGTGTTTTATTCTGTAAAAGGTAAGTCATAATGACAGCAAGAAGGAAGGTGTCTTTCAGTCTGACAACAAACAGTTACAAAGGGGAGTGGTCGATTCGCACCATGTTTGATTCGCACCAACCCTCAGAAAGTCTGCAAAGTCAGGTGCTATGTTGAATGGAACACAGTCTCCTGGCATTATTTTTAGTAACATTTGTATTGTAAATGGCCGTCATTGGGAATTTGTGTACTGTTATTTGAAACCGTTACGCATTTCCCAGTTAATTTAAATAAATGCATTTGAGATGCAGGATAATTGGATAACTAATAGTAACCGTTGCTTGATATAAAAGTAACAGTCATAGTTGAAAATAAATCGCATATAGGCAGGTATGTGCAGTCGAATTGGTTAATAAAAACACGCAAACATTCGTTTTGTATTTCATTTTCAGATTTCCAAAAAATATGATTTATGGATGAACTGCCCGTTCAAATGGGTTGTGATAATTTTGAATATAATGGGGAAAAATTGCGATTCACGATTTTATTAGGCAGGTTGTGAAAGAATTTTTTTGGGGGGTAAAATAAATCTCTGAAAGTTGGCACTTCGACATTTGATTTGTCCCAGAAACATTTCAACCCGAGACGTTTCACCCACGAGGCGTTTCGTGACTTTCGTCCTGTGTTATAATTTTCACGTTTCACTGAAAAAACAAACATTCAAACCCCACTTCACTTACGACCCAACACCCCTATGGTGAATAACCAATATATTTGCGAAATTTTGCGTGGTCCACCAGGCGTTTGGGTGGGCGTCAAATTACCACAAACAACCTCTCGGGGAGAAAATAAAAAAAAAAAAATGCCCGCCCGCATGCTTTTTTGGAAAAAATGGCCTGAGAAACAGACAATCAACTTTGTATGGCCTAACCAATGCAAATTTAAAAAACTAAAAATTAAATAGTTTATGCCTGATATTTTACCCAAGTTAAATAAATTGATAAACTTGTCCCTTGAGAACAAAAAGGCTTTCCAATGCTTTAGCATTGCAAAGCCTTCTAGCACTCAAGGGGTAAAATACACCACCCCCTATGCTATTCTGTAGATTATGAGGCCTAAAGCGCAAAACAACCCAAGAACATGAACTTTTGACAGCAAAGAAATAATTACAATAATAAAGTCCCATAACTCTGGAATGACTAATCGAATGGCGACACTAAGAAAGAGAGCTTCCTTCCATCAACATACACCACCTCTCAAAAAATCACGAAAATCTCTCAAAGCGTTCTCGAGTTTTCGTACGACGTGTAAAAAAATCAATGATCTTCTAAGTAATAAAGTCCCAAAACTCTGGATCAAATGGTGAAACTAACCGAAAGGGAGCTTCCTTCCATCAACATACACCACCTACCAAAAAATCACAAAAATCTCTCTGACCGTTCTCGAGTTATCGTACGACGTGTAAAAAATCAACGATTTTCTAAGTAATAAAGTCCCATAACTCTGGAATGAATAATCAAATGGCGACACCAACTGAAAGGGAGCTTCCTTCCATCAACATAAACCACCTACCAAAAAATCGTAAAATCTCTCGAAGTGTTCTCGAGTTATCGTACGACGTGTAAAAAAATCAACAATTTTCTAAGTAATAAAGTCCCATAACTCTGGAATGACTAATCGAACGGCGACACTAAACAAAAGGGAGCTTCCCTCCATCGATATACACCACCTACCCAAAAATCACGAAACTCTCTCAAAGCGTTCTTGAGTTATTGTACGACGTGTGACTGGATGGACAGATGGACAGAGGTATACCATAATACGACCCGTTTTTTCAAAACGGGCGTATAAAAATATTTGATACGTCCTATCTGGAAAACACACCAAAGCTAAATATGAAATCTGAAGAAGATCAGCTGAGGAATGAGGCTGGTAGAGTGTGCTAATAGAATTGCTGACAATTTATATGCCAAATCCAAGATGGCTGCTGGTGGCCATGTTTTTCAACAAACTTCAGTAAAACTTGATAGCTCCCATCTAGACATCACACCAAAGCTACATATAAAATTTCAAAAAGAGCAGATGAGAGGTGTTATGTTTTTCAATGATATTCAAAAAAATTTGATAGCTTCCATCTTGATATGTCACCAAACCAAAGCTACATATGAAATTTGAAAAAGATCAGGTGAGAGAAGTGGCCTGTAAGGTGTGCTAATGAAATTGTTGACAATTTATATTTCAAATTTAAGATTACCACTGGCGGCCATGTTTTTCAATGAAATTTGGAAAAATTTGATACCTCCCATCAAGACATTACCCCAAAGCCACATTTTAACTTTGAAACTGATCAGGTGAGAGATGCCAAATGTTTTATGTGCTAGAGGAATTGTGGACAGACAGAGGTAGGGATGTACAAACGGATAACTAATAGCAACCCATCCTTAAAACAAGTGGCCCCTTACAGCCCCAGGTACACACCTGACCAAAGTTGTTTAAAGAAGGATTTAATTACAATCTATGGCAAGTTAACACAACAGAGGACTGAAGTTTTTAAATTATTTATAACTTTGCTGTCCATGCCAGATGATTTTTTTCTAGTATTGGGATGTTACTACAGAAGAAACAATGTCCAGATTTTCAATAATGGAAAAGTTTAAAAAATTTATAGTAATTTATATATTTTTTATACTTACCAATGACCCAGACTTAGCTGGTGCTAACTCTTAAATTCTAGGGCCAAACACAAATTTTACCCCCAATCCCCAAAATTTGAATCTAAAACCGAAAATTACATGTCCTATATGGTCCTCCATACCTTTCCTCCACTGCGCATGCGCAGTGTCAAGGAGGTCTCGAAATTGGCGCCAAAAGTCATTCTTACAAGCAGTGCCTGGAAAAGCGTTATGTACTCAGCGGGGAGGTATGAGTTCCCAACTCATGGGAGGGCCATCCCTGTCTGGGTCATTGGTAAGTATAAAAAATATATAAATTACTATAAATTTTTAAACATTTTTATACTGTACCAATGACCCAGACTTAGCTGAATAGTAAAAAGGTTGGAGGGCCTAGGACATAAAGCAATCCAATAACTCAACTATATATATACAGAATTATCCCCTCAAGGAGAAAGGAGAAATAGGCTTTACATGTATCTTTCTATTCTGCATCAAAACGAGAAAGACACAACACCATTCTGTACTTGAGCATAATAACATCACTGATGTCTATTAACCTCCAGTATAATCCATTATGGTAATTATTTTTAAAGGAAAGCCGATAAATAAAGTAGTCCAGATAAATGAGACTCTTAAATTCATTAAAAGTGACCTATTATTGTATTTTAACGTGTGCATGATATGTGACATATACAAATACTACACACCGAGGTACACTTAAAAATATTACATGGATGAGTAAAAAAAAATTATCTTTACACTTTAAAAATCATCCCGGTACCGACTAGAATTACTGACTCTAGGGGAGGGATTCCCTTGCTTTTCACTATAAAGCAGGTGACCTAAAGGAACACCCTCCCCCCCCCCCCCTTCCCCTTGCCCTGGGTCAAATACCCCAGAGCGAAGAAGGCGGCAGCACAGAGTCACTGCCGGAACCAAAAGCCTACACAACTCTAGTTGCAACTGTTTAGTGGACAACATTCCGAGCAACAGATAACGAACCTAAACAATGCCGGTCTCTAGAAATGGACTCAATATTTCTGAGGTATAAATTCGTGCAAGTGAAAGGCTAAAACCAATATGCAGCCGTCATTAGAACTGTAATAGCAATGCTATTAGCATAAGCCTCTGAAGTAGAAAGAACTCTTACTTCAAGAGCTAAAATCTTAATCGCAGACTGGTGTGTTGAAGATATTATCATAAGCAGTACTGAAAGCTAATAGAATCCATCTAGCTATAGAATGGACCGAAATGTGGAGGAAGCTTCCACAGCATAAGCCACAACAAACACCTGAATAGATTAATGCACGGTCTTTGTGGAGACAGAGGTGCTACCAACAGAATTGCATTGAGATTATTTAACTTAAGCAATATCTGCTGAATCAACGGCGCTGGAGGATACCCATATCCTATTATCCCGTCTCACGAGATGGATAGAGCGTCAACTGCAAACGCTCGAGGATCCGAACATGTTGACACATACACTAGCAACTGATTGTTGAGATGCGTCGCAAAAAAGTCCATCATAGGCCGCTCTCATAGGTAGCAAATCTGATATAAATACTCGTTGTTAAAAGTCCATTTGACTGCAACAAGCGGCCCTTTCGTGAAAGGGAGTCCGCCAATACGTTCAGACAACCTGGAATACGACGGACCGATAGGAGAACTTGATGTTCTAGTACCAACAGAAGGATTCATTCCGTTACAGTGAATAACAGAATGGAATGAGTACCTCCCTAGTTCCGAAAATACGCTTATACTGTCAAATTGTCGGACAGAATTGCCTGTGGGCATTCTGGATAACATTCATGCAATGACGTAATGCAAGCCAAAATAACATCAATTCCTGAAGTTTATGTGCTTGATTAGGAACTACGGATCCCAAGGACCCTGGCACTTAAAAACCGTTGGGCTCAATGTTGGGTCCCAACCTATTTAACTAGCATCCGTCAAAACTGTAAAACTCGGATCTGGCAATTGCAGTGGAAGTTATTTCCCTGAATAAACCACTGAATATCTGCCCAAGTCTGAATCTGTTTCACTTGACTTACAAGAGGATGTACGTAACGAGCGAAAGAATCTTCACCCTCCAACTCTGTTCTTTTTGAGTCAAAAAGATTTGGAGAGGACAAGTGCGTAGCCGCCCCATTGGAATAAAATCTGCGTCAGCTCCACACAACCCTATCAGTCTGATGAATTCTCTCGCTGTAACTTTGTCTGAGTGAAGACAATAGCGAGCGTAACAACTGATTAATTTCGCTCTGGTTAACGGCAGACGAACGAGATTGTTGTGCATCTCGAAGCTCATTCCCAAGAGGGTGAAGGACTTGGACGGCACCAGATCCGACTTCTCCTCGTTTATTATAAAACCGAGACGTCGGAGTAATAGAAGCAGATTCTGCACATCGTTCTGAAGCGTTAACTCATTGCCGTACCTCTGAAGAATGTCGTCCAGGTAGGCCGACGCTACCGCAGATGAATGAGCTCGGAAATGTATCATTACCGAGTTCATTATTTGAGTGAAAGCCCAGGGCGCTAGGTTCAAACCGAAGCACATCGCTCAGAACTGATATACAACTCCTAGGACTGAGAAGCGTAGATACTTTCTGAATATCGGATGTACCATGACGTGAAAGTACGAATCCTTGAGATCTATGCTTGTAGCATAGTCGTTCACCCGAATACTCGCTCTGACTGATCGAATTGTCTCCATATAGAACTTCGGAGCGATGATCAGCTTGTTTGTCCAGCTCAGATCTATGACTGGACGGAACGAGCCATCTGGTTTCGGAACCAGAAACAGATGGCTGTAGAAACCCGGTGATTCCTGGTCTTCTATGATCTCTACCGCGTTCTTCTCCAGAAGAGACTGTACTTCTGATAGAAGAGCGTCTCTTTTCTGCGGATTTGATGGAAGCTGAGTCCATTTTGGACTTCGAGTTAATGGAGGATTTCGTTTGAAGGATATTCTTAGTCCTTCCGAAATTACCCCTCGAACCCAGGGGTCGTCCGTAATTGACGCCCAATTGTTTATAAAACTTGACAATCTTCCGCCAACCGGAACACGATAGAGGTTCATACCATCACCTCCTGGACCTGCGAGGCTTGCGGAAGGAGAAACTACGTCCGCCACAACCCGCACCTCGCCCCGTCGACCTAGGGATGTCTGACCGGTTATCTCGGCCAGAATAACGTCTCCCACGTGAGTCGCTGCCTTGACGGTCTCTAGAATAAGACCTAGAGGACGCATAGGAACCTCTATAGGAACTTCTCTTGGGCGTACTTGTCCCAGAAGTGCCTGTCTTACTCTTTTCTGCTGTATCCGACTTTTTAGAAGCGGATTTGAATAGAAGAGAATCCGAAGCTTTCTTAGTTATCTGATCACAGATTGCTGAAAGCTTGCCATCGAAGAGAAGCTCTCCGGAGACCAAAGCGACTCTGAGAGAGTTTTTCACCTTACCATCCACGCGCGTGGATGTAGCTAGGGCCGCGTCACGTCTAACCAACTCCAGGTTTGCCACTGAAATGGTGGAGTTATACGTGGAATAAGCTATTGCCCTTGAAAGAACTCTTAAGGAAGATAGTACATCCTGGAATTCTTTCCCTTCAAGGCGTAATGAAAATGCTTTAGTAAGGTGATCTGCTACGATAATGCGTCTAAGATAACTCTGTTAGACATTATTGTCGTTTCCAACATCGCGGTTGAAATTGACATAGACGACGGTATAGATCATTCTAGATCTTCGGCCTCATCGTCTAGACGCAGAGGAACTCTCGATATGCCCTGTCCTGCCATTTCGAAATTATTCCTTGAATTGATGAAAGGCAGATGTAGAGCATTTGCCGATAAGAAACCTAACTTGCTCATTTTGGTAGCAAGCTTATATATAGCGTCCTACAATAGTTCAAATGTTCTTGTGACATTATTGGACTGTGTCGGAAACTCAGGGACGATGTCCCTAAACCGATAAAATTATTCCATGTCCAGTGACGCTAACAGTTTCTTATCCAGCATCGCAGCCTTTTGGTCTGACAGAACACCTTCTGAAAGATAATGCCGGATGATATCTACGACAACTTTATGTTTTTCCGAAAGGGAAAAAACCAACTCCTCGGTATCCCTTTGCCATCCTGTCGGACCACTTGAAATTCACGGTCGTCCGTACCTGATGCTTCTGCGGAGCGTACCGACCCAGCATCGTCGGATAAATCCTGATCCGACAGAGATTCTGTCATCTGCTGGGATGCTGCGATAATTTGTGCTATTTGTAATAGCACGTCCGTTACGGAGACCTGTGGAGCAGCGGTCTTACGTTACTTAGCCGCTGAAAGCTCCCTGGACGTTAACTCCTGCATATTACTTATGCGAACGTCTGGAGTCTATAGGCCTCGTATTCCTGACTACCGGATGGCGTGACCTGGTCACCGTGAAATCCTTGGTCGGCGAGACTTACTAGATAACAGTGGTCACGTAGTCAAGGTGCGGTCGTGTGCGCTGCCGTGAGGATGGGGAAGCCATTAGAGCAGTCTCTCTGGACTGTCTATATAACAGAGCTTCCCGAGCGGTGGACGTATGCCCCGAATGAGAAACATTTGTACTACAACATCTGTTCTCAGTGTTGTTGTACGAGAGAGGGACCTCTCTCACTCGCAGCCCGGGTGGACCTGGACGAGCTAGGAACCGGACTTAAAGGCTTCCTTTGATGAATGGACACTACACCGGGCGAGTTAGCGGACGCCAAAGCCATCGATCCTACTTGGGACCTCTTAGGCAATTGACATAATATCATGAGCACTTATCCGCTAGCTCTTCATTTGACTGTGACGACGGAAGCACACTTTTGAAGACATCACAGAAAATCACCGCATTCTTATTCCTGAGTGAGGCCTGTGGAGCCGTGACTTACATAATATCCACTGGCAGCTCCAGGGACGTTCATTCCTGCATTTATATAATATGCGAACGTCCCATCATGAAAGACCTCATAGTAGTTGTAAGAGAGAGGGGGCCTCTCTTGCTCGCGGTCTGGATAGACCTGGACGAGCTAGCTACTAGACTGACAGGCTTCCTCCGTACTATCCTCGGATCTGTCGTTGCTGAGTGTGCACGTTCCAAGTTTGTAGTGCTCGCATCACCCACACTGCTTCCCAGAACCGTAACAGACAAACCCGGCTGCTGAGCCATTCGATGAATGGTCGCTACACTGGGCGGACTAGCGGACGATCAATGCCTTCAATCCTACTAGGGACCTCTTCGGCAATTGTCGTATTACCCTGAGCACTTAGCCGCTAGCCCTAACACTGCAACGACAGAAACACACTTGTTGAAGACATCACGAAAACATCACTCTGAATTCTGAAAAATAAAATGATAATATAGAGTGACCCTATGGAGAGAGGACTGGTATGGACCCCTCCCCGCAAACACAATATCGTGACACACGCCTCCAACATTGTCATTTCAATCAACACACACAGAGCAGGAATTAGTGCGAATACACTGAACCTGAGAATTAGAGGAAGATATCCTCGCATTATAAATAAAAAATATTCTTTCATCAATAAAAAATACACAGTCATATTAGTCGCACTATCCCTTGAAATAAAGATACATAATATAACATAATCCATTATAATCTTTGAAAGAAAATAATTTTCCCCAAAAAATTTTTTGAAAAATTTTTTCAGAAGAGCCCAAGTTCCCAATGGGAACACCGAGCCCAAATGGATCCCAAAAATGCCTAAGTGTGAACAAATTTTTTTAAAACATTTCAAATGAAAGTGTCAATGACACTGTAGCTTAACTTATGTGTTGTGTTTGATGAAAAGGATAATGTTCAATGTTCATGAAAGGATTATGAAATAAGACAAGAATTGTGATAATTGGGAATATGTTCATATCTGTTCCCTGTATGCTATGTTTATGATAAAAATAATATGAGGTGTACACTGTACTAAAGATCTGAGGGGTGGGTTAATATGACCTTACAGTTGATGTTTGTGGCCCTCACAGTTAACGTATATCAACAAAAGTTACCAAGTTACAGTGAAATTATTCCAAAACGAGTCATCCTATCAAGTTACATTAAAATCCCTTCATAAATATGGCCTGTAGACTGTGCTAAAGGTTTTCGGGCTTCGGGCCCCTGTAGCCATCAGTTTCCCAATTGCATCCAAAGGGGACGTTCTCATCAAGACATTATATGAAGTCAACCTACCAAGTTACAATGAAATCCCTTAATAAATATGACCTGTAGACTGTGCTAAAGGTTTTTGGGCTTTGGGCTCTGGCAGCCATCATGGTTGAATGAACGCAACCAAAAGGGGACATTCTCATCTGGGCATCATCTGGAGTGATCCTACAAAGTTACAATGAAATCCCTTCATAAATATGACCTGTAAACTGTGCTCAAGGTTTTTGGGCTTCGGGTCCCAGAAGCCGTCACAGTTGACCAATCACGACCAAAAGGGGATGTCATCATCTAGGCATTATATGGAGTCAAACTTACGGGTTACAATGAAGTCCTTCCATAAATATGACCAATAGACTATGCTAAAGGTTTTGGGGTTTTGGGTTCGGGCAGCCATCAAGGCTGAATGATCGCGACCAAAAGGGGACGTTCTCATCTAGACATTATTTAGAGTCATCCTACCAAGGTACAATGAAATCCCTTCATAAATATCACCTGTAGACTGTGCTAAAGATTTTCGGGCTTTGGGCCCCTGTAACCAACACAGTTGCCTAATGGTGTCCAAAAGGGGCTGTTCTCATCTAGGCATTACATGAAGTCAACTTACTAAGTTACAATGAAATCCCTTCATAAATATGATCTGAAGATTGTGCTAAAGGTTTTCGGGCTTTAGGCTTGGGCAGCCATCATGGTTGAATGATCGCAACCAAAAGGGGACATTCTCATCTGGACATCATCTGGAGTGATCCTATGAAGTTACAATGAAATCCCTTCATAAATATGACCTGTAGACTGTGCTCAAGATTTTCGGGCTTCAGGCACCTGTGGCCATCACAGTTGACCAACCACGACCAAAAGGGGATGTCATCATCTAGGCATTATATGGAGTCAACCTAACAAGTTACAATGAAATCCTTCCATAAATACGACCTACAGACATGCTAAAGGTTTTTGGGCTCGGGCAGCCATCAAGGCTGAATGATCGCGACCAAAAGGGGATGTTCTCATCTGGACACTATTTGGAGTCATCCTACCAAGCTACAATGAAATCCCTTCATAATTATGACCTGTAGACTGTTCTAAAGGTTTTCAGGCTTTGGGCCCCTGAAGCCATCACAGTTGCCCAATCGTGTCCAAAAGGGGAAGTTCTCATCTAGACATTATATGAAGTCAACCTACCAAGTTACAATGAAATCCCTTCATAAATATGACCTGTAGACTGTGCTAAAGGTTTTCGGGCTTCGGGCTTGGGCAGCCAACATGGTTGAATGATCGCAACCAAAGGGGACAATCTCATCTGGGCATCATCTGGAGTGATCCTGCGAAGTTACAATGAAATCCCTTCATAAATATGACCTGTAGACTGTGCTCAAGGTTTTTGTGCTTCGGGCACCAGTAGCCATCACAGTTGACCAATCACGACCAAAAGGGGATGTCATCATCTAGGCATTATATGGAGTCAACCTAACAGGTTACAATGAAATCCTTCTATAAATATAACCTTTTGCCTATGCTAAAGGTTTTGGGGCTCGGGCACCCATCAAGGCTGAATGATCACGACCAAAATGGAACGTTCTCATCTAGACATTATTTGGAGTCATCCTACCAAGTTACAATGAAATCCCTTCATAAATATGACCTGTAGACTGTGCTAAAGGTATTCGGGCTTCGGGCACTTTTAGGCATCAAAGTTGCCCAATCATGTCCAAAAGGAGACGTTCTCATCTAGACATTATATGAAGTCAACCTACCAAGTTACAATGAAATCCCTTCATAAATATGACCTGTAGACTGTGTTTAAGGTTTTCGGGCTTCGGGCTCGGGCAGCCATCATGGCTGAATGATCGCAACCAAAGGGGACAATCTCATCTGGGCATCATCTGGAGTGATCCTATGAAGTTACAATGAAATCCCTTCATAAATATGACCTGTAGACTGTGCTCACGGTTTTCAGGCTCCGGGCACTTGTAGCCATCACAGCTGACCAATCATGACCAAAAGGGGACATTCTCATCTAGACATTATATGAAGTTAACCTACCAAGTTACAATGAAATCCCTTCATAAATATGACCTGTAGACTGGGCCAAAGGTTTTTCGGGCTTCGGGCTCGGGCAGCCATCATGGCTGAATGATCGCAACTATAGGGGACAATCTCATCTGGGCATAATCTGGAGTGATCCTAAGAAGTTACAATGAAATTCCTTCATAAATATGACCTGTAGACTGTGCTCAAGGTGGGGGCACGGTGGCTCAGTTGGTAGAGGTGCAGGCTGCAAGCCGAGAGGTCCTCGGTTCGAATCCCACCTGCGGCAACCGCGTTGTGTCCTTGGGCAAGACACTTCACCCCGATTGCCTACATGGGGGCACGATGACGCTATGTACTAAGGCGTACTGCACGTCGATGGTGCGCATGTCTTCAACCAATCTAACCCTGCCTGTGCTGCGGTGTAGAGTTCAGAGTTACGATGTTGGGGAGCTGACAGCTGCTCGTCGTTGCTCGGTGGTTCTCTCCGGGTACTCCGGCTTCCTCCACCCGTCAAACTGTCACGGTCACGATTAGCCATTGTGCATAAGTATGTGACCTTAAACACCAATAAAATAAATAAATAAATAAATGTGCTCAAGGTTTTCGGGCTTCGGGCACTTGTAGCCATCACAACTGATCAATCACGACCAAAAGGGGATGTCATCATCTAGGCATTATATGGAGTCAACCTAACAGGTTACAATGAAATCCTTCCACAAATATGACCTTTTGCCTATGCTAAAGGTTTTTGGGCTCGGGCACCCATCAAGGCTGCATGATCGCGATCAAAATGGGACATTCTCATCTAGACATTATTTGGAGTCATCCCACCAAGTTACAATAAAATCCCTTCATAAATGTGACCTCTAGACTGTGCTAAAGGTTTTCGGGCTTCGGGCTCCTGTAGCCGTCACAATTGCCCAATCACGTCCAAAAGGGGACTTTCTCATCTAGACATTATATGAAGTCAACCCAACAAGTTACAATGAAATTCCTCAATAAATATGACCTGTAGACTGTGCTAAAGGTTTTCGGGTTTTGGGCTCGGGCAGTCGTCACGGTTGGCAGATCATGCCCAAATGGGAAAATTCTCATCTAGACATCATAAGGAGTCATCCTACCAAGTTACAATGAAATCCCTCCACATTAAACATGTCCTGCAGACTGTGCTAAAAGTTTTTGGGTTTCGGGCTTGGGCTGCCATAACGGTTGATAGATCATGCCCAAAAGGGGACGTTCTCATCTAGGCATTATACAGAGGCATCCTACCAAGTTACAATGGAATCCCTTCATAAATACTACCTGTAGACTGTGCTAATGGTTTTCGGGTTTTGGGCTCGGGCAGCCATACCGGTTGCCCGATCGCGACCAAAAGGGGACGTTCTCATCTAGACATGACCCCAAACCTGCATATGAAATTTCGTGACGATCAGACAAGAACTGCGGGGTGTAGCCCGTGCTGAAGGAAAATGTGAACAGACGTCACAGACTCACAGACTAACAGACTTCCGCACGCGTGATGGCAATAGCTTATCTTGACTATGTCAAGTTAAGCTAATAATTAATGCAACACTTACATACAATATTAATGTATCTTGCTATGTCTAAACTAATGTAAAGACAGGAAATCACTATCAGCAGTAACCGTTGTCAATGTAAACAAGAAGTTGTACAAAAACCGGAAACATGACTCCAGGCACTGATAAACATGGCCCGAAATCAGTTACCAATTTAAACACTATCTGATGCAAAACAGAGATTTCCATAGAAGAAACTGCAGAACATCAGATGGTAGATGCAGATCACAACGTCTCAACACCGAAGGGTGAGGACGTCAACATGGGGAAAAGAACAGAAATTCATTCTGTTACGAAGCCAAAACTCCCAAGAAATTTTATTAATAATTATTTCAGAAAATATGCCAAAAGCATGGGAGAATAGCAAGGGGGGAATAAAGGAAAGGGAGAGAGGCAACACTGATCAAGCAGTGGAACTTTCATAGCAAGAATGATAACAACAGGCTCATGCCTCGAAATTAGGGAACATAACATAATTTCATAAAAAAATTTGAGTTACAGCCCTGATTATTTCCTGCCACTGAATTTTCCTCTCATCCTTCTATTTCCTCTTTAGATCCACCATTTCTCTCATATTTATGTGTCTGGTATCATTTAAACTGAGATTTACAAGCACAAATATCAGTCAGATGTGAACTGATGAAGGGCCAAACAAAGAATGACTTTTGGTGCCAATTTCGAGGACCTCCTTGACACTGCGCATGCGCAGTGGAGGAAAGGTATGGAGGACCATATAG
This sequence comes from Pictodentalium vernedei, assembly GCA_031216915.1. Classification (NCBI taxonomy): domain Eukaryota; kingdom Metazoa; phylum Mollusca; class Scaphopoda; order Dentaliida; family Dentaliidae; genus Pictodentalium; species Pictodentalium vernedei. The sequence continues at coordinate 236,211,731 of CM062289.1, forward strand.
GACATGTAATTTTCGGTTTTAGATGCAAATTTTGGGGACTGGGGGGTAAAATTTGTGTTTGGCCCTAGAATTTAAGAGTTAGCACCAGCTAAGTCTGGGTCATTGGTACAGTATAAAAATCTGGGAAGTTCGAATATCATCCAAGGGACTTGACTTGAACAAACCTGAAGGATATTCTATACCAAATATAAAAAAAGTCAGACTGGTGTTTCTGGAGAAAAAGATTTTGAGAATATTAACAATTTTGCACTATTGGCATCCTTGGCTAGCAGATGGCGTGACTTGGTCGACGTGGACTCCCTGTGCTGATGTGAGGATGAGGAAGCCAATAGACAAGGTGCGTCGGACTGTCTATGCGACGGAGCGTCCCAAGCAAGCAGGAGGAGTGGACGTATGTTCCGACTAACGAACGTTACATACAACAACATCTCGGCCCAGATGTTGTTGTAAGAGAGAGGGGGCCTCTCTCGCTCGCGGTCCGGATAGATCTGGACGTGCTAGCTACCGGACTGACTGGCTTCCTCCGTTCCATCCTCTGATCCGTAGTTGATGGGTGTGCGTGATTCGAGAATATAATGCTCGCATGAATGATTGCTTCACCGGGGGAGCTAGCGGGCGACAAGTGACCGTCGATCCTACGTGGGACCTCTTAGGCACTTGCCGCATACCTTGAGCACTTTGCCACTAGCTCATTATTGCGACAACGGAAGCACACTTTTGAAGACATCACGGAAACATCACCCTGTTTTTGTTCCTCTGAAAAAGAGACTGAAAAAACTAGAGTGACCCTGTGGAGAGAGGACCGGCATAGACCTCTCACCACTAACAATATACCGTGACACAAGTCTCCAACGTTTGTTATCTGAACTGGCACACACTGAGCAAGAATTAGTGTGAGTACACAGACTACAACAAATACAATGAACATGAGAATCAGAGGAAGACTTCCTCAATTTACAATTAAACAATATTCTTTCATTTGGAAAAAATATTAAACAGTCATCGTACTCGCACCAACCCTTGAAAACAAAGATACATAATAATAATAACCCATTACAAACATTTCGAAAATTAATTCAAAAGATAAAAAATTTTAAAAAAAATTTTCAAAATGAGCCTAAGTTCCCAATGGGAACGATGAGCCCAGATGGATCCCAAAAAAGCCTAAGTGTGGACAAAAATTTATAAAACATGTTTAGAAATTAATGTTACACTTACGGACAATATTAATGTATCTGGCTCTGAGTAGAACTAATAGAAGACAAGGAATCACTGTAAGAAGTTACCGTTGTCAACATAAACAAAAGTGAATAAAACTGGAAACAAGACTCCAGGCACTGATAATATGGCCTGAAATCAGTAACCAATTTAAACACTATCCGATGTAAAACAGAGGCTTCCTGAGAAGAAACTGCAGTACATCGGATGGTAGATACATGACCGAAATGCCTAACCACCCTAGGGTGAGGACGTAACCATGGGGAAAAACAGAAAAAACATTCTGTTACCAAGCCAAAACTCCAAAGAAATTTCAGGAAAAAAATTACAAATATTGTGCCAAAAGTATGGGAGAATAGCAAGGGGGGTATTAAGGAAAGGGAGAGAGGAAACTCTGAATAAACTGTGTAAATTTCATAACAAGAATGTAAACATCAAGCCTATGCCCCGAAATTAGGGAACATGAAATAATTTTGCATAAAAGTTAAAAAATTTATAGTAATTTATATATTTTTTATACTTACCAATGACCCAGACTTAGCTGGTGCTAACTCTAAAATATCTAAGGCCAAACGCAATTTTTACTCCCCAATCCCCAAAATTTGCATCTAAAACCGAAAATTACATGTCCTATATGGTCCTCCATACTTTTACTCCACTGCGCATGCGCAGTGTCAAGGAGGTCTCGAAATTGGCACAATTATCATTCTTACAACCAGTGCTTGGTAAGCGTTATGTACTCAGCGGGAAGGTATGAGTTCCCAACTCATGGGAGGGCCATCCCCGTCTGGGTCATTGGTAAGTATAAAAATATATAAATTACTATAAATTTTTTAACATTTTTATACTGTACCAATGACCCAGACTTAGCTGAATAGTAAAAAGGTTGGAGGGCCTAGGACATAAAGGAAAATCCAATAGGCTCAATTACATAAAACCTAACTATCCCCTGAAGGAGAAAATGAGAAATAGGCTTTACATGTATCTTTCTTATTTGTATCAAAAAGAAAGACACAACACTGTTCTGTAATTGAGCGCAATAACATCAATGATCTCTATTAACATTCAGTATAGCCCTTTATACTAATATTTTAGCCAATAAATAAGGAAGTCCCGCAAAATGAGACTCTATATACTCATATAAAAGTGTTCGAGGATTGTACATTAACGCCCAATTAATACGTGATATATACAAATGTCTCACACCGAGCAACACTTAAAAAATATTACATAGATGAGTAAACATTAGCTTTACTTTAAAACCATCCCAGTACCGACTCGGAATTACTGACTCCAAGGGAGGTATTCTCTTGCTTTACACTATAAAGCAGGTGACCTAAGGGAACACCCCCCCCCCCCCCCCTCCACTTGCCGTGGATCAAATACTCCAAAGCGAAGAGGGCAGCAGGACAGAGTCACTGCTGGAACCAAAAGCCTACATATATATAGTTGCCACTGTTTAGTGGACGACATTCTAAGTGAAAAATAACGGACCTAAACAATGCAGATCTGCAGAAAAGGACTCAATATTTCTCAGATACAAATTCGAGAAAGTGGAGGGCTAAGAACAATATGCAGCCCTCACTAGATCTGTAATAGCAACATTATTAGCGTAAGCCCATGATGTAGAAAGAACTCTTACTTCATGAGCTTAAAACTAAAGCACAGACTGCTGATTGAAGATATTATCATAAGCAGTACTGATAGTAAATTGAATCCATCTGACCATAGAATGGACCGAAATGTGGAGGAAGCTTCCTCGGCAAATCCCACAACAGACACCTGAGTAGATTACTCCACGGTCTTTGTGGAGGTAGAAATGCTAGCAACAGAATTTTGCATTGGGATATATAACTTGAGCAATATCTGCTGAATCAACGGCGCTGGAAGATACGTATATCCTATTATTCCGTCTCACGAGATCGATAGAGCGTCTACTGTACACGCTCGAAGATCCAAACATTATGACACATACTTCTGCAACTAATTGTTGAGATGCGTCACGAAAAAGTCGATCATATGACGCTCTCCTTGGTAGCAAATCTGATTGAATACTCGTTTGCTGAAAGTCCATTCTGGCGTCAACAAGCGGCCCCTCCGTGAAGGGAGTCCGCTAATACATTCAGACGACCCGGAATATGACGGACCGATAGGAGAACTTGATGTTCTAGTACAAACAGAAAGATTCCTTCCGTTAACATGAATAACAGAATGGAATGATTGTCTCCCTAGTTCGGAAAATACGCTAATACCGTCGAATTGTCGGACAGAATTTGCACATGAGCATTCTGAATAACGTTCATCCAATAACGTAGCGCAAGCCAAAATGACATCATTCTTGATGTTAATGTGCTTAATTAGGAACTACGGATCCCAAAGACCGTGGCCCTTCAAATCCATTGGGCTTAATGATATGACTCAACCTGTTTGACTGGCATCCGTCAAGACTGTAAAACTCGGATCCAGCAATTGCAGTGGAACTCCCTGAGTTAACCACTGAAAACCTGCCCAAGTCTGATTCTCTTATTCACTTGATTGACAAGAAGATGTCCGTATCGAGCGAAAAAATGTTCACCCTCCAATTCTGGATCAGCAGAAATTGGAGAGGACAAGTGCGTAACCACCCCATCGGAATGAAATCGCGGCAGCTCCGCACAAACGTGCCAGTCTCATGAGATCTCTCGCTGAGACCTTGTCTGAGCGAAGACAATAGTGAGCATAACAATTGATTAATTTCGCTCTGGGTAACGGCAGACGAACGAGAATTCTGTGCGTTTCGAAGCTCATCCCCTGGTGGGTGAATGACTAGGATGATACCAGATCCGACTTCTCCTCGTTTACTTATGAAACCGAGACGTCGGAGCAATAGAAGCAGATTCTACACATCGTTCTGAAGCATTAACTCATTGCCGTGCCTCTAAAGAATGTCGTCCAGGTAGTTTGACATTATCGCAGACGAATGAGCTCGGAAATGAGTCATTACCGAGTTCGTTATTCGAGTGAAAGGGGTTTGATTCAGACCGAAGCACATTGCTCGGAACTGATACACAACTCTTATAATGAAGAAGCGAAGATACTTTCTGAACGCCTGATGTACCATGACGTGAAAGTACGCATCTTGAGATCTATGCATGTAGCATAGTCATACACCCGAATACTCGCTCTGACCGATCGGATGGACTCCATATATAAACTTGGAGCCATGATCAGCTTGTTTATCCAGCTCAGAATTATGAGTGGACGGAATGAGCCGTCTCGTTTTGGAACCAGAAAAGGATGGTTGTAGAAACCTGGAAATTTCCTGGATTTCTACGATCTCTATCGCGATCATTCCAGAAGAGACTGGACTTCTGATGGAAGCGAGCCTCTTTCCTACTTACTTGATGGAAGGGGAGTCCATCTTGGACTTCGAGTTAACGGAGGTTTTCGTTTGAAGGACAATTTAGTCCTTCCGAAATCACCCCTCAAATCCAAGGGACGTCCGTAATCTCCTCCCAATTAATTGAGAAACTCAACAGTCTTCCGCTCACTAGTACACGATAGAGGTTAATACCATTACCTCCTGGTCCTGCGAGGCTTGCGGAAAGAGAAGCCATGTCCTCCATGGCCCGCACCTCGCCCTGTCGACCTTGGGGCATCTGACCGGATGTCTCAGCCAGTATTACGGCCCCTACCTGAGTCGCTACCCTGACAGTCTCTAGAGTAAGACCTAGAGGACACATAGGAACCTCTATAGGGACTTCCCTTGGACGTATTCATCCTAGAAGTGCCTGTCCTACTCTTCTCTGCTGAATCCGACTGTATGGAAGCGGATTTTAATAGCAGAGAGTCTGAAGCTTTCTTAGTTATCTGATCAGACTGCGGAAAGCTTGCCATCGAAGAAAACTCTCCGGAGACCGGAGCGACTCAGAGAGTTTTTCACCTTACTATCCACACGTGTGGATGTAGCCAGGGCCGCGTCACTTCTAACCATCTCCATATTGCCACTAAAAGGGCGGAGTTTTACGTGAGGCCCTTGAAAGAACTCTTAAGGAGGTTGTACATCCTAGAATTTTTTTTCCTTTGAGACGTAATGATAACGTTCTGGTAAGGTGATCTGCGTACGATGATGCGTCTAAGCTGACCCTGCTAGACGTTATTGTCGTTTCCAAAATCGTGGTTGGAATTGACATTATCTATTATTAGTGTTTAAGGCCACATACTTATACACAATGGCTAATCGTGACTGTGACAGTTTTACGGGTGGAGGAAGCCAGAGTACCCGGAGAGAACCACCGAGCAACCACGAGCAGCTGTCAGCTCTCCAACATCGTAACTCTGAACTCTGCACCGTGGCACAGGCAGGGTTAGATTGGTTGAAGACATGTGCACCATCGACGTGCAGTACGCCTTAGTGCACAGCGTCGTCGTGCCCCCATGTAGGCAATCAGGGTTAAGTGCCTTGCCCAAGGACACAACGCAGGAGCGCGAATCAGTCACTAAAATGGTCACCCATCCAACTACTAACCATGCTCGACGTTGCTTAACTTCGGTGATCTGACGAGAACTGGTTACCGCGACGCCACCGCGCCCCCTTGGAATTGACATAGACGACGGTATAAACAAAACTAGGTCCTGACCTGGTCGTCTAGACGCAGAGAACTCTCAGAATGCTCAGTCCTGCCATTACAAAATATTCCATAAATTGATGAAAGGCAGATGTAGAGCATTTGCCGATAAGAAACCTGACCTGCCCATTTAGGTAGCAAGTTATATAAATGTTAAAAAATTTATAGTAATTTATATATTTTTATACTTACCAATGACCCAGACAGAGCTGGTGCGAATTCTCAAAATCTAGGGCCAAACACAAATTTTGCCCCCCAATCCCCAAAATTTGCATCTAAAACCGAAAATAACATGTCCTAAATGGTCCTCCATACTTTTCCTCCACTGCGCATGCGCAGTGTCAAGGAGGTCTTGAAATTGGCGCCAATTATCATTCTTACAAGCAGTGCCTGGTCAGCGCTATGTACTCAGCGGGGAGGTACGAGTTCCCAACTCCTGGGAGGGCCATCCCCGTCTGGGTCATTGGTAAGTATAAAAAATATATAAATTACTATAAATTTTTTAACATTTTTATACTGTACCAATGACCCAGACTTAGCTGAATAGAAAAAAGGCTGGAGGGCCTAGGACATAGAGGAACATCCAAAAAGCTCAACTATATATAATAGAGTTATCCCCTCGAGGAGAAAAGGAGTATTAGGCTTTACATGTATCTTTCTTATTTATGACAAATTAGAAAGACACAACACCCTTCATAATTGAGCATAATAACATCCATGTTCTCTATTAACATCCAGTATAACCCTTTATACTAATTATTTTTAAAGTAAGCCAATAAATAAAGTAAGTCCAGAGAATTGAGACTCTTCATACTCATTAAAAGTGTCCGAGGATTGTATATTAACGCCCGTTTGACACGTGACATATACAAATGCTTCACACCGAGCTACACTTTAAAAATATGACATGAATGAATTTAAACATTAGCTTTACACTTTAAAACCATCCCGGTACCGACTCAGAATTACCGACTCCGGAGGAGGTATCCCCTTGCTTTTCACTATAAAGCAGGTGACCTAAGGGAACACCCTCCCCCCCCCCCCCCTTCCCCTTGCCCTTGGTCAAATACCCCAGAGCGAAGAGGGCAGCAGGACAGAGTCACTGCCGGAACAGAAAGCCTGCATAACTATACTTGCAACTGTTTAGTGGACGACATTCTGAGCAACAGATAACGGACCTTAACAATGCAGGTCTCCAGAAATGGACTCAATATTTCTGAGATAAAAATTCGTGAATGTGGATGGCTGAGACCAATATGCAGCCTTCATTAAATCTGTAATAGCAACACTATTTGCGTAAGCCCAAGATGTAGAAAGAGCTCTTACTTCATGAGCCGAAATCTTAAGCACAGACTGCTGAGTTGAAGATAGATTATCATAAGCAGTACGGATAGTTAATTGAATCCATCTAGCAATAGAATGGACCGTAATGTCCTTTCTATTAGGCATCAGAGACAGAAAGAAGCATTTTCGTCCCTTTCTGATAAACTGAGATCTTCGTTTATAAATACGTAAAGCTCTAACCGGACAGAGTAAAGGCCTATGCCCGTCTGAAGACGGAAGGGCCTTAATAACAATAGGTTCCGGATATTTATTAGGAGCCTGATTCTTAGCCAAAAATCCAACATTAGTAGTAAAGGTAATAGTGTTCCCGACACTACGATATTGAGAATCATCCACAGATAGTGCATGAAGCTCACTGACTCTTCTAGCAGAAGAGAAAGCTAAGAGAAATGCTGTCTTATAAGAGTAACAGGCTGCAGTTTGATCTCATCAAACAAGTGTACTAGAAAGTTTGCAATGTCTGGAATGGAGGGATCAAAAATGTCAACAGAATGATCCCTACACCAACGACAAAAGACCTTCCACTTAGCTGCATAGTTTAGCGAAGAGGAGGTCCTCCTACAGTTAGAAATTGCGTCCACTGCTCATCCTGTAAAATGCTTGCCGTGCAAGAAGGACCACACAACGGAAATACGTGAAGGTTGAGACCTTACGGGTTGTGATGTAGTTGACGCAATTTCCCCTGTGAAAGAAGATCCTCTCGTGGAGGAAGCTTCCGCGGTATGTCCCACAGCAGACACCTGAGTAGATTATCCACGGTCTCTGTGGAGACAGAGATGCTACCAACAGAATTTTGCATTAAGATTGTTTTATCTTTAGCAATATCTGCTGAATCAACAGCGCTGGAGGATACGCATATCCTATCATTCCGTCCCACGAGATCGATAGAGCGTCTACTGCATATGCTCGGGGATCCGGACATGGTGACACATACGTCTGCAACTGATTGTTGAGCTGTGTCGCAAATAAGTCTATCATTGGCCGCTCCCATTGGTAGCAAATCTGATTGAATACCTGTTTGTTGAGAGTCCATTCTGACGGCAACAAGCAACCCTTCCGTGAAAGGGAGTCTGCTAATACTTCAGACGACCCGGAATATGACGGACCGAAAGTAGAACTTGGTGTTCTGGTACAAACAGAAGGATTCTTTCCGTTAAATTGAATAACGGAACGGAATGAGTGCATCCCTGGTTCCGAATATACGCTACTACTGTCGTATTGTCGGACAGGATTTGGAATGTGCTTTCTGAATAATGTTCATCCAATGACGTAGTGCAAATTGACATCATTTCCTTGATGTTTATGTGCTTGCCTAGAAACTGTGGATCCCAAAGACCCTGGCACTTCGAATCCGTTGGGATCAATGTTGCACCCAAACCTGTTTGACTGGCATCCGTCATAATAGTAAAACTCAGATCCGGCAACTGCAGTAGAACTCCCTGAGTCAACCACTGAATGTTTGCCCAAGTCTGAATCTCTTGTTTCACTTGATTTGACAAGAGAACGTCTATATCGAGCGAATGAATCTTTACTCTCCAATTCTGAGTCAAGAAAATTTGGAGAGGATGAGTGCGTAACCACCCTATCGGAATGAGATCCGCAGCGGCTCCGCACAGACCTATCAGTCTCATGAATTCTCTCGCTGTGACTTTGTCTGAGTGAAGACAATAGCGAGCGTAACAACTGATTAATTTCGCTCTGGTTAACGGCAGACGAACGAGATTGTTGTGTGTCTCGAAGCTCATTCCCAAGTGGGTGAATGACTTGGACGGCACCAGATCCGACTTCTCCTCGTTTATTATAAAACCGAGACATTGGAGTAATAGAAGCAGATTCTGCACATCGTTCTGAAGCGTTAACTCGTTGCCGTACCTCTGAAGAATGTCGTCCAGGTAGGCCAACGTTACAGCAGACGAATGAGCTCGGAAATTTATCATTACCGAGTTCATTATTCGAGTGAAAGCCCAGGGCGCTAGGTTCAAACCGAAGCACATCGCTCGGAACTGATATACAACTCCTAGGACTGTGAAGCGTAGATACTTTCTGAATGCCAGATGTACCATGACGTGAAAGTACGCATCCTTGAGATCTATGCTTGTAGCATAGTCGTTCACCCGTATTCTCGCTCTGACTGATCGAATTGTCTCCATATAGAACTTCGGAGCGACGATCAGCTTGTTTATCCAGCTCAGATCTATGACTGGACGGAACGAGCCGTCTGGTTTCGGAACCAGAAACAGATGGCTGTAGAAACCCGGTGAATCCTGGTCTTCTATGACCTCTACCGCGTTCTTCTCCAGAAGAGACTGTACTTCTGATAGAAGAGCGTCTCTTTTCTGCGGATTTGACGGAAGCTGAGTCCATTTTGGACTTCGAGTTAATGGAGGCTTTCGTTTGAAGGATATTCTTAGTCCTTCCGAAATTACCCCTCGAACCCAGGGGTCGTCCGTAATTAACGCCCAATTGTTTATAAAACTCGACAATCTTCCGCCTACCGGAACATGATAGAGGTTCATCCATCACCTCCTGGACCTGCGAGGCTTGCGGAAGGAGAAACTACGTCCTCCACGACCCGCACCTTGCCCCGTCGACCTAGGGACGTCTGACCGGTTATCTCGGCCAGAATAACGTCCCCCACGTGAGTCGCTGCCTTGACGGTCTCTAGAATAAGACCTAGAGGACGCATAAGAACCTCTATAGGAACTTCTCTTGGGCGTACTTGTCCCAGAAGTGCCTGTCTTACTCTTTTCTGCTGTATCCGACTTTTTAGAAGCGGATTTGAAGAGCAGAGAATCTGAAGCTTTCTTAGTTATCTGATCATAGATTGCTGAAAGCTTGGCGTCGAAGAGAAGCTCTCCGGAGACCGAAGTGACTCTGAGAGAGTTTTTCACCTTACCATCCACACACGTGGATGTAGCTAGGGCCGCGTCACGTCTAACCAACTCCAGGTTTGCCACTGAAAGGGCGGAGTTATACGTGGAATAAGCTATTGCCCTTGAAAGAACTCTTAATGAGGATTGTATATCCTGGAATTCTTTCCCTTCAAGGCGTAATGAAAACGCTTTAGTAAGGTGATCTGCTACAATAATGCGTCTAAGTTAACTCTATTAGACATAATTGTCGTTTCCAATGTCGTATGTTGGAATTGACATAGACGACGGTATAGACAATTCTAGGTCTTCAGCCTGGTCGTCTAGACGCAGAGGAACTCTCGGTATGCCCTGTCCTGCCGTTTCGAATTTATTCCTTGAATTGATGAAAGGCAGATGTAGAGCATTTGCGGACAAGAAACCATACTTGCTCGTTTTGGTAGCAAGCTTATATATAGCGTCATTCAATAATTCAAATGTTCTTGTGACATTATTGGACTGTGTCGGAAACTCAGGGACAATGTCCCTAAACCGATCAAAAAATTCTGTGTCCAATGATGCTATCAGCCTCTTATCCAGCATCGCAGCATTCTGGTCCGACGGAACAACCTCTGGAAGATAATGCCGGATAAAATCTACGGCAGCTTTATGTTGTTCCGAAAGGGAAAGCTCCAGATCCTCTGAATCCCTTTCGCCATCCTGTCGGACCCTATGAAGTTCTCGGTCGTCCGTACCTGATGCTTCAGCGGAGCGTACCGACCCAGCGTCGTCGGATAATTCCTGATCCGACAGAGATTCTGTCGTCTGCTGGGATGCTGCGATAAGTTGTGCTATTTGTGATAGCACGTCCGTCACTGAGGCCTGTGGAGCAGCGGTCTTAAGTTGCTTTGCCGCTGGAAGCTCCCTGGACGTTGACTCCTGCATACTTCTTTTATGCGAACATCCGGAGTCTACAGGCCTCGTGTCCCTGGCTACCGGATGGCGTGACCTGGTCGCCGTGGAATCCCTGATCGGCGAAGCTGGCTGGATATCCCTGGTCACGTAGCCAAGGTGCGGTCGTGTGCACTGCCGTGAGGATGAGGAAGCCATATTGACAGTCTCTCCGGACTGTCTATATAACGGAGCGTCCCGAGTGGCGGACATATGCTCCGAATGCGAAACGTTTTGTACCACAACATCTGGTCCCAGATGTTGTTGTACGAGAGAGGGACCTCTCTCGCTCGCAGCCCGGATGGACCTTGCGGAGAAACCCTGTGACCCTGCGGAGAAAGGACCGGTATGGCCTTTTCCCCGCTAACAACATACCGTGACACACGTTTCCAATGTTTGTCATCCCAATTGACACACACTGAGCAGGAGTTAGTGCGAGTACACTGACTACAATTAATACAATGATTATGAAAGTCAGAGGAAGATTTCCTCTTATTACAATTTGAACAATATCCTTTCATTGTGAAAAGAACACAAACAGTCCTAGTACTCGCACCAACCCCTGAAAACAAAGATACATAATAACATGATCCATTAACATATAGAAAAAATAATTGAAATCCAAAAATTTTTTTGAAAAAATATTTTTTCAGAAAAGCCCAAGTTTCTGAAAGTAACGTTGAGCCCCAATGGATCCCCAAAAAGCCTAAGTGTGGACAAAATTTTTAAAAATATTTCAAAAAAATTAATGCAACACTTACGTATAATAAATATGTATCTTGTTATGATTAAACTAATACAAAGACAAGAAATCACTCTCAACAGAAACCGTTGTCAATGTAAACAAGAAGTGCATAAAAACCGGAAACATGACTCCAGGCACTGATAAACATGGCCCGAAATCAGTCACCAATTACAACACTATCTGATGCAAAACAGAGACTTCCCAGGAAGAAACTGCAGAACATCAGATGGCAGATGCAGAACACAACGCTGAAACACCCATGGGTGAGGACGTAAACATGGGGAAAAAACAGAATTCATTCTATTACCAAGCTAAAACTCCCAAGAAATTTTAGTAATAATATTACAGAAAATATGCCAAAAGCATGGGAGAATAGCAAGGGGGGACTAAAGGAAAGGGAGAGAGGAAACACTGAACAAGCAGTGTAACTTTATAGCAAGAATGACAACAACAGGCCCATGCCTTGAAATTAGGTAACATAACATAATTTCATAAAAAAATTTTAAGTTACAGCCCTGATTATTTCCTGCCACTAATTTTTCCTCTCCTCCTTCTATCTCCTCTTTAGATCCACCATTTCTCTAAAATTTATGTGTCTGGCATCATTTAAACTGAGATTTACAAGCACAAATATCAGTCAGATGTGAACTGATGAAGGGCCAAACAAAGAATGATAATTGGCACCAATTTCGAGACCTCCTTGACACTGCGCATGCGCAGTGGAGGAAAAGTATGGTGGACCATTTAGGACATGTTATTTTCGGTTTTAGATGCAAATTTTGGGGATTGGGAGGCAAAATTTGTTTGGCCCTAGATTTTGAGAATTAGCACCAGCTATGTCTGGGTCATTGGTACAGTATAAAAATATAGCGTCATTCAACAGATCAAATGTCCGTGAGACATATCTGGACTATGTCGGAAACTGAGGGATGATGTCCCTAAACTGATAAGTGGCGCTATCTGTCTCTTATCTGGCAACGCAGCAATTTTTGGTCCAGAGGAACGTCAGAAGATAATGCTGGATGCACTCTAGGGCAATTATGTTGTTCTGAAAGGAAAAATACAACTCATCCGTATCCCTTTCGCCATCCTGTCGGACCACTTGTAATTCTTAGTCGTCCGTGCCTGAAGCTGCAGCGGAACGTACCAACCCAGCTTCCTCGGATAATTCTTAATCCGACAGAGTTACTGTCGGGTGCTGGGATGCTGCGATAATTTGTGCTATCTGCGATAGCACGTCCGTAACGAAGGCCTATGGACCTGCGTGAAGACCTCGTATCCTTGGCTACCAGATGGCGTGACCTGGTCACCGTAGAATCCCTGGTCAGCGATGTTGGTTGAATATATCTGGTCACGTAGCCAAGGTGCGGTCGCATCTGCTGCTGTGAGGATGAGGAAGCCAAAAGAGCACGAACGAACCCGGGTGCTGAGCCATTCAGTGATTGGTTGTGACAACGGGCGAGCTAGCAGACATCAAACCCTTTGATCGAACTAGCGAACTCCCAGGTATTGATGTATCTGCATGAGCACTTTTGCCACTAGCTGTTCATTTGACGGTGACGACTGAAGCACACTTTACGAAGACATCATGGTAACAACATCTTGTTCATGTTACTCTATGAGACCTGTGGAGCCGTGGTCCTACGTGAATAATCCGCTGTAAGCTCCTGGGACGTTCATTCCTGCATTTATATAATATGCGAACGTCCCAACTGGAAAGGTCTAGTATCCCTGGCTAGCAGATGAAGTGACCTGGTCGAAGTGTATTCCTTGGTCAGCGAAGCAGGAGCACCAGACGAGGATGAGGAAGCCAATATAACAGCCGCATCGGACTGTCATGTGACGGAGCGCCCGTGCAGGAGGAGTGGACGTAAGCTCTGACTAAGCGAACAAACATACAACAACATTGCGGCGCAGATGTTCATACAAGAGAGAGGGGGCCTCTCTCGCTCGCGGTCCGGGTAGACCTGGACAAGCTAACTACCGAACTGAGAGGCTTCCTCCGTACTATCCTCGGATCCGTCGTTGCTGGGTGTGCACATCTGATGTTTTATAGTGATCGCATCACCTAATCTGCTTCCCTGGACCGCGACAGACGAACCCGGGTGCTGAGCCATTCTTTCCTGGTGAATGGTCGCGACACCGGGCGGACTAGCGGGCAATCAATGCCTTCGATCGAAGTAGTGAACTCCTGGCAATTGTCGTAATACCTTGAGCACTTCCCGCTAGCCCTAATATTGCAACGACGGAGATACACTTGTTGAAGACATCACGGAAACATCACTCTGAATTCTGAAAAAGAAACTGATAAAATAGAGTGACCCTATGGAGGGAGGACCGTAATGGAACCCTCACCGCTAACAAAATACCGTGACACACGTCTCCAACGTTTTCATATCAATCAACACACACAGAGCAAGAATTAGTGTGACTACAGAGACTATAAGAAACACAATGAACCTGTCAATTAGAGGAAGATATCCTCGCATTACAATTGAAGAATATTTTTCCAACATTAAAAAATATACAGTTATATTACTCGCACTAACCCTTGAAATAAATACACATAATACATTATAATCCATTATAACATTTCAAAAGAAAATAATTTCCAAATGAAAGTGTCAATGACACTGTAGCTCAACTTGTCAAGACATGTACATGTATAGTATGTGACACAGCAATGACAAACATCTAGGTAATGACCTGATAACAAATGTACATATAAAGTATTGTAACGGTCTGTACATAAATACTGGCCGTAGCCTGTAACAAATGTATAGGTAAAGTATTGTAAAGGTGGGTGACAGTCAGATGCTAAATAGAAAAGAAATCTTTGAGTCCCAGAGTGGGTCTGACTGAACCCCAAAATATTTGTTCTCATAGCACAGTGATAACAAAGGCACCCCAAAACACACTCATTCCTGTCCCAAGGTGAAAACAAAGGTACCCAAGAAGTTTCGTGAAGATCAGTTCATAAATACAAGCTGTATAGAAGTTGTGACAAAAAACTGATTTGACCTAATTTCGGTACAAAATGGCCACTGGCAGCCATCTTGAATTTTGGACCGCACTCAGAAACACTCGTTCTCATCCCAAGGTGATAACAAAGGTACCCAAGAAGTTTCATGAAGATCGGTTGATAAATATAGCCTCTAGCCCAAGCCATATTGACATGTGCACTTACACTGTATAAGTAGCACTAAATAAATAAAAATTCATCTAATTTGCATAATTTCTGCACGAGAAAAAAACCTGTACTGTATGTGATGTATTCCATTTTACTAAACATTCCTACAAAAATTTATTCAAATCAGAACTTTCATACAGAAGTTCTGTACAAAAGACTGATTGCATTAATTTTGGTACAAAAAGGCTGCTGGTGGCCATCTTGAATTTCGGACCACACCCCAAAACACTCATTCTCATCCCACGGTGATAACAAAGGTCCCCAAGAAGTTTCGTAAAGATCGGTTCATAAATACGGCCTCTAGCCTGAGACGTATAGAAGTTGTGTACAAAAAACTGATTAGACCTAATTTCGGTACGAAATGGCCACTGGCAGCCATCTTGAATTTCGGACCGCACTCAGAAACACTCGTTCTCGTCCCAAGGTGATAGTAGAGGTACCCAAGAAGTTTCGGGAAGATCGGTTGATAAATACAGCCTCTAGCCCAAGCCATATTGTTCATCTAATTTGCATAATTTCTGCATGAGAAAAAACCCCGTATTATATGTGATGTATCCCATGGTACTAAACATTCACACAAAAAATTATTCAAATCAGAGCTTTCATGTGGAAGTTCTGCGCAAAAATCTGATTGCCCCTAATTTTGAACAAAATGGCTGCCAGCGGCCATCTTGAATTTAGGACCGCACCCAAAAACACTCGTTCTCGTCCCACGGTGATACCAAAGGTACCCAAGAAGTTTTGTAAAGATCGGTTCATAAATGCGGCCTCTAGCCTGAGCCGTATTGGCATTTGCACTGACAGTGCTGAAAGTAACACTAAATACATCAAAAATAGTCTAATTTGCATAATTTACGTACGAGAAAAAACCCTGTATTATATGTGATGTATCCCATGGTACCAAACATTCATACAAAAAATTATTCAAATCAGCGCTTTCATATGGAAGTTCTGTGCAAAAAGCAGATTTCTGCATCGTCGGTACAAATTGGCGGCTGGCAGCCATCTTGAATTTCGGACCGGACTCAAAAACACTCGTTCTCGTCCCACAGTCATAACAAAGGTACCCAAGAAGTTTCGTAAAGATCGGTTCATAAATACGGCCTCTAGCCCAAACCATATTGAATTGTTGATGGACAAATGGATGGATGGACGGACGGACAGATGGCCAGACGGCCAGACGGACGACTGGCCATGGCATAAGCTAAAATTTGGCTTCGCCAAAGTTGAGCTAAAAATTTTTGAAAAAAATTTCAGAAGAGCCCAAGTTCCCAATGCGAACAATGAGCCCAAATGGATCCCAAAAAAGCCTAATTGTGGACAAAAATTTTAAAATCATTTCAAAAAATTAATGTAACACTTACGGACAATATTAATGTATCTTGCTATGAGCTGAACTAAGCAGAGGACAAGTAATCACTATCAGAAGTAACCGTTGTCAACATAAACAAAAAATGTACACAAACCGGAAACATGACCCCAGGCACTGATAGACTTGGCCCGAAATCAGTTACCAATTTAAACACTATCTGATGCAAAACAGAGACTTCCAGAGAAGAAACTGCAGAACATCAGATGGTAGATGCAGACCAAAACGCCTAACCATCCAAGGGTGAGGACGTAAACATGGGGAAAACAACAGAAAATAATTCTGTTTCCAAGCCAAAAACTCCCAAGAAATTTTAGTAATAAACATAAAATAAACCAAAAGCATGGGAGAATAGCTAAGGGGGAATAAAGGAAAGGGAGAGAGGAAACACTGATTAAACAATGGAACATTCATAGCAAGAATGACCATGAGAAGGTCATGCCTCGAAAATAGGTAACATGAATAATTTCGTAAAATAATTATAAGTTACAGCCTTGAACATTTGTTTCCACTGTTTTTTCCTCTCCTCCTTCTATTTCCTCCTAGAATTTAAGAGTTAGCACCAGCTAAGTCTGGGTCATTGGTTCAGTATAAAAATATATAAATTTTCAACCAGAAATCTGTATCATATTTTACCTTTCCTGCAAGAGCTGGCAATGTACAGTGTTTTCCATCTACCAGACTGAGATCTCTTTCGACTTGTTTATAAAATAATCCACCAACAGAAAACAGATGAGGCATTGCCTGAACATATGTCCATAAATCTTTACCAGTTAATGCAGCCATAAGTGCTAATGAGGCAATTGATGTGTCAATGCTATCACCAGCTGGAAAATCAAGAAAAAAATGGAGAGATTTTACAACATGAACATTTTTATCATGTTTCATTTGTCTGCATTAATAAATTTGCATTGTGTACCACCTAGTTTGATGAATGATACACTCAAGAGAGACTGCGCAAAACTGATGTGGGGTGTTGTGAAGCTGATAATAATACCTGGCCTTTCGAGGCTGACAGTCACTCTCGACCTCTACTACCTGGTTAACAATTTAAAAAACACAACAAGAGGCCCCAAGGGGCCTGAGGGCGCTCACCTGACATGGTAGCCTAAATATCAACCCAGAGAATTGATTTCAACAAGTTGCATCTGCTCCTCCTAAGAAAAGCTTATACCAAATATCCAAAGATTCTGACCAGTGGATCTAAAAAAAAAGAAGATTTTTAAAGAATATTCCTCATATTGAACTAAGTTATAATTCGGGCTCCCACAGGGAGCCCATATATGAACCCAGGGACTTGGCTTTAACAAACTTGAATCTCACCCCCCTAAGGATGCTGCACACCAAATATCAAAACATTCCGACTGCTCAATCTGAAGAAGAAGATTTTGAAAGAAAATTCCTCATTTTGAACTAAGTTACAATTCAAGCTCCCATAGTGAGTCCAAATATGGACCTAGGGACATGGCTTGAACAAACTTGAATCTCACCCCCCCTAAGGATGCTGCATATCAAATATCAAAACATTCCAACTGCTGGATCTGAAGAAGATTTTTAAAGAAAATTCCTCATTTTGAACTAAGTTATAATTCTGGCTACCACAGTGAGCCCAAATATGAACTCAGGGACTTGGCTTGAACAAACTTGAATCTCACACCCCTAAGCATGGTGCATACCCAATATCAAAAGATTCTGCCTGCTGGATCTTGAGAAGAAGATTTTCAAAGAAATTTGCCTGAAATGCACTAAGTTCGAATTCGAGCTTCTATAGTGAGCCCAAATATGAATCTAGGGAGCCGATTTGAACAAACTTGAATCAGATCCACCCCACAATGTTGCATACCAAATATCAAAAGATTCTGCCTGCTGAATCTGGAGAAGATTTTTTAAGAAATTTGCCTGAAATGCACTAAGTTCGATTTCGGGCTTCTATAGTGTAAGGCTTCCACGTTTAGACAAAATTGTAAACGTTTAAACGACTGTCTGTAAACGAAACGTAAACGTTTACACGTACTAACAATGCAAGTAGTCAATATTTGATAGAAGTGTGTAATAATACACAGTATTGTCAGTAAGTTCATCATATCTTTGCGTACAGGTCATACAATTTATGTTATTGAGACAGACGATTTACAGTTTGTCCAAAAACGACGTAGACGAACGATCACAGCATGCAGATGCCGAAGGCAAAGTCGCTCAATCTATGGGGGGGGGGGGGGGGGGGGGGGGGGGGGGGTCTGGGGAATTCTCCCCAGGTAAATTTTGAAATTTATGGGGGTCACTGAGCTCATTCTGGTGGGTTCGGGGTGAAATTCCTTGTGTTTGTTCAAACAGTAATGTTGGAGCGTGTTGCCATGGCACACAATAATGACAATACCGGACTTGAGAGTGGAATGCAATGTCGCAAAAATAAACAAAGTCTACAAACCATGCAGGGGAATCCAAATTTTCAAACACCGCAAGTGCCAGTCTGTCTGTCAAACTCCATAAATTGATCCTAAGATCATCCCATGTGTGAATAATAAATTAATAATCCATGTCAGGTGAACGAAATCATCGAGAACAATTGTGTATCACTTTGGGAATATACATGTAAATCCGAATAAACTAAAACATCCCACACATGTTTCGAAGGAAACATCAAAGATAAGCACGTGCCATGCGGCTCACGTGACTGTGTCACATATGATATCACATGATTTGAAGATGATTTTGTTCGGTTACTGTGGCGGCGGTGCCAGATGGAACCAGTACACAG
Organism: Pictodentalium vernedei; assembly: GCA_031216915.1. NCBI lineage: Eukaryota > Metazoa > Mollusca > Scaphopoda > Dentaliida > Dentaliidae > Pictodentalium > Pictodentalium vernedei. The sequence goes on from CM062289.1 coordinate 236,230,762, forward strand.
TTTTTCTGAAGCATTATCAAAATATTGCATTGCAAAGTTGGAAATTTTTTGTTTCTTTGACTTTCTGCATTAATCTGCAATTTTGAAATTACTCTATTAAAACTTCATTCCGTGTACACGTTTACCAGAACTGTAAACGTTTAATGCCCATAAATGAAACGTTCACGTTTACACGTGTAAACGTGGAAGCCTTACTATAGTGAGCCCAAATATGAATCCAGGGGGCTGATTTGAACAAACTTGAATTAGATCCACCCCACAATGTTGCATACCAAATATCAAAAGATTCTGCCTGCTGGATCTGGAGAAGAAGATTTTTTAAGAAATTTGCCTGAAATGCACTAAGTTCGAATTCGAGCTTCTATAGTGAGCCCAAATATGAATCCAGGAGGGCCGATTTGAACAAACTTGAATCAGATCCACCCCTCAATGTTGCATACCAAATATCAAAAGATTCTGCCTGCTGGATCTGGAGAAGAAGATTTTTTAAGAAATTTGCCTGAAATGCACTAAGTTCGAATTCGGGCTTCTATAGTGAGCCCAAATATGAATCCAAGGGGCCGATTTGAACAAACTTGAATCAGATCCACCCCATAATGTTGCATACCAAATATCAAAAGATTCTGCCTGTTGGATCTGGAGAAGAAGATTTTTTAAGAAATTTGCCTGAAATGCACTAAGTTCGAATTCGAGCTTCTATACTGAGCCCAAATAAAACCCCAGGGGGATGATTTGAACAAACTTGAATCAGATCCACCCCACAATGTTGCATACCAAATATCAAAAGATTCTGCCTGCTGGATCTTGAGAAGAAGATTTTTGAAGAAATTTGCCTGAAATGCATTAAGTTCGAATTCGGGCTTCTATAATGAGCACAAATATGAATCCAGGGGGCCGATTTGAACAAACTTGAATCAGATCCACCCCCTCAATGTTGCATACCAAATATCAAAAGATTCTGCCGGCTGGATCTGGAGAAGAAGATTTTTTAAGAAATTTGCCTGAAATGCACTAAGTTCGAATTCGAGCTTCTATACTGAGCCCAAATATAAACCCAGGGGGTCGATTTGAACAAACTTGAATCAGATCCACCCCACAATGTTGCATACCAAATATCAAAAGATTCTGCCTGTTGGATCTCGAGAAGAAGATTTTTTAAGAAATTTGCCTGAAATGCATTAAGTTCGAATTTGGGCTTCTATAGTGAGCCCAAATATGAATCCAGGGAGCCGATTTGAACAAACTTGAATCAGATCCACCCCACAATGTTGCATACCAAATATCAAAACATTCTGCCTGCTGGATCTGGAGAAGAAGATTTTTTAAGAAATTTGCCTAAAATGCACTAAGTTCGAATTTGAGCTTCTATACTGAGCCCAAATATAAACCCAGGGGGCCAATTTGAACAAACTTGAATCAGATCCACCCCACAATGTTGCATACCAAATATCAAAAGATTCTGCCTGCTGGATCTGGAGAAGAAGTTTTTTGAAGAAATTTGCCTGAAATGCACTAAGTACGAATTCAAGCTTCTATACTGAGTCCAAATATAAACCCAGGAGGCCGATTTGAACAAACTTGAATCAGATCCACCCCACAATGTTGCATACCAAATATCAAAAGATTCTGCCTGCTGGATCTGAAGAAGAAGATTTTTTAAGAAATTTGCCTGAAATGCATTAAGTTCGAATTTGGGCTTCTATAGTGAGCCCAAATATGAATCCAGGGGGCCGATTTGAACAAACTTGAATCAGATCCACCCCACAATGTTGCATACCAAATATCAAACGATTCTGCCTGCTGGATCTGGAGAAGAAGATTTTTTAAGAAATTTGCCTGAAATGCACTAAGTTCGAATTCGAGCTTCTATACTGAGCCCAAATATAAACCCAGGGGGCCGATTTTAACAAACTTGAATCAGATCCACCCCACAATGTTGCATACCAAATATCAAAAGATTCTGCCTGCTGGATCTGGAGAAGAAGATTTTTTAAGTAATTTGCCTGAAATGCACTAAGTTCGAATTCGAGCTTCTATACTGAGCCCAAATATAAACCCAGGGGGCCGATTTTAACAAACTTGAATCAGATCCACCCCACAATGTTGCATACCAAATATCAAAAGATTCTGCCTGCTGGATCTGGAGAAGAAGATTTTTTAAGAAATTTGCCTGAAATGCACTAAGTTCGAATTCGGGCTTCTATAGTGAGCCCAAATATGAATCCAGGGGGCCGATTTGAACAAACTTGAATCAGAACCACCCCACAATGTTGCATACCAAATATCAAACGATTCTGCCTGCTGGATCTGGAGAAGAAGATTTTTGGAGAAATTTGCCTGAAATGCACTAAGTTCGAATTCAAGCTTCTATAGTGCGCCCAAATATGAACTTAGGGAGCTGATTTGAACAAACTTGAATCAGATCCACCCCACAACATTGCATACCAAATATCAAAAGATTCTGCCTGCTGGATCTGGAGAAGAAGATTTTTTAATGTTTTTCCCATTGCCAACAATGTTAAAAAGTGCTGACTCAGCACTTTTTCAAAGTCCTGAAAAAAGTACCTTGTGATCAAACCGATAGAGATTTTTTTAACCATTCTATTCTACTGGATAAAAGTAAGCTTTATACAAAATAAGAATTCTCTGTTCCGTGTAGTTTTGGAGATATGGCAGTTTTAAGGTTTTTCCTATTTTAGCTCCCGAGGTTCCCACGGGGCAATGAGAAAATTTTTTTTTGCATCAATCAACTACTTATGACCCATTATCATCTCATATCAAATTTGGTTCAAATCGACCTCACGGTTCAGAAAATAGAAATTTTAGGCGTGGCCAAAATTTTTGCCCCTCCTGTAACGAAGGCAAATAATGCCCAAAAAACTTCTCTTGAACATAATTGATTCTACACCTCAAAAGGAAGCTGCATACCAAATATCAAGTCTCTGCTACTGCTGGTTCATGAGAAGAAGATTTTCAAAGATTTTGGTGCCCCTTGGGGGGGGTGGTCCCACCCAGGAGGAGGGGCAACTTCATTTGAACAAATCTGAATTGACATTAGGTAATAAACATTTACACAACATTTGAAAAAAATTGGGCCAGTCGTTTCTTCGGAGAAGTTGGTTTTGTAAAGTTTACGCCAGACGACGGACGCCAGACGGACTGAAAGCGATTAGTAAAGCTCACCTTGAGCTTTGCTCAGGTGAGCTAACTAGAAGATGGCACTTGAACAATTTTTTCTTGAATAACTTTAAATTTTCACTTTTGGCTTTCAAAACACAGCTGTTTTCAAATTTTTAAAAATATTTCTTCGCTGAAATTCTTTTTAAATCTCCTTTTTCCACTGCTCAATTTGTAAATTACGAAGATGGATGCAGCTGATTAATTAGGTAAAGGCTTTACCCTTTACCTACCATAACTGGCCAGTGCTACTCACAAAAACTGCATTTCAAATTTTAGTATTTTTCAATTCTATCCTCAGATACATGTCTTAGGATTCCTTATTGGAATGAGTTCACCAAATAAGAAGTCAAAAGCTATGTTTTGGAGGACAAAATTAAATTTTTTAATTATTCAAGATTTTTTTTGTAAGTGTTCATGTTAGGTAAAAAGCTAATAAATGAACCTCTCAACAGCAAAACTGAGTGGCACCACAACCAAACCAATTACAAAGCCACAAGCACCTTAACTTTGTGTCCAGAGGCCTGATGAGTAGTATACTACTCAAAGTTTGCTAAGCACCACATATTTGAGACATCATTGTGAAATTTTCTTGTGACACATTTGCGATATTTTTGGTGGATGTGATTGAGGAATGTATTGAGATGGTCCCCAGTGTTTACATTTGCTCTCTTGACAGGCAGACTTTTCGTGACAGTCAGGGAAAGCATGTACCCCTTGATTTCTATGATGTTTTCGTGTACTGTCTTCATGTACATGAGATGTGTAGGGTATTCAGTCTTCATTTCAATACAAACCCTTGTGATTTAATGATTGAATATGGCAAATGCAAAGGTAAGAAGACATTTGTCTGAAGCAGAAATGCGGCAGGCTGTAGGGATGGTGGAGCAAGGGGCTACCCATTGCCATGTTGGCGAAGCCCTTGGTGTGCACCATACTGTGATCACCAGAGACTGGGCAAGATTTTAGAAGTATGGCACACCAGTCAGATGACATGTGGTGGCAGAGACAGGGCAACATTTGCAGTTGAAGACCGGTTTTTGATCATTCAGGCCCGTAGGAACTGCTTTGACACAGCAACCCAGCTTCGCAGTGACCTTCAGAAGAATGCATCCGGGGTAAATGTTTCGACGCAGACTATCTGGGCAAGGTTGCATGAAGGTGGTCTCCGATAGAGAAGACCATGTATTCGCATTCCACTGTCCCAGAACCACCATCAGGCATGATATGAATGGGCCATGGATCACGTTGGATGTACCAGAGAAGACTGACGACCTGTCCTTTTTACAGATGAGTCAACGTACTGCCTGGACAACACAGATAGGCATTCTAGGGTATGGAGAAGACCAGGAGAGCAATTCCATGCAGCCAACATTGCTGAGAACGACCGCTATGGTGGAGGGCCAATAATGGTCTGTGGCGGCATCAGCTGGGATGGACGTACAGAGCTCTGTGTCCTTGACCGTGGTACATTGACTGCACAACGGTATATTGATGAGATCATGGATGCCCACGTCAGATTGTAGGCAGGTGCAGTGGGAGATAGATTCATTCTGATGGACGATAATGCCCGTCCTGATGTTGCCCATGCTGTCCGGGAGTACCGACAGAGGGAGGGGATTGAGTGTAAGGACTGGCCAGCAAGATCCCCTGACCTCAATCCATTCGAACATGTCTGGAATGAGTTGCAGCTTGCAATTTCAGTCCGTCCAGTCCAACCAAGAAGTGTCCAGGAGCTTGGTGCCATGCTGGTCCAAGAATGGAACAACATTCCACAAAGTACCAACTGGAACCTGATTGGGGCATGAGAAGGCATTGTTAAGCTGTAATTAACAATAATGGGTCTCATACTCGATATTGAACCCAAATCAGTTTGTTCTGTCAACTTTTGGCAAATTTGATAAATTTCCTCTTTTACCAATAATATCCATTTTCCATGGTTATCATATTCAAAAGCTAAAAAATAATGTTAAGCACAAACATAATCTCAATTTCTGTGCTTAAATCATTAAAGATATAATTAAATATAAAATATATACACTTTTCATAACAATATTTCAACTAAAACGTAAAACAGGTAGTTGGATATACTTGGTGCTTAGCAAACTTTGAGTAGTATATTTTGAGAGACTGTCCATCCCATGTGTGACAGTATATTGTATCACATGACAGTATTTTATCAGCAACAACTTCAGGTATGTTGGTTCCCTTCTAGAATTGGTTATAGTTCCGAAGTAAGTAGAAAAATTGCAGGATTCTTTGTGACTTACAACAGCTGCAAGAAATGTGGATGTAATCTTGACTTAAGCATTTACAAAGCAATCTTAGGAAACCTAGTTTCATCACACTGCAGAGGAAAAAAATTCTCGACATTCAAACAGTTTTCAAGTACATCTCAGGACCATGTCTATTATTTATTCACGATTTTGTATGCATTCCAGTTATTTATTTCTTTATTGGGGTTTAATGACACTTTTAACAGCCAAGGTAGATTGTGTCAGACAGTTCTGCCGGTGGAGGAAGCTGCAGCAGTGACCAGCCTCGGAGTGAATTTTGGAGAAGTGGGTGCTCTTCAGGGAGAAGTGAAATTTCTAAAGAAAGAAATGCTGAGAAGAGAATTTAATTTAAATTTAAAAATTCATCAACAGACCTGTCAAACACTAAAAATCAAGTTAGTGAGATTGAAAGGTGGAGCCATGGGGTACCTAGGGAGCCCAACCCCCTACCCCCCCCCCCCCCTCTACCCAACAAAAAACTAGAGGTACTGTGAGCAAACTCACAAAGTGATACCCCCCGCGCCTGAAAATGTTAGATTATCTCCCCTTGAAAATGTCAGAACGGAATTATATTGCTTCATGCACATCTTCATATGGAGTTCTTCCATTGTGTAAAATTTCATGAAAATTTTTCAAACGGTTTAGGAGGAGTTGCACTTACAAGGATGGACAGATGGTATAAGTTAGATTATCTCCCCTTGGAAATGTCAGAACGGAATTATATTGCTTCATGCACATCTTCATATGGAGTTCTTCCAATGAGTAAAGTTTCATGAAAATTCTTCAACCGGTTTAGGAGGAGTTGCGCTTACAAGGACGGACAGACGGTATAAGTTAGATTATCTCCCCTTGGAAATGTCAGAACGGAATTATATTGCTTCATGCACATCTTCATATGGAGTTCTTCCAATGTGTAAAGTTTCATGAAAATTCTTCACACGGTTTAGGAGGAGTTGCGCTTACAAGGATTGACAGACAGACAGACGGACGGACAGGATGATTCCTATATAACCCCCCCCCCCCCCCCCCCCCCCCCAAACTTTGTTTGTGGGGGGGGGGGGGGTATAAAAATCCCATTTGCTCCTCCCACCCCCAAATTTGAAAATAATTTTTTTTATGATTTACTGCCCTCAGTATTTGTCCCGAGATTCCATCCCACTCCTCTTCACTAGCATGGTCACCCTGATTTTAGATCATGGCTCTGCAACAAGTGGGATCTGCCTTGTTCTGAAAAATTTGACAAGAAAAGCAATATTTTAGCAATATAAAATATTTTTTACCATGGTTTTGAAGGACAAGCAGAGTTAGTAGCGGTTGAAGGCAAGTGCACCATTACCCTTCAGTATACTTTTTAGACAGTGCCACCGTTCCTCCACTGAGGACATAGTGCAGTTACCACTGGTCAGGTAAATTGTCAAACTTTGGATTTAAAGTCCAATGCTCTAACCACTAAGCCACCATGCTCCCACTCATTCCCGTTAATCCTTTCCCCTATAACAAATCCACTCAGTGCTATTAACAAAAATCACCATTCAATTTTCATTATTTTTTTATCTCAAAAACATAGTTTATGACTTCTCATTGGAATAAGCTTGTTCCAATAAGGGGTCATAAGCCATGTTTTTTGATGCAAAAAAATGAAAAAATGTAGTTATTAAAGAATTTTGTTTGCAAGTGTCGTCTGCCTTTCATGTCAGGTTCATGTTAGGTAAAGGGTTAACAATTCTTATAATGCTTACTAAAACAAATAATATCTGCACGCGAAATTGATCCTTGAAAAGTTCTCTGTTTCCCAAGGATCTCTGTCAGCTGCAGGGAATTTTTATTTTTTAGTAGATGAAAAAGTCATTTACACAATAAAAAAAATTTATTAGAATACATTTTGACCAAAGTGAGCCGAAGAAAGTCCAATTTTCAAGTACTTTCAAGGGCCTTGAATTTCAGTTTTTTAAAATTCAAGTACTTCAACCAGGTTAGTGCTAAAAGCACCTATTATGACTCTACAGAAAAATGATAAATTTAAAATAAATTGTATATTTTTTATACTTATCAATGGCCCAGACTAAGCTGGTGCAAACTCAATATAATTCAGGGCCAAACACAAATTTTGAAGCCCCCAATCCACAAAATTTGCATACAAAACCAAAAAATTCAAGTCCTATCTGGTCCTCCATACTTTTGTTAACTGCGCATGCGCAGTAACCAGGAAGATAATGAAATTGGTGCCAAGCATCACTATTTCTATAGTGCCTGCTAAATGTTATAATCAGTGGGGAGGTTTGAGTGCCCACTCATGGGAGGGCCATCCCCGTCTGGGCCATTGGAAAGTATAATGAAAGTGTAAATGACACTGTAGCTCAACTTGTTTGAGACATGTACATGTATAGTATGTGACACAGCAATGACAAACATCTAGGTAATGACCTGATAACAAAGGTACATGTAAAGTATTGTAACGATCTGTACATAAATGCTGACCGTAGCCTGTAACAAATGTGTAGGTAAAGTATTGTAAATGTGGGCGACAGTTAGATGCTAAACTAGAAAAGAAATCTTTGAGTCCCAGAGTGGGTCTGACTGAACCCAAAAATATTTGTTCTCATAGCACAGTGATAACAAAGGCACCCAAAAACACTCGTTCCTGTCACAAGGTGATAACGAAGGTACCCCAAGAAGTTTCGTGAAGATCAGTTCATAAATCAGACTCGAGCCCAAGCCGTATTGACATGTGCACTTACTGTGTATAAGTAGCACTGAACAAATCAAAGTTCATCTAATTTGCATAATTTCTACACGAGGAAAAAACCTGTATTATATGCGATGTACTCCATGTTACTAAACATTCCTACAAAAACGTATTCAAATCAGAACTTTTATACAGAAGTTGTGTACAAAAACTGATTGCACTAATTTTGGTACAAAAAGGTTGCTGGTGGCCATCTTGAATTTTGGACCACACCCAAAAACACTTGTTCTCGTCCCACGGTGATAACAAAGGTACCCAAGAAGTTTCGTAAAGATTGGTTAAAAAATACGGCCTCTAGCCTGAGCCGTATAGAAGTTGTGTACAAAAAACTGATTGGACCTAATTTCGGTACAAAATGGCCACTGGCAGCCATCTTGAATTTTGGACCGCACCCAGAAACACTCATTCTCATCCCAAGGTGATAACAAAGGTACCCAAGAAGCTTCGTGAAGATCGGTTCATAAATACAGACTCTAGCCCAAGCAGAATTGACATGTGCACTTACTGTGTATAAGTAGCACTGAATAAATCAAGGTTCATCTTATTTGCATAATTTTTGCACGAGAAAAAAACCTGTATTATATGTGATATATTCCATGTTACTAAACATTCATACAGAAATTTATTCAAGTCAGAACTTTCATACAAAAGTTCTGTACAAAAAAATGATTGCACCAATTTTGTTACAAAATGGCCGCCGGCAGCCATCTTGAATTTTGGACTGCACCCCAAAACACTCGTTCTCATCCCAAGGTGATAACAAAGGTGTCCAAGAAGTTTCGTAAAGATCGGTTCATAAATATGGCCTCTAGCCCGAGCCGTATTAGCATTTTCAGTTACAGTGCTGAAAGTAACATTAAATAAATAGATCAAAGTTAGTCTAATTTGCATAATTTACACACGAGAAAAAAACCTGTATTATATGTGTGATGTATCCCATGGTACTAAACATTCACACAGAAAATTATTCAAATCAGCACTTTCATATGGAAGTTCTGCGCAAAAATCTGATTGCACCTAATTTTGTACAAAATAACCGCTAGCTGCCATCTTGAATTTCAGACCGGACCCCAAAACACTTGTTCTCGTCCAACGGTGATAACAAAGTGACCCAAGAAATTTCGTAAAGATCGGTTCATAAATACGGCCTCTAGCCCGAGCCGTATTGGCATTTGCACTTACAGTGCTGAAAGTAACACTAAATAAATCAAAGTTAGTCTAATTTGCATAATTTACACACGAGAAAAAAACCCGTATTATATGTGATGTATCCCATGGTACTAAACATTCATACAAAAAAATTATTCAAATCGGAGCTTTCATATGGAAGTTCTGCACAAAAATCTGATTGCACCTAATTTTGGTACAAAATGGCTACCAGCGGTGGTCTTAAATTTAGGACCAGACCCCAAAACACTCGTTCTCGTCTCATGGTGATAACAAAGGTACCCAAGAAGTTTCGTAAAGATCAGTTCATAAATACGGCCTCTAGTCCGAGCCGTGTGTGCAGCGCGACAGATGGACAGGCGTACGACGGACAACGGGCCATGGCAATACCTCAATTTTGGCTTCGCCAAAGTTGAGCTAAAAAATATACAAATTACTTTAAATTTATCATATTTTTATACTAATAACAATGATCCAGACTTAGCTGAATAGTAAAAAGGCGGGAGGGCCTAGAACTTAGAGGAAAATCCAATCTTTCAATTACTTTGATAAAGAATTGCTCCTACAGGAGAATAGGAGAAGACAGAGTAATTACATATGTCCTTCTCTTATAAAAAAAGAGAATGACATAACACCAACCATGTAATTGAGAATCACATTATTACATAATTTCTTCATTTAATGCCAGCATAACCCCTTATGCTAATTCGGTGAAGGAAACCAATATATAAAGCTAGTCCAGAGAATGAGCCACTTTATACTCATTTAAAAGTGTCCGAGGATTGTATAGAAACGCTCGTTTGACACGTGACATATACAAATGCTTCACAGTGAGCTACACTTTAAAATCAGTACATAAATGAGACATAGTCATTGCTTCTCACCAAGCTACTCATTAAAACCAGCCAGCACTGATGATGGACTACCGTCTCTGGGGGAGGTATTTCCTTGCTTTTCACTATAAAGCCAGATAACATAAGAGAATAACCGCCCCCCCCCCCCCCCCTTCCCCCTGTTCTGAAGGACAATTCCACAGAACGAAGAGGGTAGCGGAACGGCGTCAGTGCTCGAGCAGATTGCCTAAGACATCCTCAAGATGTAAGATTAATGGACGACATTCTGAGCAACAGAAAGAGGATCTAAAGATCTAAGGTCACCAGAGACAGACTCTAAATTTCTCAGGTAAAACTTGGTAAATGAAGAGGGCTGTGTCCAGTATGGAGCCTTCATAAGATCAGTAATGGCTATACTGTTAGAATAAGCCCAAGAAGAAGACAGTGCTCTAACCTCATGCGCTGAAATCTTGTTGACAGAACGTTGATCCGAAGATAGACTTTCATAGGTAATACGTATTGCCAGCTGAATCCATCTAGCGATAGAATGAACAGATATATCCTTTCTGTTAGGAATCAGAGAAAGAAAGAATGTTTTTCTTCCCTTTCTAATAAAACTTGATCGACGTTTATAAATGCGCATTGCTCTAACTGGACAGAGCAAAGGTCTACGGTTGTCCGAGGACGGTAAAGCCTTAATGATAACAGGCTCCGGCCGCTTATCCAGAATCTGATTCTTAGCCAAGAATCCCACTTCCGTTGTGAGGGTAACAGAATTACCCACACTACGGTAATGAGAATCATCAACAGATAATGCATGAAGTTCACTCACTCTTCTGGCAGACGCAAAGGCTAAGAGAAAGGCCGTTTTATAGGTCAAGAATTTGAACTCTACATCATCTAGAGGCTCAAACGGAGCTTCTTGAAGCTTCAACAGAACCCAAGCTAAATTCCATTTAGGAATTAATCTGAGGGTTCTAGGTCTATTAATACAGAAATTTCTAACTAGCTTGGATAAAGAAGAATCTGATCCAATAGCCAAGTTATCATGATGAGCATAAGTGTCTGATAACATAGACCTATAGCCCTAAATTTCGACGGGCTGCAAGTTTAATATGTCAAACAAGCAGACCAGGAAATTGGCAATTTGAGGAATGGACGGATCGTAAATGTCTACAGACTGGTCTGTACACCAACGGAAGAAAACCGTCCACTTCGCTGCATAATTCAATGAAGAGGAGGCCCTCCTGCAGTTAGAAATTGCATCCACTGCTCGTCCTGTACAATGTTTTCCGTGCAAGAAGGACTGCACAACGGAAATACGTGAAGGTTGAGACCTTCCGGATTGTGATGCAGTCCGCGGGACTTCCCCTGATATAGAAGGTCCTTTCGAGGAGGAAGCTTCCGGGGAATGTCCCATAACAGACACCTGAGAAGGCTGATCCAAGGTTTCTGTGACGACAGAGGTGCTACTAGCAGGATTTTGCAGTGAGACTGTTTGATTTTTAACAGAATCTGTTGAATCAACGGAGTAGGAGGATATGCATATCCTATCATTCCGTCCCATGAGATCGAAAGAGCGTCTACTGCATACGCTCGATGGTCTGGTCATGGCGACACAAACATCGGTAACTGATTGTGTGTCGCAAAAAGATCTATCATGGGACGATCCCACTGGTAGCAGATCTGACTGAATACTCGCTTGTTGAGAGTCCACTTCGATGGTAACAGGCCACCTTTTTGAGAGAGGGAGTCTGCTAGTACGTTCAGATGACCTGGTATATGACGGACTGAGAGATGAACATGATGACTCAGGGCGAATAGGAGAATCTTCTCTATTAATTCGCATAACAGAATCAAATTAGTGCCTCCCTGGTTCCTGAGATAAGCCACTACCGTCGAGTTGTCTGACAGAATCTGAACATGGACGTTCTCTATTTGAGCTATCCAATGTTGTAAATCTGGCAGATAGACATCATCTCCTTGATGTTTTAGTGCTTCCCTAAGAACCGAGGGTCCCAAAGACCCTGACACTTCATGTCTGCTGGACTTAGGGATGCACCAGAGCCCGTCTGACTCGCATCCATCATATGACATTACCAAGCTCATTATTCGAGTGAAAACCCAAGGAGTCAGATTCAGACCGAAGCACATCGCTCTGAACTGATAAACCTCTCCTTGTACGGCATAACACAGGTACTTTCTGAATGCCGGATGTACCATGACATGAAAGTATGCATCCTTTAGATCTATGCTTGCCGCATCGTCGTCCACTTGAATGCTCGCTCTTACTGACCGAATGGGTTCCATATATTACTTTGGAGCTATGATTAATTTGTTTATCCAGCTCAAGTCTATTACCGGTCGGAACGAGCCATCTGGGTTCGGTACGAGGAACAGGTGACTGTAAAAACCTGGAGAATTTTGATTCTCAATTGCTTTCTTTGATACGAGAGTCTGTACCTCCGCAAGGAGAGACTCTCTTTTGGAAGAATTCACCAGAAGATTTGTCCAACGCAAACTTCTTGTAAGTGGGAGTTTTGCTCGGAATGTTAGCCGTAGGCCTGCCGAGAATACATTTCTCACCCACTGATCTTCCGGAATTTCCATCTAGTTTTTCGCGAAGTTTGATAACCTTCCACCAACTGGAAAGCAACAGAGGTCTAGACCATCACCTGTATGACTTGCGAGGCTTTTGCATGGAGAAACTACATCTTCCCCGCAAAGAACCTCGTCCCGTCGGCCTAGGGGTGTCTGACTTAGAGTCATGATACGACTTGCGCCCCTTTCCCGAGTTGCTATACTGATGACCTCCGGAGTAACTGTAAAAGGGTTTGTTAAACCCTCGCGAGGAGCTCCCTTTCGATGATTGGGAACTGTAACGACCTCGCCTACTCTGGCCAGCTGTGCATGTTGTTAAGAAGCAGATCTCAGTAGCAGTGCACTGAAAGCTTTTTTGGTACCTTGTTCATAGACTAAGGAAAGCTTGCCGTCAAACAGTGTGTGTCTAGAGACTGGAGAGACTCGGAGAGAGCTTTTCATCCTGTCATCAATAATTGATGACGACACAAGGTCTTCATCACATCTAACCATCTCCAAATTTGCCATTGAAAGGGTGGAGTGGTACGTGGTATACATGACTGCCCTGGAAAGAACTCTTAGCGAGGAACTAACATCCTCAAATTCTTTTCCATTTAGATGCTGCGCCAGTGATGTGGTCTGCGTAAGACATAGCGTCCATAATCGCTCTATTAGATAAAATAAAAGATTCCATCACATCCGAGTGTAAATTGAATGATATAGGCAGGGATATATCCAAATCTGCAGCCTGCTTATCCAGGCACTGAGAAGCTCTCTGAACATCTTCTCCAACCGTTTTAAAATAACGTGATCCAGGAAACGGTATACTGATTGAAGATGCAGATAAGAAACTGCCTTTCTTATTTGAACTTGCTAGGTTGAAATTGGTGTCAGTAATGCGGCCAAAGGCCTCCGACACCTGACAAGATTGTACCGAGAAGGAAAGAACATCATTCTTTCCTTTGCATGATATCTCTGTCTAGAGACGACAGCAGTTTCTGACTAGCAGACACAGCTTGCTGATCAGGTGGTACAAGGTCAGGATAGTGTTGATGAATGAAATCCATCGCAACCATATGTTGTTCCGAAAGGGAAGGGTAATCCTCCTCCTTCTCCCTTTCACCATCCGACTGATTCTGCTGAGAATTTCAGTCGACAGCATCTGAATGTACAGATGAACATACCGACCCAGCAACGTCCAACAGCTCATGACCGGAATCTGTGGAAGGCAGCGATTGCACTTGCTGGGATGCTGCGATGAGCTGCACAATTTGCGACAACAAGTCCGTTACAGAGGCTTGAGGAGAAGCAGTCTTCTGGGGTTTTTTTCCGCTTGCTGCTCCTGGGAGGGAGATCCAGACGAAGATCTCTTCTCCGAATGTCCCAATGAATGAAGCATCGGATCACTAGCTACAGGATGGGCCGACTCCACGGGCGAAGACTGGGTAGTCTTCGTGGGGCTGCCTGGATATCCGAAGTCGGGTGTGCGGTCGTGTGTGCTTATCTGAACTTGAGGAATAAGCTGTAACTGTAGCCGACCCAGCTGCAGTTTAGACAGAGCGTCCCGAGCAGCAAGTGTGGACGTTAGCTCCGACTCAGGCAAGTTTCTCAAAACAACAATTGGCCCCAAATGCTGCTGGGTTAGAGAAGGCTCTCCCGTTCACGATCAATCAGACCTCGCCGAGCTTCCCGAAGAGAAACTTGCAGGCTTCTTCCCTATTGCCGTCATCACTGGGTGAGCTTTAGTTTTTGAGGTGCTCACTCTACCCAATTCTACACTTCCTTCGACCGCAACGGACCCGGTGTTACGGCTCCCACTATCGGGTTGGCTGCTTCACTGGTCGAACTGGCTGCTGGAATAAGAGGCCTTATTCCTTGTTTAATATTCAGGAGCACCTTAGCAGCCAGTTCTGTTTGCTCATCAGAGTGTGACGACGGCAGCACACTTTGGATGGGTGTTGCAATACCATCACCATATTATTGTTCCTCTGAAAAAGAAACTGAAAAACTTGAATTATCCTGCGGTGACAGCTCCGGCATAGGAACTTCACCGCCAACGACGTACTGCGACACCCGTCTCCAACATCTGTCATCCCGATGTACACAAGTAGGACAAGAATCAGTAGGAGTGCATCGACTACAGGCAAGACAACAAGCATGTAAATCTGAGGAATACTTCCTCACCTTGCATTTAGAGCAGTAAGCTTTCATAATTAATTACAATCCCAAACAGAGTCGATAGCACTCCTACAAATTCAACATAAAAATACATGATAAGGACACATGAATATAGCAATCAAATTAATTTCGAAACAATTATAAAAAAAGTTTTCGAAAAATTTTTGGAACATCATGCGCCCAAGGGCATCCCGATAGAACCTAAGTGTGGACAAACGCCAATATTTTTTTAGTTACACTACCGGAATCATAATCAATGTATCCTACAATAATTCTAAAGTATTATTAATACTAAATATTACATGTTAAGGGTGTTGGCAAATGTAAACAACATCAATATAAAATACCGGAAACAAGCCAACAGGCACACAAAAAGGCCCAAAGTCAGTAACCGATTTAAATGCAAAGCTAGATCTTCATGCGAAGAAAAAACGATACATCAGATAGAAGATGCAAGACCAAAACGACCCAACACACCTAGGGTGAGGACGTAGCCATGGGGATAAACAGAATAAACATTCTGTAAGACAAGTTAAACTCCCAAGAAATTTGATAAAAAATTTCAATAAAAACAGCCCAAAAGCTTAGGAGTTTAACAGGAGGGTTCATGGAAGAATAGGGAAGGAGCACTTAATGAACAGTAGGTAAATCATTAGCAAGAATGATGACGTCAGGTGCATGTCCCAAAAATGGGAAACATGAAATAATTTTTATAAATATTGTAAAGTTACAGCATTGAACGTCTCAAACCACCGTTGTTCACTTCCATCATCCATTTATAGCCTTGAATCCACCAATTCTTTCATTGATTTGAGTCTGGCATCCTCAAAAAATAGTCCAGGCGCAATATGGTTTGACCCGGAAAAAATTGCGGACAAGCTGACTTCGGTGTCATTCGACGCAGAATTTATCTGGGAACAACATATCCAAAATCCGCAAAAATCCGCTTTGGGGAAATTTTTCATGCAAGATGGCCACAAGGCGGAGTTTCATAGAAAAAATAAATCTTTAGTGGCATCAATTTCTCAACAGTCTAGATATTTTGTGTGAGATCTGGAGAAGTTTTGTGCGTCATTCGTACTTTAAGCATGAATGCCAATCCTATAAAGCGGAAAAATGAATGAGAAAATTCACAATTGTTAGGGAAATGGCCCCAAAATACCATTTTCTTCAATTTTCACACCCATACGAAGTTGAGTCTGAATAGAACAGAAAAAATGAGCTTTAATTCTGCTGCCGATGTTTTTCATAACTCCCGAGATGGCAAAGAAGGATATCGATCAACTTTCTTCGCAATGATTAAATCCCGAGATAAGATCTGACCGAAATCATGCCGGTGTTCCTCAAGGCACTCTGCTGTCACCAGTTTCATCACCAATCTCAACCGGCTCGGAGTTCTCCCCTCGACAGTCTCCACAAGCAGAGACACATTTGATTGTGTTCTTTCTACAAGAGCATATATTCGTTCCGCAGGGGTGTTTGGAGGGCATTTTGCATTTGCAACGTATACATTTCAGGAGAGCTTCAGGCGCTGCATCCAGGTCAATCATCATGAGTATCAACTCATTTTCGAGAATTTCCCAGCCCCATTTCTGAGGATCTAGGATATCAATTGCTTCCATTCCACCGTTTGTTGGTGGACTTGCAGGCTGTGAAAGTATGCCGCACATTCAGTTGGAGGTAGTTTCTGTTTTTGATTCCTGTCTTGCTGGAAGTGACCAATGTCATGAACTTTGAGTATCTCAAGCCATTCACTGTGTCTGACTGCTTGCCAGAGTACGGCATTATAAACAGTTCAGTGCCGATTCTTCCAATGTCTGCTTGAGATACGGCACTGCCGTGCATTGTTGCTGATATCTCCCTGACTTTTCTAACCTCTTGAGAAGCTGTGTTTTCCCATGGCCAAACGTTGCCGAAGTAACATCACACCCACTCCATGCATGTATGAACAGGAAGTGTCGCCTAGTTGTTTCTCCGATCTTCGCTATTATATCTGCGATCTTCCATGCCTCCCCACCCCTATGTGACTTCCGTGCTTCTGATTGGAAATAAACATCAGCCGAAGTATGATTCCAATGGTGAACGGATAGCACTAGTAATCAGTATCATCTGTGGCAATGACAACTGAATTCCCTTGAGATGAAAGTTTGATGGGCTACTTCCAAGTAGGTAGCCTTCGCCCTTCCATTTGACTCTGTGGAAGAGAGCACCTCCATCAAGCACGTACATGGAATCAGATGGCGGCTTCAAAAGTGCTACTTAATCTGTTATTGCAGCTGCTAGGTCTACCTTGTTTGCTTTTCTGAGAGACGTCTTCGAAGAGGGCTGTTGGCATCACAGTCAGTTCATACTCGAAGAACTGTGCCACGTCGCGCTCCCTCTGAGCAATAGCTATCAATCGAGTGAACAGAGCTGATGGGTCTATTGATACCCTCTGGTTATCCAACTTCACCCGGGGTTCAAATGGTCTAAAGTGTGAATTTGATCACTCCTTTTGGTGGAGGTATGAGAAACAACAACATTGTCTAGTTTAGAGTGTATCTCTGCTCCTACCATCACCCAAGGAAGATGACAATCTGGAGGACAGGGAGCGCAATCTTTCATTCTCATCGAAAGGATCATACAAGTCAAGCCACTCTAGTATTTTCATCATGTTGGTGTTGTCTCATTTACGACGAGATGTGCCCATGTCTACATGTTGTTCACTGGTACTGAGTTTCATGTCAATCAGCGTTGTCATAGCTTTGTGTATTTCAGTGCATTTATGCATGGTGTAAATCCACTCCTGACGCACTGATTTGGTCACCCCACGACCTAGCATTAGTCCACATCAACTTTTAATTTGGCACATGAGGACTTGTTCAATCACAAGGTCACTGGAAAGGCCTGCCCAAACCCTGGAACTCTGACGTATAGCATGGAAACCATCAAAGAAGAACCTATCATACAACCACAGATGTTTCTCAAGCATCATTTGCAGATACAACCTGCAACTCTTAGCGTAGTGTACATGTCCCGTGGCAGCGAAGAGGTTCAACATATAACTGACAGCAATAAGGTGGAGATTCCAATCGCCAAGGCGCTCACCTCTGATGAACATTTTCAGTGTCTGGACATATTCTTGATATTGTATCCATGGCTTAGCAGTGTGCGATTGTTCAGCTAGTTTGGCTTTGTACTCGTCGAGGCAAGTGTTTACCCTTACGAGAGCTGCTGAGTTTGCAACACCGCAAAGAGCTATCGAGCTGTCCAACAACTCCTAGACACTATCTAAATCTTCCCTGTTGATAGATTTCTGTCCACTCCTGACGCTACATGAACTCCTCTGTGCGGCATCAGGTTCAGCCATTTCTGAGCTAGTAAGGGCATTTAACAGCTTGTTCGTTAGCGCAGCTTCGACCAGAAAATGTCCCCGCATTGCCCTCGACACTGCTTTGCCAGTTAACAGCGAACCCACTGCGAGGGGACCATAGACTTCCTGTAAGACCTCCTCCAGGCCAGATCCAGCCATCACTGACCCGATACTCCCGAGAAAACTCATGATTGTGTGGAAACCACCTAACCGACAAACGATGTTCATTGATTGAGAAGTTATTATCTCAGTGGCCTTCAACCACAACGGCTGGTCAAATGTGACACACGGAGAAGGGATGTTCATGCATGCAGCTTGGTCCGAGATGAAGTTCAATGTAGAGAAAATGCATGTGCTATCTGATGGAGTAAAATCAATTATAGGGAGGAAGAGTACCTCTGATTTTGTTGGGTTCCGTGAACACTCCATTGAATGAGCAAGTTTCATGAAGCCGGATCAATTGGGTACAGTGTTATCTTCTGCTTTTGAAAGCCACCCACAATGCCATAGATCCATCTCTATCCCAATCCCGAATAGGGTAGGTGTTATGACTGATCTTGGCCTTGCCGACAGGACTATAGAATGGACTATGCTGTTCCGTTTGACATCAGATGGAATCAAACATTGGAGAAATGACTATAGGTAAGCGGGGATCCAGGTTCTGCCATGCGGAATGTCCTTGATATCATCGGGTGTGGGGATAAGATTCTGTATTAAACTCCATCTCTCTCAGCTGCTCTTTGATCATCTTTGCTGCAGTTACAATAATTCTTTCGGCTTTGTCACTCATACTCTCTTTCTTATCGGCATACCATTTGTTATTGATCATATATTCCGCCATGTTGCGGAAACATACGACAATGTCGTGACCCTGTACTCCAGTGAAGAAGATAAAATCTCCATACCGCTCTTCTAGTTTCTGCTTCAGCCTTTTTCTAGTGTATACGGCTGATTCACCGGCGATTTCTTCCATTCTAGAATGAAACTCAGACAAAGTGTACAATTCTGCATCAGATTCTGATTCTAGTTGCACATGCACTCAAATACTCCATGTCATGATCAGATTTCCGCCCAGCTGGTATGTTCTCCGGTGCCAACTCCCTATTGTCAAGAAATCTTGAATGGCAACGAGCATGATAGACAGCTTCAGCGGCCACCAGATCTATGCAACTCAACAAACAAGCTCTAACTTCTGATGCTAAACTGTCCCCTCCCTCTCAGTTCGCAATGCTCAAGGAGTTTATTACTGCATAGGGAATGTTTCGACAGTTCTGACAACTTTAGTCCTGTCAGGGTGGCGTAGATCAATTACCACCGATTGGCCACAGAAGAGGCAGTCACTGTTGAAGTCAAATGCCGGCAAAGTAGATCTCACTTTCTTGGCCAACGGAGGCTCAGTTTCGGGAGTGCTTCTAACAGCAGGTCGTTTTGCATCAGTGAAATCTCTGCGACAATCTGCATGAACCAAAACTACCCCCACAGGCTCCTGTTGTAGCTTGTCCATAAAGTATGTCTTCAGGTCTGGCCTTGCCCTCATATTGCAGAATTTGAGCAGCGTGTGGATACCCTTTTTGGAGACTTTCACTGATTCAACTTCATCAAAACCAATCTGGCATATAACATAGAAGTCCTCTCGGAAACAATGAACTCCAACACCAATGGAATGCCCAGAAGAAGCCATTTCAAATCACAACATGGGTTAGGTTATGTGGACAAGGAAATATAGACTTCAGTAACAAAAACCAAACAAATTATATGAGAACAACAAAGCTTGAATCACAGTGCAAATATACCGAATTGAAAAGAAATACAAGAGGACAGAGATATAGAAAACAAGCAAACCAACAAGTAAATGTGACAAACGAATGCCTCCTGTGTATGTTAGCACCGCTAGGTTTCAACAGGAGACAAAGAAATGAAAGTGTCAATGACACTGTAGCTCAACTTGTCAAGACATGTACATGTATAGTATGTGACACAGCAATGACAAACATCTAGGTAATGACCTGATAACAAAGGTACATATAAAGTATTGTAACGGCCTGTACATAAATACTGACTGTAGCCTGTAACAAATGTATAGGTAAAGTATTGTAAAGGTGGATGACAGTCAGATGCTAAACTAGAAAAGAAATCTTTGAGTCCCAGAGTGGGTCTGACTGAACCCCAAAATATTTGTTCTCATAGCACAATGATAACAAAACCACCCCAAAACACACTCATTCCTGTCCCAAGGTGAAAACAAAGGTATCCAAGAAGTTTCGTGAAGATCAGTTCATAAATACGAGCTGTATAGAAGTTGTGACAAAAAACTGATTGGACCTAATTTCGGTACAAAATGGTCACTGGCAGCCATCTTGAATTTTGGACCACACTCAGAAACACTCGTTCTTGTCCCAAGGTGATAACAAAGGTACCCAAGAAGTTTCGTAAAGATCGGTTGATAAATACAGCCTCTAGCCCGAGCCGTATTGACATGTGAACTTACAGTGTAAAAGTAGCAATAAATAAATCAAAATTAATCTAATTTGCATAATTTCTGCACGAGAAAAAAACCCGTACTGTATGTGATGTATTCCATTTTACTAAACATTCATACAAAAATTTATTCAAATCAGAACTTTCATACAGAAGTTCTGTACAAAAGACTGATTGCACTAATTTTGGTACAAAATGACTGCTGGCGGCCATGTTGAATTTCGGACCACACCCAAAAACACCCATTCTCATCCAACGGTGATAACAAAAGTACCCAAGATGTTTCGTAAAGATCGGTTCATAAATACGGCCTCTAGCCTGAGACGTATAGAAGTTGTGTATAAATGAAAGTGTCAATGACACAGTAGCTTAACTTGTGTGTTGTGTTTGATGAAAAGGATAATGTTCAATGTTTATGAAAGGATTATGAAATAAGACAAGAATTGTGATAATTGGGAATATGTTCATTTCTGTTCCCTGTATGCTATGTTTATGATAAAAATAACATGAGGTGTACATTGTACTAAAGAGGTGAGGGGTGGGTTAATATGACCTCACAGTTAATGTATGTGGCCCTCACAGTTAAAGTATATCAACAAAAGTTACCAAGTTACAGTGAAATTATTCCAAAACGAGTCATCCTATCAAGTTACATTGAAATCCCTTCATAAATATGGCCTGTAGACTGTGCTAAAGGTTTTCGGGCTTCGGGCCCCTGTAGCCAGCAGTTTCCCAAATGTGTCCAAAGGGGACGTTCTCATCTAGACATTATATGAAGTCAACCTACCAAGTTACAATGAAATCCCTTAATAAATATGACCTGTAGACTGTGCTAAAGGTTTTTGGGCTTTGGGCTCTGGCAGCCATCATGGTTGAATGATTGCAACCAAAAGGGGACATTCTCATCTGGGCATCATCTGGAGTGATCCTACAAAGTTACAATGAAATCCCTTCATAAATATGACCTGTAGACTGTGCTCAAGGTTTTCGGGCTTCAGGCCCCTGAAGCCGTCACAGTTGACCAATCACGACCAAAAGGGGATGTCATCATCTAGGCATTATATGTAGTCAAACTTACGGGTTACAATGAAGTCCTTCCATAAATATGACCAATAGACTATGCTAAAGGTTTTGGGGTTTTGGGTTCGGGCAGCCATCAAGGCTGAATGATCGCGACCAAAAGGGGACATTCTCATCTAGACATTATTTAGAGTCATCCTACCAAGGTACAATGAAATCCCTTCATAAATATCACCTGTAGACTGTGCTAAAGATTTTCGGGCTTTGGGCCCCTGTAGCCAACACAATTGCCTAATGGTGTCCAAAAGGGGCTGTTCTCATCTGGACATTATATGAAGTCAACCTACCAAGTTACAATGAAATCCCTTCATAATATGATCTGAAGACTGTGCTAAAGGTTTTCGGGCTTCAGGCTCAGGCAGCCATCATGGTTGAATGATCGCAACCAAAGGGGACAATCTCATCTGGGCATCATCTGGAGTGATCCTGCGAAGTTACAATGAAATCCCTTCATAAATATGACCTGTATACTGTGCTCAAGGTTTTTGGGCTTTGGGCACCTGTAGCCATCACACTGACCAATCACAACCAAAAGGGGATGTCATCATCTAGGCATTATATGGAGTCAACCTAACAGGTTACAATGAAATCCTTCCATAAATATGACCTTTTACCTATGCTAAAGATTTTTGGGCTTGGGCATCCATCAAGGCTGAATGATCACGATCAAAATGGGACGTTCTCATCTAGACATTATTTGGAGTCATCCTACCAAGTTACATTGAAATCCCCTCATAAATATGACCTGTAGACTGTGCTAAAGGTTTTCGGGCTTCGGGCACCTTTAGCCGTCACACTTGCCCAATCATGTCCAAAAGGGGACGTTCTCATCTATACATTATATGAAGTTAACCTACCAAGTTACAATGAAATCCCTTCATAAATATGACCTGTAGACTGTGCTAAAGGTTTTCGGGCTTGGGCAGCCATCATGGCTGAATGATCGCAACCATAGGGGACAACCTCATCTGGGCATCATCTGGAGTGATCCTAAGAAGTTACAATGAAATCCCTTCATAAATATGACCTGTAGACTGTGCTCAAGGTTTTCGGGCTTCGGGCACTTGTAGCCATCACAACTGACCAATCACGACCAAAAGGGGATGTCATCATCTAGGCATTATATGGAGTCAACCTAACAGGTTACAATGAAATCCTTCCATAAATATGACCTTTTGCCTATGCTAAAGGTTTTTGGGCTCGGGCACCCATCAAGGCTGCATGATCACGATCAAAATGGGATATTCTCATCTAGACATTAGTTGGAGTCATCCTACCAAGTTACAATGAAATCCCTTCATAAATATGACCTCCAGACTGTGCTAAAGGTTTTCGGGCTTCGGGCCCCTGTAGCCGTCACAGTTGCCCAATCACGTCCAAAAGGGGACTTTATCATCTAGACATTGTATGAAGTCAACCCACCAAGTTACAATGAAATTCCTAAATAAATATGACCTGTAGACTGTGCTAAAGGTTTTCGGGTTTTGGGCTCAGGCAGTCGTCATGGTTGGCAGATCATGCCCAAATGGGGAAATTCTCATCTAGACATCATAAGGAGTCATCCTACCAAGTTACAATGAAATCCCTCCACATTAAACATGACCTGCAGACTGTGCTAAAAGTTTTTGGGTTTCGGGCTTGGGCAGCCATCACGGTTGATAGATCATGCCCAAAAGGGGACGTTCTCATCTAAGCATTATACAGAGGCATCCTACCAAGTTACAATGAAATCCCTTCATAAATACGACCTGTAGACTGAGTTAATGGTTTTCGGGTTTTGGGCTCGGGCAGTCATACCGGTTGCCCGATCGTGACCAAAAGGGGACATTCTCATCTAGACATGACCCCAAACCTGCATATGAAATTTCGTGACGATCAGACGAGAACTGCGGGGTGTAGCCCGTGCTAAAGGAAAATGTGAACAGACGTCACAGACTTCCGCACGCATGATGGCAATAGCTTATCTTGACTATGTCAAGTTAAGCTAAAAACTGATTAGACCTAATTTTCGTACAAAATGGCCACTGGCAGCCATCTTGAATTCCGGACCGCACTCAGAAACACTTGTTCTCATCCCAAGGTGATAGCAGAGGTACCCAAGAAGTTTTGTGAAGATCGGTTGATAAATACAGCCTCTAGCCCGAGCTGTATTGACATGTGTATTTACTGTGTGTAAGTAGCACTGAAAAAAATCAAAATTCATCTAATTTGCATAATTTCTGCACGAGAAAAAAACCTGTATTATATGTGATGTATCCCATGGTACTAAACATTCACACAAAAAATTATTCAAATCAGTGCTTTCATGTGGAAGTTCTGCACAAAAATCTGATTGTCCCTAATTTTGGACAAAATGGCTGCCAGTGGCCATCTTGAATTTCGGACCGCACCCAAAAACACTTGTTCTCATCCCACGGTGCTACCAAAGGTACCCAAGAAGTTTTGTAAAGATCGGTTCATAAATGCGGCCTCTAGCCCGAGCCATATTGGCATTTGCACTGACAGTGCTGAAAGTAACACTAAATACATCAAAGTTAGTCTAGATTGCATAATTTACGTACGAGAAAAAAACCCATATTATATGTGATGTATCCCATGGTACTAAACATTCATACAAAAAATTATTCAAATCAGCACTTTCACATGGAAGTTCTGTGCAAAAAACAGATTTCTGCATCATTGGTACAAAATGGCGGCTGGCAGCCATCTTGAATTTCGGACCGGACCCAAAAACACTCGTTCTCGTCCTACGGTCATAACAAAGGTACCCAAGAAGTTTCGTAAAGATCGGTTCATAAATACGGCCTCTAGCTCGAGCTGTATTGAATTGTTGACAGATAAATGGACAGCTAAAAATGACAAGCATATGAAAAACAATAATTCAGGAGCGTGTGGCCATTAGCAAACAGCTTTGTGTGCCGAGTGATCGCAGTATCTCATGATATGTCAGATAAACAGGCAGTTTGGCAGTGAGAATTCAATGATTTTTCAAATTTCTATAAAACAACACTCCTTATTCGGGATGTGCACCGGTGTTATGGACTGTGATGATACACTCTGTATACCCTGTGTGTAGTGAGCAGAAAAAAAATGTATTCACACAAATCCATGTCCTCACGTTCGCAAACATTGGAATGCTGGTTTTGGAAAATTGATCGAAATTCGCTCTTACACCACCATCAGTATAAATGCTATAAAAAATTTTTCCCAAAGCGGATTTTGGATATGTTCTTCAGGAGACATTCCTCTTCAAAATGACACAAAAATCGGCTTGCCCCAAATTTTTCTGGGTACGACCACTTTACTTGGTTCAACGCCTGTACTAAAAGGAGATTTAAAGCACAGATGTCAGATCATTGTTTACTGACTTAGGGCCAAACAAAGAATGAAGCTTTGCGTCAATTTCGGTACCTTCCTGGTTACCGTGCATGTGAAGTTAACAAAAGAATGGAGGACCAGATATGACTTGAATTTTTCAATTTTGCTCAACAGTAAAAAAAACCCAAACATTTTATTACAATTTATTGGAGCGTGCCACGTGGCATTCCCCAATAAACTGTTTTCCAAACAATTATTAACAAACAATATCTAGCTAAAGATTTTTGTTGCTGGAAGCAGGGTATCTTTGACAAAACCCCCCCCTCATGTTACCTTTGAAAATTAATATAGCACTTTTTCAGTTACATTTACAGGAAGCCATACAAAGTAACATGATTCCAGCACCAAGACTGCAGCAACTCAACTGAAAATGAATAACTGATGAGACTTTTTGGGGAAATGAGTAAACTAAACCAAATTTCAATCACTCTTCACAAAACAATTCAAGCAAATGCAACCACTCCTATATGTACAAATCATCATTAGTGCTGGAAGCTCAAATTTGGGATTTTTTCTGAGGTGCAGGCACTGTAACTTGAAGGTTTCATATTCTTTTGATGTACTTACTTAATTTTGAAGTGAAGTTATTTAGTCTGAATGGAATTGCATCATTACAATTTATGGGAGAGTAACAATGTCACATTTACATAAATTGAAACAAATCAATGAATTCTGAACAAATTTTGCTGACCAAATATAATTTAGCACTTTATCAGTTAAATTTTGTAATTTTTGAAAATGGTTTATGGTCCTCAAATGTAGGAAGAAAATGCAAGGATTTTAAAGCTTTTATTAGAAATATTAAGAATTAAAAGTGAAAAAAAATGAAGAAAATTTAGAAAAGTAAAGATCACCCAAAATATGCAAGAGTATCACTCCACTTTCCACCTTTGCCACCCTCTAGATTTAAGGTGATATTTTAATGTACAAAGTGACAATAAGAGAAGATTACTTGTTTGATTTTATATCAGCCTTCATATGAGACTGAAGGTCGAAGGCTGATAATGTTACAGAGGGATGATATCATGGCTGATATAAAATCAAACAAGAGTGCTCGCATTGCTGAAGCAATAGTGTCCACTACTGGACTAATGAGCATTAATAATTATACAAATGTTATAACCTAGATGTGATCAGCATGAATTCCGTTGAAGCATTTCCAAAAAAAGTCCAGAAAACTGATATTTTGGCACTTTTCCATATTTCCAAGGGCCATAACTCACACAAGAATAATGCAATCAGCATGAAACTCAAACTTGATCTGTAAGTCATCGTTCTATAGTAGGTTACCAAGAATGAAATCATTCGGTTGAAGCATTTCCAAAAAAAGTCCGGAAAACTAAAGTATGACTGACAGACTGACTGACAGACTGACGGATGGACAGAGTACAAATGAAACTTGATCTGTAAGTCATCATTCTATAGTAGGTTACCAAAAATGAAATCATTCCGTTGAAGCGTTTCAAAAAAAAGTCCGGAAAACTAAAGTATAACTGACAGACTGACTGACAGACTGACGGATGGATGGACAGAGTGTAAATGAAACTTGATCTGCAAGTCATCGTTCTATAGTAGGTTACCAAAAATGAAATCATTCCGTTGAAGCGTTTCCAAAAAAAGTCCGGAAAACTAAAGTACGACCGACAGACTGACTGACTGACTGATGGATGGATAGACAGAGTGCAAATGAAATGTGATCTGTAAGTCATCATTCTATAGTAGGTTACCAAAAATGAAATCATTCCGTTGAAGCGTTTCCAGAAAAAGTCCGGAAAACTGATATTTTGGCGCTTTTCCATATTTCCAAGGGCAATAACTCACACAAGAATAAGGCAATCAGCATGAAACTCAAGCTTGATCTGTAAGTCATCCTTCTATAGTAGGTTACCAAAAATGAAATCATTCCGTTGAAACGTTTCCAAAAAAAGTCTGGAAAACTGAAATTTTGGCACTTTTCCATATTTCCAAGGGCCATAACTCACACAAGAATAATGCAATCTGCATGAAACTCAAACTTGATCTGTAAGTCAACGTTCTATAGTAGTTTACCAAAAATGAAATCATTCCGTTGAAGCGTTTCCAAAAAAACTCTGGAAAACTGATATTTTGGTGCTTTTCCATATTTCCAAGGGCCGTAACTCACACAAGAATAAGGCAATCAGCATGAAACTCAAACTTGATCTGTAAGTCATCATTCTATAGTAGTTTACCAAAAATGAAATCATTCCGTTGAAGCGTTTCCAAAAAAACTCCGGAAAACTGATATTTTGGTGCTTTTCCATATTTCCAAGGGCCGTAACTCACACAAGAATAAGGCAATCAGCATGAAACTCAAACTTGATCTGTAAGTCATCATTCTATAGTAGTTTACCAAAAATGAAATCATTCTGTTGAAGCGTTTCCAAAAAAACTCTGGAAGACTAAAGTGTGACTGACAGACTGACAAAATGACAGACTGACAGACTGACGGATGGACGGAGTGCAAACCTATAGTCCCCTCTGGCGATGCCGGTAGGGGACTAATAAGTTATATCCCAGGCCTGGAAATAAAGGGCTTGAATCATAACCCGTTGGCAGGTTATGCCATATAGAACGCTTGTAACCCTTAGGAAAAGGAAGCTTCTCCACCTTCCCTATTTTTACTATACCAGTCATGCTTTTTTAAGATCTTAATGGGATTTTCACCTATATAAATATCAACAACTAACATGCGATCTCGCCAAAGTAAGATCACGCATTAGTTGTTGCTATTTATTTTGACAGAAATTCTTTCAAGATGGTAATTTAATAAACTTATGTTGTATTACTTTGTTGTAAACTGTCAGAACCGGCTGTAAGTTGTAGTTTGTTTGCGTATTTTAGAAATGACATAACCCACCTGTAAACTAAACGGTCAATTGCAAGTTATTTCCAGGCCTGATAACCTGTTTATTAATTAGATGATTAAATTTCAAAACCCCATGAGCACGATTCAAGCAGAGAAATAGATCAAAATATTATTTACAAGATACCAACAGGCCTATGCTAGACCTACATTTAGTTCACCTATCAGAACGTCACTGGTACGCCACTGGTGTAGCCATGAAATTTGGAGAGCAGAAGAAGGCAGGTTTATTCGGAAGCACAGTATGCAAAAAGTAAATTTGAGCAGATTAAGTTTCGTCCATACCCTTTCTTATTTGTGTTTCTTTACATATTCATAATAATGACAACTGACCCTCTTCTCAATATTCAAGAAATTTCTGACTGCAATGTAAATATTTTTGTCACAGTTCGATACAATCACTAACTTTTATCAAGACAGTGTAAGCAGAAAAACTGCTCAGATGAGCAGTTTTTTATGCTGATTAACAGTTTTTTGTACTTCCGAGTGTTCAATCAGTCTCACTGATTGATATGACTGCATTTGATTACATGAAGGGATACACTATTGCAGCAAATATTTTAATCATTATTTGTTTTACTACAATGTCAGAGTTTAAATTTACTGCTTCAAAATAAAAAGAAAAATAAAGCAAAGTGTAAACAATTTCATTGGCATTGCAAATGAACATGCATTGATGGTGGCGCCTGGACATGCATTGATGGTGGCGCCTGGACAAGGAAGAATCATGCTTGATAATATCCTTGGTAATTTGTAGCAGCCTAGTTAAAAGATGTATTAGCCGAGTTTGGGGGAGTATATAAGCCAAGGCTGACATTTATATCAAGGAAGGCAAATATCAAGAGAGACTCCAGACAAAATAAGGAATCTAATTAATAATCAATAAAAATGTAATGTCTACGGATGCTCACTACTTTTAACATCTTTTAAGCTTTCTAAAAGCTGATCAGCTGTGTGATTATGGCTGTCATGATCAAAATTGCCCCATGATGTTGATATTGATTCTGTTCTGGGCTGAAACAATGATGCATCTGCAAAAATAAATGTTTTGGAAAAAGGAAATCATAAACTTAAGAAAAAAAACATAAAGAATGAAATAATAATAAATTAATTAAGCAAAAGCATAATGCAATGTATTTCAAACATAACTTTGTAAGCAAGAACTAACTTCTTGTTGTATAAAACAAAACTAAGTCAATATGAAACAATGCAAATGTTGACCAACTGCAAGAACTAATGAATAGGTTAAAGAGGGAACTACCTACTAGTAATACTTTTTTATTTTTTCCAATATGTTCATAACAACATGTTCTATTCATTTGATTTCTTTTTCGGATGTCAAAGAATGTAGTGATACAAAACCTTGCTAAAAAAGAAGGATCAACTGAATCTAAAAATGAATTGGGAAGAGTTAAAACTGCATCTGAAGATTTAACTCCAAAAATAAGACAAAATTTTCTAATAATTTTCATATTTATTCATGCCTAACTCCATTATTATAAACAAAAAGAATGACATTAGTTTGGACACCTATTAACTCTTTACCCCATAAATCAGATGCATCTTCTCATGTAATATGCAAAATTAGCAGTTACATAGTATTTTTTTTTTAAAATTTCAACAAAACCATATCATGTGACCCCGCAATGGAACGAACTCATTGAGCTCGTTCCAATAAGGGGGTCACATGATATGGTTTTGTTGAACAAATTGAAAAAAAAAATATTTGAATGAAATAATAAATTTTGTTATTGTCTGCATTGGGTAAAGGGTTAAGGTACGAGAGGTGAAACAATAAACAAGAGGCCCCAAGGGGCCTGAGGGCACTCACCTGACATGGTAGCCTAAATATCAACCCAGAGAATTGATTTCAACAAGTTGCATCTGCTCCTCCTAAGAAAAGCTTATACCAAATATCCAAAGATTCTGTCCAGTGGATCTTAAAAAAAAGAAGAAGATTTTTAAAGAAAATTCCTCATACTGAACTAAGTTATAATTCGGGCTCCCACAGGGAGCCCATATATGAACCCAGGGACTTGGCTTGAACAAACTTGAATCTCACCCCACTAAGGATACTGCATATCACATATCAAAACATTCCAACTGCTGGATCTGAAGAAGATTTTTAAAGAAAATTCCTCATTTTGAACTAAGTTATTATTCGGGCTACCACAGTGAGCCCAAATATGAACCCAGGGACTTAGCATAAACTAACTTGAATCTCACACCCCCTAAGCATGGTGCATACCCAATATCAAAAGATTCTGTCTGCTGGATCTGGAGAAGAAGATTTTCAAAGAAATTTGCCTGAAATGCACTAAGTTCGAATTCGAGCTTCTATAGTGAGCCCAAATATGAATCTAGGGAGCCGATTTGAACAAACTTGAATCAGATCCACCCCACAATGTTGCATACCAAATATCAAAAGATTCTGCCTTCTGGATCTGGAGAAGAAGATTTTTTAATCTTTTTCCCATTACCAACAGTGTTAAAAAGTGCTGACTCAGCACTTTTTCAAAGTCCTGAAAAAGTACCTTGTGATCAAACCGATAGGGATTTTTTTTTAACCATTCTATTCTACTGGATAAAAGTAAGCTTTATACAAAATAAGAATTCTCTGTGCCGTGTAGTTTTGGAGATATGGCAGGTTTAAGGTTTTTCCTATTTTTAGCTCCCGAGGTTCCCACGGGGCAATGAGAAAATTTTTTTTTGCATCAATCAACTACTTATGACCCATTATCATCCCATATCAAATTTGGTTCAAAACGACCTTACGGTTCTGAAAATAGAAATTTTAGGCATGGCCAAAATTTTTGCCCCTCCCATAACGAAGGCAAATAATGCTCGACAAACTTCTCTTGAACAAATTTGATTCTAAACCTCAAAAGAACTCTGTATACCACATATCAAGTCTCTGCTACTGGTGGTTCATTAGAAGAAGATTTTCAAAAAATTTGGCCATTTTTTCCTCACACCTCTGCTCAATATGAGCCGAAACCTATTTTGGATAAAAATCAAATTGCCCCTATATAACCACTACTGACATGAAATTTAATTAAAATGTGGCCAGTGGTTTAGAAGAAAGAGGCTCAAACACCACCTTCACGACGGACGAAAAGTGATCAGAAAAGCTCACCCTGACTGTCAGTCAGGTGAGCTAAAAATACAGATTCACTACCAAAATAGCACTGACACTATTGTTCAAGTTAAGATGAACAGTTTGGATGTCTTTTGTCAGTCTGAAGCTACATTTATGAATAACAAAGAGAGATTTCTGTCAGTGAGTGTATCCAGGGGCACAATATATTTCAACTATACATTAACACAAAAGATGCATACCTACATTATTAAGGAAAACCTCTGTTATTACAATATGCAAACATCTCTGAGAACGAGTGGAGCAAAATGTTATAATCTAACAAATTGATGGCCTATTGAGATGCATGTCACATTCAGATTATTTTTATGTCCCTCAGGGAGCAATTTGCCTGTTTGTATTCTTTCAGGCCTTGCAAAATACACATGAACTTTGATTATGGAAACAGCAAAATCAGAGGCTCAAGGGAGCCTAAAAAGCTAACATGGATCAAGTTGTCTACTTGGAATAGGGGTTTTAATGTTGAGGGATCAGAAAGATGGAGGCAGATTTAAAAACATGCCTGGACAAATCACAATTAAGTTTCTTTTTACATGCCATGATAAAACTTGCAAAAGACAGAAAAAATGACAAAATAAAGCAAAGCTGTAAAAATGGATCGATTACTGATGTGCTGAATAACTGATTGAGCAGCCATGGAATCTAGAGAGTAGAGGTCTCCTAAGATAAAAAGATGAGAAGGTGGATTTATTCCTCCAATAGGCCTTCAAGAAGTCTGGGATACTGAGTTAGCATAAGACCATGAAGTAGCAAGGGCCCTAACTTCATGAGCTATAATATTATTTATTTATTTATTGGTGTTTAAGGTCAGGTACTTATGCACAATGGCTAATCATGACCGTGACAGTTTTACACGTGCAGGAAGCCGGAGTACCCAGAGAGAACCACCAAGCATCGACGAGCAACTGTCAGCTCTTCAACATTCTAACTCTGTTCACGCTCTGCTCAAGCAGAGTTACAGCGGTTGAAGACATGTGCACTATTGACGTGCAGTTCACCTTAGTAAACAGCATCATCGTGCCCCCATGTACAAACATCTGTCCATTGCTCAGAAAGTACATTTCTTGGTCTTCCTCTTTGATACTAAACAATAAAGTGCCTTGCCCAAGCACACAACGTAGGTCGTCCTGAATGGGGATCGAACTCAGGACCACTAGTATAGAAGTCCAACAGTCTACCACTGAGCCAACACACTCCCCTATAATATTATTGGATATCCCATCCACTGGGTCAGCCTTTCATATGTATGACTGACAGCAGACTGAATCCAACAAGAAAAAGAAGTACAGAGATATATTTTCAACTTGGAATAAGAGACAGAATGACTCTCTTCCTACTTTTCCAGATGAAACAAGTCCTAGAAACATACATTCCGACAGCACAAACTGGACATAAAACAAGTGTGTTCCCAGATTGGTTTGCTGGAGGCAAAGCTCTAACAGTAATGGGAACAGGAGCTAATCTGGTACTTGATTCTTAGATTAGAAAGAAGTATTCACAGTGAAAGTAACAGTGTTTCCAACACTACAGAAGAATTCAGGTTCAATAGACAAAGCATGGAGTTCAATAACTCGCCTAACTGAAATGAAATCCAGAAAGAAAGCACTTGTATATCAGAAGGCTCATATCAGCACTAATAAGAGGCTCCAAAGGTCTCCCTACCCCCACCTCTACACCCTCTAGCAAATTAAAAAAAAACCCTTGTTGAATTTCATTCTGGTTTTAATTTACGTGTTCTAGGTCTTTTAAGATCAAAATGCTTAATAAGCTTAGACAGAAAGGGGTCAGCACCTATGTGAGACCTCCTAGCATATAGTAATATTTCCGAAAATACAGAATGGTAGCCTTTTATAGTAACTGGTTGAGGACCTTTAGTATCAAAGAGGAAGACCAAGAAATGTACTTTCCATTTAGTATCAAAGAGGAAGACCAAGAAATGTACTTTCTGAGCAATGGACAGATGTTTGTAGTTGAATTTGTCTGACAACGATTAAAGACTGACCACTTTGCATTGTACATTAAACCAGTGGATCAGCATCAGGACCCAGAAATGCATTCCACGCTCCTCTGGAAAAACCTCTACGGCAGAGACAGGACCTGATAAAAGACAAGCATGAAGGTGCCATTATTTCACATTGAATGACTAACTCTGTGGTTGACCTTGATGAAGTAGACTGTAGCGTATATAGGCAGGCATCTTGTAATGTCTTGTAGAAGTGGTCGGATCTGATTAACCAAAACTTTCCGAGGCATTAGAGGAGCAATTAGAATGATCCTGCAGTGCAAAAATTTGCTTTTGTTTAGAATGCATTGAATGACTGGTGCCAGTGGAAAGGCTTCAGCATCTATCCCATTCCATTAGATCGACAGAGCGTTGACTAAATAGGTAAGAGGATCTAGGCAAAAGAAATTAATGTGCTAGATGGATGAGTACCCCATTTCTGGCAAATTGCTCTAAAAAGTTAAAAAATTTATAGTAATTTATATATTTTTTATACTTACCAATGACCCAGACTTAGCTGGTGCTAACTCTTAAATTCTAGGGCCAAACACAAATTTTGCCCCCCAATCCCCCAAATTTGCATCAAAATCCAAAAAATAGATGTCCTATGTGGTCCTCCATGCTTTTATCCACTGCACATGCGCAGTGTCAAGGAAGTCCGAAATTGGAGCCAAATCCTCATTCTTTCAACCAGCGCCTGATAAGTGTTATGTAATCAGTGGGAAGGTATGAGTTCCCAACTCATGGGAGGGCCATCCCCATCTGGGTCATTGGTAAGTAAAAAAATAAATAAATTACTATAAATTTTTTAACATTTTTATACTGTACCAATGACCCAGACTTAGCTGAATAGAAAAAAGGCTGGAGGGTCTAGGACATAAAGGATAATCCAATAGACTCAATTGTATGTAAACAGAATTATCCCCTCAAGGAGAAGAGGAGAACAGGCTTTACATGTATCTTTCTTGTTTATATGAAAAAAGAAAGACACAATACCATTCCATAATTGAGCACAATAACATCAATGATCTCTATTAACATCCAGTATAACCCATTATACTAATTTATTAAAGAAAAGCCAATAAATAAAGATAGTCCAGAGAATGAGACTCTTTATACTCATTTAAAAGTGTCCGAGGATTGTATATTAATGCTCGTATGACCAGTGACATATACAAATGCTTCACACCGAGCTACACTTCAAAAATATTACATAAATGAGATAGACATTAGCTTTACACTTTAGAACCATCCCGGCACAGACTCGGAATTACTGACTCCAGAGGAGGTATTCCCTTGCTTTTCACTATAAAGCAGGTGATATAAGGGAACACCATCCCCCCTCCCCCCCCCCCCCCCCCCCTTCCCCTTGCTCTGGGTCAAATACCCTAGAACGAAGAGGGCAGCAGGACAGAGGCACTGCCGGAACAGAAAGCCTGCATAACTATAGTTGCAACTGTTTAGTGGACGACATTCTGAGCAACAGATAACGGACCTAAACAACGCAGGTCGCCAGAAATGGACTCAATATTTCTAAGATAAAACTTTGTGAATTTGGAAGGCTGAGACCAATATGGAGCCTTCATCAAATCAGTAATAGCAACGCTATTAGCGTAAGCCCAAGATGTAGACAGCGCTCTTACTTCATGCGCCGAAATCTTAAGCACAGACTGCTGAGATGAAGATAATTTATCATAAGCAGTATGGATAGTTAATTGAATCCACATTGCAATAGAATGGACTGTAATGTCCTTTCTATTAGGCAGCAAAGACAGAAAGAAACGCTTACGTCCCTTTCTGATAAACTCACATCTATGCTTGTAAATACGCATAGCTCTAACTGGACAAAGCAAAGGCCTATGACCATCTGAAGACGGAAGAGCCTTAATAACAATAGGTTCAGGGAACTTATTAGGAGCCTGATTCTTAGCCAAAAATCCAACATTAGTAGTCAATGTAATAGTCTTACCAACACTACGATAGTGAGAATCATCAACAGATAGTGCATGAAGCTCACTAACTCTTCTAGCAGAAGAGAAGGCTAAGAGAAAAGCTGTCTTATAAGATAAGTATTTGAAATCCACTGTATCAAGAAGTTCAAATGGCACGTCTTTTAGCTTCAGAAAAACCCAAGCTAAATTCCACTTAGGAATTAACCTAAGGGTTCTAGGTCTATCTATCGAAAAGTTTTTCACTAACTTAGATAAAGAGACATTAGATCCAACCTGTAAGCTATCATGATGAGCACAGGTATCCGATAGCCTAGACCTATAACCCTTAACTGGTTGAGGGCAAGATTATTTTTGGTGGTCTGAATTTGTCATTCAAAACTTGTTTTATTATAAATTATTGGAGAATGCCCACAGGCACTCTCCAATAATTTGTAATAAAACATATTTATATAAATAAAATATTATTTGTGTTTGACTGAATATGAAATATAAGCAAGGAAAATGTTTGTTATTGCTCTGGTATCCTCATTTTTTGAAAGCCCTGATAGTGGATTCTAGCACTCAACCAGTTAATAGTTATTGGTTGCAGTTTGATCTCGTCAAACAAGTAGACCAGAAAATTAGCAATGTCTGGAATGGAGGGATCATAAAAATCAACAGAATGATCCCTACACCACTGAGAGAAAACCTTCCACTTAGCAGCATAATTTAGCGAAGAGAAGGTCCTCCTACAGTTAAAAATTGCGTCCACTGCTCGTCCTGTAAAATGCTTGCCGTGCAAGAAGGAACGCACAACGGAAATACGTGAAGGTTGAGACCTTGCGGGTTGTGATGGAGTGTGCGCGATTTCCCCTGCGAAAGAAGATCCTCCCGTGGAGGAAGCTTCCGCGGAATGTCCCACAACAGACACCTGAGTAGATTTATCTATGGTCCCTGGGATGACAGAGATGCTACCAACAGAATCTTGCAGTGAGATTGCTTGATTTTTAGCAATATCTGTTGAATCAACGGAGCTGGACTATACGCGTATCCTATCATTCCGTCCCAAGAGATCGAGAGGGCGTCTACTGCAATTGCTCGAGGATCTGGGCCAGCGACACATATGTCTGCAACTGATTGTTGAGATGCGTCGCAAATAAGTCTATCATAGGACGATCCCATTGGTAGCAAATCTGATTGAATACTCGTTTGTTGAGAGTCCATTCTGACGGCAACATACAACCTTTCCGAGAAAGAGAGTCTGCTAGAACGTTCAGACGACCCGGAATATGATGGACTGACAGAAGAACTTGATGCTCTAGGACAAACAGAAGGATTCTTTCCATTAGATTGAACAACGGAATGGAATGAGTGCCTCCCTGGTTCCGAATATATGCTACTACTGTCGAATTGTCGGACAGAATTTGAACATGCGAATTCTGAATAATGTTCATCCACTGACATAGCGCAAGCCAAATTGACATCATTTCTTTGATGTTTATGTGCTTGCTTAGGAACTGCGGATCCCAAAGACCCTGGACCTCGAATCTGTTGGGCTCAAAGTTGCGCCCCAACCTGTTTGACTCGCATCCGTCATTATTGTAAAAATCGGATCCGGCAGTTGCAGTTGTACTCCCTGAGTTAACCACTGAATATCTGCCCAAGTCTGAATCTCTTGTTTCACTTGATTCGACAAGACGATGTTCGTTTTGAGCGAATGAGTCTCCACACTCCAATTCTGAATAAAAAATATCTGGAGTGGACGAGTGCGTAGCCGCCCCATCGGAATAAGATCCGCAGCGGCTCCGCACAAACCTGTCAGTCTCATGAATTCTCTCGCTGTTACTACATCTGAGTGAAGACAAAAGCGAGCGTAACAACTGACTAATTTCGCTCTGGTTAACGGCAGACGAACGAGATTGTTGTGCGTCTCGAAGCTCATTCCCAGGTGGGTGAATGACTTGGGACGGCACTAGATCCGACTTCCTTTCGTTTAGTATGAAACCGAGACATCGGAGCAATTGAAGCAGACACTGAACATCATTCTGAAGCATTAACTTGTTGCCGTACCTCTGAAGAATGTCGTCCAAGTAGGCTGACATTACCACAGACGAATGAGCTTCGAAATGAGTCATTACCAAATTCATTATTCGAGTGAAGGCCCAGGGCGCTAGATTCAGACTGAAGCACATTGCTCAGAACTGATAAACGACTCCTAGGACAGCGAAGATACTTTCTGAACGCTGAATGTACCATTATGTGAAAGTACGCATCCTTGAGATCTATGCTCGCAGCATAATCGTTCACTTGAATGCTCGCTCTGACTGATCGGATGGTTTCCATATAAAATTTCGGAGCCACGATCAGCTTGTTTATCCAGCTCAGATCTATAACTGGACGAAACGAGCCATCTAGTTTTGGAACACCAGGAATAGGTGACTGTAGAAACCTGGAGATTCCTGGTTTTCTACGACCTCTATAGCATTCTTGTCCAGAAGAGATTGAACTTCTGATAGAAGCGAATCTCTCTTCTGAATGTCTGACGGAAGCTGAGTCCAACGTGGACTTCGAGTTAACGGAGGTTTTTCCTGGAAGGACAGTTTTAGACCTTCGGAAATAACCCCTTGTACCCATGGGTCATCTGTAATTGACAACCAATTGGTTAAGAATCTTGACAGCCTTCCGCCCACTGGAACGCAATAGAGGTTTAGACTATCACCTCC
Source organism: Pictodentalium vernedei (assembly GCA_031216915.1). Taxonomy (NCBI): domain Eukaryota; kingdom Metazoa; phylum Mollusca; class Scaphopoda; order Dentaliida; family Dentaliidae; genus Pictodentalium; species Pictodentalium vernedei. The sequence goes on from CM062289.1 coordinate 236,268,704, forward strand.
TGACCCTGCAAGGCTTGCGGGAGGAGAAACCATGTCCTCCACGACCCACACCTCGCCCAGTCTACCTAGGGCGTCTGACTGGTTATCTCGGCCAGCATTACAACCCCTACCTGAGTCGCTACTCTGACGGTCTCTTGAGTAAGACGTAGAGGCTTTCTTAGATCCTCTATAAGAACTTCCCTTGGACGTATTTGCCCCCGAAGTGCCTGCCTTACTCCTCTCTGCTGAGTCCGACTTTTTCGAGGCGGATTTTAAAAGCAGAGAATCTGAAGCTTTCTTAGTAATCTGATCATAGATTATAGAAAGCTTTCCGTCAAAGAGAAGCTCTCCGGAGACCGAAGCGACTCGAAGAGAGTTTTTCACCTTACTATCCACTCTCCTGGATGCAGCCAGGGCAGCATCACATCTGACTAACTCCAGATTGCCACTGAAAGGGCGGAGTTATACGTAGAATATGCTATGGCCTTCGAAAGAACTCTCAAGAAAGTTTTGAACATCCTGGAATTCTTTCCCTTCGAGACGTAATGATAACGCTCTGGTAAGGTGTTCTGCGTAAGATAATGCGTCTAAACTGATTCATTAGACGAGATTGTCGTCTCCAGCGTACTGGAGTGAATCGACATGGATGCCGGCAATGACAACTCCAAGTCTTCTGCCTGGTCGTCTAAACGCAGAGGAACTCTCGGCACGCCCTGTCCTGCCGTTTCAAATTTATTTCTATTATTGATGAAAGGCAGCTGTATAGCGTGAGGCGATAAGAAACCGGATTTGCCAGTCTTAGAGGCTAGCTTGAATATAGCGTCATTCAGAAGTTCAAATGTCTGCGTAACATTACTGGACTGGGTCGGAAACTCAGGCGCAATGTCCCTATTCCGGCCGAAAAAGTCTGTGTCCAGTGACGCTATCAGTCTCTTATCAGGTAATGCAGCATTTTGGTCTGGAGGAACAACTTTTGGAAGGTGTTGCTGGATGAAATCTATGGCCACCTTATGTTGTTCGGAAAGGGAAAATTCCAGCTCCGCTGATTCCCTTTCACCATCTGACTGGATCACATGAGATTCTCGGTCGTCCCTTTCTGACTCTGCAGGGGAGCGAACCGACCCAGCTTCCTCAGACAGTTCCTGTTCTGAAAAAGTTTCTGATGGCTGCTGGGATGCTGCAATGAGTTGAGCTATCTGTGATAGCAAGTCCGTCACGGAGGCCTGTAGAGCTGCTGTCTTACGTGATTTAGCCGCTGGAAGCTCCTGGGTCGTTAATTCTTGCATACTTCTTTTATGCAAACATCCCGACTGGTAAGGCCTCGTGTCCTTGGCTACCGGATGGCATGACCTGATCGATGTGGAATCCCTGGTCGGCAAAGCAGGCTGGATATCTGCGGTGATGTAGCCAAGTTGCGGTCGTGTGTGCTGCCGTGAGGATGAGGAAGCCAATAGACTAGCCATGCCGGACTGTCTGTACGACAGAGCGTCCCGAGCAGGAGGAGTGGATGTATGCTCCGACTGATGCACGTTACGTACAACATCTGGTCCCAGATGTTGTTGTAAGAGAGAGGGGCCTCTCTCGATCGCGGTCCAGGCAGACCTGGATGAGCTAGGTACTGGACTGACTGGCTTCCTCTGTTCCATCCTCCGATCCGTGGTCGCCGGGTGCTCACGATCTGTGTTTATAGTGCTCGCAACACCTGATCTCCTTTCCTGGACCACAACGGACGAACCCGATGTCACAACCATTTCATGAATGATTGCTTCACCGGGCGAGCTAGCGGGCGACAATACCGTCGATCCTACTGGGGACCTCTTAGGCATTTGCCAAATTTCATTGAGCACTTTAGCCGCTAGCTCTTCATTTGACTGCGACGACCGAGGCACACTTCTTGAAGACATCACGGAAACGTCACCCTGTTCTGAAAAACTAGAGTGACCCTGTGGCGAGAGGACCGGCATGGACCTCTCACCACTAACAATATACCATGACACACGTTTCCAACGTTTGTCATCCCAATTGGCACACACAGAGCAAGAATTAGTGCGATTACACTGACTACAAGAAATACATTGAGCATGAGAATCAGAGGAAGACTTCCTCGAATTACAATTTGAACAAAATTCTTTCATTTTGAAAAAATTTCAACAGTCATCGTACTCGCACTAACCCTTGAAAACAAGATACATCATAATAAAATAATCCATTTCAAACATTTCGAAAAATAATTCAAAAGAAAAAAATTTTTTCGAAAAAATTTCAAGATGAGCCCAAGTTCCTAATGGGAACGATGAGCCCAAATGGTTACCAAAACGCCTAAGTGTGGACAAAAATTTTAAAACATGTCTAAAAATTAATGTTACACTTACGGACAATATTAATGTATCTGGCTATGAGCAAAACTAATGGAAGACAAGGAATCACTGTCAGAAGTAACCGGTGTCAATGTAAACAAAAGTGAATACAAGAGGCCCCAGGGGTCCTGCAGGTGCTCAACTGACATGGTAGTCTAAATATCAAACCAGGGACTTGAATAAGCTGCATACGCCTCCTCCTAAGAAAAGCATATACCAACTAGATGAAATGATTATGCCCACACAATACACAGGATTTTCCTTCTATTTTCAGTTCCTGCACTTTTACGTCCCAAAATTGAGATAAACGCATCGAAAACGGATTTTCTTTCCCAAACAAAATATTTTCAGCGTAAATTTTTTTTTTTTTCTTAAAACGCATAAAAAACCAAAAAACTAATTTCCGGATTTGGGCCAAAATTTTCTAAGTCCCACCCGGACACCAAATTTTCAAAAAAAAAAAATTTTTGTCTTAAAATTGACCGAAACGCATAAAAAACAAAAACAAAATTCTGGAGTTTAGTCCAAAATTTTCTAAGTCCCACCCGGACCCCAAATTTTCAGTGTAAAAAATTTTTTTTTTTTTTTTGTCTTAAAATTGACAGAAACGCATAAAAAACAAAAAAAAAAAATTTCCGGATTTTGGTCCAAAATTTTCCACCCGGACCCCAAATTTTCAGTGTAAAAAAAAAAAATTTTTTGGTCTTAAAATTGATCGAAACGCATAAAAAAAACAAAAAAAAAATTACGGATTTTGGTCCGCAATGGGACCCCAAATTTGCAGCATAAATATGAACCCAGGGACTTGGCTTGAACAAACTTGAATCTCACCCCCCTGAGGATGCTGCATACCAAATATCAAAAGATTCTTATTGGTAGATCTGAAGAAGATTTTTAAAAAATACTCCTCACGCTGCACTAATTTAAACATTTGGGCTCCCACAAAGAGCCCAAACATGGACCCAGGCAATTGAATTCAATAAACATGTGAAACAATCTTCCAAAGATGGTATATGTGAAATTTGAAAGCTTTTGAACCAGTGGTTTGGGAGGAAAGTAGTCTTATATGTTTTTCCCATTACCCACAGTGTTAAAAAATGCTGACTCAGCACTTTTTCAAAGACCCCAAAAAGTACCCCATGATAAAACCGATGGCAATTTTTTTTGACCATTCCATTCTGTTGGTTCTAAGGAAGCTTCACAAGAAATAAGAATTCTCAGTGCCGTGCAGTTTTGGAAATATGGGCGTTTTAATTTTTTTCTATTTTTAGCTCCTGCGGTTCCCATGGGGCAACGGAAAAAAATCTTTTTGCATAAATTAAGTACTTATGACCCAATAAGCCCTTATATCAAATTTAGTCCAAATTTGCCTCTCGGTTTGGAAAACAGAAATTTTGGGAGGGGCAAATATTCTTGCCCCTCCCATTACGACGCCAAATATAGCCCCACAAACTTCTCTTGAACAAATCTGAGTCTACACCTCAAAAGGAAGCTGCACACCAAATATCAAGTCTCTGCTACTGCTGGTTCATGAGAAGAAGTTTTTTTAAGATTTCAGCACACTTTTTGGGTGTGACCCTACCAATGGGCGAGGCAACTTGATTTCAACAAAATCAAATTGCGATGTCATAACACACTATTATCTCAAATATCAATTAAATTGGTTCAGTGGTTTGGGAGGAAAAGACGCAAACACCATGTTCACGGACGACGGATGCCAGACGACGGACGGTGAGTGATCACTATAGCTCTCCTGACTGAAAGTCAGGTGAGCTAAAAAACAGGAAACAAGACTCCAGGCACTGAAAATATGGCCCGAAATCAGTAACCAAGTTTAAGTCTATCCGATGTAAAACAGAGGCTTCCTGAGAAGAAACTGCAGTACATTGGACGGTAGATGCATGACCGAAACGCTTAACCACCCTAGGGTGAGGACGTAACCATGGGGAAAAACAGAATAAACATTCTGTTACCAAGCCAAAACTCCCAAGAAATTTCAGTAAAAATAATTACAATGAAAGTGTCAATGACACTGTAGCTCAACTTGTCAAGACATGTACATGTATAGTATGTGACACAGCAATGACAAACATCTAGGTAATGACCTGTTAACAAAGGTACATATAAAGTATTGTAATGGCCTATACATAAATACTGACCGTAGCCTGTAACAAATGTACAGGTAAAGTATTGTAAAGGTGGGTGACAGTCAGATGCTAAACTAGAAAAGAAATCTTTGAGTCCCAGAGTGGGTCTGACTGAACCCCAAAATATTTGTTCTCATAGCACAGTGATAACAAAGGCACCCCAAAACACACTCATTCCTGTCCCAAGGTGAAAACAAAGGTACCCAAGAAGTTTTGTGAAGATCAGTTCATAAATACGAGCTGTATAGAAGTTGTGACAAAAAACTGATTGGACCTAATTTCGGTACAAAATGGCCACTGGCAGCCATCTTGAATTTTGGACCGCACTCAGAAACACTCGTTCTCATCCCATGGTGATAACAAAGGTACCCAAGAAGTTTCGTGAAGATCGGTTGATAAATACAGCCTCTAGCCCGAGCCGTATTGACATGTGCACTTACAGTGTATAAGTAGCACTAAATAAATCAAAATTCATCTAATTTGCATAATTTCTGCACGAGAAAAAAACCCGTATTATATGTGATGTATTCCATTTTACTAAACATTCATACAAAAATTTATTCAAATCAGAACTTTCATACAGAAGTTCAGTACAAAAGACTGATTGCACTAATTTTGGTACAAAATGGCTGCTGGTGGCCATCTTGAATTTCAGACCACACCCCAAAACACCCGTTCTCATCCCACGGTGATAACAAAGGTACCCAAGAAGTTTCGTAAAGATCGGTTCATAAAGAAGGCCTCTAGCCTGAGCCGTATAGAAGTTGTGTACAAAAAACTGATTAGACCTAATTTCGGTACAAAATGGCCACTGGCAGCCATCTTGAATTTTGGACCGCACCCAGAAACACTTGTTCTCGTCCCAAGGTGATAACAGAGGTACCCAAGAAATTTCGTGAAGATCGGTTGATAAATACACCCTCTAGTCCGAGCCGTACTGACATGTGTACTTACTGTGTGTAAGTAGCACTGAAAAAATCAAGTTCATCTAATTTGTATAATTTCTGCACGAGATAAAAACCTGTATTATATGTGATGTATCCCATGGTACTAAAGATTCACACAAAAAAATTTTCGAATCAGCGCTTTCATATGGAAGTTCTGTGCAAAAATCTGATTGCACCTAATTTTGTACAAAATGGCTGCCATCGGCCATCTTGAATTTTGGACCACACCCAAAAACACTCGTTCTCGTCCCACGGTGATACCAAAGGTACCCAAGAAGTTTCGTAAAGATCGATTTATAAATACGGCCTCTAGCCCGAGCCGTATTGGCATTTGCACTTACAGTGCTGACAGTAACACTAAATACATCAAAGTTAGTCTAATTTGCATAATTTATGTACGAGAAAAAAAAAGGTATTATATGTGATGTATCCCATGGTACTAAACATTCATACAAAAAATTATTCAAATCAGCGCTTTCATATGGAAGTTCTGGCAAAAATCTGATTTCACCTAAGTCTGTACAAAATGACCGCCAGCGGCCAACTTGAATTTCGGATCGGACCCCAAAACACTCGTTCTCGTCCCACCATCAAAACAAAGGTACCCAAGAAGTTTCGTAAAGATCGGTTCATAAATATGGCCTCTAGCCCGAGCCGTATTGAACTGTTGACGGACAGACGGACTGGCAATGGCATAAGCTCTCAAATTTGGCTTCGCCAAAGTTGAGCTAAAAATTATGCCCAAAGCATGGGAGAATAGCAAGGGGGGGGGGGGGGGGGTATTAAGGAAAGGGAGAGAGGAAACACTGAACAAACAATGGAAATTTCATAGCAAGAATGAAAATATCAGGCCCATGCCCCGAAATTAGGAAACATGAAATAATTTTGCATAAGTTACAGCCCTGAACACATCCTTCCACTGTTCCTTCCTCTCCTTCTTTTATTTCATCCTTAGATCCACCATTTCTCTCATGATTATGTGTCTGGCATCATTTTAACTGAGATTATAAGCACAGATATCAGTGAGATGTTACTGATTGAAGGGCCAAACAAAGAATGAGGATTTGTCTCCAATTTCGGACTTCCTTGACACTGCGCATGCGCAGTGGATAAAAGTATGGAGGACCACATAGGACATCTATTTTTTGGATTTTGATGCAAATTTGGGGGATTGGGGGGCAAAATTTGTGTTTGGCCCTAGAATTTAAGAGTTAGCACCAGCTAAGTCTGGGTCATTGGTACAGTATAAAAATTTTCCTTGTTCAGAGTCAATTTGGAAGCAATTACCTTGTCTTTCTGGGATAGAGTGTCGGCTACCACATTGAGACAACATGTGTTGTGCTACCTTTTATTTTCCATTGTGTAGCACTAATAGAACCAATTCTATCATTAGTTTGTACATCAGAATCAACTGTATTCCTCCTTGATTGCTAATGCAGGCCACACCTGTCAAATTGTCTGATGGAATCTGAATATGATGATTCACAAGGAGAGATACCCAGGGTCTCAAAGCAAGAAAAATCACTAACAACTCCTTCTGTTTGATGTGCAGATCTGCTTAATATTCTGACCATTGTCCTTGTATGTTTAGAGGATTGAGAGTACCTCTCCAACTGAGATTGAATCTGCTGTTAAGAATTTGATCCAGATTTGGGAAGTTAATTGGAACTCTTTGTGTCAGCCATTTTGTGTCAACCATTGAATTTCCATCCAACTTGATGCTTCACAGATTATCGATTTATTCAGTAAGATGAATTCATCCAGTCACAATTGCTGAATGTCATAGATGAAGTCTGCTCAGCAGAACAAGGTCTGCTATTGAGATGCAAATGCCTAAGAGGTGAAAGCAAATTTTGATGCCTATATGGAAATATTCAGAAGGCTCAAGTCTATGACTAGCATGAGCTGTCCATTTTTCTTCGCCACTAAAAAGAATCTGTAAAACTCTGGCGCCTCTAGGGTGCAGTTGACCTTGATCACTTCCTTTAGTAAAAGAGCTGCTTTTTCATTGTCTAAGAGAAAAGCACAAGTGTCGACTTTCTCAAGGGCCAAAATAATGACCTTTGATAGTCTATTCTGAAAGTTTATCGTCTAAAAAAGCAAAGGCATCAGTAATTCAAGTAGACTGGAGTGGTCTAGGTGCAGACAAGATTCGTGAGTCTGTTGAGGCCAAACAATTGTCGACCAAAGACACTGGCTTGGATTTTGATGATAAATCTGTAGGTTTAGCTTCTATAATATGCTCAAACAAGAATTCTAAAGGGCATAAAAAGTCTGATGAGTGATGTGGAATAAAATGATCAACATCTCTGTGCCCATCATAATGTTCTGCCTCAGAGTGAATGTATCCAGTGTCTTTAGATCTTTAGATGTATGACATTTTGAGCCTGTCATCTGAAGAGGCTCGACTAGATGAGAAGGAGAATGTGAAATATGCCTAGAATGTTTAACCAGAAGGAAGGCCTGATAGAGTTCTGAAACAGACGGAGTGAACTGAAAATATCAGTAGATACCACTCCATTCTATTAATCCACTTCTAGAAGATGGTGATCTGTAATGCCTAGAATGGCTGTACTGACGAGAGTGAGAAGACTCTCTACTGTGACTTCTAGAATGCTGGCTTTTCTAAACAAGAGGCCCCAAGGGACCTGAGAGCGCTCACCCGACACTGACAACTACCAACCGAGTGTCCTGATTTGAACAAACTTGCATCTGCCCCATTTAGAAAACCATATACCAAATATCAAAACATTCTGACCGGTGGATCTGAAAAATTTTTAAAAAAAAATATTGCCCATACTGAACTAAGTGATCATTTGGGCTCCCATAGTATGGGCAATATTTCAAGCAATATGTAAAATCTGATTAAAATCCCTTCCCGGACACGAACTTGTCAGAAAAAAACCCCAAATTCTGAATAATTTGACCTTGAGATCAAACTTCAAGGTCAAAGCATGGCAACCTTGGTACGTGACACATCGTCTTGAGATAATCTATCCACATACCAAATATCAAAACCCTATCTATTAAGGGAAAAAAGTTACAGCCCAGACACGAATTTGTCAGAAAAGAACCCTGAATTTGGAATAATTTGACCTTGAGGTCAAAGCATGGCAACCGTGGTACGCGACACATCGTCTTGAGATAATCTACCCACATACCAAATATCAAAACCCTATCTATTAAGGGAAAAAAGTTACAGCCCGGACACGAACTTGTCAGAAAAAAAAAAATCTGAATAATTTGACCTTGTGGTCAAAGTTCAAGGTCAAAGCATGGCAACCTTGGTACGCAACACATCGTCTTGAGATAATCTATCCACATACCAAATATCAAAACCCTATCTATTAAGAGAAAAAAGTTACAGCCCGGACACGAACTTGTCAGAAAAGAACCCCGAATTCAGAATAATTTGACCTTGAGGTCAAAGTTCAAGGTCAAAGCATGGCAACCGTGGTACGCGACACATCATCTTGAGATAGTCTACCCCACGTGCCAAATATCAAAACCCTATCTATTGAGGGAAAAACATTACAGCTCGGACACGAACTTGTCAGAAAGAACCCAGAATTCGGAATAATTTGAACTTGAGGTCAAACTTCAAGGTCAAAGCATGGCAACCTTGGTACGCGACACGTCGTCTTGAGATAATCTATCCACATACCAAATATCAAAACCCTATCTATTAAGGGAAAAAAGTTACAGCCCAGACACGAACTTGTCAGAAAAGAACCCCGAATTCGGAATAATTTGACCTTGAGGTCAAAGTTCAAGGTCAAAGTTCAAGGTCAAAGCATGGCAACCTTTGTACGCGACACATCATCTTGAGATAATATACCCACATGTCAAATATCAAAACCTTATCTATTAAGAGAGAAAGATTACGGACGGACGGATGGATGGATGGACACACGGACGCACGGACAGAGCCATCACTATAGGGCATCCGCCTCTCGGCGGGGCCCTAATGATACAGTATACCAAATATCAAAAGATTCTTACTGGTGGATGTGAAGAAGAAGAGTTTTAAAGAATGTTCCTCATATTGAACTAAGTTACAATTCGAGCTCCAAAATATGAACCCCGAGACTTGGCTTGAACAAACTTGAATCTCACCCCCTAAGGATGCTGCATATCAAATATCAAAAGATTGGTGGATCTGAAGAAGTAGATTTTTAAACAATATTCCTCATACTGCACTAATTTAAACATTTGGGCTCCCATAGAGAGCCCAAATATGGCCCCAGGGATTTTATTTCAACAACATGTGAAACAATCTTCCAAAGATATTATATGTGAAATTTAAAAGCTATTGGAGTAGTGGTTTGGGAGAAGAAGAGTCTTAAATGTTTTCCAAATTACCCACGGTGTTAAAAAATGATAAATTTAAAGTAATTTGTATATTTTTTATACTTACCAATGGCCCAGATTAGCTGGTGCAAACTCAAAGTTATCAAGGGCCAAACACAAATATTGAACCCCACAAATGTGCTTGCAAAACCAAAAATCAAAAGTCCTATCTGGTCCTCCATACTTTTACTCTCTGCACATGCGCAGCCATCAGGAAGTGACTGGAATTGGTGCCAACATTCTTTGCAGAAGAGAGTACTACATAAAAACTCAGTGGGGAGGTATGAGTGCCTACTCATGGGAGGGCCATACCCGTCTGGGCCATTGGTAAGTATAACAAGAGGCCCCAGGTGGCCTTAGGGCACTCACCTGACATGGTAGTCTAAATATCAAACCAGGGTCTTGACTTGAATAAGCTGCATACGCCCCTCCTAAGAAAAGCATATACCAACTAGATGAAGCGATTGTGCCCACACAATACACAGGATTTTCCTTCTATTTTCAGTTCCTGTACTTTTACGTCCCAAAATTGAGATAAATGAATAAAAAACAGATTCAAAGAAGTATTTGGGGTCACATTCAATTAGACATGGTTCATCAACACTACAAAGGGATGAAGTCATGAGAGACAAATTTTATGGAACTAGGGACATGGCTTGAACAAACTTGAATCTTACCCCCCTAAGGATGCTGCATACCAAATATCAAAAGCATTCATCTGCTGGATCTGAAGAAGAAGATTTTTAAAGAAAATTCCTCATTTCGAATTAAGTTATCATTCGGGCTCCCACAGTGAGCCCAAATATGAACCCAGGGACTTGGCATGAACAAACTTGAATCTCACCCCCTAAGGATGCTGCATGCCAAATATCAAAACATTCTGACTGCTGAATCTGAAGAAGACTTTTAAAGAAAAATTCCTCATATTGACTAAGTTATAATTCGGGCTCCCACAGGGAGCCCAAATATGGATCCAGGGACTTGGCTTTAACAAACTTGAATCTCACCCCCCTAAGGATGCTACACACCACATATCAAAACATTCCGACTGCTGAATCTGAATCTGAAGATTTTTAAAGAAAATTCCTCATTTCGAACTAAGTTACAATTCAAGCTCCCACAGTGAGGCCAAATATGGACCTAGGGATATGGCTTGAACAAACTTGAATCTCACCCCCCCACCCCCACCCCCACTAAGGATGCTGCATACCAAATATCAAAATATTCCGACTGCTGGATCTGAAGAAGAAGATTTTTAAAGAGAATTCCTCATTTTGAACTAAGTTATCATTTGGGCTCCCACAGTGAGCCCAAATATAGACCTAGGGACATGGTTTGAACAAACTTGAATCTCACCCCCCTAAAGATGCTGCATACCAAATATCAAAACATTCTGACTGCTGGATCTGAAGAAGAAGATTTTTCAAGAAAATTCCTCATTTTGAACTAAGTTATAATGCGGGCGGGCTACCACAGTGAACCCAAATATGAACCGAGGGACTTGGCTTGAACAAACTTGAATTTCACCCCCCTAAGCATGCTGCATACCCAATATCAAAAGATTCTGTCTGCTGAATCTTGAGAGGAAGATTTTTAAAGACATTTGCCTGAAATGCACTAAGTTCGAATTTGGGCTCCTATACTGAGCCCAAATATGAACCCAGGGGTCCGATTTGAACAAACTTGAATCAGATCCACCCCACAATGTTGCATACCAAATATCAAAAGATTCTGCCTGCTGGATCTGGAGAAGAAGATTTTTTAAGAAATTTGCCTGAAATGCACTAAGTTCGAATTCGGACTTCTATACTGAGCCCAAATATGAATCCAGGGGGCTGATTTGAACAAACTTGAATCAGATCCACCCCACAATGTTGCATACCAAATTTCAAAAGATTCTGCCTGCTGGATCTGGAGAAGAAGATTTTTTAAGAAATTTGCCTGAAATGCACTAAGTTCGAATTCGAGCTTCTATAGTGAGCCCAAATATGAATCCAGGGGGCCGATTTGAACAAACTTGAATCAGATCTACCCCACAATGTTGCATACCAAATATCAAAAGATTCTGCCTGCTGGATCTGGAGAAGAAGATTTTTGAAGAAATTTGCCTGAAATGCACTAAGTTCGAATTTGGGCTTCTTTTGTGAGCCCAAATATGAATCCAGGGGGCCGATTTGAACAAACTTGAATCAGACCCATACCAATATGCTGCATACCAAGTATCAAAAGATTCTGCCCACTGGTTCTGGAGAAGAAGATTTTTTAATAATTTTTCTATAATTCATACGGTGCTATCAGAGTTATGCCCCATGCAGAGCCCCCATGCAACGTGGCCATTTCATTTGAACAAACATGAATTGCCATATAGTAATGAACATCCACATGAAGTTTCGTGAAAATCAGACCAGTGGTTTCAGAGGAGAAGTCGTTTGAAAAATGTTCACGACGACGGACGACGGCCGGCCGGTGATAAATTAAGCTTCCTTCGGTGAGCTAAAAAAACAAAAAACTAATTTCCGGATTCTGGTCCAAAATTTGGAGTCCCACCCGGACCCCAAATTTTCAGAGTAAAAAAAAATTATTTTTTTGTCTTAAAATTGACCAAAATGCATAAAAACAAAAAGACTCATTTCAGGATTTTGGTCCAAAATTTCTAAGTCTGGACCGGGACCCCAAATTTTCAACCTAAATATGAACCCAGGGATTTGGCTTGAACAAACTTGAATCTCACCTCCCTAAGCATGCTGCATACCAAATATCAAAAGATTCCTATTGGTAGATCTGAAGAAGAAGATCTTTAAAGAATATCCCTCATACTGCACTAATTTAAACATTTGGGCTCCCATAGAGAGCCCAAATATGGACCCAGGGAATTGATTTCAATAAACATGTGAAACAATCTTCCAAAGATGTTATATGTGAAATTTGAAAGCTTTTGGAGCAGTGGTTTGGGAGAAAAGTAGTGTTAAATATTTTTCCCATTACCCACAGTGTTAAAAAATGCTGACTCGGCACTTTTTCAAAGTCACAAAAAAGTACCCATGGTAAAATCGATACCATTCCATTTTGTTGGTCCTTAGGAAGCTTCACACCAAATAAGAATTCTCAGTGCCGTGTAGTTTTGGAGATATGGGGGTTTTAATTTTTTTCTATTTTTAGCTCCTGCGGTTCCAATGGGGCGACGGGAAAATAAATTTGGGCATAAATTAAGTACTTATGACCCAATAAGCCCTCATATCAAATTTGGTTCAAATCTGCCTCTCGGTTTGGAAAATAGAAATTTTGGCTTGGCGAAAATTCTTGCCCCTCCCATAACGAAGGCCAATAAAGCTCCTTGAATTTCTCTTGAACAAATCTGAGTCTACACCTCAAAAGAAAGCTGCACACCAACTATCAAGTCTCTGCTACTGCTGGTTCATGAGAAGAAGATTTTTTAAGATTTAAGCACACTTTTTGGGTGTGGTACTACCGAAGGGCGGGTCAACTTGATTTGAACAAACTTGAATTGATATATGATAGGGAACATGCACAGCAAATTTTTTTGAATTTGGTCCAGCAGTTCCTGGGAAGTCGATAATATAAAGTTAACGATGGACGACGGACAGACGGAAAGTGATCAGTTAAGCTCCCCTTGAGCTTCGCTCAGGTGAGCTATAAAATATAAAAATTACTTTAAATTTATCATATTTTTATACTATAAACCAATGGCCCAGACTAGCTGAATCGTAAAAAGGCTGAGGGCCTAGGACTTCAGAATTAGCAGACCAACATAGTTCCCAAGCCTGCAATCCAAGGTGAAAAGAAATTAAATTAAAAAGGAATTACATGTATGTCTCTCTATACAGTAACAGAGAAGACATATCATAAATAAGGAGCCAACTTCAAGCAATTCTGTATTCTTAGAATGAATGAATATGCTAATTGGATGTAATGAGTTCCCAATTTTAAGGCTAGTCTGGACTAAGCCCTAAAAATTAGGATGGCATATTTGAGAGTGAGAAGTTAACCCCCACAAACATACGCCATATACAATAATAAACAAGCTGTATCCATGATATAATCTACAGACAAAACAGCTTCACTTATAGTTACACACTTATCAAGCCGGAGGAGATTTAAAAAATAAAATCCCCCCCCTCCCCCCCCCCCCCCCCCCCCCCCCCGGGTGATATAATATGTACAACATACACATGTCCAATAGAATCACAATGGACGATCTCTGGAGAATAAACACACTTCCGAGGCAACCCACAGGCGACCCCGTTCATGTGTACAATAAATTCCAATAAATAACACCCCCAGACATGTGCGAATTTACGAGAATACATAGAAAATTTATATTTGATTTGGGTACCGAAAATTATAGAAACCTGGATTCAGAAATGGAACGAGCTATGATTAACAGACTCGTCACAGACCGCCCCCCTACCCCCCCCCCCCCCCCCCCCCTCCCCCCCCCCCCCCCCCCCCCCCGAAATAATTAATTGTTTCTAAGGTCCATAACATACAATAATGCTTCTGCCTAATAATACACTTATTATGCATGTGAGCATTGAAATCCTCATGTAATCATCTGAATACCAGCTAACTGACTAGACAGCCATACAGGTACCCAAAGGCGAGCAAATTATTGGTGATGAATCATAAGCTCGTATATAACATATAAACGAACAACCACAGGAAACAAACCAACTAAAAAGTGGATGTGCCCATGAGGTCGCCATAGAACATGACCCAGCTGCCAATCGAGAAGTCATGAAATGCATGTATATACTTAAATGCATACGAGGCTTACAGGAAGAAAACTACATCTTGCCCGGTAATCGCCTCTTAACACATTGGCTGTGGGGAGGGGGGGGGGGGATTCAAAATCATATTGAACCCCCCTCAGCTGCATTACTTGAATCGTTCTTGTGTTAGTCATCAAATAGTATAGAAACCGGGAGGCTCCCTCACATCTGACTGACTCCATAAGGCCACTAAGAGCGGAGAAGTACATGATGAACAAATACACCGTCTATACATAATAACTCACACCAAACCATACCAGTTTGAAGAGAATAACCTCCTCTAACAAACGCTATCACGTAAGGACAACGAACTCAGCCTAGCTGAAGCAGCTAAACATCTTCCTGTACGTGAAGACCATTAAAAGCTGATAACTGAGGCCCTAGAAGCTCACTAAGGAGACTTACAATGCTAGCCACAGCTTATAAGTCTTCATCTTCATGAAGACAGATATATCGGTGCAAGTTGCGACCCTGAAGGCTCACTTAACAGAGACTTACAATTATCGTCGCGCAAGGTAGGGAATGAAGAGCCACTATATAAACAGCCCTGAATTCCCAAAGAGACCGCAGTCCCAAGAGATAATAAATTCAGTTATGCCACTGCATAATTCTGAAAAAATCTCGCACATGATTTTAGCTAGGTTACTATGGGATAACAATAAGACTCAAGTCTATGACACCTAGGAAAAACAAACCGAAAAAGCACAGTATCTTTTTCGGTTTTATTCCCAAAAGACAGTGGACAGAGCCTAACCCATGAGACCGTTGTAACCATACAGAAGGCTACCATGGCGTCCATAATGACATAAATTGTCTTGATGCCAAGGAATATCTCAGCCTATCTATGCACTATCCATCCGGATTCAGGACGAGAAACAGGTGATAATAAAAAACTGGAGAAAAATGTCGACGATGTCTAATACTTTCCATCAAGAGGAAAGCCTGTACTTCCAGAAGGAAAGCCTCTCTTGGAAGATTTGTCCAACAAGTAAACTTGTAAGTGGAGCTTGCTCAGGCTGATAGCTGCAGGCCTGCCGAGACCATCCTCATCCACTCATCTCCCACAATTTATTAAATTAATTGCGAGGCTGATAACCTATCGCCAAGTGGAAAGTAACCGAAATCTATTCTCTTCGACCTCAATTGTTCCCTTCAATAAGAGAGCCTTATCTCCACTAGGAGCGACTCTCTTTAAAAGGAACTTCCATGAATAACATCTAGATTATCGTAAAGTTGATACCCTTCCGTAAACTGGCAAGCAATAGAGGTCATGTTCATCACCTGTACGACTTACGATGTTTACAGGAGAAACTCAGTGCTCCCTGCAAAGAAGCCTGTCTCGTCGATCTCAAATTGTTCCCTTCAAAAAGAGAGCCTTTACCTCCACTAGAAGCGACTCTCTTTGAAAGAAACTTCCGTGATTAACATCCAGTTTCTCATGAAGATGATAACCTTCTGCTAATCGTCGACCTAGGGGCGTCAGATCCATAGCCTTGATCAGACCTATGCCCCTTTTCTGAGTCGCTATAATGACGACTTCCAAAGTAAATATAAGAGGGTTATTGAACCCTCGCGAGACATTCTCTTGATGCTTTCTTAGAAGCAGAACAGCCATGCTTACCCCGGTCTGCTGAAGTGTGTTGATGAGACACCGACTTCAATAGCAGAGCACTAGAAGCTTTCTTGTAGCCTGCTCAAAGAGCTACGTAAGCTTGTCGTCAAATAGTATACTTCTGGTAACCTGAGTGACTCAGATATAGCTTTTCACCTTGTCATCTATAAGTGATGACGACGCAGCATCACGTCTCTGGTAAGGTGATCTGCTTAGGACATTGCGCCCAGATTGCTCTTTTGAATGAAATAGCACATTTCATTATTTCTGAGCATATATTAAATGATGCAGGTAGGGACAAATCTTTATCCCCAGTCTGCTCATCTAAACGCAGACTTATATTCAGATGGAACAATATTCTATGAGCTTAAGACTGAAATTTCAAAGTTTTAAAGAGCCCTTCTGTGAGGGATGGAGACTAACACTCCGCAGCCCTCTCACCATCCAAATGTTCCATCTGCAAATATGGTCAACTCCATCCGACTGAACGGATGACTGGACCAACGCAGCACTGTCTGACAGCTCACCCTCGGAGTCTGTTAAACAGTAGTACCAGCGACTACTGGAATGCTGCGATACGCAGAGCAATCTGCAGCAGCTGGTCCGTGACCAAGGCTAGCAGAGCAATGATAATCCACTTGTTACCATAAGCTGCTCACGGGACTGAGATCTGGCCCCAGATCCTCGACACATGTCCTGTATAAAGAAGCCTCAGACGACTAGCTATCTACCTGAACCTGCGAAGTCAGATAGCTAGTCTGTGGTCAACGTGCTTCATTAATGAAGCAAGGAAAGATGCCATAGCTGCCACCGAATCCGGCTACAGTGTGGAAGGAGCGTCCCAAACTGCAAGCGTGAACGGGCGTCCCAAATCACTCAAGTTTCGTGAACCAAAAACAGTCGACTCCGACTGCTGATAGAAAGGAGAAGAATCTCCAGCTCGCGGTCTGCTCCAGACCTTGTTGAGCGTTTGTTAGAAACTTGTAGGCATCTATCCCTTATTGTGCATATCCATGGAAGAAGAGGAAGCCGTAACCACAGCCGACCCCAGCTGAAGTGCGGAAGAAGCATCCCAACTCGTCAAATAGGACAGATCCTCCTTCTCATTGAAGTTTCTTACAACACAAAACAGTCGTCCCCGACACGGGAAGAAAAACACTCTGCACTTGTCCCCAGATCTCGCAGAGTATCCCGCTTAGAAACTTCTAGACTTAATCCTCTTCCGTGCGCTTCCATGTAAGTAGAAGAAGCCATAACTGCTGCCGGCCCTGGCTGCAGTGTGGAAGGAACATTTCGATGCGTGTTCTGACTCAATATGGTTTCTCACAATGGACGCAATCAGCCCCGACTGTTAACGGGACACATAGGTTCTACAAACGGAGATCTGATCCCAGATCTAGCCGAGTGTCCTGTAGAGAAACTTATGGCTTCTTCTACATGCACAACTGATTGGATCGACCCAGCACCATTCGACAGCTCACCACTGGAGTCTGTGGGAGGCTGCTCTTGCATTTGCTGGGATGCTGCTAATAGCTGCGACAGCAAGTCCATTCCCGAGGCTTAAGAAGCAGCAGTCTTCTGTTTTTTCGCCGCTTTCTGCTCATGGGATGAAGATTCAGAGATAGATCTCTTCTCCGAACATCCTTTTGATTGATGCCTCGGATCGCTAGCTACCGGATGGTCCGACTTCACGGGCGAAGAATGGCTCCATCTTCGCGCAGCTGACTGGATATCTGAAGTCGGGTGGCTAGCCTGCGGACGTGTGTGTTTTAATAACGCATCAGAGGAAGCTGTGACTGAAGCTGACCCTGGCAGCAGACTAGACAGAGCGTCCCGAGCAGCAGGTGGACGTATGCTCTGGCTCGTGCAAGTTTCTCATAACAACATTTGGCCCCAAATGTTGTTGGGTTAGAGAGGGACCTCTCCCGCTTGCAGTCTCATCAGACCTCACCAAGCCTCCCAACAAGAAAACTTGATTTCGGCTTGTGAAACGTAGCGGAGGAACCCGTGACTGAAGCCGAACCCGGCTGCAGACTAGACGGAACATCTACAGCCGCGGGCGGACGTATGCCCCGGCTGGTGCAAGTTTCTCATAACAACATTTGGCCCCAAATGTTGTTAGGTTAGAGAGGGGCCTCTCCCGCATGTGGTCAATTAGACCTCGCCGAGCCTCCCAACAAGAAACTTGCTGACTTCCTCCCTATATCCTCCCTATTTCCGTCATCGCTGGGTGAGCTTTTTTATTTTTAAGCGCTCGCTCTACCCACATCTACACTTCCTACATGATACATCGGATAGAAGATGCAAGACTAAACGACCTAACACCCCTGGGGTGAGGACGTAACCATGGGGATAAACAGAATAAAAATTCTGTAATACATGTTAAACTCCAAAGAAATTTAATAAAAAATTTCAATAAAAATAAGCCAAACGACCTAACACCCCTGGGGTGAGGACGTAACCATGGGGATAAACAGAATAAAAATTCTGTAATACATGTTAAACTCCAAAGAAATTTAATA
Organism: Pictodentalium vernedei; assembly: GCA_031216915.1. Classification (NCBI taxonomy): domain Eukaryota; kingdom Metazoa; phylum Mollusca; class Scaphopoda; order Dentaliida; family Dentaliidae; genus Pictodentalium; species Pictodentalium vernedei. The sequence continues at coordinate 236,287,408 of CM062289.1, forward strand.
AAAAATTTCAATAAAAATAAGCCAAAAAGCTTGGGAGTTTAACAAGAGGGCTTCAAGGAGGGATAGAGAAGGAACACTTAACAAACAGTGGATAAATCATTTGTAAGAATGATGACGTCAGGCACATGTCCCGAAATTGGGAAACATGAAATAATTTTTATAATTATTATAAAGTTACAGCCCTGAACATTTCTAACCATCATTGTTCACTTCCATCATCCATTTATGTCCTTGGATCCACCAATTTTACCACTGGTTTGTGTCTGGCATCCTCAAAAAATAGGCCGATGAAATCGCCAGATGTGTACCCATACGCGCAACTAGTAGAAAGCTGTATGACGGAGGGCCAGCACAGATGCCGACATTATGTACACCATACACGGTATGGGTACATACAGAAATGGATTGGAGGAGTGTCTAATTTGATGAATAAAGGGTTAATATCTCCAGATCAAATTATCAGATTTACATAAAAAACTATACAGCACAGCACATCAGTAACCTGAATAAATATATAAAGTAACATGACAATCGGATTGATATTTCATGCCAAAGGGATTGGAGGAATTTTCAATTTGAAGGATAAATGGGGTTAATATCTCCGGATCAAATTATCAGATTTACACCAAAAACTATACAGCTCAGCACATCAGTAACCTGAACACAATTATAAAGTAACTTGACAATCCAAGCAATATTTTTCAAGTTATCAAATGCCAAAGGGATTGGAGGAATTTTCAATTTGAAGGATAAAGTGTTAATATCTCAGGATCAAAATAACAGATTTACACCAAAAACTATACAGCTCGATACATCAGTAACCTGAACACAAATATAAAGGAACTTGACAATCCAAGCAATATTTTTCAAGTTATCGAATGCCAAAGGGATTGGAGGAATTTTCAATTTGAAGGATAAAGGGTTAATATCTCAGGATTAAATTATCAGATTTACACCAAAAACTATACAGCTCGGCACATCAGTAACCTGAACATAAATATAAAGTAACTTGACAATCCAAGCAATATTTTTCAAGTTATCGAATGCCAAAGGGATTGGAGAAATTTTCAATTTGAAGGATAAAGGGTTAATATCTCAGGATCAAAATAAGATTTACACCAAAAACTATACAGGTCGGTACATCAGTAACTTGAACACAAATATAAAGTAACTTGACAATCCAAGCAATATTTTTCAAGTTATCGAATGCCAAAGGGATTGGAAGAATTTTCAATTTGAAGGATAAAGGGTTAATATCTCAGGATTAAATTATCAGATTTACATCAAAAACTATACAGCTCGGCACATCAGTAACCTAAACACAAATATAAAGTAACTTGACAATCCAAGCAACATTTTTCAAGTTATCGAATGCCAAAGGGATTGGAGGAATTTTCAATTTGAAGGATAAAGGGTTAATATCTCAGGATCAAATTATCCGATTTACACCAAAAACTATACAGCTCGGCACATCAGTAACCTGAACACAAATATAAAGTAACTTGACAATCCAAGCGATATTTTTCAAGTTATCGAATGCCAAAGGGATTGGAGGAATTTTCAATTTGAAGGATAAAGGGTTAATATCTCAGGATCAAATTATCCGATTTGCACCAAAAACTATACAGCTCGGCACATCAGTAACCTGAACACAAATATAAAGTAACTTGACAATCCAAGTAATATTTTTCAAGTTATCGAATGCCAAAGAAATGGATACGGACGCCGGACGGACAAAGGATAGACGAACGACGGATGGTCACCCTGGATGCCGGCATTATGTGTACCATACATAGTATGGGTACACATAAAAAGCCTTTAAAGCCACGGATATTGTGACGTGTCCCATATTTAAAACAAGAATGTCTCAAAGGGGTCGAAACACGGTGAGTGGAGACTCTTAAGTCCCACCCCTGGACCGGTCATGGATCCCCCCCCCCCTCCCCAGCAGGTAAATCATGGCGTAACCCATGTCCGACAGTGAATGTCTATCGATGGAGACAACGCTGCCAAACAGGACAGCCTTTCTTCAAGCAAACAACACACAGTTCATGTGGCGATCGAAAAGTAACACCAGCTTTTAAATAGGGGCGTCCTCATTATGTGTGTCAATCTGACAAATAGCGTTCGATTGGTCCAGAGTTTGACGAAAATTTGTTTCTTTGGTAATTGACACTCGGATCTCTTTGTTGGAGACCTGATTCTCGTTGAAATAAAAATGCATTATTCTTATTTGACAGTTGTGGGCGTGACAAAAATGTAGAAAACTGACTGAAGAGTCACATGCAGGTCATCGGATTAGGTGTTGAATTTTCTGTTAGAAAAGCCCCAACTGCTGTGTCATCGGGAATATCACATCTATAAATAATTGTGATATTCCTGAAAGCAAGGCAAGTTGCGACACAAATTCACTTGACATTGCGAACAACCGAATTTTGTTTCCACAGATCGACCGCTTGCAGTTTTTCTATTTTTTCGAGAACACATTACACAAACACGTTTCCGCCCCTCAAACCGCACAATTAGGTGAGCACCGATGTTCTCGCCCTCAACATTGACAAGTAAGGTATCCCTGCAATGAGCTTTTGCCCGTTTCTTACGTGAGGTGTACCCAGACACCAAAGAAGAACAGACGTCCAATCTAAAATCAAACGCAGAGTACTTCTTTGGTTTCTGGGAAACAGATTCATTAAAAATTATATATCCATTTATTAGGCACAATTCAATTATGTACCAAGATCTACACCCCCCATAAATTTATTATATTTTTTGACGTTTGGACACGGGATCTTCACCGTATTTGGTCCCATGCGCCTGTCAATTTCAGTGACCGACGCGTCGCTGATATTGTCAACAAGGAGGATGCCCTTTTTGTCTTTCCACAGAGTGGCTATTTTTTCCTCTTGTCGATAGAAACTACTTTGACCTCGTTTCATTTGTTCCGTTATTTTTTTTATATTTTTAACATCTTTCAGTAGTCCCTTCCTATCCTTTCTGACAGTACCGCACCCATATAAATTTATGTCACTCAGTGCATCCAATAAATCCGGAGAGTTGAAATAGTCATCAAAATAAATATGGTGGTTTTTGAATTTTAGTTCATCAACTAAGGAAAGAACTATACGTTTTCCCAAATCTTTTGTTGGCCCCGAATCAGATTTTCCTGTGTATATATTTGTTTTAATACAATAGCCATTATGTGAATCCGCCAATATCCAGGCTTTAACCCCCCATTTTATTGGTTTTTGTGGCATATATTGCTTCAGGGATGTTTTCCCTTTAAAACTTATCATCGCCTCATCTACACTAACTACTCGGTGAGGATTATACACCCCAGACGAAAAACGTGAATATGCCATGTCGAGAATTTTGAAAAAGTTTGTCTCGGGAAGGATCTGTCTTGTCGGGAGCTGCATTATTATTTGCCAAGTGGAAATACTGTGTCAATTTTCTGTATCTTTGAATAGGCATTATTTTTGATATTCCTGGGACATTCAATCTGTCGTCCGTGCTCCAGTAGTCCTCAGCCCTAGGGAGCTGGTGAAGCCCCATTAATATAACTATAGCCAGAAATGCCTTTATTTCCGATATATTTGTTGCGCCCTGACGTTGCCATACTTTGTCAACTCGCCCTGACGCCGACTGTCATTGCTCCGCATACAAGTTGGTTTCTTGCGTAATGGTTTCAAAAAACTTTTTGTCAAACATGAGAAAAAAATATTCTATTGGTTGGGCATCACTATCTAAAGTATGAGCTGGACCAGTAATCTCAGTGAACGGGCGAATAAATTTATTAAATGTTTTTTTTATTACATCCCAATTTGAATCGGACGGCTGATTTGTCCTGCGTGCCGACACTGTAGTTGGCAGACACTGTGACCTTTCCACTGTTGCGCGATGAGTTTCACTGTCAGTGTCATTACAACTTGCTGTTTGAATTGAATCTCGATTAATTGATGATTCTTGTGAATCCGATTCACATGTGAATGATAGGTCACTCATTTTTACAGACGAAACAGGAGAAACTGAGACGTCTGGAAATTCGCAGTCAGTGTCTAACTGAACGTCTATGTCTGTAAAAAAATTTTCAGAAACTGCATCGTTTTTGCCTTCAAAAAAGATACTACTATCAGTATCAGTATCCATATTACTATCACTATCAAATTCGGAACTATATGCCGAGCTAGTTCAGGTAATATCACTGGTGTGCACCGAGGAAACTGGTGAAATTGATAAATCAGAGTCAATGGTTTTAAAATTGCAAAATTCATCATCAGAAAATAAACTTTCAGCCATTGCCATTTTCGGAGCTAACGTTTTTTATTTATCTTGAGTTTTACGATTCGCGAATTGAAACAAAGTTTACATTATTAATGTAACAAAACAATTAAACACTCTTTCATTGGATATTCAAGATTATATTTGAACATATTTAACCAGTAGAATTCGCACAGTGTTGCACGAATATGTGTACTCGGATATCGCCTCTCAAAAGTCGATTAAAAATGAGAGCGGACGGGGTTGAAATTACGGGTGTTTCTGGCCATTTCATTGGCACGTACATCGGGTGGTAGCGGGCGTTACGTTAGCACGTTGGGTGGGTGGTTCCGGCCGATTTGTTAGGTAAAGGGTTGAAATCATCTCGGTACCGACACAGAATTACTGACTCCAGGGGCGGTATTCCCTTGCTTTTCACTATAAAGCAGGTGACCTAAGGAAACACCCTCCTCCCCCTCTTCCCCTTGCCCTGGATCAAATACTCCAGAGCGAAGAGGGAAGCAGGACAGAGTCACTGCCGAAACAGAAAGCCTACATAACTATAGTTGCAACTGTTTATTGGACGACATTCTGAGCAGCAGATAACGGACCTAAACAATGCAGATCTCCAGAAATGGACTCAATATTTCTAAGATAAAAATTTGTGAAAGTGGAAGAATGAGACCAATATGCAGCCCTCATTAGATCTGTAATAGCAACACTATTAGCGTAAGCCCAAGATGTAGATAAAACTCTTACTTCATGAGCTGAAATCATAAGCACAGACTGCTGAGTTGAAGATAATTTATCATAAGCAGTACGGATAGTTAATTGAATCCATCTAGCAATAGAATGGACCGAAATGTGAAGGAAGCTTCCACGGCATGTTCCACAACAGACACCTGAGTAGATTAATCCACGGTCTTTGAGGAGATAGAGGTGCTACCAACAGAATTTTGCATTAAGATTGTTTTAACTTGAGCAATATCTGCTGAATCAACGGCCTGGAGGATACGCATATCCTATCATTCCGTCTCACGAGATCGATAGAGCGTCTACTGCAAACGCTCGAGGATCTGGACATGGTGACACATACGTCTGCAACTGATTGTTGAGATGCGGTGCAAATAAGTCCATCATTGGTCGCTCTCATTGGTAGCAAATCTGATTGAATACTCGTTTGTTGAGGGTGCATTCTGACGGCAACAAGCAACCCCTCCATGAAAGGGAGTCCGCTAATACGTTCAGACGACCCGGAATATGACGGACCGATAGGAGAACTTGATGTTCTAGTACAAACAGAAGGATTCATTCCGTTAACTTGAATAACAGAATGGAATGAGTGCCTCCCTGGTTCCGAATATACGCTATTACCGTCGTATTGTCGGACAGAATTTGCATGTGAGCATTCTGAATAACGTTCATCCAATGACGTAGCGCAAGCCAAATTTACATCATTTCTTTGATGTTTATGTGCTTGATTAGGAACTGCGTATCCCAAAGACCCTGGCACTTCAAATCCGTTGGGCTCAATGTTGCGCCCCAACCTGTTTGACTGGCATCCGTCAAAATTGTATAACTCGGATCCGGCAATTGCAGTGGAACTCCCTGAGTTAACCACTGAATATCTGTCCAAGTCTGAATCTCTTGTTTCACTTGATTTGACAAGAGGATGTCCGTATCGAGCGAATGAATCTTCACCCTCCAATTCTGGGTCAGAAAAAATTTGGAGAGGATGAATGCGTAGCCGCCCCATCGGAATAAAATCTCCGGCCGCTCCGCACAAACCTATCAGTCTCATGAATTCTCTCGCTGTAACTTTGTCTGAGTGAAGACAATAACGAGCGTAACAACTGATTAATTTCGCTCTGGTTAACGGCAGACGAACGTGATTGTTGTGCATCTCGAAGCTCATCCCCAGGTGGGTGAATGACTTGGACGACACCAGATCCGACTTCTCCTCATTTCCTTATGAAACCGAGACGTCGGAGCAATAGAAGCAGATTCTGCACATCATTCTGAAGCGTTAACTCATTGCCGTACCTCTGAAGAATGTCGTCCAGGTAGGCCGACGTTACCGCAGACGAATGAGCTCGGAAATGAGTCATTACCAAGTTCATTATTTGAGTGAAAACCCAGGGCACTAGATTCAGACCGAAGCACATTGCTCAGAGCTGATACACGACTCCTATGACGGCAAAGCGAAGATACTTTCTGAACGCCGGATATACTATGACGTGAAAGTACGCATCCTTGAGATCTATACATGTAGCATAGTCGTTCACCCAAATACTCGCCCTGACCGATCGGATGGTCTCCATATAGAATTTTGGAGCCAAGATCAGCTTGTTTATCCAGCTCAGATTTATGAGTGGACGGAACGAGCCATCTGGTTTCGGAACCAGAAAAAAATGGTTGTAGAAACCTGGAGATTCCTGGTTTTCTACGATCTCTATCGCGATCTTCTCCAGGAGAGACTGTACTTCTGATGGAAGCGAGCCTCTTTTCTGCGGATTTGACGGAAGGTGAGTCCATCTTGGACTTCGAGTTAACGGAGGTTTTCCTTTGAAGGACAGTTTTAGTCCTTCCGAAATCACCCCTCGAATCCAAGGGTCGTTCATAATCGACTCCCAACTGGTTGAGAAACTTGACAGTCTTCCGCCCACTGGAACACGATAGAGGTTAATACCATCACCTCCTGGTCCTGCGAGGCTTGCGGAAGGAGAAACCATGTCCTCCAAGGCCTGCACCTCGCCTCGTCGACCTAGGGGCATCTGACTGGTTGTCTCGGCCAGTATTACGGCCCCTACCTGAGTCGCTACCCTGACGGTCACTAGAGTAAGACCTTGAGGATGCATAGGAACCTCTATAGGAACTTCCCTTGGACGTATTTGCCCCAGAAGTGCCTGTCCTACTCTTCTCCGCTGAATCCGACTTTTTGGAAGCGGATTTGAATAGCAGAAAGTCTGAAGCTTTCTTAGTTATCTGATCATGGATTGCAAAAAGCTTGCCATTGAAGAGAAGCTTTCCGGAGACCGGAGCGACTCTGAGAGAGTTTTTCACCTTACTATCCATGCGCGTGGATGTAGCCAGGGCCGTGTCACATCTAACCAACTCCAGATTTGCCACTAAGTGGGCGGAGTTATACGTGGAGAATGCTAAGGCCCTTGAAAGAACTCTTAAGGGGGTTGTACATCCTGGAATTCTTTTCCTTCGAGACGTAATGATAACGCTCTTGTAAGGTGATCTGCATACGATAATGCACCTAAGCTAGCCCTGTTAGACGATATTGTCATTTCCAACGTCATGGTTGGAATTGACACAGACGACGGTATAGACAATACTAGGTCTTTGGCCTGGTCGTCTAGATGCAGAGGAACTCGTTTGAATTTATTCCTTGAATTGATGCAAGGCAGATGTAGAGCATTTGCCGATAAGAAACCAGACCTGCCCATTTGGTAGCAAGTTATATATAGTGTCATTCAATAGTTCAAATGTCTGTGAGACATTTCTGGACTGTGTCGGAAACTAAGGGCCGATGTCCCTAAACCGATTAAAGAATTCTGTGTCCAGTGGCGCTATCAGTCTCTTATCCGGCAACGCAGCATTTTAGTCCGGAGGAACAACGTCAGATGATAATGCCGGATGCACTCTACAGCAATTTATGTTGTTCCGAAAGGGAAAATTACAACTCCTCCGTATCCCTTTCGCCATCCTGTCGGACCACTTGTAATTCTTGGTCGTCCGTACCTGAACCTGCAGCGGAACGTACCGACCCAGCTTCCTCGGATAATTCCTGATCCGACAGAGTTTCTGTTGGTTGCTGGGATGCTGAGATAATTTGTGCTATCTGCAATAGCACGTCCGTAATGGAGGCCTGTGGAGTCTTACAGGATTTAGCCGCTGGAAGCTCCTTGGACGTTGACTTCTGCATACTTCTTTATGCAAACGTCCGGAGTATGAAGGCCTCGTATCCTTGGCTACCGGATGGCGTGACCTGGGCGCCGTGGAATCCCTGGTCGGCGAGGTTGGCTGGATATCACTGGTCACGTAGCCAAGGTGCGGTCGTGTGTGCTGCAGTGAGGATGAGGAAGCCCATAGAGCAGTCTTTCCGGACTGTCTATATAACGGAGCATCCCGAGCGGTGGACGCATGCTCCGACTGAGGAACGTTTTGTACCACAACATCTGGGCCCAGATGTTGTTGTACGAGAGAGGGACCTCTCTCGCTCGCAGCCCAGATGGACCTGGCCAAGCTAGGAACCGGACTAATATGCTTCCTCTGTACCATCCTCGTATCCGTCGTCATTGGGTGTGCGCATTGTAGTGCTCGCATCACCCAAATCTCCTTCCTGGACCACAACGGACGAACCCGGCTGCTGAACCATTCGATGAATGGTCACTAAACCGAGCGAGCTAGCGGATGCCAAAGCCGTTGATCCTACTTGGGACCTCTTAGGCAATTGACGTATCTGCATGAGCACTTTTACCGCTAGCTCTTCATTTTTGACTGTGACGATGGAATCACACTTTTCGAAGACATTACGGTAATATCACCCTGTTCCTGTTCCTCAATGAGGCCTGTGGAGCCGCGATCTTACGTAATTAGCCGCTGGAAGCTCCAGGGACGTTCATTCCTGCATTTATATAATATGCGAATGTCCCAACCGGAAAGGCCTCGTGTCCTTGGCTAGCGGATGGAGTGACCTGGTCGACGTGTATTCCCTGGTCGGTGAAGCAGGAGCTCCAGGGACGTTCATTCCTGCATTTATATAATATGCGAACGTCCCCTGGAAATCTGTGGTCACATAGCCATGGTGCGGTCGTGTGTGCTGACGTGAGGATGAGGAAGCCAATAGAACAGCCGTGTCAGACTGTCTATGCGACAGAGCGTCCCGAGCAGGAGGAATGGACATATGCTCCGACTAACGAACGAACATACAACAACATCGCGGCGCAGATGTTGATGTAAGAGAGAGGGGACCTCTCTCGCTCGCGGTCCGGATAGACCTGGACGAGCTAGCTACCGGACTGACAGGCTTCCTCCATACTATCCTCGGATCCGTCATTGCTGGGTGTGCACATTCGATGTTTATATTGCTCGCATCACCCAAACTGACTCCCTGGACCGCAACAGACAAAACCGGCTGCCGAGCCATTCGTTGAATGGTCGCTACACCAGGCGGACTAGCGGAAAATCAATGCCTTCGATCCTACTAGGGACCTCTTTGGCAATTGTCATATTTCCATGAGCACTTAGCCGCTAGCCCTAATACTGCAACAATGGAGACACACTTGTTGAAGACATCACGGAAACATCACCCTGTTCTTGTTCTTCTGAAAAAGAGACTGATAAAGTAGAGTGACCCTGCGGCGAGAGGACCGGAATGGATCCCTCACTGCTAACAAAATACTGTGACACACGTCTCCAACGTTGTCATTCCAATCAGCACACACTGAACAAGAATTAGTGCGAATACATTGACTACAAGAAACACAATAAACATGAGAATTAGAGGAAGATTTCCTCACATTACAATTTGAACAATATTTTTTCATCATGAAAAAATATACACAGTCATAGTACTCGCACTAACCCTTGAAACAAAGATACATAATATAATATACCGTATTTACTCTATATAGTGGGACACACATTTTTTCCAGAAAAATATTTTTTTCTTATGCTCCAATGTTTGGGACACTCAGGAGACTTGTTTCCAGGTGGCCCAGTCACCTGAAAATGGTGCAAAATGCTCAATATTAAAGCTAAGTTTGTGTTTAATTTTCCTTTTTAAACAATAAAAAATTGATAATACATACTGATTTGTGTTGTTTTTATTTAAATCTGTTCATAAGCTTTAATATTTACAGTCCGAACTGACATGAGGAAGACTATTTAATATTACATTGTGACAGTCTTCAACCCTTTACTGAACGCTAGTGGCAGATGACACTTATAAAAAGAATTCTTGTGTAACAAAAAATTTTCATTTTTTGCTTCCAAAACATAGCTTATGACCCCTCATTAGAACTAGCTCAATGCGCTCGTTCTAATGAGGGGCATAAGCTATGTTTTGGATGGAAAACGAATCACACACAACTTGATTCAGCATCAAAACAAGACCAGATGTGTTTTTCCCCCATTTTCTAAGATGTGGGACATCTGTGAAAATATTTATTTTTAACTGTCCCAATACATAGAGTAAATACGGTAATCCATTATAACATTTCGAAAAAATAATTTCAAAAAAAAAAATTTTGAAAAAATTTTCAGAAGAGCCCAAGTTCCCAACAATGAGCCCAAATGGATCCCAAAAAAGCCTAAGCGTGGACAAAAATTTTAAAATCATTTCAAAAAATTAATGTAACACTTACGGACAATATTAATGTATCTTGCTATGAACTGAACTAAGCAGAAGACAAGTAATCACTATCAGAAGTAACCGTTGTCAACATAAACAAAAAGTGTACACAAACCGGGAACATGACTCCCGGCACTGATAAACATGGCCCGAAATCAGTTACCAATTTAAACACTATCTGATGCAAAACAGAGACTTCCAGAGAAGAAACTGCAGAACATCAGATGGTAGATGCAGACCAAAACGCCTAAACACCCAAGGGTGAGGACGTAAACATGGGGGAAAAACAGAATATTATTCTGTTACCAAGCCAAAACTCCCAAGAAAATTTAGTAATCAACATTACAAAAAAATATGCCAAAAGCATGGGAGAATAGCTGGGGGAATAAAGGAAAGGGAGAGAAGAAACACTGAACAACAATGGTACATTCATAGCAAGAATGACAACATAAGGGCCATGCCTCGAAAATAGGCAACATGAAATAATTTCGTAAAAAAATAATAAGTTACAGCCCTGAACATTTCCTGCCACTGTTTCTTCCTCTCATCCTTCTATTTCCTCCTTAGATCCACCATTTCTCTCATAATTATGTGTCTTACATCATTTAAACTGAGATTTACAAGCACAAATATCAGTGAGATGTACCTGATGTGAGGGCCAAACAAAGAATGATAATTGCGCCAAATTCGAGACCTCCTTGACACTGCACATGTGCAGTGGACTAAAAGTATGGAGGACCATATAGGACATGTAATTTTCAGTTTCTGATGCAAATTTTGGGGATTGGGGGGTAAAATTTGTGTTTGCCTCTAAATATTTAAGAGTTAGCACCAGCTAAGTCTGGGTCATTGGTACAGTATAAAAATATTATCATTAAGTAGCAATGACAAAGTAAACATCTACTACATATTTGTGAGAGATGCTAGTGAGCAATTGTAAAAATCCCTGAAAGTGGTTGCGAGGCGAGCACAGCGAGGCGAACACAACTAAATAGGTCAGAGTGGAGGGCCCCTGGAAGCCCTTGCATTCTAGATGCTCTGAGGTTGATTCTAAGCCTCTCCTGGCTCCTTTTTGTCATACACAGCAAACCATATTTTCAAGAGTCAATTTACAAAAATAGGCCGATGAAATCGTCAGATGTGTACCCATACGCGCAACTAGTAGAAAGCTGTATGACGGAGGGCCATCACGGATGCCGACATTATGTACACCATACAAGGTATGGGTACATATAGAAATAGATTGGAGGAGTGTCTAATTTGATGGATAAAGGGTTAATATCTCTGGATCAAATTATCAGATTTACATAAAAAACTATACAGCACAGCACATCAGTAACCTGAATAAATATATAAAGTAACATGACAATCGGATTGATATTTTTTGAGTTATCTCATGCCAAAGGGATTGGAGGAATTTTCAATTTGAAGGAAAAAGGGTTAATATCTCCAGATCAAATTATCAGATTAACACCAAAAACTATACAACTCAGCATATCAGTAACCTGAACACAATTATAAAGTAACTTGACAATCCAAACAATATTTTTCAAGTTATCAAATGCCAAAGGGACTGGAGGAATTCTCAATTTGAAGGATAAAGGGTTAATATCTCAGGATTAAAATAACAGATTTACACCAAAAACTATACAGCTCGGTACATCAGTAACCTGAACACAAATATAAAGTAACTTGACAATCCCAGCAATATTTTTCAAGTTATCGAATGCCAAAGGGATTGGAGGAATTTTCAATTTGAAGGATAAAGGGTTAATATCTCAGGACTAAATTATCAGATTTACACCAAAAACTATACAGCTCGGCACATCAGTAACCTGAACACAAATATAAAGTAACTTGACAATCCAAGCAATATTTTTCAAGTTATCGAATGCCAAAGAAATGGATACGGATGCCGGATGGACAGATGGATGGATGGACAGACGGACGGACAAAAGATGGATGAACGACGGATGGTCACCCCGGATGCCGGCATTATGTGTACCATACATAGTATGGGTACACATAAAAAGGAGATTTAAAAGCACAGATGTCAGTTCAATGTTCCTGACTTAAGGGCCAAACATTCAATGTTGCTGACTTTAGGGCCAAACAAAGAATGATGTTTGCGCCAATTACGGTCACTTCCTGATGGCTGCGCATGTGCGGAGAGTAAAAGTATGGAGGACCAGATAGGACTTTTAATTTTCGGTTTTGGAAGAAAATTTTGGGGATTGGGGGGTTCAAAATTTGTGTTTGGCCCTTGATAACTTAGAGTTTGCACAGCTAGTCTGGGCCATTGGTTTATAGTATAAAAATATTGTAAATTTAAAGTAATTTGTATATTTTTTATACTTACCAATGGCCTAGACTTAGCTGGTGCAACCTCAATATTATTAAGAGCCAAACACAAATTTTGAACCCCTCAATCCCCCAAATTTGCATACAATACCTAAAATCCTCTCTGGCCTTCCATCCCTTTAGTACTTGCGTATGCGCAGTACCTAGGAAGAGACCGGAGTTGGGGCCAACATCATTCTTCCTAGTTGTGCCTACTAATGTTATAACTCAGCGGGGAGGTATGAGTGCCAACTCATGAGAGGGCCATCCTCGTCTGGTCTATTGGTAAGTATAAAAAATAGGCTGATGAAATCATCAGATGTGTATCTATTCGCACAACTAGAAGAAAGCTGTATGATGGAGGGCCACCCTGGATGCCGACATTATGCACAACATACATGGTATGGGTACATATAAAAATGGATTGGAGGAGTGTCTAATTTGATGGATAAAGGGTTAATATCTCCGGATCAAATTATTACATTTACATAAAAAACTATACAGCACAGCACATCAGTAACCTGCATACACATATATAAAGTAACCTGATAATCGGATTAATATTTTTGGAGTTATCGCATGCTGAAGAAATGGATTGGAGTAGTTCTCAATTTGAAAGATAAAGGGTTAATATCACAGGATCAAATTATCAGATTTACACCAAAAACTATACAGCTCGGCACATCAGTAGCCTGAACACATATATGAAGTTGATATTTTTTGAGTTATCTCATGCCAAAGGGATTGGAGGAATTTACAATTTGAAGGATAAAGGGTTAATATCTCAGGATCAAATTATCAGATTTACACCAAAAACTATACAGCTTGGCACATCAGTAACCTGAACACAAATATAAAGTAACTTGACAATCCAAGCAATATTTTTCAAGTTATCGAATGCCAAAGGGAATGGAGGAATTTTCAATTTGAAGGATAAAGGGTTAATATCTCAGGATCAAAATAACAGATTTACACCAAAAACTATACAGCTCGGCACAACAGTAACCTGAATACAAATATAAAGTAACTTGACAATCCAAGCAATATTTTTCAAGTTATCGAATGTCAAAGGGATTGGATGAATTTTCAATTTGAAGGATAAAGGGTTAATATCTCAGGTTCAAAATAACAGATTTACACCAAAAACTACACAGCTCAGAACATCAGTAACCTGAAGATATATATAAAGTAACATGATAACTGGATTGATATTTTTTGAGTTATCTCATGCCAAAGGGATTGGAAGAATTCTCAATTTGAAGGATAAAGAGTTAATATCTCGGGATCAAATTATCAGATTTACACCAAAAACTATACAGCTTGGCACATCAGTAACCTGAACACAAATATAAAGTAACTTGACAAAATCCAAGCAATATTTTTCAAGTTATCGAATGCCAAAGAAATGGATACGGACGCCGGATGGACAGACAAATGGACAGACAGACAGACAAAGGATGGACGAACGACGGATGGCCCCCTCCGGATGCCGGCATTATGTGTACCATACATAGTATGGGTACACATAAAGATATACAAATTACTTTAAATTTATCATATTTTTATACTAAAACCAATGGACCAGACTCAGCTGAATCGTAAAAAGGTGGAGGGCCTAGGACTTAAAGGAATAGCAGACAAAATTCAGCTCCTTAGCCTGCATGAGAACTCCCAAGGTGAAAAGGAGATTAAAATTTTAAGGAATTACATATATGTCTCTCTAAACAACAATAGAGAAGACATACCACCACAATAAGGAGCAATATCCAAGTAATTCCCAATTACTTAGCATAAATGAATATGCTAATTGGGTATAACGAGCCCCCAATTTTAAGGCTAATCCGGAATAAGACACTTAAAATTACGAAAAGCGTGTCCGAGAGTGAGAGACTAACGCCCACAAACACACGCTGTATATAATGTAACAAGCTGTATCTACAGACACTTAAAATTAGGAAAAGCGTGTCCAAGAGTGAGAGACTAACGCCCACAAACACACGCCGTATATAATGTAACAAGCTTTATTACACACCCGTAACTGTATTTGTCACGATCACATGGATTTTAGGGGCATGCGATAATTTTAACCTGAAAGCTCTAGTGCGATCTGATAAAAAGTACCCTTCGTGTGCACAAGTTCTCTTGATAGACTATCGTTTGCAGCGTTCAGTGGAACATAACCAATGAGAACCATCAGCTATATTTATCTGTCGGAATTACCGATTCTCATACCAAAATGTTTGATGCACAACTGTGCTAAAAACTATTGAAAGTCAACCTTTGCTCCGTTATTGAAAACTGAGGAAAACTTGATTAATTTTAGAGCAAAAAAGTCCAAGTGGGTTCGATATTTCAGCCAGCCACTTGTACAGTTCCCATAAAATTTTGTTACAATGTTGCCCTCACTGCTGCGTGCTGCCGACGAGTGGATACGAGGTCTACTGTGTAATCCTATTCGATTCACACTTCAGCAATGAAGCAGCACGTTTGCCAACGCAAACATACTTTAAAGAGCATTAAAGTTGAAGTAGTTCTCAGGAAGCAAGACTAAATCAATCTTGAAAACTGGTTACCATGAAGCGGTAAAACAGACGGCGACACGTCGAAAGCGCCTTGAGATGTTTGGCAGCTAGTACATTCAGTTACTGATTAACTATCACCATTCCACCCTTACCCCCCCCCCCCCCCCCTCCCCGCCCCACACTAGCTCAATAAAGAAAATAAATTCGGAAGAATGAAAAGCCTGGTTTTATAAGAAAAACTCAGTAGTTTACATTTGTGGAACCAATGTTTTTTTGTGTTCTAGTGGGTGTTGCCTGTTGGGGCAACTGGGTTTTTTTTTTGGTTTTTTTTGCAGGGGGGGGGGGGGGGGGGGGGGGTAGGGGAAGTAGTATTGCTAAAATATGACTTTTTCTGGAGTTCATACTGGGGAAATTAAAAATTAAAAAAAGTTACCAAATACCCTCTACTGAAATTCTGAAAGGTCTTGAGTAGGGTGGGAATGAGACCACAAAGAGGGGAGGGGGTGGTAAATACATGTGGTCTGATGAATGCAATATATTGTCAATTTTATGAAATGACTTCCATGAAATTCAAAAATAATTATTAGAATATTTAAAACACAGTCAATATGACAATATTTTCCATACACAGATTGGTGTGTATATTTAAATGACTAGTTAAGAATTATTTGGTAGTATTTCTGTTTTATACAAGGGTATTATTTTGCTTTAATTATCAGCAACAAAACTTAAATTGAATGTCACCTATATGAATTAGCTACATGGGTGTATGAGATGGGATAGGGGTTTCATCCCCCTTTACCAATAAGCAGCTAATTTTGCAGTTTTCACTGAAAAGGACTGGTATTTTCAGAACAGATTGTTCAGAGAGAGGGGGTATTTTCATAATTTTGGCAAATATCAGGGTGGTGGGCAGAGCATTTTCATAGGCAAATTCGAAGAAAGGGTCTAAATTTTGATTCTGAAACAATAGTTCAGGGCAGTTTGATTGGTCAACCCCCATCCCCAAGAAAATGTCCAAAAGCCTATCATTAGTCACATTCTATCAGTCCTCTTTAAAACTTCTTACTAAATGCAAATTCAGAATACCAAATTCCAAATTTCAGATTGACAAGATATTGGAGCAGACACATAAAAAATTATTTTGTTTTGAAACCAGATACAAAGAAAATGAAAGTGTCAATGACATTGTAGCTCAACTTGTCAAGACATGTACATGTATAGTATGTGACACAGCAATGACAAACATCTAGGTAATGACCTGATAACAGATGTACATATAAAGTATTGTAACGGTCTGTACATAAATACTGGCCGTAGCCTGTAACAAATGTATAGGTAAAGTATTGTAAAGGTGGGTGACAGTCAGATGCTAAATAGAGAAGAAATCTTCGAGTCACAGAGTGGGTCTGACTGAACCTCAAAATATTTATTCTCAGAGCACAGTGATAACAAAGGCACCCCAAAACACACTCATTCCTGTCCCAAGGTGAAAACAAAGGTACCCAAGAAGTTTCGTGAAGATCAGTTCATAAATACGAGCTGTATAGAAGTTGTGACAAAAAACTGATTGGACCTAAATTCGGTACAAAATGGCCACTGGCAGCCATCTTGAATTTTGGACCGCACTCAGAAACACTCGTCCTCGTTCCAAGGTGATAGATAACAAAGGTAGCCAAGAAGTTTCGTGAAGATCGGTTGATAAATACAGCCTCTAGCCCGAGCCGTATTGACATGTGCACTTACAGTGTATAAGTAGCACTAAATAAATAAAAATTCATCTAATTTGCATAATTTCTGCACGAGAAAAAAACCTGTACTGTATGTGATGTATTCCATTTTACTAAACATTCCTACAAAAATTTATTCAAATCAGAACTTTCATACAGAAGTTCTGTACAAAACACTGATTGCACTAATTTTGGTACAAAATGGCTGCTGGTGGCCATCTTGAATTTCGGACCACACCCAAAAACACTCGTTCTCATCCCACGGTGATAACAAAGATCCCCAAGAAGTTTCGTAAACATTGGTTCATAAATACAGGCTCTAGCCTGAGCCGTATAGAAGTTGTGTACAAAAAACTGATTAGACTTAATTTCGGTACGAAATGGCCACTGGCAGCCATCTTGAATTTTGGACCACACTCAGAAACACTCGTTCTCATCCCAAGGTGATAACAGAGGTACCCAATAAGTTTCGTGAAGATCGGTTGATAAATACAGCCCCTAGCCCAAGCCGTATTGACATGTGCACTTACTGTGTGTGAGTAGCACTGAAAAAATCAAAGTTCATCTAATTTGCATAATTTCTGCATGAGAAAAAAACCTGTATTATATGTGATGTATCCCATGGTACTAAACATTCACACAAAAAATTATTCAAGTCAGCACTTTCTTATGGACGTTCTGTGCAAAAATCTGATTGCACCTAATTTTGTACAAAATGGCTGACATCGGCCATCTTGAATTTCGGACCGCACCCAAAAACACTCGTTCTCGTCCCACGGTGATACCAAAGGTACCCAAGAAGTTTCGTAAAGATCAGTTTATAAATACGGCCTCTAACCCGAGCCGTATTGGCATTTGCACTTACAGTGCTGAAAGTAACACTAAATACATCAAAGTTAGTCTAATTTGCATAATTTACGTACGAGAAAAAACCCCGTATTATATGTGATCTATCCCATGGTACTAAACATTCATACAAAAAATTATTCAAATCAGCGCTTTCATATGGAAGTTCTGTACAAAAAGTTAAAAAATTTATAGTAATTTATATATTTTTTATACTTACCAATGACCCAGACATAGCTGGTGCTAACTCTTAAAATATAGGGCCAAACACAAATTTTGCCCCCCAATCCCCAAAATTTGCATCTAAAACTAAAGAAAACATGTCCTGAAAGGCCCTCCACACTTCGCCCCTACTGCGCATGCGCAGTGTCAAGGACGTTCCGAAATTGGCGCCATTTATCATTCTAATAACCAGTGCCTGGTAAGCGCTATGTACTCAGCGGGGAGGCAAGAGTTCCCAACTCCTGGGAGGGCCATCCCCGTCTGGGTCATTGGTAAGTATAAAAAATATATAAATTACTATAAATTTTTTAACATTTTTATACTGTACCAATGACCCAGACATAGCTGAATAGTAAAAAGGCTGGAGGGCCAAGGACATAGAGCAAAATGGAATACGCTCAATAAAATAAAATAGAGACATCCCCTGTAGGGAAAAGAAGTAATAGGCCTTACATGTATTTTTCTTATTTATGATAAATTAGAAAGATACAACACCTTCCAAAATTGAGCTTCATACATCCATGTACTCTATTAATATCCAATATAATCCTTATACTAATAATTTTTAAAGTAAGCCAATAAAAAAGTAAGTCTAGAGAATAGAGACTCTTATACTCCTAAAAGTGTCTGAGAATTGCATAATCATGTCCGTTGACATATGCAATATTCAAAAGCTATACTTTAAAAACTAAGACTTGAATGAATTTTAAAAACTTAAACTTCTCACTAAACAACCATCCTAATAACAGCTCAGAATTACTAACTCCGGAGGAGGTATCCCCTTGTTTTCATAGTAAAACAGGTGACCCAAGGGAACACCCTCCCCCCCCCCCCCTTTTTCTTGCCCTGGGTCAAATAGCCCAGAGCGAAGAGGGCAGCCGAACGGAGACACTGCCGAAACAGACAGCCTACCTAGCTATAGTAGCAACTGTTAAGTGAATGACATTCTGAGCAGTAGATAATAGACCTAACAAAAGAGGCCTCCAGAAATTGACTCGATATTTCTAAGATAAAATTCATGAATGTGGATGGCTGAGCGCAATGAGCGGCCTTCAAAAATCTATAATAGCAACACTATTAATGTAAGCCCAAAAAGTAGAAGAACTCTTACTTCATGAGCCGAAATCTTAAGCACAACTGCTAAGTCAATGATATACCATAAGCAGTACCGATAGTTAATAGAATCCATTAACAATAAAATGGAGCGTAACGTCCTTCTACTAGACATCAAAGACAGAAGAAGCTTACGCCCTTGTAATAAACAGATATCTGTTTATAAATACATAAACTGTACCCGGAAAGAGTAAAGGCCTATGCCCATACGAAGACGGAAGGACCTTAAAATAATAGGTTCCGGATAATAGGAGCCTAACTCTTATGCAACAATCCAACCTAAATAGTAACGGAAGTATTGATTCCGAAACTATGAAAGTGAAAATCATCCATCGATAGTGCATGAAACTCACTGACTCTACAGTAAAAGAGAAACCAACAGAATTACTGTCTAAAAGGTCAGAATTTGAAAACTACTGTTTCCAGAGGCTCAAATGATTACTTAGCTAAATAAGAACCGAAGTTAAAATCCGTATAGGAATTTAATCTAAAGATTCTAAGTCTATTTATCAAAAAGTTACTAACTGACTTAGATAAAGAGACAAAAGACTCAATTGTAAACTATCGTAGAGTGCATAGGTATGAGGTAACATAAACCTATAACCTAAATAATAACAGGCTGCAGTAGATCTTGTGAAACAAGTATACTAAAAAATAGCAATGAGTAGTATGGAGGGATCAAGAATATGAACATAATGATCCCCACACCACGACGGAAGAGCCTCCACTTTAGTCGCATAGAATAGCGAAGAAGAGGATCTCCTATAGTAAGAAATCGCGTCCAAAGCTCGTCCAGTACAGTGCTTACAATGCAATACGGACCACACAACGGAATACATGAAGGTTGCGACCTTGCTGGTTGTGATAAAGATGACACGATTTACCCAGTGAAAAAAGATCCTCACATAGAGGAAGATTTCACGTTAAGACCCACAGTAGACAAGAGAGTAAATTACTCATGATCTCTGTGAAGATAGAGATGCTATCAACAGAAATGTATTGTGGTTGTTTATCTTAGCAATACCTGCTAAAACAACAGCGCCGGAGGATACGCGTATCCTATCATTCCGTCCTATAGATCAATAGAGCGTTAACACTATTAGCTCAGAGATCTGGACAAGCCAACACATACGTCTGCAATTGATTAGCAAGCTGTGTCATAAATAAATCATCATTGGGCGCTCCCATAGGTAGCAAATCTGATTAAATACTTGTTTGTTGAGAGTCCATTCTGACAGCAACAAGCGACCCGTAAGAGAACGGGAGTCCGGTAAAACAATCAGACGACCCGGAATATGACGGACCAAAACTGAACTTGGTGTACTATAACCAACAGACGGATTCTTTCCATTAAATTGAATAACAGAAACGAAAGAGTGCCTCCCTGGTTCCGGAGATACGCCACTACTGTCGAATTAAAGGACAGGAATTTGGGCATGCGTTTCTGAATAATGTTCATGCAATGACATAAAGCAAGCCTAAAAAACATTATTCCGCGGAAGTTAAACTGATAGCTAAAAGACTGCGGAACCCAAAGACCCTGGCACTTCGAATCCGTAGGGATCAGTATATATCCCAATCTGTTTGACTGGCAACCGTCATAACAGCCACACTCGGGTCCGGCAACTGCGGCGGCACTCTCTGAGTCAACCACCGAATGTTTGCCCCAGTCTGAATCTCTTGTAACACTAGATAGACAAGAGAACGTATAAATCGAGCAATTCATGGATTGCCGGAAAGTTCGAAGAGAAGCTCCTCCGAGAACGAAGTGACTCTGAGAGAGTTCTTAACCTTACTATCCACGCGTGTGGATGTAGCTAGGGCTGCGTCACGTCTAACCAACTCCAATCAGCCACTGAAGGGCGGAGTTATACGTGAACAAACTACTGCCCTAAAAGAAATTACATTGAGAATAATATCCCGTAAATCTTTTCTTGAAGACGTAATGATAACGCCTCAGTAAGGCGGATTACGTATAATAAAGCATCTAAGTTAAGTCTACTATACATAATGTCGTTCCCAACATTGAAATTGGAAAAGACATAAACGGCGAAAAAGAATATATGCAGTCTTTAATCACACCGTCTAGACGCATATGAACTCTCGGTATGCCCTGCTCTGCCAAAATAAACTATTTGTAAAAATGATAAAATGGCAGAAATGAGCAACGCGGACAAGAAACTAAACTATCATGCTTAGTAGCAGGCTTGTATATATATATATATATATATATATATAGCGTCGAAAAATAAAACACATGTTGTAATGACAATATTGGACTGCGTCGGTAAGTCAGGGACAATGTCCCTGAACCGATCGAAAAAACCGAGTCCAATGACGCTATAAGTCTCTTATCCAAGATCGCAGCAATGAAGTCCGAAATAATAATCACAGGAAGATAATGTCAGAAGATATGAAAGGCATCTTCCGATACTACTAAAGGGAAAACTCAAAATCTTTCGAATCCCTTTCGCCATCCTGTCGGACCCTATAAAGCGTTCGGTCGTCCGTAGCTGATGCAACCGCGGACCGCACCGACCCAGCGCCGTCGGATAATTCCTGATTCGACCGAGAAACTGTCAATTGCTGGGATGCTGCGAAATAACTGTGCTAACTCGGATAGCACGTCCGTCACTGAGGCCTGAGGAGAAGCGGTCTTACGATGCATTGCCGCTGGAAGCTCCGTGATCGTTACCCCGTGCATACTTCCAATATGCGAGCGAACGGAGTGTATAGGCCTCGTGTCCCTTGGCTACCGGATGGCGCGACCTATTCGCCGTGGAATCACTGAATGCCGAAACTGATCGGATACTCGAGGTCACGTAGCCAATGTGCGGTCGTGTGCCCTGCTGTGAGGATGAGGAAGCATTAAAGACAGTCTCTCGGACTGTCAATATAACGGAGCGTCCCGAGCAACGGACATATGCTCCGAATGTAAAATATCTGAACCACAACATGCGGTCCCCTATGTTGTTGGGCGAGTGAGGAACCTCTCTCGCTCACAGCCCGGACGGACCTGGACAAGCCAGGAACCGGACTAACAGGCTTCCTCCGATCTGTCCTCAATCTGCCGTCACTGGGTGAGTACTAAAGTAATTAAAGTGCTCGCATCACCCAAATCTCCTTCCTAGACCGCAACGGACGAACCCGGCAGCCGAACCATTCGATGAATGTACGCTACACCGGGTGAGCTAGCGAATGTCACTCCGTAAGCGATAGACATATTCCATGAGCACTTATTGCCGCTAACTCTTCATTAACTATGACGACAGAGGCACACTTTTGAAAGACATCTCCATAACTCTTCGAACAAGAAACCAGAAATGCTTGGATAGCAAGCATAAAATAATAATATATATAGCGTCGTTCAATAATTCGAAAGTTTGTGTGACATTATTGGACTATGTCGGAACTGAGGGACGATGTCCCTGAACCGAACCAAAAATTTCTAAGTCCACCGACGCTATCAGTTTCTTATCCGGCATCGCAGCATATGTTGTTCCGAAAGGGAAAGCTTGAAATCCTCCGAATCCCTTTCGGTATCCCGTCGGACCGGATGAAACTTTCGGACGTCCGTACCCGCTTCCGCGGAGCGTCCCGACCCAGCATCGTCGGATAAAATATATGCGACAGATTCAGTTGATGCTGGGATGCTGTGATAAACTGTGCTATTAAGGAAAGCACGTCCGTTCCCGAGGCCTGTGCAGTAGCGGACTTACGATGCATTGCCGCTGGAAGCTCCGTGTACGTTGACTCCCGCACACTTCCTATGCGAACGTCCGGAGTCTGCAGGCCTCGTGTCCCCGGCTACCGACCCAGCGCCGTCGGATAATTCTCGATCCGACACCGTTTCTGTCGGCTGCTGGGATGCTGCGATAAGCTGTGCTATGTGCACAAGAATGTCCGGCGTCGAGACCTGCGGAGGCGCAGTCTATCGCTGCTTCGCCGAGGGCAGCTCCGCATCAGATGGCTCCCGCATACTTTTCCTATGCGAACGTCCGGAGTCCATCGGTCTCAAATCCCTGGCTGCCGGATGATGTGACCTGGTCGCCGAAGAATCCTTGATCGGCGAAGCTGGTAATATATCGGCGGTCACGCAGCCAAGGTGCGGTCGTGTGCGCTGACGAGAAGAGGAAGCCTTAGCAGTCTCAGCGGACTGCCTATACAACGGAGCGTCCCGAGCGACGGACGTATGCTCCGCTAGCGACACATTTTGTACCACAACATCTGGGGCCAGATGTTGTTGAACGAGAGAGGGGCCTCTCTCGCTTGCCGTCCGGATGGACCGGAACGAGCTATGAACCGGACTAAAAGGCTTCCTCCGTTCTCCCTCCGATCCGCCGTCACTGGGTGTGCATTAAGTTAATTTTATAGTGCTCGCATCACCCCAAAATTCCTTCTAGACCGCAACGGACGAACCCGGCTGCCGAACCATTCGGTGAATGGACGCTACACCGGGCGAGCTAGCGGACGTCAAAGGCCGTCGAACCTACTAGGGTCCTCTTAGGCAATTGGCGTATTACATGAGCACTTTTCCGCTAGCCCTTCATTAATTGTGACGACGGAGGCACACTGTTGGAAGACATCACAGATACATCACCCTAATCTTGATCGTCTGAAATAGAAATTGATAAAGTAGAGTGACCCTGCGGGGAAAGGACCGGAGTGTCCAAATCCCCAACAACATACCGTGACATACGCTTCCCATATTGTCATCGAAATCATACGATACAGAACAGGAGTTAATGCGAGTACACTGACCACATATAGAATGATAATAAAGTCAGAGGAAGACTTCCTCTTAAAACAATTGATCAATATCCTTTCAATGTGAAAAGAAAACAAGTCCTGGTACTCGCACTAACCCCTGGCAATCAAAATACATAATAATAATATGATCCATTAATATAGAAAAAATAATTGAAATCAAAATATTTTGAAAAAATATTTTTTCAGAACAGCCCAAGTTTCTGAAAAGTAACGTTGAGCCCCAATGGATCCCAAGCCTAAGTGTGGACAAAAATTTTAAAAATATTTTAAACAATTTATTCAACACTTACGAACAATAATAATGTATCTAGTTATGATTAAAATAACATAAAGATATTATTATTTAGAAATCCCCCCCTCACACAGAGGGCTGTTGTAAATGTAAACAATGAGTGTAAAAACACTAAAATAAGACTCCAGGCACCCAGGCCCGAAATCAGTTACCAAAAATACACTATCTGATGCAAAACAGAGACTTCCAGGGAAGAAACTGCAGAACATCAGATGGTAGATGCAGAACACAACGCCTAACCACCCGTAGGTGAAGACGTAAACATGGGGAAAGAACAGAATTCATTCTGTTATTCAGCTAAAACTCCCAAGAAATTTTAGTAATAATAATTACAGAAACTATGCCAAAAGCATGGGAGAATAGCAAGGGGGAACTTAAAGGACAGGGAGAGAGGAAAACACTTGAAAAAACAGGGTAACTAAATAATCAGAATGACAACAAAATGGCTGCTGCCTTGAAAATAGGTAACTTAACATAATTTCATTAAAAAATTTTAAGTTACAGCCCTGATAATATTCTGTCACACATTCTTTTCCTCTCCTCCTTCTCTATCCTCCTTAGAATCACCATTTCACTAATATTTATGTGTCTGGCATCATTTAAACTGAGATTTAAAAGCACAAAGATCAGTCAGATGTTAACTGATGAAGGGCCAAACTTAGAATGATAAATGGCGCCAATTTCGGAACGTCCTTGACACTGCGCATGCGCAGTAGGGGCGAAGTGTGGAGGGCCTTTCAGGACATGTTTTCTTTAGTTTTAGATGCAAATTTTGGGGATTGGGGGGCAAAATTTGTGTTTGGCCCTATATTTTAAGAGTTAGCACCAGCTATGTCTGGGTCATTGGTACAGTATAAAAATACAGATTTCTGCATCGTCGGTACAAAATGGCGGCTGGCGGCCAACTTGAATTTCAGATCGGACCCAAAAACACTCGTTCTCGTCCCACAGTCATACCAAAGGTAACCAAGTAGTTTCGTAAAGATCGGTTCATAAATACAGCCTCTAGCCCGAGCCGTATTGAATTGTTGATGAATAGATGGACAGACGGACAACGGACAACTGGCCATGGTATAAGCTCAAATTTGGCTTCCCCAAAGTTGAGCTAAAAATATTGACAGACCCGTTTGGATAACAAACTGGTGAAGTAGGTTTTATTACTAGCACAAAATAATGTAAACATTTATCAATCTTTGAAAATATTATCAACCAAAATAAGTTGGAGCTTACTGTGAGAACACCCCCTCCCCACCCCCCTTATTTGTCTTTGAGACTCCGACTAAGACTGTTGGATACTCATTTCGTGAGCTTTCGATAAAATGCTGACAGGTTATAGATGGGTGGGGGGGGGGGGGGTGTAAAATAGGTGTACAAACTAAATTACTTGTGTTGTGGAGACAAGACATGACATTTTCTTGCAGTTATCGTGCAATATATTTCTCCCTTTGTATACGTGTTGTATCTGTAGTACATGTGGACAACCTAAAGCGTTTATTTTGTAAGTGCAGCCCATTTCAAACAAAAGTTATCAAGACTTGAGGTAAATAAAAAGAAGGCTAAATTTCAAATCAGAAACTTTATAATGTTGAAAAATAAAGTGCTAACTTACCAAGACTGCAAAGTTCACTCAGAATGGAATCTCAAACTGCCTCAGTTACTCTGAACGATCGAATGAATGCCCCGGGAGGTTAATTTATTGCACAAAATCTCTTTTCTCGTCCAATGTGTACTTTTGTTACAGTGCAGAACAGAAATGACCGATGTCCACATGCAATAGGCAACAGCCTAGTGGCAGTAGTGCATGTAAAGTCAAGCAGAGTTCAAACTTCTATTTTAGTTTCACTTTCAGTTTTAAAAGAACAAAATTTAAACAGAGCGGCCAGTTCGCACGGTATTTTAATTAAAATCCTTGTACATTTTCCATCCTCCAGATATAATGATGCCTGTACACACACTTTTGAAAACACATTTCAGACCTCATAATTTGTGACGTCTGATATGATGAACGCAATCATTTGAGTTTTAAGTGGCCGGACCAACATTTTTTGGGGAACAAAATGAATCAACAGCGATTCTATAGGTGGCAAGGTCAAAGACTTGAGACTGGTTCTCTGACAAACTTGCCCGTTTCTCTCTAAAATTCTTTCAACCGTTCAAATCGTCGACTATTTAATTAAATTAGCGATTAATTACAGTGAATTCTTTTTCAGGGTTGGGTGTGTAATAAATACAGAACCACACTTATGTTTGAATGGGTTAACGATTACTGAACTCGAGCGTGTGGCGCTGGGATAACCACGCGAGCCTACCGGCTCTCGTGGTATCTCTGCGCCACTCGCTCTCGTTCAATAATCATTAACCCATTCAAACATAAGTGAGGTTCTGTATATGTATCTACAAATGATAACAGCTTCACTCAGAGTTATACACTTAAAACAAGGACAGAAAGGTAAAGAGAAAGCAAACCCCTCCCCCACCCCCTTTTTTTAGAAGGAATAATCCTGTGGTACAGAATAAAATATAAATATTCGCCTAAAAGGCACCAAGTTATAAATTATAATTAATTTATTGGTGCTTAATGCCACATCAGCAGTTAAGGCTATATCATGGCGATCCCGGTTATTAAAATCGCAAGCTTCTAAATGTATGCCGCATCCGGAATATGTAGATAGGTCGAAAACCGGTGACCAAGTTCAGGTGTACAATTAATTCCAATAATGAACTTCCATATTGTAACTGTTCAACTGTATGAGAATAGGATTCTGCATGTGTACTGCTTCTGGTTGAAGACTGGATTCAGAACCCGGAATGGGACACAAATAAAAAAAACCTGTCACGGACCATCCCCAAATAATTCATTGTTCCCTATGACTGTTCGGAGAAAGAATACACCATTCCAAATAATTAAGCCAAAATAGAGAACGTATGCATAGACGGCCTGTAGGAGACTCCATAACTGATCCAACTAGCCCCAAAATTCTCATAAGCTCTATACTAACTCAGAGCAAGAATTTAAGAGAATCTATTCAATAATACGTCTGCCTAATAATAAATACACATTATGCATGCAATCAACAGAATCCTGCATGTATCCTCGTCTGAATACAGCCTGAATCAACGGCATGACCGAGCGATACAAAATCTAACCAAGAAACTGAAGGAATAAAACTACGTTAATGCGTTTAACCTGAGGAATAGACTCATATGTCATAATAAAAGCAGACAACTCTGAGCGAAACTTCTCAGAGTGGACTAATTGCCACATTTGGAGAATGTCCCCCAAATAACCGATATGCCTGCCACACAGTTACACAAAGGCTTGCAATATCAACCGAATGTATTCATGAAAGAATTCGGAATCCAAAAGCAGTTACTGTTCAGGAATCATATGCTCGTATACAACTTATGAACGACCAACCACGGGAAGCAAACCAACTAAAGAGTGGATGCACCCCTGATGTCACCGTTAGACCAAAACCCACCAACCAATCAAAGAGCAATGAAAGACATGCATATAATTGAATGCATATGAGGCTTACAGGAAGAGAACTACGTCCTGCCCTGTAATCGCCTCTTAACATATTCAACATTACTTGAATCGCTAGATAAGTAAGGCCGGTGCAGTAATACTAAAGCTTGGAACAGTGATAAATTTCTTTTTTACTGTAGGAAAAAGAAAACACGCTACATTCCCAAAGCTATACTGCTGCTGCTATTCTCAATAAAGAGTAATACAGCTAAAAAGCTTATAGTTAGACAAAGCAAGCATAATGACACTAACCCGGTGCAACTCATAATGTTTAGTGTTAGTAATCTAGAATAGTATAGAAACCATAGGGCTCCCTCATGTCTGACCGACTCCATAATGCCACTAAGGATGAAGGGGGACGTGATAAACAAGGCACTATTGCAAGGAATATACCCGCTGAAACAGTGTTGACATATCCCTTTTAATCAAGACAGTATGCCTTGGTGTCAAATAAAACACCATATAGACATAATATCCAATCCACCGAGTGGAAATATAATTCACAATAGATTTAATAAAAATGAAGTGGGAGACGAAACCTATGTTCCGGCACCCAATCATAAAAACCTAGATGAACTCCTTGCGCCTCATTCCAATTATAGCAGGAAATATATTCCTGAAAAGGAGTTAACTATAGGCATTTGAAAGAATGCTCATTAATCACACTAGGTTAATATGGCGTCATCAATAGAGCTAAAAGCCTCTGACAACTAACTCAAAACAATACTGCTAAGGAGACAACAAACTCTTCTTTTGTAACGGTACCTTGCCCGATAGGACAGTGGTCTCAGCCTGGCTGAGCAGCTAAAGGTCTTCCTATCCGTAAAGACAATTAAATAGCTGCTAACTGCGGCCCTAGAAGCTCACTAAAGGAGACTTACAATGCTAGCCGCTAATGATAGGGAAAAAAAGACCGCGCTCATAACAACAATAAGACTAAAGTCTGTGACACAAAAGAAAACAACACCGAGAAGGGAAAAAAGAACTCTTTCCTTAGAGGTTCTTTTCCCAAAAGACAGTGGTCTCAGCAAAGGTAACGAAGCTTAGAAGACTTCATCCATGAAGACAGATATCTCTGTGTAATTTTTGTGACTTTAGAAAGCTCACTAGATGGAGACTTACAACGTTAGTCGCTCAAGTTAAGAGAAAAAGGGCTGCACTTGATTCTTATAAGGCATCAACAAAAGGACTAAAAGCCCCAGACAACTAATAATACAACACCGAGAAGGAAACAACATACTCTTTCCTTTTAATGGCCCAAATTCCAAAGAGACAGCAGTCTCAGATCAGCTAGCACAGCTAATAAGTCTTCATCTCCATGGAGACAAATATCTGTGTCACTTGCAGCCTTGGAAAGCTCACTAAACGGAGATTTACAACTTTAGCTGCAATGTATAAGAAAAAAACGCTGTAAAATATAAAAGGCCACTATGACGTTAGCCGCTAATGATATATAAACACAGACCGCTCTTAATTCACATAAGCCAAACTAAGGCATCAACAATAGGACTAATTGCCTGTGACGTCTAGGAATACCACACCGAGAAGGAAAACAAAATCTTTCCTTCCAGCGGCCTTATTCCAAAAAGCTAGTGGTCTCAGCGTAGCTAACACAGCCTAGAAGTCATATATCGGTGAAGACAGATATGTGTGTGTTACTCTGTGGCCTTTGACAGCTCACTAAATGGAGACTTACGACATTAGCTGCTAATGTATAAGAAAAGACCGCTCTAACAGTACATAAGGCTACTATGGCACCCACAACAGCACTAAATGCCTCTAACACCTAGGAATACAAATCCGAGAAGAAAAAGACGTACTTATTCCTTATAACGGCTATATTCCAAACAAAACAGCTGTCTCAGCCTAACTATGAGCTATCGATCTTCTATTCGTAAGGAATAGATCATTGCCTTTCTTATAGTATTGCTAAGCCAAGGGAAGCGTTGTTAATTGGACCAAAGTCCTTCAACACCTGAGCAGAAAGATCCAGGAAAGAAATATTTTCGTCTTTCCTTCGCCCGGTACCTTAAGCTGTTTTTTAACTAGCAACCACAGACTTTTGTCCAGATGGAACAAGATTCGAAGAACTTATGAATAAAAATTCATAGTCTTAATGTGCTGTTCCGTGAGGGATGGAGAATCAACCTCTGTAGCCCTCTCACCATCTGAATGTTTCATCTGATAAACATGGTCAACACCATCCGAATGTACAGATGACTGGACTAATCCAGCACCATCCGACAGCTCACAACTGGAGATTGTTGAGGGCAGAACCTGCGACTACAGGGATGCTACGATACGCTGCGCAATCTGCGGGAGCAGGTTCATGAACGAGGCTTGCAGAGCAACGATTATCCGCTTCTTCACCATATGCTGCTCACAGGACTGAGATCTGAACCCCGATCTTTTGGTGTATGTCCCGTATAAAAATGCCATGAAAGACTAGCTACAGGTTAATCCAATTTTGGTGGTGTAGACTGGAAACATGTCTGTGGAACAGCATGAACATGCGAAGTCGGATAGCTAGTCTGCAGGCTAATGTGCGTCATCGCTGCAACCAGCATCCCGAACCGCAAGCATGAATGGGCGTCCCAACTCACTAAAGTTTCTCGAAGCGGAAACAGTCAACCTTCACTGCTGATGGAACAGAGAGGGTTCTCCAGCTCGCGATCTGGCTCCAGACCTCGCCAAGCATTCCATTTAGAAACTTGTAGGCTTCTACCTCTTAGCGTGCTTATCCATGGAAGAAGAGGAAGCTGTAACAACAGTCGACCCTGGCTGAAGTGTGGAAGGAGCATCCCGACTCACACATTTCGGACGGGTGCTTTGAACTTTCTCACAACAGAAAACAGTCAAACCCGACTGCTAACGGGACAGAGAATGCTCTTGAACTCGCAATCTGACCCCAGATCTTGCAGAGTATCCCATTGAGAAACTTTTAGGCTAATCCCCTTTGTGTGTGCTTCCATGTAAGAAGAAGCCATAACTGCAGCCAACCCCAGCTGCAGTGTAGAAGGAACATCCCGACGCATGTTCCGACTCATTATAGTTTCTCACAACGGACACAGTCGACCCCGACTGTAACTCACGATCTGACTCCAGATCTCGCCGAGTGTCCCGTAGAGAAACTTTCAGGCTTCTTCTCCTTTTGCCATCATTGCTAGGTGAGCTTTATATTGAGGTGCTTGCTCTACCCCACTTATACTACTCGACTGCAACAGACCTACGCGGCATCCCGGTTCCCATATAGGGACGACTGCTTCACCAGTCAAGCTGGCTGCATGCAGAGGACCAAGTTTCTAATGGCCGTAATCCTGTGCAAATATCATGAGCACCTTGGCAGCTAGCCCTGTTTACTCATCAGAGCGGGGCTCATCAGAGTGTGATGATGGCAGCACGTAACAGATTGGTGTCAAAGTACCATCACCATGTTCTTGTTCCTCTGAACAAGAGAATGAACGACTAGTATTAGCAAGCAGTGAAAGCTCCTCCATTGGAATTTCATCGCCCACCACACAAGTCGACACCCCTTTCCAACGTTCGTATCCCATAGTACAAGTATTGAAGGAGTGCCGCAACAACAAGCATAAATCAGAGACTTGCCGGACTACAGTAAGTAACTATTATTATAATAAATACAATAATAATGAAGCGATAATCAAAAGTTCGCTGCACTCCTAATAATACAGAATAAACATTGCAAGGACAGATAACATAGACAATCACAAAAATTTTCGAATAAATTTTTTTTTTAAATTTTGAATGAAGCCCAAGTGCCCCAAGGGAACCTCATGAGCTCAAGGGCATCCCGATAGAGCCCAAGTGTGGACAAGCACTACCTAATGAAAGCTAAACTACCGGAATAAGATATAATATGTATCCTAATGGAAAAAACAATAATAGTTTTTAACTAAACACTGAATTAATAGGAATCTAAAACATTATTGAACAGACGTCAAGGGGAAAAAGCCGGAAACTAACCAACAACAGGCACTACAAAGGCCCCAAGTCAGTAACCAGTCAACAACCACCTGATGCAAAGCTAAAACTTGAAGAAAAAACAATGCATCTGGTAGAAGATGCAAGAATACAAACTGCCCTGAACAGTAATGAACAGGATGTAAACATAGGGGATAAACAGAATACCTATTCCGTTTTACAAGTTAAACTCTCAAGAATTTAATAAAAAATTCTTCAATAAAAAGGTCGAAAGAGCTTGGGAGTATAATAGGAGGGTTCAGGAGAGGGAAGGGAAGTAATACTAACAAAACAACAGTGGAGTCATATTATAATGACGACGTTCAGAAGCATATCCCGATATTGGGGAACATGAATAATTTTACATAACTAGAGTGATGTCACGCATACAGCCTGACTGTCCCAGCAATGGCAATGCTTAGACAC
This sequence comes from Pictodentalium vernedei, assembly GCA_031216915.1. Taxonomy (NCBI): domain Eukaryota; kingdom Metazoa; phylum Mollusca; class Scaphopoda; order Dentaliida; family Dentaliidae; genus Pictodentalium; species Pictodentalium vernedei. The sequence goes on from CM062289.1 coordinate 236,319,800, forward strand.
AAAATAGTTAGAGCCGTTTTTTTTTAACTGTTTACCTAACGAATCTGCCATATCTGCACTCGTGGTGTACAAAATTTGCTATTCAAATTTTATTTTTTCATTTCTCTACTCCAAAACATACCTCATGACCTACTAATGGAACAAGCTTGATGAGCTTAATAAGGACTAATAAGCCATAAATCTGATGTTTCAGAAAAAGAATTTGTAATGTTTGCTTCAACTTGTGTTAGGTAAAGGATTAAAGGTGCAGTACATAAAGCAATGTTGGGCTATAGGAGTCAATTTTCTTTTTGCATCTAATAACTCCCAATCCTTCAAAATGCATTTTGGAAATAACTGCCTAAGTGGCATATATATATATATATGTATGTATGTATATATATATATGTGTGTGTGTGTGTGTGTGTGTGTGTGTGTGTGTGTGTGTGTGTGTGTGTGTGTGGGTTTGTCTTACCGATTGGATGAGGTAAGTAGACAAAAGAGTTTGCGTGTTTTGCCTTACCGAGGTACAAAAGACAAAAGAAACCCTTTACCTCGGTTGTTTTCCCAGAACTGTACCGGCAAAACGAGGTAGAAACCATTAGTCCACACAAAGGACAAACAATGGGGTACCTCGGTATGTAGGGTAGACAAAGATGTGTGTGTGTGTGGGTTTGTCTTACCGATGTGACGAGGTAACTAGACAAAAGAGTTTGCGTGTTTCGCCTTACCGAGGTACAAAAGACAAAAGAAACCCTTTACCTCGGTTGTTTTTCCAGAACTGTACCGGCAAAACGAGGTAGAAACTGTTAGTCCACACAAAGGACAAACAATGGGGTACCTCAGTATGTAGGGTAGACAAGACTGTGTGTGTGTGTGTGTGTTTGAGGTTAAAAAATCGCACTGGCACAGACATTTCCTACTGAAACGTTTTTTTCTTTTAATATGCCGCCGAAAAATTGTTTTCATTTACTGAACCCTGATGGGTTTCAAACATGACAAAAAATTACATAAAATTGATTTAAACTAAGTGATGAGCTTAGGAACTGGTTAAACTGACTGGCAAAAATTGATGTTATTCATTGATTGGCTCTAATTTAGTCCTTACAAGGATGTTACGCAAGCTTTTGTTTTTCTTATAGGCGATGACAGGTCGAAGATTCAAAGGTTCATTTAATTTAGCATTGGTAAAATTGAATTCATCTTTTAACATTTTTGCTATTTCGATATTCATTCTGTTGTACGTCAAAGTGAAAGGAATGATGGACCTCCTTTCGCATTCGCCCTCTGATATGTTCATACCAAATGGCCAGAGGGTTTGAAGCGTATTGATCCAAAAAGCTTCACGTTTTTTTCTAAATTCATCCGTTTCTTCTAATGTGTCTTTAATTGGTGGTTGTTCAATAGGATGGATTTCGAAATCGTCCAAAGAATGGCCAGGAAGGTTAAAATGTTGTGCTACTGGGGCATCAGCATTATGTTTTATATCCTGTTTGTGTCTAGTAGCACGTTCTCGAAAAGGATTTTGACTTTGACCAACATACTGTTTCCGACATCGCTTACAAGTGATAAGGTAAATAATGTTTGGTGAATCACAATGGAGGGGGTTACGGATCTGATAATAATTTTTCGTTTGTTCGGAGGAAAATTCCTCTTTCTGATCAGGCATAAAAGTATGCAGTCTACAACGAGGCTTTTTGCAATTAAATACCGCGCCACTACCATTCTGCAACGGTCTGTTGTGTTCAATCTTCAGTGGTTCGAAATCGGTAGTTTCAGCTGGACTTTCGAGCTTTTTCAGGGTTTGGGATTTCAGGCTACGCAAGAGGCGCAGCGAGTACCCTCTCGATCTGAGGGCGCCAAATAGAGTAGAACAAGCCTCATTGAAATTTACCTTCTCACTTGAATTGCGGTGGAAACGAATGAGTTGTGATTTGATGATACCTTTAAATGTATGTTGAGGATGATATGATATGATTTTGTGTGCAACAATTGATGTGAATCAGTTGGTTTAAAATACACTTTATAATCTAAATGACCGGACGCCTGAAATTGCTTGCCTTTATACACGGTCACATCGAGAAAATCAACAGAATTTTCACTGATAGTAGCTTTCAATTTAATATTTGGATCGTGATTGTTCAAAATTTCTAAAAATTCATCAAAATCTTCTTTTGAATGTTCCCAAATAATAAAAATGTCATCTAAATACCTATATAATAAATAGATATACGAGAGGATGCTTTGCACATTTGCTTAAGGCATTTTCCTCCCATTCCGCTACATAAATGCTTGCAAAATTAGGACTGAATCTTTTGCCCATAGGACAACCCATTATTTGTAGAAAATATTCTCCATTGAATTGAAAGTCATTACCTTTTAAGCTCAGCTCTAAAAGATCCAAAATTTGTTCATCCGGGCGTTTCACATCCGGATATTTTTCAAATGCATTTTTAACTGATTTAACACCTTTATCAATATCAATGTTCGTATACATACTGTCGATATCCAAAGTAGCCAGAATTGCATTTTTCGATATTTTCAATTTCGAAATTTTTGACAGGAAATCCTGTGTATTTTTTAGATAGCTCGGATGTCTATTTGCTATAGGTTTCAGATGATAATCAATTAATTCCGAGATCGCATAAGATTCCGAATTACAATCTGATACAATTGGCCTCCCGGGTGGAGTTAAGTCATCCGTCCATGAAGAACGGTCCTTGTGGATCTTTGGTAGGATATAAAATTGTCTTGTTTGAGCACTGAGCTTAGCTGTTAAATATTTCAATTGTTTTTTGGTAATGTGACCTTCGTCGAGGAGAAATTTTAAGATCTTATTGAATTTTTCGATATTACTAGGCCAAATAAGTGAATCTATTTTCTTATAATGTTTAGTATTGCTGAGTTGTCTCATGGCTTCCTTTATATAATTATCCCGAGATAGAACAACTACCGACCCACCTTTGTCGGCTGGTTTAATTACTAATTTCTTATTTTTTCGAAGTTCCGTGAGGGCTCTCCGTTCACCAGCTGTTAAATTGTCTTTATCGGAGAGTATGTTCATGCTGAACACCTTTTGGATGATTCGTTTGCTAGCCTCAATAATTTCGGGATCTACTTCACTATCTGGAGGTGACCAACCAGATGATTCTGTAAAAGGAAGTTTCCGACCGCTGGAGTTTCTAAAGCGGTCTGCTAATTTCATTTGCCTAAGAAAATTACAGTTGTATGATGGTAAATTTGTTTGGTTATCAGTTTTAGGCTTTGGTGCTGGTACAAAAGTTAAACCGCGATCTAAAAGAGATTTCTCTTGGGTTGTTAGGTCATTGGTGCCAGACAGGTTAACCACATTAGTTCCTAATCCCACATCTGTTAGGCGGCTCTTACCTTTGCCTTTACTTAGTTTAAATTTAGGTGGTTCAACCAGTGATCGTACATAATATTGGCGGTTCTCGTGGTCCAATGGATTAAATCCTGAGCAACATCAAACTTCGCGTCATCAATTTTTGGTATCACGTTAACGTCCTTCACTTTCCGAATGGTTTCGTTGATGATGCTCAGGGTTCTCCTCTCAGCCTGAGGGAGTTTTTGCGAAAAGTTTAGTTCAGCGAAATAAATTTTTGCTGATCTAAACTTGACCCTGATATCGCTAAGCATATTCCGCAACTGCTTAACTACGAGATCAGAATTATCGTTTCGAGAATTCACGCCAATATTTAATAATATTTTTTGGGGACTGGACTGGCCCCTGTGCCCTTTAAACATAGAGCGCAGATGATTGAATTTGGCGCCGGGGTAACACTCCACCTGGATGTCCGGATGGGGATTTCGATCAATGCGTCCTAAATTTGAACTTCCAATCATAAGGATGTTTTTACAAACATCGGGGAGGCGCCAATTCCTTTTGTCAAAATTAACTCCGCTTTTATGCCGAAACTGGGAGAATTTAGAATCAAATGAGCGGCCCGAGTTGCGGCTCGGTGATTTGACTTTCTCTGAGTACGATATACCTGGTTGAACCACACTAGAGGCAGGAGAAGGGGGAGAAGAAACAGAAGCAGGAGAGGAAACAGAAGCAGGAGAAGAAACAGAAGGAGGAGGAGGAGTTTTAGTGAGAGCACTAGGAGAACCAGAGAAGAAAGGCTGAGGAGGAGTAGGAGGTAGAGGAATAAGACGAGGCGAGACAGCGTTACTCAATTTGCGAGCATCTTCAGTCACAATATGGACCGGAGATGTTTGCAAATTGAGGCGCTTACTCTGAGAGAAAGAAGAAGTAGAAGGAAAAGAAGAGGGAGAAGTGCTTTGCCTTGATCTTTTCTTATTTTGCTTTTCGCGTTGGGGTAGAGGGACAACACGGGCCGGAGTTTGCTTGCTTCCTCCCGTATTGTTCCTTACTCCAGACGCTGGGCGAAGTTCCGAAATGTAAGACTCATAGGCCGAAATCGTCTTATCTGTCAACTTATTTTTAAAGTTTTTTTGAGCCCAGATCAAGGCACGCGCCGAAGCGCTGTTGAAGTCTATTTTTTCGAGTCCAGGAGGTGGTCGCATAGCCAAAGTTATCTTAGACTTCAACTGGTTTAAATTTATCTTGTAATGCTCAACTAAAGCATTTAACGTTTGGTTGGCCCATCCCACACTAATCTGTCGAAAAACAGAAAAAATGTGTGGGGTGGGAAGAGCCGGCTTTAGAAAGCCACCTAACTCATCTACTTTCTTCTCCAACTGTTTCGGGAAATCCCGGTTGGCCAAATGCTGCTCTAGGAGCCCAATATGGTGCATACACTGAATCACCTGGAAAAGGTGTGTGTGTGTGTGTGTGTGTGTGTGTGTGTGTGTGTGTGTGTGTGTGTGTGTGGGTTTGTCTTACCGATTGGATGAGGTAACTAGACAAAAGAGTTTGCGTGTTTCGCCTTACCGAGGTACAAAAGACAAAAGAAACCCTTTACCTCGGTTGTTTTCCCAGAACTGTACCGGCAAAACGAGGTTGAAACCGTTAGTCCACACAAAGGACAAACAATGGGGTACCTCGGTATGTAGGGAAAACAAGACTCTGTGTGTGTGTGTGTGTGTGTGTGTGTGTGTGTGTGTGTGTGTGTGTGTGTGTGTGTGTGTGTGTGTGTGTGTGTGTGTGTGTGTGGGAGGGAGGGAGTTGTGGAACCTATATTCAAACCTGGCCTGTATTATAAATACAAATAACTTCAATAATTTTCATTGGTTGGACCTAGAGACATATTCTGAATACAATTGAAATCTGTTAACTTTTGTTTAAGTTATGGCATAAAGAAAGTTCGGACAGATGGATGGACTGATGGACGGGCAGACAGTCTGACAGATAGATGGATGGAGCGAGCTCTATGCTATATCCCTCCCTTGTGGGAGGGGATAAAAAGTAATAAAGTTTGTGGTAGAAGCCCAATTTGAAACTTAGAGAAACTAAGTTCGAAAAGCGTTGTGAAAAGTGTTAACTGAATGCCAATATTATTTGAAACCACTGTGTACAGCTTCAGTAGACCTTGTCCGAAATGAAAAAAAGAAATGACATTGTAACAGAGTGTTTGGAGAATGAAATTGATTGGCAAATGGAGGGTGTGTGGTGTTTGTCTGGATTTTTAACCACAAACTTTTAAGCAAAACTGTAAAAATGCATTTTTGACGAAACAAAAAAAAGTGCCTAATTGGCCCCCGGGGGGAGGGGGGTTATGTGAGTTTAAAAAAATAGGCCGATGAAATCGTCAGATGTGTACCCATACGCGCAACTAGTAGAAAGCTGCATGACGGAGGGCCACCACGTGGATTGGAGGAGTGTCTAATTTGATGGATAAAGGGTCAATATCTCCAGATCAAATTATCAGATTTACATAAAAAACTATACAGCACAGCACATCAGTAACCTGAATAAATATATAAAGTAACATGACAATCGGATTGATCTTTTTTGAGTTATCTCATGCCAAAGGGATTGGAGGAATTTTCAATTTGAAGGATAAAGGGTTAATATCTCCGGATCACATTATCAGATTAACACTAAAAACTATACAGCTCAGCACATCAGTAACCTGAACACAAATATAAAGTAACTTGACAATCCAAGCAATATTTTTCAAGTTATCGAATGCCAAAGGGATCGGAGGAATTTTCAATTTGAAGGATAAAGGGTTAATATCTCAGGATCAAAATAACAGATTTACACCAAAAACTATACTGCTCGCCACATCAGTAACCTGAACACAAATATAAAGTAACTTGACAATCCAAGTAATATTTTTCAAGTTATCGAATGCCAAAGGGATTGGAGGAATTTTCAATTTGAAGGATAAAGGGTTAATATCTCGGGATCAAATCATCAGATTTACACCAAAAACTATACAGCTCGGCAAATCAGTAACCTGAACACAAATATAAAGTAACTAGGCAATCCAAGCAATATTTTTCAAGTTATCGAATGCCAAAGGGATTGAAGGAATTTTCAATTTGAAGGATAAAGGGTTAATATCTCAGGATCAAATTATCAGATTTACACCAAAAACTATACAGCTCGGCACATCGGTAACCTGAACACAAATATAAAGTAACTTGACAATCCAAGCAATATTTTTCAAGTTATCGAATGCCAAAAGGATTGGAGGAATTTTCAATTTGAAGGATAAAGGGTTAAATCTCAGGATTAAATTATCAGATTTACACCAAAAACTATACAGCTCGGCACATCAGTAACCTGAACACAAATATAAAGTAACTTGACAATCCAAGCAATATTTTTCAAGTTATCGAATGCCAAAGGGATTGGAGAAATTTTCAATTTGAAGGATAAAGGGTTAATATCTCAGGATCAAAATAACAGATTTACACCAAAAACTATACAGCTCAGTACATCAGTAACCTTAACACAAATATAAAGTAACTTGACAATCCAAGCAATATTTTTCAAGTTATCGAATGCCAAAGGGATTGGAGGAATTTTCAATTTGAAGGATAAAGGGTTAATATCTCGGAATCAAATCATCAGATTTACACCAAAAACTATACAGCTCGGCAAATCAGTAACCTGAACACAAATATAAAGTAACTAGACAATCCAAGCAATATTTTTCAAGTTATCGAATGCCAAAGGGATTGGAGGAATTTTCAATTTGAAGGATAAAGGGTTAATATCTCAGGATCAAATTATCCGATTTACACCAAAAACTATACAGCTCGGCACATCAGTAACCTGAACACAAATATAAAGTAACTAGACAATCCAAGCAATATTTTTCAAGTTATCGAATGCCAAAGCGATTGGAGGAATTTTCAATTTGAAGGATAAAGGGTTAATATCTCAGGATCAAATTATCCGATTTACACCAAAAACTATACAGCTCGGCACATCAGTAACCTGAACACAAATATAAAGTAACTTGACAATCCAAGCAATATTTTTCAAGTTATCGAATGCCAAAGAAATGGATACGGACGCCGGATGGACAGACGGATGGATGGACAGACGGACAGATGGACAGATGGACGGACAAAGGATGGACGAACGACGGATGGTCACCCCGGATGCCGACATTATGTGTACCATACATAGTATGGGTACACATAAAAAGGTTACGCATGTAGTGACTGTAAATAGTTCAAAATGCATATTGGAGGAAAGGAAGAAAGAAAAAATTGCCTAATTGGAGGCGGCTGGGCAGGGCAATAACATCAACAATTTTCATTGGATGATTGTGGTCATCAAACTTGGCCTAGAGACATGTATTGAAAAGAATTGAAATCCATTAACTTTTGTTTAAGTTATGGCATAAAGAAAGTTTGGACAGACAGATGGACTGACAAACAAACAGACGGACTGACGGAGACAGATGGAGCGAGCTCTGTGCTATATCCCTCCCTTGTGGGAAGGGATAATGAAAGTGTCAATGACACTGTAGCTTAACTTGTCTGTGTGTTGTGTTTGGTGAAAAGGATAATGTTCAATGTTTATGAAAGGATTATGAAATGACAAAAATAGGCCAATGAAATCGTCAGATGAGTACCCATACGCGCAACTAGTAGAAAGCTGTATGACGGAGGGCCATCACGGATGCCGACATTATGTACACAATACATGGTATGGGTACATATAGAAATGGATTGGAGGAGTCCCTAATTTGATGGATAAAGGGTTAATATCTCTGGATCAAATTATTAGATTTACATAAAAAACTATACAGCACAGCACATTAGTAACCTGAATACATATATAAACTAACCTGATAATCGGATTAACATTTTTTGAGTTATCGCATGACGAAGAAATGGATTGGAGGAGACTCAATTTGAGGCATAAAGGGTTAATATCACAGGATCAAATTATCAGATTTACACCAAAAACTATACAGCTCGGCACATCAGTAACCTGAACACATATATGAAGTAACATGACAATTGGATTGACATTTTTTGAGTTATCTCATGCCAAAGGAATTGGAGGAATTTCAATCTGAAGGGTAAAGGGTTAATATCTCAGTATTAAATAATCAGATTTATACCAAAAAATATACGGCTTGGCACATCAGTATCCTGAACACATATATGAAGTAACATGACAATCGGATTGATATTTTTGGAGTTATCTCATGTCAAAGGGATTGGAGGAATTTTCAATTTGAAGGATAAAGGGTTAATATCTCAGGATCAAAATAACAGATTTACACCAAAAACTATACAGCTTGGCACCTCAGCAACCTGAACACAAATATAAAGTAACTTGACAATCCAAGCAATATTTTTCAAGTTATCGAATGCCAAAGAAATGGATACGGATGCCAGACGGACAGACAGACAGACGGCGGACAAAGGATGGACGAACGACGGATGGCCACCCCAGATGCCGGCATTATGTGTACCATACATAGTATGGGTACACATAAAAATTGTGATAATTGAGAATATGTTAATTTCTGTTCCCTGTATGCTATGCTGTTAATAAAAATAATATGAGGAGTACACAGTACTAAAGAGCTGAGGGATGGGTTAATATGACCTCACAGTTAATGTATGTGGCCCTCACAGTTAACGTATGTCAATGAAAGTTACCAAGTTACAGTGAAATTATTTCAAAATGAGTCATCCTATCAAGTTACATTGAAATCCCTTCACAAAAATGGCCTGTAGACTGTGCTGAAAGTTTTTGGGCTTCAGGACTGTGTAGCCATGACGGTAGACCGATTGCAACTAAAAGGGAACATCCTCAGCTCGACATTATACTGAGTCATTCTACTAAGTTACAATGAAATCCCTTCACAAATACGATCTGTGATCGGTACTAAAGTTTTTGGCTCAGGAAGCCATCATGGTTGAATGATCGCGACCAAAAGTGGGTGTTGTCATCTGGGCATAATCTGGAGTGATCCTACGAAGTTACAATGAAACCCCTTCATATATATGACCTGTAGACTGTGCTCAAGGTTTTCGGGGCCCAGAAGCAATCACAGTTGACTAAACACAACCAAAAGGGGGTCTCATCATCTAAGCATTATATGGAGTCAACCTAACAAGTTACAATGAAATCCATTCATAAATATGATGTATAGACCATGCTAAAGGTTTTGGGGTTTTGGGCCCGGACAGCTATCAAGGCTAAATGATCGCGACCAAAAGGGGACGTTCTCATCTAGACATTATTTGGAGTCATCCTACCAAGTTACATTGAAATCCCTTCATAAGTATGACCTCTAGACCGTGCTTAAGGTTTTCGGGCTTTGGGCCCCTGTAGCCATCACAGTTGCCCAATTGCATCCAAAAGGAGAAGTTTTCATCAAGACATTATATGAAGTCAATCTACCAAGTTACAATGAAATCCCTTCATAAATATGACCTGTACACTGTGCTATAGGTTTTCAGGCTTTGGGCTCAGGCAGCCATCATGGTTGAAAGAGCACAACCAAAAAGGGACATTCTCATCTGGGCATCATCTGGAGTGATCCTACAAAGTCACAATGAAATCCCTTGATAAATATGACCTGTAGACTGTGTTCAAGGTTTTCGGGCTTCAGACCCCTGTAGCGGTTACAGTTGACCAACCATGACAAATGGGGATGTCATCATCTAGGCATTATATGGAGTCAACCTAACAAGTTACAATGAAATCCCTTCATAAATATGACCTGTAGACTGTGCTAAAGGTTTTTGGGCTTTGGGCCTCTGTAGCCATCACACTTGCCCAATCGTGTCCAAAAGGGGCTGTTCTCATCTAGACATTATGTGAAGTCAACCTACCAAGTTACAATGAAATCCTTTCATAAATATGACCTGAAGACTGTGCTAAAGGTTTTCGGGCTTCGGGCCTGGGCAGCCATCATGGTTGAATGATCGCAACCAAAACTGGACATTCTCATCTGGGCATCATCTGGAGTGATCCTATGAAGTTACAATGAAATCCCTTCATAAATATGACCTGTAGACTGTGCTCAAGGTTTTCGGGCTTCGGGCGCCTGTAGCCATCACAGCTGACCAATCACGACCAAAAGGTAATGTCATCATCTAGGCATTATATGGAGTCAACCTAACAAGTTACAATGAAATCCTTCCATAAATACGACCTATAAACTATGCTAAAGGTTTTTGGGCCCGGGCAGCCATCAAGGCTAAATGATCGTGACCAAAAGGGGACGTTCTCATCTAGACATTATTTGGAGTCATCCTATCAAGTTACATTGAAATCCCTTCATAAATATGACCTCTAGACCATGCTTAAGGTTTTCAGGCTTTGGGCCCCTGTAGCCATCACAGTTGCCCAATTGTGCCCTAAAGGGAGCGTTCTCATCTAGACATTATATGAAGTCAACCTACCAAGATACAATGAAATCCCTTCATAAATATGACCTGTAGACTTTGCTAAAGGTTTTCGGCCTTCGGGCTCGGGCAGCCATCATGGTTGAATGATCGCAACCAAAAGGGCACATTCTCATCTGGGCATCATCTGGAGTGATCCTACAAAGTTACAATGAAATCCCTTCATAAATATGACCTGTAGACTGTGCTCAAGGTTTTCGGGCTTCGGGCCCCTGTAGCGGTCACAGTTGACCAATCATGACAAAAGGGGATGTCATCATATAGGCATTATATGGAGTCAACCTAACAAGTTACAATGAAATCCTTCCATAAATACGACCTATAAACTATGCTAAAGGTTTTTGGGACTGGGCAGCCATCAAGGCTAAATGATCGCAACCAACAGGGGACGTTCTCATCTAGACATTATTGGGAGTCATCTGATCAAGTTACATTGAAATCCCTTCATAAATATGACCTATAGACCATGCTTAAGGTTTTCAGGCTTTGGGCCCCTGTAGCCATCACAGTTGCCCAATCGTGTCCTAAAGGGAATGTTCTCATCTAGACATTATATGAAGTCAACCTACCAAGTTACACTGAAATCTCTTCATAAATATGACCTGTAGACTGTGCTAAAGGTTTTCGGCCTTCGGGCTCGGGCAGCCATCATGGTTGAATGAATGCAACCAAAAGGGCATCATCTGGAGTGATCCTACGAAGTTACAATGAAATCCCTTCATAAATATGGCTTCGGGCACCTGTAGCCGTCACAGTTGACCAATCACGACCAAAAGGTAATGTCATCATCTAGGCATTATATGGAGTCAACCTAACAAGTTACAATGAAATCCCTTCATAAATATGACGTTTAGACTATGCTAAAGGTTTTTGGGTTTGGGCAGCCATCAAGGCTGAATGATCAAGATCAAAATGGGATGTTCTCATCTAGACATTATCTGGAGTCATCCTACCAAGTTACAATGAAATCCCTTCATAAATACGACCTGTAGACTGTGCTAAATGTTTTTGGGCTTCGGGCCCCTGTAGCCGTCACAGTTGCCCAATCACATCCAAAAGGGAAGAGATATTATATGAAGTCAACCTATCAAGATACAATGAAATCCCTTCATAAATATGACCTGTGGACTGTGCTAAAGGTTTTCAGGTTTTGGCCTCGGGCAGTCATCACGGTTGACAGATCACGCCCAAATGGGGAAATTCTCATCTAGACATCATACGGAGTCATCTTAGAAAGTTACAATGAAATCCCAACATATTAAACATGACCTGCTGACTGTGCTAAAAGTTTTTTGGGTTTGGGGCTTGGGCAGCCATCACGGTTGACAGGTCATGCCCAAAAGGGGACGTTCTCATCTAGGCATTATACAGAGGCATCCTACCAAGTTACAATGAAATCCCTTCATAAACACGACCTGTTGACTGTGCTAATGGTTTTCAGGTTTTGGGCTCGGGGAGCCATACCGGTTGACCGATCACAACCAAAAGGGGACGTTCTCATCTAGACATGACCCAAAACCTGCATATGATATTTCGTGATGATCAGACAAGAACTACGGGGTGTAGCCTGTACTTGAAGGTTGAATAAAAAACTTTAACCACAAACTTTAACCAAAACTCCAAATGTTGATTAAACAGGGAAAAAAAAACAAACCCACTTGAACCTTCAGTAAAAAACTTGAACCACAAACTTTAACCAAAACTCTAAATGTTCACAGACGGACAGATGGATGGATGGACTGACAAAAGTCATGACTATAGCCCTCACTGTAAACAGTTAGGCTAAAAATTATAAAGTTACAGCCCTGAACATCCAAAACCCCATTATTCACTTCCAGCATCCTGCTACACTGTTGATTCCATGAAAACCATCATTGATTTGTGTCTAGCATCTTCAAAAATGAGAATTTATTGCACAGATGTCAGTTCAAATGTTTACTGACTTGAGCAAAAAAAAAGAATGATGTTGGCGGTAATTCCGGTCTCTTCCTGGGTACTGCACATGCGCAAGTACTAAAAGTATGGAGGGCAGATAGGACTTTTAATTTTCGGAATTGTATGCAAATTTTGGGGATTAGAGGGTTTAAAATTTGTGTTTGGCCCTTAATAATATTGAGGTTGCACCAGCTAAGCTTGGGCCATTGGTTTTAGTATAAAAATAAGGTGACTCAGCATTTTTTCAAAGTCCCAGAAAAGTACCCTATCATAAAACCGATAGCAATTTTTATGGACCATTCCATTCTGTTGGCCCCAAGGAAGCTTCACACCAAATAAGAATTCTCAGATATGGGCGTTTCCAAGTTTTTCAATTTTTAGCACCTGTTGTTCCCAAAGGGCATTTAAAAAAAAAAAAAAAAAATTTGTCATAAATCAAGTACTTATGACCCATTAATACTTTATATCAAATTTGGTTCAAACTGGCCTCTCGGTTTGAAAAATAGAAATTTTGGGTGGGGTAAAAATTCTTGCCTCTCCCGTAACGACGACAAATATTGCATCTCAAACTTCTCTTGAACAAACTTGAGTCTACACCTCAAAAGGAAGCTATATACCAAATATCAAGTCTCTGCTAAAGCTGGATCATGAGAAGATTTTTTTTAAAATTAGGGCATTTTGGTCCCACCTCCTCCTCAATATGGGCAGAAACCCAATTTGAAGAAAAACCCAAATGCCCCTATATAACCACTACTCATGTGAAATTTCATTAAAATGTGGCCAGTGGTTTGGGAGGAAAAGATCCAAACATCACACAGACGATGGACAAAAAATGATCAGAATAGCCCACCCTGACTTTCAGTCAGGTGAGCTAAAAATCAACTGAACTGGGCTGAAAGTGCCTGGAGCACCAATATCACATCCTTCTTCTCTACTGAAGTACATTTCCATTGTCCATCCTCCACCAGACATGCACACCAAGCTTCAATTTCTTAACTTCATTAATTGAATATGCATGTAAATGTTTGAAGCTAGGAGGCAGTTCAAGATAATTATATGTGGCAATTTTTTTTACCCGTGGGGATATGTTTTGTGTTGGTGTGGTAGATATAGATAGAAATAAAATTTGGGGGGAAAATTTATATTATACTAACAAGGTCATATTCTGGTGCACATGCAAAGTACATATATACATACTAAAACACAAAGAAGAAACCTTCTGAGTGATTGTCCATTTACTGTTCCATGAAGTGTATGATAGAAAAACTAATTGATAACTATTCAAATGAGAATGATGATCAATTTGTGTTAGCTCACCATATAAAACCTGTAAAAGACTATACAGGTTAAGATAATAATGCACTAATTGACAAGAAGTATAGGACCTGAAGTAACCAGTACCCTAACTTCATGTATTTAGGATAACATTGAATATACTACCTGTCTTAGACAGTATCTAAAACAAACAGACCCCCCCCCCCACTCCTCACCTTCCAAACATTTAAGTTGATAGCCCAGACTAATCCATACTAGTCCATACAGGAATGTGTAGCTAGTAAAAAAAAAAGTTATGCCTGAGCTAGCAGGCATGCTGTCAGTTAGCAACAAGCTAATGCATTCAGTTAAACCACTCAATGGCTTTCAGCACTTTTTAATCGGGCAATGATAATGGATTCTAGCACTCAAACTATTAAAAGGGAATTGTGGGGTGGGGGTGGGTGAGGGGAGGGGGTAGGCATGCTCAGATGCTTTAGCCCAACCATTTTCAAAGAAAAACGCTTTCTGCCCCCTTAGACAATTCACGTTCAGAGTGAAAGAAGTTAAGTCACTTACCAGAACTAGATGGCTTTCGAGGATGTTCAGTTTGAACATCTGACAAAACTTCCAGCATAATTTTATCGCCATGACTTATGGACAGGGATCCATTTTCTTCTTCAGAACTAGGAGGTTTTAGCTCCTTTGGAGGAAATCCAACTTTAAGCTTCTGTTTATCGGGTGGCACTTGAACAGCTTCATTTATGATGTTTTGAAGATCACTAAATTTGACATCATCTGGTAGAGTCAGCATTACCTAAAAAGATACACAATATGAAAACGTTTTGATTTTCTCTGATAATTGTTGCTATATAACTGGTCGAGTACAAGATTATTTTTGGCTTATTCATTAAATTTACTGACTTATTTTGGTTATAATTTATTGAGAGTACCTATGGGAACTCTTCAATAAATTCTGACAAAACAAACTAGAGATGGTCTGTCGCCCGGTATACCCCCACCATGGCATACCGCCTAGAGTGGGTGACTGAAAAGGAGCATTCAATATTTCTAAGCAAAAAAAAAATCCAATATGACTGCCAGTCGGTCATCTTGAATCCGATCGGGAAAATTATAAATTTAAAGTAATTTGTATATTTTTTATACCTACCAATGGCCCAGACTAGCTGGTGCAAACTCAAAGTTATCAAGGGCCAAACACAAATTTTGAACCCCCCCAATCCCCAAAATTTGCTTGCAAAACCGAAAATTAAAAGTCCTATCTGGTCCTCCATACTTTTACTCTCTGTGCATGTGCAGCCATCAGGAAGCGAGGGCCTAGGACTTCACAATTAGTAGACCAACATAGTTCCAAGCCTGTAATCCAAGGTGAAAGGAAATTAAATTTGAAAGGAATTACATTTATGTCTCTCTATACAGTAATAGAGAAGACATATCATCAATAAGGAGCCAAATTCAAGTAATTCCGTATTCTTAGCATGAAGTCTATGCTAATTGGATGTAATGAATTCCCAATTTTCAAGGCTAGTCCGGACTAAGCCTAAAAAATTAGGATGGCGTATTTGAGAATGAGAGGATATCCCCCACAAACATACACCATATACAATAAAACACAAGCTGTATCCAGGATATAATTTACAGACAAAACAGCTTCACTCATAGTTACATACTTATCAAGCCGGAGGAGAGGTAAAAAAATCCCCCCACCCCTTTTTGAAAGGAATCTTTTTCAAAAAGAAAGAGGGGAGTGCTCTGGAATCAGTAAAAGTGGTACCAAATAACAATATAAATATTTGTCAAACAGGCACCCAGGTATTAATTATTATTAATAAATTGGTGCTTAATGCCACTTCAGAAGCTAAGGCTATAGTGGCAATCCCGGTAATTAATATCGTCAGCTTGTAACGTATAACGTAGTCGGCATACGCAGATAGGTCGAAAACCGGTGATATAATATATAACATACACATGTCCAATAGAATCACAATGGACGATCTCTGGAGTAAATACACTTCCGAGGTAACTTACAGACGACCCCATTCAGGTGTACAATAAATTCCAGTAAATAACACTCCCAGACGTGTACTATCCGATATCTATGTTCCTAGAAACCTGTGAATATACAAGAGTGTAAGACAAGTTGTGTTCGATTGGGTTCCGAAATTAATAGAAACCTGGATCTAGAAATGGAACGAGCTATGATTAACAGACTCGTCACGGACCGCCCCCGAAATAATTCATGGTTTCTAAGGTCCATAACATACAATAATGCGTCTGCCTAATAATACATTTATTATGCGTGTGAGCATTGAAAACCCGCATGTAATCATCTGAATACCAGTTAACTGACTAGACAGCCTCCCAGGTACCCAAAGGCTAGCAATTTATTGAGATGAATCATATGCTCGTATATAACATATAGACGAACAACCACAGGAAACCAACCAACTACAAAGTGGATGTGTCCATGAGGTCGCCATAGAACACGACCCAGCCACCAATTGAGAAGTCATGAAATGCATGTATGTACTTAAATGCATACGAGGCTTATGGGAAGAAAACTACAGCTTGCCCAGTAATTGCCTCTTAACACATTGGCGTGGGGGGGGGGGGGGGGGGGCATGGGGGGGATGGGGGGGGGGGGGGAGTCAAAATCATATCGAACCCCCCCTCACCCGCATTACTTGAATTGTTCTTGTGTTAGTCATCAAATAGTATAAGAACAGCAAGGCTCCCTCACGTCTGACCGACTCCATAATGCAACTAAGGGCGGAGAAGGACGTGATGCACAAATACACCGTATTTACATAATAACTCACACCAACCCTGAAACCTTCTGGGTAGTGATGCAGTGCATGTGACTTCCCCTGATAAGAAGATCCTCTCGTGGAGGAAGCTTCCGGGAGGAAGCTTCTGGGGAACGTCCCGTAACAGACACCTGAGAAGATTGATTCAAGGTTTCTGTGATAACAGAGGTGCTACTAGCAGGATTTGTAACGAGACTGTTTCATCTATAACAAAATCTGCTGAATCAACAGAGTTGGAGGATACGCATATCCTATCATTCCGTCCCATGAGATCGACAGAGTGTCTACTGCGTATGCTCGATGATCTGGGCATGGCGAGACAAATGTCAGTAACTGACTGTTCTGGTGTGTCGCAAACAGATCTATCATGGGACGATCCCACTGGTAGCAAATCTGCCTGAATATTCGCTTATTGAGAGTCCACTCCGATGGCAACAGGCAACCTTTCAGAGAGAGCGAGTCTGCTAGTATATTCAGACGACCTGGCATATGATGGACAGAAAGATGATCATGATGATTCATGATGTATAGAAGAATCCTCTCCGTTAATTCGCTTAATGGAATTGAATGAGTGCCGCCTTGGTTTCTGATGTAAGCTACAACTGTCGAATTGTCCGACAAAATCTGAACATGGACGTTCGCTATTATGTGAATCCAATGCTGAAAAGCTAGCCATATTGACATCATCTCTTTGATGTTTATGTGCTTCTCTAGGAACCAAGGGTCCTAAAGACCCTGACATTTCAAGTCTGCGGGACCTAGGGTCGCGCCTCAACCCGTCTGACTCGCATCCGTCATAATCGTGAAAGCCGGATCCAGCAGTTGCAGCGGAACTCTCCGAGTTAACCACTGAAGATCTGCCCAAATCTGAACCCTTTGTTTTACTAGGTCCGTTAAAACAATACTGGTTTTGAGCAAATGCATTTTCACACTCCAGTTCTGAGTAAAGAATTACTGGAGGGGATGCGTGCATAGACAGCCCATCGGAATAAGATCTGCAGCCACTCCGCACAACCCCATTAGTCGCATGAATTCCCTCGCTGTTAATGCGTGTAGACAAGTGCGAGCATAACAACTGACTAATTTCGCTCTGGGTAACGGCAGACAAACCAGATTGTTGTGAGTCTCGAAGCTCATCCCCAAGTGAGTTAAAGACTTGGATGGAGCTAGATCCGACTTTTTCTCATTTACGATGAAACCGAGACGTCGGAGTAATAGAAGCAGACTCTGAACATCGTTCTGAAGAATAATTCTGTTGCCTTATCTCTGCAGAATGCTGTCCAAGTAAGCCAACATTACTGCAGAAGAATGAGCTTGGAAGTATGACATTATTGAGTTCATTATTCGAGTGATTGCCCAGGCAGCCAGGTTCAAACCAAAGCACATTGCTCTGAACTGATAAACCTTCCCTTGTACGTCGAACTGAAGGTATTTTCTGAATGCCGGATGTACCAGGACATGAAAGTACGCATCCTTTAGATCTATGCTTGCTGCATAGTCATTCACTCGAATGCTCGCTCTTACCGGCCAAATAGTCTCCATATAGCATTTTGGAGCCACGATAAGCTTGTTTATCCAGCTCAAGTCTATTACCGGTCGAAACGAGCCATCTGGCTTCGGTACGAGGAACAGGTGACTGTAAAAACCCTGAGAATTTTAATTCTTGACGACCTCTATTGCTTCCTTTAATAAGAGAGCCTGTACCTCCGCTAAGAGGAACTCTCTTTTGAAAGGATCCGACGGAAGATTTGTCCAACGTGGACATCTTGTTAGTGGGGGTTCCGCTCGGAATGATAGCCGTAGGCCGTCCGAGACTACACTTCTCACCCACTGATCTTCCATGACTGCTATCCAGTTTCTCGCAAAGTTTGTTAACCTTCCGCTAACTAGTAAGCAATAGAGGTCTTGAACATCACCTGTATGACCTGCAAGACTTACGGGAGGAGAAGCTACGTCCTCCCCACAAAGAACCTCGTCCCGTCGGTCTAGGAGCGTCTGACCGATAGTCTCGATCAGACCTACGCACCTTTCCCGAGTCGCTATATTGACAACCTCCAGAGTAAATTTAAGAGGGTTCTTGTACCCTCGTCAGGAGTTCCCTTTTAACGTTTAGATCAGGAACGTCCTCCTTTACTCTTGTCTGTTGAAGTGGGTTGTTGAGACGCTGACTTCAATAGCAGAGCACTTGGCGCTTTCTTAGTAGCCTGTTCACAGTCTAACGAAAGCTTGTCGTCAAAAATAGACCGGAGCGACCTGGAGAGAGCTTTTCACCTTGTCATCTATAAGTGATGACGACGCAAGAACAACATCACGTTTGATTAACTTGATTAGCCACTATAGGGTGGAGTTATACATGGTATACATAATTGCCCTGGAAAGAACTCTAAGAGAGGTACGAACGTCCTCAAATTCCTTCCCGTTGAGCCGTTGTGCCTTAGCTCTGGTAAGGTGATCTGCGTAAGACATTGTGTCCAAATTCGCTCTACTTGATTAAATTGCCATTTCAATTGTGTCTAAGTGAGTAGTGAATGATGCAGGCAAGGATACATCTAGATCCCTGGCCTGCTCATCCAAATGCAGAGGAGCTCTCTGAACATCTTCTCCAACCATTTTAAATGAACATGGTCCAAGAAACGGTATGTTTATGGAAGATGTAGTTAAAAAACTGCCTTTTTTCCTCGCACTCGAGAGGTGAATACGGCGGCGTCGTCTACATGGCCGAAGGCTTGCGACATCTGCCTACACTGAACCGGAAAAGAAAGAATTTCTTCCTTTGTCCGTATAAAGTCTGCGCCCAACGACGTCAGCGGTTTCTCTCTTGTTGTCGCAGCATTCTGATTTGTCGGAACAAATTCAGGGTAGTATTGATGGATGAAATCCATCGCAACCATGTGCTGTTCTGAAAGGGAAGGGTAATCCTCTTCCTTATCAATTTAACCATCCGAGAGAATCAGTTGCAAATCTTGGTCCATTGCATCTGCGTGAACAGACGACTGGACCGACCCAGCACCGTCCGACAGCTCAGGTTCTGAGGGAGGCTGCACCTGCACTTGCTGCGATCAGCTGTGTAATCTGCAACAGCAAGTCCATCATCGAGGCCTGAGGAGCAGCGGTCTTCTGTTTCTTAGCCACTTGCTGCTCCTGGGACGGTGTGTCGGAGATGGATCTCTTCTCTGAACCTCCCGATGATCGAGGCCTCGTCTCCCTAGCTACCGGATGGTCCGACTTCACAGGCGAAGAGTGGTCCCTTCTTCACGCAGCAGGCTGGATATCCGAAGTCGGGTAGCTAGGATGTGGTCGTGTGTGCTTTAATAACATAGCGGAGGAAGACGTGACTGAAGCCGACCACGGCTGCAGACTAAACAGAGCATCCCAAGCAGTGGGCGGACATAGGCTACGGCTTGTGCAAGTTTCTCATAACAACATTTGGCTCCAAATGCGATTAGGTTAGAGAGGGACCTCTCCCGCTCTCAGTCTCTTAGACCTCGGCGAGTACAAGAAACTTGCTGACTTCCTCCCTATTTCCTCCCTATTTCCGTCGTCGCTGGGTGAGGTTATTTATATTTAAGTGCTCGCTCTACCCACATCTACACTTTCTTCGACCGCAATGGACTTACCCGGTGTCACGGCTCCCATGAACAGAGTAACTTCACCGGTTGAGTTAGCTGCTTGCAAGAGATTAAAACCCTTAACAAAAGGTCCTAACTCTTGCAATCATGAGCACTGAAGCTAGCTCTATATGCTAAACAGAGCGCAACGATGGTAGCACACTTGGATGGGTGTCAGAATATCATCACCATGTTCATGTTCCTCTGAAATAGAAACTGACAAAATGAATTATAACGCGTTGAGAGGCCTGCCCTCAGAACCCCACTGCCAACAACATACTGCGACACCCGTCTCCAACATTAGTCATCCCAGTGAACACAAGAATGACAAGAATCCGCAGGAGTACATCGACTAAAGTCGATAGCAGTCCTCCAAACTCCACAACAAAATATATAATTAAGATACATGAATAATAGCAATCAAAATTAAATTCAAAATATTTTTGGGAAAATTTTTTTGGGAAAAAACGCTTAAGTTCCCAAAGGGAATATTAAGAGCCCAAAGGCATCCCGACAGAGCCTAAGTGTGGACAAAATCCAAATTTACTGAGCTACACTACCGGAATAATAATCCATGTATCTTACAGTAATTCTACAGTAACAGAATATAAAATACTACCTGTATATGAGGACGTTGTCAATGTAAACAACGTCAATGAAAAAAACGGAAACAAGACATCAGGCACACAAAAAGGCCTAAAGTCAGAAACCAATTTAAATGCTACCAGATGCAAAGCTAGATCTTCATATGAAGAAAAAACGATACATCGGATAGAAGGTGCAAGACTAAACGACCTAACACCCCTAGGGTGAGGATGTAACCATGGGAAAAACAGAATAAATATTCTGTAATACATGTTAAACTCCCAAGAAATTTAATAAAAAACTTCAATAAAAAAATAGCCAAAAAGCTTAAGAGTTTAACAGGAAGGGTTCATGGAAGGATAGGGAAGAAATAGTTAACAAACAGTGGAATAATCATTATCAAAAATGATGACTTCAGGCGTATGTCCCAAAATTGGGAAATATGAAATAATTTTATAATTATTATAAAGTTAGAGCCCTGAACGACTAAAACCACCGTGAACACTTGCATCATCCAATAACAGCTTTGGATCCACCAATTCTTGCATTGATTTGTGTCTGGCATCCTCAAAAAAGGAGATTTTAAAGCACAGATGTCAGTTCATTGTTGCTGACTTTAGGGTCAAACAAAGGATGATGTTGGCGCCAATTCTGGTCGCTTCCTGACAAAGCAAATGCGCGGAGAGTAAAAGTATGGAGGACCAGATAGGACTATTAATTTTCAGTTATGCAAGCAAATTTGGGGGATTGGGGGGGTTTAAAATTTGTGTTTGGGCCTTGATAACTTTGAGTTTGCACCAACTAGTCTGGGCCATTGGGTTATAGTATAAAAATATGATTATGTCACACACTGCTCTTTATCATGTTGATCATTTTGGTGAAGTTTCATGAAAGTTAAAAAATTTATAGTAATTTATATATTTTTTATACTTACCAATGACCCAGACTTAGCTGGTGCTAACTCTAAAAAATCCAGGGACAAACACAAATTTTGCCCCCCAATCCCCAAAATTTGCATCTAAAACCAAAAGAAATCATGTCCTAAAGGACCTCCATACTTTGCCCTTACTGCGCATGCGCAGTGTCAAGGACGTTCTGAAATTGGCGCCAATTATCATTCTTACTGGCAGTGCCTGGTCAGCGCTATGTACTCAGCGGGGAGGTAAGAGTTCCCAACTCCTGGGAGGGCCATCCCCGTCTGGGTCATTGGTAAGTATAAAAAATATATAAATTACTATAAATTTTTTAACATTTTTATACTGTACCAATGACCCAGACTTAGCTGAATAGTAAAAAGGCTGGAGGGCCTAGGACATAGAGGAAAATCCAATAAGCTCAACTATATAATATAGAGGCAACCCCTCAAGGAGAAAAGGAGTATTAGGCTTTACATGTATCTTTCTTATTTTATGTTAAATTAGAAAGATACAATACCCTTCATAATTGAGCACAATAACATTCATGTTCTCTATTAACATCCAGTATAACCCTTCATACTAATTATTTTTAAAGTAAGCCAAAAAATAAAGTTAGTCCAGAGAATTGAGACTCTTTATATTCTTTAAAAGTGTCCGAGGATTGTATATTAACGCCCGTTTGACACTTGACATATACAAATGCTTCACACCGAGCTACACTTTAAAAATATGACATGAATGAATTTTTAACATTAATATTACACTTTAAAACCATCCCGGAAACGACTCAGAAATACTGACTTCGGAGGAGGCATTCCCTTGCTTTTCACTATAAAGCAGGTGACCTAAGGGAACACCCTCCCCCCCCCCCCCTTCCCCTTGCCCTGGGTCAAATAGCCCAGAGCGAAGAGGACAGCCGGACGGAGTCACTGCCGGAACAGAAAGCCTGCATAACTATAGTTGCAACTGTTTAGTGGATGACATTCTGAGCAACAGATAACGGACCTAAACAATACAGATCTCCAGAAATGGACTCAATATTTCTGAGATAAAAATTCGTGAATGTGGATGGCTGAGACCAATAGGCAGCCTTCATTAAATCTGTAATAGCAATACTATTAGCGTAAGCCCAAGAAGTAGAAAGAGCTCTTACTTCATGAGCCGAAATCTTAAGCACAGACTGCTGAGAAGAAGATAAATTTTCATAAGCAGTACGGATAGTTAATTGAATCCATCTAGCAATAGAATGGACCGAAATGTCCTTTCTATTAGGCATCAGAGACAGAAAGAAATGTTTTCGTCCCTTTCTGATAAACTGAGATCTCTGTTTATAGATACGTAACACTCTAACAGGACAGAGTAAAGGCCTACGCCCGTCTGAAGACGGAAGAGCCTTAATAAAAATAGGTTCCGGATATTTATTAGGAGCCTGATTCTTAGCTAAAAATCCCACATTAGTAGTGAAGGTGATAGTGTTCCCGACACTACGATAGTGAGAATCATCCACCGACAGTGCATGAAGCTTCTAGCAGAAGAGAAAGCTAAGAGAAAAGCTGTCTTATAAGACAAGAATTTGAAATCTACTGTCCCAAGAGGTTCAAATGGCTTTTCCTTCAGTTTAAGAAGAACCCAAGCTAAATTCCACTTAGGAATTAACCTAAGAGTTCTGGGTCTATTTATCGAGAAGTTTCTAACTAACTTAGATAAAGAGACATTAGATCCAATTTGTAAACTATCATGATGTGCATAGGTATCAGATAACATAGACCTATAACCCTTAATAGTAACAGGCTGCAGTTTGATTTCGTCAAACAAGTATACTAGAAAGTTTGCAATGTCTGGTATGGAGGGATCAAAAATATCAACAGAATGATCCCTACACCAACGACGAAAAACCTTCCACTTAGCCGCATAGTTTAGCGAAGAGGAGGTCCTCCTACAGTTAGAAATCGCGTCCACTGCTCGTCCTGTAAAGTGCTTGCCATGCAAGAAGGACCGCACAACGGAAAAACGTGAAGGTTGAGACCTTGTGGGTTGTGATGGAGTTGACGCGATCTCCCCTGCGAAAGAAGATCCTCGCGTGGAGGAAGCTTTCGCGGTAGGTCCCACAACAGACACCTGAGTAGATTTATCCACGGTCTCTGTGGAGACAGAGATGCTACCAACAGAATCTTGCATTGAGATTGTTTTATCTTTAGCAATACTTGCTGAATTAACGGCGCTGGAGGATACGCATATCCTATCATTCCGTCCCAAGGGATCGACAGAGCGTCTACTGCAAATGCTCTTGGATCCGGACACGGAGACACATACGTCTGCAACTGATTGTTGAGATGTGTCGCAAATAAGTCTATCATTGGCTGTTCCCACTGGTAGCAAATCTGATTGAATACTTGTTTGTTGAGAGTCCACTCAGACGGCAACAAGCGACCCTTTCGTGAAAGGGAGTCTGCTAGTACGTTCAGACGACCCGGTATATGACGGACCGAAAGAAGAACTTGATGTTCTAGGGCAAACAGAAGGATTCTTTCCGTTAGATTGAACAACGGAATTGAATGAGTGCCTCCCTGATTCCGTATATACGCCACTACTGTCGTATTGTCGGATAGGATTTGGACATGAGCATTGTGAATAATGTCCATCCAATGACGTAACGCAAGCCAAATTGACATCATTTCCTTGATGTTTATGTGCTTGCACAGGAATTGCGGATCCCAAAGACCCTGGCATCTCGAATCCGTTGGGATCAATGATGCACCCCAACCTGTTTGACTGGCATCCGTCATAATGGTAAAACTCGGATCCGGCAACTGCAGCGGAACTCCCCGAGTTAACCACTGAATGTTTGCCCAAGTCTGAATCTCTCGTTTCACTTGATCTGACAAGAGAACGTCTATGTCGAGCGAATGAATTTTCACACTCCAATTCCGAGTCAAGAAAATTGGGAGAGGACGCGTGCGTAACCGCCCCATCGGAATGAGATCCGCAGCGGCTCCGCACAGACTTATCAGTCTCATGAACTCCCTCGCTGTGACTTTGTCTGCGTGCAGACAATAGCGAGCGTAACAACTGACTAATTTCGCTCTGGTTAACGGCAGACGAACGAGATTGTTGTGCGTCTCGAAGCTCATTCCCAGATGTGTGAATGACTTGGACGGCACCAGATCCGACTTCTCCTCGTTTATTATAAAACCGAGACGTCGGAGCAATAGAAGCAGATTCTGAACATCGTTCTGAAGCGTTAACTCGTTGCCGTACCTCTGAAGAATGTCGTCCAGGTAGGCCGACGTTACCGCAGACGAATGAGCTCGGAAATACATCATTACCGAGTTCATTACCCGAGTGAAAGCCCAGGGTGCTAGATTCAATCCGAAGCACATCGCCCGGAATTGATACACCACCCCTAGGACTGCAAAGCGTAGATACTTTCTAAATGTCGGATGTACCATGACGTGAAAGTACGCATCTTTGAGATCTATGCTTGTTGCATAATCGTTCACCCGAATACTCGCTCTAACCGATCGAATCGTCTCCATATAAAACTTCAGAGCGACGATCAGCTTGTTTATCCAGCTCAAATCTATGACTGGACGGAACGAGCCGTCTGGTTTCGGAACCAGAAACAGATGGCTGTAGAATCCCGGTGTCTCCTGGTTTTCTACGACCTCTACTGCGTTCTTCATTAAAAGAGACTGCACCTCTGATAACAGAGCGTCTCTTTTCTGCGCATTTGACGGAAGTTGAGTCCATTTTGGACTTCGAGTTAATGGAGGCTTTCGTTTGAAGGATATCTTTAGACCTTCCGAAATCACCCCTCTCACCCAAGGGTCGTCCGTAATCGACGCCCACTCTTGTGAAAAACTCGACAACCTTCCGCCAACCGGCACGCGATAGAGGTTGAAGCCATCACCTCCTGGACCTGCGAGGCCTGCGGTAGGAGAATCCACGTCCTCCACGACCCGCACCTCATCCCGTCGACCTCGGGGCATCCGACCGGTTGTCCCGGCCCGAAGGACGTCCCGCACGTGAGTCGTTGCCTTGACGGTCTCTTGAATAAGACCAAGAGGACGCACCGGAACCTCTATAGGAACCTCTCTTGGGCGCATTAGACCCAGAAGTGCCTGTCTTACTCTTATCTGCCGTGTCCGACTTCTTAGAAGCAGATTTGAACAGCAGAGAATCCGAAGCTTTCTTAGTAATTTTATCATAAATTGCAGAAAGCTTGCCGTCGAAGAGAAGTTCTCCGGAGACCGAAGCGACTCTGAGAGAGTTCTTCACCTTACTATCCACGAGTGTGGATGTAGCTAGGGCTGCGTCACGTCTAACCAACTCCAGGTTTGCCACTGAAAGGGCGGAGTTACGCGTGGAATAAGCTACTGCCCTTGAAAGAAGTCTTAAAGAGGATTGTATATCCTGGAATTCTTTCCCTTGAAGACGCAGTGATAACGCCTTAGTAAGGTGGTCTGCGTAAGATAAAGCATCTAAACTGGCTCTGTTAGACGAAATAGTCGTCTCCAACACCGCGGTTGGAATAGACGCAGACGACGGTAATGATAATTCTAAGTCTTCCGCCTCGTCGTCCATACGCAGAGGAACTCTTGGGATACCCTGTCCTGCCGTATCGAATTTATTCCTTGCATTAATGAAAGGCAGGTTGAGAGTATTGGCGGACAAGAAACCCGCTTTTCCTGTTTTGGAAGCAAGTTTGAATATAGCGTTGTTCAATAATTCAAATGTTCTTGCAACATTATTGGTCTGAGACGGAAACTCGGGAGCGATGTCCCTGAACCGCTCAAAGAAATCTGAGTCCAATGACGCTATAATTCTCTTGTCCGGAACCGCAGCAGTCTGGCCCGACGGAACAACTTGAGGAAGAAAGTGCCGGATGAAATCCACGGCAGCTTTATGTTGTTCCGAAAGGGATAGCTCCAAGTCATCCGTATCCCTTTCACCATCCGGTCGGACCTCATGATGCTTCCGGTCGTCCGCACCCGATGCTTCGGCGGAGCGTACTGACCCAGCGCCGTCGGATAATTCCCGATCCGACACCGTTTCTGTCGGTTGCTGGGATGCTGCAATAAGTTGTGCTATTTGAACAAGCACGTCCGACATCGAGGCCTGCGGAGGCGCAGTCTTTCGCTGCTTTGCCGAGGGCAGCTCCGCATCTAGTGACTCCCGCATACTCTTCCTATGCGAACGTCCGGAGTCCACCGGCCTCGTGTCCCTGGCTACCGGATGGCGGGACCTGGTCGCCGAAGAATCCCTGATCGGCAAAGCTGGTAAAATATGTGCGCTGGTGAGAGGAAGAAGCCTGAGCAGTCTCCGCGGACTGCCTATACAACGGAGCGTCCCGAGCGACGGACGTGTGCTCCGCTTGCGACACATTTTGTACCACAACATCTGGTCCCAGATGTTGTTGTACGAGAGAGGGGCCTCTCTCGCTCGCGGCCCGGCTGGACCTGGACGAGCTAGGAACCGGACTCGAAGGCTTCCTCCGATCTCTCCTACTATTCGCCGTCACTGGGTGTGCACGTTGAATGTTTATAGTGCTCACATCACCCAACATTTCTTCCTGGACCGCATCGGATGAACCCGGCTGCCGAACCATTCGGTGAATGGACGCTACACCGGGCGAGCTAGCGGACGACATTTGTCTCATCTCCATGAGCACTTTTGCCGCTAGCTCTGTATTCATTTGTGACGACGGAAGCGCACTTGCGGAAGATAACATGGAAACATCACCCTGCTCTTGTTCCTCTGAAATAGAAACTGACAGAGTAGAGTGACCCTGCGGAGAAAGAGCCGGCATAGCCCTTTCTCCACTAACAACATATCGTGACACACGTTTCCAATGTTTGTCATCCCAATATTGACATATAGACAGGGATTAGTGCGAGTACACTGACTACAATTAATACAATGATCATGAAAGTCAGAGGAAGACTTCTTCCTATTACAATTTGAACAATATCCTTTCATTGTGAAAAGACAACAACAAGTCCTAGTACTCGCACCAACCCCTAAACACAAAGATACATAATAACATGATCCATTAATAATGAAAAAACAACTGAAAATCAAAATAATTTTTGAAAAATATTTTTTCAGCGAAGCCCAAGTTTCTGAAAAGTAACGTTGAGCCCCAATGGATCCCAAGGCTAAGTGTGGTCAAAAATTTTAAAATTATATTAAATAATTAATGCAACACTTACGGATAATAATGTATCTTATAGTGAGATAAACTACTCCAAAGGCAAACAGCCCCCCTCAAAAGAGACTGTTGCCAATGTAAACAAACAGTTTAAAAACACCAGAAAACATGACTCCAGGCACTGACAAAACTGGCCCGAAATCAGTCATCAAAATTACACTCTATCTGATGCAAGACAGAGACTCCCAGGGGAGAATCTGCAGAACATCAGATGGTAGATGCAGAACACAACATTTATACACCCATGGGTGAAAACGTAACTATGGGGAAAATAACAGAATACATTCTGTAACCAAGCTAACTCTCCCAAGAGAATTTAGAAATGATCTTTCTCAAAAATATGCCAAAAGCATGGGAGAATAGCAAGGGGGGACTTAGAAGACCAGGGGAGAGGAAACACTGAATAAGCAGTGCAACTTTATAGCAAGAATGACAACAACAGGCCCATGCTTCGAAAATAGGCAACTTAACATAATTTCATAAAAAATTTTAAGTACAGCCCTGATTATTTTTTGTCACTCCTTTTTCCTCTCCTCCTTCTATATCCTCCTTAGAATCACCATTTCTCCAATAATTACGTGTCTGGCATCCTTTAAACTGAGATTTACAAGCACAAAGATCAGTGAGATGTTGACTGATGAAGGGCCAAACAGAGAATGATAATTGGCGCCAATTTCGGAACGTCCTTGACACTGCACATGCGCAGTAAGGGCAAAGTATGGAGGTCCTTTAGGACATGATTTCTTTTGGTTTTAAATGCAAATTTTGGGGATTGGGGGGCAAAATTTGTGTTTGGCCCTGGATTTTTTAGAGTTAGCACCAGCTAAGTCTGGGTCATTGGTACAGTATAAAAATATGGGTCTAAAACTGTGGAAGTAGTTCACTCCACAATATTTTGCAAAATCCAATATGACCTCCAGTCAGCCATCTTGAATCCGATTTGGAAAAAATTGATGTCATGCCCGGCTCCTCATCATGTCAATCAATTTATATTGAGTTTCATGAAAATGCAGCAAAAACTGTAGAAGTAGTTTGCTCCAGTCAGCCATCTTGAATCCAATCTGGAAGAAAATTATGTCACGGACTTCCCCTCATCATGTAGATAATTTTTGTGAAGTTTCATGAAAATGCGACTAAAACTGTGGAAGTAGTTCGCTCCACAAGTTTCCATGTGCAACGAACCGACGACGACAGACAAGCTGCCTCCTATATACAGCCCCCCCCCCCCCCCCCCCAACAAAAAACTTTGTTTTGTGGGGGTATAATTATTCTTAGCAACATTTCATTGGTTTCTAGCTTAACCTCAAATACATGCTAAGAATGTGAGAACATTATTGTGGCACCTACATCCCTTTTGTAATGCCCAAGAATGTCTGTTAGCACTGAACAGCTGGGTAACTGATGGAGTGCTAGATTAATTTTACTAGACAAAATATGTTCAGCCCAAATTTGGTTCCAGTCCACTGAACAGTACCTTCACTCCAGTGAATTGTATCAAAATAAATCCATATGAACAAGGTACTGTTTGAATCTAAAAGAACCTGATGCACAATCAAAGATTGCAAAGTTGTTTTTTCAGGTAATAGCATTTTCCATGAGAGTACTGTACTGACTGAAATTTTTTGCACTCAGTTGGTGTAAATACAGAACACAACTCATGTCGAGTATGGTTGGCAGGGATAACCAGCTCTTGTTTGTGTTTTTCCTTTACTTCATTTGTACCAGTGGTGTTCAAGAAAGACATGAAAAAATCCAACTCAGTTTGATTCCTGTACTCCATCCTTGTGTTCTGTCTTAATCTGTATCCAAAGACTACTGCAGTGACCACATTTCAGTATTTTTTTATCATTCCCAAAACACTGGAGCTTTTATTAACCTTCAAAAATCAGTATGGAAGTGAAATAAAACTGCTCATATTAGGCCCCACAAAGTAGATCTTCTGTTTCTCAGACCA
Source organism: Pictodentalium vernedei (assembly GCA_031216915.1). Taxonomy (NCBI): domain Eukaryota; kingdom Metazoa; phylum Mollusca; class Scaphopoda; order Dentaliida; family Dentaliidae; genus Pictodentalium; species Pictodentalium vernedei. Next base: position 236,349,892 of record CM062289.1, read on the forward strand.
TTTTTTGTAAAATTGCATGTGGGCGAGTGTTTTTTTATTCCATTTTTTATTTTTGTAATGATTTCTTTGCCATCAAAAGTTCATATTCCTGGTTTGTTTTGTGTTTTATGCCTCATAATCTACAAAATAATCTGGGTGGTGGTGTATTTCGTCCCTTGAGTGCAAGAAGGCTTTGCAATGCTAAAGCATTGCAAAGCCTTCTTGCACTCAAGGGACAAATTTATCAATTTTATAGAGCTGAAACGGTTAAGGGGTTTCCTTGTTTGATTAATCACGTGGATTAACCTTGGTTAACAGATTAATCACTTGTTCAAATTGATATCTGAATAATTTTCATACCGTTGATGATTTACACCATGAATCCTTTACCCAATGTAACAAACAAAACCGGCTAAGCCTATATACAAAGATGTATTTCAATGCAAATAACCCAGAATTGTTTTACAAATGAAAGACACAAATATCCACTCAACAATTTCCAATTATCAGCCTTGTAAGCTTTTAATTGGTGTAAAATGTGCAAAACGCTTTTAAAATCAGTGAAAGTGTCAATGACACTGTAGCTTAACCTGACTGTGTGTTGTGTTTGATGAAAAGGATAATGTTCAATGTTTATGAAAGGATTACGAAATAAGACAAGAATTGTGATAATTGGGAATATGTTAATTTCTGTTCCCTATATGCTATGTTTTCAATAAAAATAATTTGAGGTGTAGACTGTACTAAAGAATTGATGGGTGGGTTAATGTGGCCCTCACAGTTAATGTATGTGGCCCTCAAAGTTAATGTATGTCAACCAAAGTTACCAAGTTACAGTGAAATTATTCCAAAATGAGTCATCCTATCAAGTTACAATGAAATCCCTTCATAAATACGGCCTGTAGACTGTGCTAAAGGTTTTCGGGCTTTGGGCCTGTGTAGCAATCACAGTTGACCGATCACAACATCATACAGAATCATCCTACCTAGTAACAATGAAATTCCTCCCTTAAATATGACCTGTAGATTGTGCTAAAAGTTTTGTGATTTTGGGCTTGGGCAGCCATCATGGTTGACATATCATGAGCAAAAGGGGACATTCTCATCTAGATATTATACACAGTCATCCTACCAAGTTACCATGAAATCCATTCATAAATACGACCTGTAGACTGTGCTAAAGGTTTTCGGGTTTTGGGCTCGGGCAGCCATCACGGTTGACCGATCATGACCAAAAGGGGACGTTCTCATCTAGACATGTCCTCAAACCTGCATATGAAATTTCTTGACAATCGGACAAGAACTACGGGGTGCAGCCTGTGCTAAAGGAACATATGAACAGACTCACAGACTAACAGACTTCCGCACGCGTGATGGCAATAGCTCATCTTGACTTTGTCAAGTTAAGCTAAAAATCAAATGAAAGTGTCAATGACACTGTAGCTCAACTTGTTAAGACATGTACATGTATAGTATGTGACACAGCAATGACAAACATCTAGGTAATGACCTGATAACAAAGGTACATATAAAGTAGCGTAACGGTCTGTACATAAATACTGACCGTAGCCTGTAACAAATGTATAGGTAAGGTATTGTAAAGGTGGGTGACAGTCAGATGGTAAACTAGAAAAGAAATCTTTGAGTCCCAGAGTGGGTCTGACTGAACCCCAAAATATTTGTTCTCATAGCATAGTGATAACAAAGGCACCCCCAAACACACTCGTTCCTGTCCCAAGGTGAAAACAAAGGGACCCAAGAAGTTTCGTGAAGATCAGTTCATAAATACGAGCTGTATAGAAGTTGTGACAAAAAACTGATTGGACCTAATTTCGGTACAAAATGGCCACTGGCAGCCATCTTGAATTTTGGACTGCACCCAGAAACACTCGTTCTCGTCCAAAGGTGATAACAAAGGTACCCAAGAAGTTTTGTGAAGATCGGTTCATAAATACAGCCTCTAGCCCGAGCCGTATTGACATGTGCACTTACAGTGTATAAGTGGCACTGAATAAATCAAAGTTCATCTAATTTGCATAATTTCTGCATGAGAAAAAAACCTGCACTGTATGTGATATATTCCATGTTACTAAACATTGATACAAAAATTTATTCAGATCAGAACTTTCATACAAAAGACTGATTGCACTAATTTTGGTACAAAATGGCTGCTGGTGGCTATCTTGAAATTTGGACCACACCCCAAAACACTCGTTCTCATCCCACGGTGATAACAAAGGTACCCAAGAAGTTTCGTAAAGATCGGTTCGTAAATGCGGCCTCTAGCCTGAGCAGTATAGAAGTTGTGTACAAAAAACTGATTAGACCTAATTTCGGTACAAAATGGCCACTGGCTGCCATCTTGAATTTTAGACCGCACCCAGAAACACTCGTTCTTGTCCCAAGGTGATAACAAAGGTACCCAAGACGTTTTGTGAAGATCGGTTCATAAATACAGACTCCAGCCCGAGCCGTATTGACATGTATACTTACTGTGTGTAAGTAGCACTGAAAAAATCAAAGTTCATCTAATTTGCATAATTTCTGCACGAGAAAAAAACCTGTATTATATGTGATGTATCCCATGGTACTAAACATTCACACAAAAAATTATTCAAATCAGCACTTTCATATGGAAGTTCTGTGCAAAAATCTGATTGCACTAATTTTGTACAAAATGGCTGCCATCGGCCCTCTTGAATTTTGGACCGGACCCAAAAACACCCGTTCTCGTTCCACGGTGATACCAAAGGTACCCAAGAAGTTTCGTAAAGATCGGTTTATAAATATGGCCTCTGGCCCGAGCCGTATTGGCATTTGCACTTATAGTGCTGAAAGTAACACCAAAAAACATTAAAGTTAGTCTAATTTGCATAATTTACGCACGAGAAAAAAATCTGTATTATATGTGATGTATCCCATGGTACTAAACATTCCTACAAAAAATTATTCAAATCAGCGCTTTCATATGGAAGTTCTGTACAAAAATCTGATTGCACCTAATTTTGTACAAAATGGCTGCCAGCGGCCAACTTGAATTTCGGATCGGACCCCAAAACACTTATTCTCATCCCACGGTCATAACAAAGGTACCCAAGAAGTTTTGTAAAGATCGGTTCATAAATGTGGCCTCTAGCGCGAGCCGTATTGAATTGTTGACGGACAGACGGACGACTGGCCATGGCATAAGCTCAAATTTGGCTTCACTAAAAATTGAATAAGGCAAATGATATGACTTCGAAATGTACAAAAAATAAGGTAATATTAAATAAATTCTGACCTGCCGGCCATCAGAGGTAGCAAGTTTCACTCTTTTTCCAATAGATGAGGAGGCAGCTGATGCTACATCTCCATCTTGTTCTGGATTGGAATCTTCACTTGCACACTGAAAAGAGAAAGGGAAGAACAAATTAAATAAAAGCTTAAAATAGAAATAACAAGTGACTGAAGTGGAAGTAACTCTAAAAGTATTCATGGGAGGACATGAAAGCGTGGTGGATCAAAGGTTACAGCATTGGACATCAAACCGATAGGTCATGGGTTCGATCCCCACTAGGGGTGACTGCATTGAGTCCTTGGGCAGGGCACTTAATCCTGGTTGCGCACATGGGGACAAGGCATACAGCACGTCGATGGTGCACTTGTCTTCAACCAATGCTAACCCTGCTTGTGCAGAGTTAGTATGTTGGAAAGTTTGAGTTGCTTGCCACTGCTCAGTGGTTCTCTCCAGGTACTCAGCCCTTCTCCACCCATAAAAGTGTCCAACACGAGGTGACTTTTCTATCTAAAGTGTCGTAAAAGCCCTGTCCAAAAAAAAAAGTGAGGACATACATTCTGCCATAAATCTTAATGTAATATTATTATATTTCAAGACCAACAAGTGTTTGACCACCGAGGTGGTATTAGTCCCCTACGGCGCTTTTGCGACATAAGGTGTTTTTGTCACAGAAGACACTAGAGTATATAAGCATCTTGGATTTTGAAAAAAAAATATTGAGCGTGCATAATCCCCTCACAACCCTTTATCCATGTACTATATATGAAAGGCGTAGCTTGAACCATGTTGGAGGGAGGGGTGGTAACATAAAATAGAGAAAAAAGCTTAAAAAACACAATAAAAATGGCCGCCATTCTGCCATCTTGGATTTTGAAAAATAAATATTGACTGTGCAACATCCCCTCAAAACCATTTATCCATGGACCAAATATGAAAGGTGCAGCTTGAAGCATATTAGAGGGAGAGGTGGTAACATAAAAACAGACAGACAGACGGACGGACTGACAGACAGACAGATGTTAGATTTTGAAAAAAAAATATTGAGCGGGCATAATCCCCTCACAACCCCTTTAACCATGTACCATATATGAAAAGCACAGCTTGAACCATGTTGAAGGGAGCAGTGGTAACATAAAATAGAGAAAAAAGCTTAAAAAACACAACAGAAATGGTTGCCATGGCGCCATCTTGAATTTTGGAAAAAAATATTGAACGTGCAACATCCCATTGCAAGCCTCTATCCATGTGCCAGATATAAAAAGTGTAGCTTGAACCATGTTGGAGTGAGGGGTGGTAACATAAAATACAGAAAAAGCTTAAAAAACACAACAAAAATGGCCGCCATGCCACCATCTTGGATTTTGAAGAAAAAATATTGAACGTACATCATCCCCTCCCAATCCTCTATCCATTGGCCAAATATGCAAAGTGTAGCTTGAACCATGTTGGTGGGAGGGGTGGTAACATGAAAATAGAGAAAAAAAGCTTAAAAAACACAACAAAAATGGCCGCCATTCCGACATCTTGGATTTTGAAAAAAAAAATTTTGAGTGTGCATCATCCCCTCAGAACCATTTATCCATGTACCAAATATGAAAGGTGTAGCTTGAACCATGTTGGTGGGAGAGGTGGTAACATAAAAAACAGACACACGGAGGGACAGATGGACGGACAGACACACAGACAGACAGATGGACGGACGGACAGACGGACGGAGTGCAATCCTATAGTCACCTTACGGTTCCCGTAGGGGACTAAAAATGGCTGTACCTCTGGTAAGAATGAGTGGAATAAAACTCAACTTGTGACTTGAGCCTTTGCTCCATGCTGGTTTGAGATTATACATTTTTGTGAATAGTGTTGGTTGGTTTTGGTCATTGTGTTAGGTTCAGGGTAATGAAGAAAGCTCAGGGAATGTCCTGTGAATTTCTTGGACAATCAGAATGACCTTCATGCTAAAATGGTTAACCCTTTACCTAATGAATCAGCAGCATCCATCCACATAATTTACAAAGTGAGCAGTCGACAAAACAATATTTTTAAACAAATTTTAACAAAACCATATCATATGACCCCTTAGTGAAATGTACTCATCAAGCTCATTCCAATGAGGGTGTCACATGATATGGTTTTGTTGAAATTTGTTGAACCAATTGTAAAAAAAACAGTAATGAAAATAAATTATGATATCCTGTGTGTTGGGTAAAGGATTAAATACACCATTTCCAGACAGAAAAATGAAAGACTTCACCTTAAGTGACAATAACACTTAACCATCAAACCATAATGATAAAAATAATTTTACCCTTCTTGGACTGAGCTTTGTACTACTCCTGGGGCTGTCAGAGTTTGGAGATGATTCTGCTGACTTTCTTCGCTGTAACTTTGGAGCATTTTCTTCTATTCTTTTTCTAACATCTTTTTCTGCTTTACTTTTATTCAACTGTTCTTTATGAACAGATTTTTTCTGAAAAAAACAATTGAAAAATGATAATGAAAGTTAGCATGTGTAATATTTTCAACAAAATAAAATTGCATATTTTATTTAGATTTCACTTCCTGGAGTATATCATATTTAGGTCACATGATGTGCTAACATACACTCCCTACACTGTTTATTGTTATGTGCCAAAACTACATGAGTCATTCTTTCTTTGAAACAATGTTCTCCGCTGTATTTTTCTTTTTTTCAAAAGAAAACCTCTGCATTTTTAAAAAATCTGAAAAAATTTATAGTAATTTATATATTTTTTATACTTACCAATGACCCAGACATAGCTGGTGCTAACTCTTAAAAATATAGGGCCAAACACAAATTTTGCCCCCCAATCCCCAAAATTTGCATCTAAAACCAAAGAAAACATGTCCTGAATGGCCCTCCATACTTCACCTCTACTGCGCATGCGCAGTGTCAAGGATGTCCCGAAATTGGTGCCATTAATCATTCTTACCATCAGTGCCTGGTAAGCGCTATGTCCTCAGCGGGGAGGTAAGAGTTCCCAACTCCTGGGAGGGCCATCCCCGTCTGGGTCATTGGTAAGTATAAAAAATATATAAATTACTATAAATTTTTTCAGATTTTTATACTGTACCAATGACCCAGACATAGCTGAATAGTAAAAAGGCTGGAGGGCCCAGGACATAGAGGAAAATCCAATAAGCTCAACTATATAAAATAGAGTCATCTCCTGTACGAGAACAGGAGAAATAGGCTTCACGAGTATCTTTCTTATTTATGACAAATTAGAAAGACACAATACCTTCTATAATTGAGAATCATAACATCCATGTTCTCTATTAATATCCAGTATAATTCGTATACTAATTATATTTAAAGTAAGCCAATAAATAAAGTTAGTCCAAAGAATTGAGACTCTTTATACTCTTTTAAAAGTGTCCGAGGATAGTATAATAACATCCGTTTGACACATGACATATTCAATTGCTATACTTTAAAACTATGACATGAATGAATTAAAAACATAACTTTCACTTAAGAAACCATCCCAGTAACAGCTCAGAATTACTAACTCCGGAGGAGGTATCCCCTTGTTTTCATAATAAAAACAGGTGACCCAAGGGAACACCCTCCCCCCCCCCCCCCTTTTTCTTGCCCTGGGTCAAATAGCCCAGAGCGAAGAGGGCAGCAGGACGGAGTCACTGCCGGAACATAAAGCCTGCATAGCTATAGCTGCAATTGTTAAGTGATCGACTTTCTGAGCAGCTGATAATGGACCTAAATAATGCAGGTCTCCAGAAATGGATACAATATTTCTGAGATAAAAATTTGTGAATGTGGATGGTTGAGACCAATATGCAGCCTACTTAATCTATAATAGCAAAACTATATGTCAGCCCAAGATGTAGAAGAGCTCTTACTTCATGAGCCGAAATCTTAAGCACAGACTGCTGAGTTAAGGATAGATTATCCTAAGCAGTACCGATAGTTAACTGAATGCATTAAGTAATAGAATGGACCGTAATGACCTTTCTATTAGGCATCAGAGCCAGAAGAAGCTTTACGTCCTACTGATAAACTGAGATCTGTTAATAAATACATAAAGGTCTATCCGGACAGAGCAAAGGCCTATGCCCGCTCGAAGACGGAAGGACCTTAAAAACAATAGGTTCCGGATATCATTAGGAGCCTGATTCTTAACCAAAAATACAACATTAGTAGTAACGGTAATAGAGTTCCCGATACTACGAAAGTGAGAATCGTCCACCGATAGTGCATGAAGCTCACTGACTCTTCAGCAGAAGAGAAGGCTAAGAGAATCGCTGCCTTAAAAGACCAGAATTTGAAACTGCTGTCCCAAGGATTCAAATGGTTGCTTTAGTTAATAAGAACCCAAACTAAATTCCGAATAGGAATTAATCTAACGATTCTAGATCTCTTATCGAAAAGTTTCAAACTAACTTAGATAAAGAGACATTAGGCTCCATTGTAAACTATCATGGTGTGCATAGGTATCAGATAACATAGACCAATAACCTATAAAAGTAACTGGCTGCAGATGATTTCGTTAAACAAGTATACTAGAAAGTTTGCAATGTCTGGTATGGAGGAATCAAAAATATCAAAATAAAGATCCCTACACCAACGACGGAAGACCCTCCACTTTAGCCGCATAGTATAGCGAAGAGGAGGTCCTTCTACAGTTAGGAATCGCGTCCACTGCTGGTCCTATACAGTGCTTACTATGCGAGAAGGACCGCACAACGGAATACGTGAAGGTTGAGACCTTGCGGGTTGTGATAGAGTTGACACGATTTCCCCAGCGAAAAAAGATCCTCTCGTGGAGGAAGTTTCCGCGGTAAGTCCCACAGTAGACATCTAAGTAAATTTATACACCGTCTCTGTGGGACAGAGATGCTACCAACAGAATTGTATTGTGAATGAATAATCCTAGCAATACTTGCTGAATCAACAGCGCTGGAGGATACGTATATCCTATCATCGCGTCCTACTAGATCGATAGAGCGTTAACTACATATGCTCAGGGATCCGGACACGGTGACACATACGTCTACAATTGAATGGAGAGTTGTGTCGCAAATAAATTTATCACTGGGTGCTCCCATTGATAGCAAATCTGATTAAACACTTGTTAGTTGATAGTCCATTCCGACGGCAACAAACGACCCTTACGTGAAAGGGAGTCTGCTAATACGATCCGACGACCGAGAATATGACGAACTGAAACAGAACTTGGTGTTCTATAACAAACAGAAGGATTCTTTCCGTTAAAATCAATAACGGAACCGAATGAGTGCCTCCCTGGTTCCGGATATACGCAACTACTGTCGTATTATCGGACAGGATTGAACATGCATTTCTGAATAAAATTCATCCAATGACGTAGTGCAAGCCAACATAATATTCTTCCTTGGAAGTAAAGAGCTTGCCTAAAAACTACAGAACCCAAAGACCCCGGCACTTCGAATCCGTTGGGATCAAAATGTGTCCCAACCTGTTTGACTGGCATCCGTCATAATCGAAATACTCGGATCCGGCAACTACAGTGGAACTCTCTGAGTCAACCACCGAATGTTTGCCCACGTCTGAATCTCTTGTTACACTTGATAGACAAGAGAACGTGTATATCGAGCAATTCAAGATTGCTGAAAGCTTACCGTCGAAGAGAAGCTTCTCGGGGACAGAAGCGACTCTGAGAGAGTTCTTCACCTTACTATCCACGCGCGTGGATGTAGCTAGGGCTGCGTCACGTCTAACCAACTCCAGGTTGCCACAGAAGGGCGGAGTTATTCGTGGAAAACTACTGCCCCTGAAAGAAATCCCATTGAGGATCATATCCTGGAATTCTTTCTCTTGAAGACGTAATGATAACGTCTCAGTAAGGTGGTGTACCTATGATAAAACGTCTAAGTTAAGTCTATTATACATCATTGTCGTTTCCAACATCGTTGTTGGAATTGACATAGACGGCGAAAAAGACAATTGCAGTCTTGAGTCTCGCCGTCTTAGATGCAAAGGAACTCTCGGTAAGCCCAGTTCTGCCAATAAACAATTATTTCCTAGAATTCACGAAAGGCAGAATAGAGCATTGCGGACAAGAAACTATACTAGCATGTTGATAGCAAGCTTATATATATATAGCGTCATTAAATAATTCGAATGTTCTAATGACATTATTGGACTGTGTCGGCAAGTCAGGGACAATGTCCCTGAACCGATCCAAAACTCCGCGTCCAATGACGCTATTAGTCTCTTATCCAGCATCGCAGCAATGTAGTCCGACAGAACAACCTCTGGAAGATAATGCCGGAAGAAATGTATGGCAGCTTATGTTGTTCCGAAAGGGAAAGCTCGAAATCATCTGAATCCCTTTCGCCATCCTGTCGGACCCTATGAAATATTCGGTCGTCCGTACCTGATGCAACAGCGGAGCGTACCGACCCAGCGCTGTCGGATTATTCCTGATCCGACCGAGAATCTGTCGTTTGCTGGGATGCTATGATAAGCTGTGCTATTTTGGATAGCACGTCCGTCACTGAGGCCTGTGGAGAAGCGGTCTTACGATGCATTGCCACTGGAAGCTCCGTGTTCGTTACCCCGTGCATACTTCTATTATGCGAGCGACCGGAGTGTGCAGGCCTCGTGTCCCTTGGCTACCGGATGGCGTGACCTGTTCGCCATGGAATCACTGAATGCCGAAGCTGGCCGGACATTCAAGGTCACGTAGCCAAAGTGCGGTCGTGTGCGCTGCTGTGAGGATGAGGAAGCATTATAGACAGTCACTCGGACTGTCTATATAACGGAGCGTCCGGAGTGGCGGACATACGCTCCGAAGGTGAAATGTCTGTACCACAACATCCGGTCCCATATGTTGTTGCACGAGAGAGGGACCTCTCTCGCTCGCCGCCCAGACGGACCGGACGAGCTAGGAACCAAACTAACAGGCTTCTTCCGATCTCTCCTCTAATCCGTCGTCACTGGGTGTGTACTAAAGTCTATTATAGTGCTCGCATCACCCAAATCTCCATCCTAGACCGCAACGGACGAACCCGACTGCCGAACCATTCGATGAATGGACGCTACACCGGGTGAGCTAGCGAATGTCAACTCCGTCGATCCTACTAGGAACCTCTTAGGAGATTGACGTAATCCATGAGCACTAATTGCAGCTAGCTCTTCATTAACTATGACGACAGAGGCACACTTTTGAAAGATATCTCAGTAATTTTGCGAACAAGAAACCAGATATGCTTGTACATAGCAAGCATATAAAAATATATATAGCGTCGTTCAATAAATCGAACGTATCTGAGACATTATTGGACTGCTTTGGAACTGAGGGACGATGTCCCTGAACCGAACCAAAAATTTCTAAGTCCACCGACGCTATCAGTTTCTTATCCGGTATCGCAGCATTCTGGTCCGACGAAGAACCTCTAGAAGATGAAGTCGGATGACCTATACAGCAGCTTATGTTGTTCCGAAAGGGAAAGCTCGAAAACCTCCGAATCCCTTTCGGCAACCCATCGGACCGTATGAAATTTTCGGACGTCCGCACCTGATGCTTCCGCGGAGCGTCCCGACCCAGCGTCGTCGGATATTATATTATGCGACAGAGATTCTGTCGTTGCTGGGATGCTGCGATAAGTTGTGCTATTTGGGATAGCACGTCCGTCACCAAGGCCTGTGCAGAAGCGGTCTTACGATGCTTTGCCGCTGGAAGCTCTGTGTACGTTGACTCCCGCATACTTTCTTATGCAAACGTCCGGAGTCTGCAGGCCTCGTGTCCCTGGCTATCGGATGGCGTGACCTGGTCGCCGAGGATTCTCTGATTGGCGAAGTTGACTGGATATCGGAGGTCACGTAGCCAAGGTGCGGTCGTGTGCGCTGCCATGAGAATGAGGAAGCCTTATTGACAGTCTCTCCGGACTGTCTATATAACGGAGCGTCCCGAGCGGCGGACGTATACTCAGAATGCGAAACATTTTGTACCACAACATCTGGGGCCAGATGTTGATGTACGAGAGAGGGGCCTCTCTCACTCGCAGCCCGGATGGGCCTGGACGAGCTATGAACCGGACTAAAAGGCTTCCTCCGTTCTCCCCTCTAATCCGCCATCACTGGGTGTGCACATGGATGTTTATAGTGCTCGCATCACCCAAAACTCCTTTCTAGACCGCAACAGACGAACCCGGCTGCCGAACCATTCGATGAATGGACGCTACACCGCGCTAGCGGATGTCAAAGGCCGTCGAACCTACTAGGGTCCTCTTAGGCAATTGACGTATTACCTGAGCACTTTTCCGCTAGCTCTACATTAATTGTGACGACGGAGGCACACTTTTTGGAAGACATCACGGATACATCACCCTGATCATGATCGTCTGAAATAGAGATTGATAAAGTAGAGTGACCCTGCAGGGAAAGGACCGGAATGGCCAATTCCCCACTAACATACCGTGAAACACGCTTCCCATGTTGTCATCGTAATCAACACATACAGAACAGGAGTTAGTGCGAGTACACTGACTACATTATACAATGATTATGAAAGTCAGAGGAAGATTTCCTCTTATTACAATTGAACAATATCCTTTCAATGTGAAAAGAAAACAAAGTCCTAGTACTCGCACCAACCCCTGACAATCAAAATACATAATAACAAGATCCATTAACATAGAAAAAATCATTGAATCAAAAACTTTTGAAAAAATATTATTTTTTTTTTTCAGAACAGCCCAAGTTTCTGAGAAGTAACGTTGAGCCCCAATGGATCCCAAGTCTAAGTGTGGACAAAAATTCTAAAAATATTTTAAACAATTTATGCAACACTTACGAACAATAATAATGTGTCTAGTTATGATAAAATTAACATCAGATATTATTTTCAAGAAATCCCCCCTCACACAGAGGGCTGTTGGAAATGTAAACAATAAGTGTAAAAACACTAGATCAAGACTCCAGGCACCCTGGCCCGAAATCAGTTACCAATAATACACTATCTGATGCAAAACAGAGACTTCCAGGGAAGAAACTGCAGAACATCAGATGGTAGATGCAGAACACTACGCCTAACCACCCATAGGTGAAGAATACATTCTGTTATCCAGCTAAAACTCCCAAGAAATTTTAGTAATAATATTACAGAAAATATGCCAAAAGCATGGGAGAATAGCAAGAGGGGACTTAAAGGAAAGAGAGAGAGGAAAACACTGAATAAGCAGTGTAATCTTGATAACAAGAATGACCACAACAGGCAGTTGCCTCGAAAATAGGTAACTTAACATAATTTCAGCAAAAAAAAATTTTAAGTTACAGCCCTGATTATTTTCTGTCACTCATTTTTCCTCTCCTCCTTCTATATCCTCCTTAGAATCACCATTTCACTAATATTTATGTGTCTGGCATCATTTAAACTGAGATTTACAAGCACAAAGATCAGTCAGATGTTAACTGATGAAGGGCCAAACAAAGAATGATTAATGGTGCCAATTTCGGGACGTCCTTGACACTGCGCATGCGCAGTAGAGGTGAAGTATGGAGGGCCATTCAGGACATGTTTTCTTTGGTTTTAGATGCAAATTTTGGGGATTGGGGGGCAAAATTTGTGTTTGGCCCTATATTTTTAAGAGTTAGCACCAGCTATGTCTGGGTCATTGGTACAGTATAAAAATATAACCCTCATTCATGTTTTCAATTAATTTGGAACCTTTTTACAATCGAAGAACATTTTATTAAGAATTATCTGCACTGATTTATTCTGTTAAACTGACAAGCTCAGATCAGTTTACTGTTTGTTTTTGTGGGGTGGGGGTGTTAGTTCTAGGTCACTTGCAACATCTATGGTTTTATTGTGACTATTACACGATCACATCTGGTTTAGCCAATCATTGATGAATATGAAGCCCACTTTAAAGGAATCTCACCTAGACACTGATTCCAAGGCCCTTTTATACAGTAAAGTAGAAGTTAACCCTTTATCAAACAAACCAAATGTATTAGCCACGTGATATACAGTGGAACCCACTTAATATAATATCTCTTAACTGAATAATTCTGTTAATTGAATATAATTTCCCAACACAAAACCATTTACCATACCTCCAGTACAAATTTGACCAGTTAATTGAATCTAGGTTGTAGACTAAACTCCTGTTAACTGAATAAAAAATCTTGTAACCTATCGAGAAATTACCCTGACTCGCCCCAGTTTTTCTTTGTTTATAGACATTTTTGTCCTCAGTACATCCAATACAGTTATTTAATCTATTATATCTTAAGATATAATAGAATAAATGCTAAGTTTATCTCTAGAATACAGGAAAGTGACACAATCCCTGTTAATTGAATACTCCTGTTAACTGAATAATTTTCAATAGCAAAGTGGCTATTCAATTAACAGGGTTCCACTGCACAAATTGTCCAACTGAAAAAAAACCCCAACTTTTTCTACAAAACCATATCATGTGACCCTTCATTGGAATGAGCTCTTCGAGCCTGTTCCAATGAAATCATGGTTTGGTTGAAGTTTTTTTTAAAATTAAAAGCAAAATAATTAAAATAATAATTTTTAAATCATGTGCATTGGGTAAAAGGTTAACAACTACAGGCAAGTGCTGCTCAACATACCTGGTTCTGCGTGGACAATGCAACACATTCCATGTTGTTGTAATAGAGAATCTGATATTTATTTATTTATTGGTGTTTAAGGTCACATACTTATGCACAATGGCTAATCATGACCGTGACAGTTTTTTGGGTGGAGGAAGCCGGAGTACCCAGAGAGAACCACCGGGCAATGACGAGCAGCTGCCAGCTCCCCAACATCATAACTCTGCACTGCAGTACAGGCAGGGTTAGATTGGTTGAAGAAATGCACTCCATCGACGTGCAGTACACCTTAGTACACGGCGTCATCGTGCCCCCATGTGGACAATCGGGGTTAAATGCCCTGCCCAAGGACACAACGCGGGAGTCCGAATCGATCGCTCAGACGGTCACCCATCCGAGGACTAACCGGGCTCAATTTTGCTTAACATCGGTGATCTGACAAGAACCGGTTCCACAACGCCACAATGCCCCCAGAGGATCTGATACATGTCCCCAGTTTATAGCAAAATTTTTGAAAGGAGTTCAGTAATTAGGTCTGGATTGAACCTTTGGATGAGTTTCGTAAATTTTACAACAACTGTGGTCAAGTTTTACTTGTCAGAACTGTGAAAGTAAAAGAGTAATAAGTCATCACAATTCCTTATTGCACATGATTCTGTTTATCGCTTGATCCAAAACAAGTCAAAAGTGGCCTAAAATGGATCAAGAAACAAACAGTACTTTCAATAGGGCCTTGAAATATGTTGTTACCCTTTACAAAAAGCACATATCAAAATTTGTTATTTTAATTTTTTTTCCTTCAAATTTAAAAAAATTTTTTAAAAAAAAACAACATATAATTATGTGACCCCTGCATTGGAACGAGCCCATCGAGCTCGTTCCGAGGGGTCACATGATAGGGTTTTGTTGAACTTTTTGGAAATTTGTTTTTTAACAGATCAGTTTGCACATTATTCAGGTGGATGTGGCAAATTCATTAGGTAAAGAGTTAAAAAAAAATGCATTGTTTGGCAGATCATCTGCCACAAAAATAGTCTGCATTTGCAACATTACCATTTTCTATCAAGTTTACCTCTGAATTGTGGTCATGTTAGCCATTGTGCAGAAATATGTGACCTTAAACACCAATAAATAATAATAATAATAATAATACCTCTGAATTCATTGGAAATGTATTGCCTGAAGGCATATTTTTTCTGAATGAAGCATATGAAATGTAAACAATGACCTGAGAACATGGTTCAAGTTTTGCACAAGAATACAACTGCTTGCACCTGTGACTACTTCTGGAATGTTACTGGTGGAACATACTTTACCACTTTTAAAGTATGAGTTTGGTGGTCTGAAAAAGGGTCTGATCCTGTGAATAATTAATTTACCTATACCACATTTCATACCGCTAAGCCAAGGTATATTTTGGAAAGTGTGAACTATTTTGGGACAAACGTAGGATTTTTCAGTTCACTCCTGGAGTTTTCTTATTAAACCTATGGTGTAATACTGTTATATGACACAACATTGGCAAGATTACAGAATGCAATTTCCAAAGTGCATCACATAACAGCATTTCATCAGCAAAGGCAAAGATACATTCATTTATTGAGCTGATTCTGAAATCAATCATGGCAGTGAAATATTTATTTATTCAGCCCGTTCTGAAATCAATTATGGCAGTGAAATATTTAAATATAAATAACAGTTCAGATATACACATTCTTCCAAGATATGATAGCATTAATAATACAGTGGAGCCCATTTAATTGAATATCTCTTAACTGAACAACCCTGTTAATTGAATATTAACTTTCAAACTCAAAACCACTTACCATACCTTCAGAACAGATTTGTCCTCTTATTTGGATATAGGCTATAAAGTCAACTCCTGTTCATTGAATAAAAACCAATGGCCCAGACTTAGCTGAATCGTAAAAAGGCAGAGGGCCTAGGACTTAAAGGAATAGCAGACCAAAATACAGTTCCTTAGCCTGCATTATAACTCCCAAAGTGAAAAGGAGATTAATATTTGAAGGAATTATCTATGTGTCTCGCTATACAACAATAGAGAAGACATACCACCGGAATAAGGAGCAATATCCAAGTAATTCCCTATTACTTAGCATAAATGATTATGCTAAATGGGTGTAATGAGCCCCCAATTTTAAGGCTAGTCCGGAGTAAGACACTTAAAATTAGGAAAGGCATGTCCGAGAGTGAGAGACTAACGCCCACAAACACACGCCATATAATATTTAAGAAGCTGTACATAAGATCAGAATAATCTACAGATGATAACAGCTTCACTCATAGTTACACACTTATTATAAGGCCAGAAGAGGTAAAGAGAAAATCACCCCTTCCCCCCCCTCTTTTTTTGAAGGAATAATCTTCAAAACAAAGAGGGAAGCGGTCTGGAATCAGTGAAAAAGCGGTACTGAATAATATATATATTTGTCCAAAATGCACCCAGCTATTAATTATTATTAATTTATTGGTGCTTAATGCCACATCAGCAGCTAAGGCTATATCAAGGCGATCCCGGTTATTAAAATCGTAAGCTTCAAAATGTATGCCGCATCCGGAATACGTAGATAGGTCGAAAACCGGTGATATCAATGTGTACAACCTTAAACTTGTCCAACTGAATCCCAATGTAAAGTTATCTGATAGAACTTATACGCTTCTGAGCCAACAAACAGACGACCACGTTCAATTAATTCCAATAATGAACCTCTGAACGGTAACCGTACAAATATATGAGAATAGGAATATGGCTTGTGTACCGCTTCTGGTTGAAGACTGGATTCAGAACATGGAACGGGATACAATTAAAAAAAACCTGTCACGGATCATCCCCAAATAATTCACTGTTCCCTAGGTTCATTGAAACCAAAGACTGTTCGAAGAAAGAATATACCACTCTGAATAATGAAGCCAAAAATAGAGAACGTACGCATAGACGGCCTGTTGGAAACTCCATAACTGATCCATCGGCAAACAACAAGCCTTTAATTACGAGGCTTCCTGGACTTACACTAAGTACCAATTATTATAATGGCAACAATAATAATGAAGTCAAAAACATAAGTCTGCTGCACTTCCAACAATAAACATTGCAAGGATTCATAACATAGAAAATAACAAAAAATTTTGAATAAAATTTTAAAAAAAATATTTTTCACAAAATTTTGAATGAAGCCTAAGTGCCCCAAGGGAACCTCATCAGCCCAAGGGCATCTTGATAGAGACTAAGTGTGGACAAGCACTAACTAATTAAAGCTAAACTACCGAAATAAGATATAATATGTATCCTAATAGAAAAACAATAATTGATTTTAACTAAACACTGAATTAATACAAATACAAAACGTTATTGAATAGACAACGTCAAGAGGAAAAACTGGAAACTAACCAACAACAGGCGCAACAAAGGCCCAGAGTCAAGAACCGATCAACAACCACCTGGTTCAAAGCTAGATCTTCATATGAAGAAAAAACAATGCATCTGGTAAAAGATGTAAGAGTACAAAACGTCCTGATCAGTAATGGACAGGATGTAAACACTGGAGATAAACGGAATACCTATTCCGTTTTACAAGTTAAACTCCCAAGAATTTAATAAAAAATTCTTCAATAAAAGCCAAAAGAGCTTGGGAGTAGAACAGGAGGGTTCAGGAGAGGGAAGGGAAGTAATACTAACAAAACAACAGTGGAATCATATTAGGCCATAATAAAAAGAGCCTCTGTTTCTTGGGCCCACGCGCATATGCTCATTTTTGCTGCGCATGCAACCTTTTTATGACACAAAAAAATCTAAAAAAAATTTGAGATATTGTGCTCATTTCGGTAAATCAATATCGATGCATTGGCAAATTTTAAATTAACACACTTCAAGCTTTTTCCACATCATACTTCAATAAAGTGGGTGGATTTTAGCATTATTCACGACAGAAAGTGTTTTATTCTGTAAAAGGTAAGTCATAATGACAGCAAGGAGGAAGGTGACTTTCAGTCTGACAACAAACAGTCACAAAGGGGAATGGTCGATTCTCACCATGTTTGATTCGTACCAACCCTCAGAAAGTCTGCAAAGTCAGGTGCTATGTTGAATGGAACACAGTCTCCTGGCATTTATTTTTAGTAACATTTGTATTGTAAATGGCCGTCATTGGGAATTTGTGTACTGTTATTTGAAACCGTTACGAGTTTCCCAGTTAATTTAAATAAATGCATATGAGATGCAGGATAATTGGATAACTAATAGTAACCGTTGTTTGATATAAAAGTAACAGTCATAGTTGAAAATAAATCGCATATAGGCAGGTATGTGCGGTCGAATAGGTTAATAAAAACACGCAAACATTCGTTTTGTATTTCATTTTCAGATTTCCGAAAAATATGATTTATGGATGAACTGCATGCTCAAATGGGTTGTGATAATTTTGAATATAATGGGGAAAAATTGCGACTCACTATTTTATTAGGTAGGTTGTAAAGAGATTTTTTTTTTTTGGTAAAATAAATCTGTGAAAGTTGGCACTTCGACATTTGATTTGTCCCAGAGACGTTTCATCCCGAGATGTTTCACCCACAAAGCGTTTCGTCCTGTGTCATAATTTTCACGTGTCACTGAAAAAACAAACATTCAAACCCCACTTCATTTATGACCCAACACCCCTACGGTGAATAACCAATATATCTGCGAAATTTTGCGTGGTCCACCAGGCGTTTGGGTGGGAGTCGAATTACCACAAACAACCTCTCGGGGAGAAATAAAAAGAAAAAAAAAACAAGAGGCCCCACGTGGCCTTAAATCGCTCACCTGACAAAGTGGTTCAAAGAAGTATTTTGGATCACATTCAGCTCGTTATGGTTCAACAACACCACAGAGGAATGACATCATGAAATTAAATTCAGGTGTCCATGTCAGATAATCATTATAATAGCATAGGTCTTGCCAACTAGATCCAATTCTCCCAGCTATAGATAAGCATTTCCAAATTTCCAAGCGTTGTTACGTCACTGCAGTTTGAAAGCCATAACTGATGAAACAAGGGACTCGATTTGAACAAACTTGAATCTGACCCCTGACACCCCCCCCCCCCCCCCCCCCCCCCCCCCCTCAAGATGTTGTATACCAAACCTGAATCATTCTGACTGGTGAATCTGAAGGAGAAGATTTTTAAAGAACAGTCCTCATATTGCACTAAGTTAAAATTCGGGCTCCCATAGGAAGCCCAAATATGAACCCAGGAATTCAATTTGAACAAACTTGAATCTGGTGCCCCTAGATAAGTTGTATACCAAACATGGAAGAATTCTGACTGGTGGATCTGAAGAATAAGATTTTTATGGAATAGACCTGATATTGCACTAAGTTGAAATTCAGGCTCCCACAGGGAGCTCAATTATGAACCCAGGGACTCGATTTGAACAAGCTTGAATCTGACCTCCCTAGAGATGTTGTAAACCAAATATGAAATGATTCTGACTGGCGGATCTGAAGAAGAAGATTTTTAAAGCATATTCCACATATTGCACTAAGTTAAAATTCGGGCTCCCATAGGGAGCCCAAATATTGACCCAGGGATTCGATTTGAACAAATTTGAATCTGACCCCCCAGAGAGATGTTATATACAAAATATGAAAAGATTCTGACTGGTGGATCTGAAGAAGAAGATTTTTAAAGAAAATTGCACATATTGCACTAAGTTAAAATTTGGGCTCCCATAGGGAGGCCAAATATTAACCCAGGGCCTTGATTTGAACAAACTTGAATCTGCCCCCCCCCCTATTGATGTTTTATACCAAATATGAAAGAATTCTGCCTGGCGGATCTGAAGAAGAAGATTTTTAAATAATAGACCTCATATTGCACTAAGTTGAAATTCGGGCTCCCATAGGGAGCCCAAATATTAACCCAGGGGCTCGATTTGAACAAACTTAAATCTGACCACCCTATTGATGTTGTATACCAAATATGAAAGGATTCAGACTGGTGAATCTAAAAAAAGAAGATACTTAAATGTTTTTCCCATTGCCTACAGTGTTAAAAAGTGCTGACTCAGCACTTTTTCAAAGTCCTGAAACTGTAACCTATGATAAAACCGATGGCAATTTTTTTTGACCAATCCTTTCTGTTGGTCCTAAGAAAGCTTCACACCAAATAAAAATTCTCAGTGCCGTGCAGTTTTGCAGATATAGGCGTTTTAAATTTTTTCTATTTTCAGCTCCTAAGGTTCCCACGGGGCTGCGGGAAAATTTTTTTTGGCATAAATCAAGTACTTATGACCCAATAAGTCCTCACATTAAATTTGGTTCCAATCGGCCTCTCGGTTCAGAAAATATAAATTTAGGGCGGGGCCAAAATGTTTGCCCCTCCCATAACAACGCCAAATATTATCCCTCGAACTTCTCTTGAACAAATCTGAGTCTACACCTCAAAAGGAAGCTGCATACCATATATCAAATGTCTGCTACTGCTGGTTCTTGAGAAGAAGATTTTCAAAGATTTTGGTGCCCCTTGGGGGTGTGGCCCCACCCAGGAGGAGGGGGCAACTTCATTTGAACAAATCTGAATTGGCATTAGGTAATAAATATTTAGCCAACATTTGAATAAAATTGGGCTAGTGATTTAGGAGGAGAAGTCTATAATGTAAAGTTAACGCCGGACGGACGATGGACGACGGACGGATCACGATCAGTAAAGCTCCCGCTGAGCTTCGCTCAGGTGAGCTAAAAAGGCCAGACCGCGTGCTTTTTTGGGAAAAAATGGCCTGAGAAACAGACAATCAACTTTGTATGGCCTTATAATGATGACATTCATAAGCATATCTCGAAGTTGGGGAACATGAATAATTTTACATAAAAATTATAAAGTTACAGCCCTGACCATCCAAAACCACCATTATTCACTTCTAGCATCCTGCTGCACTGTTGATTCCATGAAAACCATCATTGATTTGTGTCTGGCATCTTAAAAAATGAGAATTTAAGGTTCCGCTCTACAGTTTTGCACTATTGCACAGGGGTGAAATTCTAAACATAGGGCATATGTTGAAACTAAGGCCAGGTAAAATAGAGATATATTTTAGTATCAGATATATGATTACATTAGGCTTTTTTGTTGGACAAGAGAATTTGAAGTTTTGGTCCCAAAGTTGGAGTCTGATACATAGGGGTAAATTACCAGATGAATTATGGGAAACAGTGGCTTCGAAAAATTGGCTATTTTTTCAAATGTAATTTTTACACGGGTTTGTTCCCAGATAGGTAACTAAACAAGAGGCCCCAAGGAGCCTTAATCGCTCACCGGCCAAAGTGGTTTAAAGAAGTATTTGGGGGTCACATTCAGTTAGACATGGTTCATCAACACTACAAAGGAATGAAGTCATGAGAGACAAATTTTATGGAACTAGGGCCATAGCTTGAACAAACTTGAATCTTACCCCCCTAAGAATGTTGCATACCAAACATCAAAAGCATTTATCTGCTGGATCTGAAGAAGAAGATTTTTAAAGAAAATTCCTCATTTTGAACTAAGTCATTATGTGGGCTTCCACAGTGAGCCCAAAAATGAACCCCAGGACTTGGCTTGAACAAACTTGAATCTCACCCCCTAAGGATGCTGCAGGCCAAATATCAAAACATTCCGACTGCTGAATCTGAAGAAGAAGATTTTTAAAGAAAAATTCCTCATATTGACTAAGTTATAATTCGGGCTCCCACAGGGAGCCCAAATATGGACCCAGGGGCTTTGCTTTAACAAACTTGAATCTCACCCCCTTAAGGATGCTACACACCACATATCAAAACATTCCGACTGCTGGATTTGAAGAAGATTTTTTAAGAAAATTCCTCATTTCGAACTAAGTTACAATTCAAGCTCCCACAGTGAGTCCAAATATGAACCTAGCGACATGGCTTGAACAAACTTGAATCTCACCCCCCCCTAAGGATGCTGCGTACCCAATATCAAAAGATTCTGCCTACTGGATCAGGAGAAGAAGATTTTTAAAGAAATTTGCCTCAAATGCACTAAGTTCAAATTGGGCTCCTATACTGAGCCCAAATATGAACCCAGGGGTCGATTTGAACAAACTTGAATCAGATCCACCCCACAATGTTGCATACCAAATATACCAACTGGATCTGAAGAAGAAGATTTTTAAAGAAAATTCATCAGTCTGAACTAAGTTATAATTTGGGCTACCACAGTGAGCCCAAATATGAACCCAGGGACTTGGCTTGAACAAACTTGAATTTCACCCCCCAAGCATGCTGCATACCCAATATCAAAAGATTCTGCCTGCTGGATCTTGAGAAGAAGATTTTTAAAGAAATTGCCTGAAATGCACTAAGTTCAAATTGGGCTCCTATACTGAGCCCAAATATGAACCCAGGGGTCCGATTTGAACAAACTTGAATCCGATCCACCCCACAATGTTGCATACCAAATATCAAAAGATTCTGCCTGCTGGATCTGGAGAAGAAGATTTTTTAAGAAATTTGCCTGAAATGCACTAAGTTCAAATTCGAGCTTTTATAGTGAGCCCAAATATGAATCCAGAGGGCCGATTTGAACAAACTTGAATCAGATTCACCCCACAATGTTGCATATCAAATATGAAAAGATTCTGCCTGCTGGATCTTGAGAAGAAGATTTTTAAAGAAATTTGCCTGAAATGCACTAAGTTTGAATTCGGGCTTCTATACTGAGCCCAAATATGAATCCAGGGGGCCGATTTGAACAAACTTGAATCAGATCCACCCCACAATGTTGCATACCAAATATCAAAAGATTCTGCCTGCTGGATCTGGAGAAGAAGATTTTTTAAGAAATTTGCCTGAAATGCATTAAGTTCGAATTCGGGCTTCTATACTGAGCCCAAATATCAACCCAAGGGGCCGATTTGAACAAACTTGAATCAGATCCACCCCATAATGTTGCATACCAAATATCAAAAGATTCTGCCAGCTGGATCTGGAGAAGATTTTTTAAGAAATTTGCCTGAAATGCACTAAGTTCAAATCTGGGCTTCCATAGTGAGCCCAAATATGAATCCAGGGGGCCGATTTGAACAAACTTGAATCAGACCCATACCAAGATGCTGCATACCAAGTATCAAAAGATTTTGCCCACTGGTTCTGGAGAAGAAGATTTTTTAATAATTTTTCTATAATTCATACAGTGCTATCAGAGTTATGCCCCCTATGGAGCCCCAAGTGGGCATGTCCATTTCATTTGAACAAACTTGAATTGACATATGGTAATGAACATCCATACCAAGTTTCAAGCAAATCGACCTAGCGGTTTCAGAGGAGAAGCCGTTTGAAAAATGTTCACGAAGCCGGACGGACGACGACGGACGGCAAGTGATAAGTTTAGCTCCCTCCGGTGAGCTAAAAATGAGACGGAAACATATAAATTTTTTTTTGCATTTTAGAAACAGAGGATGCTCTGCTCCAGGGGTGGGTAGGTGGGGTTGGTTGGAAAATTCTGCTTTTGGGGCTGCTTGGTGGCTGAAAATGACTGGTTTCGGCATTTTTTCATGCAATTTTTCAGGTTGAAGTCTTGCCTTTGACAATAAATTATTCAACCCACATTCAGATTGTTTATTTCTACTTAGTCAGACAGTGTTATATGTTTTTTTGTGGATTTGGGAAATGTAATACATGTTATGGGTTAGATAACTAAGCTACAGAATATTTGCATTTGAAGAGATTGTATGGTACGTCATATTTGGAAATGCCTGGAAAACTGTGAAGCGGAACCTTAAAGAGCATTCTGTTGTCGGTGTCAATTCTTGAACCAGGAAGTTCCTTACTTGTGTTTGAGTTATAAATACACCATTTTTCAAAAAACTTTTCATTATTTCTGGTTTGTGTGCAATTGTTAGTAGTAGTTAACATCCATCAAGTGATATTTCAGCACAACTGGTTGGAAATAAGTGGAAATTTTGATAAATTTATTGATGTAGCCTAATTTCACACTTGTTTTGAATTTTTGTCAAGATTTCGAAAACATTAAGGTAGAGCACTGCCTTTCCTAAACACCAAGCCTTGTATTCAAAGCAAATATATGCAGTTATGGACAGCCTGGTTGTTATTGTTGACCAGAGATTTGCAGTCATGGTGTCTACTTTTTCATTTTGGTCATTGGTGTCATGTCTGTGTGTCATCCGTCTGTCAAGCTGTTTACGCTTTCATATCTAGAGACACCCCCCCCCCCCCCCCCCACCCGCCCCCCCCCCCCCCCCCCCCCCCCCCCAAACTATGGTTATTACTGCTTATTGTTTTACATTTTGATTGTATTTAACAGTGCTCTTGGCAGGACAAAAATGCTCTCTGAAGTGGCTCAGAGAAATGTGAGGGTTGAGGTGGTGTGGTGTGGTTGTGAAAATAAAGCAAAAACTAGCTGCAAAAGCTAATCGGCAATCAGAAAGGCCATGCTGTATCTTTTTACTGGTTGAAAATAGAGACTTGTAGTTTTTGTTCATTCAACTCAGGATAGACTCCAGGTTCTTTTGCCTGAGTGAAATCCAAGGGGAGATCACTCTTGCTTTCTCTTAAAGTTCCGCTCTACAGTTTCGTACTATTGCACAGGGGTGAAATTCTAAACATAGGGCATATATTGAAACTAAGGCCATGTAAAATAGAGATATATTTTTAGTATCAGATATATGATTACATTAGGCTTTTTGTTGGACAAGAGAATTTGAAGTTTTGGTCCCAAAGTTGGAGTCTGATACATAGGGGTAAATTACCAGATGAATTATGGGAAACAGTGGCTTCGAAAAATTGGCTATTTTTTCAAATGTAATTTTTACACGGGTTTGTTACCCGACAGGTAACTAAATAATAAACAGCTGCGCCATGAGCACATGATACGCCTGTTATTAATTACAAGAGGGAACCACACAATATGATTATACATGTGTACTTGTCAGGTTACATATACTTGCCACCAAAAAATCATGAAAATTGCTCAAAGTCCAACATGTGGAAAATTGCCTATATTTTGATGAATAAAGTCCCATAACTCTGGAATGACAAATCGGACAGTGACACAAATCGAAAGGGCGATTCCTTCTATCAACATATACTTGCAACCAAAAAATCATGAAAATTGCTCTAAGCATTTTCAAGTTATTGTTCGACATGTGAAAAATAAAGTCCCATAACTCTGGAATGACTAATCGAGTGGCAACACCAACCGAAAGGGAGCTTCCTTCCATCAACATAAACCACCTACCAAAAAATTGTGAAAATCTCTCGAAGCGTTCTCGAGTTATCATACGATGTGTAAAAAATCAACAATTTTCTAAGTAATAAAGTCCCATAACTCTGGAATGACTAATCGAACGGTGACACTAAACGAAAGGGAGCTTCCCTCCATCGATATTCACCACCTACCAAATAATCTCGAAAATCTCTCAAAGCGTTCTCGAGTTATCGTACGACGTGTAAAAAATCAACAATTTTCTAAGTACTAAAGTCCAATAACTCTGGAATGACTAATCGAATGGCGACACTAAACGAAAGGGAGCTTCCCTCCATCGATATACACCACCTACCCAAAAATCACGAAAATCTCTCAAAGTGTTCTCGAGTTATCATACGACGTGTAAAAAATCAACAATTTTCTAATAAAGTCCCATAACTCTGGAATGACTAATCGAACGGCGACACTAAACGAAAGGGAGCTTCCCTCCATCGATATACACCACCTACCCAAAAATCACGAAAATCTCTCAAAGCGTTCTCGAGTTATCGTACGTGTAAAAAATCAACAATTTTCTAAGTAATAAAGTCCCATAACTCAGGAATGACTAATCGAACAGCAACACTAAACGAGAGGGAGCTTCCCTCCATCGATATACACCACCTACCCAATGACAGAACCTTAGTGAGCACGCTCACATACCCCACGCGCCCCGATATTTCAAGCTCTAATCATTTTTTTAAAATAAACAGAGATTCTAGGAATACTGCAGAAAACAGTGTTCTGTAGTTTCAACGATATTGAAAGAATTCAAACAGAGAAAAAGCCCGGAAAACTGTAATTTTGATGAACTTTTCAAAGTCTATGGGGCCGTAATTTTGGTAAAAATCAGTGGAGCAGAACAAAACCCAAACTTGTTCTGTAGGCCACCATGTTAGACTAATATATCAAAAATCAGCTCAATATCTGGAAACGTGTAGGAAAAAAGTCCGGAAAACTGTAATTTTGATGAACTTTTCAAAGTTCAAGGGCCGTAATTTCGGTAAAAATCAGTGGAGCGGAACAAAATGCAAACTTGATCTGTAGGCCACCATGTCAGACTAACATACCAAACATCAGCTCAATATCTGGAAGCGTGTAGAAAAAAAGTCCGGAAAACTGTAATTTTAATGCATTTTTCAGAGTCCAAGGGTTGTAATTTCGGTAAAAATCAATGGAGCGGAACAAAACGCAAACTTGTTCTGTAGGCCACCATGTTAGACTAACATACCAAAAATCATCTCAATATCTGGAAGCGTGTAGGAAAAAAGTCTGCAAAACTGTAATTTTGATGAACTTTTCAAAGTTCAAGGGCCGTAATTTCGGTAAAAATCAGTGGACCAGAACAAAATGCAAACTTGATCTGTAGGCCACCATGTTAGACTAACATACCCAAAAACAGCTCAATATCTGGAAGCGTGTAGAAAAAAAGTCCGGAAAACTGTAATTTTGATGAATTTTTCAGAGTCCAAGGGTCGTAATTTCGGTAAAAATCAGTGGAGCGGAACAAAACGCAAACTTGTTCTGTAGGCCACCATGTTAGACTAACATACCAAAAATCATCTCAATATCTGGAAGCGTGTAGGAAAAAAGTCTGCAAAACTGTAATTTTGATGAACTTTTCAAAGTTCAAGGGCCGTAATTTCGGTAAAAATCAGTGGAGCAGAACAAAATGCAAACTTGATCTGTAGGCCACCATGTTAGACTAACATACCCAAAAACAGCTCAATATCTGGAAGCGTGTAGAAAAAAAGTCCGGAAAACTGTAATTTTGATGAACTTTTCAAAGTTCAAGGGCCGTAATTTTTGTAAAAATCAGTGGAGCGGAACAAAATGCAAACTTGATCTGTAGGCCACCATGTTAGACTAACATACCAAAAATCAGCTCAATATCTGGAAGCGTGCAGAAAAAAAGTCCGGAAAACTGTAATTTTGATGAATTTTTCAGAGTCCAATGGCCGTAATTTCGGTAAAAATCAGTGGAGCGGAAGAAAATGCAAACTTGATTTGTAGGCCACCATGTTAGACTCACATACCAAAAATCAGCTCAATATCTGGAAGCGTGTAGAAAAAAAGTCCGGAAAACTGTAATTTTATGAATTTTTCAGAGTCCAAGGGCCGTAATTTTGGTAAAAATCAGTGGAGCGGAAAAAAATGCAAACTTGATCTGTAGGCCACCATGTTAGACTCACATACCAAAAATCAGCTCAATATCTGGAAGCGTGTAGAAAAAAAGTCCGGAAAACTGTAATTTTGATGAATTTTTCGGAGTCCAAGGGCCGTAATTTCGGTAAAAATCAGTGGAGCGGAAAAAAATGCAAAATTGATCTGTAGGCCACCATGTTAGACTCACATACCAAAAATCAGCTCAATATCTGGAAGCGTGTAGAAAAAAAGTCCGGAAAACAAGTAGGACAGACGGACTGATGGACAGACCAGTCAAAAACATTATACCCCAGCAACTTCGTTGCGTGGGGTATAAAAATCACGAAAATCTCTCAAAGCGTTCTTGAGTTATCGCACGACATATGACCGGATGGACAGATGGACAGACAGACGGACAGCGGTATACCATAATACGACCCGTTTTTTCAAAACAGGCGTATAAAAATGAGGCGGAAACATATAAATTTTTTTTTTGCATTTTAGAAACAGAGGATGCTCTGCTCCAGGGGAGGGTAGGTGGGAAAATTCTGCTTTTGAGGCTGCTAGGTGGCTGACTAGAGGGGGTATCAGTACCCCGTGGCTCACCAACAGGTGGCCAATGTAATGGGGTGGCTGGAGTAAAAAAAAAAAAAGGTTCAAAACCTGCACACAAAAGTCCAAAATTAAAGAAAATAAGCAGCTAAAGGGTTAAATAATATAATAATAACCCCTAAGAAGCATGATAACATAAAATAGGAACCATGGAAATATGCTACAAAGTAAGTCTCCACTTTGAAGAAAAGAAAGACAAACCTCAAAGCCTGCACATAAAAGTAAAAAAAAAAAGTATCACATTTGTTTCAATGGGTTAAAATTGAGAAAAATACCCTGATAATGTCACAGTAACCACCACGGCAATATGCCAGTAAGGTGAAACCCTACATGAAAAATATCCACTTGGAAGAAAAGAAAGAAAAACCTCAAAACCTGCACATAAAAGTTAAAAAAGTATCACATTTGTTTCAAAGGGTTAAAATTTAGAAAAATACCCTGAAAATGTTACAATAACCACCATGGCAATATGCCAGTGAGGTAAAACTCCACTTAAAAAAAATATCAAAACCTGCACACAAAAGTACAAAACCTGCACACAAAAGTCCAAAATTAAAGTAAATATGCAGCTAAAGGGTTAAATAATATAAAAATAGCCCCAAGAAGCATCCTAACATAAAATAAGTCTAAAATTTGATTTAAAGGGTTAAAATTAAGACAAAATACCATGGAAAAGAGTTAAATGTTATCGTGAAGCACCATAGCAATATGCAAAAAAGGAGAAAAATAAAAAAAAAAACACAAAAATCGAAACCTTTACACAAAAGTCCAAAATTGAAATAATTAAGCAGGAAAAGGGTTAAATAATACAAACCTAGCCCTAAGATGCATGTTTACATACAATAGAAGGCATGGTCATATGCTGCAAGGTACATCTCCACTCGAAAGAAAGGAAAAAAAACATCAAAACCCGCACACAAACATCAAAATAAGCCCAAAATTTGATTCAAAGGGTTAAAATTAAGACGAAATACCCTGGAAAAGAGTTAAATGTTATCGTGAACCTCCATAGCAATATGCAAAGAAGAAATTTTTTTTTTAAAAAGCACAAAAATCCAAACCTGTAAACAAAAGAAGTCCAAAATTGAAGTAATTAAGCAGGAAAAGGGTTAAAGAATACAACGTAGCCCTAAGATGCATGCTTACATACAACAGAAAGCACGGACATATGCAACAAGGTAAATCTATACTTGGAAGAACGGAAGAAAAAA
Source organism: Pictodentalium vernedei (assembly GCA_031216915.1). Lineage (NCBI taxonomy): Eukaryota > Metazoa > Mollusca > Scaphopoda > Dentaliida > Dentaliidae > Pictodentalium > Pictodentalium vernedei. The sequence goes on from CM062289.1 coordinate 236,378,968, forward strand.
ACCCATGAAAACCTGCACGCAAATGTCAAAATAAGTCTAAAAATCTATTCAAAGGGTTAATTTTTTTTTAAAAATGCACTGGAAAGATATCAATGTTATAATAACCACCACTGCAATATGCAGTGAGGTCAACCTCACTTGAAATTGTTTTTTTTTTATCACAACCTGTACATAAAAGTAAGAAGCTGTAAGCCTGAGTCCAAAAGCTGTACATAAAAGTCCAAAATTGAAGTAATTCAGCAGGAAAAGGGTTAAATAATACAAACTTAGCCCTAAGATGCATGTTTACATACAATAGAAAGCATGGCCATATGCTGCAAGGTAAATCTCCACTTGGAAGAAAGGAAAAAAAAAACACCAAAACCTGCACGCAAACATCAAAATAAGTCTAAAATTTGATTCAAAGGGTTAAAATTAAGACAAAATACCCTGGAAAAGATTTAAATGTTATAGTGAACCACCATAGCAATATGCAGAAACTAAACAAAATTTTAAAAAGCCAAAAAATCAAAACCTGTACACAAAAGTTCAAAATATTTGAGAGCGGACGCCGACGCCGACATGAGGGCTATGCCATAGGCTCACACAACTAACGTTGGTGAGCCAAAAATGACTGGTTTCGGCATTTTTTCATGCAATTTTTCAGGTTGAAGTCTTGCCTTTGACAATAAATTATTCTACCCACATTCAGATTGTCTATTTCTACTTAGTCAGACAGTGTTATATGTTTTTTTGTGGATTTGGGAAATGTAATACAAGTTATGGGTTAGATAACAGAGCTACAGAATATTTGCATTTGAAGAGTGTTTATGGCATGTCATATTTGGAAATGCCTGGAAAACTGTAGAGCGGAACCTAAAGCACAGATGTCAGTTCAGTTGTTACTGACTTTTAGGCCAAACCTAAGAATGATATTGGCGCCAATTCTGGTCTATTCCTGGGTACTGCGCATGCACAAGTACTAACAAGAGGCCCTAGGGGGCTTGAGGGCACTCAACTGACATGGTAGTCTAAATATCAAACCAGGGACTTGACTTGAATAAGCTGCATATGCCCCTCCTAAGAAAAGCATATACCAACTAGATGAAGCGATTGTGCCCACACAATACACAGGATTTTCCTTCTATTTTCAGTTCCTGCACTTTTACGTCCCAAAATTGAGATAAAAGCATAAAAAACAGATTTTTTTTTGATTTTTCTTCGGAAATTTTTGAAGTCCGAAACAAAATATTTTCAGCCTAAAATTTTTTTTTCTTCTTAAAATTGACCAAAACACATAAAAAAACCCAAAACTAATTTCCGGATTTTGGTCCAGAAAGTCCCACCCAGCCCCCAAATTTTCAGTGTAAAAAAAAAAAAATTTTGTCTTAAAATTGACCGAAACGCATAAAAAACAAAAAAAAAACCTTATTTCCGGATTTTGGTCCCAAATTGTCTTAAAACTGACCAAAACACATAAAAAAAACAAAAAACTAATTTCCAGATTTTGGTCCAAAATTTTCTAAGTCCCACCCGGCCCCCAAATTTTCAGTGTAAAAGAAAAAAAAAATTTTGTCTTAAAATTGAGCAAAACACATAAAAAACCAAAATACTAATTTCCGGATTTTGGTCCAAAATTTTCTACTTATTTCCGGATTTTGGTCCAAAATTGTCTTGAAACTGACCAAAACACATAAAAAACCAAAAAACTAATTTCCAGATTTTGGTCCAAAATTTTCTAAGTCCCACACGGCCCCCAAATTTTCAGTGTAACAAAAAAAAAAAAAAAATTGTCTTAAAATTGACCAAAATGCATAAAAAAACAAAAAAACTTATTTCTGGATTTTGGTCCAAAATTGTCTTAAAATTGACCAAAACACATAAAAAACATACAAGAGGGATGTTACATCCCAACGCTCACCTACATTCGTGCTTGATAATGTCATTCCAATGTGACATGCCTAATATTTAGTTAATATAAATCATTAACTAGGCATCAAATGATTAATGTGGTTTATGTGATGGCTTTGGAAAGTCTATATTTCTGCATTTATTATATATATCAATTCAACATAGAATCATTGGATATAAAAGCATTTTTTTCTTTTAGAAATGTTTATGATTAAGAATATGAATCGTGAGGCCAGATATTAAATCATAAATAAGAATTAGGAAAGGCTTTCATAAATTTATTTTTTACAAAATAAAAATACATCAGATCAAAAAAAAATAAAATAGGAGGTGCAAAATGGCATTATGTAATGAAGAATCACTGAAATTGTAATTGAAGTACATTCATTGGTTAAAGAGGAGTTGCGGAAAAACATTCATTCAAGAAAGTGACTATAAGTCCCAACAAAAATACATCACATCAACAACTAAAATAAGCCTTAATGTTACTAGTAACAAGTATGAGAAAGTATTAACTAAAAAAAAAAGTTAAAAAAATTTTTTTTTAAAGAAAGTGAATATAAGTCCCAAAAATTCCCCTCAAATTCCTCAAATATGCATGTAATGAGGGCACAACGTTACTGCAATGTAGTTCAGTAATCCATGTGTACAATATCAATTGCCTGGAAAGACACATAGAAACAGAACTCACCTTAACATAAACTTTTAGAACTTAAAATTGAGTAAGTCAGAGAAAAAAGTGAACATTGTGACAGAAAAAAAGAAAAGAAATCAGTTAAATTTCTGCATACAGTAGGGTTAATACCTAAAGTAGTTATTGAAATGAGAAAATAAACAGTAATGACAGGTGAAGGCACCACAATCTGCACAAAAGCTAACTTTAACGCAAATTCTTACAACACGTAAAATGCTAATTCTTACAACAAGTTTTGGCAGAAAATCAGCCTCAAATTCCTCAAATCTGCATGTAATGAGGGTTAAATATTACTGCAATGGAGTTCAGTAACCCAAGTGTAGAATATTAATCGCCTGGAAAGACACACAGAAACACAACTCACCTAAACACAAAGTTTACAAAGTTTTACAACTTAAAATTTACTCTAAGTCCGAGAAAAACATGAAAATTTTGACTGAAAAAAAAGAAAATTTCCATTAAATTTCTGCATACAGTAGGATTAATACCTACAGTTGTTATTGAAATATGAAAATCAACAGTAATGAGAAGTTAAAGCAGCACAATCTGCACAAAAGCTGACTTTAACGCGAATTCTTACAACACCTAAATGCAAATTCTTACAAGTTTTGGCAGAAAATTTAGGTGAAATGTGGAAAAAAGTCGTAGTATCAGGGTTAAATACTGTTCTGATAGTCCCCTACAACCTACATATGCAATATCAAAGGCCTGAGCCCACTGATCTTTGAGAAATTAACCTTAACATTAATCTTACAATATTGGACACACCGGACGCCGACACCGACGCCTACGCTGATGCCCGAGGTCATGACAATAGCTCACCACTTCAATAGAAGTAGGTGAGCTAAAAACTAATTTCCGGATTTTGGTCCAAAATTTTCAAAGTCCCACCCGGACTCCAAATTTTCAGTGTAAAAAAAAAAAAAATTGTCTTAAAACTGACCAAAACACATAAAAAACACAAAAAAACAAATTTCTGGATTTTGGTCCAAAATTTTCTAAGTCCCACCCGGCCCCAAAATTTTCAGCGTAAAAAAAAAAAAAATTGTTTTAAAACTGACCAAAACACATAAAAAAAACTAATTTCCAGATTTTGGTCCAAAATTGTCTTAAAATTGACCAAAACACATAAAAAACAAAAAAACTATTCTAAAATTGACCAAAACGCATAAAAAAACAAAAAACTCATTTCCGGATTTTGGTCCAAAATTTCTAAGTCCGGACCAGGACCCCAAATTTTCAGCCCAATATGAACCCAGGGACTTGCCTTGAACAAATTTGAATCTCACCCTCCAAAGGATGCTGCATACCAAATATCAAAAGATTCTTATTGGTAGATCTGAAGAAGAAGATTGTTAAAGAATATTCCTCATACTGCACTAACTTAAACATTTGGGCTCCCTTAGAGAGCCCAAATATAGACCCAGGGAACTGATTTCAATAAACATGTGAAACAATCTTCCAAAGATGTTGTATGTGAAATTTGAAAGCTTTTGGAGCAGTGGTTTGGGAAAAAAGTAGTCTTAAATGTTTTTCCCATTACCCACAGTGTTAAAAAATGCTGACTCAGCACTTTTTCAAAGTCCCAGAAAAGTACCCCATGATAAAACCGATAACAATTTTTTTTTACCATTCCATTCTTTTGGTCCTAAGGAAGCTTCACCCCAAATAAGATTTCTCAGTGCCATGTAGTTTTGGAGATATGGGCATTTTAATTTTTTTCTATTTTTATCTCTTGCGGTTCCCATGGGGCGACGAGAAAAAAAAATTGGGCATAAATGAACTACTTATGACCCAATAAGCCCTCATATCAAATTTGGTTCAAATCTGTCTCTCGGTTTGGAAAATGGAAATTTTGGGAGGGGCAAAAATTCTTGCCCCTCCCATAATGACGGCAAATATAGCCCCACAAACTTCTCTTGAACAAATCTGAGTCTACACCTCAAAAGAAAGCTGCACACCAAATATCAAGTCTTTGCTACTGCTGGTTCATGAGAAGAAGATTTTTTAAGATTTAAGCACACTTTTTGGGCGTGGCAATCCCAAGGGGCGAGGCAACTTGATTTGAACAAAATCAAATTGCGATGTCATAACAAACTATTATCTCAAATATCAATTAAATTGGTTCAGCGGTTTGGGAGAAGATGCAAACACCATGTTCACGGACGACGACGGACGGTGAGTGATCACTATAGCTCTCCTGACTGAAAGTCAGGCGAACTAAAAATATGGAGGGCCAGATAGGCTTTTTAATTTTTGGTATTGTATGCAAATTTTGGGGATTGGGGGGGTTCAAAATTTGTGTTTGGCCCTTAATAATATTGAGGTTGCACCAGCTAAGTCAGGGCCATTGGTTTTAGTATAAAAATATTGTGATATGTCGAGACATTAACTGACAATCAGCAAATTCCACTTGTTCATAGACCTATTTGACCTCGGACCATCGAATCTATTAAATCTTGTTTGACAGAGCTACATGAACTTTGTCAAACAAGACATAATAGATGCTCAGATTAAATCTAGAATACAGGAAGGAAACTATAAATCTAGAATACAGGAAAGCAATTATTTCACTGTTAATTGAATATTCCTATTAATCAAATAATTCTCACTGCCAAAGTGGCCATTCAGTAACAGGGTTTCACTGTACTGACCCAGACAAATAAACATCTGGAAAATTCTATTTCTAGAATTCCATTCATTTTCTAGCGCTATACCTGTCTGGGCCATTGGTCAGTATAAAAAATATAGAAATTACTTTAAATTTATAAAATTTTTATACTATAACCCAATGGCCCAGACTAGCTGAATCGTAAAAAGGTGGAGGGCCTAAGACTTCAGAATTAGTAGACCAACATAGTTCCAAGCCTGTAATCCAAGTTGAAAGGAAATTAAATTTAAAAGGAATTACAAGTATGTCTCTCGAAACAGTAATAGAGAAGAAATATCATAAATAAGGAGCCAAATTAAAGTAATTCCGTATTCTTAGCATGAAGACTATGCTAATTGGATGTAATGAATTCCCAATTTTTAAGGCTAGTCCGGACAAAGCCCCAGAAATTAGGATGGTGTATTTGAGAATGAGAGGATATCCCCCACAAACATACGCCATATACAATAAAACACAAGAGGCCCCAGGGGACCTGAGGGCGCTCATCTGACATGGTAGTCTAAATATCAAACCAGGGACTTGACTTGAATAAGCTGCATACGCCCCTCCTAAGAAAAGCATATACCAACTAGATGAAGCGATTGTGCCCACACAATACACAGGATTTTCCTTCTATTTTCAGTTCCTGCACTTTTACGTCCCAAAATTGAGATAAACGCATAAAAAACAGATTTTTTTCCCAAACAAAATACTTTCAGCCTAAATTTTTTTCTTCTTCTTAAAACGCATAAAAAAACGATAAAACTAATTTCTGGATTTTGGTCCAAAATTTTCTAAGTCCCATCCGGACCCCAAATTTTCGGTGTAAAAAAAAAAAATTTTTTTTGTCTTAAAATTGACCAAAACGCATAAAAAAACAAAATAATAAATTCCGGATTTTGGTCCAAAATTTTCCAAGTCCCACCCGGACCCCAAATTTTCAGGGGAAATTTTTTTTTTTTTTTTTGTCTTATAATTGACAGAAATACATAAAAAACAAAAAAAACAAAAAAAAATTTCCGGATTTTTGTCCAAAATTTTCTAAGTCCCACCCGGACCCCAAATTTTCAGGCGAAAAAAAAAAAATGTTTTTTTGTCTTAAAATTGACAAAAATGCATAAAAAACAAAAAAAAATTTCCGGATTTTGGTCCAAAATTTTCTAAGTCCCACCCGGACCCCAAATTTTCAGTGTAAAAAAAAATATTTTCTTTGTCTTAAAATTGACCGAAACGCATAAAAAAAACTAAAAAAAATTTCCGGATTTTGGTCCAAAATTTCTTAGTCCGCAACGGGACCCCAAATTTTCTGCCTAAATATGAACCCAGGGATTTGGCTTCAACAAACTTGAATCTCACCCCCCCTAAGGATGCTGCATACCAAATATCAAAAGATTCTTCTTGCTAGATCTGAAGAACATTTTTAAAAAATACTCCTCATACTGCACTAATTTAAACATTTGGGCTCCCATAGAGAGCCCAAATATGGACGCAGGCAATTGATTTCAATAAACGTGTGAAACAATCTTCCAAATATGTTATATGTAAAATTTGAAAGCTTTTGGAGCAGTGGTTTGGGAGAAAAGTAGTCATATGTCTTTCCCATTACCCACAGTGTTAAAAAATGCTGACTCAGCACTTTTTCAAAGTCCCCAAAAAGTACCCCATGATAAAACCGATGGCAATTTGTTTGGACCATTCCATTCTGTTGGTCCTAAGGAAGCTTCACAACAAATAAGAATTCTCAGTGCCGTGTAGTTTTGGAGATATGGGCATTTTAATTTTTTCTATTTTTAGCTCCTGTGGTTCCCACGGGGCTATGGGAAAAAAAAATTCTGCCTAAATTAGGTACTTATGACCCAATAAGCACTCACGTAAAATTTGGTTCAAACTGGCCTCGCCTCGTGGTTTGGAAAATAGAAATTAGGGGCGGGGCCAAAATTTTTGCCCCTCCTTTAACATCGTCAAAATATAGCCCTTCGAACTTCTCTTGAACAAACTTGAGTCTACACCTCAAAAGGAAGCTGCATACCAAATATCAAGTCTCTGCTATAGCTGGTTCTTGAGAAGAATATTTTTTAAGAATTGGAGCATTTTTGCCCCATCCCTCTGCTCAGTATGAGCCGAAACCTAATTTGACAAAAAATCAAAATGCCTTTATATAACCCCTACTCACATGAAATTTCATTAATATGCAGCCAGTAGTTTGGGAGAAAAAGGCCCAAAAACCACCTTCATGCCGGACGCCGGACGAAAAGTGATCAGAAAAGCTCAACCTGACTTTCAGTCAGGTGAGCTAACAAGGTGTTTCCAGGATACAATCTTACAATCTACAGACAAAAGAGCTTCACTCATAGTTACACACTTATCAAGCCAGAGGAGAGGTAAAAAATCACCGTCGGGTAGCTAGGATGCGGTCGTGTGGAAGCCATGACTGAAGCTGACCCCGGCTGCAGACTAGACGGAGTGTCTCGAGGGCAGACATATGCTCCGTCTTGTGCAAGTTTCCAACCACAAAACTTCATTTCGGCTTGTGAAACGTAGCAGAGGAAGCCATGACTGAAGCCGAGCCCAGTTGCAGACTGAACAGAGCGTCCCGAGCGGTGGGCGGACATATGCTGCGGCTTGTGCAAGTTTCTCATTACAACATTTGTCCCCAAATGTTGTTAGGTTAGAGAGGGGCCTCTCCCGCTCGCGGTCTATTAGACCTCGCCGAGTACAATAAATTTGCTGACTTCCTCCATATTTCCGTTGTCACCGTGTGAGCTTATTTATATTAAAGTGCGCACTCTACCCACATCTACACTTCCTTCGACCGCAACAGACTTACCCGGTGTCACGGCTCCCATGGACGGAGTAACCGCTTCACCGGTCGAGCTTGCTGCTTGCAAGAGATTAAAACCCTTAACAAAAGGCCTTAACTCTTGCAATCATGAGCACTGCAGCTAGCTCTATATGATCAACGGGGCGCGACGACAGTAGCACACTTGGATGGTTGAGGGAATATCATCACCATGTTCATGTTCCTCTGAAATAGAAACTGACAAAATGAATTATAACGCGGTGAGAGGGCTGGCCTCAGAACCTCACCGCCAACAACGTACTGCGACACCAGTCTCCAACATCAGTCATCCCATTTTCAGAAAAAAAATTGTTTCTAAAAAAAGCCAAACTACTACGGCTGGGGAGAAAGAGAAGGGAAGGATAACACTGAGCAGAGATATAGTACATATAACTTGGAATGGTGATCGATTCAGGGAATGAGCCGAAAAGGAGCGACACATGATTCTAATTTATAGATTCTAATTTATAAAGATAATTTAGAAAGCACAGTCCTGAACAAAACCATATTCATCTGCCATACTTCCTCATCATGTCAAAGTTGTTACTACGAGTGTTTTCTTCTTGATCCAGCATTTGAAGCCATCAAAACAGTAACATTTTGGTGAGAAGGTAAACACTTCAACTGTTAACAAGAGGGCCACACAAAAGAATGATTACTGGCAAAAATGGAGGACACTCCTTTACTCTGCGCATATACAAATGCTATGTTACTTTGGCTTAATTTTTGGGGTGTGGGGGTTCTAAGAGAGCATTTGGCCTGAACTGAACTGAATAGAGTGCCAGCATGTCTGGGACAAGGAAAATGGTGGATAAATATGTAGACAATGCAATAATCTGAAGACATGTGACAGACATTACATAAGGTACTGCCAAACCAAATTTGAAAGGAAAGTGTCTTACTGATGGGAACAGAGAAGAAAAAAAACCTGTAAACTAGGGACAACTGATGCACTGACAGTATAAAAAAGCTACTCCCAGGATTTATTTTACTGTTCAAATCTAGTTTCTGTTATCCTAAATTGGACTGTTGTCATAAAACATGGGTGTGTGTGTAGTAGTTTACAGAAGCTCATAAAAACAAACACTCTTTTCAGGGAACCTAGGTTTGTCTCTAATTAAAAGAAACTGAGAAAAAATTACAGATCTACTAGACTGTCAAAGGTGATGTAACTTGTTAGGCACTCTCAGCCTCACGCCTCTATGCAAGTTTATAGCAATGACCCAATTCCTTGTCTATTCATGTATACATACACAAATCTGTATATATAAAAAAAAACTTGCATGAATTACTGAATGAGAACAAAATATTGCATTCAGTTCAAGCCAGGAACACTGAAGTGTCAACTTTACAAATTGTCTCTGCTCTGCAACATTATGTTTTGTCCCATGCCTACCTGTTCTCATACTCCTAAAGTATCTACAATAGAACTGATCTTATAATTTCTCTTCATTTCATTACAGTGGTAATGCTAAGTTAAAACCATACCTGTTCACCACTTAGTATGATTTTTGAAGGTGATTCTGGGGACCAGGAATCATCCATGCTAACACCAGTGGCTTCACAAGCTTTGTCTTTTTCATCAACAGGTTTTGCTGTTTGTCTTAGTATTGTATCTACAACACGCTGAACTAACCGTTCACTACCAAACTCACCTGAAATGATGTGAATTAATGAGCTATTTCATCTCTGAAAAACGTTTTAATAACAAGGCTATTATATTTACCTATTAATGCCTTCTGTTGAGGGCACTATGCTCTCATAGTGTTGCTGAGGGATGCAATAGTGCCCGAGCGATAGCGAGGGCACTATTTGGTTCCCGAAGCAACACTATGAGAGCATAGTGCCCTCAACGGAAGGCATTAATGGGTTTAGTACATCACACCCAGACCATCTCCACAACATATTAAAGAAGGAACGGAGAGATAACTAACACTTTACTTCAGGAAAACATTAAACTATCAACTGGATTCGAACTCAACGGGTAAAGTAGAATAATGTAAATAAACACATGAAACCGATCAACCAATCATGTGGCACATAACTGGTTAACACGAGATATCATACAACAGAATCAACGTCTCACATATGGTGGTATTAACAGAGCTTGTGAGGCACTATAGAAATTCCATTATTCATGGCACTAAAGTTTTATTAACGTTCACCCCACTGAACGTGTTATGGGTACTTCCTCTGATGTACGAGCACATTTTAATTATTGTAAATATTTACAACACAATTGCTGAAATTGAATTTTGGGGCACAATACTGCATTTTGTTGCATATTTCTTTGGATTGCTTTCGAATGTCAATTGATGTTAAGTTTTTTGAACACTCGATTTCCTCCAACGCACTTATCAGATCGTCGTCATCAATATCGGTATCTAATAATTCGGGTGCTGATACTCCAAAACGTAACTTGACAATGATTTTTCATTTCTGTGTCCTGATAAAGAAATAATATCGCAATCTTTGAATCCACAATCATTAAGAATTGTTATGGTCGTAGCACGCACACAGTGGTTGGTATATGTATCAGAAAGACCAACTTGTTTAGACATTTTTACCATGAACTCTCCTATGGAATTTTTTCCCATTGCCCTTCGCTCAAACCAACATTCATCATTCTCGTGGTAAGAATTTTTGGGAATTTGAAAGAACGCATCACACTCATGGTTTCATTTCATAAGATATCGTTGAAAACTATTAACAGGGCACATTTTTGTGCCAGTTTCATACATTCTAGGTCCATCACCTTCATCCTCATTCGTTACACCTGTGTGATTTTTTGTTCGCTCAGAAGTAGTTTTCAGGATGTATTTTCTTCCAGTGTCATCAGTTTTAACTACAAAATCACAAGCTTTAATTTCTCGAATGTTTTCTCTCCCTCTCCGACAAAAGTAAAATAAAAGCTCAAACATTACTTTATTCAAAAGACCTCTTGGAATGTCCGGATTAAACACAATTGGGTGCTGATATAATTTCCTTAGATCGCCTGAAATAGAATGAAACACTAAGCATCAAAGCAGAATAAACGTTTACACGGTCAATCACAATCGTTTATTGTGATCGAAGATAAATAATATTCAGTGCCCTCTCTAACACTCTTATTCAAAACTATTTAATTGATAGGTCTACAATTTATTTATTTATTCATGTTTATGATAACTTTCAATATACATTGCTCCCCGTAATTTATCTATTTATTTATTCATGTTTATGATAACTTTCAGCAAACATTGCTGCCCGTTATTTATTTAATTTCTCTCACAACTGTTCTTATGTGTCTCTTGTCGTTTTGAGTAATAAACAACACTCGTCTATTTCATGTAATTAACAAGACTGTGTATTTATACGAGAACAAATAATTACAACACCACTGTCTATTGCAGACACTGACTTGTTCACTTTCTAGTTTTGTTGTGTTTTATTTTATTATGTATTTTTTATAGTTACCTGGCGGAATGGGTTTTTTGTGTCGGACTGTTCCTTTTCCGTCTTATCTTGTTTTCTTCAACATGCTGTCGAATACACGATTAGCACCTTTGAAAGCTGGGTCTGTTATTATATCAAAGTGTCTCTCATGTGGGGGTTCTTGCAAATATCTTCTTATTCCTTGACGAATGGCACAAATACTGCTTTTGGAATACAAATCACCATCGCGATTTCTAACGTTTGTATAAAAGTCTTTCAATAGTTCCGTTAATCTTCCAACATCTAATGTTTCAAATGCACCATTCCTTTTTCTGTCAGAACAGAACTGCCGGAGAATATTGACAGCATATTTGGTTAAACTAACAGTCTTTCGGCTCTGATGTTGTTCAAGAAAAGAATTAACATTCTCGTTTGCGAATCTCGAAACGCTCATTTTATTTCTATTCGTCTCCACATTTGCCGTCTGCTCAGAAGAAAAGGGGAATCCCCTCGGGATTCTGTTTGCAATGCGTGCACACTATTGCATGACTCCGGTCACTATGCTTGACTCCGGGCACTATGCTTTCATAGTCCCTACCAATACAGCCAATGAGAATATGGGGATTTGTCACGTGATGTACTAATACATTGTATTTAGAATTGTGGGAGTTAAGACCCAGTGAATCTCAAATGCTGGGTTGAATCCAATCTAGAATTGAATCAGGCAAAAGATTTTGAACTGAACTGAATCCCAAATAAAATCTTACAGACTTTTCAAGTTAAAGATATTGCACCTTCTTTCAGCAACAGAATATAAACATGTGCAATGCTGATCGCCTGCTATAAGGCAATAGTCTACCACAGTTGGGTGTATCATCAAATTGTGGACTATTATCCTGATTCCTCATATGGATGTATGGTGTTACTCCATGACTAACAGTATAGACAGAGTTGAAGCTTCTGGGTGGCTTGTCCCTAACTTTCATTATGATTAGAAATTTAGTGCATAACATTTTAGTTGTCAGTGCTCAATGATATCTAGCAAAAAGTGTGCTTGCTAGATTTACTGGTCCAAATTTTTCCTGAGAGCACTGTACTTACTGGGTAAAAGGTGCAAAATGTGCAAAAATTAACTAAATAACTAAATAATGCCCATAACTCTGCTCAGTATGATCAAACCACACCAGTTTTTGAACTCATTCAAAACATTGTTAGGTAAGTCTCATATCCCAAATGTCAACCAAATCTGCTAGAATCATCTGTGTGTCTATTCGCTGATGATACTATTGCATATTTAACTGTCGAAAACAACCACGGCACTGACACACTCCAATCCGATTTAAATAAAATGTCTGAGTGGGAGAAAATTTGGAAAATGGCATTTCACACTGATAAATGCAATGTCCTCTCAGTGCATAGAAAACACCACCCTTCAGTCCACAGTTACACTCTCAGTGGACATACACTTACACATGTGAACTCAGCTAAGTATCTTGGCATCACTCTATCATCATACTTACGCTGGAATTCACACATCATAAACATTGTGGCAAAAGCTAGTCGAACATTAGGGTTTGTTAAAAGAAACTTAAAAATAACTAGCATAAAAGTAAAAGAGCAAGCATATAAATCACTCATTAGACCATCACTGTAATATGCATCCTTTGTATGGGACCCTTACACCCGAGCCAACATCGATAAACTTGAAATGGTTCGACGACACTCTGCCAGGTTTGTTTTGGGATGCTATCATCAGACATCAAGTGTGTCCGCCATGCTTTGGGAGTTGGACAGGCCAACTCTGGAAGCAAGACGTAGATCAGCCTGCTTGGCAATGCTGTATAAGCTAAAACACGGCCTAATGGTGAAGAGCGATGAGCAACTTACCTCGATAACAAAAAAACCCCGCAACTCACATTCTGAAAGTCTCCAAATCCCTTCCTGTAAGGCAACTTACAGGAAAGATAGTTTTTATCCCCGGATGATTAAGGGTTGGAATGGTCTACCCCATAGTGTTGTGGCTGCAAAAACAGTGGAGTCGTTTAAGACTCAGCTGGCCTGCATCCACGCTTAGTGCCCCCATTCTCATAACTAAATAACATTGTCCCCCTCCCATCCCCTTCCCCCTTCTATCACACTTTAAATCTCTGTTCTTTACTTTATACTAAAACTGCGCACTCCAAAAACATTGACAGAATCACCAACAAGTTGATGGTGGTCAATTAGAAAGGTGAAGTTGAAGTTAAAATCTGTTCAAGTTATCGTGCTAACGAGCCAAAAATGCGCAAAAAATAACTAATTAAGGACCATAACTCTGCTCAGAATGATCAAACTGCACTGGTTTTCGAACTCATTCACGGCATCGGTAAGAAAGTATCATATACCAAACCTGGACCAAACCTGTTAATATTTGTTCAAATTATCATACTAAAGAGGTGAATATTGGCAAAAATGAACTAATTAAGTGCCATAACTCCAATTGGTATGATCGAACCATACCGGTTTTTTAACTCGTCCAAGACATTGTTGAGAAGTCATACATACCAAATTTTGACTAAAACCATTGATACATGTTCAAGTTATCATGGTAACAAGAAAGTTGACGCCCACCCATCGCCCGCCCATTTGCCCATCCACCTGCCTGCAAGCACACCAACTTCATCAAGCTAAAGGTCAAGTTTTTCTAAAAAAAAACTTCACCAAAAATCTGAAACACTAACAGCCGAGCATCTCGGCAATACAGGTGGTAGATATAAAAATATGAAAAAATACGAAAAGATGGCAACAAAAATGACCACCATTCAGCCATGTTTAATTTTGTTCTACAAAATTTGACATGCATTATATTTACATAATGTATGATCAATGTCAATAATCTGAAAAGCCAACAGCCAAGCATCTCAGAGATAGATGTGGTAAGATATAAAAGTATGAACAAATAAAATGAAAGAGTCAATGACACTGTAGCTCAACTTGTTAAAACATGTACATGTATAGTATGTGACACAGCAATGACAAACATCTAGGTAATGACCTGATAACAAAGGTACATATAAAGTATTGTAATGGTCTGTACATAAATACTGACCGTAGCCTGTAACAAATGTATCGGTAAAGTATTGTAAGGGTGGGTGACAGTCAGATGCTAAACTAGAAAAGAAATCTTTGAGTCCCAGAGTGGGTCTGACTGAACCCCAAAATATTTGTTCTCATAGCACAGTGATAACAAAGGCACCCAAAAACACTTGTTCCTGTTCCAAGGTGATAACAAAGGTACCCAAGAAGTTTCATGAAGATCAGTTCATAAATACGAGCCGTATAGAAGTTGACAAAAAACTGATTGGACCTAATTTCGGTACAAAATGGCCACTGGCAGTCATGTTGAATTTTGGACCACACCCAGAAACACTCGTTCTCGTCCCAAGGTGATAACAAAGGTATACAAGAAGTTTCGTGAAGATCGGTTCATAAATACAGCCTCTAGCCTGAGCCGTATTGACATGTGCACTTACTGTGTATAAGTAGCACTGAATAAATCAAAATTCATCTAATTTGCATAATTTATGCACGAGAAAAAAACCTGTATTATATGTGATGTATTCCATGTTACTGAACATTCATACACAAATTTATTCAAATCAGAACTTTCATACAGAAGTTCTGTACAAAAAACTGATTGCACTAATTTTGGTACAATATGGCTGCTGGTGGCCATCTTGAATTTTGGACCACACCCAAAAACACTTGTTCTCATCCCACGGTTATAACAAAGGTACCTAAGAAGTTTCGTAAAGATCGGTTCATAAATACAGGCTCTAGTCTGAGCCGTACAGAAGTTGTGTACAAAAAACTGATTAGACCTATTTTCAGTACAAAATGGCCACTGGCAGCCATCCTGAATTTTGGACCACACCCAGAAACACTCGTTCTCATCCCAAGGTGATAACAAAGGTACCCAAGACTTTACGAGAAGATCAGTTCATAAATACAGCCCTTAGCCCGAGTCGTATTGACATGTGTACTTACTGTGTGTAAGTAGCACTGAAAAAATCAAAGTTCATCTAATTTGCATAATTTCTGCACAAGAAAGTATAAATTTTATAGTAAATTTCCTTTCTTATTATACCTACTGAAATTGTTTACTACAGGCTTGTACTACAGTGGAAGAACCTAACTCGGATAAAATACTCTCTATTTTAATCTTTCCCCAGATTTGGGAAAGAAAAGTGGTGTAAAAACACCACGAAAAAATAAGCCAAAACTGGGTCGAGTGCCATCGGCGCACACCCAGTATGGGACGCTCTTCCATAGTACAAATCCACGACTTCCGTAACACAGTGCGCAATGCGTCAATTCGTCATTCTTTTGATTCCGAACAACACAGGAGTTATGTGATCAGCGGGGAGGAAGGATTCTTACTAGGAATAAGAAGACGGGAGGGCCTCCAAGTAAACAATTTCGGTAGGTATAATAAGAAAGGAAATTTACTATAAAATTTATACTTCTTATCAACCTACCTCAATTGTTTACTACAGGCTGAATAGACAAAAGGCTGGAGGGAATCACATAACCAACCCACACATAACTCAATAGCACTGGGACCGTGGACAGAGGAAGAGATCCCTAGGCCTATCAAACCATAGCATCACAAACATTAGAAAAGACAATGAAAGACGAGGCGTATGGTGAAGTGCGACGCACAGACAGAAAAGGGCAGTAACAGCACAAAGCTGGAACTGACCCTGAAAAAAGCTGAAAGGCTGGGATAGACAACAGCCTGAGCCGAAGAAAGAGGGCCCCAAGGTTCTCTGTCGGCTCCTGCAACTGTCACAGATAAAAGGAGAATGTAGCATTTCTCCAGAAGGCTGCCAGTATAACATCAGTCATCCGACAACATGACAGAGTTATTAAAAGAGGAAGACAATGCACGCACCTCGTGGCAGAAAAAACAATTGGTAATACAATCACCAGTAGCTAGACGAGAGGAAGCTGCACGAATAGCAAGACAAGTCCATCAAGAAATGGATGCAGGAGAGATCTGGCATGTGGGAAAACGCATATTCATCCAGGATAAAGGCGTGAATACCCCCCACCCCCAAGCAGAGCAGCACCCAAGAAAGTGACCATCTTGGAGTAAACTGCAAAGTCCTAGGCCTTTTCAAGGAAAAGAGCTGAACAAGCTTGGAGAGGCAAGGATGAGTGTCGAAACAATGCGGTATCACATAGGAAAAAATGTCTCCGAAGCATGGACATGTACCCATTGCTGGAGACCCCAGAAACAAACATATACCAGAAACTCCGCAAGCGGTGTGATCAAAGGAGTGACAGAAGCAACTGAGTGATCGCACACCATCGACAGAAGAACCTTCCACTTAGCCACAGAGGCTAAACCAGTGGAGTGAGTGCCTCCTTGAAGAAGAAAAGCAACTCCACTGCGTGTCTCGAAAAACCACTACGGAGGAGACAGGACCCGATAAAAGACATGTGCGAAGGCACAATGAAGTCGGGTCAACTTGAAAACCTCCTCGGGCGACTTTGGCAAAGAAAGTCGCGAGGTAGAGGGAGACATGCCGGAACCGCCGCTAACAGAGAGCGGAGCAGATTGATCCACACCCACCGAGGAGACGGGTGTGATCTAAAGGATTCGACGACTGCAGGTTCATGTCTGGGTGAGAACCTGAGGCGGAATCGGAACCGGCAGGAAGGCGTAGCCGACAAGACCATCCCAAAGGAGGGCCAGAGCGTCCACGGTGAAAGCCAGAGCATCTGGACACGGGGACACGAAAGTGTCCACCGGATGGTTCCAACGAGTCACAAGAGATTGATGGAACCCGCCATGTGGAGCATCCACCTGGTGGAAATGACCCTGCCCCGACGGGACAGGGAGTCGGCTAGGACGTTCAGGCGACCGGGAATGTGACGAACAGCCACCCCGGCGTGGACATCCTGAGCGAGCAGAATAAGATCCCAAGCCAATTCGTACATTGGAACAGAGTGCGTGCCGCCCTGGTTCCGAATGTAAGCAACCACCGTCGAATGGTCGGACAACAGAAGGACCAGGTGATTCGACAGGTGAGAGATCCACTGCCTGAAACACAGAAGAAGAGCAAGAAGCTCCTTCTGGTTGAAGTGTAGATCTGCATCATCCTGGTCCCACATCCCATGAATGGAAAGACCAAGAGGATCCAACATCGCACCCCATCCAAGATCGCTGGCATCTGCCGTCAGAACGCGATCAGACGTGGGTAAGTCCAACGGAACACCCTGCGAAAGCCACTGGACATCCGCCCAGAGGAGAAGGTGAAGATAAAGATATTCTGGAAACTGAAGCACCAGATCCAGAAAATCTACATTCGGCCTCCAACGACTGAGCAGAAAGTGTTGGAGAGGTCTGACACGCAGCCGACCTAGAGGAATGAGATCCATCACCAAACAGCAGAGACCGATTAGCCGGAGAATACTCTGAGCCATCGCGGATGTGGACTGGGACAGAGTCGGAGCAAAAGCTGAGAGAATCACAGCCTCGGGCAAATTGAATTGTGTGCGGAAAGCCATCCCCAGATGATAAAACGACTGAGAAGGGACCAGGTCCGACTTCTCCTCGTTGACTCTGAAATCTAGCGACGTGAGCAAGCTCAACAGAGTGGCGACATCCGACTCCAGTAAGGCAGCATTGGAATGCCCCTGGAGGATATCGTCCAGATATGCCGAAGTAGTCACCCTGGACTGTGTGCGATGGAAAGCTATCCCATGCAACATCAGTCTGGTGAAGGCCCAAGGAACCAGGCTGAGGCCAAAAGGCATGGCCTTGAACTGGTAAACTCGCCCCAGAAAAACGAACCTGAGATACGTCCGTAATGCCCAAAGAATCGGAACGTGAAAGTAAGCGTCTTGCAGGTCGAAGCTGGAAGCGAAATCTCCCTGGTGAATTGAACGGAGGACCGACCTGAAAGTCTCCATGCTGAACTGGGGAGCAATGATAGACTGGTTCAGGAAACTCAGATCGATAACCGGTCGGAGTCGGCCGGTCGGAGTCGGCACCAAGAACAGGCGGGAATAGAAACCCATTGACCTAATGTTCTTGATGACCTCAATCGCCCCCTTTGTCAGGAGATTGTCTATCTCCGTGGACAAAAGTTCCCGACGTAAAATGTCGGAAGGAACTGTGGTTGGAAGAGGCACCCTGGACAGAGTGGGGTGCCGTCGGAAGGATATTCGCAGCCTGGACCAAACAACATCTAACATCCAATGATCGGATGTGATGGTGGCCCAACGGTCTGCGAACTCTGCTATCCTTCCTCCAACCTGGGACGAGTCGAGGTGAGGACCTTCATTTCGAACCCCGACGAGGCTCGCGAGAGGAGAAAACACCTCCTCTACTGAATGAAGAATCCTGGGACTTCCCTCAAGACTGCCGACGCTTACCCTTACCCCTTGAGTAAGAAGTAGAAGAGGTGGCAGAAGGATCAGCCCCTTTGCTTCGCAGAGGAAGCAGAGGGTACTTGTTAGGCTTGGAACGGCCCGTGCCTACCCTAGAAGGCTGATCAAGCTGAAGAAACAGCAGCTGATCGTTGGAATGACGTAGGACGTCATCCCGGACCGTCAACACAGAACCATGGAAAAGTTGCGGACCTGCCAAAAAAGCAGATCGAAGAGTAGCGCACTGCTCCTCAGGAAGGGATCGGCCTGTGTCCAGCACAGAGTCCCTTTGAACTAATTCCAGATTAGCCGTGTTACAGGCATGCGTGTGAGTAAGATGCATGAGCGCCTTGGACAGCACACGCAAAAGAGCCTGTACCTTGTCAAAATTTTGTGGAAGCAGATGAGCAGCTAAAGCTGAGACGACGTGATCAGAGAGAGAAAGCATACCAAGCATCTCTCTCGATAAGCCCCATGTGGACTCCAGAGTCGTCATCGGAATGACGGCAGACTTGGACTTGGAAAGCCCGAGGGAATTGGAGTCCAAAACCGTACAAGTCTGGTAGACCGACGGATTGGCGGAATCGTAGGAACGATAACGCGCCGGAGGCAAAAAGGTGTCAACCCTGGTGAAGAACGCAGCCTTCATACCCTTGGAACTTAGCTTAGAGTCAAAGGCTGAAAATGCTTCAACCAACTGTACCGACGGGCACGGTCAAAGATGCCCAGAAGCGGGTTGCTCCATAGGCTGTTGGCGCACAACCGATGATCGCGGCCTGGCTGACACTGTCGACTGGTTAGATGGTTTCAGATCCGGAAGGAACCCAAACACGAAATCAAGAGCTGCCCCCAAGTCCGAAGACTGCTGGCTCTCGACATCAAGCATGTCTGACTCTTCCCCTGAGTCGGAAGACACATAGCCCATCGTGGGCAAACCAGCCAACGCCTGCCATGGTGTCGGAACACCAGGGGGATCAGAAAGCGGCCTGTTTCCAATCCCGGGAGGCGGCGCCATAGGAGGCGCCTGGAAACCACACGCTGACTCGCTGGAAGCAACGGGAAGGCTCTTTGACAGAACCTGAGTGAGTAAGGAGAGGGCCTCCCTAAGCTCACTGCCCGTACTGGCCGGTTCGACAGGGGAACGAACCGGCAAAGTGGCTTCACCTCTGACCCTCTTAACCAGCGAAGGGTCACGATCCTCCAAAACACCCGACATGGTACTCCGAGCGGCAGCCGAAACGTCTGAAGGCAGACGTGTATAGGGGTGTGACTCACCCCGAGGATCACCATAGCGGGAACTCATGAGAGGCAGGGCAGAAGGTCCAGGCTGCACAAAAAATGTTGGTCCCCCAAAACTGGTCGTATGGCCAGAATGAGTGGACGGAAATGCCACGGAGTTCATAGTGTCCCACTAAGAACAACCGAATCCAATGACAACTGTGGTGCTCGATGGCGCAGAGACCACAGGAGAGGGTCCGGCCGGCAGCCACTTCCAACTTCGCCGAGTTGAAGTCAGGGAAGGCTGAGGCCGATACCCCCATGTCTACACAACCAGACACCGCAGCAGGCCACTGCAGGTATAAAACTACTGTGCTCAATGGCTGAGAGGACACAGTAGGGGGTTCAGTCGGCAGCCCCATCTGACTTCGCCGAGTGGAAGTCTGGAAAGGCTGAGGCCGAAACCCCACAACCACACTACAGACATCCCTGCAGACCCTGGCAGGGAGAAGCCGAGGCCGGCTAAAAACGGTGCCCAATGACGTTGTAGATGGAACAGCAGTAGCAGCAGATACAATGGGAGCTGTTGGAACTGGCGGAAAAGCGGAGAGAGCCACCAAGCTCGGCCTCCAAAGGAGGAGTCACAACCCTAGTGACAGCCTCAGATGTCGACTGGAGAGGGTGCATAGTCCCGGAACCAGGCATCTCTACACCAGAAATCCAACAGCTCCCGCAGTATCCACCATGGTAAAACACTGCACATTCCCCACGGAAGGGGAATAACTCTCACCAGACATGGTCGAAATCGGGAAGCCCTGAAACGACAGTGGTCCCCACCCCCCGCTGGTGCGGGAGGAGCTGCACATCCCCCACGAAGGGGGTCAAACTCACACCAGTCGTGGTCAAGGTGGGGGGCCCCCAAAACGACAGTGTCCCCCCCCCTGCGCGGGGGCAGGAGGAGCTGCACATCCCCCACGGAGGGGGTAAACTCACATCAGACGTGGTCGAGTCGGGAGGCTCCCGAAACGACAGCGTTCCACACCACCCGTAGATGCGGACGAAACGGACATGAGAACCAATGGCGAGGGCAAAAGGAATTGCCCAAAAGGAACCGAACTGGAAAGAACAGAGGTGAGAGCAGTAGAAGAAAAAGGTGAACTCAACAGAAACAGAAAGTAGAAGAACACCCTCAACTACGAGAGAAGGTGGCAGAACCTAACTCCAATAACAATTAAATTTTTATCAACCGAAAAATTCATTGTCGAATCGCGATGACTCGATGTTGCAAACAAAACATTCGCGAAAACGGAATAGTAAATAATATACAATGAGAATATGGTTGAAAACATAAACGAGAATATATAAAACACAGTCCTGTTATTATACGATCTTCAGATCCATAAATCCAGTCACAGGAAAACCATTATCGACGAGTAAAAATATCACTGTTACTTTAGCAAAGATGGCACACACACATCCACCACGTGTGCGGATAATCAAAAGAATGACGAATTGACGCATTGCGCACTGTGTTACGGAAGTCGTGGATTTGTACTATGGAAGAGCATCCCATACTGGGTGTGCACCAACGGCGCTCGACCCAGTTTTGGCTTATTTGTTTGTGGTGTTTTTACACCACTTTTCTTTCCCAAATCTTGGGAAAGATTAAAATAGAGAGTATTTTATCCGAGTTAGGTTCTTCCACTGTAGTGCAAGCCTGTAGTAAACAATTGAGGTAGGTTGATAAGAAACAAGAGGCCCCAGGGGGCCTGAGGGCGCTCACCTGACATGGTAGTCTAAATATCAAACCAGGGACTTGACTTGAATAAGCTGCATACGCCCCTCCTAAGAAAAGCATATGCCAACTAGATGAAGAGATTGTGCCCACACAATACACAGGATTTACCTTCTATTTTCAGTTCCTGCACTTTTACGTCCCAAAATTGAGATAAACACATAAAAAACAGATTTTTTTCCCAAACAAAATACTTTCAGCCTAAATTTTTTTCTTCTTCTTAAAACGCATAAAAAACGATAAAACTAATTTCCGGATTTTGGTCCAAAATTTTCAGAGTAAAAAAAATAAATTTTTTTTTGTCTTAAAATTGACCAAAACGCAGAAAAAACAAAAAAAAATTTTTTCCGGATTTTGGTCCAAAATTTTCTAAGCCCCACCCAGATCAAAAATTTTCAGTGTAAAAAAAAAAATGTTTTTTTTGTCTTAAAATTGACAGAAATGCATAAGAAACAAAAAACAAAAAAATTATGGATTTTGGTCCAAAATTTTCGAAGTCCCACCCGCACCCCAAATATTCAGGGTAAAAAAAAATTATTTTTTTTTGTCTTAAAACCGACCGAAATGCATAAAAAACAAAAATTTCCGGATTCTGGTCCAAAATTTTCGAAGTCCCACCGGACCCAAAATTTTCGGTGTAAAAAAAAAAAATTTGTTTTTGTCTTAGAATTGACAGAAACACATAAAAAACACAAAAAAAAAAAATTCCGGATTTGGGTCCAAAATTTTCTAAGTCCCACCGGACCCCAAATTTTCAGGGTAAAAAAAAAAAAAAATTTGTTTGTCTTAAAATTGACAGAAACGCATAAAAAACAAAAATTCCAGATTTTGGTCCAAAATTTTCGAAGTCCCACCGGACCCCAAATTTTCAGGGTAAAAAAAAAAAAAAAAATTTTTTGTCTTAAAATTGACAGAAATGCATAAAAAACAAAAAAAATTTTTTCGGATTTTGGTCCAAAATTTTCGAAGTCCCACCCGGACCCCAAATTTTCAGAGGAAAATTTTTTTTTTTTTTTTTTTTGTCTTAAAATTGACAGAAATGCATAAAAAACAAAAAAAAAAATTTCCGGATTTTGGTCCAAAATTTTCGAAGTCCCACCCGGACCCAAAATTTTCGGTGTAAAAAAAAAAAATTTGTTTTTGTCTTAGAATTGACAGAAACGCATAAAAAACACAAAAATAAAAATTCCGGATTTGGGTCCAAAATTTTCGAAGTCCCACCGGACCCCAAATTTTCAGGGTATATTCGTTATAACGAGATAGGATCTTGTTATAACGAGAAAACATCTCGTTATAACGAGATACTATCTCGTTATAACGAGAAAACATCTCGTTATGACGAGAAAACATCTCGTTATAACGAGAAAGTATCTCGTTATAACGAGAAAAGATCTCGTTATAATGAGAAAACATCTCGTTATAACGAGATAGTATCTCGTTATAACGAGAAAACATCTCGTTATAACGAAAAAACATCTCGTTATCTCGAGATAAAATCACGTGACTCTGATGACATGAAACATATAGCCCCCACCACCAAAACAGTTTATATATCTCGCGGGTGTTTTCAATATTCTGGATGTAATACATGGGAAAAACACCTACCCACCCCCAAGTATCCCAACCATGCCCGTGAATACCGCTCCTCTCCCTCGCACATGTTGTCAACGATAATTACGATAAGCGCATATAACTCCCATTCCAATAAACACAGAAAATGAGATGAAATTCACACAAACAAATGAAACAACTATAGCGTAATAAACTCGCTGAAACCCCCCCGCCCCTCCCCCACACCGTATGTGGAACACTTTTTCGACACACGGCACTCAAAACACGACTATAGCCTCAGCACCAAACCAGTGTACATATCTTACGTGTGTGTTTAATACTGTGGATGTAAAACACGGGAAACACTCCTACCCCTCTCCTTCCCAAAGCATCCCACCAATGCCCGCGAAATACCTCCCCTCCCCCTCGCATATGTTGTAAAAGATAATTACGACAAGTGTATTTAACGCTCATACTAATAGAACAAGGACAGGGACGTGAGAAAGTAAAAAGATTGGGAGAGGGGTATCAAGGCGGAAATCCATGCAAATCCCATTGTGCTGACAGTAGCATGATTCGAGTCACGCAGTGGCGAGGTGGGGGAGAGCACCAGATGTGGTATCCCCTTCTCGTTGGCGGGGTCCGGGGGCCCTTCCCTGAGAAAATTTTGAAAAATATGAGGGCCAAAACTCGCGTTCTCAGTGATTCTGAGGCCACTGTGACACTATCAATTCGAATTCTCTGCTCGTTTCGTAAATAGGCTAGCTTCTGAATTTATCCGTTTGGTCAACCTCTTCGTTTGTGTTTTGTTTTGGACTGACTTCAAACATCTACACAAGTTTAATCGGGACCATGGGTTAATAATTTTTTGATTTTTTTTTTTGGGGGGGGGGGGTGGGGGTGGTAAATATCCCCCTTACATCCCCCCACCCGGTTTAACGCCACTGAGAAAGGATGGAAAACAGAAAAATGAGATGGAATTCACACAGACAAATTAAACAACAAAAGCGTAATAAACTTACTGCCACCCCTCCCCACACCCTTCCCTCCACACACAAGGAGAGATTTATTTATTTATTTATTTATCTATCTATTTATTTATTTATTTATTGGAATTTGACGACTCCTTCAGCAGCCAGGGTCATGTCGTGTAATGTAGTTCTACGGGTGGAGGAAGAACCGAAGAATCGGAGAGAACCACTGAGCAGCGGCGAGCAACCGTCGAACTCTCCAACGTACTAACCTGGCAGACTTTGAGTTACATATAGAGTTCTAACGCAAGTTGAAGACGACAGTATATAGCTTCACAAAAGTGACTTTAAACACCAATAAATAATTAAATAAATTCCCTTTACCAGTGATGACTATAGTCGTCATGCTTCATATTCCATGTTCAGCTCAATCTGTCAGTGAACAAAATGAGAAGTTTATTGAAAAACTTCATGGGGGTGGGGGTGGGTGGGGAGGGGTGGGGTGGGGTGGGGTGGGAGGGGGGACACCCCATCCAATAACATTGACCTCCACCCCACCCCCACAAAAATCAAACTGCCACTTATAATTCCCAAACCTCCCTTCTCTCAAGATCCCCAGAATGGGCCCCACAGCTTTATAATTTGAAAAAAAAATCACCCCCCCCCCCCAGGACCCCACCAATGGGAGGGCGTACCTCCCAAACTCTCCGTCCCCTGCCTCAAACCTCGAGGCATGCCCGTGGTATGTCGTTCTCGACCCTGCGATATTACTGCCCCCCTCCCCCCCCCCCCCCCAACACACACACAATTTGGGATCCTAGCTCTACACAATAAAATCCAATTTTCTTGAGCTTCAGTATTCATGCATTGCATTATTGTTATATTATTGACACCATTTAATTCTATTTCTAAGAAGTGCACAAGTTATCGGTATACCGTATATATTGGCCTAATCATGATAACCCTTTTACCCACCGCAGCGACACAAACCGTCCGTGTAATACACAAAATTCGCCACTCAAAATTTATGTTCATAATTTTTTCTCCCAAACCATAGTTTATGATATCGCATCGAAAAGAGCTCGACGAGCTTGTTCAAATGAGTGTCATAAGCCGTTTAGTTTGGAAGAAAAAAATGAATTTCATTTATTTTTTTGTGTAAAAATAATTGTGGGCCTACTGTTGTCTTCAACTTGCGTTTGGTAAAAGGTTAATGACGCTATAATGTGTTCCCACAACAAACATGTACAGCTACCTACTATATAATTATGAGAGCGCGGTAGCTCATTTGTTAGAGTATCGAGCTTGAAACACAGAGATCGACGGTTCGATTCTGACCCGCGCTGTGTCTTTAGGCAAGACACTTAATCCCAATTGTCCACGTGGCCTGACGTGAGGTCACGGTGGCATTATGTGCTAGGGCGTACTGCACGTCGATGGCGCACGTGCCTTCAACCGCTCTAACTCTAATTCTGTCGGGTTAGTATGTTGGAGAACTTGGCGGTTGCTCGCCGCTGCTCAGTGGTTGTCTCCGGTTCTTCCTCCACCAACGGAACTACCCTACATGACATGCCCCTGGCTGTTGAAAGCGTCGATAATAAATAAATCTCTCCTTGTGTGTGTTGGGGGGGGGGGGGGGCAGTAAGTAAGTGAAAATTCCATCTTATTTTCTGTTTTTCATCTTTTCTCAGTGGCGTTAAGACCGGGTAAGGGGGGGGGAGGGGGCGGTAGGGGGTATTTACCACCCCCATCCCGCCTCTTCAATAAAAGAAATTATTAACTGATGGTCCCGATTAAACTCGTGGAGATGTTTGAAGTCAGTCCAAAACAAAACACAAATGAAGAAAGTTAACCAAGCGGATAAATTCAGAAGCGCGCCTAATTACGAAACGAGCAGAGAATTCGAATTGATAGTGTCACAGCGGCCTCAGAATCACTGAGAATGCGAGTTTTGGCCCTCATAGTTTTCAAAATCTTCCCAGGGAAGGGCCCCCGGACCCGCCAATGAGAAGGGGATACCACATCGAGTGCTCTCCCCTGCCTCGCCACTGCGCGACTCGAATCATGCTACTACCAGCACAATCGACGCCCCTTTTGCATGGATCTCCGCCTTGATAACCCTCTCCTAATATTTTTACCTTCTCACGACCTCCCTGTCCTTGTTCTATTAGTATGAACGTTAAATACACTTGTCGTAATTATCTTTTATAACATGTTCGAGGGAGAGGGGAGGTATTTCGCGGGCATTGGTGGGATGCTTTGGGAAGGGGAGGGGTAGGAGTGTTTCCCGTGTTTTACATCCACAGTATTAAACACACACGTAAGATATGTACACTGGTTTGGGGCTGAGGCTATAGTCATGTTTTGAGTGCCGTGTGTCGAAAAAGTGTTCCACATACGGTGTGGGGGGAGGGGTGGGGGGGGGGGGGGGCAGCGAGTTTATTACGCTATAGTTGTTTCATTTGTTTGTGTGAATTTCATCTCATTTTCTGTGTTTATTGGAATGGGAGTTATATGCGCTTATCGTAATTATCGTTGACAACATGTGCGAGGGAGAGGAGCGGTATTCACGGGCATGGTTGGGATGCTTGGGGGTGGGTAGGTGTTTTTCCCATGTATTACATCCAGAATATTGAAAACACCCGCGAGATATATAAACTGTTTTGGTGGTGGGGGCTATATGTTTCATGTCATCAGAGTCACGTGATTTTATCTCGAGATAACGAGATGTTTTCTCGTTATAACGAGATCTTTTCTCGTTATAACGAGATCTTTTCTCGTTATAACGAAATACTATCTCGTTATAACGAGATCTTTTCTCGTTATAACGAGATGTTTTCTCGTTATAACGAGATAGTATCTCGTTATAACGAGATCTTTTCTCGTTATAACGAGATCTTTTCTCGTTATAACGAGATAGTATCTCGTTATAACGAGATCTTTTCTCGTTATAACGAGATGTTTTCTCGTTATAACGAGATAGTATCTCGTTATAACGAGGAAACATCTCGTTATAACGAGATACTATATCGTTATAATGAGAAAACAACTCGTTATAATGAGATAAAAATAAATATTTGAGTGTCCTAAATCAGCCACCGTAGACCCCAAATTTTCAGGGTAAAAAAAATTTTTTTTTTTTTTGGTCTTACAATTGACAGAAACGCATAAAAAAAACAACAAAAAAATCCGGATTTTGGTCCAAAATTTTCTAAGTCCCATCCGGACCCCAAATCTTCGGGGGAAAAATTTTTTTTTTTTTGTCTTAAAATTGACCGAAATGCAGAAAAAACAAAAAAAATTTTTTTTCGGATTTTGGTCCAAAATTTCGAAGTCCGCAACGGGACCCCAAATTTTCAGCCTAAATATGAATAGCAAGGGGGGGTATAAAGGAAAGGGAGAGAGGAAACTCTGAACAAACTGTGGAAATTTCATAACAAGAATGTAAACATCAGGCCCATGCCCTGAAATCAGGGAACATGAAATAATTTTGCATAAAAATTATAAGTTACAGCCCTGAACACATCCTTCCACTGTTTCTTCCTCTCATCCTCTTATTTCATCCTTAGATCCACCATTTCTTTCATGATTTTGTGTCTGGCATCATTTTAACTGAGATTATAAGCACAGATATCAGTGAGATGTTACTGATTGAAGGGCCCAACAAAGAATGAGGATTTGGCTCCAATTTCGGACTTCCTTGACACTGCGCATGTGCAGTGGATAAAAGTATAGAGGACCACATAGGACATCTATTTTTTGGATTTTGATGCAAATTGTGGGATTTGGGGGGGGGGGGGGGGGGGGGCAAAATTTGTGTTTGGCCCTAGAATTTAAGAGTTAGCACCAGCTAAGTCTGGGTCATTGGTACAGTATAAAAATATTGATATTTGGTTACTAATGTTTAAGTTATTCCATAAACAAGCATTACACGATATTTATTAACAAAGGGCAATAACTCCCATAATTTTCATCAGATATGGTTGGGCATCAAACTTGATGTAGACATTGTTGCTATAGAGACATATACCAAACATAATTGAAATCCTTCAACTATTTTTCAAGTTATGCCATCAAACAAAGTTCTGAAAAAATGTTGATTGAAATATGCAAATTTCCAAGTCAAAAAGCCCCATAACTCTTGTACAAATCATCAGACCATGCCCCAAATCGAACTTAACCTTCATTTTGATATAACTGAGGCAGAAAGCAAGTTTGGTCCTGATCTATGAATCCAAACTCAAGTTATCATCGGAAACCAAAATGTTGATAGTAATGAGAAATTTCTAAGTAAAAAAGGCCCATAACTCATGTAAAAATAATTGGACGGAACCCATAGTCAAATTTGGCATGTATTACTATCTGGGTAACACATAAACAAACTTTCGTTGAGATAAAAAAAAGCCGAACTGGAGTTATCCGTTGGAAACCTAAAATCTTAATAGAAGGTCAAATTCTAAGTTGAAAAAGGGGAATAACTCATGTAAAAATGATTGGACGGAACCCATATTTGAACTTGGCCTGTATTACGAGCTGGGGAATAGACGTACCAACTTTGGTTGAGATCAAATAATTCAAACTGGAGTTATCAGTCGGACAGCAAAAATCCCAATAGAAGGTCAAATTCTAAGTTGAAAAAGGGACATAACTCATGTAAAAATAATTGGACGAAACCAAATTCAAACTTGGTCTGTATTACTAGTTGGGGAATACACATACCAAACTGGAGTTATCAGTTGGAAATCAATTGTTTATGGACAGACAGACAGAGACAGATGGACAGATGGACGGATGGACAGACAGACAGACCATTTACATAATATGACTGTTTTTACAAACAGGCATATAAAGAGGCACATAATATGTTATGTACATTATGCTAGGTTTTTTCTCACACCAAAAATAATCAGAATTCCAAAATGTAATATTGTCTTCCTCTTGTCAATAAGCACATTGAATTAAATTTCATAATTAACACTGACTTCGTTGAGTCTTGGTGATTTTGGTTATTTTTAGAGTTTTACAAACTAATGATGGATGGCTAATTTACATAAATTATGCATGAGAGAAATATTGGTACACTGTGTTATGTACATTATGTTAATTGTATTCCATATCAAAAACAATGCAAATCCAAATCACAATCAAAATTTGAGAGGTCTTGCTTAAAAAGTATAATTGCTAATTTTGGAACAAAATGGCCACTGATGGTGATTTTTTGTGAAAGCCAAACTCCAAAATGTAATATCCTTTGTCTCTTGTCAGCAAACACCACTGAATTAAGTTTAATAACAATTGGCATTGAATTAATTGAGTTTTGGTGATTTGGGTGATTTTTGTTTTTTTATGTATACAGATGGACAGTTTTTGAAAAATGGCTGGCTAAAGAGTAATGAGTGTATATTATGTTGTGTATATTGTGCTAGCTCGCTTCCATACCAAAAATAATCCATCCAAATCACTGTTTGAAAGTTTTT
Source organism: Pictodentalium vernedei (assembly GCA_031216915.1). Lineage (NCBI taxonomy): Eukaryota > Metazoa > Mollusca > Scaphopoda > Dentaliida > Dentaliidae > Pictodentalium > Pictodentalium vernedei. The sequence goes on from CM062289.1 coordinate 236,408,886, forward strand.
GCTTGAACAAAATGGCCACGAGACACAATTTTTTTTATAGCTGTCAGAATCCCAAAAGTGACAAACTCTGGGTCTCAGCAATATGTTCTCTCTAATAAACATAGTTTAAAAAAAAAGAAAAAAAGTCTGAAATATTTGTTAAGTCATCTAAAAAGGATTTTATAAGAATTTTGAAGTATAAAAAGTTTAATTTTGAAAACAAATCTTGACCAAAACTTTGGTTTAACCAAAATTCATTTAATAGCCAAATAGGGTCAAATGTTAAAAAAAAATGTTAAAAACACATTAGGATGACAAAATCTTTAATAAGCAATTAAATAACTTTAACGTTATTCAAAAATATAAAACCTGAAACTTCAACCAATGTTCGTTCACCTAATGTTAGGTTAATTTCCAGTACTTTTCAGTACATTTCCAGTACCCTCTGCTAAATGTCCAGTATTCCAAATACTTGATTATACAACTACCTAATATGTGAAAATGATACATGTATGAAGGCCCTTTCTCAGTCAGATTCAGCTAAACATATCTCAAGAACTCTGAAAGAATGTTTATAAATTGTATTTGAAAATATATTTCTGAGAACCTGTTTCCTTTAAATAACTTGCCATAATTAGAACTAAATCCCAGTGGTGATTTCGTAGTAATCCACCCTCCATGTACTGTACATGTTGTAAGTTACATGTAATGTAACAGCCCTGAATCACACATGTAACAGAGAAATTTGGTACTCGGTTCAGGTTGAGTAGGTGTCTTGAGTTGTTGTCGAGGGACTACTACATGAAGAATGTAAAACATTGAAAAGTTAAAAAATTTATAGTAATTTATGTATTTTTTATACTTACAAATGACCCAGACTTAGCTGGTGCTAACTCTAAAATATTTAGGGCCAAACGCAAATTTTACCCCCAAATCCACAGAATTTGCATCTAAAACTGAAAATTACATGTCCTATATGGTCCTCCATACTTTTACTCCACTGCACATGCGCAGTGTCAAGGAGATTTTGAAATTGCCGCCCAAAGTCATTCTTACAACCAGTGCCTGGTAAGCATTATGTACTCAGCGGGGAGGTATGAGTTCCCAACTCATGGGACGGCCATCCCCGTCTGGGTCATTGGTAAGTATAAAAAATATATAAATTACTACAAATTTTTTAACATTTTTATACTGTACCAATGACCCAGACTTAGCTGAATAGTAAAAAGGTTGAAGGGCCTAGGACATAAGGAAAATCCAATAGACTCAATTACCTATAACAGACCTATCCCCTTAAGGAGAAAAGGAGAGATAGTCTTATATGTATCTTTCTTATTTGTAACAAAAAAGAAAGACACAATACTATTCTGTAATTGAGCACAATAACATCAATGATCTCTATAAACATCTAGTATAACCCTTTATACTAATATTTTTTTAAGGAAAGCCAATAAATACGGGAGTCTAGAGAAATGAGACTCTATATACTTAAAAGTGTTCGAGGATTGTACATTAACGCTCAATTAATCACGTGATATATACGAATGCTTCACACTAATCAACATTTAAAAAATATTACACAGATGAGTAAACATAGGCTTAACCCTAAAATCATCTGGGAACCGACATGGAATTACTAAGTCCAAGGGAGGTATTCCCTTGCTTTACACTATAAAGCAGGTGACCTAAGGGAACACCCCCTCCCCCACCCACCCCCCACCTTTCCCTTGCCCTGGATCAAATACTCCAGAGCAAAGAGGGCAGCAGGACAGAGTCACTGCCGGAACCGAAAGCCTATACACACATAGTTGCCACTGTTTAGTAGACGACATTCTGAGTAAAAAATAGCGGACCTAAACAATGTAGATCTGCAGAAAAGGACTCAATATTCTCAGATACAAAATCGTGAAAATGGAGGGTTAACACCAATATGCAGCCCTCATTAAATCTGTAATATCAATATTAATAGCTTAAGCCCATGAAGTTGAAGAACTCTTACTTCATGAGCTTAAAACTAAAACACAGACTGCTGAATAAAGATATAATCATAAGCAGAACTGACTGTAGATTGAATCCATCTGACCATAGAATGGACCGAAATGTGGAGGAAGCTTCCACAGCATGTCCCACAACAGACGCCTGAGTAAATTAGTCCACAGTCTTTGTGGAGCTAGAGAAGCTACCAACAGAATTTGCATTGAAATAATTACACTAGAGCAATATCTGCTGAATCAACAGCGCTGGAAGATACGCATATCTTATTATTCCGTCTAACAAGATCGATAGAGCATTTACTGCAAACGCTCGAAGATCCAAACATAATGACACATACGTCTGCAACTGATTGTTGAGATGCATCGCGAATAAGTCGATCATTGGCTGCTCGCATTGGTAGCAATCTGATTGAAAACTTGTTTGTTGAAAGCCGATTCTGGCGGCAACAAACGGCCCCTTTGCAAAGGGAGTCTGCTAATCCGTTCAGATGACCCGGAATATGACGGTCCGATAGGAGAACTTGATGTTCTAGTAGCAACCAAAAGATTCATTCCATTAACATGAATAACAGAATGGAATGAGTGTCTCCATAATTCCGAAAATACGCTAATACCGCCGAGTTGTCACACAGAATTAGCATATGAACATTCTGAAATACGTTATCCAATAACGTAGCGGAAACCAAAATGACATCATACTTGATGTTTAGTGCTTGATAAGGAACTACGGAATCAAAAGACCCTGGCACTTCAATCCGTTGGGCTCAATGAAAACGACCCAACCTGTTTTACTGGCATCCGTCAAGATTGCAAAACTCGGATCCGGCAGTTGCAGTGGAACTACCTGAGTTAAGCCCAGAAAACTTGCCCAAGTCTGAATCTCTTATTCACATGATTTGACAAGAAGATGTCCGTATCGAGTGAAAGAATCTTCACCCTCCAATACTGAATTAAAGAAATTTGGAGAAGACCAATGCGTAACCGCCACATCGGAATAAAATCGCGGCAGTTCCGCCTAAACGTATCAGTCTCATAAGATCTCTCGCTGAGACGTTGTCTGAGCGAAGACAATAGTGAGCATAACAACTGAATAATTTCGTTCTGGGTAACGGCAGACGAACGAAAAAGTTGTGCGTTACGAAGCTCATCCCCGGTGGGTGAATGACTTGGATGATACCAGATCCAACTTCTCCTCGTTTACTTAAGAAACAGAGACGTCAGAGCAATAGAAGCAGATTCTGCACATAGTTCTGAAGCGTTAACTCATTGCCGTACCTGTATGAATGTCGTCCAGGTAGGCCGCCGTTATCGCAGACGAATAAGCTCGGAAATGAGTCATTACCGAGTCTGTTATTCGAGTGAAGGCCCAAGGGGTTATATTCAGACCGAAGAATATTGCTCGGAACTGATATATGACTCCTATGATAAGGAAGCGAAGATACTTTCTGACGCCTGATGTACCATGACGTGAAAGTACGCATTTTGAGATCTATGCATGTAGCATAATCGTACACCCAAATACTCGCTCTGACGGGTGGACTCCATATATAAACTTAGAGCCACGATCTGCTTGTTTATCCAGTTCCGAATAATGAGTGAACGGAACGAGCCGTCTGGTTTTTGGAACCAGAAAAGGATGGTTGTAGAAACCTGGAAATTCCTGGATTTCTACGATCTCCATCGCGATCATTCCAGAAGAGACTAGACTTCTGATGGAAGCGAGCCTCTATCCTACTGACTTGACGGAAGCTGAGTCCATCTTGGACTCCGAGTTAACAGAGGATTTCGTTTGAGGAACAATTTAGTCCTTCCGAAATCACCCCTTGAATCCAAGGGATGTCCCTAATCTATTCCCAAATAATTGAGAAACTCGACAGTCTTCCGCTCACTAGTACATGATAGAGGTTAAAACCATTACCTCCTGGTCCTGTGAGGCTTGCGGAAGGAGAAGCCATGTCCTCCACGGTCCGCACCTCGCCCCGTTGACCTAGGGCGTCTGACCAGAATTACGGCCCCTATATGAGTCGCTACCCTGACGGTCTGTAGAATAAGACCTAGAGACACATAGGAACCTCTATAGGAACTTCCCTTGGACGTATTCGTCCTAGAAGTGCCTATCCTACTCTTCTCTGCTGAATCCAACTATATGGAAGCGAATTTTAATAGCAGAGAGTCTAAAGCTTTCTTAGTTAACTGATCATAGACTGCGGAAAACTTGCCATCGAAGAAAACTCTCTGGAGACCGGAGCGACTCTGTGAGAGTTTTTCACCTTACTATCTACATGCGTGAATGTAGCCAGGGTCATGACACGTCTAACCAACTCCATATTGCCACTAAAGGACGGAGTTTTACGTGAGGCCCTTGAAAGAACTCTTAAGGAGATTGTGCATCCTAGAATTCTTTTTCCTTTGCGACGTAATGATAACGTTCTGGTAAGGTGATCTGCGTACGATAATGCGTCTAAGCTGACCCTGCTAGACGATATTGTTATTTCCAACATTGTGGTTGGAATTGACATAGATGACAGTAAAAAACAATGCTAGGACCTGACCTGGTCGTCTAGATGCAGAGAACTCTCAGAATGCTCTGTCCTGCCATTTCAAAATATTCGTTGAATTGATGAAAGGCAGATGTAGAGTATACTGCCGATAAGAAACCTGACCTGCCCATTTAGGTAGGAAGTTAAATAAATATAGCGTCGTTCAACAGATCAAATGTCCATGAGACATATCTGGACTATGTCGGAAACTGAGGGATGATGTCCCTAAATCGATTAAGAATTCTGTGTCCAGTGGCGCTATCAGTCTCTTATCTGGCAACGCAGCATTTTGGTCCAGAGGAACAACGTCAGATGATAATGCTGGATGCACTCTACGGCAATTATGTTGTTCCGAAAAGGGAAAATACAACTCATCCGTATCCCTTTCGCCATCCTGTCGGACCACTTGTAATTCTTGGTCGTCCGTGCCTGAACCTGCAGCGGAACGTACCAACCCAGCTTCCTCGGATAATTCCTGGTCCGCCAGAGTTACTGTCGGTTGCTGGGATGCTGCGATAATTTGTACTATCTGCGATAGCATGTCCGTAACAGAGGCCTGTGGAGCTGCGGTCTTATAGGATTTAGCCACTGGAAGCTCCTTGGACGTTCACTCCTGCATACATCTAATATCTGAACGTCCGGAGTATGAAGGCCTCGTATCCTTGGCTACTGGATGGTGTGACCTGGTCGCCATGGAATCCCTGGTCAGCGATGCTGGTTGAATATCACAGGTCACGTAGCCAAGGTGCGGTCGCATGTGCTGCCATGAGGATGAGGAAGCCGAAAGAGCAGTCTCTCCAGACTGTCTATATAACGGAGCATCCCGAGCGGTGGACGTATGCTCCGAATGCGAGACATTTTGTACCACAACATCTGGGCCCAGATGCTGTAATACGAGAGAGGAACCTCTCTCGCTCGCAGCCTGGATGGACCTGGACGAGCTAGGAACCGGACTAATAGGCTTCCTCCGTACCATCCTCGTATCCGTTTTCACTGGGTGTGCACATTGTATTTTAAAGTGCTCGCATCACCCAAATCTCCTTCCTGGACCGCAACGGACGAACCCAGGTGCTGAGCCATTCGGTGAATGGTCGCGACACCGGGCGAGCTAGTGGACGCCAACGCCGTCGATCCTACTTGGGACCTCTTAGGCAATTGATGTATCTGCATGAGCACTTTACTGCTAGCTCTTCATTTGACTGTGACAATGGAAGCACACTTACAAAGACATCACGGTAACAATACCTAGTTCATGTTACCCCTATGAGACCTGTGGAGGCGCGGTCCTACGTGAAATATCCGCTGGAAGCTCCCGGGACGTTCATTCCTGCATTTTTATAATATGCGAATGTCCCAACTGGAAAGGTCTCGTATCCTTGGCTAGCGGATGGAGTGACCTGGTCGAAGTGTATTCCTTGGTCGGCAAAGCAGGAGCACCAGGGACGTTCAGTCCTGCATTTATATAATATGCGAACGTCCCCTGGAAATCTGTGGTCACATAGCCATGTGTTGATGAGGATGAGGAAGCCAATATAACAGCTGCGTCGGACTGTCATGCGACGGAGCGTCCCGAGCAGGAGGAGTGGACGTATTTATTTATTGATGGTTAAGGTCACATATTTATGCACAATGGCTAATCATGACCGTGACAGTTTGACGGGTGGAGGAAGCCTGAGTACCCGGAGAGAACCACCGAGCAACGGCGAGCAGCTGCCAGCTCCCCAACATTGTAACTCCGCTCTGTAGCACAAGCAGGGTTAGATTGGTTGAAGACATGCGTACCATCGACGTGCAGTACGCCTTAGTACACGGCGTCATCGTGCCCCCACGCGGGCAATGGAGATGAAGTGTCTTGCCCAAGGACACAACGCGGTTGCCGCAGGTGGGATTCGAACCGAGGACCTCTCGGCTTGCAGCCTGCACCTCTACCTACTGAGCCACCGCGCTCCCCAAGGAGTGGACGTAAGCTCCGACTAAGCGAACAACATACAACAACATCGCGGCACAGATGTTGATGCAAGAGAGAGGCGGCCTCTCTCGCTCGTGGTCCGGGGGACCTGGTCGAGCTAGCTACCAGACTGACAGGCTTCCTCCGTACTATCCTTGGATCCGTCATTGCTGGGTGTGCACATCTGAAGTTTTTAGTGCTCGCATCACCCAATCTGCTTCCCTGGACCGCAACGGACTAACCCAGGTGCTGTACCATTCTTTCCTCGTGAATGGACGCGACACCGGGCGGACTAGCGGGCGACAATGCCTTCGATCGAACCAGCTAACTCCCAGCAATTGTCGTAATACCTTGAGCACTTCCCGCTAGCCCTAATATTGCAACGACGGAGGCACACTTATTGAAGACATCATGGAAACATCACTCTGAATTCTGAAAAAGAAACTGATAATATATAGTGACCCTATGGAGAGAGGACCGTAATGGACCCCTCACCACTAATAAAATACTGTGACACACGTCTCCAACGTTGTCATATCAATCAACACTCACAGAGCAAGAATTAATGCGACTACATTGGCTATAAGAAACACAATGAACTTGTGAATTAGAGGAAGATATCCTCGCATTACGAATGAAGAATATTTTTTCCAACCAGAAAAAATATACACCGTCATATTACTCGCACTAACCCTTGAAATATATATACATAATATACTATAATTCATTATAACATTTCAAAAGAAAATAATTTTCAAAAAAAAAATTTTTGAAAAAATTTTCAGAAGAGACCAAGTTCCCAATGGGAACCTTGAGCCCAAAGGATCCTCAAAAAGCCTAAGTGTGGACAAAATTTTTTAATCATTTTGAAAAATTAATGTAACACTTACGGACAATATTAATGTATCTTGCTATGAACTAAATTAAGCAGAAGACAAGTAATCACTGTCAGAAGTAACAGTTGTCAACATAAGCAAAAGTGTCAACAAACCGGAAACATCACTCCAGGCACTGAAACAAACATAGCCGAAATCAGTTACCAATTTAAACACTATCTGACGCAAAACAGAGGCTTCCAGAGAACAAACTGTAGAACATCAGATGGTAGATGCAGACCAAAACGCCTAAACACCCCTAGGGCAGACATGTTAACTCTCCCGGAATGCCCGGGAAAATCCCGGAATTTCAGTGTAGTTCCCGGTCTCCCGGACGGGAATCAGTTTTGGACCAAAAATCCCGGAAAACAACAGTCAAATATTTCGTTCCTGTTGTAACTTATGAAAAACGTTCGGAGTCAAATCACATGCATTTCAAACTCTGGTAAAAACTCACGAAGCAGTAAAATATGGATTTAAGTTAAATTTATTTAAGAAAAGGCTATTTTACGATATATATTTCAACTGTGTTCATGTTTATTTCTGGGGTTTTTCTTCGGAGATTTGTGATAAATGTGCGAGTGTCGAAGTGAAAATAGGTGACTTACTTTCAAAAAATTGAAAACTCCACCTTCATTTAAATGCAGTTTTTGGAAATTAAAATATATGAAAAGGAATTAAATAATATATATTTATTTATTCCTTCATAGAATAGCTTTAATTCTCATCCCTTTTCCAAAATCAAAACGTAAACATCAACTATTTAGCACAGCTTAAAAGTAGGTTAATGTCGCTTAGGATGCCGAAAAATTATAACAGCATATTTAAACACAATGGACTTTTTTTCTAACACCACATTTATTCTGTTGTGCTGACTACAGAACTGTTAACTGTTGGCCATCTGTAACCAGAAGATTTTGAATGGAATTGAACAAAAATGCTTCAGTGATGAAAAGAAAAGTTTTGTGTAGTGCATAAGCGTCCCACATGCATGAAGTTTGATCAAGATACTTTCTGAGCACTAATGTTCTTGAAGTAACTGAACAACAGGACATCTTTCCTTTTAACATTTCCAGACTTGGGAAATTATTAGCTAAATATACTTTGATAAGAGCAAACCACAGGTGGATGTGCTCTGTGGGACAGTGTGTGTGTGTGTGTGTGTGTGGGGGGGGGGGGGGGGGGGGGGGGGACTCAGGAAGTAGAGGATACCGGGGGGGGGGGGGGGGGGCAAATCAACAGTTATTTTATGATTTTTTTAATTTTTCAACATAGCATAAATGCATCAGCATAGTTGACAACTAGTTCTGGATATAACCTTGTGTTAATAGTGGTCCGTGAGCTGAAAATTCACAAGATTTTTTCTTTTATTTCGCCCCCGCGCGAACTTTTCCCTGAAATCCATCCCATTTCCCTGAAAATCACCCTCAGGTTCCCTGAAAAATTATTCTGGAGGTTAACGTGTCTGCCCTAGGGTGAGGACGTAAACATGGGGAAAAAACAGAAAATAATTCTGTTACCAAGCCAAAACTCCAAAGAAATTTTAGTAATAATAAACATTACAAAAAATAAGCCAAAAGCATGGGAGAATAGCTAGGGGGAGATAAAGGAAAGGGAGAGAGGAAACACTGATTAAACAATGGAACATTCATAGCAAGAATGACCACAACAAGGTCATGCCTCGAAAATAGGTAACATAAATAATTTCGTAAAATAATTATAAGTTACAGCCCAGAACATTTGTTTCCACTTTTTTTCCTCTCCACCTTCTTTTTCCACCATATATCCACCATTTCTCTCATAATTATGCATCTGGCATCTTTAAAACTGAGATTTACAAGCACAAATAACAATGAAGTGTAACTGTATTGAGGGCCAAACAAAGAATGACTTTTTGCAGCAATTTCGAGACGTCCTTGACACTGCGCATGTGCAGTGGAGTAAAAGTATGGAGGACCATGTAGGACATGTAATTTTCGGTTTTAGATGCAAATTTTGGGGATGGGGGGGGGGGGGGGGAAATTTGCGTTTGGCCCTAAATATTTTAGAGTTAGCACCAGCTAAGTCTGGGTCATTGGTACAGTATAACAAGAGGCCCCAAGGGGCCTGAGGGTGCTCACCTGACATGGTAGCCTAAATATCAACCCAGAGAATTGATTTCAACAAGTTGCATCTGCTCCTCCTAAGAAAAGCTTATACCAAATATCCAAAGATTCTGACCAGTGGATCTAAAAAAAAAGAAGATTTTTAAAGAATATTCCTCATATTGAACTAAGTTATAATTCAGGCTGCCCATATATGAAACCAGGGACTTGGCTTTAACAAACTTGAATCTCACCCCCCTTAAGGATGCTGCACACCAAATATCAAAACATTCCGACTGCTGGATCTGAAGAAGAAGAATTTTAAAGAAAATTCCTCATTTTGAACTAAGTTACAATTCAAGCTCCCACAGTGAGTCCAAATATGGACATAGGGACATGGCTTGAACAAACTTGAATCTCACCCCCTAAGGATGCTGCATACCAAATATCAAAACATTCCGACTGATGGATCTGAAGAAGATTTTTAAAGAAAATTCCTCATTTTGAACTAAGTTATCATTCGGGCTCCACCAGTGAGTCCAAATATGGAACTAGGGACATGGCTTGAACAAACTTAAATCTCACCCCCCTAAGGATGCTGCATACCAAATATCAAAACATTCCGACAGCTGGATCTGGAGAAGAAGATTTTTAAAGAAAATTCCTCATTTTGAACTAAGTTATAATTCGGGCTACCACAGTGAGCCCAAATATTAACCCAGGGATTTGGCTTGAACATACTTGAATCTCCCCCCCCCCAAACCCCCCCCCCCCCCCCACCTCCCAATATCAAAAGATTCTGCCTGCAGGATCTTGAGAAGAAGATTTTTTTAAGAAATTTGCCTGAAATGCACAAAGTTCGAATTCAAGCTTCTATAGTGAACCCAAATATGAATCTAGGGAGCTGATTTGAACAAATCTGAATCAGATCCACCCCACAATGTTGCATACCAAATATCAAAAGATTCTGCCTGCTGGATCTGGAGAAGAAGATTTTTGAAGAAATTTGCCCGAAATGCACTAAGTTCGAATTCGAGCTTTTATAGTGAGCCCAAATATAAATCCAGGGGGCCGATTTGAAAAAACTTGGATCAGATCCACCCCACAATGTTGCTTACCAAATATGAAAAGATTCTGCCTGCTGGATCTGGAGAAGAAGATTTTTTAAGAAATTTGCCTGAAATGCACTAAGTTCGAATTCGAGCTTCTATAGTGAGCACAAATATGAATCTAGGAAGCCGATTTGAACAAACTTGAACCAGATCCACCCCGCAATGTTGCATACCAAATATAAAAAGATTCTGCCTGCTGGATCTGGAGAAGAAGATTTTTGAAGAAATTTGCCCGAAATGCACTAAGTTCGAATTCGAGCTTTTATAGTGAGCCCAAATATGAATCTAGGGAGCCGATTTGAACAAACTTGAATCAGATCCATCCCACAATGTTGCATACCAAATATCAAAAGATTCTGCCTGCTGGATCTGGAGAAGAAGATTTTTTAAGAAATTTGCCTGAAATGCACTAAGTTCGAAATCGGGCTCCTATACTGAGCCCAAATATGAACCCAGGGGGCCGATTTGAACAAACTTGAATCAGATCCACCCTACAATGTTGCATACCAAATATCAAAAGATTCTTCTGCCTGCTGGATCTGGAGAAGAAGATTTTTAATGTTTTTCCCATTGCCTACAGTGTTAAAAAGTGCAGACTCAGCACTTTTTCAAAGTCCTGAAAAAAGTATCTTGTGATCAAACCGATAGGGATTTTTTTTAACCATTCTATTCTACTGAATAAAAGTAAGCTTTATACAAAATAAGAATTCTCTGTGCCGTGTAGTTTTGGAGATATGGCAGTTTTAAGATTTTTCCTATTTTTAGCTCCCGAGGTTCCCACGGGGCAATGAGAAAATTTTTTTTGGCATCAATCAACTACTTATGACCCATTATCATCTCATATCAAATTTGGTTCAAATCGACCTCACGGTTCAGAAAATAGAAATTTTAGGCGTGGCCAAAATTTTTGCCCCTCCCATAACGAAGGCAAATAATGCCCGACAAACTTCTCTTGAACAAACTTGATTCTAAACCTCAAAAGGACTCTGCATATCACATATCAAGTCTTTGCTACTGGTGGTTCATTAGAAGAAGATTTTCAAAAAATTTGGCCATTTTTTCCCCACACCTCTGCTCAATATGAGCCGAAACCTAATTTGGATAAAAATCAAAATGCCCCTATATAACCACCATATAAATTTCTGTGGCCAGTGGTTTAGGAGAAAGAGGCTCAAACACCACCTTCACGCAGGACGACAGAAGACGGACGAAGAGTGATAAGAAAAGCTCACCCTGACTTTCAGTCAGGTGAGCTAAAAATATGTTCATACATTTATAATTTCTTGACCTTCTTTCCATTTCATAGCATCTAAATGCTTTTGTCCTTTGCCCCATTTTATCATCCCCCCTTTCCTCACCTGTTTGCATATATTTTGATAACCAATCAGCATCTATAATTTGACAATTTATGAATGAAGATCACGACATTATATTACATTATTGGTCTGTGAATGATGTAATCCCCATTCATTGTTCTCTTGCACTATAATCACTGAAGTTTATAGTAGTGTATCAACTGTGTGCTACTTTGTTTCTCTTTTCAGGTTCAATGCATGTTGGCTTCTATAAAAATATCATCATGGCAAAAAATTAAAACTGAATTTAATTTTATCTCTTAGGTGAAAAAGAGGGCAAATTTTGGAGGATGCGAATAAAAAATCTTTAGGAGGATTAAAATTGCTAAAAGTCAAAATTTAAACCTAACCGAGTTCACCGGTACCAATTTGAATAGATATGCAAAACCTGGAAACTAGTATCCCTCCAACATCAGACACCTATTGTCCAATTCCTGCAAAACATGCACAATGTCAATTTCCGAATTTTCAAAAAAACAATGATGCATGTATACATGAGAGCAGAGAGGCAAGTATAAATAAATGACAGGTTATATTGATGGGAGATCACTATTTTTGTGTTTCTTTGGTAAGTATAATAAATAAAAATAAAATTTGGTATAAAATTTTTATTTTTTTCAAACTTATGAAAGGAACAGAAAGTTCCAAAAGAACAAAAGGTGGAGGGAGTATAATGTGTATTGTGTCTGATTAATAGATATAATGGAGGTCATATTTAAGCATAAGAGGGAATTAATGCTACAGTGACAATAGTAAATATTAAAAATTCAGTAATTCCCAAGAATTTGGTTACAAAGGAAAATGATAAAAAGATAACATGAACATTTAACCAGAACACTATATAAAATGTAATATGTGAATGTATCATTCAATTCCCACAGACAATAACTTTGATTAATGATAAATCCTAGCAGGCCTCATAGTATCTGTACTTACAGGAATATAGCATTTGATTTCGTTTGATTCCAAATTAAATTATATATGCCAGAAGGTGGGCTAAAACTTTGTTAATGAGATGTACAGAAATATAGTGTGAACACAATATTTACAATTGAAATCATAGTAAATATTCATTCCATTAACAAAGGGAAAGAATAATGCCCAAAATTAAAATGACATACAAGCAAAGGTTAGTGAAGAAAACAGGATTCTAATATCTGGAGCAGTGATATTATAAGAAATCTTGTCCACTTGAGTGAGCCTTGCAAAGGTTAAAACATGACAGAAGAATATCAGTAGATAGCTTTTTAATGTAGTAGGAGGGAAATGTGCATAAAACAACTGGACATCTTATTCACACACAACCCCCCCTCCCCCCAATCTTCTGAAAGAAAAACCAAATATAAGCTAAGGAAGATGGATGTTAAAATTTTAAACAGCCTAAAATATTGTCTTAACCCTTGTAATGCGGAAGACGGAATATTCCGGGCTCAACACTGTACACTGCATAGCAGTAGAAGGAATAATCCAGTTTGTTTACCTGTCAAATTTCACCACATGTTATGACTGACCAATCAGAAAAATCGTACTGTACAGCTATAGAACGTTGCTATGAGATATTTAAATTCTCGTTTCCAAATTAAAAAGCTTACATTTCACTGGTTTTTAAACGAGAGTCTCGTTTAAAGCGAAAGTGAATAGCACATGCTTTTAATTAATTCAAAATGGCTTCGTATTTACCAAATCAGGAACAAATTTTCAATGAATTACTGAACGACAGTGATAGTGACAGTGATTTTGAAGGGTTTGATTTAAATACCGGTAGGTCTCAAAATGAGCAAAATGATTCTGATACAACTGACTCAGGTGATAAAAGTGATTTTTTTATTCTTAATTGGGAGACCGGTGACCGAAATAAACCTGACCTTGAATTCACAGGTACACCGGGCGTTCGACCTAATTTACAACTTCCCGATGACCCAGAACCAGGTGATTTTTTCAACATTTTTGTCACAGAAAATGACTTTAAAACAATGGCAATTGAAACTAATAGGTATGCTACCAACTTTTTGGAAAAAAATGCCCAAACAATAAAAGCACACTCACGTTTTCGACTTTGGAAAGAAACAACATGGCAGGAAATGAAAGTTTTTATTGGACTAATTATTGCGATGGGTATTATTATTTAACTTGACGTTTCGGTATACTGGACAACAAATGAAGTAAATGCAACCCCATTCTTTCCAAAATGTTTACCAAGGGATAGGTTTTGGCTGCTGTCATTTTTTCACCTGGCTGATAATGAATTTCAAATTCGTCGTGCACTTCCTGGTTACAACCCACTTTTCAAACTTGGTACATTGTTTACAAATATGATAAAAAAATTTCGAACTGTTTATACTCCAAACCGGCAACTTTCTTTAGATGAATGTATGATACCATACAGGGGTCACCTGCACTTTCATGTTTATAATCCAGACAAACCACATAAATATGGAATCAAAACCTACATGATATGTGATGCAACAAATGGTTACTGCACAAAATTTAAACTTTACACAGGTAAAACTGAATTACAATTAGATACGAGTGGAAATGGGGCTACATATGACCTTGTTATGGACATGATGAGGGATTATTTTGGCCAGGGTTATATTTTGTTCGTGGATAATTATTACAGTTCACCTAGATTGTTCTGGGACTTGTGGGAATTAGTGTGTGGAGCTACCGGAACTTTACGAGCATATCGAAAAGGGGTCCCCCAAATTGTGAAAGATCAACCTGTAAAACAGAAAGGTGAAACATATGTTACTCATAATAAACATTTACTTCTATTGAAATATCATGACCGAAAAATTGTGCATCTCCTAACAACCATAGACACAGCTGAATTTATTCCAACGGGAAAAGTTGATCCAAGGATACAGCACCCAATAAAAAAACCTGAGGTAATTGTGAATTATGACAAGTACATTCGTGGAGTGGATCGGTCAGATCAAATAGTCAGCTATGTAACTTTTAATGCCAGAGACATTGAAGTTTTGGAAAAGGGTTATCTTTCATGTACTATCTCTTGGTATTTTGAATGCGTATCTGATCTACAAATTTACAACAACTGACCGAGTCCCTATGCTTCAACGCTAATTTCACAGAAACTGAAAAAATTTATAGTAATTTATATATTTTTTATACTTACCAATGACCCAGACATAGCTGGTGCTAACTCTTAAAAATATAGGGCCAAACACAAATTTTGCCCCCCAATCCCCAAAATTTGCATCTAAAACCAAAGAAAACATGTCCTGAATGGCCCTCCATACTTCACCTCTACTGTGCATGCGCAGTGTCAAGGACGTCCCGAAATTGGCGCCATTAATCATTCTTACCATCAGTGCCTGGTAAGCGCTATGTCCTCAGCGGGAAGGTATGAGTTCCCAACTCCTGGGAGGGCCATCCCCGTCTGGGTCATTGGTAAGTATAAAAAATATATAAATTACTATAAATTTTTTCAGATTTTTATACTGTACCAATGACCCAGACATAGCTGAATAGTAAAAAGGCTGGAGGGCCCAGGACATAGAGGAAAATCCATTAAGCTCAACTATATAAAATAGAGTCATCTCCTGTAGGAGAAAAGGAGAAATAGGCTTCACGTGTATCTTTCTTATTTATGACAAATTAGAAAGACACAATACCTTCTATAATTGAGCATCATAACATCCATGTTCTCTATTAATATCCAGTATAATTCGTATACTAATTATATTTAAAGTAAGCCAATAAATAAAGTTAGTCCAAAGAAATGAGACTCTTTATACTCTTTTAAAAGTGTCCGAGGATAGTATAATAACATCCGTTGACACATGACATATTCAAATGCTATACTTTAAAACTATGACATGAATGAATTAAAAACATAACTTTCACTTAAGAAACCATCCCAGTAACAGCTCAGAATTACTAACTCCGGAGGAGGTATCCCCTTGCTTTCATAATAAAAACAGGTGACCTAAGGGAACATCCTCCCCCCTCCCCCCCCCCCCCCCCCCTTTTTCTTGCCCTGGGTCAAATAGCCCAGAGCAAAGAGGGCAGCAGGATGGAGTCACTGCCGGAACATAAAGCCTACATAGCTATAGTTGCAATTGTTAAGTGATCGACTTTCTGAGCAGCTGATAATGGACCTAAACAATGCAGGTCTCCAGAAATGGATACAATATTTCTGAGATAAAAATTCATGATTGTGGATGGTTGAGACCAATATGCAGCCTACTTAATCTATAATAGCAAAACTATATGTCAGCCCAAGATGTAGAAGAGCTCTTACTTCATGAGCCGAAATCTTAAGCACAGACTGCTGAGTTAAGGATAGATTATCCTAAGCAGTACCGATAGTTAACTGAATGCATTAAGTAATAGAATGGACCGTAATGACCTTTCTATTAGGCATCAGAGCCAGAAGAAGCTTTACGTCCTACTGATAAACTGAGATCTGTTAATAAATACATAAAGGTCTATCCGGACAGAGTAAAGGCCTATGCCCGCTCGAAGACGGAAGGACCTTAAAAACAATAGGTTCCGGATATCATTAGGAGCCTGATTCTTAACCAAAAATACAACATTAGTAGTAACGGTAATAGAGTTCCCGATACTACGAAAGTGAGAATCGTCCACCGATAGTGCATGAAGCTCACTGACTCTTCAGCAGAAGAGAAGGCTAAGAGAATCGCTGCCTTAAAAGACCAGAATTTGAAACTGCTGTCTCAAGGATTCAAATGGTTGCTTTAGTTAATAAGAACCCAAGCTAAATTCCGAATAGGAATTAATCTAACGATTCTAGATCTCTTATCGAAAAGTTTCAAACTAACTTAGATAAAGAGACATTAGGCTCCATTGTAAACTATCATGGTGTGCATAGGTATCAGATAACATAGACCTATAACCTATAAAAGTAACTGGCTGCAGATGATTTCGTTAAACAAGTATACTAGAAAGTTTGCAATGTCTGGTATGGACGAATCAAAAATATCAACATAAAGATCCCTACACCAACGACGGAAGACCCTCCACTTTAGCCGCATAGTATAGCGAAGAAGAGGTCCTTCTACAGTTAGGAATCGCGTCCACTGCTGGTCCTATACAGTGCTTACTATGCAAGAAGGACCGCACAACGGAATACGTGAAGGTTGAGACCTTGCGGGTTGTGATAGAGTTGACACAATTTCCCCAGCGAAAAAAGATCCTCTCGTGGAGGAAGTTTCCACGGTAAGTCCCACAGTGGACATCTAAGTAAATTTATCCACCGTCTCTGTGGGACAGAGATGCTACCAACAGAATTGTATTGTGAATGAATAATCCTAGCAATACTTGCTGAATCAACAGCGCTGGAGGATACGTATATCCTATCATCGCGTCCTACTAGATCGATAGAGCGTTAACTACATATGCTCAGGGATCCGGACACGGTGACACATACGTCTACAATTGATTGGAGAGTTGTGTCGCAAATAAATTTATCACTGGGTGCTCCCATTGATAGCAAATCTGATTGAACACTTGTTAGTTGATAGTCCATTCCGACGGCAACAAACGACCCTTACGTGAAAGGGAGTCTGCTAATACGATCCGACGACCGAGAATATGACGAACCGAAACAGAACTTGGTGTTCTATAACAAACAGAAGGATTCTTTCCGTTAAAATCAATAACGGAACCGAATGAGTGCCTCCCTGGTTCCGGATATACGCAACTACAGACGTATTATCGGACAGGATTGAACATGCGTTTCTGAATAAAATTCATCCAATGACGTAGTGCAAGCCAACATAATATTCTTCCTTGGAAGTAAAGAGCTTGCCTAAAAACTACGGAACCCAAAGACCCCGGCACTTCGAATCCGTTGAGATCAAAATGTGTCCCAACCTGTTTGACTGGCATCCGTCATAATCGAAAAACTCGGATCCGGCAACTACAGTGGAACTCTCTGAGTCAACCACCGAATGTTTGCCCACGTCTGAATCTCTTGTTACACTTGATAGACAAGAGAACGTGTATATCGAGCAATTCAAGATTGCTGAAAGGTTACTGTCGAAGAGAAGCTTCTCGGGACCGAAGCGACTCTGAGAGAGTTCTTCACCTTACTATCCATGCGCGTGGATGTAGCAAGGGCTGCGTCACGTCTAACCAACTCCAGGTTGCCACTGAAGGGCGGAGTTATACGTGGAAAACTACTGCCCCTGAAAGAAATCCCATTGAGGATCATATCCTGGAATTCTTTCTCTTGAAGACGTAATGATAATGTCTCAGTAAGGTGGTGTACGTATGATAAAGCGTCTAAGTTAAGTCTATTATACATCATTGTCGTTTCCAACATCGTGGTTGGAATTGACATAGACGGCGAAAAAGGCAATTGCAGTCTTGAGTCTTGCCGTCTTAGACGCAAAGGAACTCTCGGTAAGCGCAGTTCTGCCAATAAACAATTATTTCCTAGAATTCACGAAAGGCAGAATAGAGCATTGCGGACAAGAAACTATACTAGAATGTTGATATCAAGCTTATATATATATAGCGTCGTTCAATAATTCGAATGTTCTAAAGACATTATTGGACTGCGTCGGCAACTCAGGGACAAAGTCCCTGAACCGATCCAAAACTCCGTGTCCAATGACGCTATTAGTCTCTTATCCAGCATCGCAGCAATGTAGTCCGACGGAACAACCTCTGGAAGATAATGCCGGAAGAAATGTATGGCAGCTTCTGTTGTTCCGAAAGGGAAAGCTCGAAATCATCCGAATCCCTTTCGCCATCCTGTCGGACCCTATGAAATATTCGGTCGTCCGTACCTGATGCAACAGCGGAGAGTACCGACCCAGCGCTGTCGGATTATTCCTGATCTGACCGAGAATCTGTCGTTTGCTGGGATGCTACGATAAGCTGTGCTATTTTGGATAGCACGTCCGTCACTGAGGCCTGTGGAGAAGCGGTCTTACGATGCAATGCCGCTGGAAGCTCCGTGTTCGTTACCCCGTGCATACTTCTATTATGCGAGCGACCGGAGTGTGCAGGCCTCGTGTCCCTTGGCTACCGGATGGCGTGACCTGTTCGCCATGGAATCACTGAATGCCGAAGCTGGCCGGATATTCAAGGTCACGTAGCCAATGTGCGGTCGTGTGCGTTGCTGTGAGGATGAGGAAGCATTATCGACAGTCACTCGTACTGTCTATATAACGGAGCGTCCGGAGTGGCAGACATACGCTCCGAAGGTGAAATGTCTGTACCACAACATCCGGTCCCATATGTTGTTGCACGAGAGAGGGACCTCTCTCGCTCGCCGCCCGGACGGACCGGACGAGCTAGGAACCGGACTAACAGGCTTCCTCCGATCTCTCCTCTAATCCGTCGTCACTGGGTGTGTACTAAAGTCTATTATAGTGCTCGCATCACCCAAATCTCCATCCTAGACCGCAACGGACGAACCCGACTGCCGAACCATTCGATGAATGGACGCTATACCGGGTGAGCTAGCGAATGTCAACTCCGTCGATCCTACTAGGGACCTCTTAGGAGATTGACGTAATCCATGAGCACTAATTGCCGCTAGCTCTTCATTAACTATGACGACAGAGGCACACTTTTGAAAGATATCTCAGTAATTTTGCGAACAAGAAACCAGATATGCTTGTACATAGCAAGCATATAAAAAATATATATAGCGTCGTTCAATAAATCGAACGTATCTGAGACATTATTGGACTGTGTCGGAACTGAGGGACGATGTCCCTGAACTGAACCAAAAATTTCTAAGTCCACCGACGCTATCAGTTTCTTATCCGGTATCGCAGCATTCTGGTCCGACGAAGAACCTCTAGAAGATGAAGTCGGATGACCTATACAGCAGCTTATGTTGTTCTGAAAGGGAAAGCTCGAAAACCTCCGAATCCCTTTCGGCATCCCGTCCGACCTTATGAAATTTTCGGACGTCCGCACCTGATGCTTCCGCGGAGCGTCCCGACCCAGCGTCGTCGGATATTATATTATGCGACAGAGATTCTGTCGTTGCTGGGATGCTGCGATAAGTTGTGCTATTTGGGATAGCACGTCTGTCACCGAGGCCTGTGCAGAAGCGGTCTTACGATGCTTTGCCGCTGGAAGATCCGTGTAAGTTGACTTCCGCATACTTTCTTATGCGAACGTCCGGAGACTGCAGGCCTCGTGTCCCTGGCTATCGGATGGCGTGACCTGGTCGCCGAGGATTCTCTGATTGGCGAAGTTGACTGGATATCGGAGGTCACATAGCCAAGGTGCAGTCGTGTGCGCTGCCATGAGAATGAGGAAGCCTTATTGACAGTCTCTCCGGACTGTCTATATAACGGAGCGTCCCGAGCGGCGGACATATGCTCCGAATGCGAGACATTTTGTACCAAAACATCTGGGGCCAGATGTTGATGTACGAGAGAGGAGCCTCTCTCGCTCGCAGCCCGGATGGGCCTGGACAAGCTATGAACCGGACTAAAAGGCTTCCTCCGTTCTCCCCTCTAATTCGCCGTCAGTGGGTGTGCACATGGATGTTTATAGTGCTCGCATCACCCCAAAACTCCTTTCTAGACTGCAACGGACGAACCCGGCTGCCGAACCATTCGATGAATGGACGCTACACCGGGCGAGCTAGCGGACGTCAAAGGCCGTCGAACCTACTAGGGTCCTCTTAGGCAATTGACGTATTACCTGAGCACTTTTCCGCTAGCTCTACATTAACTGTGACGACGGAGGCACACTTTTTGGAAGACATCACGGATACATCACCCTGATCATGATCGTCTGAAATAGAGATTGATAAAGTAGAGTGACCCTGCGGGGAAAGGACCGGAATGGCCAATTCCCCACTAACATACTGTGACACACGCTTCCCATGTTGTCATCGTAATCAACACATACAGAACAGGAGTTAGTGCGAGTACACTGACTACATTATACAATGATTATGAAAGTCAGAGGAAGATTTCCTCTTATTACAATTGAACAATATCCTTTCAATGTGAAAAGAAAACAAAGTCCTAGTACTCGCACCAACCCCTGACAATCAAAATACATAATAACAAGATCCATTAACATAGAAAAAATAATTGAATCAAAAACTTTTGAAAAAATATTTTTTCAGAACAGCCCAAGTTTCTGAAAAGTAACGTTGAGCCCCAATGGATCCCAAGTCTAAGTGTGGACAAAAATTCTAAAAATATTTTAAACAATTTATGCAACACTTACGAACAATAATAATGTGTCCAGTTATGATTAAATTAACATCAGATATTATTTTCAAGAAATCCCCCCTCACACAGAGGGCTGTTGGAAATGTAAACAATAAGTGTAAAAACACTAGATCAAGACTCCAGGCACCCAGGCCCGAAATCAGTTACCAATAATACACTATCTGATGCAAAACAGAGACTTCCAGGGAAGAAACTGCAGAACATCAGATGGTAGATGCAGAACACTACGCCTAACCACCCATAGGTGAAGACGTAAACATGGGGAAAAGAACAGAAAACATTCTGTTATCCAGCTAAAACTCCCAAGAAATTTAAGTAATAATATTACAGAAAATATGCCAAAAGCATAGGAGAATAGCAAGAGGGGACTTAAAGGAAAGAGAGAGAGGAAAACACTGAATAAGCAGTGTAATCTTGATAACAAGAATGACCACAACAGGCAGTTGCCTCGAAAATAGGTAACTTAACATAATTTCATCAAAAAATTTTAAGTTACAGCCCTGATTATTTTCTGTCACTCATTTTTCCTCTCCTCCTTCTATATCCTCCTTAGAATCACTATTTCACTAATATTTATGTGTCTGGCATCATTTAAACTGAGATTTACAAGCACAAAGATCAGTCAGATGTTAACTGATGAAGGGCCAAACAAAGAATGATTAATGGCGCCAATTTTGGGACGTCCTTGACACTGCGCATGCGCAGTAGAGGTGAAGTATGGAGGGCCATTCAGGACATGTTTTCTTTGGTTTTAGATGCAAATTTTGGGGATTGGGGGGCAAAATTTGTGTTTGGCCCTATATTTTTAAGAGTTAGCACCAGCTATGTCTGGGTCATTGGTACAGTATAAAAATATTAGTTCAATGTCTCGTCTCTTCAGTAAATATTGAAGATGTTCCTGGAATGTCCGCAAATCCTGCCGGCAGACCAAGGTCATCATTGGAACCTATTTTCAGACTGCAAGGCAAACATTTTCCTGAAAAAATTGTAGCACTGGGGAAGAAAAAAAATATAAGCAGAGCCTGTGCTGCATGTCAAACTGCCGAAAGTCGTGCACTTGAAAGAATAGGCGAGAAAAGAAAAAGGTGTGGGAGGGAATCATCTTATCAGTGTAACGAGTGTAAGAAAGCCTTGTGTGTGGAACCCTGTTTTAGGCTTTATCATACATACAAGGACTTTGAACGTGCATATTTTGCCACAAAAAATCTTGACGACTAATTTCAAACATTTGCGAGCACACCAGTACATACCTGTGCACACCTGGACAAGTGATTGCAGTTCCAAGTTTTTGTTTATTGTTCCTTCATGTTAGATGTTAAATATGACACAAAATTTCAACTCACTGTTTGTGTAAATAAGTTACTTGTTGGCGTTTAATGGTTACAAATTCACAGTTGCATTACCAGAACTTACCTTTGAACTTACCTGTATCCTTGAGGTCAAGAACATGGCATTTGAGGGACATTTCACAAGAAAGACAACAAGACATGGTTTTATTGTAAAATTTAATCACATTAAAAAAAGAATAACAAACAAGGTGAGCTTCAGGTCAATTTTTATTAAATACACACAGCTTTACCTTAATTAACTGTCATTATATTTACAGGTACATCATAAAATCATATTATAAACATCACAAAATGAAAGTACATCAATATACCTTTCCAAAAATGTATAAAATGCCATATATTCTCAAATAATTGCTAATGTATAATTGTAAAATCTTATAAGTGTTATAGAACAAATATTTATAAAAATATATTCAGCCAGGAGCCCTATCACTGCATATTATATACAGCACCACAAGGGTTAATTGCTGTTTATTGTTTCTTCTGTTTCCAAAACTAAAGAATAATTGTCAAATCGATAGAGAATGTGTTAGGTTGGACAACCTACTAGGGCGGGAAACAGACCGGGATGTCAGAGAGTTACTGATGTAGGTCACAAAAGGTTATGAAAACCTCATGATTGAACCAAGGGCAGACATGTTGACCTCCAAAAAAAATTTCAGTGAAACTCAGGTTGATTTTAAGGGAAATGGAGTGGATTTCAAGGAAAAGTTTGCGTGACAAAAAGTTGAAAAATTTATAGTAATTTATATATTTTTTATACTTACCAATGACCCAGACTTAGCTGGTGCTAATCTCCTTAATTCAGGGCCAAACACAAATTTTGCCCCCCCAATCCCCAAAATTTGCATCAAAAACCGAAAAATACATGTCCTATATGGCCCTCCATACATCGACTCCTCTGCGCATGCGCAGTGTCGAGGAAGTCCCGAAATTGGCGCCAATTATCATTCTTACAACCAGTGCCTGGTAGGCGTTATGTACTCAGTGGGGAGGTATGAGTTCCCAACTCCTGGGAGGGCCATCCCCGTCTGGGTCATTGGTAAGTATAAAAAATATATAAATTACTATAAATTTTTCAACATTTTTATACTGTACCAATGACCCAGACTTAGCTGAATAGTAAATAGGCTGGAGGGCCTAGGACATAAAGGAAAATCCAATAAGCTCAATTATGTATAAAAGAATATCCTCTCCAGGAGAAAAGAAGAGATAGGCTTTACATGTATCTTTCCTATTTATAATAAAGAAGAACGACACAACACCGATCAGTAATTGAGCATAATAATCAATGATCTCTATTAACATCCAGTATAACCCTTTATACTAATATTTTTAAAGGTAAGCCAATAAATAAAGGAAGTCCAGAGAAATGAGACTCTTTATATTCATTAAAAGTGTCCGAGGATTGTATATTAACGCTCGTTTGACACATGACATATACAAATGCTTCACACCGAGCTACACTTTAAAAATATTACATGGATGATTAAACATTATCTTACACTTTAAAACCATCCCGGTACCGACTCAGAATTACTGACTCTGGGGGAGTTATTCCCTTGCTTTTCACTATAAAGCAGGTGACCTAAGGGAACACCCCCCCCCCCCCCCTTCCCCTTGCCCTGGGTCAAATACCCCAGAGCGAAGAGGGCAGCAGGACAGAGTCACTGCCGGAACAGAAAGCCTACATAACTATAGTTGCAACTGTTTAGTGGACGATATTCTGAGCAACTGATAACGGACCTAAACAATGGAGGTCTCCAGAAATGGACTCAATATTTCTGAGATAAAAATTAGTGAATGTGGAAGGTTGAGACCAATATGCAGCCTTCATTAGATCAGTAATAGCAATACAATTAGCATAGGCCCAAGAAGTAGAAAGAGCTCTTACTTCATGAGCTGAGATCTTGAGTGCCGACTGCTGAGAGGAAGATAATTTTTCATAAGCAGTTCGAATAGTTAATTGAATCCATCTAGCAATAGAATGAACCATAATATCCTTTCTATTAGGCATCAAAGACAGAAAGAAACACTTACGTCCCTTTCTGATGAACTCAGATCTACGTCTGTAAATACGTATTGCTCTAACAGGACACAGTAGAGGCCTACGCCCATCAGATGATGGAAGGGCCTTAATAATAATAGGTTCAGGATACTTATTAGGAGCCTGATTCTTAGCCAAAAATCCAACATTAGTGGTAAAGGTAATAGTATTACCGACACTACGGTAGTGAGAATCCTCCACAGATAGTGCATGAAGCTCACTAACTCTTCTAGCAGAAGAGAAAGCTAAGAGAAAAGCTGTCTTATATGTTAAGAATTTGAAGTCAACTGTGTCAAGAGGCTCAAAAGGCGCTTCTTTTAGCTTAAGAAGAACCCAGGCCAAATTCCACTTCGGAATTAATCTAAGGGTTCTAGGTCTATTTATCGAAAAATTTCTAACTAACTTAGATAAAGAGACATTAGTTCCAATCCTCAAGCTATCATGATGTGCATAGGTATCAGATAGCATAGACCTATAACCCTTAATGGTGATAGGCTGCAGATTAATCTCATCAAACAAGTATACTAGAAAGTTTGCTATGTCTGGAATGGAGGGATCATAAATATCTACTGAATGATCCTCACACCACTGACAAAAGACCCTCCACTTAGCAGCATAGTTTAGCGAAGAGGAGGTCCTCCTGCAGTTAGAAATCGCGTCCACTGCTCGTCCTGTAAAATGTTTTCCGTGCAAGAAGGACCGCACAATGGAAATACGTGAAGGTTTAGACCTTGCGGATTGTGATGGAGGATGCGCGATTTCCCTTGCGAAAGAAGATCTTCCCGTTGAGGAAGCTTCCTCGGCATGTCCCACAACAGACACCTGAGTAGATTTATCCACGGTCTCTGTGGAGACAGAGATGCTACCAACAGAATCTTGCATTGCGATTGTTTTATCTTGAGCAATATCTGCTGAATCAACGGCACTGGAGGATACGCATATCCTATCATTCCGTCCCAAGAGATCGAGAGAGCGTCTACTGCAAACGCTCGAGGATCCGGACAAGGTGACACATACGTCTGCAACTGGTTGTTGAGATGTGTCGCAAATAAATCTATCATTGGCTGTTCCCATTGGTAGCAAATCTGATTGAATACTTGCTTGTTGAGAGTCCATTCTGACGGCAACAGGCGACCCCTCCGTGAAAGGGAGTCTGCTAAGACGTTCAGACGACCCGGAATATGACGGATGGAGAGAAGAATCTGATGTTCTAATACAAACAGAAGAATTCTTTCCGTTAGATTGAGCAACAGAATGGAATGAGTGCCACCTTGGTTCCGAATATACGCAACTACTGTCGTATTGTCGGACATAATTTGCATGTGTGCATTCTGAATAACGTCTATCCAATGACGTAGAGCAAGCCAAATCGACATCATCTCTTTGATGTTGATGTGCTTGCTTAGAAACTGCGGATCCCAAAGACCCTGGCACTTCAAATCCGATGGGCTCAGTGTCGCGCCCCAGCCTGTTCGACTGGCATCCGTCATAATCGTAAAACTCGGATCTGGCAACTGCAGTGGAACTCCCTGAGTTAACCACTGTATGTCTGCCCAAGTCTGAATCTCTTGTTTCACTTGGCTTGACAAGAGTATGTCCGTTTCGAGCGAATGAATCTTCACTCTCCAATTCTGAGTCAGATAGACCTGGAGAGGACGGGTGCGTAGCCACCCCATCGGAATGAGATCCGAGGCAGCTCCGCACAGACCTATTAGTCTCATGAATTCCCTCGCTGACACTTTGTCTGAGTGAAGACAATAGCGAGCATAACAACTGACTAATTTCGCTCTGGTTAACGGCAGACGAACGAGATTGTTGTGCGTCTCGAAGCTCATTCCCAGGTGGGTAAATGACTTGGACGGCACCAGATCCGACTTCTCTTCGTTTACTATGAAACCGAGACGTCGGAGCAATAGAAGCAGATTGTGCATGTCGTTCTGAAGCGTTAACTCGTTGCCGTATCTCTGAAGAATATCGTCCAGGTAAGCCGACGTTACCGCCGACGAATGAGCTCGGAAATGAGTCATTACCGAGTTCATTACTTGAGTGAATGCCCAGGGCGCTAGATTCAGACCAAAGCACATCGCTCGGAACTGATAAACAACACCTAGGACAGTGAAGTGAAGATACTTTCTGAACGCCGGATGTACCATGACGTGAAAGTATGCATCCTTGAGGTCTATGCTCGCAGCATAGTCGTTCACTCGAATGCTCGCTCTGACCGATCGAATGGTCTCCATATAAAACTTTGGA
Source organism: Pictodentalium vernedei (assembly GCA_031216915.1). NCBI lineage: Eukaryota > Metazoa > Mollusca > Scaphopoda > Dentaliida > Dentaliidae > Pictodentalium > Pictodentalium vernedei. Next base: position 236,435,625 of record CM062289.1, read on the forward strand.
GCCACGATCAGCTTGTTTATCCAGCTTAAGTCGATCACTGGACGGAACGAGCCGTCTGGCTTCGGAACCAGAAAAAGATGGCTGTAGAAACCTGGAGATTCCTGGTTTTCTACGACCTCTATCGCGTTCTTCGTTAAAAGAGACTGGACTTCTGATAGAAGTGCGGTTCTTTTCTGACAATTTGACGGAAGCTGAGTCCATCTTGGACTTCGAGTTAATGGAGGCTTGCCTTTGAAGGACAGTTTTAGTCCTTCCGAAATAACCCCTAGCACCCAAGGGTCCTCCGTAATTGATTCCCAATTGCTTGAGAAACTTGACAGTCTTCCGCCCACCGGAACGCGACAGAGGTCTAGACCATCACTTCCTGGATCCGCGAGGCTTGCGGTAGGAGAAACCACGTCCTCCGCGACCCGCACCTCGACCCGTCGGCCTAGGGGCGTCTGACCGGTTATTTCGGCCAGCATAACGGCCCCTAGTCGAGTCGCTACTCTGCCGGTCTCTAGAGTAAGACCTAGAGGACGCATAGGAACCTCTATAGGAACTTCCCCTGGACGAACTCATCCCGGAAGTGCCTGGCCTACTCCTGTCTGCTGGTTCCGATTTCTTGGAAGCAGACTTAAAAAGCAGAGAGTCCGAAGCTTTCTTTGTTAATTTATCATATATATCAGAAAGCTTGCCACTGAAGAGAAACTCTATAGAGACCGGAGCGACTCTAAGAGAGTCTTTCACCTTACTGTCCACGCGTGTGGAAGTAGCCAAGGCCGCGTCACGTCGAGCTAACTCCAGATTTGCCACTGAAAGGGCGGAGTTATAAGTGGAAAACGCTATGGCCCTGGACAGAACTCTTAAAGACGTTTGTACGTCTTGAAATTCAGGTCCTTCAAAGCGTAATGACAACGCTCTAGTAAGGTGATCTGCGTAGGAAAGAGCGTCTAAACTAGCTCTGTTAGACGATATCGTCGTTTCCATCGTAGACGACGGAAGTGACATAGACGACGGCATGGATATATCAAGGTCTTCAGCCTGGTCGTCTAAACGCAGAGGAACTCTCTGGATGCCCTGACCTGCCGTATCAAACTTGTTCCTTTGATTAATAAACGGCAGCTGTAGAGCAGAAGCCGGTAGGAAGGCTGACCTGCCCGTCTTGTTGGCAAGTTTATCAATAGCGTCATTCAATAACTCAAAAATCCGAGAGACATTCTTGGATTGTGACGGAAATTCCGGGACAATGTCCCTAAACCGATTAAAAAACTCGGTGTCCAGTGGCGCTATTACCCTCCTATCCGGCTGCGCAGAATTTTGGTCTGGCGGAACAACTTCTGGAAGATAACACCGGATGAATTCTACGGCTATTTTATGTTGTTCCGAAAGGGAAATATCCAATTCATCAGAATCCCTTTCGCCATCCTGCCGGACCTCATGTAAATCATGTAAATCTCGGTCGTCCACACCGGATCCAGCGGCGGAACCTACCGACCCAGCATCTTCTGACATTTCATGTTCCGACAGAGGCTCTGACGGTTGCTGGGATGCTGTGATTAACTTTGCTATCTGTGATAGCACATCCGTTACAGAGGCCTGGGGAGCGGCAGTCTTACTGGTTTTAGCCGCCGGAAGCTCCCTGGACGTTGCATCTTGCATACATCTTTTATGTGAACGTCCGGACGAAGAAGGCCTCGAGTCCCTGGCTACCGGATGGCGTGACCTGGTCGCCGAGGAATCCCTGGTCGGCGAAGCTGACTGTAATTCACTGGTCACGTAGCCAAGGTGCGGTCGAGTGTGCTGCTGAGAGGATATGGAAGCCTTATAGGTAGCCTCGGCGGACTGCCTATATACCGGAGCCCTCCGAGCGGTGGACGTATGCTCCGACTGCGAAACATTACGGACTACAACATCTGGTCCCAGATGCTGTTGTATGAGAGAGGGACCTCTCTCGCTTGCAGCCTGTGTCGAACTGGACAAGCTAAACACCGGACTGTCAGGCTTCCTCCGATCCATCCTCCTTTCCGTCGTCACTGGGTGTGCACGTGGATGTTTTATAGTGCTCGCAACACCCGACTCTCTGTGCTGGACCGCAACGGATGAACCCGAGTGCTGCCCCATTCGGTGAATGGACGCAACCCCAGTCGAGCTAGCGGACGTCAACCCCTTCGGGCTCCTTTCAGGGAATTGACGAATCTCCATGAGCACTTTTGCCGCTAGCTCTTCGCTTGTATGTGACGACGGAGGCACACTTCTGGATGACATCACGGAAACATCACCCTGTTCTTGTTCCTCTGAAAAAAAGAGTGAAACACTAGAGTGACTCTGAGGAGAAAGAACCGGAATGGACCTTTCTCCAGGAACAACATACCGTGACACACGTTTCCAACGTTTTTCATCCCAATTGAAACACACAGAACAAAGATCAGTGTGAGTACAGAGAGAACAATTAATACAGAGATCATGAGAATCATAGGAAGACTTCCTCCTATTACAATTTGAACAATAATCATTCATAGTGAAATGTAAACAATCAAAGTACTCGCACTAATCCTTGAAAATAAAGATACATAATACAACAATCCATTATATTCATTAATAAATAATGATTTGAAAGGAAAAAATTTTTAAAAAAAAAATTTTTTCAGAAGAGCCCAAGTTCCCAAAGGGAACCCTGAGCTCTGTGGATCCCAAAAAAGCCTAAGTGTGGACAAAAATTTAAATTCATTTTGAAAAAATTAATGAGACACTTACGGACAATAATAATGTATCTTACTATGAATAAGAGATGCAGAAGACAAAAAATCACTATCAGCAGTAACTGTTGTCAACCTAAGCAAAAGTGTCAACAAACCGGAAACATGACTCCAGGCACTAAAACAAACATGGCCCGAAATCAGTCACCAATTAAAACACTATCTGATGCAAAACAGAGGCTTCCAGAGAAGAAACTGTAGAACATCAGATGGTAGATGCAGACCAAAACGCCTAAACACCCCTAGGGTGAGGACGTAAACATGGGGAAAAAAACAGAAATAAATCTGTTACCAAGCCAAAACTCCCAAGAAATTTTTAGTAATGAACATTACAAAAATTAAGCCAAAACATGGGAGAAAAGCTAGGGGGGAATAAGGAAGGTAGAGAGGAAACACTGATCAAACAATGGTACTTCATAGCAAGAATGATAACATCAGGGCCATGCCTTGAAAAAAGGCAACTAGAAATAATTTCATAAAATAATTATAAGTTACAGCCCTGAACATTTTCTTGCACTAAATATTTTCCTCTCCTCCTAATGTATCCTCTTTATTTCCACCATTTCACTCATGAATATGTGTCTGGCATCATGAAAATTGAGATTTGGAAGCACAAATAACAGAGAAGTGTGACTGTTTTGAGGGCCAAACTAAGAATGATAATTGGCGCCAATTTCGGGACTTCCTCGACACTGCGCATGCGCAGAGGAGTCGATGTATGGAGGGCCATATAGGACATGTATTTTTCGGTTTTTGATGCAAATTTTGGGGATTGGGGGGGCAAAATTTGTGTTTGGCCCTGAATTAAGGAGATTAGCACCAGCTAAGTCTGGGTCATTGGTACAGTATAAAAATATGCTGTATGCAATAAGTCGACTACCTCTAAATCACCCTCAATGAGAGGACTTCTCTCTGCAGGAGATTCCACAAAACTATTAATGCAGCCCACATAGCTTGTATTACCAATTAAAATATGGTCAAAGTATATAGGTATATATTTTCATTTTGGAATTACACTACTGCTCATCTAGCTGGTTCTGTATCCTGTCTAATGGCTTATTCAAATTGTATTTGTTTCACAAACAATGGAATCACAACAGTAATCAAGTTTCTCTCAATAATCCCGTCATCCCCCCACCCGCCCCCCCCCCCCCCCCCCCCCAAAAAAAAAGTATAGAACCAAATATTCAGTAAAAAAGACGCTAATTTTTTTCAGTTTCAAGTACAACACATGTAGATGTCAAACTGAAAAAAAAAAAAAATTTCTTTTGTATTTCTCCAACAATCAATTCATGACTGTAGCAGTAATCTGAAGACAATTAATTTATAAAAAAAATAATGAGGCATAATTAACTCGCGCAAATATTCAGAAAGTTCAATTGTTCAACTTCCGAAAATTTTTTGCAGCTCCCCTACAATCACTATGTGGCTGCTGAACAGCAGACATGAGTTAACAGAAATAATGAAAGTGTCAATGACATTATAGCTTAACTTGACTGCGTGTAGTGTTTGATGAAACGGATAATGTTCAATGTTTATGAAAGGATTATGAAATAAGAAAAGAATTGTAATAAGTGAGGATATGTTAATTTCTGTTCCCTGTATGCCATGTTTTCAATAAGAATAATTTCAGTGTAGACTGTACTAAAGAATTATGTCCTGGGTTGATGTGGCCCTAACCATTAATGTATGTAAACCAAAGTTACCAAGTTACAGTAAAATCATTCCAAAATAAGTCATCCTACCAAGTTACAATGAAATCCCTTCATAAATATAACTCATAGATTTTGCTGAAGGAATTTAGGTCACATGATTGTTCGGTGGTCATGGTTGACCGATCATAACCGAAATATGAGAGTCTCATCTAGATATCATACCAAGTTATCCAACTAAGTTACAATGAAATCCCTTCATAAACACAAACTGTAAGCATTGCTAAAGGAATCTAGGTCAAGTGACCAGGCAGGAGGAATGTAGGTCAGGTGATGGTTTGGTGGTCATGGCTGACCAATCGTGACCAAAATACGACAGTCTCATCTAGACATCATGCCAAGTTATCCTTCCAAGTTACAATGAAATTGCTTCATAAATATGAACTGTAGACTGAGTTAAACAAATCTAGGTCACGAGCCTGTACATCTGCACGGTTGACCGATCACAGCCAAAATACGACGTTCTCATCTGGACATTATACAGAGTCATTCTACCAAGTTACAATAAAATCCCTTCATAAATACGACCTGTAGACTGTGCTGAAGGTTTTCGGGTCCGCTTAGCCGTCACTGTTGAGCGATCGTGACCAAAAGGGGACGTTCCCATCTACACATTATACAAAGTCATCCTACCAAGTTACAATCAAATCCCTTCATAAAGACGACTTGCAGACTGTGCCAAAGGTTTTCAGGTTTTGGGCTCTCGTAGCTGTCATGGTTGACCAATAGTGACCAAAAGAGGACGTTCTCATCTAGACATTATAGAGAGTCATCCTACCAAGTTACAATGACATCCCTTCATAAATACAACCTGTAGACTGTGCTAAAGGTTTTCGGGCTTGGGCAGGCATCATGGTTGAACGATCGCGACCAAAAGAAGGCATTCTCATCAAGACAATATATGAATCATCCTTCCAAGTTACAATGAAATCCTTCATAAATAGATAACCTGTAGACTGCACTAAAGGATTTTGGGTTTCAGGCTCTCACAGCCCTCATGGTTGACCGCTCGTGAACAAAAGGGGACGTTCTCATCTAGAGATGACCTCAAACCTGCAAAAGGAATTATGTGATGATCAGGCAAGAACTACGTGGTGTAGCTTCAGCCAAAGAAAATGTGAACAGGTTCACAGACTTCTGCATGCATGATGGCAATAACTTATCTTGACTTTGTAAAGTTAAGCTAAAAATTAAAGAAAATTCACAGGAATGTAAAAAAAGATTACTCAACAGAAGACCTCTTGAAAAATGTAAAAGAGACACAAAATGAATTTCTCTGTAGATCCTGCATGTATCCGTTTTTATATCATTTTGCAAGAATAATAATAAAGAAAATAATAAAATAAAAACACTTCCAAAAGAGGCATTCAACTTAGTATTAAACCAGAGTTGTCATCAGTTCAACTTCCCAAATACTGGCTCTTTTGATTCAAAGATTTACATGAAAGAAAGAGGTGATTCCCAGACAGATATTTTTATCACAAGAAATAAATCAAAGGAACTTCCCCAGTATCTCCCAGAATTCAAAGTTAAAAATGGTGACGCCTATCAACTGAATTGTGATGTATATTTTCTTTTCAATGTTCAAATACATTGTTGCAGTTTATAAAGGAAAACCTCGGCACCCTTATTTAAATGCAGGAAAAATATAAATGAACACTATTAAAGAGAAATTTTCTGTTAAAAAGTTAAAAAATTTATAGTAATTTATATATTTTTTATACTTACCAATGACCCAGACATAGCTGGTGCTAACTCTTAAAATATAGGGCCAAACACAAATTTTGCCCCCCAATCCCCAAAATTTGCATCTAAAACTAAAGAAAACATGTCCTTAGAGGCCCTCCACACTTCGCCCCTACTGCGCATGCGCAGTGTCAAGGACGTTCCGAAATTGGCGCCATTTATCATTCTAATAACCAGTGCCTGGTAAGCGCTATGTACTCAGCGGGGAGGCAAGAGTTCCCAACTCCTGGGAGGGCCATCCCCGTCTGGGTCATTGGTAAGTATAAAAAATATATAAATTACTATAAATTTTTTAACATTTTTATACTGTACCAATGACCCAGACATAGCTGAATAGTAAAAAGGCTGGAGGGCCAAGGACATAGAGCAAAGTGGAATACGCTCAATAAAATAAAATAGAGTCATCCCCTGTAGGGAAAAGAAGTAATAGGCCTTACATGTATCTTTCTTATTTATGATAAATTAGAAAGATACAACACCTTCCAAAAATTGAGCTTCATACATCCATGTACTCTATTAATATTCAATAATCATTAAACTAATAATTTTTAAAGTAAGCCAATAATAAAGTAAGTCTAGAGAATAGAGACTCTTATACTCCTAAAAGTGTGTGAGAATTGCATAATCATGTCCGTTGACATATGCAATATTCAAAAGCTATACTTTAAAAACTAAGACTTGAATGAATTTTATAAACTTAAACTTCTCACTAAACAACCATCCCAATAACAGCTCAGAATTACTAACTCCGGAGGAGGTATCCCCTTGTTTTCATAGTAAAAACAGGTGACCCAAGGGAACACCCTCCCCCCCCCCCCCCCCTTTTTCTTGCCCTGGGTCAAATAGCCCAGAGCGAAGAGGGCAGCCGAACGGAGACACTGCCGAAACAGACAGCCTACCTAGCTATAGTAGCAACTGTTAAGTGAATGACATTCTGAGCAGTAGATAATAGACCTAACAATAGAGGCCTCCAGAAATGGACTCGATATTCCTGAGATAAAATTCATGAATGGATGGCTGAGCGCAATGAGCAGCCTTCAAAAATCTATAATAGAACACTATTAATGTAAGCCCAAGAAGTAGAAGAACTCTTACTTCATGAGCCGAAATCTTAAGCACAACTGCTAAGCCAATGATATACCATAAGCAGTACGCTAGTTAATAGAATCCATTAACAATAAAATGGAGCGTAACGTCCTTCTACTAGACATCAAAGACAGAAGAAGCTTACGCCCTTGTAATAAACAGATATCTGTTTATAAATACATAAACTGTACCCGGAAAGAGTAAAGGCCTATGCCCATACGAAGACGGATGGACCTTAAAATAATAGGTTCCGGATAATAGGAGCCTAACTCTTATGCAACAATCCAACCTAAATAGTAACGGAAGTATTGATTCCGAAACTATGAAAGTGAAAATCATCCATCGATAGTGCATGAAACTCACTGACTCTACAGTAAAAGAGAAACCAACAGAATTACTGTCTAAAAGGTCAGAATTTGAAAACTACTGTTTCCAGAGGCTCAAATGATTACTTAGCTAAATAAGAACCTGAAGTTAAAATCCGTATAGGAATTTAATCTAAAGATTCTAAGTCTATTTATCAAAAAGTTACTAACTGACTTAGATAAAGAGACAAAAGACTCAATTGTAAACTATCGTAGAGTGCATAGGTATGAGGTAACATAAACCTATAACCTAAATAACAACAGGCTGCAGTAGATCTTGTGAAACAAGTATACTAAAAAATAGCAATGAGTAGTATGGAGGGATCAACCATATGAACATAATGATCCCTACACCACGACGGAAGAGCCTCCACTTTAGTCGCATAGAATAGCGAAGAAGAGGATCTCCTATAGTAAGAAATCGCGTCCAAAGCTCGTCCAGTACAGTGCTTACAATGCAATACGGACCACACAACGGAATACATGAAGGTTGCGACCTTGCTGGTTGTGATAAAGATGACACGATTTACCCAGTGAAAAAAGATCCTCACATAGAGGAAGATTTCACGTTAAGATCCACAGTAGACAAGAGAGTAAATTACTCATGATCTCTGTGAAGATAGAGATGCTATCAACAGAAATGTATTGTGGTTGTTTATCTTAGCAATACCTGCTAAAAACAACAGCGCCGGAGGATACGCGTATCCTATCATTCTGTCCTATAGATCAATAGAGCGTTAACAGTATTAGCTCAGAGATCTGGACAAGCCAACACATACGTCTGCAATTGATTAGCCAGCTGTGTCATAAATAAAACATCATTGGGCGCTCCCATAGATAGCAAATCTGATTGAATACTTGTTTGTTGAGAGTCCATTCTGACAGCAACAAGCGACCCGTAAGAGAACGGGAGTGCGATAAAACAATCAGACGACCCAGAATATGACGGACCAAAACTGAACTTGGTGTACTATAACCAACAGACGGATTCTTTCCATTAAATTGAATAACGGAAACGAAAGAGTGCCTCCCTGGTTCCGGAGATACGCCACTACTGTCGAATTAAAGGACAGGAATTTGGGCATGCGTTTCTGAATAATGTTCATGCAATGACATAAAGCAAGCCTAAAAAACATTATTCCGCGGAAGTTAACTGATAGCTAAAAGACTGCGGAACCCAAAGACCCTGGCACTTCGAATCCGTAGGGATCAGTATATATCCCAATCTGTTTGACTGGCAACCGTCATAACAGCCACACTCGGGTCCGGCAACTGCGGCGGCACTCTCTGAGTCAACCACCGAATGTTTGCCCCAGTCTGAATCTCTTGTAACACTAGATAGACAAGAGAATGTATAAATCAAGCAATTCATGGATTGCCGGAAAGTTGCCGTCGAAGAGAAGCTCCTCCGAGAACGAAGCGACTCTGAGAGAGTTCTTAACCTACTATCCACGCGTGGATGTAGCTAGGGCTGCATCACGTCTAACCAACTCCAATCAGCCACTGAAGGGCGGAGTTATACGTGAACAAACTACTGCCCTCAAAAGAAATTACATTGAGAATAATATCCCGTAAATCTTTTCTTGAAGACGTAATGATAACGCCTCAGTAAGGCGGATTACGTATAATAAAGCGTCTAAGTTAAGTCTAATATACATAATGTCATTCCCAACATTGAAATTGGAAAAGACATAAACGGTGAAAAAGAATATATGCAGTCTTTAATCACACCGTCTAGACGCATATGAACTCTCGGTATGCCCTGCTCTGCCAAAATAAACTATATGTAAAAAAAGATAAAATGGCAGAAATGAGCCACGCGGACAAGAAACTAAACTATCATGCTTAGTAGCCGTCTTGTATATATATATAAATATATAGCGTCGAAAAATAAAACACATGTTGTAATGACAATATTGGACTGCGTCGGTAAGTCAGGGACAAAGTCCCTGTACCGATCGAAAAATCCGAGTCCAATGACGCTATAAGTCTCTTATCCAAGATCGCAGCAATGAAGTCCGAAAAATAATCACTGGAAGAAATGCCAGAAGATATGAAAGGCATCTTCCGATACTACTAAAGGGAAAACTCGAAATCTTTCGAATCCCTTTCGCCATCCTGTCGGACCCTATAAAGCGTTCGGTCGTCCGTAGCTTGATGCAACCGCGGACCGCACCGACCCAGCGCCGTCGGATAATTCCTGATTCGACCGAGAAACTGTCAATTGCTGGGATGCTGCGAAACAACTGTGCTAACTCGGATAGCACGTCCGTCACTGAGGCCTGAGGAGCAGCGGTCTTACGATGCATTGCCGCAGGAAGCTCCGAGATCGTTACCCCCGTGCATACTTCGAATATGCGAGCGAACGGAGTGTATAGGCCTCGTGTCCCTTGGCTACCGGATGGTGCGACCTATTCGCTGTGGAATCACTGAATGCCGAAACTGATCGGATACTCGAGGTCACGTAGCCAATGTGCGGTCGTGTGCCCTGCTGTGAGGATGAGGAAGCATTAAAGACAGTCTCTCGGACTGTCAATATAACGGAGCGTCCCGAGCAACGGACATATGCTCCGAATGTAAAATATCTGAACCACAACATGCGGTCCCCTATGTTGTTGGCTTCCTCCGATCTGTCCTCAATCTGCCGTCACTGGGTGAGTACTAAAGTAATTAAAGTGCTCGCATCACCCAAATCTCCTTCCTAGACCGCAACGGACAAACCCGGCAGCCGAACCATTCGATGAATGTACGCTATACCGGGTGAGCTAGCGAATGTCACTCCGTAAGCGATAAACATATTCCATGAGCACTTATTGCCGCTAACTCTTCATTAACTATGACGACAGAGGCACACTTTTGAAAGACATCTCCATAACTCTTCGAACAAGAAACCAGAAATGCTTGGATAGCAAGCATAAAATAATAATATATATAGCGTCGTTCAATAATTCGAAAGTTTGTGTGACATTATTGGACTATGTCGGAACTGAGGGACGATGTCCCTGAACCGAACCAAAAATTTCTAAGTCCACCGACGCTATCAGTTTCTTATCCGGCATCGCAGCATAAGTTGTTCCGAAAGGGAAAGCTTGAAATCCACCGAATCCCTTTCGGTATCCCGTCGGACCGGATGAAACTTTCGGACGTCCGTACCCGCTTCCGCGGAGCGTTCCGACCCAGCATCGTCGGATAAAATATATGCGACAGATTCAGTTGATGCTGGGATGCTGCGATAAACTGTGCTATTAAGGAAAGCACGTCCGTTCCCGAGGCCTGTGCAGTAGCGGACTTACGATGCATTGCCGCTGGAAGCTCCGTGTACGTTGACTCCCGCATACTTCCTATGCGAACGTCCGGAGTCTGCAGGCCTCGAGTCCCCGGCTACCGACCCAGCGCTGTCGGATAATTCTCGATCCGACACCGTTTCTGTCGGCTGCTGGGATGCTGCGATAAGCTGTGCTATGTGCACAAGAATGTCCGGCGTCGAGACCTGCGGAGGCGCAGTCTATCGCTGCTTCGCCGAGGGCAGCTCCGCATCAGATGGCTCCCGCATACTTTTCCTATGCGAACGTCCGGAGTCCATCGGTCTCGAATCCCTGGCTGCCGGATGGTGTGACCTGGTCGCCGAAGAATCCTTGATCGGCGAAGCTGGTAATATATCGGCGGTCACGCAGCCAAGGTGCGGTCGTGTGCGCTGACGAGAAGAGGAAGCCTTAGCAGTCTCAGCGGACTGCCTATACAACGGAGCGTCCCGAGCGACGGACGTATGCTCCGCTAACGACACATTTGTACCACAACATCTGGGGCCAGATGTTGTTGAACGAGAGAGGGGCCTCTCTCGCTTGCCGTCCGGATGGACCGGAACGAGCTATGAACCGGACTAAAAGGCTTCCTCCGTTCTCCCTCCGATCCGCCGTCACTGGGTGTGCATTAAGTTAATTTTATAGTGCTCGCATCACCCCAAAATTCCTTCTAGACCGCAACGGACGAACCCGGCTGCCGAACCATTCGGTGAATGGACGCTACACCGGGCGAGCTAGCGGACGTCAAAGGCCGTCGAACCTACTAGGGTCCTCTTAGGCAATTGGCGTATTACATGAGCACTTTTCCGCTAGCCCTTCATTAATTGTGACGACGGAGGCACACTGTTGGAAGACATCACAGATACATCACCCTAATCTTGATCGTCTGAAATAGAAATTGATAAAGTAGAGTGACCCTGCGGGGAAAGGACCGGAGTGTCCAAATCCCCAACAACATACCGTGACATACGCTTCCCATATTGTCATCGAAATCATACGATACAGAACCGGAGTTAATGCGAGTACACTGACCACATATAGAATGATAATAAGGTCAGAGGAAGACTTCCTCTTAAAACAATTGATCAATATCCTTTCAATGTGAAAAGAAAACAAGTCCTGGTACTCGCACTAACCCCTGGCAATCAAAATACATAATAATAATATGATCCATTAATATAGAAAAAATAATTGAAATCAAAATATTTTGAAAAAATATTTTTTCAGAACAGCCCAAGTTTCTGAAAAGTAACGTTGAGCCCCAATGGATCCCAAGCCTAAGTGTGGACAAAAATTTTAAAAATATTTTAAACAATTTATTCAACACTTACGAACAATAATAATGTATCTAGTTATGATTGAAATAACATAAAGATATTATTATTTAGAAATCCCCCCCTCACACAGAGGGCTGTTGTAAATGTAAACAATGAGTGTAAAAACACTAAAATAAGACTCCAGGCACCCAGGCCCGAAATCAGTTACCAAAAATACACCATCTGATGCAAAACAGAGACTTCCAGGGAAGAAACTGCAGAACATCAGATGGTAGATGCAGAACACAACGCCTAACCACCCATAGGTGAAGACGTAAACATGGGGAAAGAACAGAATTCATTCTGTTATTCAGCTAAACTCCCAAGAAATTTTAGTAATAATAATTACAGAAATTATGCCAAAAGCATGGGAGAATAGCAAGGGGGAACTTAAAGGACAGGGAGAGAGGAAAAACACTTGTAAAAACAGTGTAACTAAATAATCAGAATGACAACAAAATGGCTGCTGCCTTGAAAATAGGTAACTTAACATAATTTCATTAAAAAATTTTAAGTTACAGCCCTGATAATATTCTGTCACACATTCTTTTCCTCTCCTCCTTTTCTATCCTCCTTAGAATCACCATTTCACTAATATTTATGTGTCTGGCATCATTTAAACTGAGATTTAAAAGCACAAAGATCAGTCAGATGTTAACTGATGAAGGGCCAAACTTAGAATGATAAATGGCGCCAATTTCGGAACGTCCTTGACACTGCGCATGCGCAGTAGGGGCGAAGTGTGGAGGGCCTCTAAGGACATGTTTTCTTTAGTTTTAGATGCAAATTTTGGGGATTGGGGGGCAAAATTTGTGTTTGGCCCTATATTTTAAGAGTTAGCACCAGCTATGTCTGGGTCATTGGTACAGTATAAAAATAAACCTTTTTTTGACAAACCAAACGTCCAAAGGGGTTAGTGATCAGGTGTTTGAAACTGGGTCACCACAACAAAAAACAGCTCATCGAGACAAATTTTGTACACTTTAAAAGGTACAAACATCTTTTGTTTTTAATAATAAGAACTAGGAGGAAGCCTGACTGCTTAACTGGTAGAGTGCTAAATTATTTAGGGTGTGCAGAATTTGTAGACATGTCTTTGCCTTTTTAAAATTTATGGGAGAGTGCCAATAGGCACTCTCCCATAAATTCTAAGAAGGTAAATCTTTACAGAACAAATATATTCTCTTCTAAGAAAATGTGAAGCACATGCACAAAATATTAAGTTTTTTAATTGTGGTATGTGCACTTCAGACTGGAGACCAAAAATGGGCTTTCAGCACTCTACCAGTTAACTGCATTTACCATAAGCTATGTACATTAACACACCTGGTGGGGAGTGCTTCGGATGGATAACTCAAATGAATGAATGCCATGAATGCTAATAGCATGTTGAGGTTGAAGAAAGGCAGTAGAATCTACCACTCTACCTGTAGACTGACTTTCAAACATAAACTAGAAACTATTAACCTCAGCAAGTGAACTATACAATTGGGTGTTCCTATTTGTTGGCAGAGCAAGAGTGTAATGAATACCACTATTTGGTACATCCTTTTATGATGTAATGCACACTTTCTGGGTCTGTAAACTCCTACCACCGTTCAATCTTAATCACAGAAGTATCTTGAAGAAAACATATGGATCTATCAAGAGAAACAGAAGACTCGTAATAACTAGTTTAGACCAATAGGTTACAATTAATGGACATGATGAATCGAAAGTACTGCTAGAAAAATACTCATCAGTATCAACAAAACATAATGAGGTATAAAGAGGTACACTACCTCGACGACCTGACCCATATAAAGGTGGCAAAAATACATCAGGTATGCAAGAATCCATTGCACAAGTGGGATAAGAAAGGAGAAATACCCAGGACAGAAAGCTACCTGACTGTTTTTTTGTACCCTCCATAAGCTCTGCTTATTAACGCAAAAAAAATTAGTGACCCGGATGGATAAAACAATTAAGACTGACAGTTACGGAGTGTTAAATGGCTTTTATGAAAAGAAGATTAACAAAGTCAGTAAGTGAGCTAAATAGAACAGTACCTTCTAAAAGCATTAGCAGAATTCGTATAGCAAGCACCCCCATGTGTTGCTATTTTATCAAATGCAACACTCACATAATGATTCCATAGACTATAATTCCAGACATAGGATAGGCTCTTGAAACCGGTCGACTTGACGTCATAGCACCGGAAGCTGACCCAGAATTATGACATCTGTAGATGTCAAGCCTACACAAGTATGAGAGTTAGAAGAAATGTGCTGCTAAAAATGTTAGTGGAAAATGTCTAGATGTTCTCACTGTATTGGGGGGAAAAAGGTTCTTGTTTTAAGATAATTTATTTTTATGTGAAAAATGTTTTGTAACTGTTGCCTTTGCAGGATACAATACTCCTTCACTCCAGTGGTAAAACAATTTCACATTTTGTAAGACTTCAAGAGAAGTAATGTGATTATATATATGGAAAATGCAAATATTTCAAGACAGATAAACACATGAGAAGCATATTAACCCTTTATCTAACATTGCCAGAAGACAACACTTCAAAAATAAATTTGAAAATAAAGAAACATTTATTTTACTCTTAAAACTAATTTATGACTCCCTCATTTAAACGATCTTGACAAGCTCGTTCCAATAAGGGGGTCAAAAGTGATGTTTTGAAGTCAAAATTTGAAAGAATAAAAAATATGAATGGCGATTTTTGTGAATAATGCTAGCCATTTTATGGTAAAGGGTTAAGGAACAAGTAAGTGTTTGGAGAGTCAAGGTCGAACTATAATTTGTGCAGAATTTGTGCAGACTTTGGCAGGCATGAATGGAGAAAATACAAATAAAGATAAAGAATAGATATTTACCTGGAAAATGTTTCTGTACTAACTTATGAGCAACTTCAAATACATTACTGTTCATTGTAACATCGGATTCATACTGAAACCATACAACTTTCTCAGCCACAACTTTCCCATTCCATTTCAAAGATATTGGAAATCTGCAAAAGAAGACACATCTTCTCTATCATAACTGATTGTTTCAATTGTCAAGTCTCATATATGGCTGTAAAAAAAAGAGTAATTACATCATCACAATTTCTCTGAATTGAATAATCTTATCTGCATACTCACATTTCTGGCAAATTATCATACTCCATGCCATCCCAGTAATGTTTGAATCCACAGGTACACCTGCTATTTGTTGACCTTGTTAACGTACGATCACCATTAATATATGATACTATACCATTGCCTTTTATCAGACGAACATGATCACTGAAAGACACAAAAATATAACAAGCTTCTCTTACTCAAAAGTTATAAAGTTCAAACAGCATTAACCCTTACTGCTGGAAGCCATTATCAAGCTCTACTGAAAAGTGCTGTGGGCCACTTTAGTGGCTTTAGACTGAATGCATTAACTTGCTGTTTTCTCAGCTGTAGACAAAAGTTAAAAAATTTATAGTAATTTATATATTTTTTATACTTACCAATGACCCAGACTAAGCTGGTGCTAACTCTAACAAAACCAGGGCCAAACACAAATTTTGCCCCCCAATCCCCAAAATTTGCATCCAAAACAAAAAGAAACCATGTCCTAAAGGACCTCCATACTACGCCTCTACTGCGCATGCGCAGTGACGCAGTCGTCCCGAAATTGGCGCCAATTATCATTCTTACTGGCAGTGCCTGGTCAGCGCTATGTACTCAGCGGGGAGGCAAGAGTTCCCAACTCCAGGGAGGGCCATCCCCGTCTGGGTCATTGGTAAGTATAAAAAATATATAAATTACTATAAATTTTTTAACATTTTTATACTGTACCAATGACCCAGACTTAGCTGAATAGTAAACAGGCTGGGGGGCCTAGGACATAGAGGAAAATCCAATAAGCTCAACTATATAGTAAAGAGGTAACCCCTTAAGGAGAAAAGGAGTATTAGGCTTTACATGTATCTTTCTTATTTAATATTAAATTAGAAAGATACACTACCCTTAATAATTGAGCACAATAACATTCATGTTCTCTATTAACATCCAGTATAACCCTTATACTAATTATTTTTAAAGCAAGCCAATAAATAAAGTACTCCAGAGAATTGAGACTCTTTATAATCATTTAAAAGTGTCCGAGTATTGTATATTAAAGCCCGTTTGACACTTGACATATACAAATGCTTCACACCGAGCTACACTTTAAAAATAAGACATGAATGAATTTAAACATTAATATTACACTTTAAAACCATCCCGGAAGCGACTCAGAAATACTGACTTGGAGGAGGCATTCCCTTGCTTTTCACTATAAAGCAGGTGACCTAAGGGAACACCTGCCCCCCCCTTCCCCTTGCCCTGGGTCAAATAGCCCAGAGCAAAGAGGGCAGCCGGACGGAGTCACTGCCGGAACAGAAAGCCTGCATAACTATAGTTGCAACTGTTTAGTGGACGACATTCTGAGCAACAGATAACGGACCTAAACAATGCAGGTCTCCAGAAATGGACTCAATATTTCTGAGATAAAAATTCGTAAATGTGGATGGCTGAGACCAATAAGCAGCCTTCATTAAATCTGTAATAGCAACACTATTAGCATAAGCCCAGGAAGTAGAAAGAGCTCTTACTTCATGAGCAGAAATCTTAAGCACAGACTGCTGAGAAGAAGATAAATCTTCATAAGCAGTACGGATAGTTAACTGAATCCATCTAGCAATAGAATGGACTGAAATGTCCTTTCTATTAGGCATCAAAGACAGAAAGAAACGTTTCCGTCCCTTTCTGATAAACTGAGATCTCTGTTTATAGATACGTAGTGCTCTAACAGGACAGAGTAAAGGCCTACGCCCGTCTGAAGACGGAAGAGCCTTAATAACAATAGGTTCCGGATATTTATTAGGAGCCTGATTCTTAGCTAAAAAACCCACATTAGTAGTGAAGGTGATAGTGTTCCCAACACTACGATAATGAGAATCATCCACCGATAGTGCATGAAGCTCACTGACTCTTCTGGCAGAAGAGAAAGCTAAGAGAAAAGCTGTCTTATAAGATAAGAATTTGAAATCTACTGTCCCAAGAGGTTCAAATGGCTTTTCCTTCAATTTAAGGAGAACCCAAGCTAAATTCCACTTAGGAATTAATCTAAGAGTTCTGGGTCTATTTATCGAAAAGTTTCTAACCAACTTCGATAAAGAGACATTAGATCCAATTTGTAAACTATCATGATGTGCATAGGTATCAGATAACATAGATCTATAACCCTTTATAGTAACAGGCTGCAGTTTGATTTCGTCAAACAAGTATACTAGAAAGTTTGCAATGTCTGGTATAGAGGGATCAAATATATCTACAGAATGATCCCTACACCAACGACGAAAAACCTTCCACTTAGCCGCATAGTTTAGCGAAGAGGAGGTCCTCCTACAGTTAGAAATCGCGTCCACTGCTCGTCCTGTAAAGTGCTTGCCATGCAAGAAGGACCGCACAACGGAAAAACGTGAAGGTTGAGACCTTGCGGGTTGTGATGGAGTTGGCGCGATTTCCCCTGCGAAAGAAGATCCTCTCGTGGAGGAAGCTTCCGCGGTAGGTCCCACAACAGACACCTGAGTAGATTTATCCACGGTCTCTGTGGCGACAGAGATGCTACCAACAGAATCTTGCATTGAGATTGTTTTATCTTTAGCAATACTTGTTGAATTAATGGTGCTGGAGGATATGCATATCCTATCATTCCGTCCCAAGGGATCGACAGAGCGTCTACTGCAAATGCTCTTGGATCCGGACACGGAGACACATACGTCTGCAACTGATTGTTGAGATGTGTCGCAAATAAGTCTATCATTGGCCGTTCCCATTGGTAGCAAATCTGATTGAATACTTGTTTGTTGAGAGTCCACTCCGACGGCAACAAGCGACCCTTTCGTGAAAGGGAGTCTGCTAGCACATTCAGACGACCCGGTATGTAACGGACCGAAAGAAGAACGTGATGTTCTAAGGCAAACAGAAGGATTCTTTCCGTTAGATTGAACAACGGAACTGAATGAGTGCCTCCCTGATTCCGTATATACGCCACTACTGTCCTATTGTCGGATAGGATTTGGACATGAGCATCGTGAATAATGTCCATCCAGTGACGTAACGCAAGCCAAATTGACATCATTTCCTTGATGTTTATGTGCTTGCACAGGAATTGCGGATCCCAAAGACCCTGGCATCTCGAATCCGTTGGGATTAATGATGCACCCCAACCTGTTTGACTGGCATCCGTCATAATGGTAAACCTCGGATCCGGCAACTGCAGCGGAACTCCTTGAGTTAACCACTGAATGTTTGCCCAAGTCTGAATCTCTTGTTTCACTTGATCTGACAAGAGAACGTCTACATCGAGCGAATGAATTTTCACACTCCAATTCTGAGTCAGGAAAATTTGAAGAGGACGTGTGCGTAGCCGCCCCATCGGAATGAGATCCGCGGCGGCTCCGCACAAACCTATCAGTCTCATAAATTCTCTCGCCGTGACTTTGTCTGCGTGCAGACAATAGCGAGCGTAACAACTGACTAATTTCGCTCTGGTTAACGGCAGACGAACGAGTTTGTTGTGCGTCTCGAAGCTCATTCCCAGATGAGTGAATGACTTGGACGGCACCAGATCCGACTTCTCCTCGTTTACTATAAAACCGAGACGTCGGAGCAATAGAAGAAGATTCTGAACATCGTTCTGAAGCGTTAACTCGTTGCCGTACCTCTGAAGAATGTCATCCAGGTAGGCCGACGTTACCGCAGACGAATGAGCTCGGAAGTAGATCATTACCGAGTTCATTACCCGAGTGAAAGCCCAGGGTGCTAGATTCAATCCGAAGCACATCGCCCGGAATTGATACACCACTCCCAGGACTGCAAAGCGTAGATACTTTCGGAATGTCAGATGTACCATGACGTGAAAGTACGCATCTTTGAGATCTATGCTCGTTGCATAATCGTTCACCCGAATACTCGCTCTGACCGATCGAATCGTCTCCATATAAAACTTCGGAGCGACGATCAGCTTGTTTATCCAGCTCAAATCTATGACTGGACGGAACGAGCCGTCTGGTTTCGGAACCAGAAACAGATGGCTGTAGAATCCCAGAGATTCCTGGTTTTCTACGACCTCTACCGCGTTCTTCATTAAAAGAGACTGCACCTCTGATAACAGAGCGTCTCTTTTCTGTGGATTTGACGGAAGATGAGTCCACTTTGGACTTCGAGTTAATGGAGGCTTTCGTTTGAAGGATATCTTTAGACCTTCCGAAGTCACTCCTCTCACCCAAGGGTCGTCCGTAATCGACGCCCACTCTTGTGAAAAACTCGACAACCTTCCGCCAACCGGAACGCGATAGAGGTTTAAGCCATCACCTCCTGGACCTGCGAGGCCTGCGGTAGGAGAAACCACGTCTTCCACGACCCGCACCTCGCCTCGTCAACCTCGGGGCGTCCGACCGATTGTCCCGGCCTGAAGGACGTCCCAAACGAGAGTCGCTATCCTGACGGTCTCTCGAATAAGACCAAGAGGACGCACCGGAACCTCTATAGGAACCTCTCTTGGGCGCATTAGACCCAGAAGTGCCTGTCTTATTCGTGTCTGCTGTATCCGACTTCTTAGGAGCCGATCTGAACAACAGAGAATCATTAGCTTTCTTTTTAATTTTATCATAAATAGCGGAAAGCTTGCCGTCAAAGAGAAGTTCTCCTGAGACCGAAGCGACTCTAAGAGAGTTCTTCACCTTAGAATCCACTAGTGTGGATGTAGCTAGGGCTGCGTCACGTCTAACCAACTCCAGATTTGCCACTGAAAGGCGGAGTTACACGTGGAATAAGCTACTGCCCTTGAAAGAAGTCTTAAAGAGGATTGTATATCCTGAAACTCTTCCCCTTGAAGGCGCAGTGATAACGCCTTAGTAAGGTGATCTGCGTAAGATAAGGCATCTAAATTGGCTCTGTTAGACGCAATAGCTGTTTCCAACACCGCGGTTGGAATAGAAGCTGACGACGGTAATGATAGCTCTAAGTCTTCCGCCTCGTCGTCCATACGCAGAGGAACTCTCGGTATACCCTGTCCTGCCGTATCGAATTTATTCCTTGCATTAATGAAAGGCAGGTTGAGAGTATTAGCGGACAAAAAACCTGCTTTCCCCGTCCTGGAAGCAAGTTTAAATATAGCGTCGTTCAATAATTCAAATGTTCTAGCAACATTATTGGACTGCGACGGAAACTCGGGAGCGATGTCCCTGAACCGCTCAAAAAATTCAGAGTCCAATGACGCTATAATTCTCTTGTCCGGAAGCGCAGCAGTCTGGCCCGACGGAACAACTTGAGGGAGAAAGTGCCGGATGAAGTCCACGGCAGCTTTATGTTGTTCCGAAAGGGATAGCTCCAAGTCATCCGTATCCCTTTCACCATCCGGTCGGACCTCACGATGTTCCCGGTCGTCCGCCCCCGATGCTTCGGCGGAGCGTACCGACCCAGCGCCGTCGGATAATTCTCGATCCGACACCGTTTCTGTCGGCTGCTGGGATGCTGCGATAAGCTGTGCTATCTGCACAAGAATGTCCGGCGTCGAGACCTGCGGAGGCGCAGTCTTTCGCTGCTTCGCCGAGGGCAGCTCCGCATCAGATGGCTCCCGCATACTTTTCCTATGCGAACGTCCGGAGTCCATCGGTCTCGAATCCCTGGCTGCCGGATGGTGTGACCTGGTCGCCGAAGAATCCTTCATCGGCGAAGCTGGTAATATATCGGCGGTCACGCAGCCAAGGTGCGGTCGTGTGCGCTGACGAGAAGAGGAAGCCTTAACAGTCTCTGCGGACTGCTTATACAACGGAGCGTCCCGAGCGACGGACGTATGCTCCGCTAAAGACACATTTTGTACCACAACATCTGGTCCCAGATGTTGTTGTACGAGAGAGGGACCTCTCTCGCTCGCGGCCCGGCTGGACCTGGACGAGCTATGAACCGGACTAAAAGGCTTCCTCCGTTCTCGCTTACTATCCGCCGTCACTGGGTGTGCATCTATTATGTTTATAGTGCTCGCATCACCCAAAATTTCCTCTTGGACCGCATCGGACGAACCCGGCTGCCGAACCATTCGGTGAATGGACGCTACACCGGGCAAGCGAGCGGACGACATTTGTCTAATCTCCATGAGCACTTTTGCCGCTAGCTCTGAATTCATTTGTGACGACGGACGCACACTTGAAGAAGATAACATGGAAACATCACCCTGTTCTGGTTCCTCTGAAATAGAAACTGAGAGAGTAGAGTGACCTTGCGGAGAAAGAGCCGGCATCGCTCTTTCTCCAGAAACAACATATCGTGACACACGTTTCCAATGTTTCTCATCCCAATGTTCACATATAGGACAGGGATTAATGCGAGAACACTGACTACAATTAATACAATGATCATGAAAGTCAGAGGAAGATTTCTTCCTATTACAATTTGAACAACGTCCCTTCATTGTGAAAGAACAACAATAAGTCCTAGTTACTCGCAAAAACCCCTGACACAAAGATACATAATAACATGATCCATTAATAAATGAAAAAACAATTGCAAAACAAAATAATTTTGAAAAAATATTTTTTCAGAGAAGCCCAAGTTGCTGAAAAGTAACATTGAGCCCCGATGGATCCGATGGCAAAGTGTGGTCAAAAATTTTAAATTTATATAAAATAATTAATGAGACACTTTCGGATAATATAAATGTATCTTATAATGAGATAAACTACCACAAAGGCAAACAGCCCCCCTCAAAAAAAGCTGTTGCCAATGAAAACAAACAGTGTAAACACACTAGAAAACATGACTCCAGGCACTGAAAAAACTGGCCCGGAATCAGTCATCAATTACACTCTATCTGATGCAAAACAGAGACTCCCAGGGGAGAATCTGTAGAACATCAGATGGAAGATGCAGAACACAAACGTTATACACCCATGGGTGAAAACGTAACTATGGGGAAAATAACAGAAAACATTCTGTAACCAAGCAACTCTCCCAGGAAATTTTAGAAATGAAATTTCTCAAAAATATGCCAAAAGCATGGGAGAATTGCCAGGGGGGACTTTAGAAGGCTAGGGGAGAGGAAACACTGAATAAGCAGTGCAACAATTAGCAAGAATGACAACAAGAGGCCCATGCCTCGAAAATAGGCAACTTAACATAATTTCATCAAAAAATTTTAAGTACAGCCCTGATTATTTTTTGCCACTTCTTTTTCCTCTCCTCCTTCTATCCTCCTTAGAATCACATTTTCTCCAAAAATTACGTGTCTGGCATCCTTTAAACTGAGATTTACAAGCACAAAGATCAGTGAGATGTTGACTGATGAAGGGCCAAACAGAGAATGATAATTGGCGCCAATTTCGGGATGACTGCGTCACTGAGCATGCGCAGTAGAGGCGTAGTATGGAGGTCCTTTAGGACATGATTTCTTTTTGTTTTGGATGCAAATTTTGGGGATTGGGGGGCAAAATTTGTGTTTGGCCCTGGTTTTGTTAGAGTTAGCACCAGCTAAGTCTGGGTCATTGGTACAGTATAAAAATATAGGTTTATAAACACTTGTTTTGTTGCAATTTATTAGAGAGTGCCAATTTCTCCTTTCTTGGTGAGGAAGACAATTCTTGCTTTTTCCACCACTGAACAGTTTGAGTGACTTCAGTGAGCTGAAACCATATGTATGGATGGAACATTCACATCTTGCCCTGATCTTAGGAATCAAGTTTACATTATACATGCCCATACTGGTTCAACCACATATATCCACTTGAATTTGCTCTGCAACCAGATCAACAGTCAACAACATAGCAAGACTTTTCAGATGACCCAAGAAGGAAATGCAATAAAGACTAAATTATTCTTTAGCTCCAAGCTGTGTACAAACTGACTTTAAATTTGCAGCAATACATGCATTTGAGACAATTCCCCAATGCCAATATAAAAGTGTTTTTTTCACTATTGTCAGGCCATTTGGAGAAAGATGCAAGAACTTGGGCCAGTTGTCCAATACAAAGAGGACCCTGAAGTTCAACAGTGGGTAGGTAGAGCTGCTGGTCTAGCACTCCTTCCCAAAGATACTATACAAGACACTTGGATTGATGCCATGAGCTCTACACCACAGGTCTCAAGAGCTACAGACTTCAATGATTACATAGTGACTAACTGGGCTGACGATGAGGCAAAGGCTCCCAATCCATATGTGGAATCACAACCTCACAACTGGACCACGAACTAACAACAATCTTGAAGAGCAAAGCAAAACTTGGACAATTAGATTTTGGTGCAGTCCTCCCAGGCAGAAACTGAAAATTGTTTAGGTCAACTCAAGGAGCAATTAAATGAAGGACAAAAGACAAACTTAGAATGTTTAGATGCTGTAGGTCATCTTCTGATATTAGGTAGAGGTTTTTTATATTCATTATTTAGCAAAAAAGTGTATTTGATGTAATGTTATATTTATTCTTGAAAACTTCACTGTGACATAAAAAAACACAAATCATTCATATTATATTATTTATTTATTGGTGTTTAAGGTCACATATTTCTGCACAATGGCTAATCCTGACCAAGACAGTTTTACGGGTGGAGAAAGCCAGAGTACCCGGATAGAACCACCGATCAATGGCAAGCAACTGTCAGCTCCCCAACATACTAACTCCACACAAGTAGGGTTAACATTGGTTGAAGACAGGTGTCCCATCGACGTGCAGCATGCCTTAGTACACAACGCCACTGTGCACCCCTGTGGGCAATGGGGGTGAAGTGTCTTGCCCAAGGACCCAATGCAGTTCCCGCAGGTGAAATTCGAACTGAGGACCTCTCACCTTGCAGCCTGCACTTCTACCTACTGAGCCACTGCACCCCTGTTCATATTATATACTTCTTTTTATAACTTTAATATGTCAAAGAGTATATTTCCTTAAAAACCTTCTTGTTTATATCATGCACTAGTATTATATCTATTATTATAACTTCATTGTGTCAAATTATGTATCTCTTGAAGAAAAAACACTTGCTTGTATTATGCACTGTTATATTTATTCTGTTACCTTCAGTCAGTCAAATTGTGTATTTTTTTTTAAAAATAACTTCTACTATTTCATGCTCTGTCTGTTTTTTATGTAAACATTTCTTATGTTATGTGTATATATTTTGTATTTATATGTTGCGTAATCATAAAATTAATAAACAATTCATTTTTTCATATACTGCGTTTTCTTTTAATTGAACCATCCCATTAACAAGTTGAGGTAACATGCACAATATTACTGGTGCATTGGACCATGAAATGTGTTGTTTTAGACTTTAGAAGTTTTAGCATGTAGAAGTTTGGGGAGGTTACTGACTGTATAACACGTTTTTTATTTACAAACACAACACAGAATTTTGAGCAGTAATTATTTATTTATTTATTGGTGTTTAAGATCACATATTTCTGCACAATGGCTAATCATGACCATGACAGTTTTACAGGTGGAGAAAGCCGGAGTACCCAGAGAGAACCACCGAACAACGGCAAGCAACTGTCAGCTCCCCAACATACTAACTCCACACAAGCAGGGTTAGCACTGGTTGAAGACAAGTGCACCATCGACGTGCTGTACGCCTTAGTACACAATGCCACCGTGCCCCCATGTGGGCAATGGAGATGAAGTGTCTTGCTCAAAGACACAACACGGTTGCCGCAGGGGGGATTCGAACCGAGGACCTCTCGGCTTGCAGCCTGCACCTCTACCTACTGAGCCACCGCGCTCCAGAGCAGTAATTAAGTGATAATATAATTTTTATTGACTAAAACTCAATTATTAATAATGCATTAAAATCCATGTACATGTATTGGTTACAGGCACTTCTCAAAGGAATTAAAATGTCACCCTGCACAAGTTTAGAAGTGAGAAAGGATACTGATGGAATGTTATGATAATCACAGTAATCATGATATAAGTTCAAGGTCAGTGATGAATGAAAACTTGCTAGAATTTCATATGTTGATGTATCAAACCGTATTTTTTTTCTAAAAATTTGATTAGCAATTGCCATCTTGGTTTCAAAAAGTGATAATAAATAGTGAATATAAGGCCAATATGTAAGAAAAATGGCTAGCATTTGGACACTTTTGAATAGCATTTTGATTTGCGAATCCAGTCATCAAATACCCTTATCAAATCTGGTTAGTCTAGCTCAATTCAATTCACCGAACAAGGATTACAGTCAAAAACATATCACTGGCAGATACGTTAACCTCAGCTTTGGAAAAATGAGATTTCTTCTTTAAAAACGTGAGATTCCACAAAAATGATAAATTTAAAGTAATTTGTATATTTTTTTATACTTACCAATGGCCCAGACTTAGCTAGTGCAAACTCAATAATATCCAGGGCCAAACACAAATTTTGAACCCCCCAGCCTCCCCCCCCCCCCCCCCCCCCCCAATCCCCAAAATTTGAATACAAATCTGAAAATTAAAAGTCCTATCTGGTCCTCCATACTTTTCTGTACTGCAAATGCACGGTAACAAGGAAGGTACCAAAATTGGCGCCAAGCATCATTCTTTCTAGTTGTGCATGCTAAATGTTATAAATCAGTGGGGAGGTATGAGTGCCCACTTATGGAGGGGCCATCCCCATCTGGGCCATTGGTAAGAATAAAAAATATACAAATTACTTTAAATTTATCATATTTTATACTAAAACCAATGGTCCAGACTTAGCTGAATAGTGAAAAAGCTGGAGGGCCTGGGACTTAGAGGAAATACAATATCTCTATTACTCCAATTAAAAGTATAGCTCCAACAGGAGAATAGGATATGAAAGAGAAATTATATATGTCTTTCTCTTATAAAAAAGAGAACGACGTAACACCAACAATATACAGGAGTAATACAAAATAAATTCTCCATTTAATGCCAGCATAACCCGTTATGCTAATTCAGTGAAGGAAACCAATTTTAAAGCTAGTCCAGAGAATGAGACGATTTATACTCATTTAAAAGTGTCCGAGGATAGTAAATAAACGCTTGTATGACATGTGACATATCCATAATGCTTTCTCAGTGAGCTACACTTTAAAAACAATACATAAATGAGACATAATTGTTGCTTCACAACGAGCTATACATTAAAACCACTGAGCACAGATGCTGGACTACTGTCCTTGGAGGAAGTATTCCCTTGCTTTTCACTATAAAGCCAGATGATACCAAGGTAAAAACCGTCCCCAGCCTCCCCCCCCCCACCCTTCCTCTTGTTCTGATGGAAGAATCCTCAAATCGAACATGGCAGCGGAATGGCGTCAGTGCTCAAGCAGACTGCCTAAGACATCTAGGAGATGTAATATTAATGGACGACATTCTGTGCGACAGAAAGAGGACCCAAGGATCAAAGGTCACCGGAGATAGACTCTAAATTTCTAAGGTAAATCCTAGTAAATGAAGACGGTTGTGTCCAGTAAGCTGCCTTCATTAAATCAGTAATGACAACACTATTGGAATAAGCCAAAGAAGAAGACAGTGCTCTAACATCATGCGCTGAAATCTTATTGACAGAAGGTTGATTTGAAGATAGATTCTCATAAGCAATTCGTATTGCCAATTGGATCAACCTAGCAACCGAATGAACAGAAATATCCTTTCTGTTAGGCATAAGAGAAAGAAAAAATTTCTTTTTTCCTTTTCTAATAAAGCTAGATCGACGTTTATAAATGTGCATAGTTCTCACTGGACACAACACTAGCCTATGGTTGTCCATGGACGGTAAAGCCTTAATAATAATAGGCTCTGGCCGCCTATCCGGAATCTGGTTCTTAGCCAAGAATCCCACTTTCATAGTAAGAGTAATAGTATTAACCACACTATGGAAATGGGAATCTTCAACAGATAATACATGAAGCTCACTAACGCTTCTGGCAGAAACAAAGGCTAAGAGAAATGCTGTTTTGTAAGTAAGGAATTTAAATTCTACATCATCTAACGGCTTAAAAGGAGCTTCCTGAAGCTTCAAGAGAACCCAAGCCAAATTCCATTTAGAAATTAATCTGAGGGTTCTAGGTCTATTAATAGAGAAATTTCTAACTAGCATGGATAAAGAAGTATCTGAACCAATAGTCAAGTTATCATGATGAGCGTAAGTGTCTGATAACATAGACCTATAGCCGTTAATAGTAATGGGCTGCAGTTTTAATACGTCAAACAGGTAGACCAGAAAATTGGCAATTTGTGGTATAGATGGACTATAAATATCCACAGATTGATTTGCACACCAAAGAAAGACGACTCTCCACTTTGCTGCATAATTCAATGAAGAGGAGGTCCTCCTACAGTTAGAAATTGCGTCCACTGCTCATCCTGAAAGCTGCTGTCCGTGCAAGAAGGACCGCACAATGGAAATACATGAAGGTTGAGACCTTCTGGGTTGTGATGCAGTGTGTGGGACTTCCCCTGATACAGAAGGTTCTTGAGAGGAGGAAGCTTCTGAGGAATGTCCCATAACAGACATCTGACAAGATTGATCCAAGGTTTCTGAGCTGACAGATATGCTACCAGCAGAATTTTGCAATGAGACTGCTTGATTTTTAACAGAATCTGCTGAATCAGCAGAGTTGGAGGGAATGCATATCCTTCTACTCCGTTCCATGAGATTGATAGAGCGTCTACCGCATATGCTCGATGATCCGGAGAGGCGAAACAAACATCGGAAGCTGATTGTTCAGGTTCGTGGCAAGAGATCTATCATGGGACGATTCCACTGGTAGCAAATCTGCCTGAAGACGCGTTTGTTGAGTGTCCATTCTGATGGCAACAGGTGACCTTTTCTAGAGAGTGAGTCTGCTACTACGTTCAGACGACCTGGAATATGATGGACTGGGATATGAACGTGATGACTCAAGAGCAAATAGGAGAATTTTCTCCATCAATTGGAATAGAGGATTTGAATGAGTGCCACCCTGGTTCCTGAGATAAGCCACTACTGTGGAATTGTCTGACAAAATCTGAACATGGACATTCGCTACGTGAGCAATTCAATGTTTTAGTGCTAGCCAAACAGACATTATCTCTTTGATGTTTATGTGTTTCTCTAGGAACCAAGGGTCTCAAAGACCCTGACACTTCAGGTCTGCGGGAATCAGGGATGTGCCCCAACCCATCAGACTCGCGTCCGTCATAATAGTGAAGACCGGATCCGGAAGTGGAACTCCCTGAGTCATCCATTGGAGATCCGCCCAAATCTGAACCTTTTGTTTTACTAGGTCCATTAAAACAATCTGGCTTTCGAGCGAATGCGTCTTCACACTCCAGTTCTGAGTGAAGAAAATCTGGAGAGGACGCATGCATAAGCGACCTAGCGGAATCAGGTCCACAGCCACTCGACACAGTCCCATCAGTCACATAAACTCCCTCGCTGATACTGTGAGAGAGTTCAGAAAAATAGAGCATAACAACTGACTAACTTCGGCCTGGTTACCGGGAGATGAACCAGATTGTTGTGAGTCTCAAAGCTCATTCCCAAGTGAATGAAGGACTTGGACGGAGCTAAATCCTACTTCTTTTCGTTTACGAAGAAACCGAGACTCGGAATAACATTAGTAGACTCTGCACATCGTTCTGATGTGCACTTTTGTCGCCGTATCTCTGAAGAATGTCGTCCAAGTAAGCCGACATTACTACTGCCGAATGAGCTTGGAAGTATGACATGACCGAGTTCATTATTCGATTGAACGCCCAAGGGGCCAGCTTCAGACCAAAACACACTGCTCTGAACAGGTAAACCTTCCCTTGAACGACAAAGGGCAGATACTTTCTGAAAGCCGGATGGACCAAGACGTGAAAGTATGCATCCTTTATGTCTATGCTTGCCGCAAAATCGTTCACTTGAATGCTCGCTCTTACTAACCGAATGGTTTCTATATAGAACTTTGGAGCTATTATCAATTTGTTTACCCAGCTCAAGTCTATCGCCGGTCGGAATGAGTGTCTGGCTTCAACACAAGAAACAGGTGACAGTAAAATCCTGGAGAATTGGAATTCTCTACAACCTCTATTGCTTCCTTTACTAAGAGAGATTGAACTTCTGCAAAAAGAGACTCCCTTTTTGAAGGATTCGTCGGAAGATTTGTCATACGCAGACTTCTTTAAAGTGGAGGTTTTGATCAGAATGATAGCCGAAGACCCGTTCTGACTACATTCCTTACCCACTGATCTTCCGTTACTTTCTTCCAGTTTCTCACAAAGTTTGATAACCTTCCGCCAACTGGAGAGCAATAGAGGTCTTGACCATCACCTGTTTGGTTTATGAGGCTTCTGGGAAGAGAAACTACGTCCTCCCCGTGAAGCACCTCGCATCGTCGGCTTAGGGGCATCTGACTTAAAGTCTCTGTTAGACTTATACCCCTTTGCAGAGTCGCTATATTGACGGTTTCCAAAATATCCGTATCAGGGTTTCTTAGAACCACGCGAGGAGCCCCTTTTCGACGACTGCAAAGTGGAGCACCCTCGCCTACCACGTCCAGCAGACGACTGCTGCTGCAAAACTGACCTCAGCAACAAAGTGCTAGTAGCTTTTTTGGTAGTCTCCTCGTACACGAAGGATAACTTGTCATCAAACAAGGTACGACCAGAAACCGGAGCAACTCAGAGAGAGCTTTTCACTTGATTGTCTATCAATGAGGATGATGCTAAGGCTCCATCATGTCTAATCAAATCCATATTAGCAACTGAAAGGGCGGAGTGATATGTGGCATACATAACTGCCCTAGAAAGAACTCTGAGTGACAGATTAATGTCGTCGAATTCTTTCCCACTGAGACACTGAGCCAGAGCTCTGGTGATATGATCTGCGTAAGACATAGTGTCCAGAACCACCCGACTGGAATCAATGAAAGATTCCAACACCTCGGAACTGACATTGAATGATGCGGGTAGCCCAAGCCCGCTCATCCAGACGCAGAGAAGCTCTCTGAGCATCTTCTTTTATGTAATGTGGTCCAGGAAACGGTATATGGAGAGAAGATGAGATATTTAAATTTTATAGTAAATTTCCTTTCTTATTATACCTACCACAATTGTTCACAACAGGCTTGCACTACAGTGGAAATCCCTAACTCTGAAAAATACTCTATTTTCTTCTTTCCCAAGCGATTTGGGAAAGACAAGTGGTGCAAAACCACTGAGTAAAAATAAGCCCAAACTGGGTTGAGTGCGAACAGCGCACACCCAGTAGGGGAACTCTTCTTGTACTAATACATGGCTTCCGGAACCAGAGCACAGACGTACAACCAACATGTCATTCTATTGAATCCACCAACACTGGAGTTATGTGATTAGCAGGGAGGAAGGATTCTTACCTGAAACAGAAGACGGGAGGGCCTCCTCGTAAACAACTGCGGTAGTTATAATAAGAAAGGAAATTTACTATAAAATTTAAATTTCTTATCAACCAACCTTACAATTGTTTACTACAGGCTGAAAAGACAATAGGAGGAGGGAATCACATAACCAACCCCCACATGACCCGTCTACATTGCAACCGTGGACAGAAGAAGAGTACCCTAGACCTATAAAACCATAGCATCACAACCATTAGTAAATGACAATGGGAGATACGAGTATGGACCTGTGTGACACACAGACAGAAAGGACAGTACCAAGTACAGGGCTGGAACTGACCTTGCAAGAACCCTAATGGCTCGGGTTGATGACAGTCTGAGCAGAGGAAAAGAGGGCCCAAAGAAAAAAGGTCCTCAGACTGCTCCTGCAACTGACGCAGATAGATGGAGAAATTAGAAGCATTTCTCCAGTAGGCTGCCTGCATAACATCCGACAACTGACGGAGTTAGCATAAGCCCAGGAGGTAGACAATGTATGCACCTTGTGGGCAGAAAAGCAATTGGTAATACAATCATCAGTCTGTAGACGAGCATATGGCGCGCGAATAGCATGACAAATCCATCTAGAAAAAGAGAAAGCATGCACCTGTACCCTTAGATGGTAAAAGGTTGGAGACCCTGAGAATCAAACAGATATACCAGAAACTCCGCAATCTGTGTTATCGAAGGATCAGCATAATCAACAGAGTGATCAGCACACCATCGGCAGAAGATCTTCCACTTAGCCGCACAGTGGAGTGCCGCCTTGAAGAAGAAATGCACTCCACTGCTTGTCTCGAAAAACCTTTACAGAGGAGACAGGGCCTGACAAAAGATATGCGTGAAGGTACAATGAAGTCAGGTCGACGGGAAACCTCCTTGGGTGACCTTGGCAAAGAAGGTCGTGACGTAGAGGTAGATGTGCCGGAACTGCTGCCAACAGAGAGCGGAGCTGATTGATCCACACCCGCTGAGGTGACAGGGGAGCAATCAGAATGATTTGACAACTGCAGGTTCGTATCTTGGCTAGAACCTGAGGCAGAATCAGAGCTCACAGGAAGGTGTACCTGACTAGACCATTCCAATCAAGTGACAGAGCATCCACGGCAAAAGCCAGAGGATCTGGACACAGCAACACGAAAGTGTACACCTGAGGGTTCCAACAGGTCGTAAAAAGATTGATGTGGGGATGACCCCAGAGATCAATGTGGCTGGAACACTGCCCTGTGAAGCGTCCACTCGATGGAAATGAACCTGCCCCATCGGGACAGGGAGTCGGCTAGGACGTTCAGACGACCGGGAATGTGATGAACCACTACCCCGGTGTTGACATCCTCAGTGAGCAGTAGAAGATCCCGAGCCAATTCGTGCATGGGAACCAAGTGCGTGCCGCCCTGGTTCCAAATGTAAGCGACCACTGTTGAATTGTCGGACAACAGAAGGACCTGACGATTCAAAAGGGGGGGGGGATCCAATGTCGGAAACTCAGAAGAATAGCAAGAAGCTCCTTCTGGTTGATGTGAAGAGCTGCTTGATCCTGGTCCCATGCATCATGAAGGGAAAGACCAGAGGATCCAATGCCGTGCACCATCCGAGATTGCTGGTATCAGCCGTCAGAACACGATCGGACATGGGCAAGTCCAACAGAACTTCCTGCATAATCCAGTGAACATCCGTCCAGGGTAGAAGGTGACGAAGAGATGCTGGTAACTGAAGCACCAGATCCAGAGGATTGACATTCGGCCTCCAACGACTGAGAAAGTGTTGGAGAGGTCTGACATGCAGCTGACCTAGAGGAATAAGATCCGTCACCAAACTGCAGAGACCGAGCTGCCGGAGAGTAGGCCTTAGGACCAGAATGCGTGGACGGAAGCGCAACAGAGTTCATGGTGACCCCACCATGGACATCTGAATACAAATCAAAACCTGCTGGGCTCGACGGCTGAGACACCACACAGCAGAGGGATCGGCTGGCAACTACTTCCGACTTCGCCGAGTTGAAGCCAGGGAAGGTTGAGGCCAATATCCCACATCCAAAAAAGCAGAAATCCCTGCAGACCCCTGCAGTGATAAGCTGAGGCCGGCTGAAATGGAGACCGATGATGTCACTGACAGAGCAGCAGCAGGAGCGGATACATTTAGCTGTTGACAAAGGCGGGAAAGCAGAGAGCGCAACTGAGCTCGGCTACAAATGAGGAGTCACAACCCTAGTGACAGCCTCAGATGTCGACTGGAGGGGGACAGAAAGGCAGCAGCTACTGCGGTATCCATGCCACAAAAAGACTGCAAAACCCCCAGTAGGGGGTATAACTCTCTCCAGACAGAGTCAAAATGGGAGGCCCGGAATGACTGCGTTACCCTTCCCGCGGGCGTGGGAAGAAAACGGTATATGCCCGAACTACACAATAGACTGAAGCTCAAAAGGTGGAAGACCATCCAGCCCACAGGATCTATCAATAGAACACCCAAATAAGGTGATCAGGACACCACCAGCTACCAGAGCAAGGTGGCAGGAAACAAAGGCCCGACGGGAATAGAAAAGTACCCCAACAACCAAAAAGGGAAGTGGCAGATATTCTACCCTCAACAGAGGGGAGAAAAGCTGTCACAACAGCCCCCAGCTGACACCTAACTCAGATAAAAGCAGAACCCAAAGGGTAATCATTAATGAACAAAAGACCGAAACAGCACAGTATGCGAAAATCACGCGCAAAATCGGAAAAGAGATTTATCACGAAAAATACAGTGAATAATCGAGAGAATATATAAAAACACAGCCCTGTATGTCTGGATAGTGAAGAAACAGCTATGAATCCACAATTCAGAACAGGAAACATCATTAACATCGAGTCAAAAGGCATCACTGCTGATGAGCAAAACGATCCACATCCTGTAAGATGGCGGAAAAAAATAGAATGACATGTTGGTTAGACGTCTATGCACTGGTTCCGGAAGGCATGGATTAGTACAAGGAGAAGTGGGTTCCCTACTGGGTGTGTGCCCAGATTTGGCTTATTCTTTCTTGGTGCTTTTGCACCACTTTTCTTTCCCAAATCGCTTGGGAAAGAAGAAAATAGAGAGTATTTTTTTGAGTTAGGGACTTCCACTGTAGTGCAAGCCTGTTGTAAACAATTGTAAGGTTGGTTGATAAGAAATGAAACCGCTTTCTTTTTAGAATTCGCTAGGCTAAAGATTGCGCTGTCAATCTGGCCGAAGGCCTCCAACACATGAACAGATTGACCCAAGAAAGAAAGAACATCGTAGGGTATCCCTATCTAGGGAAGATAGTGGTTTCTGCCTAGCTGACGCAGCTTGCTGACCATATGGAACAAGATTTGGAAAAAACTGATGAATGAAATTCATAGTTTCCATGTGTTGTTCGGAAAGGGACAGAGAATCTTCCTCTGTTTCCCTTTCGCCATCCGACTGGTCCAACTGTGAGTTACGGTGAACTCCATCTGAATGAACAGATGACTAGACCGACCCAGCACCGTCTGACAGCTCACTACCATAGTCTGTTGAGGGACAAACCTGTGTTTGCTGGGAAGCTGTGTTAAGCTGTGATAAGCTTCACAATCTGCAACAGCAGGTCTGTAACTGAGGCTTGCGGAGCAGCGGTCTTCTGTTTTTTTTGCCACATGCTGCTCGCGGGATGGAGATCTGTTCCCAGATCTCTTCGACAAATGTCCCGCATGTGCAAGCCTCGAACCACTAGCTACCGGATGGACCGACTCGGTTGCAAAGACTGGGTGGCAAAGACTGGGAATGTCTTCGTGAAACAGCTTGAACATCCGAAGTTGGACAGCTAGTGAGAGGTCTAATGTGCTTTGTCAAAGATGAGGAAGAAGCCGTAACTTCCGCCGACCCCAGCTGCAGTGTAGAAGGAGCATCCTGAACTGCAAGTGAGAACGTTAGCTCCGACTCAGTGAAGTTTTGCACAATGGAAATAATCGACTCCGACTGCCGACGGGGCGGAGAAGGATCTCCCGCTCGTGATCTGGCCCCAGATCGCGCTGAGCATCCCGATGAGAAACTTGCAGGTTTCTTCCCTTTGCCATCGTCGCTGGATGAGCTTTTATTTTTGAGGTGCTTGCTCTACCCAAATCTACACTCTCCTCGACCGCTACGGACTTGCCTGGTGTCACGGCTCCCACTAATGGGGTAAGCGCTTCACCAGTCGAGCTAGCTGCTTGCAAAGGATTAAGAGCACTAACTAGAGGCCTTATCCCTTGCTTAATATTCAGGAGCACCTCTGCAGCTAGCTCTGTTTGCTCATCAGAGCGTGACGATGGTAGAACATTATGGATGGGTGTCGACATACCATCACCATGTTCTTGTTCCTCTGAAAAAGAAACCGAAAAGCTAGAACTAGCTTTCCCACCGCATAGTACAACACCCGCTTCCAACATTTGGAATCCCAAACTTCACAAGTATCAGTAGGAGTACAGCGACTACATGCAAGACAACAAGCATGTAAATCCGAGGAAGACTTCCTTGACGTACATTTGAAACAGAAAATTTTCATTTTGAATTTTAAAGCCAAAATCAAAGTCCACTGCACTCCTAAAACATAACATATAATTCATACATAATAAGGATACAATAAGTAGGCAATCAAAAGTATTTCGAAAGAAATCAAAAATATTTTTAAAAAAAAAATGTTGAAAATGCCTAAGTACTCCAAGGGAACATCATGAGCCCATGGGCGTCCCAATAGAGCCTAAGTGTGGATAAACACTACATAATTACAGCTGCACTACCGGAATACTTAATGAAATGTATCCTACTATAAATACAATAACTGTGCTATACTAAACACTGATATAATACGTATTTAAAGCGTTGTTAAACTGAGAACGTCAAGAGAAAAAACTGGAAACTAAACAACAGGCACAAAATAGGCGCAAAGTCAGTAACCGATCAACCACTACCTGATGCAAAGTTAGATCTTCATAGGGAAAAAAAACAATGCCTCTGGTAGAAGATGCCAGACTACAAATGTCCCAAACACCCATAGGATGAGGACGTAACCATGGGGAAAAACGGAATGAACATTCCGTAGAACACGTTAAACTCCCAAGACATTTAATAAAAAATTTCGATAAAAAAGCCAAAATAGCTTGGGAGTCTAACAGGAGGGTTCATGGAAGGAGAGGGAAGGAACATTTAACAAACAGTAGGTTAATCATTAGCAAGAATGATGACGTTCAGGCGCATATCCCAAAAATGGGAAACAAGAATAATTTTACATATATTTATTTTAAAGTTACAGCCCTGAACGTCAAAAACCACCAATGTTCACTTCCAGCATCCTGTTACAGCCTTGAATCCACCATAACCATTATTGATTTGTGTCTGGCATCTTCAAAAAATGAGATTTAAAGCACAGATGTCACTTCTGATGTTTACTGACTTGGGCCAAACAAAAGAATAATGCTTGGCGCCAATTTTGGTACCTTCCTGGTTACATGTGCAGTACAGAAAAGGATGGAGGACCAAATAGGACTTTTAATTTTCGGATTTGTATGCAAATTTTGACGATTGGGGGTTCAAAATTTGTGTTTGGACCTGGATTTTGTGTTTGCACCAGCTAAGTCTGGGCCATCGGTTTTAGTATAAAAATATAGTGATATTTCTTCATGAGACTTTTTTCAAACATAATTCATAGATAATTTAGAAAATCAACTTCAAATGTTGTATTTCAATTACCTTGGCATGAAGAATAAACAGACTGTAATTATTGTATTGTTTGAATATCAAGGGAGAACACTGTAAAACATTAATCATGTGGATTCCCCATCAAGAGGTTCGTTATAAAAACAAAAAACCTCACAATTATATTATAGTGTTTGTTTCTTGCACTGATCCCAAACTTGTGTCATTTTGTGTTGATATTAGTTATTAGGCTAAAAAAAAATAATGTTTTGATTCTCAGGCCCTCCCTCGTTGGATTTAAACCTCCTCATTAGACAATTTTATTATGTCATTTTTTTTTAAGAATTTGTGAAAACTTGGAATGGTCATTTTTTCACATTTTTGACAAATAATTATTTAGCTGTGTTTGCAGTAAATTGGTTTTTCTTGTTGCAGTTTATGGGAGAGTGCCCAGAGGCACTCTCCCATAAACTGTAACAAGGCAAATTCTGATATACTGGATCACGATTTAATTATTTATTTATTTGCTGGTGTTTAAGGTCATATATTTCTGCACAATGGCTAATAATGGCTGCAACACCGATATAAACTCAAGTTTAACCAATCATTTAGAGCCATGTTTCCCATTTTAAAGGACTCCTACCCCAAGCATTGGTAACTGGGGCCTATTCTAATGGATCATGATGTTTGATAGCTCTATACCATTAAAAAGAACAATAAAATACAAATCCTTTTAGCTGTTGTTACAGCAGTTAGTTACAAAAGGTATACTATAATTACACTAAAATACAACCTTTTCTCTTTTTCAAGTGGAAAGACACCAAAAAGATTTACTGAGTATACTCAAACTCTTAGCAAAAAAAAAAAAAAAAAATTAAAAAATAAAAATAAAATCCTCCCTCCCTCACTGATTTGAAAAAAAAATTGCCTGAGAATCAATTCATTTTTTTTATTTGGCCTTATCATTCAACCTTCTGATATGGATTCACAGGATGCAAGCTTACAAAAGAAAATCATCACCACATTGTCAACAAGAGCACCACCAGGCGTGTTAGCCATTTTGAATTGTACGAACTTTGTTTGAGATCAAATGATCCAAACTCAAGTTAACAAAAATGTTAATAGACGGTTGAATTCTAAGTCGAAAAAATGGCCATAACTCATGTAAAAATAATTGGACAGAATTCATTTTTCACACGGGCATATAAAAATGAATTACGTATCATTATCAGAACTAATGTCTGGTACTTCACTAATTTGCATACTCTTGGCAGTAGAATTGGAGCGAACACATGGAAATATAGTGGGCATGTTGTATTTATAACTCTGGACACTTGTATATTATTGGCAATATTGAACTAAAGAGAAATTTTGTTGTCATGTTTTATGCATAATTCTTGACAGGTGACTGACAAGTACTGAAGTTAAAAGTGCGGAAAACATTGCACATGTGTAATGGGAATTTCCTTCAGTTGAAAATCAAAATCGGGTTACAAGACAACACTAAACAATGATTTATTTCAATAAAATAACAATGACTATGTTGAGAGTATGTCAGGAATGAAAGTGTCAATGACACTGTAGCTCAACTTGACAAACTTGAACTTGGTAAGTTATAAATGAAATGGTAAAATTGAAGATCATTGGTACCAATGTCATTTTTTTTGCCAGTGGCAACATTTTTTGACAGAAACCGAAGAAAATCGATAGCTCCCATCTAGAGGCCTCCCCAAACAAGCATGCCAGGTTTCAAAGCAATCTGATCATAAATGTGCCCTGTAGGGTGTACAAAAGGGAAATATTGTGGTTTGACTAGACTAAATTCTAAGAATGTTGGCTGCGGCAACATTTTTTGACGGAAATTGAAGAAAATCAATAGCTCCCATCTAGAGGTCTCCCCAAACAAGCATACCAGGTTTCAAAGCAATCAAATCATAAATGTGCCCTGTAGGGTGTGCCAAAGGGAAATATTGTAGTCTGACTAAACTGACTTCTAAAAATGTTGGCCGCGGCAAAAATTTTTTGACATAAATTGAAGAAAATCGATAGCTCCCATCTAGAGGTCACCCCAAACAAGAATGCCAGGTTTCAAAGCAATCCGATCATAAATGTACCCTGTAGGGTGTGCCAAAGGGAAATATTGAGTCTTCTGACTAAACTAAGTTCTAAGAACGTTGGCCGCGGCAACATTTTTTGACAGAAATTGAAGAAAATCGATAGCTCCCATCTAGAGGTCTCCCCAAATAAGCATACCAGGTTTCAAAGCAATCAAAAATCATAAATGTGCCCTGTAGGGTGTGCCAAAGGGAAATATTGTGGTTTGACTAAACGAAGTTCTAAGAACGTTGGCCGCGGCAACATTTTTTTACGGAAATTGAAGAAAATTGATAGCTCCCATCTAGAGGTCACCCCAAACAAGCATGCCAGGTTTCAAAGCAATCCGATCATAAATGTACCCTGTAGGGTGTGCCAAAGGGAAATATTGAGTCTTCTGACTAAACTAAGTTCTAAGAACGTTGGCCACAGCAACATTTTTTGACAGAAATTGAAGAAAATCGATAGCTCCCATCTAGCAATCTGATCATAAATGGGCCCTGTAGGGTGTGCCAAAGGGAAATATTGAGGTCTGACTAAACTAAGTTCTACGAACGTTGGCCGTGGCAACATTTTTTGCCGGAAATTGAAGAAAATCGATAGCTCCCATCTAGAGGTCACCCTAAATAAGCATACCAGGTTTCAAAGCAATCAAATCATAAATGTGCCCTGTAGGGTGTGCCAAAGGGAAATATTGTGGTTTGACTAAACTAAGTTCTAAGAACGTTGGCCGCGGCAACATTTTTTGACGGAAATTGAAGAAAATTGATAGCTCCCATCTAGAGGTCACCCCAAACAAGCATACCAAGTTTCAAAGTAATCTGATCATAAATGCGACCTGTGAGGTGTGCCAAAGGAAATTGTGGACGTACGTACGTACGTACGCCGACAGACGAGAAGTGATGGCAATAGCTCAGCTTGACTTTGTCAAGTTGAGCTAAAAATGGTAATATAGTATTTCAAAACACAGAAGATCCTGGCATCAAATTTTAACCCAAAGAGAAGCTGAAATTGTGAGATTTGTCATGATCGTGAGGATTCTGAAATCGTGGGACTCACGCCAAAATCACGAGAGTTAACATTCTGAGCAGTCGCATGGAAATATCATGTGACTCATCCGACCTTATCAAACCAATCAGACTCATCCAAAGCCAAAAGTACCAGCTGAAAACCAAAAGAAATAAGTTGTACAACAAACTCAATAAAAATCCAACACTTATAACATCTTGGGAAGATGTCCTTGAGAATTCCCAAGAAATGGTATCAAAGGATGGATTTATCCAAAGAGAGAAATATGGTTATGCAAGAACTTACTCCAGCTAGTACAGTAAAACCCTGTTAACTGAATAACCACTTGGCAGATGACAAATATTCAGTTACATGGCGTATTCCATCAACAAGAATTTGGTCATTTTCCTAAACACTTTGTAGAACTGACAATTTATTCTTAAGTGTCTTGACTGACAAACCTGATGGCAGCATTCATGACTAAATTCAATGAAAAATGTTTCACTCAATTCCAATTCCTACTTCTGTATACTATAAAGCTCCAAGCCAGGAGCCAATACTATAAAACTTTTACGATTGTATTTTCTGGAATTGTATTTTTTACCTATTAATATATCTGACTAAAATGAATCATTAGCATTTTGAAAGATATGGCAATCTGCCAATTGCCAGATCTTTGAAAATGCTAACTGTTCATTTTAACCTATTTAAGGTCATAACTGGAAAATACAATTTCAGAAAATACAATTTTAAAAGTTTTATAGAATTGGCCCCTGGTGTTACAATATGTACAAAAGTTATCATTACAATAATCAATTTTCCCTGGCGGCTGTTTCTAGTCAAATCATGGCTGCCATTACAATCACAGCCAAGTCTTCAGACAAAAAAGTTATGAAGCAATAAAATTAACTAAGCCTTCAGGGGAAGAGATTTTAAGACATTATAAGTTTGTTGACAGGGGACATGGTCTCACGTTCCCTGCATGAAATTTATATTCAACCGAGGCGTCCTTTTGTGTGTATTTTACTTCAGTTAAATGTACTTGTCTCAGTTGATTTCAAGTGCAAACGAGATGCTTTCCTTGACAGTGGACATATGAATCGCTGACAGTAGACATATGCGCTAGCCTGTCAACATAAAATAAAATCAACGAGGCATTGACCAATCACTGAAAGGTGTTGCAGTTGGTATCTGGACATTATAAGTTATTCTGTTTCTTGACAGGGGACATGGTCTCACATTCCCTGCATGAAATTTATATTCAACCGAGGCATCAGCTGAGGTTGAATATATGTTTCATGCAGGGAACGTGAGGCCATGTCCCCTGTCAACAAACAGAACAAGAGCACCGCGTAGCGGGACAATATACGCCCGTTTTGTATTTTTGAAGGGTTGGGGTAAGGATGGGGGTGAGGGTGAAAATTGTTATCTACCAACCCCATATTCGCACTTGACCTGTATTTTGTTGTGATTAAACAACATACCAAGTTTGGAACCAATCGGAAAACAAATAATAAAAGTTATCATCCGGAAACCAAATATTTGATGCATTCTACGTCCAACAAGGTCCAAAATTCAGGGGAACTTCGAAGTTCGAACTGACCACATATTTGAACTTGACCTGTCTTTTGTTTTGATTAAACCACATACCAAGTTTAGGAGTCAATCAAAAAAAAAAAAATACTAAAGTTATCATCTGGAAACCAAATGTTGACGACCGGACACACCGGCGGATGGACAAATGGATGGCCAAATGGACAGACAGACAGACTGATTCCATAATTCGACGGTTTTTCAACAGGTGTATAATAAAAAAATCAGTTAGGCCATACTAAAGTTATAATCTGGAAAACACAAAATGCACAAATTCAAGAGGAATAACTCTGGAAAGGTACATGCGATTTTGGCCGAAAGTGAACTTGAGCTGTGCTTTGTGGTCATAAACAAAATCTGAGAATTTGAAACAAATTAGTCAAGGCAAACTAAAGTTATCATCTGGAAACCACATAATTCACAAATTTGCAATCATTCAAGGGGAATAACTATGGAACGGTACATGCAATTATGGCCAAAGGTGAACTTGAGCTGTGCTTTGTGGTCAAAAACAAAATCTGAGAATTTGAAAAAAATCAGTCAAGGCAAACTAAAGTTATCATCGGGAAACCACAAAATCCACAAATTTGCAATCATTCAAGGGGAATAACTCTGGAAAGGTATATGCGATTGTGGTCAAAAGTGAACTTGAGCTGTATTTTGTGGTCAAAAACAAAAAATTGAAAATTTGAAATAAATCGGTCAAGGCAAACTAAAGTTATCGTCCGGAAACGAAAAGTTGGGCTAAATTCCCATAAATAAAGGGCCATAACTCTACTGCAAATGGACCGCTAGAAACGGAAATCGAACCAGTCCTGTATTTTGTCATACTAAACCCACATGCCAAATTTAACTCGGCTCAAACCATTATAACTAAAGTTATCGTCTGGAAACGAAATGCGTCCATGGACAGACAGACAGGCAGACGGGTGGAGAGACCATTCACATAATAAGTCCCATTTTTACATAAAATCAACATCTGAAAAATTTGGTGTCAATCCGTCAAGGCATTCGGCTTTAAATGAACGGAAACCAATTTTTTTTTAAAAATTGTGTTTTCAAAAGGCCATAACTCTGCAGCGGATGGACTGAGAAACACCAATATCGAACTTGAACTGTATTTTATTGCTACAAACACCATCTGAAAGTTTGATGTCGATCCATCAAGGCGTTTAACTTTAAATGAAGGGAAACCAATTTTTTTCAAAAGATTGTGTTTTCAAAGAGCCATAACTCTGCCGTGGATGGTCTGAGAAACACCAATATGAAACTTGACCTGTATTTCATTGCTAAAAAACAACATCTGAAAAATTTGGTGTCAATCCGTCAAGGTGTTAAGCTTTAAATGAACGGAAACCAATTTTTTTAGAAAAGTTAAAAAATTTATAGTAATTTATATATTTTTTATACTTACCAATGACCCAGACTCAGCTGGTGCTAACTCTTAAATTCTAGGGCCAAACACTAATTTTACCCCTCAATCCCCAAAATTTGCATCTAAAACCGAAAATTACATGTCCTATATGGTCCTCCATACCTTTCCTCCACTGCACATGCGCAGTGTCAAGGAGGTCTCGAAATTGGCGCCAAAAGTCATTCTTACAAGCAGTGCCTGGAAAAGCTTTATGTACTCAGCGGGGAGGTATGAGTTCCCAACTCATGGGAGGACCATCCCCATCTGGGTCATTGGTAAGTATAAAAAATATATAAATTACTATAAATTTTTTAACATTTTTATACTGTACCAATGACCCAGACTTAGCTGAATAGTAAAAAGGTAGGAGGGCCTAGGACATAAAGCAATCCAATAACTCAACTATATATATACAGAATTATCCCCTCAAGGAGAAAGGAGAAATAGGCTTTAAATGTATCTTTCTATTCTGCATCAAAACGAGAAAGACACAACACCATTCTGTACTTGAGCATAATAACATCACTGATGTCTATTAACCTCCAGTATAATCCATTATGGTAATTATTTTTAAAGGAAAGCCGATAAATAAAGTAGTCCAGATAAATGAGACTCTTAAATTCATTAAAAGTGACCGATAATTGTATATTAACGTCTGCATATGTGACATATACAAATACTACACACCGAGGTACACTTAAAAATATTACATGGATTAGTAAAAAAATTATCTATACTCTTTAAAAATCATCCCGGTACTGACTAGAATTACTGACTCTAGTGGAAGTATTTCCTTGCTTTTCACTATAAAGCAGGTGACCTAAGGGAACACCCGCCCACCCCCCCCCCCCACCCTTCCCCTTGCCCTGGGTCAAATGCCCCAGAGCGAAGAGGGCGGCAGCACAGAGTCACTGCCAGAACCAAAAGCCTACACAACTATAGTTGCAACTGTTTAGTGGACAACATTCTGAGCAACAGATAACAAACCTAAACAATGCCGGTCTCCAGAAATGGACTCAATATTTCTGAGGTATAAATTCATGCAAGTGAAAGGCTAAAACCAATATGCAGCGGTCATTAGAACTGTAATAGCAACGCTATTAGCATAAGCCTCTGAAGTAGAAAGAACTCTTACTTCAAGAGCGAAAATCTTAATCGCAGACTACTGTGCTGAAGATATTATCATAAGCAGTACTGAAAGCTAATAGAATCCATCTAGCTATAGAATGGACCGAAATGTGGAGGAAGCTTCCACAGCATAAGCCACAACAAACACCTGAATAGATTAATGCACGGTCTTTGTGGAGACAGAGGTGCTACCAACAGAATTGCATTGAGATTATTTAACTTAAGCAATATCTGCTGAATCAACGGTGCTGGAGGATACCCATATCCTATTATCCCGTCTCACGAGATGGATAGAGCGTCAACTGCAAACGCTCGAGGATCCGAACATGTTGACACATACACTTGCAACTGATTGTTGAGATGCATTGCAAAAAAGTCCATCATTGGCCGCTCTCATAGGTAGCAAATCTGATATAAATACTCGTTGTTAAAAGTCCATTTGACTGCAACAAGCGGCCCTTTCGTGAAAGGGAGTCC
Organism: Pictodentalium vernedei; assembly: GCA_031216915.1. NCBI lineage: Eukaryota > Metazoa > Mollusca > Scaphopoda > Dentaliida > Dentaliidae > Pictodentalium > Pictodentalium vernedei. The sequence continues at coordinate 236,479,642 of CM062289.1, forward strand.
GCTAATACGTTCAGACGACCCGGAATACGACGGACCGATAGGAGAACTTGATGTTCTAGTACCAACAGAAGGATTCATTCCGTTACAGTGAATAACAGAATGGAATGAGTACCTCCCTAGTTCCGAAAATACGCTTATACCATCGAATTGTCAGACAGAATTGCCTGTGGGCATTCTGGATAACATTCATGTAATGACGTAACGCAAGCCAAAATAACATCAATTCCTGATGTTTATGTGCTTAATTAGGAACTACGGATCCCAAGGACCCTGGCACTTAAAAAACGTTGGGCTCAATGTTGGGTCCCAACCTATTTAACTGGCATCCGGCAAAACTGTAAAACTCGGATCCGGCAATTGCAGTGGAAGTTATTTACCTGAATAAACCACTGAATATCTGCCCAAGTCTGAATCTGTTTCACTTGACTTACAAGAGGATGTACGTAACGAGCGAAAGAATCTTCACCCTCCAACTCTGTTCTTTTTGAGTCAAAAAGATTTGGAGAGGACAAGTGCGTAGCCGCCCCATTGGAATAAAATTCGCAGCAGATCCACACAACCCTATCAGTCTGATGAATTCTCTCGCTGGAACTTTGTCTGAGTGAAGACAATAGTGAGCGTAACAACTGATTAATTTCGCTCTGGTTAACGGCAGACGAACGAGATTGTTGTGGGTCTCGAAGCTCATTCCCAAGTGGGTGAATGACTTGGACGGCACCAGATCCGACTTCTCCTCGTTTATTATAAAACTGAGACGTCGGAGTAATAGAAGCAGATTCTGCACATCGTTCTGAAGTGTTAACTCGTTGCCGTACCTCTGAAGAATGTCATCCAGGTAGGCCGACGTTACCGCAGATGAATGAGCTCGGAAATGTATCATTACCGAGTTCATTATTCGAGTGAAAGCCCAGGGCGCTAGGTTCAAACCAAAGCACATCGCTCGGAACTGATATACAACTCCTAGGACTGCGAAGCGTAGATACTTTCTGAATGTCGGATGTACCATGATGTGAAAGTACGCATCCTTGAGATCTATGCTTGTAGCATAGTCGTTCACCCGAATACTCGCTCTGACTGATCGAATTGTCTCCATATAGAACTTCGGAGCGACGATCAGCTTGTTATCCAGCTCAGATCTATGACTGGACGGAACGAGCCGTCTGGTTTCGGAACCAGAAACAAATGGCTGTAGAAACCCGGTGATTCCTGGTCTTCTACGACCTCTACCGCATTCTTCTCCAGAAGAGACTGTACTTCTGATAGAAGAGCGTCTCTTTTCTGCGGATTTGACGGAAGCTGAGTCCATTTTGGACTTCGAGTTAATGGAGGCTTTCGTTTGAAGGATATTCTTAGTCCTTCCGAAATTACCCCTTGAACCCAGGAGTCGTCCGTAATTGACACCCAATTGTTAATAAAACTCGACAATCTTCCGCCTACCGGAACACGATAGAGGTTCATACCATCACCTCCTGGACCTGCGAGGCTTGCAGAAGGAGAAACTACGTCCTCCACGACCCGCACCTTGCCCCATCGACCTAGGGACGTCTGACCGGTTATCTCGGCCAGAATAACGTCCCCCACATGAGTCGCTGCCTTGACGGTCTCTAGAATAAGACCTAGAGGACGCATAGGATCCTCTATAGGAATTTCTCTTGGGCATACTTGTCCCAGAAGTGCCTATCTTACTCTTTTCTGCTGTATCCGACTTTTTAGAAGCGGATTTGAATAGCAGAGAATCCGAAGCTTTCTTAGTTATCTGATCATAGATTGCTGAAAGCTTGCCGTCGAAGAGAAGCTCTCCGGAGACCGAAGCGACTCTGAGAGAGTTTTTCACCTTACCATCCACGCGTGTGGATGTAGCTAGGGCCGCGTCACGTCTAACCAACTCCAGGTTTGCCACTGAAAGGGCAGAGTTATACGTGGAATAAGCTATTGCCCTTGAAAGAACTCTTAAGGAAGATAGTACATCCTGGAATTCTTTCCCTTCAAGGCGTAATGAAAACGCTTTAGTAAGGTGATCTGCGTACGATAATGTGTCTAAGATAACTCTGTTAGACATTATTGTCGTTTCCAACATCGTGGTTGAAATTGACATAGACGATGGTATAGATCATTCTAGATCTTCGGCCTGATCGTCTAGACGCAGAGGAACTCTTGGTATGCCCTGTCCTGCCGTTTCGAAATTATTCCTTGAAATGATGAAAGGCAGATGTAAAGCATTCGCCGATAAGAAACCTGACTTGCTCATTTTGGTAGCAAGCTTATATATAGCGTCCTACAATAGTTCAAATGTTCTTGTGACATTATTGGACTGTGTCAGAAACTCAGGGACGATGTCCCTAAACCGATAAGATTATTCCGTGTCCAGTGACGCTAACAGTTTCTTATCCGGCATCGCAGCCTTTGGTCCGACAGAACAACTTCTGAAAGATAATGCCGGATGATATCTACGGCAACTTTATGTTGTTCCGAAAGGGAAAAAACCAACTCCTCGGTATCCCTTTGCCATCCTGTCGGACCACTTGAAATTCTCGGTCATCCGTACCTGATGCTTCAGCGGAGCGTACTGACCCAGCGTCGTCGGATAAATCCTGATCCGACCGAGATTCTGTCATCTGCTGGGATGCTGCGATAATTTGTGTTATTTGTAATAGCACGTCCATTACGGAGACCTGTGGCGCAGCAGTCTTACGTTACTTAGCCGCTGAAAGCTCCCTGGACGTTAACTCCTGCATATTTTTTATGCGAACGTCTGGAGTCTATAGGCCTCGTATTCCTGACTACCGGATGGCGTGACCTGGTCGCCGTGAAATCCTTGGTCGGCGAGCCTGGCTAGATAACAGTGGTCACGTAGTCAAGGTGCGGTCGTGTGCGCTGCCATGAGGATGAGGAAGCCATTAGAGCAGTCTCTCCGGACTGTCTATATAACGGAGCGTCCTGAGTGGTGGACGTATGCTCCGAATGAGAAACATTTGTACCACAACATCTGTTCTCAGATGTTGTTGTACGAGAGAGGGACCTCTCTCACTCGCAGCCCGGGTGGACCTGGACGAGCTAGGAACCGGACTTAAAGGCTTCCTCTGTACCCTCCTCGTATCCACCGTCACTGGGTGTGCACGTAGTATATTTTATAGTGCTCGCATCACCCAAATCTCCTTCCTGGACCGCAACGGATGAACCCGGTTACCGAACCATTCGATGAATGGACGCTACACCGGACGAGCTAGCGGACGCCAAAGCCGTCGATCCTACTTGGGACCTCTTAGGCAATTGACGTAATATCATGAGCACTTATCCGCTAGCTCTTCATTTGACTGTGACGACGGATGCACACTTTTTGAAGACATCACAGAAAATCACCGCATTCTTATTCCTGAATGAGGCCTGTGAAGCCGTGACTTACATAATATCCACTGGCAGCTCCAGGGACGTTCATTCCTGCTTTTATATAATATGCGAACGTCCCATCAGGAAATACCTCATATCCTTGGCTAACATATGAAGTAACCTGGTCAACAATATTCCCTGGTCGGCAAATATGCGAACGTCCCCTGAAACTCTGTGGTCACAAGCCAAGGTGCGGTGGTGTGTGTTGACATGAGGATGAGGAAGCCCATAACACAGCCAGTTCGGACTGTGATTGTGACGGAACGTCCCGAACAGGAGGATTGGACGTATGTTCCGACTAACAAACAAACATACAACAACATTGTGGCTCAAATGTAGTTGTAAGAGAGAGGGGGCCTCTCTCGCTCGCGGTCCGGATAGACCTGGACAAGCTAGCTACTAGACTTACAGGCTTCCTCCGTACTATCCTCGGATCCGTTGTTGCTGGGTATGCACGTTCCAAGTTTATAGTGCTCGCATCACCCACACTGCTTCCCAGAACCGTAATGGACAAACCCGGCTGTCGAGCCATTCGATGAATGGTCGCTACACCGGGCGAACTAGCGGACGATCAATGCCTTCGATCCTACTAGGGACCTCTTCGGCAATTGTCGTATTACCCTGAGCACTAAGCCGCTAGCCCTAACACTGCAACGACAGAGACACACTTGTTGAAGACATCACGAAAACATCACTCTGAATTCTGAAAAATAAAATGATAATATAGAGTGACCCTATGGAGAGAGGACCGGTATGGACCCCTCCCTGCAAACACAAAATCGTGACACACGCCTCCAACGTTGTCATTTCAATCAACACACACAGAGCAGGAATTAGTGCGAATACAATGAACCTGAGAATTAGAGGAAGATATCCTCGCATTATAAATAAAAAATATTTTTTCACCAATAAAAAATACACAGTCATATTAGTCGCACTATCCCTTGAAATAAAGATACATAATATAACATAATCCATTATAATCTTTGAAAGAAAATAATTTAAAAAAAAAAAAAAAAATTTTGAAAATTTTTTTCAGAAGAGCCCAAGTTCCCAATGGGAACACCGAGCCCAAATGGATCCCCAAAAAGCCTAAGTGTGGACAAAAATTTTTAAAACATTTCATAAAATTAATGCAACACTTACCTACAATATTAATGTATCTTGCTATGTCTAAACTAATGTAAAGACAAGAAATCACTATCAGCAGTAACCGTTGTCAATGTAAACAAGAAGTTGTACAAAAACAGGAAACATGACTCCAGGCACTGATAAACATGGCCCGAAATCAGTTACCAATTTAAACACTATCTGATGCAAAACAGAGATTTCCATAGAAGAAACTGCAGAACATCAGATGGTAGATGCAGATCACAATGCCTAAACACCTAAGGGTGAGGACGTCAACATGGGGAAAAGAACAGAAATTCATTCTGTTACGAAGCCAAAACTCCCAAGAAATTTTAGTAATAATTATTACAGAAAATATGCCAAAAACATGGGAGAATAGCAAGGGGGGAAAAAAGGAAAGGGAGAGAGGCAACACTGATCAAGCAGTGGAACTTTCAAAGCAAGAATGATAACAACAGGCTCATGCCTCGAAATTAGGGAACATAACATAATTTCATAAAAAATAAGTTACAGCCCTGATTATTTCCTGCCACTGAATTTTCCTCTCATCCTTCTATTTCATCTTTAGATCCACCATTTCTCTCATATTTATGTGTTTGGCATCATTTAAACTGAGATTTACAAGCACAAATATCAGTCAGATGTGAACTGATGAAGGGCCAAACAAAGAATGACTTTTGGCGCCAATTTCGAGACCTCCTTGACACTGCGCATGCGCAGTGGAGGAAAGGTATGGAGGACCACATAGGACATGTAATTTTCGGTTTTAGATGCAAATTTTGAGGATTGGGGGGTAAAATTTGTGTTTGGCCCTAGAATTTAAGAGTTAGCACCAGCTAAGTCTGGGTCATTGGTACAGTATAAAAATATTGTGCTTTCAAAGGGCCATATCTCTGCAGCAGATGGACTGAAAAACACCAATATCGAACTTGACCTGTATTTTAATGCTAAAAACAACATCTGAAAGTTTGATGTCGATCCGTCGAGGCGTTTGACTTTAAATGAACGGAAACCAAATTGTTTACGGACAGGCAGACGGACAGACAGACAGATGGAAAGACGGACAGACTGATAACATGTTATAATACAACCGTTTTTTAAACGGGCATATAATAACGCATATGTCCCGTTCTTACACAAGTAAAACTGAATTGGAAAAAAAAATCTTTTATTTTATTGTAATCGTAAATAACAAAAAAACACTGCTGTGAGCCTCTACGTTTGTGAACAGCGAATATTAGAAAGCAGACATTGTTTAGGTAAGGTGTTAATTCGTTTCAGTTTATGTAACAGTACATTAATGATGAAATGAGACCTTATAATCTAATCGGTTTCATAAATAATTACCTATGTTTACATAACTAATCTTTTTGTAAGTAATAACGGTACTTTTGTGTGTATTTTACTTCAGTTAAATGTATTTGTCTCAGTTGATTTCAAGTGAAAAAAGACATTGCGATGAATCATTGCTCATGGCAATGAGATGCTTTCCTTGACAGTGGACATAAGAATCGCTGACAGTAGACATATGCGCATGCCCAGCGACATAAAATAAAATCAACGAGGCATTGACCAATCACTGCAAGGTACTGCAGTTGGTATCAGGACATTATCCATTTGTCTATTTAAAAAAATTCAGATAAAGTTGGTTCATTTTGCAACCGCCGCAAGGAAAATTTTACCCCTCCCTCATCATAAAATTGAGGAAAAATTGCTTGAAAAACAAGATTTAAACAAAAATGCTTTTGCATTGGATGTTATTTTCCATTACATTTATTGCTGTTCTGAAAAAATCAAACTCTTCATTGGTTGATTGATAAACTGTTTCTTGAACTGAAGTTTTTCTAAGATATATAAATAAGTGCTGTAGAATGCTGTCGTTTTGGTATCAACTTTGCAATGAAAAGCATTCAACTAATGGGTGTATTCAGTTAAATTCCTTTTGATTAATTCCCCATACACTGGTTATAAACTGAGTGTTTTATCTCTTATATCTTGTTTGATACACTGGTTATAAACTGAGTGTTTTATCTCTTATATCTTGTTTGGCAGAGCTCTATGAAAAAAGCTATAATAAATCAAAAACTTACTTGGAAGTTTTCAACAGAGAAGTTCTGTGATGTCTATAAATTTCCAATAGATTACAGTACTTTTATACAATTAATAGGAATGTTGGTTGAGTGTTGGAAGCATATATTTGGGTTGTAATCTGAAGTGTATTGCAACTTGAAAGCTTAATATTCTGTGGATGTGCCTGATATTATTACCTAGTCCGTGTGTATTTGCCTTGTTACAATTTATTTGCTCAAATTGTTGAAATACAGTCATGTGAACAAATTTTGATGGCTAAAAATAATTCAGCACTCTACTAATAGATCAAATTTGTACTGGAAGTATGGTTAACTGGTTGAGTAAAAACTAGAGTGATGTCTGGGTTTTTAAAGACAAACTTTAACCAAAACTGTAAAAAAGCATTTTTGACGAAAGAAAAAAAGTGCCTAATTGGCCCCACAGGAGGGGGGGGGGGGGGGGGGTGGAGGGGGGATGGTGGGGGGTGGGGGGGGGGGGGGGCTGGGGGGGCAGTACATAAGTTTAAAAAAATTGGCCGATGAAATCGTCAGATGTGTACCCATACGTGCAACTAGTAGAAAGCTGTATGATGGAGGGCCACCACGGATGCCAACATTATGTACACCATACAAGGTATGGGTACATATAGAAATGGATTGGAGGAGTGTCTAATTTGATGGATAAAGGGTTAATATCTCCGGAGCAAATTACCAGATTTACATAAAAAAAACTATACAGCACAGCACATTAGTAACCTGAATAAATATATAAAGTAACATGACAATCGGATTGATATTTTTTGAGTTATCTCATGCCAAAGGGATTGGAGGAATTTTCAATTCGAAGGATAAAGGGGGTTAATATCTCCGGATCAAATTACCAGATTTACACCAAAAACTATACAGTTCAGCACATCAGCAACCTGAACACAATTATAAAGTAACTTGACAATCCAAGCAATATTTTTCAAGTTATCTATTTATTTATTTATTTATTGGTGTTTAAGGTCACATACTTATGCACAATGGCTAATCGTGACCGTGACAGTTTTACGGGTGGAGGAAGCCGGAGTACCCGGAGAGAACCACCGAGCAACGACGAGCAGCTGTCAGCTCTCCAACATCGTAACTCTGAACTCTGCACCGCAGCACAGGCAGGGTTAGATTGGTTGAAGACATGCGCACCATCGACGTGCAGTACGCCTCAGTACACAGCGTCATCGTGCCCCCATGTAGGCAATCGGGGTGAAGTGTCTTGCCCAAGGACACAACGCGGTTGCCGCAGGTGGGATTCGAACCGAGGACCTCTCGGCTTGCAGCCTGCACCTCTACCAACTGAGCCACCGCGCCCTCTTTCAAGTTATCAAATGCCAAAGGGATTGGAGGAATTTTCAATTTGAAGGATAAAGGGTTAATATCTCAGGATCAAAATAACAGATTTACACCAAAAACTATACAGCTCGGTACATCAGGAACCTGAACACAAATATAAAGTAACTTGACAACTGAACACAAATATAAAGTAACTTGACAATCCAAGCAATATTTTTCAAGTTATCGAATGCCAAAGGGATGGGAGGAATTTTCAATTTGAAGGATAAAGGGTTAATATCTCAGGATTAAATTATCAGATTTACACCAAAAACTATACAGCTCGGCACATCAGTAACCTGAACACAAATATAAAATAACTTGACAATCCAAGCAATATTTTTCAAGTTATCAAATGCCAAAGGGATTGGAGGAATTTTCAATTTGAAGGATAAAGGGTTAATACCTGAAGATTAAATTATCAGATTTACACCAAAAACTATACAGCTCGGCACATCAGTAACCTGAACACAAATATAAAGTAACTTGACAATCCAAGCAATATTTTTCAAGTTATCAAATGCCAAAGGGATTGGAGGAATTTTCAATTTGAAGGATAAAGGGTTAATATCTCAGGATTAAATTATCAGATTTACACCAAAAACTATACAGCTCGGCACATCACTAACCTGAACACAAATATAAAGTAACTTGACAATCCAAGCAATATTTTTCAAGTTATCGAATGCCAAAGGGATTGGAGAAATTTTCAATTTGAAGGATAAAGGGTTAATATCTCAAGATCAAAATAACAGATTTACACCAAAAACTATACAGCTCAGCACATTACTAACCTGAACACAAATATAAAGTAACTTGGCAATCCAAGCAATATTTTTCAAGTTATCGAATGCCAAAGGGATTGGAGAAATTTTCAATTTGAAGGATAAAGGGTTAATATCTATCTCAAGATCAAAATAACAGATTTACACCAAAAACTATACAGCTCAGCACATCAGTAACCTGAACACAAATATAAAGTAACTTGACAATCCAAGCAATATTTTTCAAGTTATCGAATGCCAAAGGGATTGGAGGAATTTTCAATTTGAAGGATAAAGGGTTAATATCTCACGATTAAATTGTCAGATTTACACCCAAAACTATACAGCTCGGCACATCAGTAACCTGAACACAAATATAAAGTAACTTGACAATCCAAGCAATATTTTTCAAGTTATAGAATGCCAAAGGGATTGGAGAAATTTTCAATTTGAAGGATAAAGGGTTAATATCTCAGGATCAAAATAACAGATTTACACCAAAACCTATACAGCTTGGCACATCAGTAACCTGAACACAAATATAAAGTAACTAGACAATCCAAGCAATATTTTTCAAGTTATCGAATGCCAAAGGGATTGGAGGAATTTTCAATTTGAAGGATAAAGGGTTAATATCTCGGGATCAAATCATCAGATTTACACCAAAAACTATACAGCTCGGCAAATCAGTAACTTGAACACAAATATAAAGTACCTTGACAATCCAAGCAATATTTTTCAAGTTATCGAATGCCAAAGGGATTGGAGGAATTTTCAATTTGAAGGATAAAGGGTTAATATCTCTGGATCAAATTATCCGATTTACACCAAAAACTATACAGCTCAGCACATCAATAATCTGAACACAAATATAAAGTAACTTGAAAATCCAAGCAATATTTTTCAAGTTATTGAATGCCAAAGAAATGGATTCGGACGCTGGACGGACAGACAGATGGACAGACGGCCAGACAGACGGCCGGAAAAAGGATGGACGAACGACGGATGGTCACCCCGGATGCCGGCATTATGTGTACCATACATAGTATGGGTACACATAAAAAGGTTATGCATGTAGTGACTGTAAATAGTTCAAAATCCATATTGGAGAAAAGAAGAAGAAAAAAAGCCTAATTGGAGGGGGGGGGGGGAGGGGGGAGGAGTGGTGGTGGTGGTGTTTGTCTGGGTTTTTAACCACAAACTTTAACCCAAACTGTAAAAATTGCGACATCGACGCCGTAGCTGCGACGGCTGGTGCAATCTCACAAAATTCTAAGTTCATCAGGGGCCATAACTCCAAGAAAAATATTTGGAACAACACATGCATTGAACAGTGGCTAGACATCAATAAGATACACTTACATGCCAAATATAAAGTCATTCCATCAAGTATTTCAAAAGTTATTGAGTTTTGAAACTCGTTGGTCACAGACCGACAGACCAACCGACCGACAGACATTGCCACTTATTGATCTGCTAGTCACAGCTAAAAAAGTATTTTTGATGAAAGAAAAAAAAAGTGCCTAATTGCCCCTCCCCCCCCCCCCCCCCTCAACTCCCCGAAAAGCGTTGTGAAAAGGGTTAAATTAATGCCAATATTATTTGAAACCACTGTGTACAGCTTCAGTAGACCTTGCCCGAAATGAAAAAAAGAAATGACGTAACAGAGTGTTTGGAGAATAAAAGGTAGAACCTTGAAAAGCAGAACTTTAAACCGAAACTTTAAGCTGGGAATACTAAGTAAAACTGATTGGCAAAAAAAGGGTTAAATATTTCCTAAAACCGATAAAAGAAATCATTGATGTAAATGGAATCATTAAGTTGTATTGACCCTGCAAGAATTCGAGTAAGAAAGCTTGTGGCAAAGTCTAATTTCAAATACAAAGAAAGTAAGTCTGAAAACATGTTTAAAAGCAGTTAAAATCATGCCGATATTAATGAAAATCACTGTAGAAATGTTCAGTAGATAGTAGACATTGTCCCAAATAAGAAACAGTGACATTCCACTAAACTGTTTGAAGAATTAAAGGTGTAATTTTAACCCCCCCCCCCCCCCCCCCCCCCACAAAAAAAAACAAACTTTAACCAAAAACTTTAACCTGGAAGTTGTAAGTTAAATTGCCATACAAAATAGGGTTAAATATTTCCCAAAATAAATAACATGAAACATAAAAAAAATAAAAACAAAATGAGAATGATACAATCAATAGTAAAATCAATTTAAAAGAAAAAAAACCCAAAAACTTTAAGGTTGACAGACAAAAGTCATGACTATAGCCCTCACTGTAAACAGTTGGGCTAAAAAGGGTTAAATATTTCCCAAAATAACATGAAACATAAAAAATAAAAACAAAATGAGAATGATACAATCAATAGTAATATCAATTTAAAAGAAAAAAACCCAAAAAACTTTTAAGGTTGACTAAAAAACTTTAACCACAAACTTTAACCAAAACTCTAAATGTTAACAGATGGACAGACGGACGGACGGAAAGACATATAAATTTTATAGTAAATTTCCTTCTTATTATACCGCAATTGTTTACTACAGGCTTGCACTACAATGGAAGACCCTAACTCGGATAAAATACTCTCTATTTTAATCTTTTCCAAGAGATGTTGGAAAGAAAAGTGGTGTAAAAAACACCACGAAAAAATAAGCCAAAACTGGGCCGAGCGCCATCGGCACACACCCAGTATGGGATGCTCTTCCCTTAGTACAAATCCATGACTTCCGTTAACCAATGCGCAGTGCAGTCATCAATTCATTATTCTTTTGAGTCAGCCAACATAGGAGTTAGGTGATCAGCGGGGAGGAAGGATTCTTACCCGAAGAAGAAGATGGGAGGGCCTCCATGTAAACAATTGTGCTAGGTATAATAAGAAAGAAAATTTACTATAAAATTTATATTTCTTATCAACCTACCTTACAATTGTTTACTACAGGCTGAATAGACAAAAGGATGGAGGGAATCACATAACCAACCCACACATAACTCAATTGCACTGGAACCGTGGACAAAGGAAGAGATACCTAGTCAAACCATAGCATCACAAACATTAGTAAAAGACATTGAAAGATGAGGCGTATGGTGATGTGCGACGCACAGACAGAAAGGGCAGTAACAGCACGGAGCTGCAACTGACCCTGTAAGAAGCTGAATGGCTGGGATAGACAACAGCCTGAGCAGAAGAGGGCCCGTAGAACAAAGGTCCTATGTCTGCTCCTGTAACTGTAGTAGACAAGTGGAGAAGGTAGCATTTTTCCAGTAGGCTGCCAGCATAACATCTGATAACATGACAGAGTTAGTATAAGCCCCGAGAGGAAGACAATGCATGCACCTCGTGGCAGAAAAACGATTGGTAATACAATCGCTAGTCGCTAGATGAGCGGAAGCTAAATGAATAGCAAGACAAATCCATCGAGAAATGGATTCAGGAGAGATCTGGCATGTGAGAAAATGCATATCCACCCGGGATAAAGGCACGAATGCCCCCCCCCCCCCCCCCCCCCCACCTCCCCAAGCAGAGCAGCACCCAAGAAAGTGTCCATCTTGGAGTAAACTGCAAAGTCCTAGGCCTTTTCAAGGAAAAGTGCTGAACAAGCTTGGAGAGGCAAGGATGAGTGCCGAAACGATGCGGTACCACATATGAAAAAGGTCTCCGAAGCATGGACTTGTACCCATTGCTGGAGACCCCCAGAAACAAACATATACCAGAAACTCTGCAATCGGTGTGATCGAAGGCGTGACAGAAGCAACAGAGTGATCACACACCATCGACAGAAGAACCTTCTACCTAGCCACAGAGGCTAAACCAGTGGAGTGAGTGCCTCCTTGAAGAAAAAAAGCAACTCCACTGCTCGTCTCTAAAAACTACTACGGAGGAGACAGGACCCGATAAAAGACATGCGCGAGGGTACAATGATGTCGGGTCGACCTGAAACCTCCTCGGGTGACTTTGGCAAAGAAAGTCGCAACATAGGGGGAGACATGCCGGAGCCACAGCTAACAGAGAGCGGAGCAGATTGATCCTCACCCACCGAGGCGACAGGGGTGTGATCAAAGGGATTCGACAACTGCAGGTTCATATCTGGGGTAGAACCTGAGGCAGAATCGGAACTGGCAGGAAGGTGTAGCCGACAAGACCATCCCAAAGGAGGGACAGAGCGTCCATGGCAAAAGCCAGAGCATCTGGACACGGGGACACGAAAGTGTCCACCTGATGGTTCCAACAAGTCGCAAAGATATCGATGTGGGGACGACCCCTGAGATCGCAAAGAGACTAGAACACTACCATGTGGAGCATCCACTTGGTGGAAAAGAACCTGCCCCGTCGGGACAGGGAGTCGGCTAGGACGTTCAGACAACCGAGAATGTGACGAACCACCACTCCGGCATTGACATCCTGAGCAAGCAGTAGAAGATCCCGAACCAAATCGTACATGAGAACATAGTGCGTTCTGCCCTGGTTCCGAATGTAAACAACCACCGTAGAATTGTCAGACCACAGAAGGACCTGACAATTCGAAAAGCGGGGGATCCACTGTCGGAAACACAGAAGAAGAGCAAGAAGCTCCTTTTGGTTGACATGAAGAGCTGCTAGATCCTGGTCCCATGACCCGTGAAGGAAAAGACCTAGAGGATCCAACATCACACCCCATCCGAGATCGCTGGCGATTACCGTCAGAACACGATCGGACATGGGGAAGTCCAACGGAACTCCCTGCATAATCCACTGAACATCGGTCAGGGGAGAAGGTGACGAGGAAGAGACTCTGGTAACAGAAGCACCAGAACCAGAGGATCGACATTCAGCCTCCAACGACTGAGCAAAAAGTGTTGGAGAGGTCAGACAAGCAGTAACCTAGAGGAATGAGATCCGTCACCGAAACACAGAGACCAAGCAGTCGGGGAAGACTCCGAGCTGATGAAGTCCATCCCTGATGACAAGACGGAGAAGGGACCAGGTCTGACTTCTCTCCGTTGACTCTGAACCCTAGTGACGTGAGTAGGCTCAACAGTGTGACGACATCAGACTCCAGAAAAGCAGCATTGGATTGCCTCTGGAGGATATCAACTAGACAAGCCGAAGAAAACACCTTGGACTGTGTGCAATGTAAGACTAACACATGCGACATCAGACAGGAGAAGGCCCAAGGATCCAGGCCGAGGCCAAAAGGGAATGGCCTTGAACTGGAAAACATCCTGGGGAATGGAGAGGCGAACTGATCTGAAAGCCTCCATGCTGAACTGAAGAGCAATGATAGACTACGTCAGAATACTCAGATCGATAACCTATCTGAGTCGGCCGTTCTTCTTCGGCACCAAGAACATGCAGGAACAAAATCCCACTGAAAGAAAGTTCTTGATGACCTCAATTGTCCCCTTTGACAGGAGATCGCCTATCTCCGTGGTCAAAAGTGCCCAACGTGTAACATTGAAAGGGACTCATGTCGGAAGAGGCACTCTCTACTTAGTGGAGTGCCTCAACCTGGGACGAAATCGAGGTGACTACTGCCGACGCCTACCCCACCCTGTGAGTGAGTAGAAGTGGCGGTAGGAGGATCAGCCCTTAGCTTCACAGAGGAAGCAGAAGGGTACTTGTTCGGCTATGGGCGGCGCCTGCATCCAACAGAACGCCGATCAAGCTGACTAAGCAGCAGCAGATCAATGGAATGACAAAGGGAGCCATCCCGGACCATCGCCACGGAACCATGGAATAGTCGTGGACCCGCCGAAAGAGGCAGATCGAAGAGCCGTGCACTGCCCCTCAAGAAGGGGACGTCTTGTGTCCAGCACAGCGAACCTGCGAACGAATTCCAAGCTAGCCGAATTACAGGCATGTGTGTGAGAAGATGCATGAGTGCCTTGAACAGCACACACAAAACAAAACCTGCTTGTCGCCAAACTCATCTGGGAGCAGATAAGCAGCAAAGCAGAGACGTGATCGAAGAGAGAACGCATTCCAGCATCCCTCCCGATGAGCCCAACCTGGACTCCAGAGTCTCCTTATGGCTGAGGAGTTGGAGTCCCGATCCAAGTCCGTCAAAGTCTGGCAGACTGATGGATTGGCAAAATTGTAGGAACGATAATGCACCAGAGGCAAAAAGTATCAACCTTGATGAAGAACGACGTCTTCATGGCCTTGGAACTCAGCTTAGAGTCCAAAGTGGTAAATGCTTCAACCACCTGTACCGTCAGGCACGGTCGAAGGCGCCCAGAAGCATGTTGCTCCACAGGCTGTAGGCATGCGACCGATGATCGCAGCCGGGCTGATACTGTCAGCTGGTTTGACGGTTTGAGACCTGGAAGGAACCCAAACACAAAGTCAAGAGCTGCCCACAAGTCAGAAGACTGTTGGCTCTCAACGTCAGGAATGTCAGACTCATCCCATGACTCAGAAGACACATAGCCCATCATGGGCAAACCAGCTGACGCCTCCCATGGTGTGGGCACACCAGGGGATCAGAAAGCGGCCTGTTTCCAATCCAGGGAGGCAGCACCACAGGGGGCGCCTGGAAACCACTCGTAGCCTCGCTGGAAGCAACGGAAAAGGCTCTTGGACAGAACCTAAGTGAGCAAGGAGAGGGCCTCCCTAAGCTCACTGACTGTCGGAATGGAACGACGTGGGAACGAACCGACAAAGTGGCTTCACTCCTGACGCATTTACCAGCGAAGGGTCATGATCCTCAAATACACCCGACGCGGGGCGACGGGCTGCAGTCTAAAACATCTGAAGGCAGATGTATAGTGGGCT
This sequence comes from Pictodentalium vernedei, assembly GCA_031216915.1. Classification (NCBI taxonomy): domain Eukaryota; kingdom Metazoa; phylum Mollusca; class Scaphopoda; order Dentaliida; family Dentaliidae; genus Pictodentalium; species Pictodentalium vernedei. The sequence goes on from CM062289.1 coordinate 236,495,123, forward strand.
ATCACATTACCCTGAAAGAGCGGAAACTCAGGAGAGTCGCCGCGGACCTCTGTGGGACAGAAGGTCCAGGCTGCACAAAAAGCGTTGGTCACACAAAACTGGCCATGGGATCAGAGTGCATGGACGGAAACGCCACGGAGCTCATGGTGACCTAACCATGAACATCCGAATCCAATGAGAAAAAACTGAGGTACTCGAGTGCTGACCACAGTAGAGGGTTAGGCCGGCAGCCCCTTCCAACTTCGCCAAGCTGAAGTCAGGGAACGCTGAGGCCAATACCCTACATCTACACTACCAGACATCCCTGCAGACCTCTGAAGGATAAAACTGCTGTGCTCAACGGCTGAGAGGACACAGCATGGTGGTTCGGTCGACAGCCACTTCCGACTTCGCCGAGTTGAAGTCAGGGAAGGCTGAGGCTGATACCCCATGTCTACACAACCAGACACCGCTGCAGACCCCTGCAGGGAGAAAACTGCTGTGCTCAACGACCAAGAGGACACAGCAGGGGGTTCGGTTGGCAGCCACTTCTGACTTCGCCGAGTTGAAGTCAGGGAAGGCTGAGGCTGATACCCCACAACCACACTACAGACATCACTGCAGACCCCTGCAGGGATAAGCCGAGGCTGGCTAAAACAGTGACCAATGCCGATGTAGACGAAACAGCAGTAGCAGCAGATATGACGGGAGCTGTTGAAACTGGCGGAAATGGGGAGAGAGCAACCTAGTTCGGCCTCCAAAGGAGGAGTCACAACCCTAGTGACAGCCTCAGATGTCGACTGGCGCATAGTCCCGGAACCAGGCATCTCTTCACCAGAAATCCAACAGCTCCCGCAGTATCCACCACAATAAAAACAAGAGGCCCCACGTGGCCTTAATCGCTCACCTGACAAAGTGACTCTAAGAAGTATTTTAGGTCACCTTCACCATGTCATGCCTCATCAACATTAACTGGTTGAGTGATAGATTTTGTTTGAAGTTCAACATTTGTTACCTAAAATTAGTTTTATTTAAAATCATTGGTGTGTGGCCAATCTCCAATGATTTTTAATAAAGCAAATTTATCTCTGCAGACAAACTGGTTTAGCATGAAGCACAAACAAGGAATGTGAAGAGATAGCCTTGGACATCTCTCCCCAACTGTGGATATCTTCCATGTGCTACATGTATATATTTGCATGCAAGAAAACAAAAATTTCACAAATTTTCCAAAATATTAATTTTTTTTATCATCATTGGAACAAGCTCAAACAGCTTATTCCAATAGGGGTATGGGAAGATCAGGTATATTTTTGAGACAGAAATGTGAATATATAAATAATGGTGTTTTTTTGTGAATGATGCTGGAGAATTTTGCGTAAAGATATGTGAAGTCATAAAGCTGTGTTTTACATACGAAATTCTGGAATAACCAAAAAAATTGCTTTTTTGACTCAAAAAGCATGGTGTGCGACCTCTCATTGGAATGAGCTCAAAAAGCTCATTCCAATGGGGTATTTACAAGCGATAAGTATATGTATGTTTAAGAGACAAAAATTAAAATTTGAATAGCGATTTTTGCGAAGAATGCTGACAAGTTTTGGCAGTTATGCTGGTAAAAAGGTAAGATATGCAAAGTGGTTGTTTTCTAGAGGCGACATTTAATTAAGGGGAATTAACCCTTGATTACTGAGGTAACTTCTAAAAGTACTGAAATTTCATGAAGCAATGTGAATAACAGACAACAGTTGCCTAAAAATTTCATGAATAATTAAAATTTTTATTCCTTTGTCTCGAAAACATGGCATATGACCTTTGTTGGAATGACCTGAATGCGTGTGTTCCAATGAGGGGTTATAAAATTTGAACGGAGATTTGTGTGAATAATGCATTAGTACTGCTAGATTTGGGTAAACGGTTCACCCTGGATACCACCCCTTCTATAGTAGATCTTTTCTGCAAATTTTGTCTAAGATTCTATCAACTTTACAAATAAATATGTTCATGAATCACAATCAGATCCACCCCACAATGTTGCATACCAAAATCAAAAGATTCTGCCTGCTGGATCTGGAGAAGAAGATTTTTTAAGAAATATGCCTGAAATGCACTAAGTTAAAATTTGGGCTCCTATACGGAGCCCAAATATAAACCCAGGGGGCCGATTTGAACAAACTTGAATCAGATCCACCCCACAATGTTGCTTACCAAATATGAAAAGATTCTGAAGCTGGATCTGGAGAAGAAGATTTTTTAAGAAATTTGCCTGAAATGCACTAAGTTCAAATTCGAGCTTCTATAGTGAGCCCAAATATGAATCTAGGAAGCCGATTTGAACAAATTTAAATCAGATCCACCCCACAATGTTGCATACCAAATATCAAAAGATTCTGCCTGCTGGATCTGGAGAAGAAGATTTTTTAATAAATTTGCCCGAAATGCACTAAGTGCGAATTCGGGCTTCTATATTAAGCCCAAATATGAATCCAGGGGGCCGATTTGAACAAACTTGAATCAGATCCACCCCGCAATGTTGCATACCAAATATCAAAAGATTCTGCCTGCTGGATCTGGAGAAGAAGATTTTTGAAGAAATTTGCCCGAAATGCACTAAGTTTGAATTCGAGCTTCTATGGTGAGCCCAAATATGAATCCAGGGGGCCGATTTGAACAAACTTGAATCAGATCCACCCCGCAATGTAGCATACCAAATATCAAAAGATTCTGCCTGCTGGATCTGGAGAAGATGATTTTTTAAGAAATTTGCCTGAAATGCACTAAGTTCGAATTCGAGCTTCTATAGTAAGCCCAAATATGAATATAGGGAGCCGATTTAAACAAATTTGCATCAGATCCATCCCACAATGTTGCATACCAAATATCAAAAGATTCTGCCTGCTGGATCTGGAGAAGAAAATTTTTTAAGAAATTTGCCTGAAATGCACTAAGTTCGAATTCGAGCTTCTATAGTGAGCCCAAATATGAATCTAGGAAGCCGATTTGAACAAACTTGAATCAGATCCACCCCACAATGTTGCATACCAAATATCAAAAGATTCTGCCTGCTGGATCTGGAGAAGAAGATTTTTTAATAAATTTGCTTGAAATGCACTAAGTTCAAATTTGGGCTCCTATACTGAGCCCAAATAGAAACCCAGGGGGCCGATTTGAACAAACTTGAATCAGATCCACCCCACAATGTTGCTTACCAAATATGAAAAGATTCTGCCTGCTGGATCTGGAGAAGAAGATTTTTTAAGAAATTTGCATGAAATGCACTAAGTTCAAATTCGAGCTTCTATAGTGAGCCCAAATATGAATCTAGGAAGCCGATTTGAACAAACTTGAATCAGATCCACCCCACAATGTTGCATACCAAATATCAAAAGATTCTGCCTTCTGGATCTGGAGAAGAAGATTTTTTAAGAAATTTGCCTAAATGCACTAAGTTCGAAATCAGGCTCCTATACTGAGCCCAAATATGAACCCAGGGGGCCGATTTGAACAAACTTGAATCAGATCCACCCTACAATGTTGCATACCAAATATCAAAAGATTCTGCCTGCTGGATCTGGAGAAGAAGATTTTTTAAGAAATTTGCCTGAAATGCACTAAGTTCGAAATCTGGCTCCTATACTGAGCCCAAATATTAACCCAGGGGGCCGATTTGAACAATCTTGAATCAGATCCACCCCACAATGTTGCTTACCAAATATGAAAAGATTCTGCCTGCTGGATCTGGAGAAGAAGATTTTTTAAGAAATTTGCCTGAAATGCACTAAGTTCGAATTCGAGCTCCTATAGTGAGCCCAAATATGAATCTAGGGAGCCGATTTGAACAAACTTGAATCAGATCCACCCTACAATGTTGCACACCAAATATCAAAAGATTCTGCCTGCTGGATCTGGAGAAGAAGATTTTCAAAGAAATTTGCCTGAAATGAAGTAAGTTCAAATTTGGGCTCCTATACTGAGCCCAAATATAAACCCAGGGGGCCGATTTGAACAAACTTGAATCAGATCCACCCCACAATGTTGCATACCAAATATCAAAAGATTCTGCCTGCTGGATCTGGAGAAGAAGATTTTTTAAGAAATTTGCCTGAAATGCACTAAGTCGAAATCGGGCTCCTATACTGAGCCCAAATATGAACCCAGGGGGCCGATTTGAACAAACTTGAATCAGATCCACCCTACAATGTTGCATACCAAATATCAAAAGATTCTGCTTGCTGGATCTGGAGAAGAAGATTTTTTAATGTTTTTCCCATTGCCTACAGTGTTAAAAAGTGCTGACTCAGCACTTTTTCAAAGTCCCGAAACTGTACCCTATGATAAAACCGATGGCAATTTTTTTTTACCAATCCTTTCTGTTGGTCCTAAGGAAGCTGCACACCAAATAAAAATTCTCAGTGCCGTGCAGTTTTGGAGATATGGGCGTTTTAAATTTTTTCTATTTTTAGCTCCTGCGGTTCCCACGGGGCTGCGGGAAAATTTTTTTTTGCATAAATCAAGTACTCATGACCCAATAAGCCCTCACATAAAATTTGGTTCAAATCAGCCTCTCGGTTTGGAAAATAGAAATTTTGGGCGGGGCAAAAAATTTTGCCCCTCTCATAACGACGCCAAGTATAGCCCCACAAACTTCTCTTGAACAAATCTGAGTCTACACCTCAAAAGGAAGCTGCATACCAAATATCAAGTCTCTGCTACTGCTGGTTCATGAGAAGAAGATTTACAAAGATTTTGGTGCCCCTTGGGGGTGTGGCACCACCCAGGAGGAGGGGCAACTTCATTTGAACAAATCTGAATTGGCATTAGGTAATAAACATTTAGCCAACATTTGAATAAAATTGGGCTAGTGGTTTAGGAGGAGAAGTCGATAATGTAAAGTTAACGCCGGACGGACGACGACGGACGACGGACGACGGACGCCGGACGACGGACGACGGACGCCGGACGACGGACGACGGACAGAAAGTGATTAGTTAAGCTCCCCTTGAGCTTCGCTCAGGTGAGCTAAAAACTGCACATCCCCCCACGGAGGGGGTGTAACTCTCACCAGACGTGGTCGTGTCAGGAGGCCCCCAAACGACAGCGTTTCCCACCCCTCACGGGTACGGGAGGAGCTGAACATCCCCCGTATAAGTCACACCAGATGTGGTCGTGTTGGGAGGCCCCAAAATGACAGCTTCCCCCCCCTCCACCTGCAGGTGTGGGAGGAACAGCCATGAGAACGCACCAAAAGCGAGGGCAAAAGGAATTGCCCTAAAGGAACCGAACTGGAAATAACAGAGGTGAGAGCAGTAGAAGAAAAAGGTGAATTCAACAGATACATAAAGTAGAACACCCCCAACTATGAGAGAAGGTGGCAGAAAAAATAAACGATGGGGACACGACAGAACCCAGACGGCCAACAGGGACCTAAAAAACAGAAATTCAGCCCTCAACAGAGTGAAGAAATCCTGTCCATACAGTCCCTCATTGACACCTAACTCCAATAATAATAAAATTTATCAACCGAAAAATTTTATTTCCGAACCGCCTTGACACAATGTCGAAAAAACATTCGCGAAAACGGAATATATAAATAAAATTCAATGAGAATGTGGTTGAAAATATTAACGAGAATATATAAAACACAGTCCTGTTATTATACAATCTTCAGATACACAATTCCAGTCACAGGAAAACCATTATCGACGAGTTCAATTATCACTGTTTCGTAATGCAAATAGCGATGACACATCCTTCACGTGTCTCGGACAAAAAAAGAAGGATGAAATGATGACTGCACTGCGCATTGGTTAACAGAAGTCGTGGATTTGTACTAAGGGAAGAGCGTCCCATACTGGGTGTGCACCGATGGCGCTCGGCCCAGTTTTGGCTTATTTTTTCGTGGTGTTCTTTACACCACTTTTCTTTCCCACATCTCTTGGGAAAGATTAAAATAGAGAGTATTTTATCCGAGTTAGGTCTTCCACTGTAGTGCAAGCCTGTAGTAAACAATTGTACGGTAGGTTGATAAGAAAGACAAAAGTCATGACTATAGCCCTCACTGTAAACAGTCGGGCTAAAAATGAGGGTACCAGAGCAAAAACCAATATTTTCCCTGTGGTCACTCTCCAATAATTTGTAAAAAAAAAACAAATTTTGAAACAGGCACTCTCCATTAATCTGTTATAAAACAGAAATTTTGAATAACAGATTCAGACCACCCAAAATCATCTAGCCCTCAACCAGTTAATGGTTTAATGCCTAACAATTCTGTGCATTTAAACCTTTACCTAACCAAACAGCAAGACTTATTCACTGAAATCACCATCTGAATGTTATTATTCTTTCAATTTTTGCTCCCAAAACATAGTTTATGACTCACCCTAAAAACAAGTTCATCAAGCTCATTCTAAGTTTCAAGCTACATTTTGGAGACAAAAAATTAAAAACTTTTGTTATTCAAGAATAGCTTTTGCAAGTGGCATCTATTGTGTTAGATGAAGAGAATAGAGTTATTCTATTAACATGTGCCCAATTAAGTGGGATGCACTGTATTATTTGTAAATTCATACCCTTGACAAAATGAGCATTTTGTAAGTTTACTTCTCTTCATATCTGGTACCAACACATTATTCTTTTTGTCATATGAGCAAACTGCACCTGAAAGTAAAAGCAAAAATAAAATGGCAGTTGGCGACTAAACAGCACAACAACAAAATCTGTTGAAAAATAATTCAAACCTTCAGCCTTGCAAGGCAAATCTGATCAACTTAAGAAATAAAGTGCCCAATAAATACAAACTGGATGCATCAATTCACTACAAACTGTATTGTATACAGCAATCCACACAGGAAGTGAACAGTTGAAAGGGTTCACGATAATAAAAGGCTCTGCATTAAAAAATGATATGTCTGATGGTTGTTTTGTTTTAAGCTTATTCATTTGACAAGGCTTGGTGAGCAATTCATACAACTTCTATTAACACCTCCCACTGGCCCAATGGTGCAGATATGTGGGATGGTCTCAGTAGCGGCAACTTCATGACCTCGCTCTTTCCGAATACTACCAAGGGATCTTTAGCCTGCATGGTCCGTGCTTCTCTCCACACAGGGGACAGTCATTTTACATCCCCAGCTGATATGACAATATGTTATGACACCATCAACCCCACAATTGATGCTGCCAGAGAGTGTTTGGACATCTCAAGAACTTTCCTAATCAATGATTGAACCTGGAACCTCTGTATGAGAGACCAGAGCACTTATCCATTCTGCAAGTTTATTTATGTGAAAATAAACTGGTAAAATGAGAACATCTTTAAAAGACAGTGAATGTAGGTGTTATTATTTTATTGATGAACCATACATGAAGAATAATTAGAATATCACCCCAATAAGGATGCCAAATACCAAATATCAAAAGATGCTGAGTGGTGGATCCGAAGAAGATATTGTAAAGAAATTACCTCATATTGCAAAAAGTTAAAATTCAGGCTCACAGAGGGAGACCAACTATGACCCCGGAGACTTGATTTGAACAAACTTGAATCTGGACCTACTAAGGATACTGCATATCAAATGTCAAAAGATTCTGACTTGGGGGATCTGAAAAAGATTTTAAAAAATTTTTCTCACATTGCACTAAAAACACCAGGGACTCGATTTCAACAAAATGAATCTGATCCCTTTAAGGATGTTGCATATCAAATATCACAGGGAGCCCAAATATTAACCCAGGGACTCGATTTGAATAAACATGAATCTGGTTCTGGTTCCAAAGAGAGTCCAAATATGAATCCAGGGACCTGATTTAAATAAACTTGAATCTTACCCTACTATGGATGCTGCATACTAAATATCAAAAAGGTTTTGACTGGTGGATTTGAAGAAGCATTTTTAAAGAATAGTCTTCATATTGTACCAAGTTAAAATCTGGACTCACACAGGTAGCCCAAATAAAAACACCGGGGACTCGATTTCAACAAAATGAATCTGATCCCTTTAAGGATGTTGCATATCAAATATCACAGGGAGCCCAAATATTAACCCAGGGACTCGATGTGAATAAACTTGAATCTGAAGAAGATGATTTTTAATGCTTGTTCCTCAAAAAGCCCTAAGTTAAGATTCTGGCTCCCGTATTGAGCCAAACTATGAAGCAAGGGATTTAATTTGAACACACTTGTATCTGACCCCCCTAATGATGCTGTATACCAAATATCAAATCAAAAGATTCTGATCAGTGGTTATGGAAAAGAAACTTTTTTTTAATATTTACAAATATGCTGACTCAGCATTTTTTTCGATCACCACCCCACCCCCCCCCCCCCCCTCCCCAGAACATCCTGACACAATCGATGGCAATTGTGCCTAAGTATGCTTCATACCAAATAACAGTTCTCTGTTCCGTGTGGTTTGGGAAATATGGGTGTTTGAAAATATTTCTAGTTTTAGCTCCTGGGGTTCCCATGGGGAACATGGGATTTTTTTTTTTTTTTGCATGAATCAAGAACTTATGACCCAATAATACCACATACCAAATTTCGTTCGAATCGGACCATCCGTTCAGAAAGTTAAAAAATTTATAGTAATTTATATATTTTTTATACTTACCAATGACCCAGACATAGCTGGTGCTAACTCTTGAAAAACTAGGGCCAAACACAAATTTTGCCCCCCAATCCCCAAAATTTGCATCTAAAACCAAAAGAAATCATGTCCTGAAGGACCTCCATACTTTGCCCTTACTGCGCATGTGCAGTGTCAAGGACGTTCCGAAATTGGCGCCAATTATCATTCTTACAAGCAGTGCCTGGTCAGCGCTATGCACTCAGCGGGGAGGTATGAGTTCCCAACTCCTGGGAGGGCCATCCCCGTCTGGGTCATTGGTAAGTATAAAAAATATATAAATTACTATATATTTTTTAACATTTTTATACTGTACCAATGACCCAGACATAGCTGAATAGTAAAAAGGCTGGAGGGCCTAGGACATAGAGGAAAATCCAATAAGCTCAACTATATAATATAGAGTCAACCCCTCAAGGAAAAAAGGAGTATTAGGCTTTACATGTATCTTTCTTATTTTATGTTAAATTAGAAAGATACAATACCCTTCATAATTGAGCACAATAACATTCATGTTCTCTATTAACATCCAGTATAACCCTTTATACTAATTATTTTTAAAGTAAGCAAATAAATAAAGTTAGTCCAGAGAATTGAGACTCTTTATATTCTTTCAAAGTGTCCGAGGATTGTATATTAACGCCCGTTTGACACTTGACATATACAAATGCTTCACACTGAGCTACACTTTAAAAATATGACATGAATGAATTTTTAACATTAATATTACACTTTAAAACCATCCCGGAAACGACTCAGAAATACTGACTTCGGAGGAGGCATTCCCTTGCTTTTCACTATAAAGCAGGTGACCTAAGGGCTGAGACCAATAAGCAGCCTTCATTAAATCTGTAATAGCAATACTATTAGCGTAAGCCCAAGATGTAGAAAGAGCTCTTACTTCATGAGCCGAAATCTTAAGCACAGACTGCTGAGAAGAAGATAAATTTTCATAAGCAGTACGGATAGTTAATTGAATCCATCTAGCAATAGAATGGACCGAAATGTCCTTTCTATTAGGCATCAGAGACAGAAAGAAACGTTTTCGTCCCTTTCTGATAAACTGAGATCTCTGTTTATGGATACATAATGCTCTAACAGGACAGAGTAAAGGCCTGCCCGTCTGAAGACGGAAGAGCCTTAATAACAATAGGTTCCGGATATTTATTAGGAGCCTGATTCTTAGCTAAAAAATCCCACATTAGTAGTGAAGGTGATAGTGTTCCCAACACTATGATAGTGAGAATCATCCACCGACAGTGCATGAAGCTCACTAACTCTTCTAGCAGAAGAGAAAGCTAAGAGAAAAGCTGTCTTATAAGATAAGAATTTGAAATCTACTGTCCCAAGAGGTTCAAATGGCTTTTCCTTCAGTTTAAGAAGAACCCAAGCTAAATTCCACTTAGGAATTAACCTAAGAGTTCTGGGTCTGTTTATCGAGAAGTTTCTAACTAACTTAGATAAAGAGACATTAGATCCAATTTCTAAACTATCATGATGTGCATAGGTATCAGATAACATAGACCTATAACCCTTAATAGTAACAGGCTGCAGTTTGATTTCGTCAAACAAGTATACTAGAAAGTTTGCAATGTCTGGTATGGAGGGATCAGAAATATCCACAGAATGATCCCTACACCAACGACGAAAAACCTTCCACTTAGCCGCATAGTTTAGCGAAGAGGAGGTCTCCTACAGTTAGAAATCGCGTCCACTGCTCGTCCTGTAAAGTGCTTGCCATGCAAGAAGGACCGCACAATGGAAAAACGTGAAGGCTGAGACCTTGCGGGTTGTGATGGAGTTGACACGGTTTCCCCTGCGAAAGAAGATCCTCCCGTGGAGGAAGCTTTCGCGGTAGGTCCCACAACAGACACCTGAGTAGATTTATCCACGGTCTCTGTGGAGACAGAGATGCTACCAACAGAATCTTGCATTGAGATTGTTTTATCTTTAGCAATACTTGCTGAATTAACGGCGCTGGAGGATACGCATATCCTATCATTCCGTCCCAAGGGATCGACAGAGCGTCTACTGCAAATGCTCTTGGATCCGGACACGGAGACACATACGTCTGCAACTGATTGTTGAGATGTGTCGCAAATAAGTCTATCATTGGCCGTTCCCATTGGTAGCAAATCTGATTGAATACTTGTTTGTTGAGAGTCCACTCCGACGGCAACAAGCGACCCTTTCGTGAAAGGGAGTCTGCTAGTACGTTCAGACGACCCGGTATATGACGGACCGAAAGTAGAACTTGATGTTCTAGAGCAAACAGAAGGATTCTTTCCGTTAGATTGAACAACGGAATTGAATGAGTGCCTCCCTGATTCCATATATACGCCACTACTGTCGTATTGTTGGATAGGATTTGGACATGAGCATTGTGAATAATGTCCATCCAATGACGTAACGCAAGCCAAATTGACATCATTTCCTTGATGTTTATGTGCTTGCCCAGGAATTGTGGATCCCAAAGACCCTGGCATCTCGAATCCGTTGGGATCAATGATGCACCCCAACCTGTTTGACTGGCATCCGTCATAATGGTAAAACTCGGATCCGGCAACTGCAGCGGAACTCCCTGAGTTAACCACTGAATGTTTGCCCAAGTCTGAATCTCTCGTTTCACTTGATCTGACAAGAGAACGTCTATGTCGAGCGAATGAATTTTCACACTCCAATTCTGAGTCAAGAAAATTTGGAGAGGATGTGTGGGTAACCGCCCCATCGGAATGAGATCCGCAGCGGCTCCGCACAGACCTATCAGTCTCATGAACTCCCTCGCTGTGACTTTGTCTGCGTGCAGACAATAGCGAGCTTAACAACTGACTAAATTCGCTCTGGTTAACGGCAGACAAACGAGATTGTTGTGCGTCTCGAAGCACATTCCCAGATGTGTGAATGACTTGGACGGCATCAGATCCGACTTCTCCTCGTTTATTATAAAACCTAGACGTCGGAGCAATAGAAGCAGATTCTGCACATCATTCTGAAGCATTAACTCGTTGCCGTACCTCTGAAGAATGTCGTCCAGGTAGGCCGACGTTACCGCAGACGAATGAGCTCGGAAATACATCATTACCGAGTTCATTACCCGAGTGAAAGCCCAGGGTGCTAGATTCAATCCGAAGCACATTGCCCGGAATTGATACACCACCCCTAGGACTGCGAAGCGTAGATACTTTCTGAATGTCGGATGTACCATGACGTGAAAGTACGCATCTTTGAGATCTATGCTTGTTGCATAATCGTTCACCCGAATACTCGCTCTGACCGATCGAATTGTCTCCATATAAAATTTCGGAGCGACGATCAGCTTGTTTATCCAGCTCAAACCTATGACTGGACGGAACGAGCCGTCTGGTTTCGGAACCAGAAACAGATGGCTGTAGAATCCCGGTGTCTCCTGGTTTTCTACAACCTCTACCACGTTCTTCCCTAAAAGAGACTGCACCTCTGATAACAGAGCGTCTCTTTTCTGCGGATTTGATGGAAGTTGAGTCCATTTTGGACTTCGAGTTAATGGAGGCTTTCGTTTGAAGGATATCTTTAGACCTTCCGAAATCACCCCTCTCATCCAAGGGTCGTCCGTAATCGACGCCCACTCTTGTGAAAAACTCGACAACCTTCCGCCAACCAGTACGCGATAGAGGTTGAAGCCATCACCTCCTGGACCTGCGAGGCCTGCGGGAGGAGAAACCACGTCCTCCGCGACCCGCACCTCGTCCCGTCGACCTCGGGGCGTCCGACCGGTTGTCCCGGCCCGAAGGACGTCCCACACGTGAGTCGCTGCCTTGACGGTCTCTTGAATAAGACCAAGAGGACGTACCGGAACCTCTATAGGAACCTCTCTTGGGCGCATTAGACCCAGAAGTGCCTGTCTTACTCTTATCTGCCGTGTCCGACTTCCTAGAAGCAGATTTAAACAGCAGAGAATCCGAAGCTTTCTTAGTAATTTTATCGTAAATTGCAGAAAGCTTGCCGTCGAAGAGAAGTTCTCCGGAGACCGAAGCGACTCTGAGAGAGTTCTTCACCTTACTATCCACGAGTGTGGATGTAGCTAGGGCTGCGTCACGTCTAACCAACTCCAGGTTTGCCACTGAAAGGGCGGAGTTACACGTGGAATAAGCTACTGCCCTTGAAAGAAGTCTTAAAGAGGATTGTATATCCTGAAATTCTTTCCCTTGAAGACGCAGTGATAACGCCTTAGTAAGGTGGTCTGCGTAAGATAAAGCATCTAAACTGGCTCTGTTAGACGAAATAGTCGTCTCCAACACCGCGGTTGGAATAGACGCAGACGACGGTAATGATAATTCTAAGTCTTCCGCCTCGTCGTCCATACGCAGAGGAACTCTCGGGATACCCTGTCCTGCCGTATCGAATTTATTCCTTGCATTAATGAAAGGCAGGTTAAGAGTATTGGCGGACAAGAAACCCGCTTTCCCTGTTTTGGAAGCAAGTTTGAATATAGCGTCGTTCAATAATTCAAATGTTCTTGTGACATTATTGGACTGAGACCGAAACTCGGGAGCGATGTCCCTGAACCGCTCAAAGAAATCAGTGTCCAATGACGCTATAATTCTCTTGTCCGGTACCACAGCAGTCTGGCCCGACGGAACAACTTGAGGAAGAAAGTGCCGGATGAAGTCCACGGCAGCTTTATGTTGTTCCGAAAGGGATAGCTCCAAGTCATCCGTATCCCTTTCACCATCCGGTCGGACCTCATGATGCTCCCGGTCGTCCGCCCCCGATGCTTCGGCGGAGCGTACCGACCCAGCGCCGTCGGATAATTCCCGATCCGACACCGTTTCTGTCGGTTGCTGGGATGCTGCGATAAGTTGTGCTATTTGAACAAGCACGTCCGACATCAAGGCCTGCGGAGGCGCAGTCTTTCGCTGCTTCGCCGAGGGCAGCTCCGCATCTGGTGACTCCCGCATACTCTTCCTATGCGAACGTCCGGAGTCAACCGGCCTCGTGTCCCTGGCTACTGGATGGCGTGACCTGGTCGCCGAAGAATCCCTGATCGGCGAAGCTGGTAAAATATCGGCGGTCACGTAGCCAAGGTGCGGTCGTGTGCGCTGGTGAGAGGAAGAAGCCTGAGCAGTCTCATCGGACTGCCTATACAACGGAGCGTCCCGAGCGACGGACGTGTGCTCCGCTTGCGACACATTTTGTACCACAACATCTGGTCCCAGATGTTGTTGTACGAGAGAGGGGCCTCTCTACCTCGCGGCCCGGCTGGACCTGGACGAGCTAGGAACCGGACTCGAAGGCTTCCTCCGATCTCTCCTACTATCCGCCGTCACTGGGTGTGCACATTGAATGTTTACAGTGCTCGCATCACCCAACATTTCCTTCTGGACTGCATCGGACGAACCCGGCTGCCGAACCATTCGGTGAATGGATGCTACACCGGGCGAGCTAGCGGACGACATTTGTCTTATCTCCATGAGCACTTTTGCCGCTAGCTCTGTATTCATTTGTGACGAGGGAAGCGCACTTGCGGAAGATAACATGGAAACATCACCCTGTTCTTGTTCCTCTGAAATAGAAACTGATAGAGTAGAGTGACCCTGCGGAGAAAGAGCCAGCATAGCCCTTTCTCCACTAACAACATATCGTGACACACGTTTCCAATGTTTGTCATCCCAATATTGACAGATTGAACAGGGATTAGTGCGAGTACACTGACTACAATTAATACAATGATCATGAAAGTCAGAGGAAGATTTCTTCCTATTACAATTTGAACAATATCCTTTCATTGTGAAAAGTCAACAAGTCCTAGTACTCGCACAAACCCCTAGACACAAAGATACATAATAACATGATCCATTAATATTGAAAAAGCAATTAAAAATCAAAATAATTTTTGAAAAATATTTTTTCAGCGAAGCCCAAGTTTCTGAAAAGTAACGTTGAGCTCCAATGGATCCCAAGGCTAAGTGTGGTCAAAAATTTTAAAATTATATTAAATAATTAATGCAACACTTACGGATAATAATAATGTATCTTATAGTGAGATAAACTACTCCAAAGGCAAACAGCCCCCCTCAAAAGAGACTGTTGCCAATGTAAACAAACAGTGTAATAACACCAGAAAACATGACTCCAGGCACTGACAATACTGGCCCGAAATCAGTCATCAAAATTACACACTATCTGATGCAAAACAGAGACTCCCAGGGGAGAATCTGCAGAACATCAGATGGTAGATGCAGAACACAACGTTTATACACCCATGGGTGAAAACGTAAATATGGGGAAAATAACAGAATTCATTCTGTAACCAAGCTAATTCTCCCAAGAGAATTTAGAAATGATCTTTCTCAAAAATATGCCAAAAGCATGGGAGAATAGCAAGGGGGGACTTAGAAGACCAGGGGAGAGGAAACACTGAATAAGCAGTGCAACTTTATAGCAAGAATGAAAACAACAGTCCCATGCCTCGAAAATAGGCAACTTAACATAATTTCATAAAAAATTTTAAGTACAGCCCTGATTATTTTTTGTCACTCCTTTTTCCTCTCCTCCTTCTATATCCTCCTTAGAATCACCATTTCTCCAATAATTACGTGTCTGGCATCCTTTAAACTGAGATTTACAAGCACAAAGATCAGTGAGATGTTGACTGATGAAGGGCCAAACAGAGAATGATAATTGGCGCCAATTTCGGAACGTCCTTGACACTGCGCATGTGCAGTAAGGGCAAAGTATGGAGGTCCTTCAGGACATGATTTCTTTTGGTTTTAGATGCAAATTTTGGGGATTGGGGGGCAAAATTTGTGTTTGGCCCTAGTTTTTCAAGAGTTAGCACCAGCTATGTCTGGGTCATTGGTACAGTATAAAAATACTGGAATTTTGGGCGGGGCCCAAAAAATCTTGCCCCTCCCATTTTGATGGCAAATATTGCTCATGAACTTCCTTTGAACAAACTATATTCTACACCTCAAAAGGAAACTCCATACCAAATATCAAGTCATTGTACCCACTGGTTCATGAGAAGATTTTTTTTAGAAATTTGGAGCATTTTCCCCCCACCCCCTCCCTATGGAACATGGCAGCTTTATTTGAACAAACTTGAATTAGCATATGATAAGGACCATGCATATCAAATTTGGTTCAATTCGTCCCAGGGGTTAAGGAGGAGAAGTCGATAATGTAAAGTTCACGCCAGACGGATGACGGAAAAAAGGGATCACTTGAAGCTCCCCCTGACTTTCAGTCAGGTGAGCTTAAAATGAGTGTGATAAAACCACAATTTTTGTTATGCCAAATGATGTTTATGTTTCATATATCATTTGTATGAACGCATTCATATCGATTAAATAAATTAATTTGAGGGTGAGTATTCATTGGCTTTACCAAATGAAAGTGTCAATGACAATGCAGCTTAACCTGACCGTGTGTAGTGTTTGATGAAAAGGATAATGTTCAATGTCTATGAAAGGATTATGAAACTACAAGAATTGTGATAACTGAGAATATGTTATGTTCTGTACCCTACATGCCATGTTTTCAACAAGAATAATTTGAGGTGTAGACTGTGCTAAAGAATCGAGGCCTGGTTTGATGTGGCCCTCACAGTTAACATATGTTTGAACAAAGTTACCAAGTTACAGTAAAATCACTCCAAAACAAGAGATTCACTTGGAAGTGATTATGCCCCCCTACGTGGCAATGACCATGATCTGTGAGCTTGACCTCCATCAAACAAAAAAATTTGTAAAAAGTTTAATATTTGTACTTTGGTTTGTTTCCGAGTTATGGCTGAGACACGATTATTGATGATTTTCAGTGTGACCTTGAAATGTGACCTTGACCTTACAGACCTGGCTGTGGTGTGTGACACATCCACCCATTGTCCTTTATAATTGAGCGAAGTTAGATGATTGTAGACCTAATAGTTTTGGAGTTATGCTTGAGACATGATTTGTGACCCTGGACATATGAAGGTCAATTGTGACCTTCACCTTGCAGATGCGGCAGAAACTATTATACGTGACACACCTTCTGACTGTCCCTAACATTTGTAAAAAGTTTAACAATTGTACTATGATTTGTTTCTGAGTTATGGCTGAGACACGAATACTGACTGATTTTTAGTGTGACCTTGTAATGTGACCTTGACCTTGAAGGTACGAACCCAGCTATGGTGTGTGACACATCCTCCCATGGTCCTTTATAATTGTGTGAAGTTTGATGACTGTGGCCCTAACCGTGTTCAGTGTGACCTTGAAATGTGACCTTGACTTCGACCATACAGACCTGGCTGTGGGGTGAGACACATCCACCTGTTGTCCTTTATAATTGAGGGAAGTTAGATGATTGTAGCCCTAATAGTTTTGGAGTTATGCTTGAGACACGATTTGTGACCCTGAACATATGAAGGTGAATTATGACCTCCACCTTGCAGATGCGGCGGAAACTATTATACGCGACACACCTTCTGACTGTCCTTAACATTTGTAAAAAGTTTAACAATTGTACTATGATTCGTTTCTGAGTTATGGCTGAGACACGAATATTGACCGATTTTTAGTGTGCCCTTGAAATGTGACCTTAACCTTGAAGGTACGAATCCGGCTGTGGTGTGTGACACATCCTCCTATGGTCCTTTATAATTGTGGGAAGTTTGATGAGTGTGGCCCTAACCGTTTTCGAGTTATTGGCTCACTCACACACACGCACGCACGCACGCACGCACGCACGCACGCACGCACGCACGCATGCACGCACGCACGCACGCACGCACACACGCACACACGCACACACACACACACACACACACACACACTTCAATCACTATATGCCACCCAACTTAAGTCGGGGGCATAAAAAAACTACCTGTAGAGCATGGTAGAAGAATTAGGTCTGTGGCCCTGTATGGCACTCACAGTTGATCAATCTGAACAAAAATGGGAAAGAAATCTAGGTCACGTGCCTGTCGGGCTGATCAAAATAGAACACTCTCATCTAGATATCATACAGGTCATCCTACCAAGTTACAACATAATTCCTTCATAAATACGACCTGTAGACTGTGCTAGAGGTTTTTGAGTTTAGAATCTATGCAGCCATCATGGTTGACCGATCACGACCAAAGCGGGACATTCTCATCCAGACATGACTTTGAAACTGCTCATGAAATTTAGTGATGATCGGACAAGAACTATGAGGTGTAACCTGTGCTAAAGAAAATGTGAACAGACTCACAGTCTGACAGACTCTCAGACTTCCGCATACGTGATGGCAATAACTTAAATTGACTTTATCAAATTAAGCTAAACATGGAAGGCATAGAAATTCTGGGACAGCACAGGGTGCGATGTCATTTCCATATTCGTTGAAATTAGCTTTCTCCTCAGGACAAAAGTGGACTTTGTGTGTATGTGTTTCTATTTATAGCATACACATCCATGTAATCTATTTTGGATTGTCACTTTATCTAATAAATACCCATTATTGCTAAAATAATGCAAAATTGCTGTTTGTGGTGCTAAATCATTCGGAAAGCAGAGAAGGTACTAAATTATATATGAAATTATTATGTCACTTGGTTGTATTTACTTCCGATCACTTTTGCAATGTCATTCTGAAAATTTGTCTGCATTAAAGTTTTTTAATTACAGATGTAAGTAATTTTGAGTTGCTTCTAACAACCAATAGTTAGCATAGTGTCTTTTTAACATGCCCTTTCACAAACAAGCAAAATCTGAGAGTTGATATCCTTTTCAAAATCATAGCTTATTGCCCCTTTAAGGGTTCAAGGTGGGGAAAAACCAAATACAAACAACTGTATGTAACAAAAAGACTTTCAAATCACAACCTTGAATGTGAATTAACTCACCATGGAGAGGAAATGAGTACTGTTTATCTGAACTTAATGCACCATGACTCTGTACAGCTAAGTTATAAAGTAATCCTCCTCTGCTAAACCATTCAGTTGGGAGCTGGTACTCCGTAAGAGCATCACATGTCAAGCACCTGTACAGTTGGTTTTCCTCTATCGACTTCTGGGTAGCTCGTATTGTTGTCTCTGGCTTAACGCCAACAAAACCTAAAATTAAAATATTGAAATGTAATATTTTATCATTCTTCAAAAATGGAAATCTTTCACAGATTTATTGAATGAGATTGAAATGGGCTTGTGATCTGGGGATGACCTTTTTTGTTTTGAGCAGTTGTAGTAGCACCTTCCTGAGGATCAAGTTTTCCATTTTTTAAGGGCATCTGTTGTAACTGAGAGCACTGCACATATTTAAATATTATGAGCAGTATTATAAATTTAAAAACATCAAAATATTATTTTAGTTTCATAATAATTCTAGGATGGTTATGAAAATGTAAAGAGTATATCTGCCTTTTCTGATAAAATGATGTCATGTAACAAACTGTTGGGGAGAGCTCAGAGGATTCTTTCTAACAGGAAGTCACACAATAGAATTTCATGAACTTATTGAAAGAAACTACAAGTAGAGCAGGTAGGTTAACTGCAACCACAGGTCGGGATCGGTAGTGAGCGACTACCAAAAATCACAACCGCACTCCAATAAACACAACCGCAAATTCATTTTTAAAATTCCAGTACATTTTAAGATACTGCACGTAATATCGAATTAGCAGAATGACCACATAATTCACTTTATAATAAATGCAATATCTACGAATCTGCTGGCTGCCATCATTAATTTTTGTATACGTTTGAATGGAATTAAAAAACAAAACTGTTGTACACTATACTTGCACCAATGACATTTTCAAGACAGTAAGACAAGATTTGCAGCTTTGAGTATCAATACAGGAAACTCAACATGATATTCATTAATATTCATGACCTGTCAACACCAAGGCTGAAGGATTGGAAAATTTTCATCAGTTTATCAAATGCGATTTCCTTTGATGAACTATAATTTAACACTTGCTCTTCATTTATACTGTCTGATATATTTATTTCTATACATAATTCTGAAAGCTTGAACATCAAAATCGGTTTCAAATTCCCAGTTGAAGTCAGATGGAAATTTAGGGTTAAAATGACCTAAATGAGAGACTTTTACTTGAGGGTCAGCATAATTTTTTAGGATCGGTCGGGTTATCCTAAACACAGTTTGGGTTTTTTTTGGCCGGACATTTTACAACATTACACGCATAGATATGTCGTAATTATTTATTCAACTGATAAAAATAAATAGAAGATGCCTTGTTAGTTGTTAGTGGAAGATATTGTAATTATAGGGCCAATCTGATAGGTAAATATGGATAGTTTCTATATGCTCATGGACAACCAAAACTGTAACCAAGTTTTTTTTTATTTAAAAAACTGAAGCCGCAACCACAGTGTAAATCCCACAACCTCCCAGCTCTAACTACAGGCGTGATCAGAGTTATTATGAGCTAATGAAACTCACCTTGAGTCTTAAGCAGTGAAGAGTGAAAAACAAGGCAACTGCTTTAGCAGGGTCTCACAAGTTTTAAGCATCCTACCACTGTGGCAGACCCCAGTAGGTGGGGTGTGAATTGGATGGCTTTAAGTGATTGTATGCTAAACTATAGGTCCCAAGGGGCCTTAATACTCGCCTGAGAAAGTTGTTTAAAGAAGAATTTACAGTCACATTCAGCATCCATGGCTAATTAACACCATTGAGACCATATATGAACCCCACCACTTGATTTGAACAAACTTGAACCAGACCATCAGAAAGATACTGTATACCAAAGAGCAAAAGATTCTGACAGGCAGATCATAGGATGAAAATTTTAAAAGAATATTCCAACTATTGCAATAAGTTAAAATTTGGGTCCTCCCAGGGAGCTCAAATCATTACTCATGGCCCTGATTTGAACAATATTGAATCTGACCCCAATAAGGATGCTGAAGGATGCTGAAGACCAAATATTAAAAGATTCTGAAAAGGTGAAAAGAAAAAGATTTCTGAAACAATACTCCTTGTGTTGCACTATAAACTATGGGTTCCCACATGACTCCAAATATGAACCTAGGTACTTGATTTGAAAAAAAATCTGAATCTGACCCATCTTAAGGATGCCTGCCACATACTAAATATCAAAATATTCTGACTGATTGATCTGGAGAAGATTTTTAAAGAATATTCCTCATATTACACTAAGTTAAAATTTGGGCTCCAATAGGAAGCTCAAATATAAAACCAGGATCCTAATTTGAATAAACTTGAACATGCACTCCCCCACCCCCACCCATCCAAGGAGCCCAAATTATCCCAGGTGACTTGAAATTAACAAGTTTTAATCTCACCCTGGTAAGGATGATGCAAACCAAGTATCAAAGATTGTTCTAGGTGGATCGGAAGAAGATGTTTTAAAGAATATTCCCTTCCCCATATCGCACTAAGTTGAAATCTGTGCTCCAATGGGGAGCCCAGTATGAACCCAGGGAGTTGATTTGAACAAACTTGAATCTGCTGAATGCCCAATATCAAAAGATTTTGGTGAAACTGAAAAAGAATATTCCTCATAGCGTACCAAGTTAAAATTTAGGCTTCCATAGGGATCCCAAATACGAACCTAGGTATTTGATGCGAACAAATTTGAATCTGCGCCTGCCCCCCCACCCCCCACCCCCACCCCATCCGAGGACCCCGAAAGATTCTGACTTGTAGATCTGAAGCTGTTTAAATAATATTTCTCATATTGCACTAAGTTAAAATTTGGGATCCCATAGTAACTGTGACCTTGACTCTGAACCTAGTGGGATGGTTGTGATTGTGACATATCACATCACGATGCTGAATAATCTCATAAAATTTCACAGAATAATCTTCAATGATTAAAAAGTCATAGCAGATTGAAAAACTTCACCAAGAAACTTAACCTTGAAGCAAATTCTATTTTTAGCAAGTGACCTTGACCTTGAACAGAGTGGCATGGTTGTGGGGGTATATCCCTATAAGGTTTCACAGAAATATCTTGAATGGTTAAAAAGTTATATCACTTGAAATCCTTAAAACAAAATTTATTAATAAAATCCCCCCCCCCCCCCACCCCCCAACCAATAAATACTTTACCACACCTCATAATGTTGTGTTTAGAGAAAACCAAAAATTTGGTAATTAAATAGTATTGAATAGATTACGATATACTGTACCAAAGCAATTAAAAGATGAAGAAGTTTTTGGTATGTTTGATTTCCAACCTCAAAATCAAAATAGGAAGGGTTTCTTTGAGGCACTGATGAAAATGGCAGACACACATACATAGCAAATTCAGCACATACTGGAATGGGGGTGGGCTGTCCTCATTATAAGTGGTGACATTCGGAAATGTCATCACCAGTGCTGTTTCGAAGCTTAAGTGGTGGTGGCATTATTTGCCGCCACATAACAGCAGCTACAGTAATTTTTTTACTTCTTTTTCACTTTTTCCAAATACTCCTTTCCAACAAAATCGGTCATCCAACCTCAACTAAAAGAGTTCTGAAATGTGATCTGATAAAAAAAATTATACATTTGATGTTGAGCAGAATTTACTTTTTATTAGTTTGAAAATCAATTTGTATAAAAATGTTCCCAATTCCTCAAATTCAATTTGAAAAAGCCTGTAAAATCCTAGTGATTCAGACAGAAGTTTTGTAATTTTCACTTCATTAAGCTCATAACTGGAACATATTAAATACTTCCTCTGATAAAAAGAAGAGGGAAATTCCATGCAAATTTTCTGTAATAACTTCGTAATTGAACAGGAACAAAGCTAACACATGCTTCCTATAAAGAGTCAGGGTACTGTTTTGTTGAATGTACTGAATTGAAAATAATCAATCCATTTAAAATGAAAGTGTCAATGACACTGTAGCTCAACTTGTTAAGCATGTACATGTATAGTATGTGACACAGCAATGACAAACATCTAGGTAATGACCTGATAACAAAGGTACATATAAAGTATTGTAACGGTATGTACATAAATACTGACCGTAGCCCGTAACAAATGTATAGGTAAAGTATTGTAAAGGTGGGTGACAGTCAAATGCTAAACTAGAAAAGAAATCTTTTGAGTCCCATAGTGGGTCTGACTGAACCCCAAAATATTTGTTCTCATAACACAGTGATAACAAAGGCACCCCAAAACACTTGTTCCTGTCCCAAGGTGATAACAAAGGTAGCCAAGAAGTTAGCCTGAGCCGTATAGAAGTTGTGTACAAAAAACTGATTAGACCTAATTTCGGTACAAAATGGCCACTGGCAGCCATCTTGAATTTTGGACAGCACCCAGAAACACTCGTACTCATCCCAAGGTGATAACAAAGGTACCCAAGAAGTTTTGTGAAGATCGGTTCATAAATACAGCCTCTAGCCCGAGCCGTATTGACATGTGCACTTACTGTGTATAAGTAGCACTGAATAAATCAAAGTACATCTAATTTGCATAATTTCTGCACGAGAAAAAAAACTGTATTATATGTGATGTATTCCATGTTACTAAACATTCATTCAAAAATTTATTCAAATCAGAACCGTCGTATAGAAGTTCTGTACCAAAAACCGATTGTACCTAATTTTGGTACAAAATGGCTGCCGGCAGCCATCTTGAATTTCAGACCGCACCCAAAAACACTCATTCTCGTCCCAAGGTGATAACAAAGGTACCCAAGAAGTTTCATGAAGATCGGTTCATAAATACAGCCTCCAGCCCTAGCCGTATTGACATGTGCACTTACAGTGTATAAGTAGCACTGAATAAATCAAAGTTCATCTAATTTGCATAATTTCTGCACGAGAAAAAACGCCGTATTATATGTGATGTATTCCATGTTACTAAACATTCATACAAAAATTTATTCAAATCAGAACTTTCATATAGGACCCCCCAAAAAAAGGTTTTGGTTCTCAGGCAATTGGTTTTCCAAATTCAGTGAGGGAGGGCGTTTTTTTTGTTGTTTTTTTTACCACACCAAGTATACCCTATTCACATAGCCTGACAATACCCACACTGGACCTTTGGAATTTTATTTTATGACAGACTAGATACATTTCTGTTTGAAAAAGAATAAACTGAGTCACGGTTAAGTGATGGCGCGAGGGACGTTTTAAGGCTGGAACCCCAAACCAGCAATCCACCAGAAGTACTGCAATACTGGCGTCTTAAACTTTGCTTGATATAAAAGGTTTGTTCTGTTGTTATGACTTGTCAGCTTAACGATACTGAAATGGTGGCCAACCTGATGTTTATAAAGACTTTAAAAAAAAGTTCATGATATCAAAGTCTGAGATCACTAAAAATTATTTAAAATCAGCCATGGAACAAAGCAAATTAAATGTGGTGAGACATATGGGGGGTGGGGGGTCACATTAGGCGTAAAGCACTTCAGCAATTTCCAATGCATGAAAAAAAGAGAGTTCTTCGATAGTTAATTTGATTACCCCCCTTACATTAGTTACCTTTCAACAGTACAAAAATACACTTTTTAATATGCTTCTGGTGAGCTGTTTATACGTCCCAATGCCGCTTCAAACTGTGTTGGTTCAGTGTCGGATGAAGGACTTTACTAACAGTTGTGAGGGTCGGGCCAGGGGGAGGGGGTGCTGCACCTAGGCAGGCTAGGCCCAAGTTTGCCGGAGTGTACTATCAACCAAATTTTGAAATTTAATCCTAAAAGATGTGATTACCTCACACCTGAAGCAGATATTCACAATGCACAACCCGTCTACAGGAGAAAATAGGGGTGGGGTGGGGGGCGGGGTGGGTGGGGGTGGGGGTGGGGGGGGGCTTGTAGAGAAATGCCGTTTTATAGGTCAAGAATTTGAACTCCACAACGTCCAATGGCTCAAACAGAGCTTCTTTGAGCTTCGACAGAACCCAAGCCAAATTCCACTTAGGAATTAATCTGAGTGTTCTAGGTCTATTAATAGAGAAATTTCAAACCAGCTTGGACAATGAAGCATTTGATCCAATAGCCAAGTTATCATGATGAGCGTAAGTGTCTGATAACACAGACCTTTAGCCCTTAATAGTGACGGGCTGCAGTTTGAGATCGTCAAACAAGAAGACCAGGAAATTGGCAATATTTGGTATGGACGGATCAGAAATATCTTTCCTGTTAGGAATCAATGAAAGAAAGAAAAGTTTCCTTCCTTTTCTAATAACATCTGAACGACGTTTATATATGCGCATAGCCCTGACTGGACACAGCAAAGGTCTACGGTTGTCCGAGGACGACAGAGCCTTAATGATAATAGGCTCAAGCTGCTTGTCTGGAATCTGATTCTTAGCCAGAAATCCCACTTCCGTAGTAAGGGTAATGGTATTACCCACACTACGGTAGTGAGATTCATCAACAGATAAAGCATGAAGTTCACTGACTCTTCTGGCAGATGCAAAGGCTAAGAGAATTGCCGTTTTATAGGTCAAGAATTTGAACTCCACAACGTCCAACGGCTCAAACGGAGCTTCTTTGAGCTTCAACAGAACCCAAGCCAAATTCCACTTAGGAATTAATCTGAGTGTTCTAGGTCTATTAATAGAGAAATTTCAAACCAGCTTGGACAATGAAGCATTTGATCCAATAGCCAAGTTATCATGATGAGCGTAAGTGTCTGATAACATAGAGCTATAGCCCTTAATAGTGACGGGCTGCAGTTTGAGATCGTCAAACAAGTAGACCAGGAAATTGGCAATATTTGGTATGGACGGATCATAAATGTCTATCGACTGATCCTTACACCAACGGAAGAAAACCCTCCACTTCACTGCGTAGTTCAACGCAGAGGAGGACCTCCTGCAGTTAGAAATTGCGTCCACTGCGCATCCTGTAAGCTGTTTTCCGTGCAAGAAGGACCGCACAACGGAAATACGTGAAGGTTGAGACCTTCCGGGTTGTGATGCTGTGTGCGTGACATCCCCTGATAAAGAAGCTTCCGGGGAATGTCCCATAACAGACACCTGAGAAGACTGATCCAAGGTTTCTGTGACGACAGAGGTGCTACTATCAGGATTTCGCAATGAGACTGTTTGATCTTAACAGAATCTGCTGAATCAACAGAGTTGGAGGTTACGCCTATCCTATGATTCCGTCTCATGAGATCAACAGAGCGTCTACTGCGTACGCTCGATGATCTGGGCATGGCAACACAAACGTCAGTAACTGACTGTTCCGGTGTGTCGCAAACAGATCTATCATGGGACGATCCCACTGGTAGCAAATCTGCCTGAATATTCGCTTGTTGAGAGTCCGTTCCAATGGCAGCAGGCAACCTTTCCGAGAGAGCGAGTCTGTTAGTACATTCAGTTGACCCGGTATATGACGGACAGAAAGAAGAACATGATAATTCATGATGTATAGGAGAATCTTCTCAGTTAATTCGCATAATGGCATTGAATGAGTGTCGCCTTAGTTCCTGATGTAAGCTACTACTGACGAATTGTCAGACAAAATTTGAACATGGATGTCCGTTATTATGTGAATCCAAGGTTGTAGCACTTGCCATATTGACATCATCTCTTTGATGTTCAGATGCAAAGCTAGATCTTCATACGAAGAAGAAACGATACATCGGATAGAAGATGCAAGACTAAACGACCTAACACCCCTAGGGTGAGGACGTAACCATGGGGAAAAACAGAATAATATTCTGTAATACATGTTAAACTCACAAGAAATTTAATAAAAAATTTCAATAAAAAATAGCCAAAAAGCTTAAGAGATTAACAGGAAGGGTTCACGGAAGGATAGGGAAGGAATACTTAACAAACAGTGAAATAATCATTAACAATGAAAGTGTCAATGACACTGTAGCTCAACTTGTTAAGACATGTACATGTATAGTATGTGACACAGCAATGACAAACATCTAGGTAATGACCTGATAACAAAGGTACATATAAAGTATTGTAACGGTCTGTACATAAATACTGACCATAGCCTGCAACAAATGTATAGGTAAAGTATTGTAAAGGTGGGTGACAGCCAGATGCTAAACTAGAAAAGAAATCTTTGAGTCCCAGAGTGGGTCTGACTGAACCCCAAAATATTTGTTCTCATAGCACAGTGATAACAAAGGCACTCCAAAACACACTCGTTCCTGTCCCAAGGTGAAAACAAAGGTACCCGAGAAGTTTCGTGAAGATCAGTTCATAAATACGAGCTGTATAGAAGTTGTGACAAAAAACTGATTGGACCTAATTTCGGTACAAAATGGCTACTGGCAGCCATCTTGAATTTTGGACCACACCCAGAAACACTCGTTCTCGTCCCAAGGTGATAACAAAGGTACCCAAGAAGTTTCGTGAAGATCGGTTGATAAATACAGCCTCAAGCCCGAGCCGTATTGACATGTGCACTTACAGTGTATAAGAAGCACTGAATAAATTAAAGTTCATCTAATTTGCATAATTTCTGCACGAGAAAAAAAACCCGTACTATATGTGATGAATTCCATGTAACTAAACATTCATACAAAAATTTATTCAAATCAG
Organism: Pictodentalium vernedei; assembly: GCA_031216915.1. Classification (NCBI taxonomy): domain Eukaryota; kingdom Metazoa; phylum Mollusca; class Scaphopoda; order Dentaliida; family Dentaliidae; genus Pictodentalium; species Pictodentalium vernedei. The sequence continues at coordinate 236,522,176 of CM062289.1, forward strand.
AACTTTCATACAGAAGTTCTGTACAAAAGACTGATTGCACTAATTTTGGTACAAAATGGCTGCTGGTGGCCATTTTGAATTTTGGACCACACCCAAAAACACTTGTTCTTATCCCACGGTGATAACAAAGGTACCAAAGAAGTTTCATAAAGATCGGTTCATAAATATGGCCTCTAGCCTGAGCCATATAGAAGTTGTGTACAAAAAACTCATTAGACCTAATTTCGGTACAAAATGGCCACTGGCAGCCATCTTGAATTTTGGACCGCACCCAGAAACACTCGTTCTCATCCCAAGGTGATAACAAAGGTACCCAAGACGTTTCGTGAAGATCGGTTCATAAATACAGACTCTAGCCCGAGCCATATTGACATGTGTACTTACTGTGTGTAAGAAGCACTGAAAACTGAAAAAATTTATAGTAATTTATATATTTTTTATACTTACCAATGACCCAGACATAGCTGGTGCTAACTCTTAAAAATATAGGGCCAAACACAAATTTTGCCCCCCAATCCCCCAAATTTGCATCTAAAACCAAAGAAAACATGTCCTGAATGGCCCTCCATACTTCACCTCTACTGTGCATGCGCAGTGTCAAGGACGTCCCGAAATTGGCGCCATTAATCATTCTTACCATCAGTGCCTGGTAAGCGCTATGTCCTCAGCAGGGAGGTATGAGTTCCCAACTCCTGGGAGGGCCATCCCCGTCTAGGTCATTGGTAAGTATAAAAAATATATAAATTACTATAAATTTTTTCAGATTTTTATACTGTACCAATGACCCAGACATAGCTGAATAGTAAAAAGGCTGGAGGGCCCAGGACATAGAGGAAAATCCAATAAGCTCAACTATATAAAATAGAGTCATCTCCTGTAGGAGAAAAGGAGAAATAGGCTTCACGTGTATCTTTCTTATTTATGACAAATTAGAAAGACACAATACCTTCTATAATTGAGCATCATAACATCCATGTTCTCTATTAATATCCAGTATAATTCGTATACTAATTATATTTAAAGTAAGCCAATAAATAAAGTTAGTCCAAAGAATTGAGACTCTTTATACTCTTTTAAAAGTGTCCGAGGATAGTATAATAACATCCGTTTGACACATGACATATTCAAATGCTATACTTTAAAACTATGACATGAATGAATTAAAAACATAACTTTCACTTAAGAAACCATCCCAGTAACAGCTCAGAATTACTAACTCCGGAGGAGGTATCCCCTTGTTTTCATAATAAAAACAGGTGACCCAAGGGAACACCCTCCCCCCCCCCCCCCCCCTTTTTCTTGCCTTGGGTCAAATAGCCCAGAGCGAAGAGGGCAGCAGGACGGAGTCACTGCCGGAACATAAAGCCTATAGTTGCAATTGTTAAGTGATCGACTTTCTGAGAAGCTGATAATGGACCTAAACAATGCAGGTCTCCAGAAATGGATACAATATTTCTGAGATAAAAATTTGTGAATGTGGATGGTTGAGACCAATATGCAGCCTACTTAATCTATAATAGCAAAACTATATGTCAGCCCAAGATGTAGAAGAGCTCTTACTTCATGAGCCGAAATCTTAAGCACAGACTGCTGAGTTAAGGATAGATTATCCTAAGCAGTACCGATAGTTAACTGAATGCATTAAGTAATAGAATGGACCGCAATGACCTTTCTATTAGGCATCAGAGCTCGAAGAAGCTTTACGTCCTACTGATAAACTGAGATCTGTTAATAAATACATAAAGGTCTATCCGGACAGAGTAAAGGCCTATGCCCACTCGAAGACGGAAGGACCTTAAAAACAATAGGTTCCGGATATCATTAGGAGCCTGATTCTTAACCAAAAATACAACATTAGTAGTAAAGGTAATAGAATTCCCGATACTACGAAAGTGAGAATCGTCCACCGATAGTGCATGAAGCTCACTGACTCTTCAGCAGAAGAGAAGGCTAAGAGAATCACTGCCTTAAAAGACCAGAATTTGAAACTGCTGTCCCAAGGATTCAAATGGTTGCTTTAATTAATAAGAACCCAAGCTAAATTCCGAATAGGAATTAAACTAACGATTCTAGATCTCTTATCGAAAAGTTTCAAACTAACTTAGATAAAGAGACATTAGGCTCCATTGTAAACTATCATGGTGTGCATAGGTATCAGATAACATAGACCTATAACCTATAAAAGTAACTGGCTGCAGATGATTTCGTTAAACAAGTATACTAGAAAGTTTGCAATGTCTGGTATGGAGGAATCAAAAATATCAACATAAAGATCCCTACACCAACAACGGAATACCCTCCACTTTAGCCGCATAGTATAGCGAAGAGGAGGTCCTTCTACAGTTAGGAATCGCGTCCACTGCTGGTCCTATACAGTGCTTACTATGCAAGAAGGACCGCACAACGGAATACGTGAAGGTTGAGACCTTGCGGGTTGTGATAGAGTTGACACGATTTCCCCAGCGAAAAAAGATCCTCTCGTGGAGGAAGTTTCCGCGGTAAGTCCCACAGTAGACATCTAAGTAAATTTATCCACCGTCTCTGTGGGACAGAGATGCTACCAACAGAATTGTATTGTGAATGAATAATCCTAGCAATACTTGCTGAATCAACAGCGCTGGAGGATACGTATATCCTGTCATCGCGTCCTACTAGATCGATAGAGCGTTAACTACATATGATCAGGGATCCGGACACGGTGACACATACGTCTACAATTGATTGGAGAGTTGTGTCGCAAATAAATTTATCACTGGGTGCTCCCATTGATAGCAAATCTGATTGAATACTTGTTAGTTGATAGTCCATTCCGACGGCAACAAACGACCCTTACGTGAAAGGGAGTCTGCTAATACGATCCGACGACCGAGAATATGACGAACCGAAAAAGAACTTGGTGTTCTATAACAAACAGAAGGATTCCTTCCGTTAAAATCAATAACAGAACCGAATGAGAGCCTCCCCGGTTCTGGATATACGCAACTACTGTCGTATTATCGGACAGGATTGAACATGCGTTTCTGAATAAAATTCATCCAATGACGTAGTGCAAGCCAACATAATATTCTTCCTTGGAAGTAAAGAGCTTGCCTAAAAACTGGGATCAAAACGTGTCCCAACCTGTTTGACTGGCATCCGTCATAATCGAAAAACTCGGATCTGGCAACTACAGTGGAACTCTCTGAGTCAACCACCGAATGTTTGCCCACGTCTGAATCTCTTGTTACACTTGATAGACAAGAGAACGTGTATATCGAGCAATTCAAGATTGCTGAAAGGTTACCGTCGAAGAGAAGCTTCTCGGGGACCAAAGCGACTCTGAGAGAGTTCTTCACCTTACTATCCACTCGCGAGGATGTAGCTAGGGCTGCGTCACGTCTAACCAACTCCAGGTTGTCACTGAAGGGCGGAGTTATACGTGGAAAACTACTGCCCCTGAAAGAAATCCCATTGAGGATCATATCCTGGAATTCTTTCTCTTGAAGACGTAATGATAACGTCTCAGTAAGGTGGTGTACGTATGATAAAGCGTCTAAGTTAAGTCTATTATACATCATTGTCGTTTCCAACATCGTGGTTGGAATTGACATAGACGGCGAAAAAGACAATTGCAGTCTTGAGTCTCGCCGTCTTAGACGCAAAGGAACTCTCGGTAAGCCCAGTTCTGCCAATAAACAATTATTTCCTAGAATTCACGAAAGGCAGAATAGAGCATTGCGGACAAGAAACTATACTAGCATGTTGATAGCAAGCTTATATATATATAGCGTCGTTCAATAATTCGAATGTTCTAAAGACAATATTGGACTGCGTCGGCAACTCAGGGACAATGTCCCTGAACCGATCCAAAACTCCGTGTCCAATGACGCTATTAGTCTCTTATCCAGCATCGCAGCAATGTAGTCCGACGGAACAACCTCTGGAAGATAATGCCGGAAGAAATGTATGGCAGCTTCTGTTGTTCCGAAAGGGAAAGCTCGAAATCATGCGAATCCCTTTCGCCATCCTGTCGGACCCTATGAAATATTCGGTCGTCCGTACCTGATGCAACAGCAGAGCGTGCCGACCCAGCGCTGTCGGATTATTCCTGATCCGACCGAGAATCTGTCGTTTGCTGGGATGCTACGATAAGCTGTGCTATTTTGGATAGCACGCCCGTCACTGAGGCCTGTGGAGAAGCTGTCTTACGATGCATTGCCGCTGGAAGCTCCGTGTTCGTTACCCCGTGCATACTTCTATTATGCGAGCGACCGGAGTGTGCAGGCCTCGTGTCCCTTGGCTACCGGATGGCGTGACCTGTTCGCCATGGAATCACTGAATGCCGAAGCTGGCCGGATATTCAAAGTCACGTAGCCAATGTGCGGTCGTGTGCGCTGCTGTGAGGATGAGGAAGCATTATCGACAGTCACTCGGACTGTCTATATAGCGGAGCGTCCAGAGTGGCGGACGTACGCTCCGAAGGTGAAATGTCTGTACCACAACATCCGGTCCCATATGTTGTTGCACGAGAGAGGGACCGGACCGGACGAGCTAGGAACCGGACTAACAGGCTTCCTCCGATCTCTCCTCTAATCCGTCGTCACTGGTTGTGTACTATAGTCTATTATAGTGCTCGCATCACCCAAATCTCCATCCTAGACCACAACGGACGAACCCGACAGCCGGATCATTCGATGAATGGACGCTACACCGGGTGAGCTAGCAAATGTCAACTCCGTCGATCCTACTAGGGACCTCTTAGGAGATTGACGTAATCCATGAGCACTAATTGCCGCTAGCTCTTCATTAACTATGACGACAGAGGCACACTTTTGAAAGACATCTCAGTAATTTTGCGAACAAGAAACCAGATATGCTTGTACATAGCAAGCATATAAAAAAAAAAATATATAGCGTCGTTCAATAAATCGAACGTATCTGAGACATTATTGGACTGTGTCGGAACTGAGGGACGATGTCCCTGAACCGAACCAAAAATTTCTAAGTCCACCGACGCTATCAGTTTCTTATCCGGTATCGCAGCATTCTGGTCCGACGAAGAACCTCTAGAAGATGAAGTCGGATGACATATACAGCAGCTTATGATGTTCCGAAAGGGAAAGCTCGAAAACCTCCGAATCCCTTTCGGCATCCCGTCGGACCGTATGAAATTTTCGGACGTCCGCACCTGATGCTTCCGCGGAGCGTCCCGACCCAGCGTCGTCGGATATTATATTATGTGACAGAGATTCTGTCGTTGCTGGGATGCTGCGATAAGTTGTGCTATTTGGGATAGCACGTCCGTCACCGAGGCCTGTGCAGAAGCGGTCTTACGATGCTTTGCCGCTGGAAGCTCCGTGTACGTTGACTCCCGCATACTTTCTTATGCGAACGTCCGGAGTCTGCAGGCCTCGTGTCCCTGGCTATCGGATGGCGTGACCTGGTCGCCGAGGATTCTCTGATTGGCGAAGATGACTGGATATCGGAGGTCACGTAGCCAAGGTGCGGTCGTGTGCGCTGCCATGAGAATGAGGAAGCCTTATTGACAGTCTCTCCGGACTGTCTATATAACGGAGCGTCCCGAGCGGCGGACGTATGCTCCGAATGGGAGACATTTTGTACGACAACATCTGGGGCCAGATGTTGATGTACGAGAGAGGGGCCTCTCTCGCTCGCAGCCCGGATGGGCCTGGACGAGCTATGAACCGGACTAAAAGGCTTCCTCCGTTCTCCCCTCTAATCCGCCGTCACTGGGTGTGCACATGGATGTTTATAGTGCTCGCATCACCCAAAACTCCTTTCTAGACCGCAACGGACAAACCCGGCTGCCGAACCATTCGATGAATGGACGCTACACCGGGCGAGCTAGCGGACGTCAAAGGCCATCGAGCTTACTAGGGACCTCTTAGGCAATTGACGTATTACCTGAGCACTTTTCCGCTAGCTCTACATTAATTGTGATGACGGAGGCACACTTTTTGGAAGACATCACGGATACATCACCCTGATCATGATCGTCTGAAATAGAGATTGATAAAGTAGAGTGACCCTGCGGGGAAAGGACCGGAATGGCCAATTCCCCACTAACATACCGTGACACACGCTTCTCATGTTGTCATCGTAATCAACACATACAGAACAGGAGTTAGTGCGAGTACACTGACTACATTATACAATGATTATGAAAGTCAGAGGAAGATTTCCTCTTATTACAATTGAACAATATCCTTTCAATGTGAAAAGAAAACAAAGTCCTAGTACTCGCACCAACCCCTGACAATCAAAATACATAATAACAAGATCCATTAACATAGAAAAAATAATTGAATCAAAAACTTTTGAAAAAATATTTTTTCAGAACAGCCCAAGTTTCTGAAAAGTAACGTTGAGCCCCAATGGATCCCAAGTCTAAGTGTGGACAAAAATTCTAAAAATATTTTAAACAATTTATGCAACACTTACGAACAATAATAATGTGTTTAGTTATGATTAAATTGACATCAAGATATTATTTTCAAGAAATCCCCCCTCACACAGAGGGCTGTTGGAAATGTAAACAATAAGTATAAAAACACTAGATCAAGACTCCAGGCACCCTGGCCCGAAATTAGTTACCAATAATACACTATCTGATGCAAAACAGAGACTTCCAGGGAAGAAACTGCAGAACATCAGATGGTAGATGCAGAACACTACGCCTAACCACCCATAGGTGAAGACGTAAACATGGGGAAAAGAACAGAATACATTCTGTTATCCAGCTAAAACTCCCAAGAAATTTTAGTAATAAAATTACAGAAAATATGCAAAAAGCATGGGAGAATAGCAAAGAGGGGACTTAAAGGAAAGGGAGAGAGGAAAACACTGAATAAGCAGTGTAATCTTGATAACAAGAATGACCACAACAGGCAGTTGCCTCGAAAATAGGTAACTTAACATAATTTCATCAAAAAAAAATGCTGCTCAGGATCACAGATCCAATGTCGAGTTGTGACCTTGACCTTTGACCTGGCAAGTCCAAGGTCAATAGGGTTCTTCCTCGCACCAAGGCCAACACTCCTATGAAGTTTCATGACTCTAGGTTGAACCACTATCAAGTTCTCATCCGGAAACCAATTGTTGCGATATACTATGTTCAAGGTCACTGTGACCTTGACCTTTGACCTGGTGAGTCCAACATCAATAGGGTTCTTCCTCGCACCAAAGCCAACACGCCTGTAAAGTTTCATGGCTCTAGGTTGAACCACTATCAAGTTATCATCCGGAAACCAATTGTTGCGATATACTATGTTCAAGGTCACTGTGACCTTGACCTTTGACCTGGTGAGTCCAAGATCAATAGGGTTCTTCCTCGCACCAAGGCCAACATACTTATGAAGTTTCATGACTCTAGGTTGAACCACTATCAAGTTATCATCCGGAAACCAATTGTTGCGATATACTATGTTCAAGGTCACTGTGACCTTGACCTTTGACCTGGTGAGTCCAAGATCAATAGGGTTCTTCCTCGCACCAAGGCCAACACACCTATAAAGTTTCATGACTCTAGGTTGAACCACTATCAAGTTATCATCCGGAAACCAATTGTTGCGATATACTATGTTCAAGGTCACTTGGACCTTGACCTTTGACCTGGTGAGTCCAAGATCAATAGGGTTCTTCCTCGCACCAAGGTCAACACACCTATGAAGTTTCATCACTCTAGGTTGAACCACTATCAAGTTATCATCCGGAAACCAATTGTTGCGATATACTATGTTAAAGGTCACTGTGACCTTGACCTTTGACGTAGCGAGTCCAAAATCAATAGGGTTCTTCCCCTCACCAAGGCCAATCTACGTATGAAGTTTCATGAATGTGAGTTGAACCATTATCAAGTTATCATCCGGAAACCAATTGTTTAAGATTTACTATGTTCAAGGTCACTGTGACCTTGACCTTCGACGTAGCATGTCCAAAATCAATAGGGTTCTTCCTCCCACCAAGACCAACCTACGTATGAAGTTTAATGAATGTGAGTTGAACCACTATCAAGTTATCATCCGGAAACCAATTGTTTACGCCCGCCTGCCCGTCCAGCCCGCCCGCCCGCCCGCCCGCCCGCCCGCCTGCCATTCACCAAACTATAAGTCGAGTTTGACTTCGTCACAACTCGACTAAAAATTCTTTAAGTTACAGCCCTGATTATTTTCTGTCACTCATTTTTCCTCTCCTCCTTCTATATCCTCCTTAGAATCACCATTTCACTAATATTTATGTGTCTGCCATCATTTAAACTGAGATTTACAAGCACAAAGATCAGTCAGATGTTAACTGATGAAGGGCCAAAGAATGATTAATGGCGCCAATTTCGGGACGTCCTTGACACTGCGTATGCGCAGTAGAGGTGAAGTATGGAGGGCCATTCAGGACATGTTTTCTTTGGTTTTAGATGCAAATTTTGGGGATTGGGGGGCAAAATTTGTGTTTGGCCCTATATTTTTAAGAGTTAGCACCAGCTATGTCTGGGTCATTGGTACAGTATAAAAATAATCAAAATACATCTAATTTGCATAATTTCAGCACGAGAAAAAAACCTGTATTATATGTGATGTATCCCATGGTACTAAACATTCACACAAAAAATTATTCAAATCAGCGCTTTCATATGGAAGTTCTGTGCAAAAATCTGATTGCACCTAATTTTGTACAAAATGGCTGCCACCGGCGATCCTGAATTTCGGACCGGACCCCAAAACACTCGTTCTCGTCCCATGGTGATACCAAAGGTACCCAAGAAGTTTCGTAAAGATCGGTTCATAAATACGGCCTCTAGCCCGAGCCGTATTGGCATTTGCACTTACAGTGCTGAAAGTAACACTAAATACATCAAAGTTAGTCTAATTTGCATATTTTACGCACGAGAAAAAAACCTGTATTATATGTGATGTATCCCATGGTACTAAACATTCATACAAAAAATTATTCATACAAAAAATTATTCAAATCAGCGCTTTCATATGGAAGTTCTGCGCAAAAATCTGATTGCACCTAATTTTGTACAAAATGGCTGCCAGCAGCCAACTTGAATTTCGGATCGGACCCCAAAACACTCGTTCTCGTCCCACGGTCATAACAAAGGTATCCAAGAAGTTTCGTAAAGATTGGTTCATAAATACGGCCTCTAGCCCGAGCCGTATTGAATTGTTGACGGACAGACGGACGACAGATGACAGGCCATGGCATAAGCTCAAATTTGGCTTCGCCAAAGTTGAGCTAAAAATGATGACGTCAGGCAAATGTCCCGAAATTGGGAAATATATAATAATTTTCTAATTATTATAAAGTTACAGCCCTGAACGTCTAAAACCACCGTTGAACACTTCCATCATCCAATAACGGCCTTGGATCCACCAATTCTTGCATTGATTTGTGTCTGGCATCTTCAAAAAAGGAGATTTTAAAGCACAGATGTTAGTTCATTGTTGCTGACTTTAGGGCCAAACAAAGAATGATGTTTGCGCCAATTCCGATCACTTCCTGATGGCTGCGCATGCGCGGAGAGTAAAAGTATGGAGGACCAGATAGGACTTTTAATTTTCCGTTTTGCAAGCAAATTTGGGGGATTGGGGAGAGGGGAGGTTCAAAATTTGTGTTTGGCCCTTGATAACTTTGCATTTGCACCAGCTAAGTCTGGGCCATTGGGTTATAGTATAAAAATATGTTCTATCAAATTAGCTAAACTGATAAAGAGAAAATGTTTCGAGCTTAGATCCTTAGAGCGTTATGGGAATTTTCAAAACTGAACAAGCTTAGGACATAGATGGTTTTATTAATTCTCATAGTCTTGACAGATGACAGGTTCCAAAAGACTGGATAATCCTAAATGCAGAATGAAATTAACCCTTTACCATGATCCATGGTTCAGATGGAGTATATCAATGTGACAAAAATGGAAAGACAACTTGGTGAGTTTTCTGCTTATGTAGTTGGCTTATCAAAATTAGCTTCTAAACAAACTCCCAGTTCTTTTTCAGGTTTTTTCCTAATTTATCAGACAAATCAATGCAGCATTATACACAAATAAAAATAGTCATTCAAATTTCACTTTTTTTTAATTTTGGGAATTTTTAATTTTGGCTGCCAAAACGAAGCTTTTGATGGAGATTGTTACAATGAGGTATCATAAGGTATGTGTATGAAGCAAAAATAAAAACAATTTATTTCACAGCTTGATCATGTTAGGTTAAATTTTTTCGTATTACCTGAACTTTTATATATACACTGGTGAAAATCTGCAACCAATGATGGATTGACCCCATAATTTTCTGTAAACACTTCCTCCATTGCTGAAACCAATCTCTGAATATATTTATCCTGCAAAAGAAATTAATTTTTCAATCTGACTTCATAAAACCAAAAGATCAAAGTAAAGCTTTAACAATGCCCACACCAGTATCCTAATATGTAGCTGTAAACAAGTGTCGTGTTCAAAAGCTTTTAAATTAAACTGAGTGTTCACATCTCACACTAAAGCTTTGACAGACTGATTTTTTGTACGATTTAGAAGATCTGTAACTTTACAAAACGTAAGATTAGTCATACTGAAGACCCTAAAAGCCATCACTTCAAGAAGATATTTCATTCCTGAAAAAGATAATCAGCAAAGCCGACGTACAGTCCCCAACAAGCCTGAAAATAAGCAATCTGTCATTTGCAAAATGAGTTCCCCAAAGGGTGAATCTGCTGATGCTATCCCATACAGTGTGCCAATTTATCCTCTGGGTACCTCTTGCTGTGAAGCTTGAGACCTTGATTCAGATTGAGGTACACAGAGGGTAAATTTAGTGATCACCAAATTCACCCTCTGGGGTCCTCATTCTGCAGATGACTGTCTGCTTATTTTCAGGCTTGGTCCCCAAATGTGATCATGATTAAGATAAGGTATCACAATAAATAGATGTGATAAGTTGAGTGGACTGAGAATCAAAGCTTGGCTTTGTTCTATACAGAAGGGTGAAGCTGTGTCAATGTATCTTAACGCTTTACCTAATGTGGTTAGAAGGTGAAATTGGCCCCAAAATTGCGTGCATTAATTACTAAAAAATTTAAGTTGTCATCTTAAATATTGCATATGAACTCTCAATGGAACAAGTTTGAGGAGCTTGTTCCATTTAGGTCTCATAAGCTATGATTTGGAGGCAAAAATTTGAAAAAATGATAAAAACGTGAATGATTTTGGAGAATATTGCTGGCATATATGGCAGTTACATAAGGCAAAGCTGATGACACATCCTTCTGTCATAAGACTTTCATAAATGTTTATCAAGGTCCAATGCTCAGGTTAAGATAGTACAGTGAAGCTCACTTAACTGGAGATTCATTAATTAACCAACACCGGTAACAAAATATAACTTTCAAACACAAAACCATTTACCATACCTTCAGTATAAATTTGACCCGTTAATTGCATACAGATTATACAGTAACTCCCTGTTTATTGAATAAAACATCTTGTTATAATTGTCAAGAAATTACCCTGACACTGAATGAACTCCCTTTGTTTATAGACCTATTTTGTTGCAATACATTATTACAGCTGTTATTTTACCACTGCTTATGGTCCATATTTTTCTACTTTACCTGACGTGCACTCATGGCGAATGAAAATATAACGTTGGATGAGATACAGAGTGACGACCGATATAATCTTGCGTCCAAGTATAATCACTCGATGAGTCTTTTGAAGGACGATGATTCAGAGTCCCCTTTTACCATTCATGATCACTCATGCAATTATTTTTCGCCTTCCAACTTCCGACAAAATTTCCACAGACATAACAAAACTGTAACCCTTCTTAGTCTAAACTGCAGAAGCCTTAGTGCCAACTGGGACTCATTCACCAACTTCCTTTGTGACATCCAGCAAGGTGAGAATATGTTCAACGTAATTGGTCTAACAGAAATCTTCAAACTCCACGAGCCTCTCAATTATAAAATTGATGGCTACCACCCAATTGTCTACAAGACCCGCCCCAGTCCAAATGACAACAGAGGAGGAGTGGGTCTTTTTATTTCTGAGAATGTTTCCTACAGACTAAGACCCGATCTGACGATTTTCATTCCAAATGTCATTGAAACTATTTTCACAGAAATAAATCCAGGGCGCAAAAACTCGTACATTGTTGGATGCATATACAGGCCAAACACTGCACCTCTAGCTGATATTGACGTGTTTGTCTCTTCCATAAGCGACATTCTCACCAAAATCAACTCAGAGCACAGCCGGGCTTTCTTACTAGGCGATTTTAACACAGATTTGCTGAATTTTAATAATCACAGCAAAACTAACGCATTCATAGATAACATGTTTAGTGACGGATTCATGCCAGTAATAACTAAACCAACCAGAATAACTGAGCATTCAGCGACTTTAATTGACCATATTTATTCCAATAATGTATCCGCTAACTACAGTGCTGGAATATTAGTTACTGATATTTCTGATCACTTTGCCACATTTTACATACAGGAAGGTGATAACGAGCCCAACAAGCCATCACCCCAACTTAGAAGGTCATTCAAGAGAGAAAATATTGATCTATTCAAAAACTTGCTTCATAATATTAATTTTGATTCAGTGTATAGCTGTACGTGTGCTCATGTAGCATACGAAACATTTTTGAATATCTACCTTGACACATTCGAATCGGCATTTCCCCTGAGAAGCTTGAACTTACCCAAAAAGCTCATAAAACGTAAGCCCTGGATGACATCTGGTCTGTTACAGTCCTCCCAAACTAAAAATAAACTTTACCTAGTTAAACTGAAAAAACCCACGGAAATTAACATCAATAAATATAAAACGTACTCCTCGATTTTTAATCAATTAAAGAGAAAAAGTAAGGCTACATACTACAATGACGTTATAGAAACAAACAGACACGACTCTAAAAAAACATGGCAAATACTTCGTACCTTAATCAACAAATCAAAATCAGCGGCGACACTTCCCTCTAGCATATCTCATAATAATGTTGAAATATCTGACCCCGATAAAATCGCCACCAGTTTTAATGATTACTTCTCAGAAATTGGTCAGACTATTAACGATAACGTCCCCACCTCCGATAACAACTTCGGTGACTTCATGAATGGAAATTACCCGGACTGTTTTTTTATTACCCCAACAAACGAGCAAGAAATCATATTGACAGCCGGACAACTGAAAGGGAAAGCGAGTACCGACGCTTTCAATTTATCTACTAAAATAATGAAAGAGACAATTTGTGAGATCGCGAAACCCCTGGTCTATATATTCAATCAGTCATTTATACAAGGTAAAGTGCCCGATAAAATGAAAATAGCAAAGGTGATACCAATTTTCAAAAGGGGTAATTCCCGTGAGCTAGGTAACTACAGGCCAATTAGTTTATTACCGGCTTTTTCGAAACTTCTGGAGAAAATAATGAACCGGAGACTCTCTAATTTTCTCAATGATTTTAATATTCTGTACGAACATCAGTACGGTTTTCACAAAAACCATTCCACTTTTCACCCCATCATGCACCTTTTGCAGTATGTCGCTGAATGCAACGACATGCCTACAAAAGACTCTACTTTAGCCGTCTTCCTCGATTTGTCTAAGGCATTTGACTCCATTAGTCACGAAATTCTACTTAGCAAAATGGAATTCTACGGAATAAGAGGGATAAGTAAACTTTGGTTCCAAAGCTATTTAACAGGTAGAGAACAGTATGTGGAATACAACACGAATCGGTCCCCAAACCGACATGTCACTTGCGGGGTCCCCCAGGGGTCTGTGTTGGGGCCTATCCTCTTTTTAATCTACGTGAATGATATGAGATACTCCTCTGTTCTTAACCTCTTATCATTTGCCGACGACACAACCCCGTTTACAGCTGGACATGACCTGAATACTCTGGAGACTACAGTTAATACTGAGCTGAATAAAATATTCGACTGGTGCTGTTGCAACAAACTTAAAGTGAATGCCAATAAATGTAAATATATTATGCTACACCCACCGAACAATCCGAACAAATCCGACTTACTAAATATTATTCTTAACAATACTAAGCTTTCACCCATAGGTAACTCCCAACAAGAAAAAGTCGCTAAGTTCTTAGGCGTATACCTTGACGAAAACCTCAATTTTAAGTACCACATATCCACAGTATGTTCTAAGATGTCAAGTGCAATCTACTGTCTAAACAAAGTAAAAAATGTTCTCCCCAAGAAATCACTGATATTACTGTATTATACATTAGTTCATAGTCACCTACTGTATGCAATCCATATTTGGGGGCATGGGCCATCCAGCAGTAAAATATTTTCTCTACAGAAACGCGCGATGCGAGTAGTTAGTTGTAAAAAATATAATAGCCATACTGATCCCTTATTTAAGGATAATAACATTTTAAAATTTAACGATCTATACAAAGTGAATGTCTCTCTATTCATGTACGACTGGAAAAACGATAGGTTGCCCGACTCATTCAAAACTTTTTTTAGTATACACTCATCAACTGGACTTCAAACAAGACAAGTTGGCACGATACAGTCGCAGAAAGCTAGAACCCAATTCTCAGCCAAACTGCCAAAACATAGCTTCCCAAAGATTTGGAATGGAATTGATTCTGACTTACGAGCCCTACCTTCCAGGTATGTTTTCAAGAAACAGCTTACTAATGAATGCTTAACAAACTACTCCTCACATGTTACCTGTTCGTATCAAATGTGTCCAGATTGTAGGCCTAATGCTCATTGATACTCACATGTCTCGTCACTCGCCCGTGGGACCCATTATATGAGAGAGAGAGGGAAAGATGTCGTCGCCTGGGTGCTTGAATGCTTTATGTGCCAGTGGGACATAGGACACTCTAGCACTATGGTATATCTTTATTCTCCATTGACGTCCATACCTTAAGTATGACGTCAATGGAAACAGGAAATCGTTCTATTTGCCAATAACATTCCCTCCTAGTTACAAACGAGCCTTATTCTAAATACTTCTGCTCAAGGCGCCGACTGTTCGAGTCTTTCCTGTCAATAAAAAAGCTTTCTTAATCGTAGGACGCCATTGTCAGCCCATGTCGGTGACTTCTCCAGTTATCTCATCCCACCCGACCTCAAATTAATCTCCCAATCATACATTGCCCCATCATCTCATGTCTAATCTTATATATCCAAATTTGCAGTCTACCGTCAAATTGCACTCGCGTATATCGGGTGCAGTCTTTCGTGTACACTGGGAAGGGGCTAGAATATAGTTTCGAGGTCTTCCCTCCTCTCATCATTCATTCAATAGTTGAGCCATAGGCAGTGGTACTTATGAACAAAAAATATCCAGCCTACTCCATTTCTGTGTAGTCATTTCTGTATAGTCTTTCGCTCTTCCTGGGGGCAACAGGAAGACAGCCAATGTGGCTATGTTGTCTCCCAACAATTTACCATTGTATCCTATATACGTAAAACTCTCTGTACAAATCTAACTTGTAAATTTGGTATTTTGTTGAATAAATTTCATTTCATTTCATTTCATTACACTAAATGGAGGCAAAAGTTCCCCCTAATGGATTTTACCTCAGCATTTAATAGAGCATAAAATGAAAGAGATCAGCTGATTGGGGCAATATTTATTGATTTTGAAACCCTCAATAAAAATGTCACAGTGTCTATTTTAGAAAAGACTGAAAATATTGGCACTGACTGTCCTTTCAAAAATGTGAGAGTTGAAAAATAAGGTGAGGGGGACAAGTAAAATGTGCCTTTTCAATTGAGTGTGAAACTGGATGGTAGTTGGGGAATCGTCAAATTTGAACACAGAAAACACACGGTGACATATATTTTTTTCCTGTCCATTTTTTTAATGAGATGATATACTAAGTGGATTCAGGACTGTTTTCTCCCAAATGACCTTGACGAGCTTAGGAGACAGGAAAATGTTAACACTGTCACCAATGCAAATCATTTAGTGTATTGCAACCATTTGGCCCCAGAATATCCAATGCAGTCATTTAAACTATATCTTGTTTGATTGAGTTCAACTGAGCTCTGCCAAACAAGATATAACAGAATAAATGCTCAGTTTATTTCTAGAATGTAGGAAAGTGCACAAATCTGTTAATTGAATAATTTCCATTGGCAAAGTGGCTATTCAATTAACAGGGTCCCACTGCACAACCATCTCTCAATATTCCTATTTTAACCTGTACATTGGAATCAACCTACTAGATTAGATTATATGAACCAGACAATATCCATGTTTTCCCTGTCTGTGGCCTTGACCTGAAAGGCATGGCTACGGCAATAATTGTCTGAAATATGAACAAGATCTGCCAATAGGAACAGACAAAATGAACCATCCAAGGATTGTTCAACCATGTTAATGTCTTTCCATCTGTGAGTTTGACCTTGGAGGTATGACCTGAACTTGGCTGTTGGTCATGATACAATTGATAGAGTTTCCAACAAAAAGCCTTGAAAACTTAAGGAGCCTACCATTTGATTTCTCATAACCTTGGTTTGTAGAACTGAAAGAAATTGTCCCAGCTGTATTACCTGAATTATCTTGATAATGAAATTTCACCTGGTTAACTTTCTGATTCAATGGTCAATAAAATCATCTTTAACCAGATTGAGAAGTATAGTTCACAAGCCAAGTGGATAATTCAGGTGAAGGAGTTTATAGATAATTTCTGCCTGGCATTCTCATTTTGAACACCAAGTTGTAAAAATACATTAAGGTGTTGTCCAATCTAACTTTGGTCAAATTTCAGGGACAAAAAAATGACTAGAAAGAAATAACCCCAGTAAATTATACACCAAAATGTTTGGAAAGAAACATAGAACATGTGGAAACTGAAATTTGCTTTGAAAGTGCTGTCATGTGGTTTGAGAGCAAGACAGTCTGACACTTTAGAGACTGTTGGAAATTCTGCTAGGGCATAAGTAAGAGACCAAAATTTTTACAATAAACTACCTTAAAAGAACTGAATAGTTGTATTTTGCAATCCTTCTAGAACAGCCTCGGAGGAATCTTTTGTTACTCATGAGAAGAATGAGCAGTAAGACTAATTCCAATCCATGGTATCTACAATTCCTAAATGCTGCCATTTTGTTTTGTTTTTGTTTTGATGAAGAAAGTTCAGCAGGGGTTAACTCCATACAGTTCAGAGCAACAGGTATCGAGGCATAAGAGACTTCATGAATGAAAAATGATAAATTTAAAGTAATTTGTATATTTTTTATACTTACCAATGGCCCAGACTTATCTGGTGCAAACTCAATATTATCAAGGGCCAAACACAAATTTTGAACCCCCCCCCAATCCCCAAAATTTGCATACAATACCGAAAATTAAAAGTCCTATATGGCCCTCCATACTTTTACTACCTGCTCTTGCGCACTATTCAGGAAGAGACCGGAATTGGCATCAACATCATTCTTTGTAGACAAGCCTACTAAAGTAATAACTCGGAGGGGAGGTATGAGTGCCCACTCATGGGAGGGCCATCCCCGTCTGGGCCATTGGTAAGTATAAAAAATATACAAATTACTTTAAATGTATATTTTTATACTACAACCAATGGCCCAGACTTAGCTGAATCGTAAAAAGGCGGAGGGCCTAGGACTTAAGAATTAGCAGACCAAATACAGCTCCTAAGCCTGCATTCCAAGGTGAAAAGGAGATTAAAGGAATTATATGCATGTCTCTCTATACAATAATAGAGAAGACATATCATCAATAAGGAGTCATATCCAAGTAATTCCGTATTCTTAGCATGAATGATTATGCTAATTGGGTGTAACAAGCCCCCGATTTTAAGGCTAGTCTGGACTAAGCCACTTAAATTAGGATGGCGTATTCGAGAGTGAGAGACTAACCCCCACAAACAAAGGCCATTTATTTATAATAAACAAGCTGCATCCAAGATCAGTAATAATCTGCAGACAAAACAGCTTCACTCCCAGTTACACACTTATTATCAAGTCAGAGGAGATGAAGAAAAATCCCCCCCCCCCCTCCTTTTTTTGAAGGAATATTCTTCAAAACAAAGAGGGAAGCGCTCTGGAATTAGTGAAAAGCGGTACCAAATAATCTATATATATTCGCCCAACAGGCACCCAGTTATTAATTATTATTAATTATTGGTCTTTAATGCCACTTCAATAGCTAAGGCTATTGAGGCGAACCCGGTTATTGACAGCGCAAGCTTCTAACGTATGCCAGCGCCGGATTATGTAGATAGGTCGAAAACCAGTGATATAACATGTACAACCTTACATTTGTCCAACTGAATCCCAATGGAAAGTATCTGTTTGAGCAAACACGCTTCTGAGGCAACCAACAGGCGACCCCGTTCAGGTGCACAATAATTCCAATAATGAAACTCCAACTGAACTGTGCGAATATACGAGAATGTGAATTCTCCTGTGTACCACCTCTGGTAGAAAGCTGGATTCAGAACATGGAACGGGCTATGATTAACAGACCCGTCACGGACCGTCCCCCAAATAATTCATTGTTCCCAAGCTCTGTTACAACCAATGACTGTTTGGAGAAAGAATATACTATTCCGAATAATGAAGCCAAAAATTGAGAACGTATGCATAGATGGCCTATTCGAAATTCCATAACTTATCCAAATAGCCCCAATATTCTCATGAGCTCTATAAGCAGAGCAACAATTTTATAGAATCTAATTAATAATGCGTCTGCCTAATAAATATACATATTATGCACATGAGCAACAGAATCCTGCATGTACTCATCTGAATACAGCCTGTATCTACAGTATGACCGAGTGATACAAGTGTAACCAGGAAACAGAATGAATAATACAATGTTAATGCAGTTAAACTGAGTTATAAACTCATACGTCGTAAGAAAAGGGCAGACCGCTCTGAGTGAAACTTTTCAGAGTGGACAAATTGCCACATTGGAGAATGTTGCCCAGATAACCGACATGCCCAGATAACCACACAGGTACACGAAGGCTAGCAATTTATTGTCTAGGAATCATATGCTTGTATATGACTTATAAACAAACAACCACAGGAAACAAACCAACTAAATAGTGGATGTGCCCATGAGGTTGCCGTTTGAACACAATCCAGCCGGCAATTGAGGAGCCATGAAAGGCATCCATATACTTGAATGCTTACAAGACTTACGGGAAGAAAACTCTGTTCTGCCCTGTAATCGCCTCTTAACATATAAGCAGGGGGGGGGGGGGGGGACCAATAAATCCTATCGAACCCCCCTCACTTGCAATACTTGAATCGCTAGATAAGTAAGGCCGGCGCAGTAGAATTACGGCTATACTGCTGCTGCTATTCTCAATAAGAGTAATACAGCTAAAAAGCTTATAGTCAAAGCAATCATAATAACAGTAATTCGGCACAACTCGTAATGCTTTTGTGTTAGTCAACAAATAGTATAGGAACCGCAGGGATCCCTCACGTCTGACCATAATGCCACTAAGGACGGAGGGGGGCGTGATGACCAAATAATACACCACATCTGACATAATATCCAATCCCTCAAGTGGAAATATAATCCACAATAGATTGGATAGAAATGTAGAGGGAGACGAAAACAATGTTCCCACACCCGATCATAAAAACCTAGATGAACTCCTTACGATCGATCTGATATCAGGAAATATATTCCTGAGAAGGAGTTTAGTATAGGCGTTTGAAGAAACGCTCATTAATCACACTAGGTTAATATGGCGTCATCAATAGGGCTAATTGCCTCAGATATCTTACACCAAACCATAGCGGTAGGAAGAGAATAACCTCCTCTAACATAACAGTATCATGTCCGATAGAACAATGAACTCAGCCTTCGACACCTGAGCCAAAAGATCCGGAGAGGAAAGATCTTCGTCTTTCCATCGCCTGGTATGATAAGCTGTTTTTTGCCTAACAAATGCAGACTTATATTCAGATGGAACAAGATTCGAAGAGCTTATGACTAAAATTTCATAGTCTTAAGGTGCCCTTCTGTGAGGGATAGAGACTCACACTCCGTAGCCCTCCCGCCATCCAAATGTTCCCTCTGAAAATATGGTCAACACCATCCAACTGAACGGATGACTGTACCAATGCAGCACTGTCTGACAGCTCACCATCAGAGCTTGTTAATGGTAGTACCAGCGACTACTGGGATGCTGCGATATGCAGAGCAATCTGCAGCAACCGGTCCATGAACGAGGCTACCAGAGCAATGATAATCCGCTTGTTACCATAATCTGCTCACGGAACAGAGATCTGGCCCCAGATCCTCGAAACATGTCTTGTATAAAAATGCCTCGAACGACTAGCTATCAACCCGAACATGCGAAGTCGGATAGCTAGTCTGCAGTCAACATGTTTCATAAATGAAGCAGGGGAAGAAGCCATAGCTGCAACCAGATTCAGCTGCAGTGTGGAAGGAGCTTCCCGAACTGCAAGCGTAAACAGGTGTCCCAACTCACTAAAGTTTCTCGAATCAAAAACAGTCGACCTCGACTGCTTACAGAAAAGGAGAATGTTCTCCAGCTCACGGTCTACTCCATACCTCACTGAGCGGTCTGTTAGAAAACTTGTAGGCATCTACCCCTTAGCGTGCATATCCATGGAAGAAGAGGAAGCCAAAACAACAGCCGAACCGGCTGAAGTGTGGAAGAAGCATCCAAACTCATCACATTTTGGATGGATGCTCCTACTCACTGAAGTTTCTAACAACACAAAACAGTTGTCCCCGACTGCTAACAGGAAGAAAAATGCTCTGCACTCGCAATCTGTCCCCAGATCTCGCCGAGTATCCCGCTTAGAAACTTCTAGGCTAATCCCCTTTCGTGCGCATCCATGTAAGAAGAAGCCATAACTGCCGCTAGCTCTGGCTGCAGTGTGGAAGGAACATTCCGATGCGTGTTCCGGCTCAATATGGTTTCTCACAACAAACACTGTCCCCCCCCCCCCCCTCCCCCCGACTGTTAACGGGACGGAGAGGGTTCTCCAATCAGTGATCTGACCCCAGATCTTGCAAAGCGTCCCGTAGAGAAACTTCTGGCTTCTTCTACATGAACAGATGTCCGGACTGACCCAGCACCGTCCGACGGCTCACTACCGTAGTCTGCTGACGGGTGCCCCTTGCTTGGTTTTTTAAGCTGCGATAAGTTGTGTTACGGAGGCTTGTGGAGCAGTGGCTTATATTCTCCGCCGCATGTTGCTCCTGGGATGGAGATCTGGCCGCCGATCTCTTCGTCGAACGTGCAGATGAATCAAGCCTCAAATCACTAGCTACCAGATGGACCGACTTCGAGGGCAAAAACTGGAGTGTCGTCGCTCGGCTGCATGAACATCTCGAGTCGGGTAGCTAGTGTGCAGTCGCATGTGCTTTGCTGAAGGGCCGGGGCCGGCTGCAGTGTAGAAGGAGCGTCCAGAGTGGCCAAGGAGGACGTTTGCTACGACTCACTGCAAGTTTCTCAAAGCAATAGTCGACCCCGACTATTACTGGGTTAGAAAAGGCTCTTTTGCTCGCAGTGTGATCCAGACCTTGCCGAGCTTCCCAAAGAAAAACTTGCAGACTTCTTCCCCTTATTTTGCCATCATCACTGGGTGAGTTCTTGATTAAAAGGTGCTCGCTCTACCCAAATCTACTCTCCTCGACCGCATCGGACAAACCCGGTATTACGGTTCCCACTATTGGGTAACCGCCTGACAGGTCGCGCTAGCTGCTGGAATAAGAGGCCTTATTTCCTTTATATTCAAGAGCACCTTAGCAGCTAGCTCTGTTTGCTCCTCAGAGCGTGATGATGGCAGCACATTCTGGATGGGTGTCGCAATACCATCACAATGATCTTTTTCCTCTGGAAAAGAAACTGAAAACTCAAATTATCTTGCGGTGATAGCCTCGACATCGGAACTTCACCGCGAATACATAGTGCGACACCCGTTTCCAACGCTAGTGTCCTAATGAGTCGACCCCGACCACACAAGTAGGACCTGAATCAGTAGGAGTTCAGCAACTACAGGCAAGGCAACAAGCATGTAAATCCGATGTAGACAACTTCGCCCAGCAATGAGAGCAGTAATTTCATAAACAAGAGGCCCCAGGGGGTCCGAGGGCGCTCACCTGACATGGTAGTCTAAATATCAAACCAGGGACTTGACTTGAATAAGCTGCATACGCCCCTTCTAAGAAAAGCATATACCAACTAGATGAAGCAATTGTGCCCACACAATACACAGGACTTTCCTTCTATTTTCAGTTCCTGCACTTTTACGTCCCAAAATTGAGATAAACGCATAAAAACAGATTTTTTTCCCAAACAAAATATTTTCAGCCTAAAATTGTTTTTTCTTCTTAAAACGCATAAAAAAAACCAAAAAAAATTTCCCACTCGGACCCCAAATTTTCAGCGTAAAAAAAAGTTAAAAAATTTATAGTAATTTATATATTTTTTATACTTACCAATGACCCAGACTTAGCTGGTGCTAACTCTAAAAAATCCAGGGCCAAACACAAATTTTGCCCCCCAATCCCCAAAATTTGCATCTAAAACCAAAAGAAATCATGTTCTAATGGACCTCCATACTTTGCCCTTACTGCGCATGCGCAGTGTCAAGGATGTTCCGAAATTGGCGCCAATTATCATTCTTACTGGCAGTGCCTGGTCAGCGCTATGTACTCAGCGGGGAGGTAATGGTTCCCAACTCCTGGGAGGGCCATCCCCGTCTGGGTCATTGGTAAGTATAAAAAATATATAAATTACTATAAATTTTTTAACATTTTTATACTGTACCAATGACCCAGACTTAGCTGAATAGTAAAAAGGCTGGAGGGCCTAGGACATAGAGGAAAATCCAATAAGCTCAACTATATAATATAGAGGCAACCCCTCAAGGAGAAAAGGAGTATTAGGCTTTACAGTATCTTTCTTATTTTATGTTAAATTAGAAAGATACAATACCCTTCATAATTGAGCACAATAACATTCATGTTCTCTATTAACATCCAGTATAACCCTTTATACTAATTATTTTTAAAGTAAGCCAATAAATAAAGTTAGTCCAGAGAATTGAGACTCTTTATATTCTTTAAAAGTGTCCGAGGATTGTATATTAACGCCCATTTGACACTTGACATATACAAATGCTTCACACCGAGCTACACTTTAAAAATATGACATGAATGAATTTTTAACATTAATATTACACTTTAAAACCATCCCGGAAACGACTCAGAAATACTGACTTCGGAGGAGGCATTCCCTTGCTTTTCACTATAAAGCAGGTGACCTAAGGGAACACCCTCCCCCCTTCCCCTTGCCCTGGGTCAAATAGCCCAGAGCGAAGAGAGCAGCCGGACGGAGTCACTGCCGGAACAGAAAGCCTGCATAACTATAGTTGCAACTGTTTAGTGGACGACATTCTGAGCAACAGATAACGGACCTAAACAATGCAGGTCTCCAGAAATGGACTCAATATTTCTGAGATAAAAATTCGTGAATGTGGATGGCTGAGACCAATAAGCAGCCTTCATTAAATCTGTAATAGCAATACTATTAGCGTAAGCCCAAGAAGTAGCAAGAGCTCTTACTTCATGAGCCGAAATCTTAAGCACAGACTGCTGAGAAGAAGATAAATTTTCATAAGCAGTACGGATAGTTAATTGATTGAATCCATCTAGCAATAGAATGGACCGAAATGTCCTTTCTATCAGGCATCAGAGACAGAAAGAAACGTTTTTGTCCCTTTCTAATAAACTGAGATCTCTGTTTATAGATACGTAACGCTCTAACAGGACAGAGTAAAGGCCTACGCCCGTCTGAAGACGGAAGAGCCTTAATAACAATAGGTTCCGGATATTTATTAGGAGCCTGATTTTTAGCTAAAAATCCCACATTAGTAGTGAAGGTGATAGTGTTCCCGACACTACGATAGTGAGAATCATCCACCGACAGTGCATGAAGCTCATTGACTCTTCTAGCAGAAGAGAAAGCTAAGAGAAAAGCTGTCTTATAAGACAAGAATTTGAAATCTACTGTCCCAAGAGGTTCAAATGTCTTTTCCTTCAGTTTAAGAATTACCCAAGCTAAATTCCACTTAGGAATTAACCTAAGAGTTCTGGGTCTATTTATCGAGAAGTTTCTTACTAACTTAGATAAAGAGACATTAGATCCAATTTGTAAACTATCATGATGTGCATAGGTATCAGATAACATAGACCTATAACCCTTAATAGTAACAGGCTGCAGTTTGATTTCGTCAAACAAGTATACTAGAAAGTTTGCAATGTCTGGTATGGAGGGATCAAAAATATCAACAGAATGATCCCTACACCAACGACGAAAAACCTTCCACTTAGCCGCATAGTTTAGCGAAGAGGAGGTCCTCCTACAGTTAGAAATCGCGTCCACTGCTCGTCCTGTAAAGTGCTTGCCATGCAAGAAGGACCGCACAACGGAAAAACGTGAAGGTTGAGACCTTGCGGGTTGTGATGGAGTTGACGCGATTTCCCCTGCGAAAGAAGATCCTCCCATGGAGGAAGCTTTCGCGGTAGGTCCCACAACAGACACCTGAGTAGATTTATCCACGGTCTCTGTGGAGACAGAGATGCTACCAACAGAATCTTGCATTGAGATTGTTTTATCTTTAGCAATACTTGCTGAATTAACGGCGCTGGAGGATACGCATATCCTATCATTCCGTCCCAAGGGATCGACAGAGCGTCTACTGCAAATGCTCTTGGATCCGGACACGGAGACACATACGTCTGCAACTGATCGTTGAGATGTGTCGCAAATAAGTCTATCATTGGCCGTTCCCATTGGTAGCAAATCTGATTGAATACTTGTTTGTTGAGAGTCCACTCCGACGGCAACAAGCGACCCTTTCGTGAAAGGGAGTCTGCTAGTACGTTCAGACGACCCGGTATATGACGGACCGAAAGAAGAACCTGATGTTCTAGAGCAAACAGAAGGATTCTTTCCGTTAGATTGAACAACGGAATTGAATGAGTGCCTCCCTGATTCCGTATATACGCCACTACTGTCGTATTGTCGGATAGGATTTGGACATGAGCATTGAGAATAATGTCCATCCAATGACGTAACGCAAGCCAAATTGACATCATTTCCTTGATGTTTATGTGCTTGCCCAGGAATTGCGGATCCCAAAGACCCTGGCCTCTCGAATCCGTTGGGATCAATGATGCACCCCAACCTGTTTGACTGGCATCCGTCATAATGGTAAAACTCAGATCCGGCAACTGCAGCGGAACTCCCTGAGTTAACCACTGAATGTTTGCCCAAGTCTGAATCTCTCGTTTCACTTGATCTGACAAGAGAATGTCTATGTCGAGCGAATGAATTTTCACACTCCAATTCTGAGTCAAGAAAATTTGGAGAGGACGCGTGCGTAACCGCCCCATCGGAATGAGATCCGCAGCGGCTCCGCACAGACCTATCAGTCTCATGAACTCCCTCGCTGTGACTTTGTCTGCGTGCAGACAATAGCGAGCGTAACAACTGACTAATTTCGCTCTGGTTAACGGCAGAAGAACGAGATTGTTGTGCGTCTCGAAGCTCATTCCCAGATGTGTGAATGACTTGGACGGCACCAGATCCGACTTCTCCTCATTTATTATAAAACCGAGACGTCGGAGCAATAGAAGCAGATTCTGCACATCGTTCTGAAGCGTTAACTCGTTGCCGTACCTCTGAAGAATGTCGTCCAGGTAGGCCGACGTTACCGCAGACGAATGAGCTCGGAAATACATCATTACCAAGTTCATTACCCAAGTGAAAGCCCAGGGTGCTAGATTCAATCCGAAGCACATCGCCCGGAATTGATACACCACCCCTAGGACTGCGAAGCGTAGATACTTTCTGAATGTCGGATGTACCATGACGTGAAAGTACGCATCTTTGAGATCTATGCTTGTTGCATAATCGTTCAGCCGAATACTCGCTCTGACCGATCGAATCGTCTCCATATAAAACTTCGGAGCGACGATCAGCTTGTTTATCCAGCTCAAATCTATGACTGGACGGAACAAGCCGTCTGGTTTCGGAACCAGAAACAGATGGCTGTAGAATCCCGGTGTCTCTTGGTTTTCTACGACCTCTACCGCATTCTTCATTAAAAGAGACTGCACCTCTGATAACAGAGCGTCTCTTTTCTGCGGATTTGACGGAAGTTGAGTCCATTTTGGACTTCGAGTTAATGGAGGCTTTCGTTTGAAGGATATCTTTAGACCTTCCGAAATCACCCCTCTCACCCAAGAGTCGTCCGTAATCGACGCCCACTCTTGTGAAAAACTCGACAACCTTCCGCCAACCGGCACGCGATAGAGGTTGAAGCCATAACCTCCTGGACCTGCGAGGCCTGCGGTAGGAGAAACCACGTCCTCCATGACCCGCACCTCGTCCCGTCGACCTCGGGGCGTCTGACCGGTTGTCCCGGCCCGAAGGACGTCCCGAACGTGAGTCGCTGCCTTGACGGTCTCTTGAATAAGACCAAGAGGACGCACTGGAACCTCTATAGGAACCTCTCTTGGGCGCATTAGACCCAGAAGTGCCTGTCTTACTCTTATCTGCCGTGTCCGACTTCTTAGAAGCAGATTTGAACAGCAGAGAATCCGAAGCTTTCTTAGTAATTTTATCGTAAATTGCAGAAAGCTTGCCGTCGAAGAGAAGTTCTCCGGAGACCGAAGCGACTCTGAGAGAGTTCTTCACCTTACTATCCACGAGTGTGAATGTAGCTAGGGCTGCGTCATGTCTAACCAACTCCAGGTTTGCCACTGAAAGGGCGGAGTTACACGTGGAATAAGCTACTGCCCTTGAAAGAAGTCTTAAAGAGGATTGTATATCCTGGAATTCTTTCCCTTGAAGACGCAGTGATAACGCCTTAGTAAGGTGGTCTGCGTAAGATAAAGCATCTAAACTGGCTCTGTTAGACAAAATAGTTGTCTCCAACACTGCAGTTGGAATAGACGCAGACGACGGTAATGATAATTCTAAGTCTTCCGCCTCATCGTCCATACGCAGAGGAACTCTCGGGATACCCTGTCCTGCCGTATCGAATTTATTCCTTGCATTAATGAAAGGCAGGTTGAGAGTATTAGCGGACAAGAAACCTGCTTTTCCTGTTTTGGAAGCAAGTTTGAATATAGCGTCGTTCAATAATTCAAATGTTCTTGCAACATTATTGGACTGCGACGGAAACTCGGGAGCGATGTCCCTGAACCGCTCAAAGAAATCAGAGTCCAATGACGCTATAATTCTCTTGTCCGGAACCGCAGCAGTCTGGCCCGACGGAACAACTTGAGGAAGAAAGTGCCGGATGAAGTCCACGGCAGCTTTATGTTGTTCCAAAAGGGATAGCTCCAAGTCATCCGTATCCCTTTCACCATCCGGTCGGACCTCATGATGCTCCCGGTCATCCGCTCCCGATGCTTCGGCGGAGCGTACCGACCCAGCGCCGTCGGATAATTCCCAATCCGACACCGTTTCTGTCGGTTGCTGGGATGCTGCGATAAGTTGTGCTATTTGAACAAGCACGTCCGACATCGAGGCCTGCGGAGGCGCAGTCTTTCGCTGCTTCGCCGAGGGCAGCTCCGCATCTGGTGACTCCCGCATACTCTTCCTATGCGAACGTCCGGAGTCCACCGGCCTCGTGTCCCTGGCTACCGGATGGCGTGACCTGGTCGCCGAAGAATCCCTGATCGGCGAAGCTGGTAAAATATCGGCGGTCACGTAGCCAAGGTGCGGTCGTGTGCGCTGATGAGAGGAAGAAGCCTGAGCAGTCTCCGCGGACTGCGTATACAACGGAGCGTCCCGAGCGACGGACGTGTGCTCCGCTTGCGACACATTTTGTACCACAACATCTGGTCCCAGATGTTGTTGTACGAGAGAGGGGCCTCTCTTGCTCGCGGCCCGGCTGGACCTGGACGAGCTAGGAACCGGACTCGAAGGCTTCCTCCGATCTCTCCTACTATCCGCCGTCACTGGGTGTGCACGTTGAATGTTTATAGTGCTCGCATCACCCAACATTTCCTCCTGGACCGCATCGGACGAACCCGGCTGCCGAACCATTCGGTGAATGGATGCTACACCGGGCGAGCTAGCGGACGACATTTGTCTTATCTCCATGAGCACTTTTGCCGCTAGCTCTGTATTCATTTGTGACGACGGAAGCGCACTTGCGGAAGATAACATGGAAACATCACCCTGTTCTTGTTCCTCTGAAATAGAAACTGACAGAGTAGAGTGACCCTGCGGAGAAAGAGCCGGCATAGCCCTTTCTCCACTAACAACATATCGTGACACACGTTTCCAATGTTTGTCATCCCAATATTGACATATAGAACAGGGATTAGTGCGAGAACACTGACTACAATTAATACAATGATCATGAAAGTCAGAGGAAGATTTCTTCCTATTACAATTTGAACAATATCCTTTCATTGTGAAAAGTCAACAACAAGTCCTAGTTACTCGCACAAACCCCTAACACAAAGATACATAATAACATGATCCATTAATAATGAAAAAACAATTGAAAATCAAAATAATTTTTGAAAAATATTTTTTCAGTGAAGCCCAAGTTTCTGAAAAGTAACGTTGAGCCCCAATGGATCCCAAGGCTAAATGTGGTCAAAAATTTTAAAATTATATTATATAATTAATGCAACACTTACGGATAATAATAATGTATCTTATAGTGAGATAAACTACTCCAAAGGCAAACAGCCCCCCTCAAAAGAGACTGTTGCCAATGTAAACAAACAGTGTAAAAACACCAGAAAACATGACTCCAGGCACTGACAAAACTGGCCCGAAATCAGTCATCAAAATTACACTCTATCTGATGCAAGACAGAGACTCCCAGGGGAGAATCTGCAGAACATCAGATGGAAGATGCAGAACACAACGTTTATACACCCATGGGTGAAAACGTAACTATGGGGAAAATAACAGAATACATTCTGTAACCAAGCTAACTCTCCCAAGAGAATTTAGAAATGATCTTTCTCAAAAATATGCCAAAAGCATGGGAGAAAAGCAAGGGGGTACTTAGAAGACCAGGGGAGAGGAAACACTGAATAAGCAGTGCAACTTTATAGCAGGAATGACAACAAGAGGCCCATGCCTCGAAAATAGGCAACTTAACATAATTTCATAAAAAATTTTAAGTACAGCCCTGATTATTTTTTGTCACTCCTTTTTCCTCTCCTCCTTCTATATCCTCCTTAGAATCACCATTTCTCCAATAATTACGTGTCTGGCATCCTTTAAACTGAGATTTACAAGCACAAAGATCAATGAGATGTTGACTGATGAAGGGCCAAACAGAGAATGATAATTGGCGCCAATTTCGGAACGTCCTTGACACTGCGCATGCGCAGTAAGGGCAAAGTATGGAGGTCCTTTAGGACATGATTTCTTTTGGTTTTAGATGCAAATTTTGGGGAATGGGGGGCAAAATTTGTGTTTGGCCCTGGATTTTTTAGAGTTAGCACCAGCTAAGTCTGGGTCATTGGTACAGTATAAAAATATAATTTTTTTTGGTTTTAAAATTGACCGAAATGCATAAAAAACAAAAAAAAATTTCAGGATTTTGGTCCAAAATGTTCCAAGTCCCACTCGGACCCCAAATTTTCAGTGTAAACAAAATAATTTTTTTTGTCTTAAAATTGACCGAAATGCATAAAAAACAAAAAAAAAATTCCGGATTATGGTCCAAAATTTGTAAGTCTGGAACGGGGCCCCAAATTTTCAGCCTAAATATGAACCCAGGGACTTGGCTTCAACAAACTTGAATCTCCCCCCCCCCCCCCCCCCCCCCCCCAAGGATGCTGCATACCAAATATCAAAAGATTCTTATTGGTAGATCTGAAGAAGAAGATTTTTCAAGAATATTCCTCATACTGCTCTAATTTAAACATTTGGGCTCCCATAGAGAGCCCAAATATGGACCCAGGAAACTGATTTCAATAAACATGTGAAACAATCTTCCAAAGATGTTATATGTAAAATTTGAAAGCTTTTGGAGCAGTGGTTTGGGAGAAAAGTAGTCTTACATGTTTTTCCCATTACCCACAGTGTTAAAAAATGCTGACTCAGCACTTTTTCAAAGTCCCCAAAAAGTACCCCATGATAAAATGGATAGCAATTTTTTTTTACCATTCCATTCTGTTGGTCCTAAGGAAGCTTCACACCAATTAAGAATTCTCAGTGCCGTGAAGTTTTGGAGATATGAGTGATTTAATTTTTTTCTATTTTTAGCTCCTGTGGTTCCCATGGGGCGACAGGAAAAAAAAATTGGGTATAAATTAAGTACTTATGACACAATAAGCCCTCATATCAAATTTGGTTCAAATCTGCCTCTCGGTTTGGAAAATAGAAATTTTGGGAGTGGCAAAAATTCTTGCCACTCCCATAATGAAGGCAAATAATGCCCGACAAACTTCTCTTGAACAAACTTGATTCTAAACTTCAAAAGGACTCTGTATACCACATATCAAGTTTCTGCTACTGGTGGTTCATTAGAAGGAGATTTTTAAAAAATTTGGCCATTTTTTCCCCACACTTCTGCTCAATATGAGCCGAAACCTAATTTAAATAAAAATCAAAATGCCCCTATATAACCACTACTTACATGAAATTTAATTAAAATGTGGCCAGTGGTTTAGGAAAAAGAGGCTCAAACACCACCTTCATGCAGGACAGACGACGGATGGACGACGGACGAAGAGTGATAAGAAAAGCTCACCCTGACTTTTAGTCAGGTGAGCTAATAATTATAATCCAAACAAGTTCACTGCACTCCTAACATCTAACATATAATCATACAATATAAGGATACATGATGAAGACAATCAAAAATAATTTCAAAATAAATCAAAACCAATTTTTTCTGAATTTTTTTTTTTTTTTGAAAAGGGAACCATACAAGCACAAGGGCATCCTGATAGAGCCTAACTGTGGAAAACACCAAAATATTAAAGCTACACTACCAGAATATTAATAAATGTATCGTAATATAATTGTGATGAAATAAAACCCTGAATATTACCTGTTAAGGGCATTGTGAACGAAAGAATAGGAAAACCGGAAACTACACAAAAGGTCCAAGTCAGTAAATAATTAACTGATACCTGATGCAAAGCTAGATCTTCAATCCAACCAGTAGGAGATGCAAGACAATAACGGACCAACACCCCTAGTGTGAGGATGTAACAGTGGGGATAAACAACACAACATGTTAAACTCCCAAGAAATTTAATAAAAAATTTCAATAAACAAGAGGCCCCAAGGGGCCTTAATCGCTCATCGGGCAAAGTGATTCAAACAAAATGGTTCAAAGAAGTATTTGGGGTCACATTCAGTTAGACATGGTTCATCAACACAACAAAGGAATGAAGTCATGAGAGACAAATTTTATGGAACTAGGGACATGCCTTGAACAAACTTGACTCTTACCCCCCTAAGGATGCTGCATACCAAATATCAAAAGCATTCATCTGCTGGATCTGAAGAAGAGTATTTTTAAAGAAAATTCCTCATTTTGAACTAAGTTATCATTCGGGTTCCCACAGTGAGCCCAAATATGAACCCAGGGACTTAGCTTGAACAAACTTGAATCTCACCCCTAAGGATGCTGCATGCCAAATATCAAAACATTCTGAATGCTGAATCTGAAGAAGACTTTTAAAGAAAAATTCCTCATATTAACTAAGTTATAATTTGGGCTCCCACAGGGAGCCCAAATATGGACACAGGGACTCGGCTTTAACAAACTTGAATCTCACCCCCCTAAGGATGCTACACACCACATATCAAAACATTCCGACTGCTGGATCTGAAGAAGATGATTTTTAAAGTACATTTCTCATTTCGAACTAAGTTACAATTCAAGCTCCCACAGTGAGCCCAAATATGGACCTAGGAATATGGCATCTGCTGGATCTGAAGAAGAGTATTTTTAAAGAAAATTCCTCATTTTGAACTAAGTTATCATTCGGGCACACACAGTGAGCCCAAATATGGACCTAGGGACATGGTTTGAACAAACTTGAATCTCACCCCCCAAAAGATGCTGCATACCAAATATCAAAACATTCTGACTGCTGTATCTGAAGAAGAAGATTTTTAAAGAAAATTCCTCATTTTGAACTAAGTTATAATTCGGCCTACCACAGTGAGCCCAAATATGAACCCAGGGACTTGGCTTGAACAAACTTGAATCTCACCCCCTTAAGCATGCTGTATACCCAATATCAAAAGATTCTGCTTGCTGAATCTTGAGAAGAAGATTTTTAACAAAATTTGCCTGAAATGCACTAAGTTCAAATTTGGGCTCCTATACTGAGCCCAAATATGAACTCAGGGTGCCGATTTGAACAAACTTGAATCAGATCCACCCCACAATGTTGCATACCAAATATCAAAAGATTCTGCCTGCTGGATCTGGAGAAGAAGATTTTTGAAGAAATTTGCCTGAAATGCACTAAGTTCGAATTCGAGCTTTTATAGTGAGCCCAAATATGAATCCAGGGGGCCGATTTGAACAAACTTGAATCAGATCCACCCCACAATGTTGCATACCAAATATCAAAAGATTCTGCCTGCTGGATCTGGAGAAGAAGATTTTTTAAGAAATTTGCCTGAAATGCACTAAGTTCGAATTTGGGCTTCTATAGTGAGCCCAAATATGAATCCAGAGGGTCGATTTGAACAAACTTGAATCAGACCCATACCAAGATGCTGCATACCAAGTATCAAAAGATTCTGCTCACTGGATCTGGAGAAGAAGATTTTTTAATAATTTTTCTAAAATTCATACAGTGCTATCAGAGTTATGCCCCATACAGAGCCCCCATGGGACGTGGCCATTTCATTTGAACAAACCTGAATTGTCATTAGTAATGAACATCCATATGAAGTTTCGTGAAAATCGGACCAGTGGTTTCAGAGGAGAAGTTGTTTGAAAAATGTTCACGACGACGGACGCCGGCCGGCCGGTGATAAGTTAAGCTCCCTTCAGTGAGCTAAAAACAGCAAGAAAGCTTAGGAGTTTAACCGGAGGGTTCATGGAAGGATAGGGAAGGAACACATAACCAACAGTAGGTAAATCATTAGCAAAACTAATGACCTCAAGGCGTATATCAGGGTAACATGAAGTAATTTTCATATTATTAAAAAGTTACAGCCCTAAACGTCTCAAACCACCATTGTTCACTTCCATCATCCATTTACTGCCTTAAACCCAATATATACATCATTGATTTGTGTCTGGCATCCACCAAAAGGGAGATTTAAAGCACAGACTTCAGTTGAGATGTTTACTGACTTAGGGCCAAACAAAGAATGATGTTTGCACCAATTCCGGTCTCTTCCTGAGTACTGCACATGCGCAGGTAGTAAAAGTATGGCAGGCCAGATAGGACTTTTAATTTTCAGTACTGTATGCAAATTTGGGGGATTGGGGGGTTCAAAATTTGTGTTTGGCCCTTGATAATATTGAGTTTGCACCAGCTACGTCTGGGCCATTGGTTGTAGTATAAAAATATGAAGAATTTGCAATGTGAACATTTATAGTAATTATACCTCATAATTCTGTTGAAGATGGTTTAATATTCTTGGCAAATTCACAAGAATGATTTCACTGATAAACTAAGGAAAAAAACTATCCTAATTTATTTATTTGGTATCACATGGCTCATTTTTGGTGTTTAGTTATAACAACTGCCATTTAAATGCTCAAATAAAGTGAATTACGGTAAGAAAGATTGGAACAACCATCATTATTAACAGTCCCATATTAAAAAAAATTGTATCAACCAAATGATTTGGTTTAGAGTGTGCGATTGTTCATTCTATATTTCACTTTGCATAATTTGTTTTCAACTATCGTCCTTCTGTAGTACGTTCTGTGAAGGTGGTCTTTCCATAATCTCCTCCTCAGATCACCACCTTAATTCTCTAGCTGCTAGAGGGGGCTAGAGGATGTTGCTGGAAAAGAGAAAATTGTCTTTTTTGGGAGAATGACAGTGAGTGTCAGGTATGGCATGTGGTCACATTCGCATGTCATCGCACTCATAACTTATTTCGCATGTATGTGAAAAATAGCATGCCTGCATTGTTCATGATTGATATTACATACCAGTAACAATAAGCAGGCAGCTTCTCCATTATGAAATCAACTTCGGTCAATTTAATCTCACAAAAACCATACATTACTGGGCCATACAATCAAGCACATCCATGATAAACAATAAACGGTGCCCTGTTTGTCTTTCATTAACACAATGAAAGGAGTTCCACTTGCTGTTTCACTCGACTTATTCCAGAGATACTGCACTGATTTGCTGGGAACTTAATTCAATTAGGCGTTTGTTTCCAATAGTGTCTCCGTTCATTATCTGTTTACTGATTCACAGAATAAAAAGTTTCATTTTCAATTTCCACTCTCTGGAATCCATGCATACTAAAGTCTGTTCACTGGAACAAATCTTGATATGGAACTGTTTTAAAAATCTTTTGCTTTTGTGTCATGCAATACATGTCATAGACATTGAGTTATCTTCAATAATAATTGGGTTTTTTTCATCATATTCATGGGTTTTGAATAAACAACAAATAAAATCATGTCAAATGGCTGTCTACATATTTATTTAAATAGCACTGTAGAGCACTGGGGAAATTAAGAATGTGAGTGTGCATTTCTGAGAATAGGATATATTGCACTGCCAAATCTTTCGCTCTTGTGAAATGGAAACTGCAAAAGTGATTTTTCACATGCCTGCATTTTCTTCCCAGATGTCAGTGGAACAAGATCATGATTAACAATATTTTCATGATATTATTCAGGACATTAATAAGTGGATGTATTCACTCAACATTTCCATCCCACTACAGTGAATAAATCACAAAACAAACAAAATTCAGAAAAAGACCCAAGACAACTAGTACTTGCAACCTTTCTTTCCACTTGCTACATGTTGGTAAATTGACACAACAGGAATCCTGTGTCATCTTCATGCCACCATATTACCAATGAACATGGTCGTCTCGATTTACATTGTAATGTATTGTACCTAAAAACAAGAAGCCTCATGGGGCCTGAGGCGCTCACCTGACCAAAGTTGTTTAAAGAAGGATTTAATTACCATCTATGGCTAATTAACACAACAGAGGAATGAAGTTATTTATTTATAACCTTGCTGTCCATGGAAGATGATTTTCTAGTAAAGAGATACTACCGCAGAAATAATGCCCAGATTTTCAGTAATGTAAAACTAGGAGTCCAAATATCAACCTAGGGATTTAACTTGAACAAACTTGAAGGATGTTGTATACCAAATATCAAAAGATTCCCACTGGTGGTTCTGGAGAAAAAGATTTTGAGAATATTACCAATTTTGCACTTAAAAATTTTCCGCTCCCCCATAGGGAACACAAATATCAACCCAGGGACTTTATTTGAACAAACTAAATCTGAACCCCAAATATCGAACGATTCTGATTGTATCTCAAGAAGCAGATTTTTAAAGATTATTCCTCATATTGGACTAAATTAAAATTTGGGCTTCATTAGAGAGCCCAAATATTAACCCAGGCACTCGATTTGAACAAACCTGAATCTCTCATCACCCCCTCCCCCCCCACCCCACCCCCCCCCCCCCCCCCCCCCACGAGATGCAAATTTGAAAGCATTCTGAGTGGTGGATCTGAAGAAGATTTTTAAAAGAAATATCCTCATATTGCACTAAGTTAAAATTTGGGCTACCATAGGGAGCCCAAATATTAACCCAGGCACTCGATTTGAACAGACTTGAATCTGACCTCCACCCCCCCCCCCCCCTCCCAACCCCCCAAAGAGATGTTGTATATTAAATATGAAAGGATTCTGACTGGTGAATCTGAAGACGATTTTTAAAGAAATTTCCTCATATTGCACTAAGTTAAAATTCGGGCCCCCATTGGGATGCCAAATATCAACCCAGGCACTTGATTTTAACAAACTTGAATCTGAACCACGTAGAAATGTCATATACCAAATAAGAAAGGATTCTAACTGGTGGATCTGAAGAAGATTTTTTAAAAACTCCCTCATATTGCACTAAGTTAAAATTCAGAGATGTTGTATACCAAATATGAAAGCATTCTGACTTGTGAATCTGAAGAAGAAGATTTTTATCCCCCATATTGCATATTCAGGCTTCCATAGGACTTGATTAGAACAATCTTGAATCTGACCCTCATAACAATGATGTATACCAAACAATAAAAGATTCTGACTGGTGGTTCTGAAAAAGAAGATTTTTACAGACTGCTCCCCATACTGCCCAAAGTTAAACGTTAAAAAACTCATATCGAACCCCCCTCACCCGCATTACTTGAATCGTTCTTGTGTTAGTCATCAAATAGAATAGGAACCGCAGGGCTCCCTCATGTCTGACTGACTCCATAATGCCACTAAGGACGGAGAGCGACGTGGTGAACAAATACACCATATTGACATAATCACTCTAGGTAAATATGGAGTCATAAATAGAGCTTATCGCCTCATATAACTAACACCAAACCATACCGGTAGAAAGAGAATAACATCCTCTAACATACGGTATCATGCCCGATAGGACAACCATGGCCAAGAAAATGTTTCCCTTGATGTGATTCTCTATAACATTACCTCCCCTTAATTTGGTAAAGCTGTTCACGCATTTAACACTGAGAGAGATGGGAACGTCATATAAAAACTTATTTTTTTTAATATTCGTGTATTTTTATCATCGATGTGCGCATCATTTCACAAACTACAGTTCTTTTCCTGTGGCGTAGTATAAGCAAATAAGAGCTATCTTGTTACACTTTTTTTCCCAATCAATGTGAACATTGGACTATTGTTCCCAGTAGAAATCCATTTAAAAAAAATAGAAAACTGCCTTTTCAGACCCTTTTGGTGATCTGTAACTTTTTTTATATTCATTGTATCAACAGTGTGCACATCGTTGAATAAAATACAGACACTGTTCTTTTTAATAATCTAAAAGTCTGTCAGATGTGGTTTTCCAATTTTTTACCTCTGATGAATTAAAACTTCCAAATTGCTATGAAAACACATTCTCGGACTGTACAATAACGCAGAGATGGATGAGAAATTACATAGTAATTGCTTTAATTGGTGTCACTATTTCACACCTCATTGTCATTCATGCACACACATCAAGTCTCAGAAATTTCACACCTCACCACCCACATTCACTGCCTTCTTAACTGGATTTCATCTCGCAAAGTTCAGTAATCTCAAGGGAGATAATTTTCGCGTAAGATATTATTTTAATCAACATTGTTGGGTATGGAACTCAGCCCAGTTGAAGCAGCTAAAGGTCTTCCTATACGTGAAGACAATAAAAGGCTGATAATTGCGGCCTTAGAAGCTCACTAAGGAGACTTACAATGCTAGCTGTAGTTTATAAGTCTTCATCTCCGTGAAGACAGATATATCGGTGTAAGTTGTGACCTTGAAGGCTCACTGAACGGAGACTTACAACTATCGTCGTGCAAGGTAGGGAATGAAGAGCCGCTATTTAACAGCCCTAAATTCCCAAAGAGACAGCAGTCCCAAGAGATAATAAATTCAATTATGTCACTGCATAATTACTGAAACAATCTTGCTCATGATTCTAGATAGACTACTATGGTGTAAACAATAAGACTGAAGTCCATGACACCTAGGAAAACAAACCAAAAAGCACTGTACCTTTATCGGTTTTATTCCCGAAAGACAGTGGTCAGAGCCTGGCTAACGTAGCAAGAAGTCTTCCTCTCCATGAAGACCGATATCTCGGTGTAACTAGCAACTTTGAAAGTTCACTAAACGGAGACTTACAACCATCGTCGGGCAATGTAGGGAATGACAAGCCTCTATTCTAACAGCTGTAATTCACAGAGACAGTAATCTCAAGGTAGTTACGCAGTTATGAGTCTTCGTCTATTTGAAGACATATCTGTGTCACTTGCGGCCTTGAAAGCTCCTAAATGGAGACTTACAACACTAGTCGCAAGAAAAGACCGCTGTAAACAGTACATAAGGCTACTATGGCGTCCACAATGACATTAAATGTCTTGACGGTAAGGAATACAACACCTAGAGGGAAAAGATATACCTATTCCCTCTAACGGCTCTATTCCAAACAAGACAGCTGTCTCAGCCTATCTATGCACTATTCGTCCAACTTCAGGATGAAAAACAGGTGATTTGAAAAAACCTGGAAAATATTTCGATGACCTCTATTGCTTTTCTACAATAGGAGAGCCTCCGCAAGGAGAGACTCTCTTGGAAGAATTCCACCTCCGCAAGAAAAGACTCTCTTGGAAGAATTCACCAGAAGATATGTCCAACACGAACTTGTTGTAAGTGGAGCTTTGTTCGGACTGATAGCCACAGGCCTGCTAAGACTACATTCTCATCCACTGATCTTCCGCAATATTCATCCACTTTTGCGAGGTTGATAACCTTCCACTAAGTGGAAAGCAACTTAAGTCTATTCTCGATGACCTCTATTGCTTCCTTCCACAAGAGAGCCTGTACCTCCACTATGAGCGATTTTCTTTTGAAAGGATCCACCGGAAGATTTGTCCAATGCAGGCATCCTGTAAGTGGGGGTTTTGCTCGGAATCATAGCCGTAGGCCTTCCAAGACAACACTTTTACCCACTGATCTTCCGTGACATAAATCCAGTTTCTCACGAAGATGATAACCTTCCATCAACTGGTAAGCAATAGAGGACTTATTCATCACCTGTATGACTAACAAGGTTTACGGAAGGAGAAACTACGTCCTCCTCGTGAAGAACCTCATCCCGTCAGCTTAGTGGCATCTGACCTACAGTCTGGATCAGACCTGTGCCCCTTTCCCGAGTCGCTATACTGACGACCTCTGGAGTAATTAATATGAGAGGGTTTATTGTACCCTCACGAGGAGTTCCCTTAGCTGATTTAAGTGGAACGGCCTCGCTTACCCCGGTCTGCCCAGACTTCAGTAGCAGTGTACTGGAAGCTTTCTTGTAGGCTGTTCATAGACTAAAGAAAGCTTGTCGTCAATAGAGTATATCTGGAGACCAGAGCGACTCGGAGAGAGCTTTTCACCTTGTCATCTATAAGTGATGACGAAGCAAGGGCAGCATCACATCTGATCAACTCCAAATTTGCCACGGTCAGGGTGGAGTTGTATGTGGCATACATGACTGCCCTGGAAAGAACTCTAAGCGAGGAACAACATCCTCAAATTCCTTCCCATTAAGATGTTGCACCATAGCTCTGGTGAGGTGATCTGTGTAGGAGATCGCATCCAGATTAGCACATCCAATAGCACATTCCATCACTTCCAAGCGTATATTGAATGATGCAGGTAGGGACATATTTTCATATCCGGCCTGCTCATCTAAATGCAGAGGAGCTCTCTGGACATCTCCAACCATTTTAAATGAATGTGGTCCAAGGAACGGTATATTTATTGAAGATGTCGATAAGAAACTGCCTTCCTCTTAACACCAGAGAGGTTGAATATGGCGCTGTTAACATGGCGGAAGG
This sequence comes from Pictodentalium vernedei, assembly GCA_031216915.1. Classification (NCBI taxonomy): domain Eukaryota; kingdom Metazoa; phylum Mollusca; class Scaphopoda; order Dentaliida; family Dentaliidae; genus Pictodentalium; species Pictodentalium vernedei. Next base: position 236,561,757 of record CM062289.1, read on the forward strand.
CCTCCGACACCTGTCGAGACTGTTTCGGGAAGGAAAGAACATCCTCTTTCCTCCACACGAAATCTGCTTCAGAGATGACAGCGGTTTCTCTCTAGTAGTCGCAGCTTGCTGATCAGGTGGAACAAAGTCAGTATAGTATTGATGAATAAAATTCATCGCTACAATATGCTGATCCAAAAGGGAAGGGTAATCCTCTTCCTTGTCCCTTTCACCATCCGACTGATTCAGCTGTGACATTCGGTCATTCGCATCTGCGTGTACAGATGACTGGACTGACCCAGCACCATCCAACAACTCACCACCAGAGGCTGCATGAGGCTGCTTTTCAGCTGCGTAATCTGCTACAGTTTTTTCGCCACTTGCTACTCCTGTGACTAAGATCAGGAGATAGATCTCTTCTCCGAATGTCCCGATGAACAAAGCCTCGGATCGCTAGCTACCGGATGGTCCGACTTCACGGGCGAAGACTTGATCCATCTTCATGCAACTGACTGGATATCCGAAGTCGGGTAGCTAGCATGTGGTCATGTGTGTTTTTATAACGTAGCGGAGGAAGCCGTGACTGAAGCCAACCCTGGCTGCAGTCTAGACGGAGCATCTCGAGCAGCGGGCGAACGTATGCTCCGTCTCGTGCAAGTTTCTCAAAACAACATTTGGCCCCAGGGCCAATTGTTGTTGGGTTAGAGAGGGACCTCTCCCAATCGCAGTCTTATCAGACCTCACTGAGACTCCCGCAAAGAAAACTTGCTTCCGGCTTGTGCAAGTTTCTCAAAACAACATTTGGCCCCAAATGTTGTTGGGTTAGAGAGGGGCTTCTCCAGCTTGCGGTCTTATTAGACCTCTCCGAGCCTCCAGAAAAGAAACTTGCAGACTTCCTCCCTATTTCCGTCACCGCTGGGTGAGCTTTTGATTTTGAGGTGCTCGCCCTACCCAAATCTACACTTCCTTCGACCGCAACGGACTTACCCGGTGTCACGACTCCCACGGATGAAGTAACCGCTTCACCGGTTGAGCTAGCTGCATGCAAGGGATTCAGAACACTAACTAGAGGCCTTAACCCTTGCTTATATTCATGAGCACCTTGCAGCTAGCTCTATTTGCTCAAGAGAGCGCGACAACGGTAGCACACTTTGGATGAGTGTCACAATACCATCACAATGTTCATGTTCCTCTGAAATAGAAACTGAAAAACTTGAATTATATTATGGTGAGAGTTCCGGCATAGAAACCTCACCACCAACAATGTATCGCGACACCCGTCTCCAATATCTGTCATGTCAATGTACACAGTAGGACAAGAATCCACAGGAGTGCATCAACTACAGGCAAGTCAACAAGCATGTAAATCCGAGTAAGGATTTCCTCGTCTTGCATTTAGAGCAGTAAGCTTTCATAATTACAATCAAAAGACAAAGTCGATAGCACTCCTACAAACTCCACAACAAAATTAAATTGAAAAATTTATTAAAAAAAAATTGAATTTTTTTAAAACAAAATGCCTAAGTTCCCAAAGGGAACATTATGAGTCCAAGGGCATCCCGATAGAGCTTAAGTGTGGACAAAATCCAAGTATTATGAGCTACAGTACTGGAATAACAAGAGTTGGACTGTCATCCGGTGCATACCCCCACGCGGTGTACCGCCTAGTGTGGGCATACCTATGACCAACAAATATTATAGAAAATAATAATTTACTAAAGTTATGAAAGTTATGGATATTCTCGGATGGACTCACACACGGACGGATGGACGCACAGATGCACAGACACATGTAATCAAGTATACCCCCATTTTCTTCGAAAGTGAGGGTATAATTATCTAATAAAATTAAAAAAATTATCTGATAACACCTGAATTCATTGTAGTCTTGGGCAATGTTAAAATTTCATTGCATACTAAGTTTCATTTAATTCCATAATGATTTACTTAAGTTATGAATATTCTCGTACGGACTGACGGACAGATGCACAGATGGATGGACACAATCCAGTATACCCCCACCCCATTTTCTTCGCAAGTTTTCAACAATTTCTAAGTCAAAAGGTATGGTAAATTGTTTGGTGTTTGGAAGTTTTATGCAATGAGGCAGAAGCCTTTGTCATAGGCAAACTGCATGCCATATTTCAATGAAATCCGATAACCCCAATCCAGTATACCCCCCCCCCCCCCCCCCATTTTCTTCGAAAGTTTTCAACAATTTCCAACAATTTCTAAGTCAAAAGGTATGGTAAATTGTTTGGTGTTTGGAAGTTTTATGCAATAAAGCAGAAGCCTTTGTCATAGGCAAACTGCATGCCATATTTCACTGAAATCCGACAACCCATACCTGAGATACAGGCTGAACAAACAAATAATGTCTATTTCCTACAATTTCTAAGTCAAAAAGGGGGGATAACTCTAAAAAAAGGAGAATGTGAGAAATATTGTGGAATCCTTTTTTAAAAGCCTATACCATAAGCAGTGTTCACGGCAAATTTCATTGCAATAGAACATTCGATACCCGAGATGCAGGCTCAACAGACAAAATTTGGCTCGGACGGATACAATTTCTAAGTGAATAAGTAATAAAAAAAAAAAAAATAACTAGTGTGGGCATACCTATGACCAACAAATATTATACAAAATAATAATTTACTTAAGTTAAAATAATAATTTACTTAACCCTTTACCCAACGCAGGCGATATCAAAATTTATTATTTTAAATATCATTTTTTAATTTTTTTCAAAAAATTTCAACAAAACCATATCATGTGACCCCTCTTTGGAACGTGCTCAATGAGCTCGTTCCAAAGAGGGGTCACATGATATGGTTTTGTTGAAATTTTTCGAAAAATAATATTTTTTCAGCTGCTGAATTTGCATATTACGCGGGCAGATGCGGGCGATTCGTTGGGTAAAGGGTTAAGTTATGAAAGTTATGAATATTCTCGGACAGACTCACACACGGACGCATGTAATCCAGTATACCCCCATTCTCTTCGATAGTGGGGGTATAATAATCAATGTATCCTAAAGTAACTCTACAGTAATATAATATAAAATACTACATATATTTGAGGATGTTGCCAATGTGAACACAAAAAGACCCAAAGTCAGTAAAGTAACCAATTTAAATGCTACCAGATGCAAAGCTAGATCTTCATATGAAGTAAAAACGATACATCGGATAAAAGATGCAAGACTAAAACGACCTAACACTCCTAGGGTGAGGACGTAATCATGGGGAAAAACAGAATAAATATTCTGTAATACACGTTAAACTCCCAAGAACTTTAACAAGTGCACCGCCAGGCGGTGGATCAATATAAGGCCGCCTATGAAGAAATTGTGCTTGTGAAGAAATTTTTAGTTGAACAAAAGGTCAATAATTCCTTCAAAATAATTGTACATTCCTGGCTTACGACCCATTAAAGTTGAATATATTGTTTTCAAGTTGTTGCGTGGAGAATCAAACCTCCCAGATGGTTGCCATGGTGGCCATATTGGACATGCCAGAATGCTGGTTATCGAAAGGAACCATCCTCTAGTCATGACTAATCAACCATAAAAAAACAGTATCTGTTGGATTTGTTTTCAAGTTATAGCATGGACAAATAAAAGTTAACGTACAGACAGACGGATGGACGGACATTGATGCTGGTTATTGAAAGGAACCATCCTCTAGTCATGACAAATCAACCATAAAAAAACAGTATCTGTTGGATGTATTGTTTTCAAGTTATCATGTGGGTAAACAAAAGTTAAAGGACGGATGGATGGATGGATGGACAGACAGACAGACAAATGGATGGACGGATGGACAATGATGTTGGTAATCGAAAGGAACCATCCTCTAGTCATGACCAATCAACCATAAAAAACAGTACTTGTTGGATTATCAAATGGACAATCAAAAGTCCCTAAAAATCCAAGATGGCTGCCATGGCAGCCATCTTGGATATGCCAGAATGCCGGTTATCGAAAGGAACCATCCTCTAGTCATGATTAATCAACCATAAAAAAGCAGCATCTGTTGGATCTATAGTTTTCAAGTTATCGCGTGGACAATCAAAAGTCCCTGAAAATCCAAGATGGCTGCCGTGGTGGCCATATTGGATATGCCAGAATGCTGGTTATCGAAAGGAACCATCCTCTAGTCATGACTAATCAACCATAAAAAAATAGTATCTGTTGGATGTATTGTTTTCAAATTATCACGTGGACAAACAAAAGCTAACTAAAACCCCACCCCTGACCCCAACTCTAACCCCCTGGGGCCTACCCCCCCCAACCTTAAGCCCTACTCTGGGGCTACCCCTAACCCCACCCCACTCCTAACCCTAACACTACCTTAATTTGCAGGTAGCCCCTAATAATAATAGCCCCTAAACCCCCAATGTTTGCCCAGACAGATGGATGGATGGACAGATGGGCAGATGGACAGACGGATGGACACTGCCATACCATAATACAGCCCGCTCATATGAGCGGCCGTATAATAAAAAATTTCAATAAAAAATAGCCAAAAAGCTTAGGAGTTTAACAGGAAGGGTTCATGGAAGGGTATGGAAGGAATAATTAACAAACAATGGATTAATCATTAGCAAGAATGATGAGGTCAGGCATATGTCCCGAAAATGGAAAACATGAAATAATTTTTATAATTATTATAAAGTTACAGCCCTGAACGTCTCAAACCACCGTTATTCACTTCCATCATCCATTAACAGCCTTGGATCCACCAATTCTTGCATTGATTTGTGTTTGGCATCCTTAAAAAAGGAGATTTTAAAGCACAGATGTCAGATCACTGTTACTGACTTTAGGGTCAAACAAAGAATGATGTTTGCGCCAATTCCGGTTTCTTCCTGACCACTGCGCATGCGCAGAGTAGAAGTATGGAGGGCCAGATAGGATTTTTAATTTTCGGTTTTGTATGCAAATTTTGGGGATTGGGGGGTTCAAAATTTGTGTTTGGCCCTTGATAATATCGAGTTTGCACCAGCTAGTCTGGGCCATTGGTTGTCGTATAAAAATATAGAAATTTTTGGATGGGCCAAACAGGGAGTCAAAGCAGCTCACAGAGAGTCAGTGGGTTGGTGGAGAGCAACACAGTACCCACCAAAACATAGAGCTCCTCTAACAAGCCCCCATCAAAGAAAAAACACAAGAAACCTACTCGCCCTTAGGGCCCATTTTTCCCAATCATTTTCAATCCTTGCAATGCAGTCAGATAATTCAAACATAAAGTACTTTTTGGGGTCAAAAGGTGCTAACCTGTCCACTGAAACGTCCCTGAGAGCCCTTTGGCAAATAAAAACCATCTTTGCTCAAGCAACAATACTGAGGCCTCCAAAAATCTGAACTTTACAGACAGTAATTGCACTACTAATATGTTGAAAATTTTGTTGTTGGCCAACAAACATTTCTGTGGCTAAATGTTCTCTTTAAAATTCAAAACCAGTGGATAGGCAAATACTTGCATCAATTCATGAATTTAAATAATACTCACTCCTAAACATCGGTCACCACAAATAACACAAAAGCCATTTGCATCAAACGTCATGTATCTATCAATGTATGACTCTGGTAATCCCCATGCTTTTGGAATCATATAACGGGGGAGCTGTGGTAATGGTTTACCTGTAATGAAGAAATGAAAAAGACATAGTATTTAATATTGTTTCTTGATTTGATAAGAGTTCAATGACACTTTCAACTGCCAGGGTCATATCACATCAGACAATCATTTGAATGTGAACAAAAAGAGAGAACCTAGCGAGAACTAGTAAGTAGCGGCGAGAAACCGATACATTGAGAAAAGCATGGTCAACATTTCTTCAAGGCAAGTGATCCATCAGCAGGATGTATGCCTTAGCACCAAGTGCTATTTTGGTATTCAAAGTCACATTCAGCTTCTCAGGCTATATGATGATCACTGAAGTGATGATATACTGTTACATGACATACAGTTTGAGCTTTCTACACTAGTGTATCACTTGTTAAATATTGCATTTTAAAAGTAGATATTGGTATTAGACACATACCTGTACAACTTCACCTCAAAAGAAAAAGGGTAACCAATTTTTGTTCACCCGCATCACAGTACCATTTACAAGTAACAAAAAAGTACACTGGAATTACTCTTGGTCTGCATATATTAGCTCTTTCAGAACAATGATCTTTTATAATGATGTAAATATTTTAAGAAAATCAACTGCAATATTCTAGACTGCTCATCTAATCTTTTGTACTAAGATGAAGGCTGGAAATAAGCAGACTGTCATCTGCAGAATGAGGTCCCCAGAGGGTGAATTTGGTGGTGCTAGCAGGGTAGCATTACTAAATTTACCCTCTGTGGACCCCAATCTCCAGCAAGATCTCAGGCCTAAACAGAAAGAGGTATCCAGAGGATAATTTGTGGGATTCTCACCCACTGTATGGGATAGCATCAGCAAATTCACCCTTTGCTGACCTAATTCTGCAAATGACAGATTGCTTATTTCCAGGCTTGATGTTACTGTCAAAGAGTGGTGAGAATATCATTACATGTATTCCTTTACATTTCTAAAAATCATAAAAATGTTAGCCTGGACAAGCTGAGATAAGTGCTATTTTGGGTTACGTAAATTTCTAATTTATACAGGTCTGTAGAAAAGTTAAGTAAATCACTGATGCACTGCCATGACTGATACAAGATGAAATAACTAGAGATTTTAAATTTTGTCCTCAATTCATAGAGGAAAATACGAGTCTGGAAAATAAGAGTGAATGATTTTAAAGGGTGGGCTACATTATCACATGCTCCAGAACCTACAGTCTGATAGTTGTTTGTAGCTGCTCAGAGGTTCTTTCTGGGTACTCTGGCTCCCTAACCCATAAAATAGTCCAACCCAAATATACCAGGGCAGTCAACATTTCATTGACATTTTTAAACATTTTACATTGCTGTTTATATTCATATGAATGGGGAAGGATTCAGGAGACTAATGTTGCTGATGAGTAATGTCTTCATTGATCATCATTTTTAACAGTAAAGAGATTTCTGCCAAATGGCAACAGTGAAGCATTGACCAGCTGTCAACTTATATAACAGAACGAAACTGCCATCTGTTTATCTCACAAACATTTAAGTAAATGTATTTAAATTATCACATATTTCATTTTCACAGCAAGCTTCAAAATGAGGGTTAGATATATAATAATAATAATAATAATAATAATTAATAATAATAATAATAATAATAATAATAATAATAATAATAATAAAAATAAATATTTAAAGTTGAAAATCCTCATTAGAACTCTTAGGCTTTACAATGGTTAGAAAAAAAATATGTACACTCTACATTACTTGGCTGTCATCTCAGAAAACAAATACAAAATCGGGCACCTTCAACAGAAGATATATACCACAGGAAAAAAAGTGTTTTGAGAGCAGATTTGAAAATAGAATACTCTGGGATGCCTTTAGCTCTTCTGCGTTCAAAGTAATTACACATGCTGCATATTTTTGGATTGTCTCCTTTTTATCAATGATAGACTGTACCACCTTATTCACAACATGGCCAAAAATCTAAACCGCTGAACATAAAATAACCTATATGGTGAATGTATTCGTAGCATGTTGCTTAGATTTAGCATTTTGTCTTGGAAAGAATCATGTGGATATTAATTTGTGAATAATTTATGTCACACTCTTGAGATGAAGTGCTGTGTGAGGGTTAATTCTCAAGTACAGTATGTGGAGAGCAGATTATAAGTAAAACACTCGTCGATCTAACAGGGACATCGAGTGGAGAGGATTAAATGATCTAAGTGATTACACCCGACATATCATGTCAGCAACTAAACAATATGGAAGACTTCGCCACATCAATGAGTGATGTGGATTAGCCTGTACTGAGACCTTGCTCGGATAATTGTTTGATTTTCGTGTGGTATCCACATTATGCAAACAGATATTTAATTAAAAATATATGTCATAAAATTAACAAATGAAACAGAACCCTAATAGGAATTGGTAATCCCCAACCATAGTGCACACATTGTATTGAAATAATTTCGTCATTAAATATTGAAACGCGAAATGCATGAAGCCTTGAAGATCTGAAAGTTTCTGTTCGTCATTTTATACAAATGTAGTTCAGTTTCATTTTGCGATGATGCTACATTAGATGACGACTTATAACTTTTCTCAGTTATGAGCATATGTCAAGGGCTTAATAATAAACATTCAAATGTTGATTATAAACTTCAAAGTCAATTGGAAGTGTGGGTGTGCAAAATATAGTATCTGAACAGGTGGTGCCTCCCCATCCCTCTAATGCCCCACCTCCCCTATTCAGCATGCCGCTGGTTTAAGCCCGGGGCCAGTTTAAATGCTTGGCATTGATCAAAGTGATTCAAAGAATTTAAAATATATAAATAAGTAAATAAATAAATAACCTAGAGTGATGTCACACATGCAGCCCAACTGTCTCAGCAATGGCAATGCTTAGACATAAAATAGTCGGAGCCATTTTTTGTTAACCGTTTTACCTAACGAATAGGCCATATCTGTACCCGTGATATACAAAAATTGCTATTCAAATTTTATTTTTTCATTTCTCTACCTCAAAACATACCTCATGACCTACTAATAGAACAAGCTTGATGAGCTTGTTCCAATAAGGACTAATAAGCAATGGTTAGAAGTAAAAAAATGAAAAAATCTGATGTTTCAGAAAAATAATTTGTACTGTTGGCTTCAACTTGCGTTAAAAAACACTGTTGGGCTATAGGAGTCAATTTTTTTTTTTGCATGTAATAACTCCCAATCCTTCAAAATGTATTTTGGGAATAATTGCCTAAATGACACAGGGGGTGGAAGGGAGGGGGGGGGGGGGGATGTTATAGTAGTCAATTTTTGTTTGTTTGCATTTAATAACTCCCAATCCTTCAAGATCCATTTTTGAAAAAAATTGTCTAAACAACCATGAGGAGGGGGGGGGGGGGGGGGGGGGGGGGGGGGGAGGGCAGTTGTGGTGGTGTGTCATAGTAGTCAACTTTTGTTTGTATGCATTTAGTAACTCCCAATCCTTCAAGATGCATTTTTGGAAAAATTGCCTAAACAACCGTGTGTGTGGGGGAGGAGGGGGAGGAGGGGGGGAGGGGGGACGGTCAAACTTGGACTGTATTTACTAGCTGTAAAATACACATATCAATTTTGGTTGAAATCAAATTAATCCAAACTGGAGTTATCAGACAGAAACGAATTGTTTACGGACAGACGGATGGACAGACATTCTTAAAATGGGAGTTGTGGGCTTAATATTTTAAGGAAAAATTTTATCATTTTAATTCATTTGGATAACGGTTAAAACCTCGTTTTTTCAGTATTTTTTATTTTTTTCGGGGGGGGGGGGGGGGGGGGGGGGGGGGGGGAGGGGTATAGACATGGTTACATCCCCAATGTAATGTAACTAATGCTAACCCCAACAATGAACTGACCCTAACCCTTAATATAAACCCTGACAAATTGCTATTTTCCTCATAAGTCTTAAATCTTAGTAATTAAGCTCATAATATATCAAATAAGCTCATAACATTTCGGTAAGCTCATAATGCCTGTCCGGACAATAACTAGAGGGGTATCAGTACCCCATGGCTCACCAACAGGTGGCCAATGTGAAGGGGTGGCTGGAGTAAAAAAAAAAGTCCAAAACCTGCACACAGAAGCCCAAAATTAAAGTAAATAAGCAGCTAAAGGGTTAAATAATATAATAATAGCCCCAAGAAGCATGCTAACATAAAATAGGAACCATGGCAATATGCTACAAGGTAAGTCTCCACTTTGAAGAAAAGAAAGATAAACCTCAAAACCTGCACATAAAAGTAAAAAAAAAAGTATCACATTTGTTTCAATGGGTTACAATTATGAGAAAAATACCTGGATAATGTCACAGTAACCACCATGGCAATATGCCAGTAAGGTGAAACTCTACCTGAAAAATATCCACTTGGAAGAAAAGAAAGAAAAACCTCAAAACCTGCACATAAAAGTCCAAAAAGTATCACATTTGTTTCAAAGGGTTAAAAATAACAAAAATACCCTGAAAATGTTACAGTAACCACCATGGCAATATGCTAGTAAGGTAAAACTCCACTCGAAGAGAAAATTTCAAAACCTGTACACAAAAGTCAGAAACCTGCACACAAAAGTCCAAAATTAAGGTAAATAAGTAGCTAAAGGGTTAATTAAATAATATAATATTAGCCCCAAGAAGCATCCTAACATAAAATAGGAACCATGGCAATATGCTACAAGGTAAGTCGCCACTTGGAAGAAAAGAAAGACAAATCTCAAAACCTTCACATAAAAGTCAAAAAAAGTATCACATTTGTTTCAAAGGGTTAAAATTGAGAAAAATACCCTGCAAATGTCACAGTAACCACAATGGCAATATGCCAGTAAGGTGAAATTCTACTTGAAAAATATCCACTTGGAAGAAAAGAAAGACAAACCTCAAAACCTGCACATAAAAGTCAAGAAAGTATCACATTTGTTTCAAAGAATTAAAATTGAGAAAAATACCCTGAAATGTTAAGGTAACCACCATGGCAATATGCCAGTAAGGTAAAACTCCACTCGAAGAGAAAATTTCAAAACCTGTACACAAAAGTAAAAAACCTGCACAGAAAAGTCAAAAACCTGTACACAAAAGTCCAAAATTCAAGTAACTAAGCATGGAAAGGGTTGAATAAAATATTACTATCCCTGAAAAGCATGCTGATAAAAAAAACAACAAAATAAAAAAAAACAAGAGGCCCCAGTGGGCCTTAGGCGCTCACCGAATGTTCCATACTGTTAAGACACAAATTTTATCAAAAGCTATTCTTAAGGTTCTACAGAGTAAATCTGTACTCTCTGTGGAGCTAAAACATCAACAGGACTGAATGGGACAATGCTGCTGATCAAATATCAAAAGATTCTGCATGATGGTTCTGAAGAAGATTTTTAAAGAATTTTCCTTGAATTGCACAAAGTAAATATTCACACCACCATAGTGAGCCCAAATATTGATCAAAAGACTCAATTTGAACAAACGTGAATCCAACCCATACCAAGATGCTGCATACCAAATATCTAAAGATTCTGCCCACTAGTTCTGGTGAAGAAGATTGTTAAAGATTTTTTCTTAAATTGCACTAAGTAAAAATTCCCCCCCCCCCCCCCCCCTCATAGTGATCCCCAATATTGAACGGGGGATTCAATTTGAACAAACTTGAATCAGACCCATACCAAGATGCTGTGTACCAAATATCAAAAGATTCCGCCCATCGGTTCCAGAAAAATAGATTTTTAAAGAAATTTTCTTAAATTGCACTAAGTAAAAATTTGCACCCCTTTAGTGAGCCCCAATATTGATCGAGGGACTCAATTTGAACAAACTTTAATCAGACCCATACCAAGATGTTGTATACCAAATATCAAAAGATCCTGCCCATTGGTTCTGGAGAAGAAGATTTTTAAATTTTTTTTCTTAAATTGTCCTAAGTAAAAATTCAGGTCCCCATATTGAGCCCCAAAATTGATCAAGGAACTCCATTTGAACAAACTTGAATCAGACCCATACCAAGATGTTGCACACCAAATATCAAAAGATTCTGCCTGCTGGTTCTGGAGAAGAAGATTTTTCCTTAAATTGCACTAAGGAAAAATTCATGCCCCTATAGGGAGCCCCAATATTGATCAAGGGACTCGATTTGAACAAACTTGAATCAGACCCATACTAAGATCCTGCATACCAAATATCAAAAGATTCTGCCCATTGGTTCTGAGAAGATTTTTAAAGAATTTTTCTTAAATTGCACTAAGAAAAAATTCATGCCCCCATAGTGAGCCCCAATATTGGTTGAGGGACTCGATTTGAACAACTTGAATCAGACCCATACCAAGATGCTGCATACCAAGTATCAAAAGATTCAGCCCACTGGTTCTGGAGAAGAAGATTTTTTAATAATTTTTCTATAATTCATTTATTTATTTTTATTTTTATTAGGGTTTAACGACACATTAACAGCCAGGGTCATATCATGTCGGTGACAGTTTTATGGGTGGAGGAAGCCAGAGTACCCGGAAAGAACCACCAAGCAACGACCAGCAGCTGTCAGCTCGCCAACATCATAACTCTCCACTCTGCACCGCGGCACAGACAGGGTTAGATTGGATGAAGACATGCGCACCATCGACGTGCAGTATGCCCTAGTACACAGCGTCATCATGCCCCCATGTAGGCATCAGGGTTAAGTGCCTTGCCTATAATTCATACGGTGCTATCAGAGTTATGCTCCATACACAGCCCCCAAGGGAAGTGGCCATTTCATTTGAACAAACATGAATTGCCATATAGTAATGAACATCCACATGAAGTTTCGTGAAAATCGGACCAGTGGTTTCAGAGGAGAAGTCATTTGAAAAATGTTCACAACGATGGACGACGACGGACGGCAAGTGATAAGTTCAGCTCCCTTCGGTGAGCTAAAAATTCCTCATATTGACTAAGTTATAATTCGGGCTCCCACAGGGAGCCCAAATATGGACCCAGGGACTTGGCTTTTACAAACTTGAATCTCACCCCCCTACGGGTGCTACACACCACATATCAAAACATTCCGACTCCTGGATCTGAAGAAGATTTTTTAAGAAAATTCCTCATTTCGAACTAAGTTATAATTCAAGCTCTCACAGTGAGCCCAAATATGGACCTAGGGACATGGCTTGAACAAACTTGAATCTCACTCCCCCTAAGGATGCTGCATACCAAATATCAAAACATTTCGACTGCTGGATCTGAACTCACCCCCCCTAAGGATGCTGCATACCAAATATCAAAAAGATTTTTAAAGAAAATTCCTCATTTTCAACTAAGTTATCATTCGGGCTCCCACAGTGAGTAGGATTATGGACCTAGGGACATGGCTTGAACAAACTTGAATCTCACCCCCCTAAGGATGCAACATACCAAATATCAAAACATTCTGACTGGTGGATGTGAAGAAGAAGATATTTTAAGAATATTCCTCATATTGAACTACGTTATAATTTGGGCTCCACCAGGGAGCCCAAATATCAACCCAGGGACTTTGCTTGAACAAACTTGAATCTTACCCCCCTAAGGATGCTGCATACCAAATATCAAAAGCAGTCTGACTGCTGGATCTGAAGAAGATTATTTTTAAAGAAAATTCCTCATTTTGAACTACGTTATAATTCGGGCTCCCACAGGGAGCCCAAATATCAACCCAGGGACTTGGCTTGAACAAACTTGAATCTTACCCCCCTAAGGATGCTGCATACCAAATATCAAAAGCTTTTTGACTGCTGGATCTGAAGAAGAAGATTTTTAAAGAAAATTCCTCATTTTAAACTAAGTTATAATTCGGGCTACCACAGTGAGCCCAAATATGAATCCAGGGACTTGGCTTGAATAAACTTGAATCTCACCCCCATAAGCATGCTGCATTCCCAATATCAAAAGATTCTTCCTGCTGGATCTTGAGAAGAAGATTTTTAAAGAAATTTGCCTGAAATGCACTAAGTTCAAATTGGGCTAATATACTGAGCCTAAATATGAACCCAGGGGGACCGATTTGAACAAACTTGAATCAGATCCACCCCACAATGTTGCATACCAAATATGAAAAGATTCTGCCTGCTGGATCTGGAGAAGATTTTTTTAAGAAATTTGCCTGAAATGCACTAAGTTCGAATTCGGGCTTCTATACTGAGCCCAAATGTAAATCCAGGGGGCCGATTTGAACAAACTTGAATCAGATCCACCCCACAATGTTGCATATCAAATATCAAAAGATTCTGCCAGCTGGATCTGGAGAAGAAGATTTTTTAAGTTCGAATTCAAGCTTTTATAGTGAGCCCAAATATGAATCCAGGGGGCGATTTGAACAAACTTGAATCAGATCCACCCCACAATGTTGCATAAAAATATCAAAGATTCTGCCTGCTGGATCTTGAGAAGAAGATTTTTTAAGAAATTTGCCTGAAATGCACTAAGTTCGAATTCGGGCTTCTATACTGAGCCCAAATATAAATCCAGGGGACCGATTTGAACAAACTTGAATCAGATCCACCCCACAATGTTGCATATCAAATATCAAAAGATTCTGCCAGCTGGATCTGGAGAAGAAGATTTTTTAAGAAATTTGCCAGAAATGCACCAAGTTCGAATTTGGGCTTCTATAGTCAGCCCAAATATGAATCAGGGGGCCGATTTGAACAAACTTGAATCAGACCCATACCAAGAAGCTGCATACCAAGTATCAAAAGATTCTGCCCACTGGTTCTGGAGAAAATTTTTTAATAATTTTTCTATAATTCATACGGTGCTATCAGAGTTATGCCCCATACAGAGCCCCCCAAGGGACGTGGCCATTTCATTTGAACAAACCTGAACTGCCATGTAGTAATGAACATCCACATGAAGTTTCGTGAAAATCAGACCAGTGGTTTCAGAGGAGAAGTCGTTTGAAAAATGTTCACGACGACGGACGACGACGGACAGCAAGTGATAAGTTAAGCTCCCTTCGGTGAGCTAAAAATCAAAACCTGCACACAAAAGTTCAAAATGAATGAATCCAGACGCCGACCACGCTGATGACGTCAACATGAGGGCTATGCCATAGGCTCACACAACTATCGTTGGTGAGCCAAAAACCCCTCTTAACTCCCGTATTATAGCGCGGACAGATGGATGGACAGATGGACAGACAGTCCATTTACATAATATGACAGTTTTTACAAATGGGCGTATAAAAATGTAATATCAAATTTGAAGAGAATCGTAAAATTAGAACTGGATTTATCTTCTGGATAACATGGGGAGGAGGGAGGGATGGATTGATTGCACCCATCTCCCCCAAAGTTTTGGAGACAACATCTAAGTCCCTCACTCCCATTTCCTTTCAATCTGTATTACTTTTGTAAAACAACAGAAGTATGCTGCAGAAGGCATTTCTTTATATTTCAAACTGTGTAGCTCAGGTAATGAGAAAAAAAGCTGCATACAAGTAAAAGAAATCAGGTCTGTAAATGCAATTATTAAAAGTTGTATTGATCATGCAAGAACAAAAAGTGACAAAGTATGTGTCAGAAGCCCAATTTCAAATTTAAAGAAACTAAATTCAAAAACCATTTTGAAAAGGGTTAAATTAACACAAATATTAATTGAAGTCACTGTGTACAGCGTCAGTAGACCTTGCCCCAAATGAAAAACAATGACGTTGTAACAAAGTGTTTGAAGAATAAAAGGCACAACCTTGAAAAGCAAAACTTTAATCCGAAACTTCAAGCTGGGAATACTAAGTAAAATTTAATACTAAGTAACATTGACTGCAAAAAAAGGGTTAAATATTTCCTAAAACTGATAAAAGAAATCACTTATGTATGCAATAATTAAGTTGTATTTTCCAATACAAAGAAACTAAGTCTGAAAACATGTTTAAAAGAAGTTAAAGTCCTGCCAATACTAATTAAAATCACTGTAGAAAGCTTCAGTAGACAGTATAGACATTGTCCCAAAATGAGAACAGTGACATTCCACGAAACTGTTTGAAGAATTAAAGGTTTAACTCTGTAAATAAAAAACTTTAACCAAAAACTTTAACCTGGAAGTTCTAAGTTAAATTGACTGCAAAAAAGGGTTAAATATGTCTCAAAATAACATAAAACATAATGAAAATGATACAATCAATAGTAATTAATATTAATTAAAAAGAAAATAAACTGTAACCTTCACTAAAAAACATTAACCACAAACTTTAACCAAAACTCTAAAGATGGACAGATGGACAGATCGAAGGATGTACAAACAGACCGATGTCATGATGGAGGACGGACGTCATGACTATAGCCCTGACTGTAAACAGTTGGGCTAAAAATGCCTAATTGGCACCCCAAGTGTGGGAGGGGGGAGGATATAGCAGTCAAAAATTTTTCAGCATGTGGTCACTTGAAATTCTTCAAAATGCATTTTGGACCAAAGAAAAAATATTGCTTAAATGACCCTGGGGGAGGAGGAGGGGAGTAGGAGAAGGGAAGGGGGGGGGGGGGATAGGAGTCAATTTTTTCTCGGCATGTAGTCACTCGAAGTCCTTAAAAATGCATTTTGGACCAAAGAAAAACAAGTGCTTAATTGGCATGGGGGAGGGGAGGGGGGGTGTATAGGAGTTAAAAAAAAGTTATGCATGTAGTCACTCTAAATACTTCAAAATGCATTTTGAAGCAAAGAAAAAAATGCCTAATTGGTGAGGGGGGTGGGGGAGTGGCAGGGCAATAACTTCAACAATTTTCATTGGATAATGGTGGTCATCGAACCTGACATAGACATTGCTGCTGTAGAGACATGTACTGAAAAGAATTGAAATCCGTTAACTATTGTTCCAGTTATGCCATAAACAAAGTTTGGACAGGCGGATGGACAGACGGACAGTATGACTGACAGACAGACGGATGGACGGAGCTCTATGCTATATCCCTCCCTTGTGGGTGGAGGGGGGAATAAAAAGTAACAAAGTATGCGGTAGAAGCCTAATTTGAAATTTAGAGAAACTAAGTTCGAAAACCATTTTGAAAAGGGTTAAATTAATGCCAATATTATTTGAAACCACTGTATACAGGTTCAGTAGACCCTGCCCTAAATGAAAAACAACGACGTTGTAACACAGTATTTGAAGAATAGAAGGTACAACCTTGAAAAGCAAAACTTTAATCCAAAACTTTAAGATGGGAATACTAAGTAAAACTGACTTTCAAAAAAGGGTTAAATATTTCTTGAAACCGATAAAAGAAATCATTGATGTAAATGCAATCATTAAGTTGTATTGACTATGCAAGAATTAAAGTAAGAAAGTATATGGCAAAGCCTAATGTCAAATACAAAGAAACGAAGTCTAAAAACATGTTTAAAAGAGGTTAAAATCATGCCAATATTAATGAAAATCACTGTAGAATGGTTCGGTAGATAGTAGACATTGTCCCAAATGAGAAACAGTGACATTGCACTAAACTGTTTGAAGAATTAAAGGTGTAACTTTGTAAACAAAAAAAACTTTAACCCAAAACTTTAACCTGGAAGTTGTAAGTTAAATTGCCATACAAAAAAAGGTTAAATATTTCCCAAAATAACATGAAACATAATGAGAATGATACAATCAATAGTAATTAATATTAATTTAAAAGAAAAAAAAACTTCAACTTTGACTAAGATACTTTAACCACAAACTTCAGCCAAAATTCGAAATGTTAACAGAAGGACGGACAGACAGACGAAAGTCATGACTATAGCCCTAACTGTAAACAGTTGGGCTTAGGCCATACAAAGTTGACTGTCTGTTTCTCAGGCCACTTTTTCCAAAAAAGCATGCGGGCGGTCATTTTTTTTTCTTTTTATTTCTCCCCGAGGGGATGTTTGTGGTAATTCGCCCCCACCCAAATGCCTGGTGGACCACGCAAAATTTCGCAAATTTATTGGTTATTCACCGTAGGGGTGTTGGGTCACAAATGAAGTGGGGTTTGAATGTTTGTTTTTTTTTCAGTGAAACGTGAAAATTATGACACAGGACGAAATGCCTCGTGGGTGAAACATCTCGGGGTGAAACATCTCTGGGACAAATCAAATGTCAAAGTGCCAATTTTCACAGATTCATTTTACCAAAAAAAAAAAATCCTTTCACAACCTGCCTAATAAAATCGTGAATCGCAATTTTTCCCCATTACATTCAAAATTATCACAACCCATTTGAACAGGCAGCTCATCCATAAATCATATTTTTCAGAAATCTGAAAATGAAATACAAAACGAATGTTTGCGTGTTTTTATTAACCAATTCGACAGCACATACCTACCTATATGCGATTTATTTTCAGCTATGACTGTTACTTTCATATCAAGCAACGGTTACTATTAATTATCCAGTTATCCTGCATCTCAAATGAATTTATTTAAGGGGACGTCCAACCTAACTTTGGTCAAATTTCATGTAATTTTCTTTCAAGACTAAAAAAGTCCCAAAATGAATAACCCCAATAAATTATATACCAAAATGCTTGGAATGAAACATAGAACATGTGGAAACTGAAATTTGCCATGGAACTGCTGCCATGTGTAAATAGCACCACCTGAAAGTCTGCTGTGGCATAAGTAAGAGAACAAAATTTTTACAATAAAATACCTCAAAATAAAATAACAGCTGTAGTCTATAAACATTTAAGTACATATTCATGAAAGTAATAAAGATTGAGACCAAATGTTATAAGTGGAGTGCTCACTGATTGAAGGCAGACATTTTCTTTTGTTTATGTTTTGATTTGGGGAGTTCAACAAAGGTCAACTTGAAGGAGTCCAGCAGAAGAAGTATGGAAGGACAAAAGAGTGTCTCCCAATATAAAGATGTATGTGTTACTGTAATGGTTTGGAAAGAAAATATGATATTCTCCTATGTAGAATGCACTGCAAAGTCATACATTGTAGTTGAATAAATATATTTACAAACCCCTTGCACTGTAACCCCTTTTATCTCATGCATCAATTTGATAGTGATTAAATTGTTAAATTTGTCTGGTTTATCAATAAGTATAATAGCTTTGTTTAACTCTTGGACACCAATACACTCATGATATCTGTTGGAGAAGAAATAAGGGCAACTGTAACCTGTCACTGCAATAAACCATCTAATGTACTTAAAAGTACATTGTTATTCAAAACACATCAAATCAACCTTATATAATCATTATTGCATGCACTTTCCCCAAGGAGGCTTATTGACATATTGAGATCAGAAGGGCACATCCAGAGGGTCTCATATATTTTTTTCAAGAACGCAGTACACAAAGCAATCTCAAAAAGGTGACAAGTGAGCTCCATTTGACACAAAAAATTTCTGGGAGGGGGGTGGCTCGCTTCCTTGTATGACTCTACCTCCAGCACTCAAGGCATATGCCTTTTTTCTCAAAGTTTAACTCTTTTTTTTTTTTAAAGATCCTGGCCACACATGTTCCAAACACTATAAGACAGGTAACCCTCCAAATAAGTGTATCTGCAAAAATCATGTTACATTGCAAAACATTCTTTTTAGACTTTTAGTTCTGGACCTTTCATGCTTCCTACTTTTAATTTATCGATTAATGGGTGAATAGAAAAGTCCTGCCATAATCAACATTTTGAGTTCCATAAGCCTTCAAAACAGTTCCGATAAAAGTGTCAAACATCAGATTGGTGGCTTTATACAGAATATTCATTAGGTTGTTGCTTGATAAGTAATAGGAACAAAATCTTCACAAGAAAATTCTGTAGCAATACAATTTAGGGTATTAGCAGGCACTTTGCAACAAATTGTAACAAATCAACTAGTTATAAACAAAATTTTCTAACTCAAAAGAGTGAAAAAGTACCACAACTCTGAAAAAAATGTGGGAAGAAACACATGCTACAGCAGCTACACAGGCATTGTTTCCCCATGATGCTCAATCACAACACAAAATATCCTTCAAATTGGAGTAGCAATGGTTGAGATACAAGGGAGAATGTTGGTACATGTAATGATGAATGGGTAAGACTAAGATTAAGAGGACAGGGGTCACCACTGCACGGCCCTAGATGCACCTTTGATTTTTCAACTTCCAGGTCTGCGGCATAATAATCGCAACACACCCACCTTATCAGTTCATAATTTCAGTAAAATAAAAGAAATTATCAATTTGAATTAATTAATAGATGATGGAAAATATTTGGCTTCCTTCACCTTCTCGTACTATTTAATTACCACAAACAATATCAGTTTGATGCCGACAAACGGAACTGAACGCATGTGGTCTGGTTAAAAAGTAACTCGGCATGAATAATGAAGAAATTGCGAATATTTCGTGTATTTCAATTGTTTAAAAGCCAATTGCAGCTAATATTGACCGTGCATTCGATAATTTGTTTCGGTTTTGACCACACGGCCACGCTGACACTCAGTGACAGCGGTTATGTTTATTGTGATATGCAAATTGGGGGATGGTTTCTGGTGAAGGAGATTTGTCAGTGTAAAACGATCATAAAAGACACTGATCGACGCTTGTATTACTATGGTTGGTTGCAAGAAAAAACTAAATTCTCAGCATCGTTCAAGCGCACCTTATTTAAAAGCACGAATGCATCATTTTCAACCCATCTTCAATCGGTCCTTTGCAGATATCAAACATACCCGCCTCAAATTCCATGGTTACTAGGAAGTAAATAACTTCACAACATCTGGGGGAAATCAAGACGCTCAATATAGTTCCAGGTCACTTGGAATATACTTCGTGAAAAAGTGATTTCTGAAGCATTCTGCTTACTTTGTTATGAATATCGCCTTATTTTATGTGTATCGTCCCGATTTTATACACTCGGTTATTTTTTTACAAGTGGTCCATGTTGTCTTTTCTAGTCCGCAATAATTCAGATTTTTTGTCAACAAAAAAGTTCAGACGGCCTGTAAACACGAGAGGGAATTTCGAACCATATTTTGCAGTTAAGACATTTTTCTGTCACCTGTTTGCAAATCCGTTCATACATTGTCTCGAACAAATAAAGGGCGTGATCACGTCCTTGCATTCTTACGATTGCCCAAATTGAGTATTTCTGCAAGAACCACATCGTTATCACATGACCGGAAAAACATCATTGAAACATGGCCACATCCGGAACATCCAAAATTTGTGTTGGTGTTATTACATTCAAATGTCAAAACCCACCAGACTGTGTGTCAAAAGAATGCTTTCTCCGAGTCTGTAGTATGTTATCATTATATTGAGGACAAGGCTTTCGAATTACCGATTATTTTGTGGTTTTACCGGTTCGTTACTTAAGCCATTTGCAAATTAATCTTCTTCAAAACCCTAAAATTCACTTTTTTTCCTGAAAAAAATTATATGTACCTTTTCTATGCACTTTACTCATTATTTTGATATATAATTTGCCTTTCCTTACTTCTCTTATCTGTTTCTGAGGCATTGGGAAAAAAGTCAAAAAATTGACCACAGTTAGGTTGGACGACCCCTTAAATTAACTGGGAAACTCGTAACGGTTTCAAATAACAGTACACAAATTCCCAATGACGGCCATTTACTATACAAATGTTACTAAAAATAAATGCCAGGAGACTATGTTCCATTCAACATAGCACCTGACTTTGCAGACTTTCTGAGGGTTGGTGTGTATCAAACGTGGTGCGAATCGACCATTCCCCTCTGTGACTGTTTGTTGTCAGGCTGAAAGACACCTTCCTTCTTGCTGTCATTATGACTTGCCTTTTACAGAATAAAACACTTTCTGTCGTGAATATTGCTAAAACCCACCCATTTTATTAAAGTATGATGTAGAAAAAGCTTGAAGTGTGTTAATTTAAAATTTGCCAACGCATCGATATCGATTTACCGAAATGAGCACAATATCTCAAATTTTTTTTAAAGATTTTTTGGTGTCATAAATAGGTTGCATGTGCAGCAAAAATGACAATGCGCGCGGGCCCAAGAAACAGAGGTTCTTTTTTTTATGGCCTTATAAATAAATAAATAAATAAATAAATAAATAAATAAATAAATAAATAAATAAACAAATAAATAAATAAATAAAAACAGCCATTCCGTCAGTCATGTAGTTCTGGCAGAGAGGGTGAGGCATCCATGCCACTCAGACTCCATGATACAATCACAAATGAAAGTGTCAATGACACTGCAGCTCAACTTGTCCAAGAAGGGACTGAACTAAAAAGATCCTGTAATGCCATGTTATTCACTCAAGTTTCTACAGAAAAGACAGCATACCAAAAAAATCGGGTGAGGGATGAGGCCTGTTGGGTGTACAAATGGAATTGTTGACAATTTATGTCAAATTCAAAATGGCCGGTGGCAGCTACCTTTTTCAACAAAGTACAGAAAAATTTGATAACTCCCATCTGGACATTATACCAAAGTTACAAATAAAATTTGAAAAAGATCAGGTGAGAGGTGCGGTCTGTAGGGTCTGCTAATGGAATTGTTGACAATGTATATGCCAAATCCAAGATGGCCATTGCCGGCCATGTTTTTCAACAAAATTCAGAAAAATTTGATAGCTCCCATCTAGATATCACACCAAAACTGCATATGAAATTTGAAAATGAATGGGTGAGAGATGCGACCTGCAGGGTGTGCTAATGGAATTATTGACAATTCATATGCCAATCCAAGATGGCTGCTGGTGGCCATGTTTTTGAACGAAATACAGAAAAAGTTGATAGCTCCTATCTAGACATCACACCAAAGCTATATGTGAAATTCAAAAAAGATTAGGTGAGAGATGCGACCTGTAGGGTGTGCTAATAAATCAAATTGTAAACGGTTTATATCCAAA
Source organism: Pictodentalium vernedei (assembly GCA_031216915.1). Lineage (NCBI taxonomy): Eukaryota > Metazoa > Mollusca > Scaphopoda > Dentaliida > Dentaliidae > Pictodentalium > Pictodentalium vernedei. The sequence goes on from CM062289.1 coordinate 236,584,155, forward strand.
TCCAATATGGTGGCTGGTGGCCAAGTTTTTCATCAAAATTCAGAAAAATTTGATAGCTCCCATCTAGATATCACACCAAAACTACATATGAAATTTGAAAATGATTGGGTGAGAGATGCTGGTGGCCATGTTTTTGAATGAAATACAGAAATATTTGATAGCTCCCATCCAGACACCACATCAAAGCTACATATGAAATTTGAAAAAGATTGGGTGAGAGATGCGGCCTGTAGGGTGTGCTAAAGGAATTGTTGGACAATTTATATCCAAATACAAGATGGCCACTAGCAGACTTGTTTTTCAATAAAATTCGAAAAAAGTTAAAAAATTTATAGTAATTTATATATTTTTTATACTTACCAATGACCCAGACATAGCTGGTGCTAACTCTTAAAAATCTAGGGCCAAACACAAATTTTGCCCCCCAATCCCCCAAATTTGCATCTAAAACCAAAGAAATCATGTCCTGAATGGCCCTCCATACTTCGCCTCTACTGCGCATGTGCAGTGTCAAGGAGGTCCCGGAATTGGCGCCATTTATCATTCTTACAACCAGTGCCTGGTCAGCGCTAAGTACTCAGCGGGAAGGTAGAGTTCCCAACTCCTGGGAGGGCCATCCCCATCTGGGTCATTGGTAAGTATAAAAAATATATAAATTACTATAAATTTTTTAACATTTTTATAATGTACCAATGACCCAGACATAGCTGAATAGTAAAAAGGCTGGAGGGCCTAGGACATAGAGGAAAATCCAATAAGCTCAACTATATAAAATAGAGTCATCCCCTCGAGGAGAAAAGGAGTATTAGGCTTTACATGTATCTTTCTTATTTATGATAAATTAGAAAGACACGACACCCTCCATAATTGAGCATCATAACATTCATGTTCTCTATTAACATCCAGAATAATCCTTATACTAATTATTTTTAAAGTAAGCCAATAAATAAAGTTAGTCCAGAGAATTGAGACTCTTTATACTCTTTTAAAAGTGTCCGAGGATTGTATATTAACTCCCGTTTGACACGTGACATATACAAATGCTATACTTTAAAAATATGACATGAATGAATTTTTTAAACATTAACTTTCACTTTAAAACCATCCCGGTAACAACTCAGAATTACTGACCCCGGAGGAGGTATCCCCTTGTTTTCACTATAAAACAGGTGACCCATGGGAACACCCTTCCCCTTGCCCTGGGTCAAATAGCCCAGAGTGAAGAGGGCAGCAGGACGAAGTCACTGCCTGAACAGAAAGCCTGCATAACTATAGTTGCAATTGTTTAGTGAACGACATTCTGAGCAGCAGATAATGGACCTAAACAAAGCAGGTCTCTACAAATGGACTCAATATTTCTGAGATAAAAATTCGTGAATGCGGATGGCTGAGACCAATATGCAGCCTTCATTAAATCTATAATAGCAACACTATTTGCATAAGCCTAAGATGTATAAAGAGCTGTTACTTAATGAGCCGAAATCTTACGCATAGACTGCTGAGTTGAAGATAGATTATCATAAGCAGTACGGATAGTTAATTGAATCCATCTAGCCATAGAATGGACCGTAATGTCCTTTCTATTAGGCATAAAAGACAGAAAGAAGCGTTTACGTCCCTTTCTGATAAACTGAGATCTTGTTTATAAATACATAAAGCTCCAACCGGACAGAGTAAAGGCCTGTACCTGTCTGAAGACGGAAGGACCTTAATAACAATAGGTTCCGGATATTATTAGGAGCCTGATTCTTAGCCAAAAATCCAACATTAGTAGTAAAGGTAATAGTGTTCCCGTCACTACGATAGTGAGAATCGTCCACCGATAGTGCATGAAGGTCACTGACTCTTCAAGCAGAAGAGAAAGCTAAGAGAAATGCTGTCTTATAAGACCAGAATTTGAAATCTACTGACTCAAGAGGCTCAAATGGTTTTCTTTTAGTTTAAGAAGAACCCAAGCTAAATTCATTTAGGAATTAATCTAAGGGTTCTAGGTCTATTTATCGAAGAGTTTCTAACTAATTTAGATAAAGAGACATTAGATTCAATTGTAAACTATCATGGTGTGCATAGGTATCAGATAACATAGACCTATAACCTTTAATAGTAACAGGCTGCAGTTGATCTCGTCAAACAAGTATACTAGAAAGTTTGCAATGTCTGGTATGGAGGGATAAAAAATATCAACAAAATGATCCCTACACCCATGACGAAAGACCTTCCACTTAACCGCATGGTATAGCGAAGAGGAGGTCCTCCTACAGTTAGAAATCGCATCCACTGATCGTCCTGTACAATGCTTGCCGTGCAAGAAGGACCACACAACGAAATATGTGAATGTTGAGACCTTGCGGGTTGTGATGAAGTTGACACGATTTCCCCAGCGAAAGAAGATCCTCTCGTGGAGGAAGTTTTCGCGGTAAGTCCCACAGCAGACACCTGAGTAGATTTATCCACGGTCTCTATGGAGACAGAGATGCTACCAACAGAATTGTATTGAGATTGTTTTATCTTGAGCAATATTTGCTGAATCAACGGCGCTGGAGGATACGCATATCCTATCCTTCCGTCCCACGAGATCGATAGAGCTTCTACTGCATATGCTCGGGGATCCAGACATGGTGACACATACATCTGCAATTGATTGTTGAGTTGTGTCACAAATAAGTCATTGGCCGCTCCCATTGGTAGTAAATCTGATTGAATACCTGTTTGTTGAGAGTCCATTCTGACGGCAACAAGCGACCCTTCCGTGAAAGGGAGTCTACTAATACATTCCGACGACCCGGAATATGACGGACCGATAGCAGAACTTGGTGTTCTAGAACAAACAGAAGGATTCTTTCCGTTAAATTGAATAACGGAACGGAATGAGTGCCTCCCTGGTTCCGGATATACGCAACTACTGTCGTATTGTCAGACAGGATTTGGACATGCGCTTTCTGAATAATGTTCATCCAATGACGTAGTGCAAGCCAAATTGACATCATTTCTTGGATGTTTATGTGCTTGCCTAGAAACTGCGGAATCCAAAGACCCTGGCACTTTGAATCCGTTGGGATCAATGTTGTACCCCAACCTGTTTGACTGGCATCCGTCATAATCGTAAAACTCGGATCCGGCAACTGCAGTGGAACTCCCTGAGTCAACCACTGAATGTTTGCCCAAGTCTGAATCTCTTGTTACACTTGATTGACAAGAGAACGTCTATATCGAGCAATTAATAGATTGCCGAAAGGTTGCCGTCGAAGAGAAGCTTCTCCGAGACCGAAGCGACTCTGAGAGAGTTCTTCACCTTACTATCCATGCGCATGGATGTAGCTAGGGCTGCGTCACGTCTAACCAACTCCAGATTTGCCACTGAAGGGCGGAGTTATACGTGGAAAAGCTACTGCCCTTGAAAGAAATCTCATTGAGGATCATATCCTGGAATTCTTTCCCTTGAAGACGTAAAGATAACACCTTAGTAAGGTGGTCTGCGTATGATAAAGCGTCTAAGTTAAGTCTGTTAGACATTATTGTCGTTTCCAACGTCGTGGTTGGAATTGACATAGACGGCGATATAGACAATTACAAGTCTTCAGCCTCGTCGTCTAGACGCAGAGGAACTCTCGGTATGCCCTGTCCTGCCATTACAAATTTATTCCTTGAATTGATGAAAGGCAGATTTAGAGCATTTGCGGACAAGAAACCAGACTTGCCTGTTTTGGTAGCAAGCTTATATATAGCGTCGTTCAATAATTCGAATGTTCTTGTGACATTATTGGACTGTGTCGGCAACTCAGGGACGATGTCCCTGAACCGATCAAAAAAACATTCTGTGTCCAATAACGTGTGTCTTATCCCGCATCGCAGCATTCTAGTGGGACGGAACAACCTCTGGAAGATAATGCCGGAAGAAATCTATGGCAGCTTCTGTTGTTCCGAAAGGGAAAGCTCGAAATCCTCCGAATCCCTTTCGCCATCCTGTCGGACCCTATGAAGAGCTCGGTCGCCCGTACCTGATGCTTCAGCGGAGCGTACCGACCCAGCATCGTCGGATTATTCCTGATCCGACAGAGATTCTGTCGTTTACTGGGATGCTGCGATAAGTTGTGCTATTTTGGATAGCACGTCCGTCACTGAGGCCTGTGGAGAAGCGGTCTTACGTTGCTTTGCCGCTGGAAGCTCCGTGTACATTGACTCGTGCATACTTCTATTATGCGAGTGTCCGGAGTCTACAGGCCTCGTGTCCCTTGACTACCGGATGGCGTGACCTGTTAGCCGTGGAATCCCTGATTGGCGAAGCTGGCTGGATATCCGTGGTCACGTAGCCAAGGTGCAGTCGTGTGCGCTGCCGTGAGGATGAGGAAGCCTTATCGACAGTCTCTCGGACTGTCTATGTAACGGAGCGTCCCGAGCGACGGACGTATGCTCCGAATGCGAAACGTTTTGAACCACAACATCTGGTTCCAGATGTTGTACGAGAGAGGGACCTCTCTCGCTCGCAGCCCGGATGGACCTGGACGAGCTAGGAACCGGACTAATAGGCTTCCTCCGATCTCTCCTCTGATCCGTCGTCACTGGGTGTGCACTTTTGTCTAATTATAGTGCTCGCATCACCCAAATCTCCTTCCTGGACCGCAACGGACGAACCCAGCTGCCGAACCATTCGATGAATGGACGCTACACCGGGCGAGCTAGCGGATGTCAATGCCGTCGATCCTACTAGGGACCTCTTAGGCGATTGACGTATTTCCATGAGCACTTATTGCCGCTAGCTCTTCATTTAACTATGACGACAGAGGCACACTTTTGGAAGACATCACGGTAACTTTTGCGAACAAGAAACCAGACTTGCTTGTTTAATAGCAAGCATATATATATATAGCGTCGTTCAATAATTCGAAAGTTCCTGTGACATTATTGGACTGTGTCGGAAACTGAGGGACGATGTCCCTGAACCGATCAAAAAATTCTTGTGTCCACAGACGCTATCAGTCTCTTATCCGGCATCGCAGCATTCTGATCCGACGAAACAACCTCTAGAAGATAAAGCCGGATGAAATGTACGGCAGCTTATGTTGTTCCGAAAGGGAAACCTCGAAATCCTCCGAATCCCTTTCGCCATCCTGTCGGACCCTATGAAGTTTTCGGACGTCCGTACCTGATGCTTCAGCGGAGCGTACCGACCCGGCGTCGTCGGATACTACCTGATCCGACAGAGATTCTGTCGTTGCTGGGATGCTGCGATAAGTTGTGCTATTTGGGATAGCATGTCCGTCACTGAGGCCTGTGGAGTAGCAGTCTTACGATGCTTTGCCGCTGGAAGCTCCGTGTACGTTGACTCCTGCATACTTTTCTTATGCGAACGTCCGGAGTCTACAGGCCTCGTGTCCCTGGCTACCGGATGGCGTGACCTGGTCGCCGTGGATTCTCTGATTGGCGAAGCTGGCTGGATATCCAAGGTCACGTAGCCAAGGTGCGGTCGTGTGCGCTGCCGTGAGGATGAGGAAGCCTTATTGACAGTCTCTCCGGACTGTCTATATAACGGAGCGTCCCGAGCGGCGGACGTATGCTCCGAATGCGAAACATTTTGTACCACAACATCTGTCCCAGATGTTGTTGTACGAGAGAGGGGCCTCTCTCGCTCGCAGCCCGGATGGACCTGGACGAGCTAGGAACCGGACTAATAGGCTTCCTCCGTTCTCTCCTCTCATCCGCCGTCACTGGGTGTGCATTTAGTTGATTTATAGTGCTCGCATCACCCAAAACTCCTTCTGGACCGCAACGGACAAACCCGGCTGCTGAACCATTCAATGAATGGACGCTACACCGGGCGAGCTAGCGGACGTCAAAGGCCGTCGATCCTACTAGGGACCTCTTAGGCAATTGACGTATTTCCATGAGCACTTTGCCGCTAGCTCTTCATTAATTGTGACGACGGAGGCACACTTTTGGAAGACATCATGGATACATCACCCTGTTCTTGTTCGTCTGAAATAGAGATTGATAAACTAGATTGACCCTGCGGAGAAAGGGCCGGCATGGCCATTTCCCCGCTAACATACCGTGACACACGCTTCCCATGTTTGTCATCCCAATTGACACATACTGAACAGGAGTTAGTGCGAGTACACTGACTACAATTAATACAATGATTATGAAAGTCAGAGGAAGATTTCCTCTTATTACAATTGAACAATATCCTTTCATTGTGAAAAGAATACAAAAAGTCCTAGTACTCGCACCAACCCCTGAAAACAAAGATACATAATAACATGATCCATTTACATACAAAAAATAATTGAAATTAAAAAAATTTTTTGAAAAAATATTTTTTCAGAAAAGCCCAAGTTTCTGAAAAGTAACGTTGAGCCCCAATGGATCCCAAGCCTAAGTGTGGACAATAATTTTAAAAATATTTTTAAAAATTAATGCAACACTTACGAATAATAATAATGTATCTTGTAATGATTAAACTAACACAAAGACAAGAAATCCCCCTCCACAGAGACTGTTGTCAATGTAAACAAGAAGTGTAAAAACACCAGAAACATGACTCCAGGCACTGATAACCATGGCCCGAAATCAGTTACCAAAAATACACTATCTGATGCAAAACAGAGACTTCCAGGGAAGAAACTGCAGAACATCAAATGGTAGATGCAGAACACTACGCCTAAACACCCATGGGTGAGGACGTAAACATGGGGAAAAGAACAGAATTCATTCTGTTACCCAGCTAAAACTCCCAAGAAATTTTAGTAATAATATTACAGAAAATATGCCAAAAGCATGGGAGAATAGCAAGGGGGGACTTAAAGGAAAGGGAGAGAGGAAAACACTGAACCAGCAGTGTAACTTTATAGCAAGAATGACCACAACAGGCCCATGCCTCGAAAATAGGTAACTTAACATAATTTCATTAAAAAATTTCAAGTTACAGCCCTGATTATTTTCTGTCACTCATTTTTCCTCTCCTCCTTCTATTTCCTCTTTAGATCCACCATTTCTCTAATATTTATGTGTATTTATTTAAACTGAGATTTACAAGCACAAAGATCAGTCAGATGTGAACTGATGAAGGGCCAAACAAAGAATGATAAATGGCGCCAATTCCGGGACCTCCTTGACACTGCGCATGCGCAGTAGAGGCGAAGTATGGAGGGCCATTCAGGACATGATTTCTTTGGTTTTAGATGCAAATTTTGGGGATTGGGGGGCAAAATTTGTGTTTGGCCCTAGATTTTTAAGTTAGCACCAGCTATGTCTGGGTCATTGGTACAGTATAAAAATATCGATAGCTCCCATCTTGACATTGCCCTAAAGCCACATATGAAATGTGGGACTGATCGGGTGAGAGCCGCAGCCTGTAGTGTGTGCAAAAGGAATGGTTGGGACAATTTATATCCAAATCCAAGATGGTTGCTGGCAGCCATGTTTTTCAACAAAATTCAGAAAAATTTAATAGCTCCCATCTGGACACCACACCAAAGCTACATATGAAATTTGAAAAAGAATGCATGAGAGATGCGGCCTGTAGGGTGTGCTAAAGGAATTGTGGCTGGACAGATGGATCACAACCCATCCCAATAGCTCATACTTGAAGTTGTCAAGTTGAGCTAATAATTGCCGGTGTTCACATTGTTTAAAAGAGTACTGTGAAGCACTGTGCAGCCCCCTCCCCCACAACCCTTCCAACCTTCTGGTGTCCTTGCCACCCCCCCGACCCCCATTTGTAAATACCTTACTAAAAGAAACTACACATAGTCACCTCAAACGTCATATGTACATTACTGCTCCCCACCCTCGGATTTTAGGAGTCTTTATTTTTGGGAGGGGGGTCTATATATATTTAGATTTTTTCAATCTCCGTATTAGCCAGGCATTCATCATTAACACACATTATTACGCATAGGGTGTGTGAAGAGATGCAAAGGCCTACTTGGAAATGCTTATGGTACGTTTCTTTTGAGATTTGTTTACTACCGTATCCTTTCTGCTGTTTCCTCCAAAAAGTTAATTTGTATTTTTCGTGAGTAATAATACCGGAACTGATTGGAACATGTATGCGCCAGCTCTGGGTTTGCTGAGGATCTCCTGCCATTTACACTGTAAATAAATTTTTGTTTTCACACTTTAAAATGTCTTTGGGCAGAGGATGTGTTGGAGGGGGTGGGCAGTTGGGGGGGGGGGGGGGGGGGCTTGTGTCTTTATTGCCACATCTCAAATGTGTTTTGATTCCCATATAATCGAGTCGCACGATCGTTTATTACATGTATATTATTATTAATTATTATTACACGTGGGAAACAAACTTATAATTTAGAAATTCAATTCAGCAACAAAACTACGAAAAAGACAATCAACGCATTTCTGGAAAATTCACAACCCCCATTTCAATTTCTGATTTTTGGCCTACCATAATTGTTCCTACAACTACTTCTGACTTGTAGTGTTCATGTATAGACCTTTTGAACACTCATACACAGGCATATACATTTATCTATTTGTTTCATTCAGATGTTATCACAGTTGCCCAACACAGTAGCCCTTCTTAAGTTACTTAATCCCTAACTCTCAACAGCATGGTGACTTTCCAGCGATTTCAGATGCAACCGATCCATTGGAAAGTCGCTGTGATTCAACTGGTGCTACGAGTGACGATGAGAGAAAATATTGGGCAATTTGCTTATAATCCGGTCTCCATGTACTGTAACTTATACATATTCGTATCAAGCATTTCCTTGAAATTATACATAACTGAAACTAAAAGTAGCATGCAACATGGCAAACATTCCCTCCAAACTGATGTGTGTTGAAAGTCAACAATACAGAAAACTGTTTGCATTTTCTTAGAATTTTGAGCATTGAAAAATGGAACTGCAGAAGCATGACTGGATTATAGATTGACAACTGCAAATATAAAATCACTCGTCTTAATTATATGAAGTATATACAGCTCTCCTAATGGTGTACCTTATCTATTCTAGGTGAACTTTTTTTGACTCATGTTTTACCTAGCTCTCACAGAAATGAAACACTGAGAAGTGATCAAGACTTATGCCTGAATTAGTAATGGACACTTGACTAGAAACAACTCTGAGGTTACACTTCTGTTCTTGCTATCAGACATTTATCAATGCACCCACAATAAGTTTGCAGACTCTTCTGGACTTGATACAGCCTGTAAAAGTATTCAATCCACTCAATTTTGTTTGACAATTTATTCAACCTGAATAACCATGTTTTGTTTAACCATTCATTCAACCTGAATAGCAGACACTGACAAAAAACATTATCTGGATTAACAGAAAATTTTGATTATTTGCCTCAAAAACATAGCTTATGACCCTTCATTGGAACAAGCTCATTGAGCCTGTTCCAATGAGGCGACATAAGCTATGTGTTTGATACAAAAATGAAACTAGACATGTCAGTAAGACAAGTAAGCCCCAACCAGCCAAAAAAATCTGGATAACTGATTCTCTGAGTTTTTCAACCAAACTTGAACTCGATTTGTAGGTACCATGACAAAGCCACATACCATAAATCAGCCAATTATTTCAATGTATGGTGAAAAAGGTCTGAAAAATGAAAAATTTAAAGTAATTTATATTTTTTATACTTACCAATGGCCATGACTAACCTGGTGCAACCTCAATAATATCAAGGGCCAAACACAAATTTTGAACTCCCCAATCCCCAAAATTTGCATACAAAACCAAAATTTGAAAGTCCTATCTGGTCCACCATACTTTTAGTATTGCACATGCACAGTAACCAGGAAGAGACTGAAATTGGCACCAAGCATAATGCGGCCACGGAAGCTCACTAAATGGAGACTAACAATGCTAGCCGCTAATGATAGAGAAAACACCGCTCATAATTCTAGCAAGGCTACTATGGTGTACAACAATAAGACTAATGTCTGTGACACCTAAGAATACAACACATAGAAGGCAAAAACGTACTCTTTCTTTCTAGCGGTCCAATTCCCAACAAGACAGAGGTCTCGGCCTAGCTAATGCAGCTTAGACGTCTTCATCTCCGTGAAGACAGATATCTCGGTGTAACTTGCTACCTCTGAAAGCTCACTAAACGGAGACTTACGACATTAGTCGCTCAAGTTAAGGAAAAAAGGTCGCTCTTTATACTGATATGGCATCAACAAAAGGACTAAAAGCCTCTTTCCTTCTAACGGCCCTAATTCCAAAAAGACAGCAGTCTCAGATTAGATAACGCAGCTTATAAGTCTTCATCTCTGTGAAGACAGATATTTGTGTATTACCTGCGGCCTTGGAAAGCTCACTAAACAGACTTACAACGTTAGCCCTAATGTATTAGAACAGCCTGCACTAAATTACATAAGGCTACTATGGCATTAACCGCTAATGTTATAGAAAGAGACCACTCTTAATTCACATAAAGACTACTTAAGGCGACAACAATAGGACTAAATGCCTGTGATGCCTAAGAATGCAAAACAGAGAAGGAAAGAACGTACTCTTTCCTTCTAACGGCCTTATTCCAAAAAGATAGTGGTCCCAGCACAGCTAACACAGCCTAAAAATCTTCATAACCATGAAGACAGATATCTGTGTGTTACCCCTGTGGCCTTGAAAAGCTCACTAAATGGAGACTTATGACGTTTGCCGCTAATGTATAAGAAAAGACCGCTCTAAATTTACATAAGGCTACTATGGCGTCAACAATTGAACTAAATGCATCTGACGCCTAGGAATACAACACCGAGAAGGAAAAAACATACTTTTTCCTTCTAACGGCCCTATTCCAAACAAAACAGCTGTCTCAGCCTAGCTACAAGCTAGCGATCTTCTATTCATGAAGAATAGATCTTTAGCCTTTCTTATACTATTTGCTAGGCCAAGGATGATGTTGTTAAGCAGACTGATGGCCTTCGACACCTGAGCAGAATGACCTGGGAAGGAAAGAACTTCGTCTTTCCTTCGCACGGTACCCTCATTGAGGGACGAAAGCTGTTTTTTGCCTAGCAAACGCAGACTTTGTTCACATGGAAGAAGATCCGGAAGAACTGATGAATAAAATTCATAGTCTTCATGTGCTGTTCCGTGAGGGATGGAGAATCGTCCTCCGTAGCCCTCTCACCATCTGAGTGTTCCATCTGATAATCATGGTCAACACCATCCGAATGAACAGATGACTGAACCAACCCAGCACCATCCGACAGTTCACTACCAGAGACTGTTGATGGCTGAACCTGCGACTACTAGGATGCTGCGATAAGCTGCGCAATCTGTGACAGCAGGTCTGTGAACAAGGCTTGTGGAGCTGCTGTTATCGGCTTCTTCACCATATGCTGCTCACAGGATGGAGATCTGACCCAGATCTTGCGGCGCATGTCCAGTATGTATATGCCTCGAACCACTAGCTGCAGGTTAATCCGACTTTGGTGGTGAAGACTGGGAATGCCTCCGTGGAACAGCTTGAACATCCGTAGTCGGACAGCTAGTCTGCGGTCTAACGTGCTTCGTCGATGAAGCAGAGGAAGAAGCCATAGCTGCAACCGGTCCTGGCTGCAGTGTGGAAGGAGCGTCCCAGACCTCAAGCGTGAATGGACACCCAACTCACTAAAGTTTCTCGAAGTGGAAATAGTCGACCCCCAACTGCTGATGGAAGGGAGAGCGTTCTCCAACTCGCGATATGACTCCAGACCTCGCCGAGCGTTCTGTTGAGAAACTTGTAGGCTTCTACACCTGAGCATGCTTTTCCATGGAAGAAGAGGAAGCCATAACAGCAGCTGAAGTGTGGAAGAAGCATCCCGAACCGCAAGCAAGGACAGGGGCTCCGACTCAATGAAGTTTCTCACGACGGAAACAGTCGACCCCGACTGCTGACGAGACGGGGAGTGTTCTCCAACTCGCGATCTGACCCCAGATCTCGCCTAGTTTCCCGTTGAGAAACTTGTAGGCTAATCCTCTTTTGTATGTTCTTCCATGTAAGAAGCAGAAGCCATAACAGTAGCCGACCCCGGCTGGAGTGTGGAAGGAGCGTCCAGAACCATAAGCGAGGACAGATGCTCTGACTTACTGAAGTTTCTCGCAATGGAAAAAGTCGACCCCGACTGCTGGCGGGACGGAGAGGGTTCTCCAATTCGCGATCTGACCCCAGACCTCTCCGAGCATCCCGTAGAGAAACTTTCAGGCTTCTTCCCCTTTTGCCATCATCACTGGGAGAGCTTTTGTTTATTAGGTCCTCGCTCTACCCACGTCTACACTTCTCGACCGTAACGGACCTACCCGGCATCCCGGCTCCCACAATAGGGAAACCGCTTCACCGGTCGAGCTAGCTGCATGCAGAGGATTAAGAGAACTAACTAGAGACCTCAATCCCCTGCTAATAATCATAAGCACTTTGGCAGCTAACTCTGTTTACTCATCAGGGCGGGGCTCATCAGAGGGCAATGATGGCATCAAGTAGTGGACAACTGTCAAAGTACCATCAGCATGTTCTTGTTCCTCTGAAAAAGAGACTGAAAGTCTAGTATTAGCCTGCGGTCAAAGTTCCGACATCAGAACTTCACCACCCACCACACAGGTCGACTCCCATTTCCAACGTTTGCATCCCAATAGTACAAGTATTGAAGGAGTTCAGTGACTACAGGCACACAACAAGCATGTAAATCTGAGAGACTTCCTGGACTTACTTATGCTAGGTACCAAATTATTTATAAAAGATACAATAATAATGAAGCCAAAGTCATAAGTCTGCTACTGACAATCACAAAAATTTTCGAAACAAATTAAACAAATATTTGAAAAATTTTGAATTAAGCCCAAGTACCCAAGGGAACCTCATGAAACCAAGGACATTCCGAAAAAGCCTAAGTGTGGACAAGTACTACATAACTGAAGCTAAACTACTGGAATAATATGTATCCTAATAGAAAAAATGATAAATTTAAAGTAAATTTTATATTTTTTATACTTACCAATGGCCCAGACTAGCTGGTGCAAACTCGATATTATCTAGGGCCAAACACAAATTTTGAACACCCCAATCCCCAAAATTTGCTTGCAAAACCGAAAATTAAATGTCATATCTGGTCCTCCATACTTTTACTCTCCGCGCATACGCAGCCATCAGAATGTGACCGGAATTGGCGCCAACATCATTCTTTGTAGAAGAGAGTACTATATAACTCAGCGGGGAGGTATGAGTGCCCACTCATGGGAGGGCCATACCTGTCTGGGCCATTGGTAAGTATAAACTAGAGGGAGTATCAGTACCCCGTGGCTCACCAGCAGGTGGCCAATGTAAAGAGGTGGCTGTAAAAAAAAGTCCAAAACATGCACACAAAAGTCCAAAATTAAAGTAAAAAAGCAGGTGAAGGGTTAAATAATATAATAATATCCCCAAGAAGCATGCTAACATAAAATAGGAACCATGGTAATATGCTACAAGGTAAGTCTCCACTTTGAAGAAAAGAAAGACAAACCTCAAAGCCTGCACATAAAAGTAAAAAAAAAAAGCATCACATTTGTTTCAATGGGTTAAAATTGAGAAAAATACCCAGATAATGTCACAGTAACCACCATCGCAATATGCCAGTAAGATGAAACTCTACCTGAAAATTATCCACTTGGAAGAAAAGAAAGAAAAACCTCAAAACCTGAACATAAAAGTCCAAAAGGTATCACATTTGTTTCAAAGGGTTAAAATTAAGAAAAATACCCTGAAAATGTTACAGTAGCCACCATGGCAATATGCCAGTGAGGTAAAACTCCACTTAAAAAAACCTGCATGCAAACGTCAAAATAAATCAAAAATTTGATTCAAAGGGTTAAAATTAAGACAAAATACCCTCGAAGAGAGTTAGATGTTATCGTGAACCACAATAGCAATATGCAAAAAAGAAAAATTTAAAAGCACAAAAATCCAAACCTGTACACAAAAGTCCAAAATTGAAGTAATTAAGCAGGAAAAGGGTTATATAATACAAACCTAGCTCCAAGATGCATGTTTAAATACAATACAAAGCATGGCCATATGCAGCAAGGTAAATCTCCACTTGGAAGAAAGAAAAAGAAAACATCAAAACCTGCAAGCAAACGTCAAAATAAGTCTAAAATTTGATTCAAAGGGTTAAAATTAAGACAAAATACCATGGAAAAGAGTTAAATGTTATCGTGAAGCACCATAGCAATATGCAAAAAAGGAGAAAAATTTAAAAAAACACAAAAATCGAATCCTTTACACAAAAGTCCAAAATTGAAATAATTAAGCAGGAAAAGGGTTAAACAATACAAACCTAGCCCTAAGATGCATTTTACATACAATAGAAGAAGTGGTCATATGCTGCAAGGTACATCTCCACTTGAAAGAAAGGAAAAAAACCCATCAAAACCTGCACACAAACGTCAAAATAAATCCAAAATTTGATTCAAAGGGTTAAAATTAAGATGAAATACCCTGGAAAAGAGTTAAATGTTATCGTGAACCCCCATAGCAATATGCAAAGAAGAAAAAATATTTTTAAATAGCACAAAAATCCAAACCTGTAAACAAAAGAAGTCCAAAATTGAAGTAATTAAGCAGGAAAAGGGTTAAAGAATACAACATAGCCCTAAGATGCATGTTTACATACAATAGAAAGCATGGACATATGCTACAAGGTAAATCTACACTCGGGAGAAGGGAAAAAAAAACCCATGAAAACCTGCACGCAAACGTCAAAATAAGTCTAAAAATCTATTCAAAGGGTTAAAAAAATTTTAAAAATGCACTGGAAAGATATCAATGTTATAATAACCACCACTGTAATATGCAGTGAGGTCAACCTCACTTGAAATTGTTTTTTTTTATCACAACCTGTACATAAAAGTAAGAAGTTGTAAGCCTAAGTCCAAAAGCTGTACATAAAAGTCCAAAATTGAAGTAATTCAGCAGGAAAAGGGTTAAATAATACAAACATAGCCCTAAGATGCATGTTTACATACAATAGAAAGCATGGACATATGCTGCAAGGTAAATCTCCACTTGGAAGAAAGGAAAAGAAAAAGCCTCAAAACCTGCACGCAAACGTCAAAATATGTCTAATAACAAGAGGCCCCACGTGGCCTTAATCGCTCACCTGACAAAGTGACTCTAAGAAGTATTTTAGGTCACCTTCACCATGTCATGCCTCATCAACATTAACTGGTTGAGTGATAGATTTTGTTTGAAGTTCAACATTTGTTACCTAAAATTAGTTTTATTTAAAATCATTGGTGTGTGGCCAATCTCCAATGATTTTTAATAAAGCAAATTTATCTCTGCAGACAAACTGGTTTAGCATGAAGCACAAACAAGGAATGTGAAGAGATAGCCTTGGACATCTCTCCCCAACTGTGGATATCTTCCATGTGCTACATGTACATATTTGCATGCAAGAAAACAAAAATTTTCACAAATTTTCCAAAATATTAGTTTTTTTTATCATCATTGGAACAAGCTCAAACAGCTTATTCCAATAGGGGTATGGGAAGATCAGGTATATTTTTGAGACAGAAATGTGAATATATAAATAATGGTGTTTTTTTGTGAATGATGCTGGAGAATTTTGCGTAAAGATATGGTAAATGGTTTGTTCTAGATACAGAATGATGCAAAAGTATTTAAATTTGATTAGGCAAGTTGTTCCTATAATGCATTTAAAAATTGAAGTAACTGTTTTTTTGCTGCCGAACTTTTAGATGTGTGTGTCTGTGTGTGTGTGTGTGTGTGTGTGTGTGTGTGTGTGTGTGTGTGTGTGTGTGTGTGTGTGTGTGGGGGGGGGGGGGAGGGGGGGGGGTAAGAGTGTTCTTGCAAACAAAATTCCGGAATAAATGGAAAATTTTATTTTTTGTGTGAAAGACATAGTGCGTGAATGTTGATTGGAACAAGCTTAGAGAGCTCATTTTAATGTGAAGTCATAAGGCTGTGTTTTACGTACGAAATTCTGGAATAACTAAAAAATTGCTTTTTTGACTCGAAAAGCATGGTGTGCGACCTCTCATTGGAATGAGCTCAAAAAGCTCATTCCAATGGGGTATTTACAAGCGATAAGTACATGTATGTTTAAGAGACAAAAATTAAAATTTGAATAGCGATTTTTGCGAAGAATGCTGACAAGTTTTGGCAGTTATGCTGGTAAAAAGGTAAGATATGCAAAGTGGTTGTTTTTTAGAGGCGACATTTAATTAAGGGGAATTAACCCTTGATTACTGAGGTAACTTCCAAAAGTACTGAAATTTCATGAAGCAATGTGAATAACAGACAACAGTTGCCTAAAAATTTCATGAATAACTAAAATTTTTATTCTTTTGTCTCGAAAACATGGCATATGACCTTTGTTGGAATGAGCTGAATGCGTGTGTAATGAGGGGTCATAAAATTTGAACGGAGATTTGTGTGAATAATGCATTAGTACTGCTAGATTTGGGTAAACGGTTCACCCTGGATACCACCCCTTCTATAGTAGATCTTTTCTGCAAATTTTGTCTAAGATTCTATCAACTTTACAAATAAATACGTTCATGAATCACAATCAGATCCACCCCACAATGTTGCATACCAAATATCAAAAGATTCTGCCTGCTGGATCTGGAGAAGAAGATTTTTTAAGAAATATGCCTGAAATGCACTAAGTTAAAATTTGGGCTCCTATACGGAGCCCAAATATAAACCCAGGGGGCCGATTTGAACAAACTTGAATCAGATCCACCCCACAATGTTGCTTACCAAATATGAAAAGATTCTGAAGCTGGATCTGGAGAAGAAGATTTTTTAAGAAATTTGCCTGAAATGCACTAAGTTCGAATTCGAGCTTCTATAGTGAGCCCAAATATGAAACTAGGAATCCGATTTGAACAATCTTGAATCAGATCCACCCCACAATGTTGCATACCAAATATCAAAAGATTCTGCCTGCTGGATCTGGAGAAGAAGATTTTTTAATAAATTTGCCCGAAATGCACTAAGTGCGAATTCAGGCTTCTATATTAAGCCCAAATATGAATCCAGGGGGCCGATTTGAACAAACTTGAATCAGATCCACCCCGCAATGTTGCATACCAAATATCAAAAGATTCTGCCTGCTGGATCTGGAGAAGATGATTTTTTAAGAAATTTGCCTGAAATGCACTAAGTTCGAATTCAAGCTTCTATAGTAAGCCCAAATATGAATCTAAGGAGCCGATTTGAACAAATTTGCATCAGATCCATCCCACAATGTTGCATACCAAATATCAAAAGATTCTGCCTGCTGGATCTGGAGAAGAAAATTTTTTAAGAAATTTGCCTGAAATGCACTAAGTTCGAATTCGAGCTTCTATAGTGAGCCCAAATATGAATATAGGAAGCCGATTTGAACAAAGTTGAATCAGATCCATCCCACAATGTTGCATGCCAAATATCAAAAGATTCTGCCTGCTGGATCTGGAGAAGAAGATTTTTTAATAAATTTGCTTGAAATGCACTAAGTTCAAATTTGGGCTCCTATACTGAGCCCAAATATAAACCCAGGGGGCCAATTTGAACAAACTTGAATCAGAACCACCCCGCAATGTTGCTTACCAAATATGAAAAGATTCTGCCTGCTGGATCTGGAGAAGAAGATTTTTTAAGAAATTTGCATGAAATGCACTAAGTTCAAATTCAAGCTTCTATAGTGAGCCCAAATATGAATCTAGGAAGCCGATTTGAACAAACTTGAATCAGATCCACCCCACAATGTTGCATACCAAATATCAAAAGATTCTGCCTGCTGGATCTGGACAAGAAGATTTTTTAAGAAATTTGCCTAAATGCACTAAGTTCAAAATCGGGCTTCTATACTGAGCCCAAATATGAACCCAGGGGGCCGATTTGAACAAACTTGAATCAGATCCACCCTACAATGTTGCATACCAAATATCAAAAGATTCTGCCTGCTGGATCTGGAGAAGAAGATTTTTTAAGAAATTTGCCTGAAATGCACTAAGTTCGAAATTGGGCTCCTATACTGAGCTCAAATATTAACCCAGGGATCTGATTTGAACAAACTTGAATCAGATCCACCCCACAATGTTGCTTACCAAATATGAAAAGATTCTGCCTGCTGGATCTGGAGAAGAAGATTTTTTAAGAAATTTGCCTGAAATGCACTAAGTTCGAATTTGGGCTTCTATAGTAAGCCCAAATATGAATCCAGGGGGACCGATTTGAACAAACTTGAATCAGATCTACCCCGCAACGATGCACAGCAAATATCAAAAGATTCTGCCTGCTGGATCTGGAGAAGAAGATTTTTGAAGAAATGTGCCTGAAATGCACTAAGTTTGAATTCAAGCTCCTATACTGAGCCCAAATATGAATCTAGGGAGCCGATTTGAACAAACTTGAATCAGATCCACCCTACAATGTTGCATGCCAAATATCAAAAGATTCTGCCTGCTGGATCTGGAGAAGAAGATTTTCAAAGAAATTTGCCTGAAATGCAGTAAGTTCAAATTTGGGCTCCTATACTGAGCCCAAATATAAACGCAGAGGGCCGATTTGAACAAACTTGAATCAGATCCACCCCACAATGTTGCATACCAAATATCAAAAGATTCTGCCTGCTGGATCTGGAGAAGAAGATTTTTTAAGAAATTTGCCTGAAATGCACTAAGTTCGAAATCGGGCTCCTATACTGAGCCCAAATATGAACCCAGGGGGCCGATTTGAACAAACTTGAATCAGATCCACCCTACAATGTTGCATACCAAATATCAAAAGATTCTGCCTGCTGGATCTGGAGAAGAAGATTTTTTAATGTTTTTCCCATTGCCTACAGTGTTAAAAAGTGCTGACTCAGCACTTTTTCAAAGTCCCGAAACTGTACCCTATGATAAAACCGATGGCAATTTTTTTTTACCAATCCTTTCTGTTGGTCCTAAGGAAGCTGCACACCAAATAAAAATTCTCAGTGCCGTGCAGTTTTGGAGATATGGGCGTTTTAAATTTTTTCTATTTTTAGCTCCTGCGGTTCCCACGGGGCTGCGGGAAAATTTTTTTTTGCATAAATCAAGTACTCATGACCCAATAAGCCCTCACATAAAATTTGGTTCAAATCAGCCTCTCGGTTTGGAAAATAGAAATTTTGGGCGGGGCAAAAAATTTTGCCCCTCCCATAACGACGCCAAGTATAGCCCCACAAACTTCTCTTGAACAAATCTGAGTCTACACCTCAAAAGGAAGCTGCACACCAAATATCAAGTCTCTGCTACTGCTGGTTCATAAGAAGAAGATTTACAAAGATTTTGGTGCCCCTTGGGGGCGTGGCACCACCCAGGAGGAGGGGCAACTTCATTTGAACAAATCTGAATTGGCATTAGGTAATAAACATTTAGCCAACATTTGAATAAAATTGGGCTAGTGGTTTAGGAGGAGAAGTCGATAATGTAAAGTTAACGCCGGACGA
Source organism: Pictodentalium vernedei (assembly GCA_031216915.1). NCBI lineage: Eukaryota > Metazoa > Mollusca > Scaphopoda > Dentaliida > Dentaliidae > Pictodentalium > Pictodentalium vernedei. Next base: position 236,603,578 of record CM062289.1, read on the forward strand.
CGACGACGACGGACGACGACGGACGACGGACGACGGACGGAAAGTGATTAGTAAAGCTCCCCTTGAGCTTCGCTCAGGTGAGCTAAAAATCAATTGAAAGGGTTAAAATTTTTAAAAAATGCACTGGAAAGATATCAATGTTATAGTAACCACCACTGCAATATGCAGTGAGGTCAACCTCAATTTATTTTTTTTCTTTTATCACAACCTGTACATAAAAGTAAAAAGCTGTAAGCTTAAGTCCAAAACCTGTACATAAAAGTCCAAAATTGAAGTAATTCAGCGGGAAAAGGGTTAAATAATACAAACTTAGCCCTAAGATGCATGTTTACATACAACAGAAAGCATGGCCATATGTTGCAAGGTAAATCTCCACTTGGAAGAAAGGAAAAAAAACCCCATCAAAACCTGCACGCAAATAAGTCTAAAATTTGATTCAAAGGGTTAAAATTAAGACAAAATACCCTGGAAAAGAGTTAAATGTTATAGTGAACCACCATAGCAATATGCAGAAACTAAACAAAATTTTAAAAAGCCCAAAAATCAAAACCTGTACACAAAAGTTCAAAATATTTGAGAGCGGACGCCGATGCTGGCGCCGACATGAGGGCTATGCCATAGGCTCACACAACTAACGTTGGTGAGCCAAAAATATACAAATTACTTTAAATTTATCATATTTTTATACTATAAACCAAAGCCCAGACTAGCTGAATCGTAAAAAGGCGGAGGGCCCAGGACTTCAGAATTAGCAGACCAACATAGTTCCCAAGCCTGCAATCCAAGGTGAAAGGAAATTAAATTTAAAAGGAATTAATGTACGTCTCTCTATACAGTAATAGAGAAGACATATCATAAATAAGGAGCCAAATTCAAGTAATTTCGTATTCTTAGCATGAATGACTATGCTAATTGGATGTAACAAGTTCCCAATTTTAAGACTAGTCCAGACTAAGCCCTAAAAATTAGGATGGCGTATTTGAGAGTGAGAGGTTAACCCCCTACAAACATACAATAATACACAAGCTGTATCCAGGATATAATCTACAGACAAAACAGCTTCACTCATAGTTACACACTTATCAAGCCGGAGGAGATTTTAAAAAATCCCCCCCCCCCCATTTTTGAAGGAATCTTCTTAAAAAACAAAGAGGGGAGCACTCTGGAATCAGTAAAAGCGGGTACCAAATAACAATATATATTCATCGAACAGGCACCCAGATATTAATTATTATTAATAAATTGGTGCTCAATGCCACTTCAGAGGCTAAGGCTATCGCAGTGATCCCGGTAAATAATAGTGCATGCTTGTAACGTATACCGGAGTCGGTATACGTAGAGAGGTAGAAAACCGGTGATATAATATATACAACATACACATGTCCAATAGATTCACAATGGACGATCTCTGGAGAGTAAACACACTTCCAAGGTAACTCACAGGCAACCCCGTTCAGGTGTACAATAAATTCCAATAAATAACACTCCAAGACGTGTTCTATCCAATATCTTTGCTCCCAGACACATGTGAATAATCGAGAATGTATAGACAAGTTATATTCGATTGGGTACTGAAATTAATGGAAACCTGGATTTGGAAATGGAACGAGCAGACTCGAAACAGACTCGTCACGGACCGCCCCTGAAATAATTCATTGTTTCTAAGGTCCATAACATACAATAATGAGTCTGCCTAATAATACACTTCTTATGCACGCGAACATTGAAATCCGGTATGTAATCATCTGAATACCAGTTAACTGACTAGACAGCCTTACAGGTACCCAAAAGCTAGCAATTTATTGATGATGAATCACATGCTTTTATATGACATACAGACAAACAACCACAGGAGACAAACCAACTAAAAAGTGGATGTGCCCAAGAGGTCGCCATAGAACACGACCCAGCCGCCAATCGAGAATTCATGAAATGCATGTATATACTTAAATGCACACGAGGCTGATGGGAAGAAAACTACGCCTTGCCCGGGAATTGCCTCTTAACACATTGGCGTGGGGGGGGGGGGGGGGGGGGGGGGGGGGGGGGGGGGGTATCGAACCCCCTCAGCTGCATTACTTGAATCGTTCTTGTGTTAGTCATCAAATAGTATAGGAACCGTAAGGCTCCCTCACGTCTGACCGACTCAAAAATGCCACTGAGGGCAGAGAAGAACGTGAAGAACAAAAACACCATATTAACATAATAACTCACACCAAACCATACCGGTTTGAAGAGAATAACCTCCTCTAACAAATGGTATCATTTCTGATAGGACAACTAACTCAGCCTAGCTGAAGCAGCTAAAGGTCTTCCTGTACGTGAAGACCATTAAAAGCTAATAACTGAGGCCCTAGAAGCTCACTGAGGAGACTTACAATGCTAGCCATAACTTATAAGTCTTCATCTATGTGAAGAAAGATATATCGGTGTAAGTTGTGACCCTGAAGGCTCAATGGAGACTTACAATTATTGTGACGCAAGGTAGAGAATATAGAGCTGCTATATAAACAGCCCTGAATTCTCAAAGAGAATGCAGTCTGAAGAGATAATAAATTAAGTTATGCCACTGCATAATGCTGAAAAAATCTCCCTATGATTTTAGCTAGGCTACTATGGTGTAACAATAAGACTCAAGCTTATGACACCTAGGAAAAACAAACTGAAAAGCACAGTATCTTTTCTGGTTTTATTCCCAAAAGACAGCAGACAGAGCCTAACCCAAGAGACTGCTGTAACCGTACAGAAGGCTACTATGGCATCCACAATGACATAATTGTCTTGATGCCAAGGCACATCTCAGCCTATCTATGCACTATCCATCCGGATTTAGGACGAGAAACAGGTGATAACAAAAAAGTGGAGAATAATTTTGACGACGTCTAATGCTTTTCTTCAATAGGAAAGCTAAACCTCCAGAAGTAAAGCCTCTCTTGGAAGATTTGTCTAACAAGTATTCTTTTAAGTGGAGCTTGCTCAGGCTGATAGCCGCAGGCCTGCCGAGACATTCTCATTCACTGATCTTCCGTAATTTATCCACTTTTGCAAGGCTGATAACCTACCACCAAGTGGCAAGCAACCGAAATCTATTCTCGATGAACTCACTTATGATGCTTACGGGAGGAGAAACTATGTCCTCCCCGCGAAGAAGCTCGTCTCGTCGACCTCAATTGTTCCCTTCAATAACAGAGTCTTTACCTCCACTAGAAGCGACTCTCTTTGAAACAAACTTCCGTGATTAACGTCCAGTTTCTCATGAAGATGATAACATTCCGTTAATCGTTGGCCTGGGGGGGGGTCTGATCCTCAGCCTTGATCAGACCTATGCCACTTTCCCGAGTTGCTATAATGACGACTTCCAGAGTAAATATAAGAGGGTTACTGAGAGAGACATTCTCATGATGTTTTCTTGGAAGCAGAACGGCCTCGCTTACCCCGGTCTGCTGAAGTGTGTTGATGAGACAGTGACTTCAAAAGCAGAGCATTGGAAGCTTCTTGTAGCCTGCTCCTATATCAACGCAAGCTTGTCGTCAAATAGCAAATTTCCGGTAACCGGAGTGACTCATAGCTTTTTCCCTTGTCATCTATAAATGATGACAATGCAAGGGCAGCATCACACCTTACCAATTCCAAATTCCCTGTCCGTGCAGAGTTGTACGTGGCATACATGACTGCCCTGGAAAGAACTCTTAGTGAGGAACCACATCCTCATATTTCTTTCCATTGAGATGTTGCGCCATAGCTCTGGTAAGCTGATCTGCTTAGGACATTGCGCCCAGATTTGCTATTTTCAATGAAATAGCACATTCCATTATTTCCGAGCATATATTAAATGATGCAGGTAAGGACATATTTACATCCCCGGCCTGCTCATCTAAATGCAGACTTATATTCAGATGGAACAATATTCTTAAGAGCTTAAGACTTTTCATAGTCTTAAAGTGCCCTTCTGTGAGAGATGGAGACTCACACTCCGTTTCCCTCTCACCATCCAAATGTTCCATCTGCAAATATGGTCAACTCAATCCAACTGAATGGATGACTGGACCAATGCAGCATTGTCTGACAGCCCACCATCAGAGTTTGTTAAATGGTAGTACTAGTCTCAAACGACTAGCTATCAACCCGAACCTGGGAAGTCAGATACCTGGTCTGTGGTCAATGCGCTTCATTAATGAAGCAAGGGAAGATGCCATAGCTGCCACCAAATCCGGCTGCAGTGTGAAAGAAGCGTCCCGAACCGCAAGCGTGAATGGGCGCCCCAACTCACTAAAGTTTCTCGCACCAAAAACAGTCGACCCCGACTGCTGACAGAAAGGAGAAGGTTCTCCAGCGCGCCCGTCATTCCGTTAGAAACTTGTAGGCATCTATCCCTTATCGTGCATATCCAAGAAAGAAGAGGAAGCCGTAACCAAAGCCGACCCCAGCTGAAGTGCGGAAGAAACGTCCTGACTCGTCACATAGAATGGATGCTCCTACTCATTGAAGTTTCTTACAGCACAAAACAGTCGTCCCTGACTGTTAACTGGACGAAAAAACGCTTTGCACTCGCGATCTGTCCCCAGATCTCGCAGAGTATCCTGCTTAGAAACTACTAGACTAATCCTCTTTCGTGTGCTTCCATGTAAGTAGAAGAAGCCATAACTGCTGCCGGCCCCGGCTGCTGTGTGGAAGGAACGTTTCGATGCTTGTTCTGACTCAATATGGTTTCTCACAACAGACACAGTTGACCCCGACTGTTAACGGGATGGAGAGGGTTCTCCAAACGCAGATCTGACCCCAGATCTAGTCAAGCATCCAGTAGAGAAACTTCTGGCTTCTTCCTCATGCACAATGGACCGGACCGACCCAGCACCGTCTCACAGCTCAACACTGGAGTCTGCGGGAGGCTGCTCTTGCATTAGCTGGGATGCTGCTAATAGCTGTGCAACTGCGACAGCAAGTCCATTCCCAAGGCTTGAGGAGCAGCAGTCTTCTGTTTTTCCCCCGCTTGCTGCTCCTGGGACAATGATCCGGAGATAGATCTCTTCTCCGAGCGTCCCGTTGATGGATGCCTCAGATTGCTAGCTATCGGATGGTCTGATTTCAGGGGGCGAAGAATGGCTCTGTCTTCGCACAGCTGATTGGATATCTGAAATCTGATGTCGGGTAGCTATCCTGTGGCCGTGTGTGCTTTAATAACATAGCAGAGGAAGCTGTGACTGAAGCCGACCCCAGCTGCAGACTAGACGGAGTGTCCCGAGCGGCGGGAAGACGTATGCTCTGTCTTGTGCAAGTTTCTCATAACAACATTTGGCCCCAAATGTTGTTGGGGTAGAGAGGGACCTCTCCCGCTCATGGCCTCAACGACCTTGCCAAGCCTCCCAACAAGAAAACTTCAGTTCGGCTTGCGAAACGTAGCAGAGGAGGACGTGACTGAAGCTGACCCCGGCTGCACACTAGGCAGAGCATCCCGAGCAGTGGGCGGACGTATGCTCCGGCTCATACAAGTTTCTCATAACAACATTTGGCCCCAAATGTTGTTAGGTTAGAGAGGGGCCTCTCCCGCTCGTGGTCTATTAGACCTCGCCGAGCCTTCCAACAAGAAACTTGCTGACTTCCTCCCTAGTCCCATCGTCGCAGGGTGAGCTTATTTATATTTAAGTGGTCGCTCTACCCACATTTACACTTCCTTCAACCACAACGGACTTACATGGTGTCACGGATCCCACAGACGGAGTAACCACTTCACCGGTTGAGCTAGCTGCTTGCAAGAGATTAAGAACACTAACTAGAGGCCTTATCCCTTGCATATCATGAGCACTGCAGCTAGCTTTATTTGCTCAACGGAGCACGACGACGGTAGCACACTTGGATGGGTGTCACAATATCATCACCAAGTTCATGTTCCTCTGAAATAGAAACTGAACAAGTGCACTGCCAGCAGTGGATCAATATACGGCCGCCTATGAAGAAATTGTGCTTGTGAAGAAATTTTTAGTTGAACAAAAGGTCAATAATTCCTTCAAAAATAATTGTACATTCCTGGCTTATGACCCATTAAACTTGAATATATTGTTTTCAAGTTATTGCATGGAGAATCAAAAGTCACCAAAACTCCCAGATAGTTGCCATAGCGGCCATATTGGACATGCCAGAATGCTGGTTATCGAAAGGAACCATCCTCTAGTCATGACGAATCAACCATAAAAAAACAGTATCTGTTGGATGTATTGTTTTCAAGTTATCGCATGGGCAAACAAAACTTAACGGATGGATGGATGGACAGACAGAGACAGACAGATAGACAGACAGATGGATGGACATTGATGCTGGTTATCGAAAAGAACCATCTTCTAGTCATGACTAATCAACCAGAAAAAAAGGTATCTGTTGGATTATTAAATGGACAATCAAAAGTCCCTGAAAATCCAAGATGGCTGCCATAGCGGCCATATTGGACATGCTAGAATGCTGGATATCGAAAGGAACCATCCTCTAGTCATGATTAATCAACCATAAAAAAGTAGCATCTGTTGGATTTATAGTTTTCAAGTTATCGCATGGACAATCAAAAGTCCCCAAAAATCCAAGATGGCTGCCATGGTGGACATATTGGATATGCCAGAATGCTGGTTATTGAAAGGAACCATCCTCTAGTCATGACTAATCAACCATAAAATGAAAGTGTCAATGACACTGTAGCTCAACTTGTCAAGACAAAGACATGTACATGTATAGTATGTGACACAGCAATGACTAACATCTAGGTAATGACCTGATAACAAAGGTACATATAAAGTATTGTAATGGTCTGTACATGAATACTGACCATTGCCTGTAACAAATGTATAGGTAAAGTATTGCAAAGGTGGGTGACAGTCAGATGCTAAACTAGAAAAGAAATCTTTGAGTCCCAGAGTGGGTCTGACTGAACCCCAAAATATTTGTTCTCATAGCACAGTGATAACAAAGGCACCCCAAAACACACTCATTCCTGTCCCAAGGTGAAAACAAAGGTACCCAAGAAGTTTCGTGAAGATCAGTTCACAAATATGAGCTGTGTAGAAGTTGTGACGAAAAACTGATTGGACTTAATTTTGGTACAAAATGGTCACTGGCAGCCATCTTGAATTTTGGACCACACCCAGAAACACTCGTTCTCGTCCCAAGGTGATAACAAAGGTACCCAAGAAGTTTTGTGAAGATCGGTTCATAAATATAGCCTCTAGCCCGAGCCGTATTGACATGTGCACTTACAGTGTATAAGTAGCACTGAATAAATCAAAGTTCATCTAATTTGCATAATTTCTGCACGAGAAAAAAACCTGTACTATATGTGATGTATTCCATGTTACTAAACATTCATACAAAAATTTATTCAAATCAGAACTTTCATACAGAAGTTCTGTACAAAAGACTGATTGCACTAATTTTGGTACAAAATGGCTGCTGGTGGGCATCTTGAATTTCGGACCACACCCCAAAACACTCGTTCTCATCCCACGGTGATAACAAAGATACCCAAGAAGTTTCGTAAAGATCGGTTCATAAATACTGCCTCTAGCCTGAGCCAAATAGAAGTTATGTACAAAAAACTGATTAGACCTAATTTCGGTACAAAATGGCCACTGGCAGCCATCTTGAATTTTGGACCGCACCCAGAAACACTCGTTCTCGTCTCAAGCTGATAACAAAGGTACCCAAGTCATTTCGTGAAGATCGGTTCATAAATACAGACTCTAGCCCGAGCCGTATTGACATGTGTACTTACTGTGTGTGAGTAGCACTGAAAAAATCAAAGTTCATCTAATTTGCATAATTTCTGCACGAGAAAAAAACCTGTATTATATGTGATGTATCCCATGGTACTAAACATTCACACAAAAAATATTCAAATCAGCGCTTTCATATGGAAGTTCTGTGCAAAAATCTGATTGCACCAAATTTTGTACAAAATAGCTGCCATCGGCCATCTTGAATTTCGGACCGGACCCCAAAACACTCGTTCTCGTCCCACGGTGATAACAAAGGTACCCAAGGAGTTTCATAAAGATCAGTTTATAAATACGGCCTCTAGCCCGAGCCGTATTGGCATTTGCACTTACAGTGCTGAAAGTAACACCAAAAAACATCAAAGTTAGTCTAATTTGCCTAATTTACGCACGAGAAAAAAACCTGTATTATATGTGATGTATCCCATAGTACTAAACATTCATAAAAAAAATTATTCAAATCAGAGCTTTCATATGGAAGTTCTGTACAAAAAACAGATTTCTGCATTGTCGGTACAAAATGGCGGCTGGCAGCCATCTTGAATTTCGGACCGCACCCAAAAACACTCGTTCTCGTCCCACAGTCATAACAAAGGTATCCAAAAAGTTTCGTAAAGATCGGTTCATAAATACGGCCTCTAGCCCGAGCCGTATCCAATTGTTGACGGACAGACGGACAGATGGATGACGGGCCATGGCATAAGCTCAAATTTGGCTTCGCCAAAGTTCAGCTAAAAAATAGTATCTGTTGGATGTATTGTTTTCAAGTTATTGCGTGGACAAACAAAAGCTAACGGATGGATGAACAGATGGACATTGCCATACCATAATACGGCCAGCTCATATGAGCGGCCATATAAAAAATTAATTATAACGCGATGAGAGGCCTGGCCTCAGAACCTCACCGCCAACAATGTACCGCGACACCCGTCTCCAACATTAGTCATCCAGTGAACATAAGTATGACAAGAGTCTGCAGAAGTGCATCAACTAAAGATGATATCACTCTTCCAAACTCCACAACAAAATATATAATTAAGATACATGAATAATAGCAATCAAAATCAAATTCAAAATATTTTTTGAAAAAATGCCTAAGTTCCCAAAGGGAACATTAAGAGCCCAAAGGCATCCCGATAGAGCCTAAGTGTGGACAAAATCATAAGACAAAATCCAAATTTATTGAGCTACACCACCGGAATAATAATCCATGTATCCTACAGTAATTCTACAGTAATAGAATATAAAATACTACCTATATGTGACGTCAATGTGAACAACATCAATGAAAAAAATGGAAACAAGTCATCAGGCACACAAAAAGGCCCAAAGTCAGAAACCAATTTAAATGCTACCAGATTCAAAGCCAGATCCTCATTCGAAGAAAAAATGATACATCGGATAGGAGATGCAAGACGAAAGGACATAACACCCCTAGGGTGAGGACATAACCCTGGGGAAAAACAGAATAAATATTCTGTAATATATGTTAAACTCCCTAGAAATTTAATAAAAAATTTCAATAAACAATAGCCAGAAAGCTTTAGAGTTTAACAGGAAGGATTCATGGAAGGATAGGGAAGGAATACTTAACAAACAGTGGAATAATCATTATCTAAAATGATGACGTCAGGTGTATGTTCTGAAATTGGGAAACATGAAATAATTTTATAATTATTATAAAGTTACAGCCCTGAATGTATAAAACCACCATTGAACACTTCCATCATCCAATAACAGCCTTGGATCCACCAATTCCTGCATTGATTTGTGTCTGGCATCCTCAAAAAGGAGATTTTAAAGCACAGATGTCAGCTTATTGTTGCTGACTTTAGGGCCAAACAAAGAATGATGTTGGCGCCAATTCCGGTCACTTCCTGATGGCTGCACATGCACTGAGAGTAAAAGTATGGAGGACCAGATAGGACTTTTAATTTTGGGTTTTGCAAGCTAATTTTGGGGATTGGGGGTGGGGGTGGGGGGGGGGGGGGGTGGGGGGGGGGGGTGGGTTCAAAATTTGTGTTTTTCCCTTTATAACTTTGAATTGTGCACCAGCTAGCTAGTCTGGGCCATTGGTCTATAGTATAAAAATATATACAATAAATTTTTTACTTTTTTCTGCTGTAGCAATGGCCCAGACTTAGCTGAATAGTAAAAAGGCTGGAGGGCCTAGGACTTAAAGGAATAGCAGACTAACTTTCAGCTCCTAAGCCTGCAGTAGGACTCCCAAAGGTGAATAGGAGATTAAAATATGAGAAATTACACATGTCCTTCTCTATACAACAATAGAGAAGGACATACCACCAATTAAAATAAAAGGAGCAATATCCAAGTGAATCCTTATTACTTAGCATAAACGATTACGCTAATTGGGTGTAAAGAGCCCCAATTTTAAGGCTAGTCCGGAATAAGACACTTAAAATTAGGAAAAGCTTGTCCGAGAATTGGAGACTAACGCCCACAGGCACATGCCATATACAATGCAACACACCGAGCTGTACATAAAAGATCTGTATTATCTATAGACAATAACAGCTTCACCCATAGTTACACACTTACTATAAGAGACCAGAAGAGGTAAGGCGAAACCCCCCTTCCACCTCTTTTTTGAAGGAAATTAACCTTCAACACAAAGGGGAAAGCAGCCTGGAATCAGTGATAAAGCAGTACTGAAGAATATCAGAAAAGAAACCTAATATAGGAATTCCCTCTGAGCAATAAAAGGCAGACTGAAGTATATATAATTGCTTTAAAGGCTCCCGGTTAGAAGCGAAATTTAATCTGTTGTGACCAGTACATCACCTTCCTAAGGAATCTAGAGCTAAACAGAATCATCTGTTCAAGACTCAAGACGAAGATAAAGCTCCAACTTCCTTAGCGGAGATCTTATAATAAAATCGAAAGCTTCTAAAATGTGTACCACATCCGAAATACCCAGGCAGTAAAACGTCAAAGTACTGACAGGGCAGAACATTGTTAATACAGTAGAACCTGTCTTGAGAGACCGTCCTTTGGGCCACACAAAAGTGGTCTCTGAAGACAGGTGGTCTCTCAAAACAGGTTTCAGGTTTTCTCAAGTCAGTGAATAACCAACCACAAAATTCAGAAATGGAGAAGAATGGATTTTTGTAGTTACTTTGTAATTGTTCTTTTTAATGAAGCTTTTGTAACAAATTGAAATGGACTGTTATAAAAATTATAAAAATAAATTAATGTTGAAAATCTTTATTGAAGATTTTCAACACAAATTTATTTTTATAATCCTATCTGTCACATTTCAGGTATGTATGAAATTGTTTATTCAGCAATAATCCTAATCTTTTCACAGGGGTCTTATAAACACATCTCAATCTTTAATGAGTTATGTAACTGAATAGCAATTGAAACCCAATTAAGAGCTTTTAATACTTTTAATTATGTTAGTATAACCACAATGGATTTTCCAATTTCAGAACAGGTAAAAAGTTTTTGTCATGGTTTCGATCTTCAAAGGGGTGGTCTCTCAAGACAGGTCCATTATGGCATAAAAATACAAGTTTGTACCAGGTCACAGTGCACACTTCTTATCATTCACACTTCTGAACTCAGAGTGTCAACACCTGCTAATTGACATGGAAAACCTGGATCTACCAGCACGGTTACAGAAAGCAATCGCAGCTCTGGGCGTCTCTTGCCCCATCTCCTGGACCATCCAGGAAATGGGCGAGAGCATCCATCTGAATCTTGAATTCAAGATCAAACCAGCGGAAAAAGCAAGACACCATCCTCCTCGGGGAGAGGTAGCACCTTTAGCGAGAGGATCCCCTCTCACACTGGTCCTCACCCGAGAAGGCCTGGAGGCCCTGAAAAGAGAAAAACCAGAAAGAAGAGCCCATCCACCAAGCGCCGGAATTTCAGGCGCTTGGAGGCTTTCTTGGAAAAGAAGAGAGAAGCGAGCAAGGAGGTGAAAGTGGAGGAAGAGGTTACCATTTCTACTACAACTCCCACAGAACCACCCATCTTGCCTCCAGCCTCACAGCCGGAGACGCCAGATGTGGACGGTCCTGTGGAGACAGAGATGGAAATGGAGGCTGTCTTCTCACCACTTCCAGCTCCCCTCTCGCCTCTACCTTCAATTCCAGAAAGCCAGGACCTGACAGTTCCAACAGTTACAGTTCCGGAAAACTTCTCAGTAGAAGAAGTCCTCAGAAGAACCCCTGAAGTACTGGCAAAATACTCTAATCCACCACCTCCAGCCTCATCAAAATCATCATCACCAAGCCAACCTCCACCCAAAAAGAAGAGCTGGAAGAAGGGCAGAAAGGGATAAACCTCTTCCCTCCTTCCTTTTCCTCCTTTGACACGCCCAGACATTCAAAAACCTCATCTACAGTCACCGTGGGTCGAAAGGGGCTTGTCCCCCAAATCGTCCCTGCGCGCCTTTGGCGCGCGAAACCATTTCCTTGTGGAGGTCACAGTGGTCTCTCAAGACAGGTGGTCTCTCAAGACAGGTGGTCTCCCATAGCAGGTCCATTATAGAGTAAAACCAATCAGTGCTTGGCAGATGTGGTCTCTCAAGACAGGTGGTCTCTCAAGACAGTGGTCTCTCAAGACAGGTTTTACTGTACAGAGATCGGACGAGAACCGGTGATATTAATATGTACAACCTTAAACTTGTCCAATCAAATTCCAATGGAAAGTTATCTGAGAGAACTCAAATGCTATAGAGCCAACCAACAGGTGACCACGTCCCGGTGAACAAGTAAATCCCAATAAATGAACTTCCAAACCGTAACCATTCAAATCTATGAGAATGAGAGAGTAGGATTCTCCTTTGTGTACTGCTTCCAGTTGAAGACTGGCTTCAGAACCTGGAACAGGATATGATTAAAAAACCCGTCAAGGACCATCCCCAATTTGAATAATTGTTCCCTCGGTCCATTAGAACCAATGACTGTTCGGAGAATGAATATCCAACTCCGAATAATGAAGAAAAACAGAGAGGACGTATGCTTAAACGGCCTGAAAGAATATCCATTACTGATCCAAATAACCCTTAAATCTCATAAGCTCTTATACTGACACTGAGCAAGATCCGGAGATAGATCTCTTCTCCGAGCGTCCCGTTGATGGATGCCTCAGATTGCTAGCTATCGGATGGTCTGATTTCAGGGGGCGAAGAATGGCTCTGTCTTCGCACAGCTGACTGGATATCTGAAATCTGATGTCGGGTAGCTATCCTGCGGCCGTGTGTGCTTTAATAACATAGCAGAGGAAGCTGTGACTGAAGCCGACCCCAGCTGCAGACTAGACAGAGTGTCCCGAGCGGCAGGAGGACGTATGCTCTGTCTTGTGCAAGTTTCTCATAACAACATTTGGCCCCAAATGTTGTTGGGGTAGAGAGGGACCTCTCCCGCTCATGGCCTCAACGACCTTGCCAAGCCTCCCAACAAGAAAACTTCAGTTCGGCTTGCGAAACGTAGCAGAGGAGGCCGTGACTGAAGCTGACCCCGGCTGCACACTAGGCAGAGCATCCTGAGCAGTGGGCGGACGTATGCTCCGGCTCATACAAGTTTCTCATAACAACATTTGGCCCCAAATGTTGTTAGGTTAGAGAGGGGCCTCTCCCGCTCGTGGTCTATTAGACCTCGCCAAGCCTTCCAACAAGAAACTTGCTGACTTCCTCCCTAGTCCCGTCGTCGCAGGGTGAGCTTATTTATATTTAAGTGGTCGCTCTACCCACATTTACACTTCCTTCAACCGCAACGGACTTACTCGGTGTCACGGATCCCACAGACGGAGTAACCACTTCACCGGTTGAGCTAGCTGCTTGCAAGAGATTAAGAACACTAACTAGAGGCCTTATCCCTTGCATATCATGAGCACTGCAGCTAGCTTTATTTGCTCAACGGAGCACGACAACGGTAGCACACTTGGATGGGTGTCACAATATCATCACCAAGTTCATGTTCCTCTGAAATAGAAACTGAACAAGTGCACTGCCAGCAGTGGATCAATATACGGCCGCCTATGAAGAAATTGTGCTTGTGAAGAAATTTTTAGTTGAACAAAAGGTCAATAATTCCTTCAAAAATAATTGTACATTCCTGGCTTATGACCCATTAAACTTGAATATATTGTTTTCAAGTTATTGCATGGAGAATCAAAAGTCACCAAAACTCCCAGATAGTTGCCATAGCGGCCATATTGGACATGCCAGAATGCTGGTTATCGAAAGGAACCATCCTCTAGTCATGACTAATCAACCATAAAAAAAACAGTATCTGTTGGATGTATTGTTTTCAAGTTATCGCATGGGCAAACAAAACTTAACGGATGGATGGACAGACAGAGACAGACAGATAGACAGACGGATGGATGGACATTGATGCTGATTATCGAAAGGAACCATCTTCTAGTCATGACTAATCAACCAGAAAAAAAGGTATCTGTTGGATTATTAAATGGACAATCAAAAGTCCCTGAAAATCCAAGATGGCTGCCATAGCGGCCATATTGGACATGCTAGAATGCTGGATATCGAAAGGAACCATCCTCTAGTCATGATTAATCAACCATAAAAAAGTAGCATCTGTTGGATTTATAGTTTTCAAGTTATCGCATGGACAATCAAAAGTCCCCAAAAATCCAAGATGGCTGCCATGGTGGACATATTGGATATGCCAGAATGCTGGTTATTGAAAGGAACCATCCTCTAGTCATGACTAATCAACCATAAAATGAAAGTGTCAATGACACTGTAGCTCAACTTGTCAAGACAAAGACATGTACATGTATAGAATGTGACACAGCAATGACTAACATCTAGGTAATGACCTGATAACAAAGGTACATATAAAGTATTGTAACGGTCTGTACATGAATACTGACCATTGCCTGTAACAAATGTATAGGTAAAGTATTGCAAAGGTGGGTGACAGTCAGATGCTAAACTAGAAAAGAAATCTTTGAGTCCCAGAGTGGGTCTGACTGAACCCCAAAATATTTGTTCTCATAGCACAGTGATAACAAAGGCACCCCAAAACACACTCATTCCTGTCCCAAGGTGAAAACAAAGGTACCCAAGAAGTTTCGTGAAGATCAGTTCACAAATATGAGCTGTGTAGAAGTTGTGACGAAAAACTGATTGGACTTAATTTTGGTACAAAATGGTCGCTGGCAGCCATCTTGAATTTTGGACCACACCCAGAAACACTCGTTCTCGTCCCAAGGTGATAACAAAGGTACCCAAGAAGTTTTGTGAAGATCGGTTCATAAATACAGCCTCTAGCCCGAGCCGTATTGACATGTGCACTTACAGTGTATAAGTAGCACTGAATAAATCAAAGTTCATCTAATTTGCATAATTTCTGCACGAGAAAAAAACCTGTACTATATGTGATGTATTCCATGTTACTAAACATTCATACAAAAATTTATTCAAATCAGAACTTTCATACAGAAGTTCTGTACAAAAGACTGATTGCACTAATTTTGGTACAAAATGGCTGCTGGTGGGCATCTTGAATTTCAGACCACACCCCAAAACACTCGTTCTCATCCCACGGTGATAACAAAGGTATCCAAGAAGTTTCGTAAAGATCGGTTCATAAATACTGCCTCTAACCTGAGCCAAATAGAAGTTGTGTACAAAAAACTGATTAGACCTAATTTCGGTACAAAATGGCCACTGGCAGCCATCTTGAATTTTGGACCGCACCCAGAAACACTCGTTCTCGTCTCAAGCTGATAACAAAGGTACCCAAGTCGTTTCATGAAGATCGGTTCATAAATACAGACTCTAGCCCGAGCCGTATTGACATGTGTACTTACTGTGTGTGAGTAGCACTGAAAAAATCAAAGTTCATCTAATTTGCATAATTTCTGCACGAGAAAAAAACCCGTATTATATGTGATGTATCCCATGGTACTAAACATTCACACAAAAAATATTCAAATCAGCGCTTTCATATGGAAGTTCTGTGCAAAAATCTGATTGCACCAAATTTTGTACAAAATGGCTGCCATCGGCCATCTTGAATTTCGGACCGGACCCCAAAACACTCGTTCTCGACCCACGGTGATAACAAAGGTACCCAAGGAGTTTCGTAAAGATCGGTTTATAAATATGGCCTCTAGCCCGAGCCGTATTGGCATTTGCACTTACAGTGCTGAAAGTAACACCAAAAAACATCAAAGTTAGTCTAATTTGCCTAATTTACGCACGAGAAAAAAACCTGTATTATATGTGATGTATCCCATAGTACTAAACATTCATACAAAAAATTATTCAAATCAGAGCTTTCATATGGAAGTTCTGTACAAAAAACAGATTTCTGCATCGTCGGTACAAAATGGCGGCTGGCAGCCATCTTGAATTTCGGACCGCACCCAAAAACACTCGTTCTCGTCCCACAGTCATAACAAAGGTACCCAAGAAGTTTCGTAAAGATCGGTTCATAAATACGGCCTCTAGCCCAAGCCGTATCCAATTGTTGACGGACAGACGGACGATGGGCCATGGCATAAGCTCAAATTTGGCTTCGCCAAAGTTCAGCTAAAAAATAGTATCTGTTGGATGTATTGTTTTCAAGTTATTGCGTGGACAAACAAAAGCTAACGGATGGACGAACAGATGGACATTGCCATACCATAATACGGCCAGCTCATATGAGCGGCCATATAAAAAATTAATTATAACGCGATGAGAGGCCTGGCCTCAGAACCTCACCGCCAACAATGTACCGCGACACCCGTCTCCAACATTAGTCATCCAGTGAACATAAGTATGACAAGAATCCGCAGAAGTGCATCAACTAAAGATGATATCACTCTTCCAAACTCCACAACAAAATATATAATTAAGATACATGAATAATAGCAATCAAAATTAAATTCAAAATATTTTTGGAAAAAATGCCTAAGTTCCCAAAGGGAACATTAAGAGCCCAAAGGCATCCCGATAGAGCCTAAGTGTGGACAAAATCATAAGACAAAATCCAAATTTATTGAGCTACACCACCGGAATAATAATCCATGTGTCCTACAGTAATTCTACAGTAATAGAATATAAAATACTACCTATATATGACGTTGTCAATGTGAACAACATCAATGAAAAAAATGGAAACAAGTCATCAGACTCACAAAAAGGCCCAAAGTCAGAAACCAATTTAAATGCTACCAGATTCAAAGCCAGATCCTCATTCGAAGAGAAAATGATACATCGGATAGGAGATGCAAGACGAAAGGACATAACACCCCTAGGGTGAGGACATAACCCTGGGGAAAAACAGAATAAATATTCTGTAATATATGTTAAACTCCCTAGAAATTTAATAAAAAATTTCAATAAACAATAGCCAGAAAGCTTTAGAGTTTAACAGGAAGGATTCATGGAAGGATAGGGAAGGAATACTTAACAAACAGTGGAATAATCATTATCAAAAATGATGACGTCAGGTGTATGTTCTGAAATTGGGAAACATGAAATAATTTTATAATTATTATAAAGTTACAGCCCTGAATGTATAAAACCACCGTTGAACACTTCCATCATCCAATAACAGCCTTGGATCCACCAATTCCTGCACTGATTTGTGTCTGGCATCCTCAAAAAGGAGATTTTAAAGCACAGATGTCAGCTCATTGTTGTTGACTTTAGGGCCAAACAAAGAATGATGTTGGCGCCAATTCCGGTCACTTCCTGATGGCTGCACATGCACTGAGAGTAAAAGTATGGAGGACCAGATAGGACTTTTAATTTTGGGTTTTGCAAGCTAATTTTGGGGATTGGGGGGGGGGGGGTGGGGGGGGGGTTCAAAATTTGTGTTTTTCCCTTTATAACTTTGAATTGTGCACCAGCTAGCTAGTCTGGGCCATTGGTCTATAGTATAAAAATATATACAATAAATTTTTTACTTTTTTCTGCTGTAGCAATGGCCCAGACTTAGCTGAATAGTAAAAAGGCTGGAGGGCCTAGGACTTAAAGGAATAGCAGACTAACTTTCAGCTCCTAAGCCTGCAGTAGGACTCCCAAAGGTAAATAGGAGATTAAAATATGAGAAATTACACATGTCCTTCTCTATACAACAATAGAGAAGGACATACCACCAATTAAAATAAAAGGAGCAATATCCAAGTGAATCCTTATTACTTAGCATAAACGATTACGCTAATTGGGTGTAAAGAGCCCCAATTTTAAGGCTAGTCCGGAATAAGACACTTAAAATTAGGAAAAGCTTGTCCGAGAATTGGAGACTAACGCCCACAGGCACATGCCATATACAATGCAACACACCGAGCTGTACATAAAAGATCTGTATTATCTATAGACAATAACAGCTTCACCCATAGTTACACACTTACTATAAGAGACCAGAAGAGGTAAGGCGAAACCCCCTTCCACCTCTTTTTTGAAGGAAATTAACCTTCAACACAAAGGGGAAAGCAGCCTGGAATCAGTGATAAAGCAGTACTGAAGAATATCAGAAAAGAAACCTAATATAGGAATTCCCTCTGAGCAATAAAAGGCAGACTGAAGTATATATAATTGCTTTAAAGGCTCCCGGTTAGAAGCGAAATTTAATCTGTTGTGACCAGTACATCACCTTCCTAAGGAATCTAGAACTAAACAGAATCATCTGTTCAAGACTCAAGACGAAGATAAAGCTCCAACTTCCTTAGCGGAGATCTTATAATAAAATCGAAAGCTTCTAAAATGTGTACCACATCCGAAATACCCAGGCAGTAAAACGTCAAAGTACTGACAGGGCAGAATATTGTTAATACAGTAGAACCTGTCTTGAGAGACCGTCCTTTGGGCCACACAAAAGTGGTCTCTGAAGACAGGTGGTCTCTCAAAACAGGTTTCAGGTTTTCTCAAGTCAGTGAATAACCAACCACAAAATTCAGAAATGGAGAAGAATGGATTTTTGTAGTTACTTTGTAATTGTTCTTTTTTATGAAGCTTTTGTAACAAATTGAAATGGACTGTTATAAAAATTATAAAAATAAATTAATGTTGAAAATCTTTATTGAAGATTTTCAACACAAATTTATTTTTATAATCCTATCTGTCACATTTCAGGTATGTATGAAATTGTTTATTCAGCAATAATCCTAATCTTTTCACAGGGGTCTTATAAACACATCTCAATCTTTAATGAGTTATGTAACTGAATAGCAATTGAAACCCAATTAAGAGCTTTTAATACTTTTAATTATGTTAGTATAACCACAATGGATTTTCCAATTTCAGAACAGGTAAAAAGTTTTTGTCATGGTTTCGATCTTCAAAGGGGTGGTCTCTCAAGACAGGTCCATTATGGCATAAAAATACAAGTTTGCACCAGGTCACAGTGCACACTTCTTATCATTCACACTTCTGAACTCAGAGTGTCAACACCTGCTAATTGACATGGAAAACCTGGATCTACCAGCATGGTTACAGAAAGCAATCGCAGCTCTGGGCGTCTCTTGCCCCATCTCCTGGACCATCCAGGAAATGGGCGAGAGCGTCCATCTGAATCCTGAATTCAAGATCAAACCAGCGGAAAAAACCAAGACACCATCCTCCTCGGGGAGAGGTAGCACCTTTAGCGAGAGGATCCCCTCTCACACTGGTCCTCACCCGAGAAGGCCTGGAGGCCCTGAAAAGAGAAAAACCAGAAAGAAGAGCCCGTCCACCAAGCGCCGGAATTTCAGGTGCTTGGGGGCTTTCTTGGAAAAGAAGAGAGAAGCGAGCGAGGAGGTGAAAGTGGAGGAAGAGGTTACCATTTCTACTACAACTCCCACAGAACCACCCATCTTGCCTGCAGCCTCACAGCCGGAGACGCCAGATGTGGACGGTCCTGTGGAGGCAGAGATGGAAATGGAGGCTGTCTTCTCACCACTTCCAGCTCCCCTCTCGCCTGTACCTTCAATTCCAGAAAGCCAGGACCTGACAGTTCCAACAGTTACAGTTCCGGAAAACTTCTCAGTAGAAGAAGTCCTCAGAAGAACCCCTGAAGTACTGGCAAAATACTCTAATCCACCACCTCCAGCCTCATCAAAATCATGATCACCAAGCCAACCTCCACCCAAAAAGAAGAGCCGGAAGAAGGGCAGAAAGGGATAAACCTCTTCCCTCCTTCCTTTTCCTCCTTTGACACGCCCAGACATTCAAAAACCTCATCTACAGTCATCGTGGGTCGAAAGGGGCTTGTCCCCCAAATCGTCCCTGCACGCCTTTGGCGCGCGAAACCATTTCCTTGTGGAGGTCACAGTGGTCTCTCAAGACAGGTGGTCTCTCAAGACAGGTGGTCTCCCATAGCAGGTCCATTATACAGTGAAACCAATCAGTGCTTGGCAAATGTGGTCTCTCAAGACAGGTGGTCTCTCAAGACAGTGGTCTCTCAAGACAGGTTTTACTGTACAGAGATCGGACGAGAACCGGTGATATTAATATGTACAACCTTAAACTTGTCCAATCAAATTCCAATGGAAAGTTATCTGAGAGAACTCAAATGCTATAGAGCCAACCAACAGGTGACCACGTCCCAGTGAACAAGTAAATCCCAATAAATGAACTTCCAAACCGTAACCATTCAAATCTATGAGAATGAGAGAGTAGGATCTCCTTTGTGTACTGCTTCCAGTTGAAGACTGGCTTCAGAACCTGGAACAGGATATGATTAAAAAACCCGTTAAGGACCATTCCCAATTTGAATAATTGTTCCCTCGGTCCATTAGAACCAATGACTGTTCGGAGAATGAATATCCAACTCCGAATAATGAAGAAAAACAGAGAGGACGTATGCTTAAACGGCCTGAAAGAATATCCATTACTGATCCAAATAACCCATAAATCTCATAAGCTCTTATACTGACACTGAGCAAGAATTTAAGAGAATCTATTCAAGAGATAGTCTGCCTAATGAATAATACATATTAAGCCATGCAACTAACAGAATCCTGCATCTGCCCTCGCCTGAATACAGCCTGTATCACTGGCATAATCAAAGCGGGGGGGGGTAAAAAAATCATATATCGAACCCCCCACCTGCATTACTTGAATCGCTAAATAAGTATGGCTGGTGAAATAATACTAAAGCTTGGAACTGCAAAAAATCACTTTTTTCAACTATAGCAAAAAGGAAACCTCACGCTACATTCCCGAAGTTATGCTCCTGCTGCTATTCTCAATAAAAGAGCAATAACAGTGAATAGAAGCTTATCATAACAAAATAACTGGTCAAATAACCAAGCATGACCAGTTTTTTGACCCGACGCAACTCGTAAAGCTCTTGTCCTAGTCATCTAGAATAGTATAAAACCGTAGGGCTCCATCACATCTGACCAACTCCATATTACCACTAAAGGACGGAGAGGAATGTGATGAACATGGCGCAATTGCAAGGAATACACCCGACAATATAGAGTTGCCATATCCCTTGAAATCAAGACAGTATGCCAGGGCCTTAAAGAATACACCATACAGACATAATATCCATAATCCTCTGAGTGGAATCATAATCCACGACAATAGATTGAAATAAAATGAAGCAGGCAACGAAAAACTAAGTTCCGGCACCCGATCATAGAAACCTAGGTGAACTCCTTGTGCCTTGTCCCGATTATTTGCAGGAAACATATTCCTGAAAAAAGGAACTAATGGCAGGCACAAGAAAGAATGCTCATAATTTCTCACTAGTCTAATATGGCATCATCAATAGGGCTAAATGCCTCCGACAACTAACACAAAAAACACCATTAAAGAAAGAACAACCTCTTTCGTTATAACGGTACCCTGTCCAAGAGGACAGTGGTCTCAGCCTAGCTTACGAAGCTTAAGGTTTTCCTATCTGTAAGACAATTATCTGGGTGTAAACTGCGGCCATGGAAGCTCACTAAACAGAGACTTACAACGCTATCCACTAATGATAGAGCAAAAACACCGTTCATAATTCTCACTAGGCTACTATGGCATCAACAATAAGACTAAATGTCTGTGACACCTAAGAATACAACACCGAGAAGGAAAAAACATACTCTTTCCTTCTAACGGTCCTATTCCCCAAAAGACAACGGTCTCAGCCCAGCTAACGCAGCTTAGATGTCTTCATCTCCGTGAAGACAGATATCTGGGTGTAACCTGCTACCTCTGAAAGCCCACTAAACGGAGACTTACGATGTTAGCTACTCAAGTTAAGGAAAAAAGGCCTCTCTTAATACTAATTAGACTAATATGGCGTCAACAATAGGACTAAATGCCTCAGACACCTAAGAATACAACACCGAGAAGGAAAAAACGAACTCTTTCCTTCTAAAGGCCCTAATTCCAAAAAGACAGTGGTCTCAGCGTAGCTAACGCAGCTTAGAAGTCTTCATCTCCGTGAAGACAGATATCTGGGTGTAACCTGTGGCCTTGGAAAGCTCACTAATGGAGACTTATGATGTTAGCCGCTAATGTTATAGAAAAAGACTGCTCTTAATTCACATTAGGCTACTATGGCGTCAACAATAGGACTAAAGGACTTTGACTCCTAAGAATACAACACCAAGAAGGAAAAAACATACTCTTTCCTTCTAACAGCCCTATTCCAAAAAAGATAGCAGTCTCAGCCTATCTAACGCAGCCTAAAAGTCTTCATATCCGTGAAGAAAGATATCTGGGTGTAACCTGCGGCCTTGGAAAGCTCACTAAATGGAGACTTATGACGTTAGCCGCTAATGTTACAGAAAAAGACTGTTCTTAATTCACATAAAGCTACTATGGCATCAACAATAGGACTAAATGCCTGTGATACCTAAGAATACAACACAGAGAAGGAAAAAACACTTTTTTCTTCTAACGGCCCTATTCCAAACAAGACAGTGGTCTCAGTCTAGATAACGCAGTTAGCGAAAGTGTAATCTGCGGCCTCGGAAAGCTCACTCAACAGAGACTTATGACTGTAGCTGCTACAGCAGATGTGAAGAAGCAATAAGCTGTACAATTACAGTAGCAGGTCCATCCTCGAGGCAAAATATTGGAGTAAACTATAGTAGCTTCGCTATCTGCTGTAGACAGAACAATGACCTGACCCCAGATCATATTGGAGCGATATTGGAGCGTCTTCTGACTGAATATACCTTGATGAGCTTGCAATTGGTTATCTGACTCCAGTAGCGATGAATGGAACTGGATACATGGAACTGCAGAAACAACTGAAGTCGGAAGCTAGCTTGCGGTCGACTACGCATAGACCTTACGACGGAAGGGGAGAAGCGGAACTAGCAGCCGGCCCCGGCTGCTGTCGAGGAGGACAGGGCTCTTCTGTTCACTCAGCCGAACGCCCCGACAAACTGTGCTTCGGTGAAGCCTAAGCAGTCGACCTTGACTGCTATCGGGGCGGAGAGGACTCTCCTGCTCATTATGAATGTCCCGACAGACACCAACCAGCCTCATCCCCTTGTGTGCTGCTGTTGTTAGGTGAGCTTTATTTTTTGAGGTGCTCACTCTACCCTAACGCATATCTCGACCGTAACGGACCAACCCAGTGATACTGATTTCACTAATGGAAAACCGCACCACCGGACGAGTTAGCCGCTGTCAGGGAAATAAGGCATGAAAGGGCCTACTCCCTGCTATAATATGAGCACCCTGCGACTGCATGCTATACTCACATGTGTGCAAATACGGCTGCACAGACAATATATGCGTAAGTATGCTGCCAAAGATCCGATATCGAGGCTTATATGAGCAGCTATCTAAGATACTTTGTCGCCTGCTGCTCTTGGGATGATGACCTGACGCCAGGTCTTATCGATGCATGTCCCAACTGAAGATGCCTCGATGCGCTAGCTTTGGCATCCAACTTCGGCGGCGATGAATGGACGTGGATCCGTGGAAATGCAGAACATCAGAAGTCGGAAAGCTAGCTTGTAGTATACTGTGCATTGCTTGCGTGGCAGAAGAGGAGGAAGCCAAACAGCTGGCCCCGCTGCTATCGGGGAGGAGAGGGCTCGCCCTGACTAACTACACTTGCCACAGTCGACGCCAAATGTTATCAGGACAGAGAGGGCTCTCCAGCTCGACCCAGAACATCCCAATGAATAACGGACAGGCTTCCACCCCTTATGTGCAGTCGTCGCTGGGTGAGCTTTATATTTTGAGGTGCTCTCTCTACCCACTTCTACACTCTCCTCGACCACAAGGGACCTACCCTACATCCCGGCTCAAACTGGAGAACTGCTTCACCGGTCGAACTAGCTGCTGGCAGAGAATTAAGAACACTAACTAGTGGCCTTAAATTCCTGCTTAAAAATCATGAGCACCTTCACAGCTAGCTCTGTTTGCTCATCAGAGCGTGACGACGGATGCACAGAATGGATAGTTGTCGATGAACCATTACCATACTCTTGTTCCTCTGAAAAAGAAGAACTTCGCCACCCACAACGAATGTAGACACCCATCTAGAACGTCTATCCAAGATTCACACCTTGCACAAGAATTAGAGGAGGTGCAACGTCTACAAGCCCAGCAGGCCTGTAGATCAGAAGAGGACCTAATGGACCCATACGAAGCATGAATCTTCACTGTAGGTCACTATTGACATACACGAAAATATACTATGAAAGCCCTCAACTCTCCGTAAAATTTATAAAAAAACTACATTATACATTATAGGATATAACAACGTAATAGAAAAAATAAAATTTTCTAAAAATGTAGATTACAGCCCAAGTACCCCAAGGGAACCTAATGAGCACAAGGGCACCCCGATAGAGCCTAAGTGTGGATGTACCACTCCACAAGTAGGACAAGAACATCGGGCTAGGGCCTACCATGTAAAGTAACACACTAATATAATAACTGTACTACAGTAAACCATCACAGTACTTACCAAAACTTTTGAGAAAAAGTAAACATCGTCAGAAAACAAACCGGAACTAACAAGACAGGCACATAAAGAATGGCCCGACGTCAGTAACCGGCGTATAAAACTACCAACTGCAAAACTAAATCTTCCCAGGAAGATAAAATAATCCATCCGGTAGAAGATGTATGACTAAGACGTCCCTGGAGGTAGACCCGACCGGGATGTAAACAAGGGGGTATGCAGAACTATATTCCAAGAAAAAACGTCAAATTCCCACGAAATTTTGAAAAATAAATCTCTTAAAAAATGCCAAAGGCACTTGGGAACTTAACAGGAAGGTTCATAGAAGGACAAGGGAGAACACTAAACAATACTAGTGCTATCATAAGAACGTATCAGGCATATATCCCGAAAATGGAAAACATAATTTTAATCATTAAAAAATTAAAAGTTGCAGCCCTGAATGCTCAAAAAGTTCACCGTTCTCCTGCAACATCCTGTAAAACCATTGAATCCACCAATATATTCAATAATCTGTGTCTGGCATCTTCAGAAAATAAGTTTTATAGCACAGAAGTCAGGTAGATGTTACTGAAGTTGGGCCAAACAAAAGAATGATGGCTGGCGCCAATTTCCGTCACTTCCTGCATGCGACGTATATGCAGTGTATAAAGGTATGGAGAACCGTATAGGACTTTAAATTTCTGGATTTCTAATTTTGGGGGTTGGGGGTGTTCAAAATTTGTGTTTGGCCCTTAAAAGTTATGAGTTTGCACCAGCTAAGAATGGGCCATTGGTACAGTAGAAAAATATATAATTTAATCAGATTTGAACAACATATTTGCCTTTTTGGTGACAAAAAGTAATACTTCTCAGTTTATAGCAAGTCAGTTACCACCCAATTAAACAGTGAGAATTTGGATTTCAGTTCAGATACAATATCACCACGATACTTTCATACTTACATTGTACTCAACTGCTGTCCTAAAAAAAACACCCAAATTCCCTACCTGCATCTATTTACCTGGATATTTTGGAGCAATAAATTAATAAACAGACAAATTGTAGGGAGGGGTAAGTTTAAAATGCTATATACCTTCTACAAATATGTACATGTGTGTTATGACGTATGTGAGTGATTAAATATACCTTTTATTCCAACAAGTGGAATATAATGGTTTCTTCCTGAACTACTCCATGCAATGCATAGAGGTTTATGTAGGGCACCATTCTTTCCACAGCACTTATCTATATCACATAAACCTGGCAGAAATACTCCTGTAAGAAGAGAAAAAAACAGTAAACATGTTAATTACCAAATGATCTGGATGAAAATTTAAGTTTTGTTGAGACTGTTTGAGTTTTAAAACTGGTTACAAGTCAAGCACTAATCAAATACTTACTGGTTAACCATTATCAGTTACTACCAACCTAAAAAAACTAGTCATGTCAATCAACAATACTGTAGCAGAAAAGACTTGTCACTACATATAAATGCAGGGTTTCCATGAGGGAGGTAAGTGATCTCATCATGCAAGAAGGAAACTACCTAATTCAATCTTGTTTGACAGAGCTCACTGAGTTGGTTAAATTCCTAGTTGTATTATATGAAAAATTCACTGTTTAAAATGTCGGTATTTAGACATCAGTGTGCAGAGGTTTATTGGAAAAATATTGATAAGAAAGTCAGTTTGTCATTTGCTGACACAGTTGGTCCCTTTTAATAGTATACATGAACATTGTATACTCATTAACATAACTCTGTTGATCTCTTATATAAATGGGAAGTCTGTAATTCCATTCAGACAGTAATTCCAGCCTTGACTATCTCCCTTGATATGTATATAATGGGCTAGTTTTTCCATCCTAGCTGGGACGAGTGGGCCAGTTAGTTGCCTATAGTTGTTTGTTTGTTTGTTTGTTTGTTGGTGGTTAACGTCACATATTTATGCACTATGGCTAATCGTGACACAACATGGAGATGAAGTCAAGTTTAGTCAATCGTTGATCAACATGTTGCCCATTTTAGAGGACTTTCA
The DNA here is from genome assembly GCA_031216915.1 of Pictodentalium vernedei. Taxonomy (NCBI): domain Eukaryota; kingdom Metazoa; phylum Mollusca; class Scaphopoda; order Dentaliida; family Dentaliidae; genus Pictodentalium; species Pictodentalium vernedei. The sequence continues at coordinate 236,630,194 of CM062289.1, forward strand.
CCCCAAGCATTGGTGACTGGGTCCTATTTTACTAGTAAAGCGGAACTGGTTTACCACAGTAAACAAGTGCTGCTTACTTCCCGGGGTTCCCACGGGGAGCCTATAGTTGTTAAAGACAATAATATTTACCATACCTTCAGTACAAATTTAACCTAATAATTGAATATGGATTTTAGTGTGTAAATGACTGTTAACAATTCTGGACTCGGTACTTTCAACATCAGCATTTATTCCATTACTCCTTCTATTTTATCTTGTTAAAACAGCAGAATATAGTTAATCAACAAAATGTAGAAAACTGGACAACTCACAGTAATTTCTATTACACATTGGAGCTCACTTAATTGTATATCTCTTAACCGAATAACCCTGTTAATTGAATAAAATTTCCAAACACAGAAGCATTTTTCAGGAACCAATTTGACTTGTTAATTGTTAATTACATATAGATTATAAAGCATTGAAGCAAACATTTGTTTAGTGAATAAAATATATTGTATTACGTCAAGAAATTATTCTGACAATCACCAAATCAGCCTTGTGTGTTTTTGCTGCTTGACTGTGTTAATATTCAATGCAGGAATTGTCAACAAATGGTATCATTCTTTGTTTTGATGTTGCAATGGTATTATTTGATAAGTATATAATCATGGATGATAATATTTGGATTTTAGTTTTTACCCATTCATTTGAGCATAAGCTTGGTACTTTTCTATAGCCAGATATAGCTTTTCCATTCAAATTGAACTTTGAAGTCTTTTACCTTCAACAATGAACCATATGAAGTAGTTGAAGTGCGTTCGCATGGAATTGGTGACCATACAACAGAATATATTATTCAAAATGACCTTTGGTCAGTGCTTTTTAACCACAAGTAGTTATTCTGCAAACCGAAGGGAATGAATTGACCAACAAGTTATGATGCCTTGAAATCGTAGGTGGCCACACTGATGATTTGTGCAAGCAGTTTGCAAGGTGTCATGTATGTTTGTCAGTTTCCTCGAGTTAAGCTGTCATCCAAGTCCAGCATTTCTCTGACCTTGACGCTGTCTCGCTGTTCAACAAGAAAGTGAATACATATATGGAAGTCGTCCTGTAAGACTAAAGTAAGACAGGCACTATGTTTTGGTTAACAATGACCAGCTTTATAAAATTTGTATTAATCATTTATTAGATGGTGTTCACCTCAGTGAATCACGGCATTATCAACAGGTTGGCGAGTTGTATACTGGGGCTCTGTGATTGTCATTCACAGTGTTTCAAGTGAGGTTTAACCAGTATTAGTCAAGGCATCTACTTTACAATGGTTGTGAGCTTGTATTTATGTGTTCCAGTCATTATCATGATGCACTATGCATGCTCTCACTTGTCATACTATCAGCCCATTGTCATGTTTGTCACATTACTCGCTGGTTAACTTTATTCATATTATTTCTCTTATTTACCAGTTACTTTAAATTTTCCACATGTTGGAGACGTTTTACACCCCTTTCATCATCATGAATATGGTTCCCAGCAGCATTTCTTTGAACTAATTTCTTAGCTATTGTTTGGTGTGCAACCGTCTTACAAGTACATCAGTCACGTATATGGTTTTCCTGTATCTTTATGGGATATATATCATTATGTCAAAAGTAAAGGCCAAACAATCCTCGGGTCAAGAGATAAAGTGAAAACATCAAACACAGGCTGAACAGTTGAATAACCTTTTCCCAAACTTTTAGTCGGAACAATCACAGCCTCAGCCCAACATGGAAACTGCTGCATAAACAGTTCATCTGGTTATGTCTAAGAGTATGACTCCAAGAATGAGAGAACATACTGGACAAGATGGAGGCAGCGGTTCAAGTTCAGGGCTTTAATCATGAACTTTTGTTACCTACCTCAAATGGGGACAAGTAAAGCTGATTTTCCAAGCTCATCCACCATTTAGCATGATTACTCAGTCTACAAAAAACTCTATGATTCCATCTCGACAGAGCAGTTTGTCAGGACACCACCATGATCATTCACGCCAAGCCAACACCTGGTATCTTTCTGCAGCTTACAGTTTATCCTCGAATCTGAACATCAAAAGCGGTAATGCAAATCCTGCTAATTTCAGTTTTTTCCCAGCAGATTCCTACAATATCATCATTTAATAATGTATTTCCAGGTAGGGATTTGATACTGGTACTCAGCATTTACCTGTGGTTCCCAGTCATGACATTCAACAAACTTTGCATATTGGGGTTCCCTTCCAGTTCAACTGACATGTACATGTAGCTCTATCAATACATTTCTCCCTACTTCGAAGCCTTTGGATGCCAAAGAACCTCCATGCATTAAAAATAAAATATAGGCAGGAGAATATATGGACTTGGCATCTCTTGGTATACAGTTTCAATGGTAGATCATGATGACGAGGTCCACACACTCTCCTGCACTCCAAAACCTCGCAAGGGGATTCAATACCTTGATCAGTGGCTATCAACACAAGAAATTTTCTTGATGGTTTACGTTTCCAGATTCCTCTTCAAACATGGAGAACTTGTTCAGTATCAGTTTAGGATTCGTGATATATCGAAGGCCAAGGGTAACTGGATTTGGTTTGATCAGAGTTTTGCTGAACCAGGGCAATTCTGCTATGTATTAGTCTTTCTTGCAGCTGGAATTATGTGATTCAAAGCTCTCCAGGACTCATCTATAATCCTTGCTAAGTCAAGAAAGACATCTTATCAGGTCTGCAATCAATCCAAATTGGCTCACACTTTTCCATAGGGTGTCTGCAGCCAGTTTCATTATGGTCAATCTTGCAAAACACCTTGTAAATTTTCTCACAAGCATTTCAACCGCTTAAAAGATCATTCATTTGCTCAGTGCCTTACAAGATCAGATTATTACCAATGTAATGTGAAGTGATTCTGTTTCACCACCATCTAGCTTCCATCTGAAACCGGTGATTCCAGTGGATGTTTTGAAATATGCGGGTCTTTTAGAAGGATTCCATGATAAAAGTAATTCTATGCTTCTATTGATTTTTTCTGAATGTTTTCTCACTGGATTTGCAGGCCCTGAAGTTACTTCCGTCTCACCAAATCTAGTTTCTGAAATGAACACTTACACCTGTTACATGTAAAAATAAATTCTGAAATTGACCTTGCATGTGTTAGGAGTCCATCTTCCCAATTTTTGAGTATCAATCACCATTGGACATGTTCCCCAAAAAGAATCCAAAGGACATTCAAGTTAAACATCATTTATCCCTGATCTGTTAATGATGGTATCCCTGTGAACACATCTTCTGCTCAACATGCTTCTGTTCAGGGAGCTGACAATATGCTTAGTGTGGAAACGGATATCTGGTTAACAACCAGTTGCCAACTTAACTGGTGGAAAAAATGGCCAATCAGATAACCACGCAGTAAAAACTGAATGCTTAGCTAATATTCAAGCTATTAACATTGTCAATTTTTGCAGTGATACATGCAATGATACAGACGTAGTCATGTTTGAGGTAGCAGAAAATCTGTAAGAGCTCCAAACATGCTCATATTTCCTTTTCTCTTCTACAGCCATGAACCTGGATGCTAGTCGGCAAAACATCAAGGCCTTGCGACTTGAAAGGTCTGTTTATCGTCTGTGGAACTCGTATGGTCTTTCTTCCACCCCCAAAAAGCATACCAAGAACTTGCAAACTTTCATCTCTTGATCCACCTGGTTGTGCCCTGTGGTCCACGAGATGAAAGACTGCATTAGTTCTTGTTCTAAGAATTCATATCCTACTGTGATTTAGGATTGAATTCAGTGAATCCACCTTCCATGTGTTATGGTTACTCTGGCACAAACTGTCGCAGACACAGGGTGTGTGTGGTTTGTTTTTGTTCTTTCATTTTTATTATCTGAAAAGATTTTTAGTTTTCCAGCTATAAAATCATGAGCCAATTAACTGATGCCCTGAATAATTGACCCATACCATAATTGCTCAGTAATGACACAAATATAGAACCTTAGTGAGCACGCTCACATACCCCACGTGCCCCGATATTTCAAGCTCTAATCATTTTTTAAAAATAAACATAGATTCTAGGAATACTGCAGAAAACAGTGTTCTGTAGTTTCAACGGTATTGAAAGAATTCAAGCAGAGAAAAAGCCCGGAAAACTGTAATTTTGATGAACTTTTCAAAGTCAATGGGGCCGTAATTTTGGTAAAAATCAGTGAAGCGGAACAAAACCCAAACTTGTTCTGTAGGCCACCATGTTAGACTAACATATCAAAAATCAGCTCAATATCTGGAAGTGTGTAGGAAAAAAGTCCGGAAAACTGTAATTTTGATGAACTTTTCAAAGTTCAAGGGTCGTAATTTCGGTAAAAATCAGTGGAGCGGAACAAAATGCAAACCTGATCTGTAGGCCACCATGTCAGACTAACATACCAAACATCAGCTCAATATCTGGAAGCGTGTAGAAAAAAAGTCCGGAAAACTGTAATTTTAATGCATTTTTCAGAGTCCAAGGGTCGTAATTTCGGTAAAAATCAGTGGAGCGGAACAAAACGCAAACTTGTTCTGTAGGCCACCATGTTAGACTAACATACCAAAAATCATCTCAATATGTGGAAGCGTGTAGGAAAAAAGTCTGCAAAACTGTAATTTTGATGAACTTTTCAAAGTTCAAGGGCCGTAATTTCGGTAAAAATCAGTGGAGCAGAACAAAATGCAAACTTGATCTGTAGGCCACCATGTTAGACTAACATACCCCAAAACAGCTCAATATCTGGAAGCGTGTAGAAAAAAAGTCCGGAAAACTGTAATTTTGATGAACTTTTCAAAGTTCAAGGGCCATAATTTCGGTAAAAATCAGTGGAGCGGAAAAAAATGCAAACTTGATCTGTAGGCCACCATGATAGACTAACATACCAAAATAAGCTCAATATCTGGAAGCGTGTAGAAAAAAAGTCTGGAAAGTTACAAAATTTATAGTAATTTATATATTTTTTATACTTACCAATGACCCAGACATAGCTGGTGCTAACTCCTAAAAATCTAGGGCCAAACACAAATTTTGCCCCCCAATCCCCAAAATTTGCATCTAAAACCAAAGAAATCATGTCCTGAATGGCCCTCCATACTTCGCCTCTACTGCGCATGCGCAGTGTCAAGGAGGTCCCGGAATTGGCACCATTAATCATTCTTACAACCAGTGCCTGGTCAGTGCTATGTACTCAGCGGGGAGGTATGAGTTCCCAACTCCTGGGAGGGCCATTCCCGTCTGGGTCATTGGTAAGTATAAAAAATATAAAAATTACTATAAATTTTTTAACATTTTTATACTGTACCAATGACCCAGACATAGCTGAATAGTAAAAAGGCTGGAGGGCCTAGGACATAGAGGAAAATCCAATAAGCTCAACTATATAAAATAGAGTCATCCCCTCGAGGAGAAAAGGAGTATTAGGCTTTACATGTATCTTTCTTATTTATGATAAATTAGAAAGACACAACACCCTCCATAATTGAGCATCATAACCTTCATGTTCTCTATTAACATCCAGTATAATCTTTATACTAATTATTTTTAAAGTAAGCCAATAAATAAAGTTAGTCCAGAGAATTGAGACTCTTTATACTCTTTTAAAAGTGTCCGAGGATTGTATATTAACTCCCGTTTGACACGTGACAAATACAAATGCTATACTTTAAAAATATGACATGAATGAATTTTTTAAACACTAACTTTCACTTTAAAACCATCCCGGTAACAACTCAGAATTACTGACTCCGGAGGAGGTATCCCCTTGTTTTCACTGAACAGAAAGCCAGCATAACTATAGTTTCAACTGTTTAGTGAACGACATTCTGAGCAGCAGATAATGGACCTAAACAAAGTAGGTCTCCACAAATGGACTCAATATTTCTGAGATAAAAATTCGTGAATGTGGATGGCTGAGACCAATATGCAGCCTTCATTAAATCTGTAATAGCAACACTATTTGCATAAGCCTAAGATGTAGAAAGAGCTGTTACTTAATGAGCCGAAATCTTACGCACAGACTGCTGAGATGAAGATAGATTATCATAAGCAGTACGGATAGTTAATTGAATCCATCTAGCCATAGAATGGACCGTAATGTCCATTCTATTAGGCATAAGAGACAGAAAGAAGCATTTACGTCCCTTTCTGATAAACTGAGATCTTGTTTATAAATACATAAAGCTCTAACCGGACAGAGTAAAGGCCTGTGCCCATCTGAAGATGGAAGGGCCTTAATAACAATAGGTTCCGGATATTATTAGGTGCCTGATTCTTAGCCAAAAATCCAACATTAGTAGTAAAGGTTATAGTGTTTCCGTCACTACGATAGTGAGAATCGTCCACCGATAGTGCATGAAGCTCACTGACTCTTCAAGCAGAAGAGAAAGCTAAGAGAAATGCTGTCTTATAAGACCAGAATTTGAAATCTACTGACTCAAGAGGCTCAAATGGTTTTCTTTTAGTTTAAGAAGAACCCAAGCTAAATTCATTTAGGAATTAATCTAAGGGTTCTAGGTCTATTTATCGAAGAGTTTCTAACTAATTTAGATAAAGAGACATTAGATTCAATTGTAAACTATCATGGTGTGCATAGGTATCAGATAACATAGACCTATAACCTTTAATAGTAACAGGCTGCAGCTGATCTCGTCAAACAAGTATACTAGAAAGTTTGCAATGTCTGGTATGGAGGGATCAAAAATATCAACAAAATGATCCCTACACCCATGACGAAAGACCTTCCACTTAACCGCATAGTATAGCGAAGAGGAGGTCCTCCTACAGTTAGAAATCGCGTCCACTGCTCGTCCTGTACAATGCTTGCCGTGCAAGAAGGACAGCACAACGGAATACGTGAAGGTTGAGACCTTGCGGGTTGTGATGAAGTTGACACAATTTCCCCAGCGAAAGAAGATCCTCTCGTGGAGGAAGTTTTCGCGGTAAGTCCCACAACAGACACCTGAGTAGATTTATCCACGGTCTCTGTGGAGACAGAGATGCTACCAACAGAATTGTATTGAGATTGTTTATCTTGAGCAATATTTTCTGAATCAACGGCGCTGGAGGATACACATATCCTATCCTTCCGTCCCACGAGATCGATAGAGCTTCTACTGCATATGCTCGGGGATCCAGACATGGTGACACATACGTCTGCAATTGATTGTTGAGTTGTGTCACAAATAAGTCTATCATTGGCCGCTCCCATTGGTAGCAAATCTGATTGAATACCTGTTTGTTGAGAGTCCATTCTGATGGCAACAAGCGACCCTTCCGTGAAAGGGAGTCTACTAATACATTCCGACGACCCGGAATATGACGGACCGAAAGCAGAACTTGGTGTTCTAGAACAAACAGAAGGATTCTTTCTGTTAAATTGAATAACAGAACAGAATGAGTGCCACCCTGGTTCCGGATATACGCAACTACTGTCGTATTGTCGGACAGGATTTGGACGTGCGCTTCTAAATAATGTTCATCCAATGACGTAGTGCAAGCCAAATTGACATCATTTCTTGGATGTTTATGTACTTGCCTAGAAACTGCGGAACCCAAAGACCCTGGCACTTCGAATCCGTTGGGATCAATGTTGTACCCCAACCTGTTTGACTGGCATCCGTCATAATCGTAAAACTCGGATCCGGCAACTGCAGAGGAACTCCCCGAGTCAACCACTGAATGTTTGCCCAAGTCTGAATCTCTTGTTACACTTGATAGACAAGAGAACGTCTATATCGAGCAATTAATAGATTGCCGAAAGGTTGCCGTCGAAGAGAAGCTTCTCCGAGACCGAAGCAACTCTGAGAGAGTTCTTCACCTTACTATCCACGTGCGTGGATGTAGCTAGAGCTGCGTCACGTCTAACCAACTCCAGGTTTGCCACTGAAGGGCGGAGTTATACGTGGAAAAGCTACTGCCCTTGAAAGAAATCTCTCAAATGGATTGCCTCTGGAGGATATCAACTAGACAAGCCGAAGAAGACACCTTGGACTGTGTGCGATGTAAGACTAACACATGCGACATCAGACAGGTGAAGGCCCAAGGATCCAGGCCGAGGCCAAAGTGAATGGCCTTGAACTGGAAAACATCCTGGGGAATGGAGCGGCGAACTGATCTGAAAGCCTCTATGCTGAACTGAGGAGCAATGACAGACTGCGTCAGAATACTCAGATCGATAACCTATCGGAGTCGCCCGTCCTTCTTCGGCACCAAGAACATGCGGGAACAAAATCCCACTGAAAGAAAGTTCTTGATGACCTTGATTGTCCCCTTTGACAGATCGCCTATCTCCGTGGTCAAAGGTTCCCAACGTGTAATGTTAAAAGGGACTCATGTTGGAAGAGGCACTCTCTACTTAGTGGAGTGCCTCAACCTGGGACGAAATCGAAGTGACTACTGCCGATGCCTACCCCACTCTATGAGTGAGTAGAAGTGGCGGTAGGAGGATCAGCCCTTAGCTTCGCAAAGGAAGCAGAAGGGTACTTGTTAGGCTTTGGGCGGTGCCTGCCTCCAACAGAAGGCCGATCAAGCTGACTAAGCAGTAGCAGATCAATGGAATGACAAAGGGAGCCGCCATCCCGGACCATCGCCACGGAACCATGGAATAGTCGCAGCCCCGCCGAAAGGGGCAGATCGAAGAGCAGCGCACTGCCCCTCAAGAAGGGGACGTCTTGTATCCAGCACAGTGTACCTGCGAACTAATTCCAAGCTAGCTGTGTAACAGGCATGTGTGTGAGAAGATGCATGAGCGCCTTGAACAGCACACACAAAACAAAAACCTGTTTGTCGTCAAACTCATCTGGGAGCAGATAAGCAGCAAAGCAGAGACGACGTGATCGAAGAGAGAACGCATTCCAGCATCCCTCTCCATAAGCCCAACCTGGACTCCAGAGTCTCCAGATGGCTGAGGAGTTGGAGTCCCGATCCAAGACCGTCACAGTCTGGCAGACTGACGAATTGGAGAAATCGTAGGAACGATAATGCACCAGAGGCAAAAAGTGTCAACCTTGATGAAGAACGACGTCTTCATAGCCTTGGAACTCAGCTTAGTGTCCAAAGCGGTAAATGCTTCAACCACCTGTACCGACAGGCACGGTCGAAGGCGCCCAGAAGCATGTTGCTCCACAGGCTGTAGGTGTGCGACCGATGATCGCAGCCGGGCTGACACTGTCGGCCGGTATGAGACCTGGAAGGAACCCAAACACAAAGTCAAGAGCTGCCCCCAAGTCAGAAGACTGTTGGCTCTCGCTGTCAGGAATGTCAGACTCATCCTATGAGTCGCAAGACACATAGCCCATCATGGGCAAACCAGCCGATGCTTCCCATGGTGTGGGCACACCAGGGGATCAGAAAGTGACCTGTTTCCAATCCCGGGAGGCAGCGCCACAGGGGGCTCCCAGAAACCACTCGTAGCCTCGCTGGAAGCAACGGAAAAAACTCTTGAACAGAACCTAAGTGAGCAAGGAGAGAGCCTCCCTAAGCTCACTGACTGTCGGAACGGATCGACGCAGGAACGAACCGACTAAGTGGCTTCGCTCCTGACCCATTTACCAGCGAAGGGTCACGATCCTCAAATACGCCCGACGCAGGGCGATGGGCTGCAGCCGAAAACATCTGAAGGCAGATGTGTAGTGGGGTATCACATTCCCTGAGGATCAACAGAGCGGAAACTCAGGAAAGTCGCCGTGGACCTCTGCGGATCAGAAGGTCCAGGCTGCACAAAAAGCGTTGGTCACACAAAACTGGCCATGGGACGGAAACGCCACGAAGCTCATGATGACCCCACCATGAACATCCGAATCGAATGAGAGAAACTGAGGTACTCGACGGCTGAGAGACCACAGTAGAGGATTTGGCCGGCAGCCCATTCCAACTTCGCCAAGGTGAAGTCAGGGAAGACAGAGGCCATTACCCCACGTCTACACTACCAGACATCCCTGCAGACCACTGCAGGAATAAAACTGCTGTGCTCAACGGCTGAGAGGACACAGCATGGGGGTTCGGTTGGCAGCCACTTCCAACTTCGCCGAGTTGAAGTCAGGGAAGGCTGAAGCCAATACCCCACGTCTACACTACCAGACACTGCTGCAGACCCCTGCAGGGAGAAAACTGCTGTGCTCAACAGCTGAGAGGACACAGCAGGGGGTTCAGTCGGCAGCCACTTCCGACTTCGCTGAGTTGAAGTCAGGGAAGGCTGAGGCCGATACCCCACAACCACTCTACAGATATCACTGCAGACCCCTGCAGGGATAAGCAGAGGCCGGCTAAAACGGTGACTGATGACGTTGTAGATGGAACAGCAGCAGATATAACGGGAGCTGTTGGAACTGGCGGAAAAGGGGAGAGAGCCACCTAGCTTGGCCTCCAAAGGAGGAGTCACAACCCTAGTGACAGCCTCAGATGTCGACTGGAGAGGGCGCATAGTCCCGGAACCAGGCATCTCTTCACCAGAAATCCAACAGCTCCCACAGTATCCACCATGGTAAAAAAAACTGCATATCCCCCACGGAGGGGGAATAACTCACCAGACATGGTCATGTTGGGAGGCCCCGAAACAACAGCGTTCCCCCCCCCCCCCCCACGGATGCGGGAGGAGCTGCACATCCACCACTGAGGAGGTGTAACTCTCACCAGACGTGGTCGTGTCGGGAGGCCCCAAAACGACAGCGTTCCCTACCCCCGTGGGTGTGGGAGGAGCTGAACATCCCCCATGGAGGGGGTATAAAGCACACCAGATGTGGTCATGTCGGGAGGCCCCGAAAAATGACAGCGTCCCCCTCCCCCCCTCCCCCAGATGCGGGAGGAACAGCCACGAGAACGCACAAAAAGCAAGGGTAAAAGGAATTGCCCTAAAGGAACCGAACTGGAAATAATAGAGGTGAGAGCAGTAGAAGAAAAAGATGAACTCAACAGATACATAAAGTAGAAGAACATCCCCACTTACGAGAGAAGGTGGCAGAAAAAATAACCGGTGGGTACACAACAGAACCCAGACGGCTGACAGGGACCTAAAAAACAGAAATTCAGCCCTCAACAGAGTTAAGAAATCCTGTCCATACAGTCCCTCATTGACACCTAACTCCAATGAAAGTGTCAATGACACTGTAGCTCAACTTGTCAAGACAAAGACATGTACATGTATAGTATGTGATACAGCAATGACTAACATCTAGGTAATGACCTGATAACAAAGGTACATATAAAGTATTGTAACGGTCTGTACATAAATACTGACTGTTGCCTGTAACAAATGTATAGGTAAAGTATTGTAAAGGTGGGTGACAGTCAGATGCTAAACTAGAAAAGAAATCTTTGAGTCCCAGAGTGGGTCTGACTGAACCCCAAAATATTTGTTTTCATAACACAGTGATAACAAAGGCACCCCAAAACACACTCGTTCCTGTCCCAAGGTGAAAATCTAAATTTTATAGTAAATTTCCTTTCTTATTATACCTACCACAATTGTTTACTACAGGCTTGCACTACAGTGGAAGTCCCTAACTCAGATAAAATACTCTCTATTTTTGTCTTTCCCAAGCAAGTTGGGAAAGAAAAGTGGTGCAAAAGCACCAATAAAAATAAGCCAAAACTGGGTCAAGTGCAACCGGCGCAGACCCAGTACGGGACGCTCTCTCCCAAGTACAACTCCACGACTTCCGTTGCCAGTGCGCATATACCGTCTCTAAAGACTCATTCTTTTTTGAATCCGTAAACGTTAGAGTTATGTGATCAGCGGGGAGGAAAGATTCTTTACCCGTAAAGAAGACGGGAGGGCCTCCATGTAAACAATTGTGGTAGGTATAATAAGAAAGGAAATTTACTATAAAATTTAGATTTCTTATCAACCTACTCACAATTGTTTACTACAGGCTGAATAGACAAAAGGCTGGAGGGAATCGCATAACCAACCCCCACATAACCCTAGTGCACTGGAACCGTGAAGCAGAAGGAAGAGGTCCCGAGGCTTATCAACCATAATGTCGCAATCATTGGTAAAGGACAATGAAAAGAGACACATGAGCCTGTGTGACACACAGACAGAAAAATGGGCAGTAACAGCACAAGGCTGAAACTGACCTTCAAGAAGCCTAATGGCTATGGCAGACAACAGCCTGAGCAGAAGAAAGAGGACCCAAGGCAAAAAGGTCCTCCGACTGCTCCTGCAACTGGCGTAAATAAAAGGTGGAGAAAGTAGAAGCATTTCTCCAGTAGGCTGCCTGCATAACATCCGACAACTTGACAGAGTTAGAATAAGCCCAAGAGGTAGACAGTGCCCGCACCTCGTGGGCAGAAATACGATTGGTAATACAATCGCCAGCTGCTAAACGACTATAAGCCGTACGAATAACAAGACAAATCCATCGAGAAATGGATTGAGGAGAGATCTTCTGTCGACCCGGAATGAGAGACAGAAAAAAACGTTTTCTGCCCTTCCGTATGAAGCGTGTCCGATCAAGATAAATGCGAATAGCACGGACCGGACAGAGCAAAGGGCGAGTACCCTCAACAGAGGGAAGAGCCCTGATACAGATAGGAGGAGGAGTAGTATCTGGTAACTGATTCTTAGCCAAAAAGGAGCAATCAGTGGTAAAAGTAACACTGTTGGGAGAACTCCTAAAAAAGGCCGGGTCAACCGAGAGGGCGTGAAGCTCACTAACCCGTCTGGCCGAAGCAAATGCCATCAGAAAAGCCGTCTTGTATGTGAGAAATTGCATATCCACCTGGGATAAAGGTTCGAACGGCGCCCCCCCCCAAGCAAAGCAGCACCCACGAAAGATTCCATCGTGGAGTAAGCTGCAAAGTCCGAGGCCTTTTCAAAGAAAAGTGCCGAACAAGCTTGGAGAGGTAAGGATTAGTGCCGATACGACGCTTCCCCACATAAGAAAAAGTCTCTGAAAGCATAGACCTTTAACCCTTGATGGTAACAGGCTGGAGACCCCGAGAATCAAACAGATATACCAGAAACTCCGCAATCTGTGAAATCGAAGGATTGGCATAATCAACAGAGTGATCAGCACACCATCGACAGAAGACCTTCCATTTAGCTGCATAAGCTAAACCAGTGGAGTGCCTCCTTGAAGAAGAAATGCACTCCACTGCTCGTCTCGAAAAACCTCTACGGAGGAGACAGGACCTGACAAAAGATATGCGTGAAGGCACAATGAAGTCGGGTCGACGTGAAACCTCCTCGGGCGACCTTTACAAAGAAGGTCGCGACGTAGCGGGAGACGTGCCGGAACCGCCGCCATCAGCGAGCGGAGCTGATTGATCCACACCCGCTGAGGCGACAGGGGAGCGATCAGAATGATTCGACAACTGCAGGTTCGAATTTTGGCGAGAACCTGAGGAAGAATCGGAACCGGCGGGAAGGCGTAGCCGACTAGACCGTTCCAATCGAGTGACAGAGCGTCCACGGCAAAAGCCAGAGGATCTGGACACGGGGACACGAAAGTGTCCACCTGATGGTTCCAACGAGTCGCAAAGAGATCGATGTGGGGACGTCCCCAGAGATCGCAAAGCGACTGGAACACTGCCCTGTGAAGCATCCACTCGGTGGAAATAACCCTGCCCTGTCGGGACAGGGAGTCAGCTAGGACGTTCAGACGACCGGGAATGTGACGAACAACCACCCCGGCGTGAACCTCCTGAGCGAGCAGTAAAAGATCCCGAGCTAACTCGTACATCGGAAGTGAGTGCGTGCCGCCCTGGTTCTGAATGTAAGCAACCACTGTCGAATTGTCGGATAGTAGAAGGACCTGGCGATTCGACAAGTGAGGGATCCACTGCCTGAAACTCAGAAGAAGAGCAAGAAGCTCCTTCTGGTTGATGTGTAGAGCTGCTTGATCCTGGTCCCACATCCCGTGTAGGGAAAGACCGAGAGGATCCAACGTCGCACCCCATCCGAGATCGCTGGCATCTGCCGTCAGAACGCGATCGGACGTGGGTAAGTCCAGCGGAACACCCTGCGTAATCCACTGAACATCTGTCCAGGGAAGAAGGTGAGGATACAGAGAGTCCGGGAACGGAAGCACCTGATCCAGAGAATCTACATTCGGTCTCCAACGACTGAGCAGAAAGTGTTGGAGAGGTCTGACACGCAGCCGACCGAGAGGAATGAGATCCGTCACTGAACCGCAGAGACCGATCAGCCGGAGAAAACTCCGAGCGGTCGCGGACCTGGACTGGGACAGAGTCAGAGCAAAAGCTGAGAGAATCACAGCCTTGGACTGGGGAACAGCCACCAAATTGAATTTGGTTTGGAAAGACATCCCCAGATGACAAAACGACTGAGAAGGGACCAGGTCCGACTTCTCCTCGTTGACTCTGAATCCTAGCGACGTGAGCAAGCTCAACAGAGTGGCGACATCCGATTCCAGTAAGGCAGCATTGGAATGCCTCTGGAGGATATCGTCCAGATATGCCGAAGTAGTCACCCTGGACTGTGTGCGATGGAACGCTATCACATGCGACATCAGTCTGGTGAACGCCCAAGGAGCCAGGTTGAGGCCGAAAGGCATGGCCTTGAACTGGTAAACTCGCCCCAGAAAAGCGAACCTGAGATACTTCCGTGACGCCTGATGCATCGGAACGTGGAAGTAAGCGTCTCGCAGGTCGATGCTGGCTGCAAAATCTCCCTGGTGAATTGATTGGCGGACCGACCTGAAAGTCTCCATGCTGAACTTGGGAGCAATGATAGACTGGTTCAGGATGCTCAGATCGATAACCAGTCGGAGTCGGCCGTCCTTCTTCGGCACCAAGAACAGGCGGGAATAGAAACCCACTGACTGAACGTTCTTGACGACCTCGATCGCCCCCTTTGCCAGGAGATTGGCAATCTCCGTGGACAAAAGTTCCCGACGTAAAACGTCTGAAGGAACTGTGGTTGGAAGAGGCACCCTTGACAGAGTGGGGTGCCGTCGGAAGGATATGCGCAGCCCGGACCAAACAACATCTAACACCCATGGATCGGATGTGATGGTGGTCCAATGGTCTGCAAACTCTGCTATCCTTCCTCCAACCTGGGACGAGTCGAGGTGAGGACCTTCATTTCGAGCCCCGACGAGGCTCGCGAGAGGAGAAACCACCTCCTCTGCTAAATGAAGAATCCTGAGACTTCCCTCGATTCTGCCGACCCCTACCTTTACCCCGTGAGTAAGGACCAGCCTTCTGCTTCACAGAGGAAGCAGAAGGGTACTTGTTAGGCTTGGAACGGCCCTTGCCTCCCCGAGAAGGCTGATCAAGCTGACGAAACAGCAGCTGATCTTTGGAATGACGTAGGACGTCATCCCGGACCGTCGACACGGAACCATGGAAAAGTTGCGGACCTGCCAAAGAAGCAGATCGAAGAGTAGCACGCTGCTCCTCGGGAAGGGATCGTCCTGTGTCCAGCACAGCGTCCCTTCGAACTAATTCCAAATTGGCCGTGTTACAGGCATGCGTGTGAGTAAGGTGCATAAGCGCCTTGGACAGCACACGCAAAGGAGCCTGTACCTCGTCAAACTTATCTGGAGGCAGATAAGCAGCCAAAGCTGAGACGACGTGATCTGAGAGAGAAAGCATGCCAAGCATCTCTCTAGATAAGTCCAACGTGGACTCCAGAGTCGTCATTGGAATGACGGCAGACTTGGGCTTGGAAAGCCCGAGGGAAGTGGAGTCCTGATCCAGAACCGTCAAAGTCTGGCAGACTGACGGATTGGCGGAATCGTAGGAACGATAACGCACAGGAGGCAAAAAGGTGTCAACCCTGGTGAAGAACGAAGTCTTCAAAGCCTTGGAATTCAGCTTGGCATCCAATGCTGAAAAAGCTTCAACCACCTGTACCGACTGGCACGGTCGAAGGCGCCCAGAAGCAGGTTGCTCCATAGGCTGTTGGCGCGCGACCGATGATCGCTGCCAGGCTGACACTGTCGGCTGGTTAGCAGGTTTGAGCTCAGGCAGAAACCCAAACACAAAGTCAAGAGCCGCCCCCAAGTCCGAAGACTGCTGGCCCTCGACCTCAAGCATGTCGGACTCCTCCCCAGAGTCGGAAGACACATAGCCCATCGTGGGCAAACCAGCCGACGCCTCCCATGGTGTCGAGACACCAGAGGAATCGGAAACCGGCCTGTTTCCAATTCCGGGAGGCGGCACCATAGGAGGCGCCTGGAAACCACCCATAGCCTCGCTGGAAGCAACAGGAAGGCTCTTTGAGAGAACCTGAGTGAGTAAGGAGAGGGCCTCCCTAAGCTCACTGCCTGTACCGACCGGTTCGACAGGGGAGCGAACCGGCAAAGTGGCTTCACCTCTGACCCTCTTAACCAGCGAAGGGTCACGATCCTCCAAAACACCCGACACGGGACGACGGGCGGCAGCCGAAACATCTGAAGGCAGACGTGTATAGGGGTACGATGCACCCCGAGGATCAATATTGCGAGAACTCATGAGAGTCACCGCGGTCCTCTGCGGGGCAGAAGGTCCAGGCTGCACAAAAGGCATTGGTCCCCCAAAACTGGTCGTGTGACCAGAGTGAGTGGACGGAAACGCCACGGAGTTCATAGTGTTTCCACTACGAACATCCGAATTCAAAGACACAACAGTGGTACTCGACGGCGACGAGACCACAGCGATGGGCTCGGCCGGCAGCCCCTTCCGACTTCGCCGAGTTGAAGTCAGGGAAGGCTGGGGCCGATATCCCACGTCTACAGTATCGGACAGTTCTGCAGTCCCCTGCAGCGAAAAGCCGAGGCCGGCTGAAACAGACAACGAAGCAGACGGACCAGCAGCAGTAGTAGATACGTCGAGAGTCGTTGAGGCTGGTGAAATAATGGAGAGAGCACACCGGCTCGGCTCCGAAGGAGGAGTCACAACCCTAGTGACAGCCTCAGATGTCGACTGGAGGGGGACCGTAGTCCCGGAACCAGGCATCTCTACACCAGAACACTCAACGGCTCCCGCAGTATCCACCACAGGAAAAGACTGCACATCCCCCACGGAGGAGGAATAACTCTCACCAGACAAAGTCGGCTCGGGAGGCCCCGAACGACCACATTCTCCTTTCCCGCGGGAGCGGGAGGCACGGCCACGAGAACGAACGACATGATTTACAGACGCCCAAAAGGTGGAAGACCATGTTCCACAGACACCACACGGCCGCTCGGCCGAACACCCATTACAGGAGGAACACGACGAATGTACATCGTCCACATGCTTAGGCAGCAGACACTGCCCACAAGGAATTGTCCTAGGCATGAGAGAGGTGAGAGGAGCAGAGAAGGTGAGATCAGAAAACAGAACACCCCCAAAGAGAGAAAGGTGACAGAAACAAAGACCCCAGACGGTCGACCGGGAACCACCCAACAGGAAGACTACTCTCAACAGAAAGAAGAAACACTGCAGGAGTGGAACCCCGCTGACACCTAACTCTAACACAATTAGAAAAATTTGCAAAAAAAGCATGAACAATAATTGTGAAAATCTAAGTCCGAACCGCGTGGCCCGCGAAAATCGCGCGCGACCCGAGAGAGAGCAAATAAATATACATTATGGACATATAATAGAAAAAAGAGAATATAAAACACTGTTCCTGAGAATACAAAGGATACACTGTGGTATAATGAATCAGGAATCATCAAACATCGAGCTGGTGGAACACTGATAAGCGTGCAAAAAACATCTCGACACGAAGCGGATTTCAAAAAGAATGAGTCTTTAGAGACGGTATATGCGCACTGGCAACGGAAGTCGTGGAGTTGTACTTGGGAGAGAGCGTCCCATACTGGGTCTGCGCCGGTTGCACTCGACCCAGTTTTGGCTTATTTTTATTGGTGCTTTTGCACCACTTTTCTTTCCCAACTTGCTTGGGAAAGACAAAAATAGAGAGTATTTTATCCGAGTTAGGGACTTCCACTGTAGTGCAAGCCTGTAGTAAACAAATGTGAGTAGGTTGATAAGAAACAAAGGTACCCAAGAAGTTTTGTGAAAATCAGTTCATAAATACGAGCTGTATAGAACTTGTGACAAAAAACTGATTGGACCTAATTTCGGTACAAAATGGCCACTGGCAGCCATCTTGAATTTTGGACCGTACCCAGAAACACTCATTCTCGTCCCAAGGTGTTAACAAACGTACCCAAGAAGTTTTCTGAAGATCGGTTCATAAATACAGCCTCTACCCTGAGCCGTATTGACATGTGTGCTTACATTGTGTAGGTAGCACTGAATAAATCAAAGTTCATCTAATTTGCATAATTTCTGCACGAAAAAAAACCCCTTACAATATGTGATGTATTCCATGTTACTAAAAATTCATACAAAAATTTATTCAAATCAGAACTTTCACACAAAAGTTCTGTACAAAAGACTGATTGCACTAATTTTGGTACAAAATGGCTGCTGGTGGCCATCTTGAATTTCGGACCACACCCAAAAACACTCGCTCTCATCCCACGGTGATAACAAAGGTACCCAAGAAGTTTCGTAAAGATTGGTTCATAAATATGGCCTCTAGTCTGAGCTGTATAGAAGTTGTGTACAAAAAACTGATTAGACTTAATTACGGTACAAAATGGTCACTGGCAGCCATCTTGAATTTTAGACCGCACCCAGAAACACTCGTTCTCATCCCAAGGTGATAACAAAGGTACCCAAGACATTTCGTGAAGATCAGTTCATAAATACAGACTCTAGTCTGAGCCGTATTGACATGTGTACTTACTGTGTGTAAGTCGCACTGAAAAAAATCAAAGTTCATCTTATTTGCATAATTTCTGCACGAGAAAAAAACCCGTATTATATGTGATGTATCCCATGGTACTAAACATTCACACAAAAAATTATTCAAATCAGCGCTTTCATATGGAAGTTCTGTGCAAAAATCTGATTGCACCTAATTTTGTACAAAATGCCTGCCATCGGCCATCTTGAATTTTGGACCGGACCCAAAAACACTCGTTCTCGTCCCACGATGATACCAAAGGTACCCAAGAAGTTTCATAAAGATCGGTTCATAAATACGGCCTCTAGCCCGAGCCGTATTGGCATTTGCACTTATAGTGCTGAAAGTAACACCAAAAAACATCAAAATTAGTCTAATTTGCACAATTTAAGCTCGAGAAAAAAACCCGTATTATATGTGATGTATCCCATAGTACTAAACATTCATACAAAAAATTATTCAAATCAGAGCTTTCATATGGAAGTTCTGTACAAAAAACAGATTTCTGCATCGTCGGTACAAAATGGCGGCTGGCAGCCATCTTGAATTTCGGACCGGACCCAAAAACACTCGTTCTCGTCCCATGGTCATAACAAAGGTACCCAAGAAGTTTCGTAAAGATCGGTTCATAAATACGGCCTCTAGCCCGAGCCGTATCCAATTGTTGACGTACGGACAGACGGACAGACGGACAACGGGCCATGACAAAAGCTCAAATTTGGCTTCGCCAAAGTTGAGCTAATAATAATAATAAAATTTATCAACCGAAAAATTTTATTGCCGAACCGCGTTGACACGATGCCGAAAAAACATTCGCGAAAACGGAATATATAAATAAAATTCAAATGAGAATGTGGTTGAAAATATTAACGAGAATATATAAAACACAGTCCTGTTATTATACAATCTTCAGATCCATAATTCCATTCACAGGAAAACAATTATCAACGAGTTGAATTATCACTGTTTCGTAAAGCAAAATGGCGACACGTCCTCCACATTTCGGTGGTTTGATGACTGCTTGCGCACTGGTTAACGGAAGTCGTGGAATTGTACTAAGAGAAGAGCGTCCCCTACTGGGTGTGCACCAATGGCACTCGACCCAGTTTTGGCTTATTTTTTCGTGGTGTTTTTACACCACTTTTTCTTTCCCAAATCTTTTGGGAAAGATTAAAATAGAGAGTATTTTATCCGAGTTAGGGTCTTCCACTGTAGTGCAACCCTGTAGTAAACAATTGTAAGGTAGGTTGATAAGAAGAATAAATTTTATAGTAAATTTCCTTTCTTATTATACCTTCCGAAATTGTTTACTACAGGCTGCCGTGATCGGAGAGAGAAAGCATACCAAGCATCTCTCTTGATAAGCCCAATGTGGACTCCAGAGTCGTCATCGGAATGACGGCAGACTTGGACTTGGAAAGCCCGAGGGAATTGGAGTCATGATCCAAAACCATCAAAGTCTGGTAGACCGACGGATTGGTGGAATCATAGGAACGATAACGTGCTGGAGGCAAAAAAGGTGTCAACCCTGGTGAAGAACGGAGCCTTCATAGCCTTGGAAATTAGCTTAGAGTCCAAGGCTGAAAATGCTTCAACCAACTGTACCGACTGGCACGGTCGAAGACGCCCAGAAGTGGGTTGCTCCATAGGCTGTTGGCACGCGACCGATGATCGCGGCCTGGCTGACACTGTCGACTGGTTAGATGGTTTGAGATCCGGAAGGAACCCAAACACGAAATCAAGAGCTGCCCCCAAGTCCGAAGACTGCTGGCTCTCGACATCAAGCATGTCTGACTCTTCCCCTGAGTCAGAAGACACATAGCCCATCGTGGGCAAACCTGCCGATGCCTCCTATGGTGTCGGAACACTAGGGGGATCAGAAAGCGTCCTGTTTCCAATACCGGGAGGCGGCACCATAGGGGGCGCCTGGAAACCACTCGCTGGAAGCAACGGGAAGGCTCTTTGACAGAACCTGAGTGAGTAAGGAGAGGGCCTCCCTAAGCTCACTGCCCGTACTGGCCGGTTCGACAGGGGAACAAACCGGCAAAGTGGCTTCACCTCTGACCCTCTTAACCAGCGAAGGGTCACGATCCTCCAAAACACCCGACGTGGGACAACGGGCGGCAGCCGAAACGTCTGAAGGCAGACATGTATAGGGGTGTGGCACACCCCGAGGATCAACATAGCGGGAACTCATGAGAGTCACCGCAGACCTCTGCGGGGCAGAAGGTCCAGGCTGCACAAAAGACGTTGGTCCCCCAAAACTGGTCGTGTGGCCAGAATGAGTGGGCGGAAACGCCACAGAGTTCATAGTGTCCCACTAAGAACATCTGAATCCAATGACAACTGTGGTGCTCGACGGTGCAGAGACCAAAGTAGAGGGTCCGGCCGGCAGCCACTTCCAACGTTGCCGAGTTGAAATCAGAGAAGGCTGAGGCCGATACCCTCACGTCTACACAACCAGACACCGCAGCAGACCACTGCAGGTATAAAACTACTGTGCTCAATGGCTGAGAGGACACAGTAGGGGGTTCAGTCGGCTGCCCCATCCGACTTCGCCGAGTGAAAGTCGGGGAAGGCTGAGGCCGATACCACACTACAGACATCCCTGCAGACCCTGGCAGGGATAAGCCGAGGCCGGCTAAAAACTGGTGCCCAATGACATTGTAGACGGAACAGCAGTAGCAGCAGATACGACGGGAGCTGTTGGAACTGGCGGAAAAGCGGAGAGAGCCACCAAGCTCGGCCTCCAAAGGAGGAGTCACAAGCCTCAGATGTCGACTGGAGAGGGCGCATAGTCCCGGAACCAGGCATCTCTTCACCAGAAATCCAACAGCTCCCGCAGTATCCACCACGGTAAAAAACTGCACATTCCCCACGAAAGGGGAATAACTCTCACCAGACATGGTCGAGTCGGGAAGCCCCGAAACGACAGCGTTCCCCACCCCCCACTGGTGCGGGAGGAGCTGCACATCCCCCATGGAGGGGGATTAATTCTCAGCAGACGTGGTCAAATCGGGCGACCCTGAAACGATAGCGTTCTCCACCCCCCGTGGGAGTTGGAGGAGCTGCACATCCCCCACGGGTGTTAAACTCACACCAGTCGTGGTTGAGTCGAGGGGGGGGGGGAACGACAGTAACCCCTACCCCCCCCCCCCCCAAAAAAAAAAAAAATCTTGGGAAAGATTAAAATAGAGAGTATTTTATCCGAGTTAGGTTCTTCCACTGTAGTGCAAGCCTGTAGTAAACAACTGAGGTAGGTTGATAAGAAATGGTCAAACGTTTCAAAACTAGATAGGTGTGTCATCTAGGAATGGATGTTTCCTTGCCAAATCAGACATAAAATCTGCATCATTACCATACATATTGTGAATCACCATCCTTTTGGGCTTTAAGCTCGCAGATCAGTATAATTTTGATAAATGCTCGCCAAACGGGCTGTTCCTCATCATGTGCCATATGTTCCTGGATGAAAAATTCATATCCAGCACTACTTTGCACTTGTACACTGATGTATCCAGAGGTTTAGGTTTTGTAGCTGTGTTTGGCCATGATTGGTTCTTTGGCACATGGCCTTGAACTTTCAATCATGAATCAACAAATATAGCTGTGCTTCAATTATACCCTATTGTATTTGCAGTAGGAGTGTGGGGCCAGTGTCCAGTAAATAGAATTATCCTTCTCTTTTCAGATAATGAGGCAGTTGGTTCAACTGCAGTTACAAGCAAAAAAAACCCTCAAGGGACCAAGCCCTACTATCCTTGTTGAGAATGTTGGTTGTATTTTCACTATGTAACAATATACTTGTCAGAGCCAGACATATTCCAGACAGGACAAGTTGCTTGCTGACAGGCTTTCTCATTTACAGGTCAGGGGTCCACATATCCATTTTAGGAAAGGGCACCCGGTCCCTTCCAATTGGGAAATTCAGCAACGAAAAAGTCCAGTTTGGAAAATGTCTTTCATAACATAAATGTGAATATTCTGATCATTTATGACCAAATGAGTATTCAAAACTTGTTCAAAAAGAGATGTGTCATACATTTTTAATGAAGAAACTGTCAAGATACTAAAATGCTTTGACATGTACAGAAAGAAGAAATCCCCCATTGTTGTTGTTGGCATTCAAGTGATACAGATTGGGAAGTTTGGGGTTGAAACTGGGAAAAATAACACTTAATTTTCATTTGGAAAGGGGCCCGACTGTGTACCATTATGCGGACCCCACAGGTGGAAGAGTTTCACCATATTGCTCATTCATACTGTTGGTGGGCCAACAAGATCCCACCACAGTAACACTCTAATGTGCTATAACAGCCTTAAGTGGGCCATGAACTGTCACCTATACAATTCTTTGTCCAGTTGGACACATCAGTCATATTCTAGAACATGGTTAATACTTCAGACCTTTGGTGGCAACTATGGAATCCATGTTTATCTTCCTGTCCCTGTATCCTCTATTAGATTACAGATGGCATATTTATTTTCGGGGAATTACTCAGCAGCTTCAGTGCTATCCTGCTTGGCTGCCATATCATTTTATCAAAAAATCAATGATCAAGCCTACCCCGCCACATCATTTTTGGTGCATAAACTTGTAGCTAGTATTATTGCGACCTCAGACTGATGTTGGGCTTCCTATCATGTGCCACATCTTTTCTAAACTCATCTCTATGCTGCCATCTTGTGTGAATGACAGTCGCTTCCAGTTTTTGTTATTCTGAGCCATGTATTACCTTTTTTTCTTTTGCTATAATTAGGGAACTTTGTTCTTCAACCTTAAATGCTCATACTAAGGTAATACAAACTGGGTGATGTGCAACTTTCAATCCCGTCCATTATAATTATGTTCAGGGAGCGCAGTGGCTCAGCAGGTAGAGATGCAGGTTGCAACCCGAGGGGTCCTTGGTTGAATCCCACCTGTGGCTCAGTAGGTAGAGATGCAGGCTGTAACCCAAGAGGTCCCTGGTTCAAATCCCACCTGTGGCAACAGCATTGTGTCCTTGGGCAAGTCACTTAATCCCAACTGCCAACGTGGGGGCATGGTGGCGTTGTGTACTAATGAGTACTGCACATTGATGGTGAACTTGTCTTCAACCAGTGCTAACCCTGCTTAAATGGTGTTAGTACGTTGGGGAGCCTGACAGTTGCTTGCCATTGGTTGGTAGTTCTCTCTGGGTACTCCAGCTTCCTTCACCTGTAAAACTGTCCGACATGAGGTGACACTGGCTGTTGAAAGTGTCATTAAACCCCAATAAATAAATAAGTTATGTTCAAGGTTTCCAAACACAACACCGGTCATAAACCCCATTTGATAATGCTAAAGCAGCAGTCCTACCTCGACAAAACTTTTTTATCCTCTGGGTCTCATGCTCTGACTTGCTGTTTGCTCACCTCACTGGCATTCCTATTTTACACTGTTCGTTTGATACTGTCCTTCAACGTGCTCTATCACAATGCAGACTTGATATGTATGAAAATCTACAAATGCCACAGTTTTCAGACTGGCATCACACCCAAGCAGCTGCAGAAGATTTTTCTAAAAAAAGAACTAAACTCTGTCCATTTTCCTAATCTCCATATCGAAATGTCTCATTCTGAATCCTATCAACAGCGACAGCTGATAAATCGAATGGCAACTGGGAAATTGTTCAAATCCATCAAACTTAACTAAATGGTGAGTTATTTTATAACACCCAAGTTTTGACTTTGAATGGATATCTCTCAGATAATGGCAGTTAACTTCTTAACAATACGAACAAATAACCTATTTGGACACAATTTTCATTTATATTTTTCTGTTTACGTATCGATCTGTCACACATGTTTGCCAGTCACATCTGAGTTTTGTGTTTGTTTCAAGCAGATGTCAGAAATGTGTGATGTATGAATTGCACCTCTCATTCTATCCTTCTGTGCTCGCAGTCATGACGTATTGATGAACGCATTCATGCATCGTGACGTTCTGTGTATTTATGTTCTCATATTTTTTCAAATCTTGGAATAACTGCTTCTGCTGATCAAAACCAAACAAAAAAATAGGCCGATTAAATCGTCAGATGTGCACCCATATGCGCAACTAGTAGAAAGCTGTATGACGGAGGGCCACTGTATGGGTACATACAGAAATGGATTGGAGGAGTGTCTAATTTGATGGGTAAAGGGTTAATATCTCTGGATCAAATTATTAGATTTACATAAAAAAACTATACAGCACAGCACATCAGTAACCTGAATACATATATAAAGTAACCTGATAATCGAATTAATATTTTTTGAGTTATCGCATGCCGAAGAAATGGATTGGAAGAGTTCTCAATTTGAAGGATAAAGGGTTAATATCACAGGATCAAATTATCAGATTTACACCAAAAACTATACAGCTCGGCACATCAGTAACCTGAACACATATATGAAGTAACATGACAATCGGATTGATATTTTTGGAGTTATCTCATGCCAAAGGGATTGGAGGAGTTCTCAATTTGAAGGATAAAGGATTAATATCGCAGGATCAAATTATCAGATTTACACCAAAAACTATACAGCTTCGCACATCAGTAACCTGAACACATATATGAAGTAACATGACGATCGGATTGATATTTTTGGAGTTATCTCATGCCAAAGGGATTGGAGGAATTTTCAATTTGAAGGATAAAGGGTTAATATCTCAGGATCAAAATAACAGATTTACACCAAAAACTATACAGCTCGGAACATCAGTAACCTGAAGATATATATAAAGTAACATGACAATTGGATTGATATTTTTTGAGTTATCTCATGCCAAAGGGATTGGAAGAATTCTCAATTTGAAGGATAAAGAGTTAATATCTCGGGATCAAATTATCAGATTTACACCAAAAACTATACAGCTCAGCACATCAGTAACCTGAACACAAATATAAAGTTACTTGACAATCCAAGCAATATTTTTCAAGTTATCGAATGCCAAAGAAATGGATATGGATGCCGGACGGATGGACAGACAGATGGACGGAGGGACAGATGGACAGACAAAGGATGGACGAACGACGGAGGGCCACCCCGGATGCCGGCATTATGTGTACCATACATGGTATGGGTACACATAAAAATACATTTGGTTCACATGCAGGCAATTAATTTTTCAAATCAATGACGGAGATGGGCTTTTATTTCTTTTTTTTGGTTATATTTATGTACCATTTTCATAAAAAATAAATACCAGCCAAATATTATTTGAAATATTTTCTGCAGAACAGAGCAACTTGGATGTTTACGAAAAAAATATAATAAACAGACACTGTATTTTAACTCTTTACATTATTCCTAACAAATCGGACATATCCACCTGTGTAATTTACAAATTGAGCAGTTGAAAAGAAAAAACAAAACATATTTTGAAAAAATATCAACAAAACCAAATCATGTGCTGTCTCAATGGAACAATTTCATCGAGCTCCTTCCATTGAGAGGATCACATGATATGCTTTTGCTGAAATTTGAGGAAAAAAATAATGAAAATAACAAATCTGATATCATGTGCATTAGTAAAAGGGTTAATTAATCAAACTTTGTAGTAAATAAATTAAAATAAATAAACATCAATCACAGAAACATAAAATTTTTAAAGTCTCATGATTTCTTCGTAATTTTAGGAGAAACTGCAAGCCAATACATGTACAAACATTCTACGAGGGAGTTAAGTTTCATTGAGGGATTGCCCTTGACCAAAAACCCTCGTTTTTCAGCCTAAAGATTTTAATACCTCAAATTACCTGTATAATCCCCAAGACTCTGCATGCCACTCATAGAATCCAGGAGAATGATTGGTCTTCTTAAAACATTAGCTAGTCCAAAGATATGAATGTTTCGCAAACCTAATGGTTCATCATCGTAAGGCACAAAGTTTGGATCACATTCATTCACTATATCTTCCCATTCATCCACATCAATAAAATCTTTGAACATCTCTTTATAGGTGGATATGTTTTTCTTGAAATGATCAGTTAAATTCATTCTCAATGCATGCCAGAAAAGTTCACGACCAACTAGAGCTCTGGAAATGGCATGAACTAAACAATGACCATCACCATCTGCATGTAAAGGAACCAGTCTTTCATCTTGTTCATTAGCATCTTTAATAGAATTCAAAGTATCAGCTAAGTAATGAATACTACCTGTTCTATCTCTGCCATAACCTACAACATCTAAATTTTCCTCCTCTATCATGAAAGCATGATCACCCAGAATACTACAATCAAATATTTCATCTCTGCTCATATCTGTCAACAACTTTGCCTTGCCAGTCTGTTTGTCCATACCATGTGTTGACAGAATAGGAGATAATAACTTACATACATAGTTTGATAAACCCAACACTTTAACATTATCAGCACCCTTCTTTGGTTTGACATTGTTCAAAAGAATATTCTTCAAAACATTATGTAGTGCTACGCTGGGATTGGTTACTTCAGCAATATTTCTCAGTGAAGTTCTCTCATGTCTTCGACCACAACTTGTACATTCAATACTTTTGTCATAAGATGGAAAGTACAAAGTTGCTCTGCATTTTTCATCTGGACATATACATGACAGCAACTTATACTGGTTTTCACTCTTTTTGCGACCCATTTTCTAATGACACTGAAATGAAAGAAAAGTTGCAGTTATGATTAACATTTTGTATGTTCATTGTGGAAATTCCTGAGCATTGCAGCAATCAGGGATTCTTCTACCCTCTTCGAGAAAGGGTTCGAGGCCAATACCATTGGGAAAATTTGCGTCATGGGGGCTCCAATAGGGAATTTGTTTTCAAGGAGAAAAAACATACAAAGACTAAGAAATTTTACATTCGAATTAAGCAGAGAACATTAAGACTAATACCTAAGCAATGCATGTATACTACAAGTAAGTTTTATAATAAGCAGTCACAGTCACATGTCCATGCAGTGTCTATTAAACTGTTCTTATACTATACACCTGGAACATAATTAAGCACCCTGTTTTTTTTCGCAGTGGTGTTAATAGAAACTGTCATTGCTTTCATGCTGTCTTTAAGATGGCCAAAAGTGATTGTTTGCAGAAAGAATGGTCTATTGACAAATGAAAGACAACACAATGATGAAAATATGCAGTATTTTAATGGTGCTAATTACAGATATCTGCCACTAATGTTTTGATGGAAAAATGTTCTCTCGTCAAGTATGGTACTGGAATGGTCCATGATAAAACAATGCCGGTAATTACTAACAAAAAATGTAACTTCTGATCTCCAGCACACAATACCAGTGTGTGACATCAGTAGCGAGTGTGTCCACAATGTACCCAGATGACAGCCTGAACCCTCTTCCTAATGCTACCAGTGAGCCTTCTGATACGGTCCAGATACAAATGCTGCTACTCCTCATGCAATGTAGCTTCCAAATCAGCCAAATTCTGTACAGGCAGATCCCCTGCTTTTGATGCTGATCAGATAGAGCTGGATGCTTGATGACCCTTCTGGACCTCATACCTAGTGCTTTGGGACAGTTTCGGACAGTTTTGTTGCACAAATGCCTGTTGGGAAGCCAAAGGCGTTTCAAAACCCCACTTGAAGCAAAGGGTTCACGCCTAACGAGGACAGCCAGACTCCGATCTTCCCGAGGAAAGGTGTTTTTGAACCCTCTGTTGTATACCTTCCAATAGCTTTGAATGACGTACCTGTTGCATGCATGTCAACGATTTGCCATCTTAGTTACTGATAAAAGAAGAGATAAATTTTCTTGTTTTATATCAAGATATTGCATGTGGATGATAGTGTTATTCATGGGTAGAATGCTTCACGTGGATGAGGGGATGTGTGGGGGTACAACCAGAAACATCATTTTTCACGAGATGAAATGTACTGCAAGACATAGCAATCGTTCAAACATAATAATCAGTAACAGCAACTTTACAGTCATGAAACATTTCAGGGAGTGCTTAATTAGGTTCCAGGTGTATATTAAACAAGAGGCCCCACTGGGCCTGAAGCGCTCACCTTGAACAGAACACGATATAAACAGAATCCAAGGATAAATCTACATTAAGCAACCCATCTCCATAGGATACAATGTCAATCCTTGAGCCCCTCAGGAGTGACAAAAATAGTCCTAGTATCATGCCATTTCTTCAGTTGATCATAATGTAAAATGTCAAGCTCCCCTATGAAGCCCCTTGATACAACTTATGTGGATTAATCGCAGTTACACACCTCCAGAGGGTACTGAATACAAAATTTCTAATTCTTCAGCTATATGGCCAATTCCGGCTCCCATTGGGAGCCCAAGTATTAACCTAGGCACTTGATTTGAACAAAGTTGAATCTGACCTCCCTAGAGATGTTGTATACCAAATATGAAAGCATTCTGACTGGTGGATCTGAAGAAGAAAATTTTAAAGAAATTTCCTCACATTGCACTATGTTAAAATTTGGGCTACCATAGCGAGCCCAAATATTAACCTACCTACCCGATTTGAACAAACATGAATCTGACTCCCCTAGAGATGTTGTATACCAAATATGAAAGCATTCTGACTGGTGGATCTGAAGAAGAAGATTTTTAAAGAAATTTCCTCACATTGCACTATGTTAAAATTTGGGCTACCATAGCGAGCCCAAATATTAACCTACCGACCCAATTTGAACAAACATGAATCTGACTCCCCTACAGATGTTGTATACCAAATATGAAAGCATTCTGACTGGTGGATCTGAAGAAGATTTTTAAAGAAATTTCCTCATATTGCACTAAGTTAAAATTTGGGCTACCATAGCAAGCCCAAATATTAACCTACTGACCCGATTTGAACAAACATGAATCTGACCCCCTAAAGATGTTGTATACCAAATATGAAAGGAATCTGACAGGTGAATCTGAAGAAGAAGATTTTTGAAGAAATTCCCTCATTGTACTAAGTTAAATTTCAGGTTCCCATATGGTGCCCAAATATACACCTAGGGACCCAATTTGAACAAACTTGAATCTGACCCCACTAGAGATGTTTTATTCCAAATGTGAAAGCATTCTGACTGGTGGATCTGAAGAAGAAGATTTTTAAAAATTATCCCCCATATTGCACTAAGTTAAAATTTGGAATTCCACAGGAAGTCCAAATATTAACCTTGGGACTTGGTTTGGACAATCTTGAATTTGACCCTCATAGCAATGATGTATGCCAAACATTAAAAGATTCTGATGGGTGGTTCTGAAGAAGAAGATTTTTAAAGAATAAGTTAAAAATTTGGGCTCCTGAATTGAGCCCAAATATGAACTAATGGGCTTCATTGTAACAAACTTGTATCTGACCCCTCCCCCCCCCCTCCCATGGATGCTGTATACCAAATATCAAAAGATTCTGACCATTGGTTCGGGAGAAAAGATTTTAAAAAATTTTGCAAATATGCTGACTCAGCCTTTTTTCGATGCCCTCCTATAGATTTATTTATTTATTTATTGGTGTTTAAGGTCACATACTTATGCACAATGGCTAATCGTGACCGTGACAGTTTTATGGGTGGAGGAAGCCGGAGTACCCGGAGAGAACAACCGAGCAACGATGAGCATCTGTCAGCTCTCCAACATCGTAACTCTGAACTCTGCACCGCAGCACAGGCAGGGTTAGATTGGTTGAAGACATGCGCACCATCGACGTGCAGTACGCCTCAGTACACGGCGTCATCGTGCCCCCATGTAGGCAATCGGGGTGAAGTGTCTTGCTCAAGGACACAACGCGGTTGCCGCATGTGGGATTCGAACCGAGGACCTCTCGGCTTGCAGCCTGCACCTCTACCAACTGAGCCACCGTGCCCCCGCCCTCCTATAGAACACCCTAACATAACCGATGGCAATTTTCTTTTACCATTCAATTCTACTGGTCCTGAGGATGCTTCATACCAAATACCAGTTCTCTGCTCCGTGTGGTTTGGGAAATATGGGCATTTGAAAATATTTCTACATTTAGCTGCTGGGGTTCCCATGGGGATGCAGCATTTTTTTTTTTGCACGAGTCGAGTACTTATGACCCAATAATACCACATACCAAATTTGGTTCAAATACAAATTTTAGGCGGGGCCAAAAATCTTACCCCTCCCATTACAAAGCCAAATATTGCTTCACGAACTTCGTTTGAACAAACTTGATTCTATCCCTCAAAAGGAAGTTCCACAACAAATATCAAGTCATTGTACCCACTGGTTCATGAGAAGAAGACTCTAAAAATATTTTGGAGCATTTACCCCCACTATGAGGCTGGGCGTGTTGAGTTGAACAAAAATGCAATGCCCCTTTGGGACCATCACTCACACAAACTTTAACTTGAAGTGGCCCAGTGGTTTTGGAGGAGAAGACCAAAACATGGTGTTGATGGACAACTGATGACAGACGCCAGACGACAGGTGGAGAGTGAATAGATTAGCTCAGCTTGACTTTGTTAAGGTGAGCTAAAAAAAGAACTTGTCATTTGCCTTTCAATTAAGAGACTTTGTTGGGCAAACAATATAAATTTATTGTACAATTGGTGTCCTGAATTGGTGGTCATCAGGCTCCAGAAAGCCTCATGACTACCCAGTTCAGGGCATCAGTAGTGCATTCATTTTTTGTTTGAGTAGGAACTGAGATTGAAAAGTTTGGAAAGGATCCCTAAATTGACCCTGTAGATATCATATGCAAAAGAATCACTGGCAATACTTACTTCTTACTTGTTTAATAACCAATTTATACCCTGTGTTGCACAGATTGAAGAGTTACCCCTCATGTTCCCAGACGGGCACAAACTGCCACCTCTATATTTCTTTGATAAAGTTTCCCCAAGTGTACTTTTCCTTGAGAACTCTACTGGTAGGCTGCATTCATCTTGACATTGTTTTTACATCATTGATGGCTGCCTTTATAGGCATCCAAAAATTATGTAGAAACACTGTTAAATAATCTGCAGCTGTGTACAAGTAAAAACAGTAGTTATTATCATAAAATTAATCTAAGGATTTAAGTATTATCGGACATATCAAGACCC
The DNA here is from genome assembly GCA_031216915.1 of Pictodentalium vernedei. Taxonomy (NCBI): domain Eukaryota; kingdom Metazoa; phylum Mollusca; class Scaphopoda; order Dentaliida; family Dentaliidae; genus Pictodentalium; species Pictodentalium vernedei. Next base: position 236,661,923 of record CM062289.1, read on the forward strand.
AATTTCATGTCCCTTTCCGGCCAAATTGTCCCTTGGTGCCATATTCTGTCTTTATCGGTTAAAACACAATGATGTATAAAGCCAAACAAACGTTCATGCAGAGAGAAAGATAGAGACAAAACATTCGCATTTATGTCTTAACCCTTTACCCAATGTGCAGGATATCGAAATTTAATATTTCAAATATTATTTTTTCAAAAACTTTCAACAAAACTGTATCATCATATGCCCCATTCACTGGAATGAGCTCGTTCCATTGAGGTATCACTTGATGTGATTTTGTTGTAATTTTTTTTAAAAAACTGTTTAATTTGTAAATTACTCGAGCAAATACAGGCAATTCATTAGGTAAAGGGTCAAAATATAACTTGAGCTGTTTTTAACCCAACATGAATACATAATGGATTATCCGATTACACTCACAAAATTTCTGAAATAGCTAAAAAATTAAAATTTTTGCCTCAGAAACATAGCTTATGATCCCTCACAGGAATATGCAAAACGTTTTAGAAGTTTGAATAGCGATTTTTGTGAATAGTACTGGTCAGATATGTCAAGATTCAAGTTGTTCAGGTGTTTGATTAGGTCAGTATGGAAGAACTTCACAACTTCCTGAAGCCAATATAGTGCCCATTTTGATCCTGTAAAGTGGTTCTTCGCCCTACTGCATAAGCCCTGGTCTCATTTCCAATATATGTTGAAAAATCCATGGCTTCTTATTCATGTATATCAAATAACTTGAGGAGTAATAGGATAAAATGGGTACAAGATAGCTTAGTGGCTAGAGCAATGAACTTCAAACCAAAAGATTTTCCACGGTTTAATCCAGACCTGCAGTAACTGCATTGTGTCCTTGGGCACAGTTAATCCTGATTTCTCACTTGGGGGCACAGTGTCACTGTGCACTACGGCATATTGCACATCGATGGCGCACTTGCCTTCAACCAATGCTTACCTTGCTTGTGCAAAGTTAGTGTTTTGGGGAGTCTGACAGTTGGTGGTTCTCTCCAGGTACTCAGGCCTTTCCTGAGCAAACCAAAGGTGGGTAAAGAGTAGCTCTCCTTATAAATTCTTAAGGTAAGTGAGGAACAGCTTGCCTGGATACAGTTTTGGCAAGTGATTCAAAAAGATGACAGGTTTAGGAGTTGTGATTACTGAACATAAATGAAAATGTCACAAGAACAAAAAAATAATGGTGAAATTTTGTAGCGGACAGTTGGTGTCATTTGCCTGGATGACAGTTTGCATCAAATCAAATATCAGAGGGCAGTTTGCTGCAATGCATTGTTTATTGGGGAACAGTTTGGCAAGAGGGCGATTTAGAACATTAAACAGGTACATAGTCTCAAAGAAAAGTACCATGATCAGCCATATGTAATCTTTTTTTTATGTGAACAATCAGGGTATGGTGTATTTGTTTATTAAATTAAGAAGATAACGACATTATGAAAATCAATGAAAGTGTCAGTGACACTGTAGCTTAACTTGTGCGTTGTGTTTGATGAAAAGGATAATGTTCAATGGTTATGAAAGGATTATGAAATAAGACAAGAATTGTGATAATTGGGAATATGTTCATTTCTGTTCTCTGTATGCTATGTTTTTGATAAAAATAATATGAGGTGTACACTGTACTAAAGAGCTGAGGGGTGGGTTAATATGACCTCACAGTTAATGTATGTGGCCCTCACAGTTAACGAAAATCAACAAAAGTTACCAAGTTACAGTGAAATTATTCCAAAACGAGTCATCCTATCAAGTTACATTGAAATCCCTTCATAAATATAGCCTGTAGACTGTGCTAAAGGTTTTCGGGCTTTGGGTCCCTGTAGCCGTCAATTTCTCAATTGCGTTCAAAGGGGACGTTCTCATCTAGACATTATATGAAGTCAACCAACCAAGTTACAATGAAATCCCTTCATAAATATGACCTGTTGACTGTGCTAAAGGTTTTTGGGCATTGGGCTCGGGTAGCCATCATGGTTGAATGATCGCAACCAAAAGGGGACATTCTCATCTGGGCATCATCTGGAGTGATCCTACAAAGTTACAATGAAATCTCTTCATAAATATGACCTGTAGACTGTGCTCAAGGTTTTCGGGCTTTGGGCCTCTGAAGCCGTCACAGTTGACCAATCACGACCAAAAGGGGATGTCATCATCTAGGCATTATATGGAGTCAAACTAACGGGTTACAATTTAATCCTTCTATAAATATGACCTATAGACTATGCTAAAGGTTTTGGGGTTTTGGGCTCGGGCAGCCATCAAGGCTGAATGATCGCGACCAAAAGGGGACGTTCTCATCTAGACATTATTTGGAGTCATCCTACCAAGGTACAATGAAATCCCTTCATGAATATCACCTGTAGACTGTGCTAAAGGTTTTCAGGCTTAAGGCCCCTGTAGCCGTCACAGTTGCCTAATGGTGTCCAAAAGGGGCTGTTCTCATCTAGACATTATATGAAGTCAACCTACCAAGTTACAATGAAATCCCTCCATAAATATGAACTGAAGACTGTGCTAAAGGTTTTCGGGTTTTGGGCTCGGGCAGCCATCATGGCTGAATGATCGAAACCAAAAGGGGACATTCTCATCTGGGCATCATCTGGAGTGATCATACGAAGTTACAATGAAATCCCTTCATAAATATGACCTGTACACTGTGCTCAAGATTTTCTGGCTTCTGGCACCTGTAGCCATCACAGTTGACCAATCACAACCAAAAGGGGATGTCATCATCTGGGCATTATATGGAGTCAACCTAACAAGTTACAATGAAATCCTTCCATAAATATGACCTATAGACTATGCTAAAGGTTTTTGGGCTTGGGCAGCCATCAAGGCTGAACGATCGCGACCAAAAGGGGACGTTCTCATCTAGACATTATTTGGAGTCATCCTACCAAGCTACAATGAAATCCCTTCATAATTATGGCCTGTATACTGTTCTAAAGGTTTTTGGGCTTCGGGCCCCTGTAGCTGTCACAGTTGCCCAATCGTGTCCAAAAGGGGCTGTTCTCATCTAGGCATTATATGAAGTCAACCTACCAAGTTACAATGAAATCCCTTCATAAATATGAACTGAAGACTGTGCTAAAGGTTTTTGGGCTCGGGCAGCCATCATGGCTGAATGATCGCAACCAAAAGGGGACATTCTCATCTGGGCATCATCTGGAGTGAGCATACGAAGTTACAATGAAATCCTTCCATAAATACGACCTATAGACTATGCTAAAGGTTTTTGGGCTCGGGCAACCATCAAGGTTGAATGATCGCGACCAAAAGGGGACGTTCTCATCTAGACATTATTTGGAGTCATCCTACCAAGCTACAATGAAATCCCTTCATAATTATGGCCTGTATACTGTTCTAAAGGTTTTTGGGCTTCGGGCCCCTGTAGCTGTCACAGTTGCCCAATCGTGTCCAAAAGGGGCTGTTCTCATCTAGGCATTATGCCCTGTAGCTGTCACAGTTGCCCAATCGTGTCCAAAAGGGGCTGTTCTCATCTAGGCATTATATGAAGTCAACCTACCAAGTTACAATGAAATCCCTTCATAAATATGGACTGAAGACTGTGCTAAAGGTTTTTGGGCTCAGGCAGCCATCATGGCTGAATGATCGCAACCAAAAGGGGACATTCTCATCTGGGCATCATCTGGAGTGAACATACGAAGTTACAATGAAATCCTTCCATAAATACGACCTATAGACTATGCTAAAGGTTTTTGGGCTCGGGCAGCCATCAAGGCTGAACGATCGCGACCAAAAGGGGATGTTCTCATCTAGACATTATTTGGAGTCATCCTACCAAGCTACAATGAAATCCCTTCATAATTATGGCCTGTATACTGTTCTAAAGGTTTTTGGGCTTCGGGCCCCTGTAGCTGTCACAGTTGCCCAATCGTGTCCAAAAGGGGCTGTTCTCATCTAGGCATTATATGAAGTCAACCTACCAAGTTACAATGAAATCCCTTCATAAATATGAACTGAAGACTGTGCTAAAGGTTTTTGGGCTCGGGCAGCCATCATGGCTGAATGATCGCAACCAAAAGGGGACATTCTCATCTGGGCATCATCTGGAGTGATCATACGAAGTTACAATGAAATCCTTCCATAAATACGACCTATAGACTATGCTAAAGGTTTTTGGGCTCGGGCAGCCATCAAGGCTGAACGATCGTGACCAAAAGGGGACGTTCTCATCTAGACATTATTTGGAGTCATCCTACCAAGCTACAATGAAATCCCTTCATAATTATGGCCTGTAGACTGTTCTAAAGGTTTTTGGGCTTCGGGCCCCTGTAGCTGTCACAGTTGCCCAATCGTGTCCAAAAGGGGACATTCTCATCTAGACATTATATAAAGTCAAACCTACCAAGTTACAATGAAATCCCTTCATAAATATGACCTGTAGACTGTGTTAAAGGTATTCGGGCTTCGGGCTCGGGCAGCCATAATGGTTGAATGATCGCAACAAAAAGGGGACATTCTCATCTGGGCATCATCTAGAGTGATCCTACAAAGTTACAATGAAATCCCTTCATAAATATGACCTGTAGACTCTGCTCAAGATTTTCGGGCTTCGGGCACCTGTAGCCATCACAGTTGACCAATCACGACCAAAAGGGGCTGTTCTCATCTAGACATTATATGAAGTCAACCTACCAAGTTACAATGAAATCCCTTCATAAATATGAACTGAAGACTGTGCTAAAGGTTTTCGGGTTTTGGGCTCGGGCAGCCATCATGGCTGAATGATCGAAACCAAAAGGGGACATTCTCATCTGGGCATCATCTGGAGTGATCATACGAAGTTACAATGAAATCCCTTCATAAATATGACCTGTACACTGTGCTCAAGATTTTCTGGCTTCTGGCACCTGTAGCCATCACAGTTGACCAATCACAACCAAAAGGGGATGTCATCATCTGGGCATTATATGGAGTCAACCTAACAAGTTACAATGAAATCCTTCCATAAATATGACCTATAGACTATGCTAAAGGTTTTTGGGCTTGGGCAGCCATCAAGGCTGAACGATCGCGACCAAAAGGGGACGTTCTCATCTAGACATTATTTGGAGTCATCCTACCAAGCTACAATGAAATCCCTTCATAATTATGGCCTGTATACTGTTCTAAAGGTTTTCGGGCTTCGGGCCCCTGTAGCCGTCAGTTTCCCAATTGCATCCAAAGGGGACGTTCTCATCTAGACATTATATGAAGTCAACCTACCAAGTTACAATGAAATCCCTTCATAAATATGACCTGTAGACTGTGCTAAAGGATTTTGGGCTTTGAGCTTGGGCAGCCATAATGCTTGAATGATCGCGACCAAAAGGGGACGTTCTCATCTAGACATTATTTTGAAGTCATCCTACCAAGCTACAATGAAATCCCTTCATAATTATGACCTGTAGACTGTTCTAAAGGTTTTTGGGCTTCGGGCCCCTGTAGCCGTCACAGTTGCCCAATCGTGTCCAAAAGGGGACGTTCTCATCTAGACATTATTTGGATTCATCCTACTAAGTTACAATGAAATCCCTTCATAAATATCACCTGTAGAATGTGCTAAAGGTTTTCGGGCCCCTGTAGCTGTCACAGTTGCCCAATCAGGACCAAAAGGGGATTTTCTCATCTAGACATTGTATGAAGTCAGCCCACCAAGTTACAATGAAATTTCTCAATAAATATGACCTGAAGACTGTGCTAAAGGTTTTCGGGTTTTGGCCTCAGGCAGTGGCAGATCACGCCCAAATTGGGAAATTCTCATCTAGAGATCATAAGGAGTCATCCTACCAAGTTACAATGAAATCCCTCCATATTAAACATGACCTGCAGACTGTGCTAAAAGTTTTTGGGTTTCGGGCTTGGGCAGCCATCACAGTTGATAGATCATGCCCAAAAGGGGACGTTCTCATCTAGGCATTATACAGATGCACCCTACCGTGTTACAATGAAATCCCTTCATAAATACGACCTGTAGACTGTGCTAATGGTTTTCAGGTTTTGGGCTCGGGCAGCCATACTGGTTGCCTGATTACGACCAAAAGGGGACGATCTCATCTAGATATGACCCCAAACCTGCATATGAAATTCTGTGACGATCAGACAAGAACTGCGGGGTGTAGCCCTTGCGAAAGGAAATTGTGAACAGATTCACAGACTAACAGACTTCCTCATGCGTGATGGCAATAGCTTATCTTGACTATGTCAAGTTAAGCTAAAAATGGGTGCAGGCAGTAGTCTGTAGTACTTCATGATGCAACCATCACAATACAATAAGAAATTAAAATTGGAGAAAAAAACTAAAAAACACTCTTTTTTCAATGATTGAAGGGAATCTCATTCCCGTAATTTCCCGTAAAACAAAAATACAGTATTCCAAGTGCATCTGCTTCCACGTTTAAGGTGGAATGTATATTTTTGGCACATTTGTTTCAGATATTTAATGCCCATAATGAATCTAAAAACTGGACAAGATATAAACCATTCACGGGATGACTGAATTAAACCTAAGTTCAAAGTATCTGTATTCAGACTCGTCAAATTATGTTACAGGGGAGGGCCGGGGGGGATCACTGACTCAATCATTCAATGTCATTGGCTTTTCATACCGTAACCCCTCTAGAAACAATTTGTGTAGTACACATGCACAGTTATTTTATTTATGTTGGATTTTCCTGAACATGAGCACATACATACAACTTTGAAGTTTCAGTCACAATGGAGTGACACAGATTGATTAATGGGAATGAGTAAATCGAGGTAAGCAAACTTACTGTTTTATTATTGTTTTGGTGATGAGAAACTATAAATGAAAGTGTCAATGACACTGTAGCTCAACTTGACAAACTTGAACTTGATAAGTTATAAGTGAAATGGCAAAATTGAAAATCATTGGTACCAAAGTTATTTGGTGAAATTTAAACATAATAGCATTGTGTGTGCCCAACGTCAGAGTAATCCATGCATTTTTAAATGTAAACTGTAAGGCTGGCTAAAGGAACAATGTTCATACTTAAATGCAGTAAGTTCAGAGGTTATTGTAAACGGCAACTTTTTTCACAGAAATGAATGCTAATCAATAGCTCTTGTCTAGAGGTCCTGCCTAATGAGCACACCAAGTTCAAAAACAATCCTAAGACAAATGTGCCCTGTAGGCCATGTCAAAGAAGAATGTGGATACATAAATGCAATAAATTCAAAGATTGTTGCTAACAGCACAATAGCTCCTATCTTTGTCACCCTGCATAAGCATACAAAGTTTCAAAACAACCTGATAATGAATGTTCCCTCTGAGGTATGCCAAAGGAAGATGTTAATGCACAAATGCACTAAGTTTGAAGGTCATTGTTTGGGGGCAAGGTTTTTTTTTTTCTTTTTTATGGACATTCATAAATATACCCTGCAGAGAGTGCAAAAAGAGATAAGTTGCTGCACAAATGCAGTAAGTTCAAAGGCTGGTGATAATGGCAATAATTCTTTATGGAAATGAAAAAAAAATCAATGGCTCACATCTCGAGGTCACCCAGAACACACATACCAAGTTTCAAAGTGATCCGATCATAAATGTGCCCTGAAGGGTGTGTCAAAGAAAAATATTGAGGTCTGACTAAACTAAGTTCAAAGGTCAGCGGCAACATTTTTCGACAGAAATGGCAGAAAATCAATAGCTCCCATATAGATGTCACCCCACACAAGCACACCAAGTTTCCAAGCGATCCAATCATAAATGTGCCCTGCAGGCTGTGTCAAAGGGAAATATTGATGCATAACTGAATTAAGTTTTTACTAAGTTCATCAAAGGTCGTTTCCAATGGCAACTATTTTTGACGTAAATGGAAGAAAATCGATAGTTCACTTCTAGAGGTCACCCCAAACAAGCACACCAAGTTTCCAAGCGATTCAATCATAAATGTGCCCTGTAGGGTGTGTCAAAGGGAAATATTGATGCAAAACTGCACTAAGTTCATCAAAAGTCGTTGCCAATGGCAACATTTTTTGATGGACAAGAAAGAAAATAAATAGCTCCTCTCTAGAGGTCATCCCAAACAAGCACACCAAGCTTCAAAGTGATCCGGTCAAAAATGTGCACTGCAGGGTGTACCAAAGGGAACTATTGATGCATAACTGCACTAAGTTCCTCGAAGGTTGTTGCCAGTGGCAACATTTTTTAACGGAAATCGAAGAAAATCGATAGCTCCCATCTGGAGGTAACCCCAAACAAGCATACCAAGTTTTAAACGGATCTGATCATAAATGTGCCCTGTAGGGCATGCCAAAGGAATATACTGATGCCTGACTAAACTGAGTTCAAAGGTTGTTGCCAGCGGCAACATTTTTTTATAGAAATGGAAGAAAATCGATAGTTCCCATCTAGAGGTCACACTGAACAAGCATACCAGGTTTCAAACCAATCTGATGATAAATGTGCCCTGTAGGGTGTGCCAAAGGGAAATATTGAGGTCTGACTAAACTAAGTTCAAAGAACGTTGCCAGTGACAACATTTTTTGACGGAAATGGAAGAAAATTGATAGCTCTCATCTAGAGGTCACCCCAAGTAATCATACCAAGTTTCAAAGTTATCTGATCATAAAGGCAACCTGTGCAGTGTGCTAAAGGAAACTGTGTATGTACGTACGTACGTACCATACGTACGTACATACGTATGCCGACGGACGAGAAGTGATGGCAATAGCTCAGCTTGACTTTGTCAAATTGAGCTAAAAAGAATGCATGTTGAACTGCATTATAATGCTGTAGTCAATGTTAACCCATGAAATTTGCTGTTACCGAAGGGGAAATTTCTGAATTGTGCAGTCAGGATCAGCCAATGAATTTAGGTGCCAGTGATGAAGAAATGTGCACAGCAGGGTATTTTGGACAAAAATAAAATGGAATGGGTTGGATAACAATAAAGTGAAAATTAATTAACCTTGGTCTAAAACTGTGAATCAATTTAATTGTCTTAGCATACCCATAAAAGCTATGGTTAGAAATGGGTTACCACAGGTTTACAATCAGTCGACACTCAGGTAACCAATTGAAACCTGTAAACAGGTTACGACCATTAAATTAGCATAACCTAAAAACAGGTTATGAAAAAAATCCTTATTTCAAGGCCTGGATAGGACAGGTACAAAGTTAATGTTTAATGACATTGTGTCTACAGTGCATCGGTTTTCTGTTAGTGCTGTCAACAAAATATACCCCCAATGTATGACAATATGGAGATGAATTTCTTAGTAGTTCAACGCGGGTTGTTCCCGACTTCAATAGTAATCAATACCTCATATAAACAGACGCAATATCGGGAGCATGATTCATCCAGCTGATGGCTGTTCTAATTGTTTGAGTTTCTTTGCAACCAGATGCGCAAACCGGATATCCAGCTAACGTGGCAGCTCTATATATTACACTGTTCAATACAACTACACGAGTTCGAGGGAACTTGTTTTTGGAAAATCCCGTATAATATATGGCCTAACCGGTTTCGTGCATTTGTACACTTCGTCAGAGGCAGTGGAAACACTCATGGCTCAGCCTTATATATCTCAAGCTCTGGCAGGTGCATTTTGACGGATGCTCTTTGGCGGGTGCATTCGGCCATTGAATTTTGACAGGTGCACTTTGACAGGTGCATTTTTGGCACATTCATTTTCGCAAGTGCATTCCGCTTTTGTATTTTGGCAGATGCACTGATTTGTCTGGGGGTCCGGTTTAAGAGAAGTCTACCATATTGGTTGGGGTTAAATGGGCCCGGATAGTGGGTGTGCTGAAATTTTTCGTAAGTCTCTAATGAGCTTCTCTAACTAAATATTGTTTCTATTTTTTTCTTTTTTGTAGGCTTGAGATATGTTAAGGTGCGAGTGTTTGGCCAAAGTGGCTGTTCAATCTTGGCAATTGGTTTGAGTGAGGCAATGAAGAAGGTTAAAAACAAAAAAGTGAATAAACACAAAAGCGAATATAGATGTGAATGGTTATCTAAATTTAGAGGGTTATCCACATTTTTGGGGCATAAACGTTTTGGGGTTGTCTAAATTTTCAATTTGTGTATCCCTGCTAATATTAAACTACTTTTATGACCTAGAAATTTCTAATAACACCCCTTGTCCGACTCAAAGCACCAGAGACTGAAAAAAGCACCATTCTCTGAGGCCGAAAAGAGCTGGGCCAAAAATCAGAAGGCTGAAAAGCAAGGGACCCGTCCCCTACTTAGTTCAGGGATGACTTCTCCTGCAGCAGACTTCTATGGGGCAACTTTGTTTGTGGCAGACTTCTATTGGCCAAGTTCTCTGGTCCAATTTCTTTTGCAGGCTAATTTTTGTTTGGGGGTCGACTTCGCTTGTATTCCTCTCAAGTCTCAATAATGTATTAATGAAACAGTTTAGCTTTACTACCGTCTTTTTCATATCCTACCGTGTTTTAGACTACATCGCGTATCTCCTGTTCTGTTTGTTATTCAATTATAAACAACCACTCAAATTAAAGAATAGGTGGAGCAAATTTTCACATTACTATCTTATCGGCAGGTCTTCATTTTCCCTTGATTTCACTCAAAAGATCACGTTGTTGTCATTTAATGCCAGCAGCCGACATTTTTGTTTACCAATGACGTAACGGATAGCATAATCTATTTTTACCTGAGGGTTTCGAGGTTCTTGCGAGGAGTTGTGTTTTGATGGATTTGGATACAGAACAAAAATAAATCTGAACCATTCCACAACATCGGTATATTTGTTACAAAATTCAGATCCAAGTAAAACTTACAATCACAAAGTGATGACCGTTTCTGTGAAAATAGGCTTTTTAAATACAATTTTGAAGTTCACACTGATAAATTTTGTAACAACTTTTGAAACATTGTGCCCGAAAGCAGAACTGTGAATGATTTAATAATGTTTTTCTGTCTGAAATTCCTTTTCCGGGGAAAATTCTTTAGTAGGGTCAAAGTTTATCGCCAGTTGGGGTGAGATAAACCCCATATTTTCCACCAGACCAAAATGCTGATTTCAACAGATTTCTGATTGAAGAACCAAATCATGTACCTTTTTTAGTTAGTTAGTTAGTTAGTTAGTGGTGTTTAACATCACATCTTTCTGCACAATGGCTAATCATGACTACAACAGTTTTATGGGCAGTGGAAGCCGGAGTACCCAGAGAGAACATCCGAGCAACAGCAAGCAACTCTCAGCTCCCCAACATGGTAACTCCACACAAGCAGGGTTAGCATTGGTTGAAGACCAGTGCTACATCCATGTGCAGTATGCCTTAGTACATAACGCCACAGTTGGGCAATGGGGTGAAGTGTCTTGCCCAAGGACACAACGCAGTTGCCGAAGGTGGGATTTGAACCGAGGACCTCTCAGCTTGCAGTCTGCACTCCTACCAACTGAGCCAGCGCGCCCCCATTTAACGTTTTTACATCCAACGCAGATTACTTATCGCAAAATGAAGCTCTAAAGTATGTTTCAGCCAGAATATCGGCTTTTACTTCCATTTCGACAAATTTACTAACAAGAGACCTAAAACAAAATTCCCCTCGAGCCAAGAGCAAAAAGCAAAAACTTTGCTCACAAAACTAAGAGTGGAGATGCCCCTCCCCACCACCACCTGAAGTCCACTCCGACACTGTCCTGCCATTGAACTGAGTAGAATAAAATAATTAAGTCAAACAAATCACATTGAAATCAAGTTTTTTACATATGTCTGGGGTCGTCAGCCTTTAATACCATTCAAATCATCGTTAGAAAAAAAATTGTAACATACTTTGTGAGGGTAGGTTAATTTTAAGCTTGTAAATCTTACTGTAAGTACTGTTCTCAGTATGTGTAGATTATCTCTCTTCCACATTACTAAGAGGAAAAGTTACAATGTCTCAATTAAAGAAGTGAAGAAAGTCTCAAAATTTTTAACTTTACAAATGTATAAACAAAATCTTCGAATATGAAGCAATAATAAACAAGAGGGATGTTACATCCCAACGCTCACCTACATTCGCGCTTGATAATGTCGTTCCAATGTAACATGCCTAATATTTAGTTAATATAAATCAAATGATTAATGTGGTTTATGTGATGGCTTTGGGAAGTCTATATTTCTGCATTTATTATATATCAATTCAACATAGAATCATTGGATATATATATATTTTAGAAATGTTTATGATTAAGAATATGAATCGTGAGGCCAGATATTAAATCATAAATAAGAATTAGGAAAGGCTTTCATAAGTCACTGAAACTGTAATTGAAGTACATTCATTGGTTAAAGAGGAGTTGCGGAAAAACATTCGTTCAAGAAAGTGACTATAAGTCCCAACAAAAATACATCACATCAACAACTAAAATAAGCCTTAATGTTACTAGTAACAAGTATGAGAAAGTATTAAATAAAAAAAAAAAGTTAAAAAAAATTTTTTTTAAAGAAAGTGAATATAAGTCCCAAAAATCCCCCTCAAATTCCTCAAATATGCATGTAATAAGGGCACAACGTTACCGCAATATAGTTTAGTAACCCATGCGTACAATATCAATTGCCTGGAAAGACACATAGAAACAGAACTCACCTTAACACCTCACCTTAACACAAACTTTTAGAACTTAAAATTGAGTAAGTCAGAGAAAAACGTGAACATTGTGACTGAAAAAAAGAAAAGAAATCAATTAAATTTCTGCATACAGTAGGGTTAATACCTACAGTTGTTACTGAAATGAGAAAATAAACAGTAATGAGAGGTGAAGGCACCACAATCTGCACAAAAGCTGACTTTAACGCAAATTCTTACAACACCTCAATGCTAATAATTCTTACAACAAGTTTTGGCAGAAAATCAGCCTCAAATTCCTCAAATATGCATGTAATGAGGGTTAAATATTACTGCAATGGAGCTCAGTAACCCAAGTGTAGAATATTAATTTAAGACACACAGAAACACAACTCACTTCAACACAAAGTTTACAAAGTTTTACAACTTAAAACTTACTAAGTCCGAGAAAAACCTGAAAATTTTGACTGAAAAAAAAGAAAATTTCCGTTAAATTTCTGCATACAGTAGGGTTAATACCTACAGTTGTTATTGAAATATGAAAATCAACAGTAATGAGAAGTTAAAGCAGCACAATCTGCACAAAAGCTGACTTTAACGCAAATTCTTACAACACCTAAACGCAAATTCTTAAAACAACTTTTGGCAGAAAATTTTAAGTGAAATTTGGAGAAAAGTCGTAGTATTAGGGTTAAATACTGTTCTGATAGTCCCCTACAACCTACATATGCAATATCAAAGGCCTGAGCCCACTGATCTTTGAGAACTCACCATAACACCTCACCTAAACACAAACTTTTAGAACTTAAAATTTATTAAGTCCGAGAAAAACATGAAAATTTTGACTGAAAAAAAAGAAAATTTCCGTTAAATTTCTGCATACAGTCGGGTTAATACCTACAGTTGTTATTGAAATATGAAAATCAACAGTAATGAGAAGTTAAAGCACCACGATCTGCACAAAAGCTGACTTTAACGCAAATTCTTACAACACCTAAACGCTAATTCTTACAACAAGTTTTGGCAGAAAATCAGCCTCAAATTCCTCAAATATGCATGTAATGAGGGTTAAATATTACTGCAATGGAGTTCAGTAACCCAAGTGTAGAATATTAATCGCTTGGAAAGACACATAGAAACACAACTCACCTAAACACAAAGTTTACAAAGTTTTACAACTTAAAATTTACTAAGTCCAAGAAAAACATGAAAATTTTGACTGAAAAAAAAGAAAATTTTTGTTAAATTTCTGCATACAGTAGGGTTAATACCTACAGTTGTTATTGAAATATGAAAATCAACAGTAATGAGAAGTTAAAGCAGCACAATCTGCACAAAAGCTGACTTTAACACAAATTCGTACAATGCCTAAACGCAAATTCTTACAACAACTTTTGGCAGAAAATTTTAGGTGAAATTTGGAAAAAAGTCATATTATCAGGGTTAAATACTGTTCTGATAGTCCCATACAACCTACATATGCAATATCAAAGGCCTGAGCCCACTGATGTTTGAGAAATTAACCTTAACATTAAATCTTACAATATTGGACACGCCGGACGCCGACGCTGACGCCCGAGGTTATCACAACAGCTCACCACATCTTACAGATGTAGGTGAGCTAATAAACTGAATGCAAAGTCACATGGCAGAGGCTGGGGGTGAGGTATTCCGTCATGGCACGTATCTTTTTCATCTTCCACCAATCATGGGAGACAGAAAATAAACTTTTTAAAAGCAAATGGTTTTTATATTTAGGGAGGGGAAACACACAAGATTTTATCATATCGGGTTGGGGTGGAATGTAGGGAGAAAGTTAAACAGTTACACCAGAACTAACACATATCATTAATTGATGGAAGGTCATTTGAATTTGTTCTAGGAACCATGGACATTTGAGAAGAGTAGGGGGGCAGTTGCCACCCCTCTAGGTCCAGGGAGTTCAGCTATAATCATAGCATAGCTGAATTAGATTAAGTATGCTTACGTCCTGTTACATGTATGTCGTAGAAAAGTCATATTTTTTGATGACGTGCGCATTCGTTGTCACGAGGGTGGGGATCCACGTAAGGGAGACCCCCCCCCCCCCCCAAAAAAAAAATCAACGTCTAGAAATTTCAAAATTCGAATCACTATTTGACTAACAGCAGGAAACTTCACACACAATGGTAGATTTCGTGAAATACTTCTTGGAATGCAGCGGAAACTGTCAAAATTACATCATGTGCTGGCGGTGAAGGGTAAACTCAAAAGGAGTAAAGTTTGGATCGGAGGTAGGGGTTATCTAAACAAGAAGGACGCCAACGCCCTATAGCTCACCAACATTCCTCTTTGATAGTAACTTTGGCAAACACAAGAACTGTATCAAACAGGCTCATCACATGCAACAAAGCTTACCTAAACACAACCTCTTAAAAGTAAAACACAGGAACTGACATAAACACTAAGTTAAGCATGAAATTCCGAGCTAAACAGAAAACTAAACGCAACTAAAAATGTCAAGAAAATGTTTAAAATGCAGGGTATGAGGGGTTAATCATGGAACAATGATACTGAGGAACATGTATGATGAATATAAGTGCCATTGGAAGAGAAGGAACACAGCAGCTGACCTAAACACTAAGTTAAACATGAAATTCCGAGCTAAACAGAAAACTAAACGCAACTAAAAATGTCAAAAAAAATGTTTAAAATGCAGGGTATGAGGGGTTAATCATGGAAAATGTTACTGAGGAACATGTATGATGAATATAAGTGCCATGGGAAGAGAAGAAGCACAGCAGCTGACCTAAACACTAAGTTAAACATGAAATTCCGAGCTAAACAGAAAACTAAACGCAACTAAAAATTTCAAGAAAAATGTTTAAAATGCAGGGTATGAGGGGTTAATCATGGAACAATGATACTGAGGAACATGTATGATGAAAATAATTGCCATGGGAAGAGAAGGAGCACAGCAGCTGACCTAAACACTAAGTTAAACATGAAATTCCGAGCTAAACAGAAAACTAAACGCAACTAAAAATGTCAGGAAAAATGTTTAAAATGCAGGGTATGAGGGGTTAATCATCGAACAATGATACTGAGGAACATGTATGATGAATATAAGTGCCATGGGAAGAGAAGGAGCACAGCAGCTGACCTAAACACTAAGTTAAACATGAAATTCCGAGCTAAACAGAAAACTAAACGCAACTAAAAAATTCAAGAAAAATGTTTAAAATGCAGGGTATGAGGGGTTAATCATGGAACAATAATACTGAGGAACATGTATGATGAAAATAATTGCCATGGGAAGAGAAGGAGCACAGCAGCTGACCTAAACACTAAGTTAAACATGAAATTCTGAGATAAACAGAAAACTAAACGCAACTAAAAATGTCAAGAAAAATGTTTAAAATGCAGGGTATGAGGGGTTAATCATGGAACAATGATACTGAGGAACATGTATGATGAATATAAGTGCCATGGGAAGAGAAGGAGCACAGCAGCTGACCTAAACACTAAGTTAAACATGAAATTCCGAGCTAAACAGAAAACTAAACGCAACTAAAAAATTCAAGAAAAATGTTTAAAATGCAGGGTATGAGGGGTTAATCATGGAACAATGATACTGAGGAACATGTATGATGAAAATAATTGCTATGGGAAGAGAAGGAGCACAGCAGCTGACCTAAACACTAAGTTAAACATGAAATTCTGAGATAAACAGAAAACTAAACGCAACTAAAAATGTCAAGAAAAATGTTTAAAATGCAGGGTATGAGGAGTTAATCATGGAACAATGATACTGAGGAACATGTATGATGAATATAAGTGCCATGGGAAGAGAAGGAGCACAGCAGCTGACCTAAACACTAAGTTAAACATGAAATTCCGAGCTAAACAGAAAACTAAACGCAACTAAAAATGTCAAGAAAAATGATTAAAATGCACGGTATGAGAGATTAATCATGGAACAATGATACTGAGGAAAATGTATGATGAATATAAGTGCCATTGGAAGAGAAGGAGCACAGCAGCTGACCTAAACACTTAGTTAAACATGAAATTCTGAGCTAAACAGAAAACTAAACGCAGCTAAAAATGTCAAGAAAAATGTTTAAAATGCAGGGTATGAGGGGTTAATCATGGAACAATGATGCTGAGGAACATGTATGATGAATATAAGTGCCATGGGAAGAGAAGGAGCACAGCAGCTGACCTAAACACTAAGTTAAACATGAAATTCCGAGCTAAACAGAAAACTAAACGCAACTGAAAATGTCAAGAAAAATGTCTAAAATGTAGGGTATGAGGGGTTAAATCATGGTAAAATGATAATAATCATCATATAGCAGCATTATAAAAGCCATGATATGGAAATAGGGTGAATAAGTGACCTAAACAGAAACTTTAACATTATTGGACACGTCCGCTGATGCTGACGCCGACGCCGACCGATCGAGCCATTCCATAAGCTCACACAACTAAAGCTGGTGAGCTAAAAACCCTGTTTTTTCCAGCCTAGTATCTAATATTTTTTATTTGCTACCCCCACCTCCTTCCCCAGTCTAAGTTGACTTTTAAAAGTTATTTCAAAGTGAGCACCAGTCTTTCTAAAATTAGTTCAATCAGCGCCAGATTTCTTCCACTATGCCTGTAACGAGTAGATGAGGAGGCAAATATTCTAATTTATTTTACCAGTATACTATCAACTCACAGTGGATAAGCCAGCAAAAGCGGAAAATACAGAAACCGGAAGTTGGAATTCGCGAGGCAGAAAATATTTTGCTCAACCCTTTGGGAGTGGTCTGCTTGAGTGGGTGAAACGGTAAAACAATTGAGAGAAGAAAAGGAAGTATACAAAGAAAGAAGGTGACCAGATGTTGGACTATTTTTATATTGGTCTACGAGCAGCAATGTTCGGACGCCGACACCAACATTTTCTGTCCGATTCCGATTGGATTCGCGGCAGCAAATTTGCTGCGAATCCAGTTTTGTATGCAACCACACCACTGTGCCAATGTCAATGAGTTCCTATATCAATTTACTCTCTTACAAGCGCTTCCGGTAAACATAACACATCGGACCCTAGATCTGTTGCAGTAACCGCAAACATGTGCGCTTAGCTTCACTTACAAGCCACACGGAACGTGCTACGTGACGCAGGCCAGAGGATATGCACAAGTTTTGAATTTGAATTCAAAAGTGAAACAAAGTTACAGAGAGTATCTACAGTTTAATAATAGAGGTTCCTCATTCTTATAAAAACCAATCTCAGATCCACTGTGTGCCGCGAAAGATTAGATGGCCGCGTGATGACAGCAATTGAGTCATCGGAAATCTAAATTTTATAGTAAATTTCCTTTCTTATTATACCTACCACAATTGTTTACTACAGGCTTGCACTACAGTGGAAGTCCCTAACTCGGATAAAATACTCTCTATTTTTGTCTTTCCCAAGCAATTTGGGAAAGAAAAGTGGTGCAAAAGCACCAAGAAAAAATAAGCCAAAACTGGGTCGAGTGCAGACCCAGTACGGGACGCTCTCTCCCAAGTACAACTCCATGACTTCCGTTGCCAGTGCGCATATACCGTCTCTAAAGACTCATTCTTTTTCAATCCGTCAACGTTAGAGTTATGTGATCAGCGGAGAGGAAAGATTCTTTACCCATAAAGAAGGGAGGGCCTCCATGTAAACAATTGTGGTAGGTATAATAAGAAAGGAAATTTACTATAAAATTTAGATTTCTTATCAACCTACTCACAATTGTTTACTACAGGCTGAATAGACAATAGGCTGGAGGGAATCGCATAACCAACCCACACATAACCCCAGTGCACTGGAACCGTGAAGCAGAAGGAAGAGGTCCCGAGGCTTATCAACCATAACGTCGCAATCATTGGTAAAGGACAATGAAAGAAGACATATGGGCCTGTGTGACACACAGACAGAAAAAGGGCAGTAAGAGCACAAGGCTGAAACTGACCTTCAAGAAGCCTAATGGCTATGGCAGACAACAGCCTGAGCAGAAGAAAGAGGACCCAGAGCAAAAAGGTCCTCCGACTGCTCCTGCAACTGGCGCAGATAAAAGGTGGAGAAAGTAGAGGCATTTCTCCAGTAGGCTGCCTGCATAACATCCAACAACTTGACGGAGTTAGAATAAGCCCAAGAGGTGGATAGTGCCCGCACCTCGTGAGCAGAAATACGATTGGTAATACAATCGCCAGCTGCTAAACGACCGTAAGCCGTACGAATAGCAAGGCAAATCCATCGAGAAATGGATTGAGGAGCGATCTTCTGTCGACCCGGAATAAGAGACAGAAAAAACCGTTTCCTGCCTTTCCGTATGAAACGTGTCCGATTGAGATAAATGCGAATAGCACGGACCGGACAGAGCAAAGGGCGATTACCCTCAACAGAAGGAAGAGCCCTGATACAGATAGGAGGAGGAGTAGTATCTGGTAACTGATTCTTGGCCAAAAAAGAGGAATCAGTGGTAAAAGTAACACTGTTGGGAGAGCTCCTAAAAAAGGCCGGGTCAACCGAGAGGGCGTGAAGCTCACTAACCCGTCTGGCCGAAGCAAATGCCATCAGAAAAGCCGTCTTATATGTGAGAAAATGCATATCCACCTGGGATAAAAGTTTGAACGGTCGGGTGACCTTGACAAAGACATGCCGGAACCGCCGCCATCAGCAAGCGGAGCTGATTGATCCACACCCGCTGAGGCGACAGGGGAGCGATCAGAATGATTCGACAACTGCTGGTTCGAATTTTGGCTAGAACCTGAGGCAGAATCGGAACCGGCGGGAAGGCGTAGCCGACTAGACCGTTCCAATCGAGTGACAGAGCGTCCACGGCAAAAGCCAGAGGATCTGGACACGGGGACAGGAAAGTGTCCACCTGATGGTTCCAACGAGTCGCAAAGAGGTCGATGTGGGGACGTCCCCAGAGATCGCAAAGCGACTGGAACACTGCCCTGTGGAGCATCCACTCGGTGGAAATAACCCTGCCCTGTCAGGACAGGGAGTCGACTAGGACGTTCAGACGACCGGGAATGTGACGAACAACCACTCTGGCGTGAACATCCTGAGCGAGCAGTAGAAGATCCCGAGCTAATTCGTACATCGGAACCAAGTGCGTGCCGCCCTGGTTGCGAATGTAAGCAACCACTGTCGAATTGTCGGACAGCAGAAGGACCTGGCGATTCGACAGGTGAGGGATCCACTGCCTAAAACTCAGAAGAAGAGCAAGAAGCTCCTTCTGGTTGATGTGTAGAACTGCTTGATCCTGGTCCCACATCCCGTGTAGGGAAAGACCGAGAGGATCCAATGTCGCACCCCATCCGAGATCGCTGGCATCTGCCATCAGAACGCTATCAGACGTGGGTAAGTCCAATGGAACATCCTGCGTAATCCACTGAACATCTGTCCAGGGAAGAAGGTGAGGATACAGAGATTCCGGAAACGGAAGCACCTCATCCAGAGAATCTACATTCGGCCTCCAATGACTGAGCAGAAAGTGTTGGAGAGGTCTGACACGCAGCCGACCTAGAGGAATGAGATCCGTCACCGAACCGCAGAGACCGATCAGCCGGAGAAAACTCCGAGTGGTCGCGGACGTGGACTGGGACAGAGTCAGAGCAAAAGCTGAGAGAATCACAGCCTTGGCCTGGGGAACCGCTACCAAATTGAATTGGGTTTGGAAAGCCATCCCCAGATGACAAAACGACTGAGAAGGGACCTGGTCCGACTTCTCCTCGTTGACTCTGAATCCTAGCGACGTGAGCAAGCTCAACAGAGTGGCGACATCCGACTCCAGTAAGGCAGCATTGGAATGCCTCTGGAGGATATCGTCCAGATATGCCGAAGTAGTCACCCTGGACTGTGTGCGATGGAACGCTATCACATGCGACATCAGTCTGGTGAAGGCCCAAGGAGCCAGGCTGAGGCTGAAAGGCATGGCCTTGAACTGGTAAACTCGCCCCAGAAAAGCGAACCTGAGATACTTCCGTGACGCCCGATGCATCGGAACGTGGAAGTAAGCGTCTCGCAGGTCTATGCTGGCAGCAAAATCTCCCTGGTGAATTGATTGGCAGACCGACCTGAAAGTCTCTATGCTGAACTTGGGAGCAATGATAGACTGGTTCAGGGTACTCAGAACAATAACCGGTCGGAGTTGGCCGTCCTTCTTCGGCACCAAGAACAGGCAGGAACAGAAACCCACTGACTGAATGTTCTTGACGACCTTGATCGCCCCCTTTGCCAGGAGATTGCCAATCTCCGTGGACAAAAGTTCCCGACGTAAAATGTCTGAAGGAACTGTGGTTGGAAGAGGCACCCTGGACAGAGTGGGGTGCCATCGGAAGGATATTCGCAGCCCGGACCGAACAACATCTAACACCCACAGATCGGATGTGATGGTGGCCCAATGGTCTGCGAACTCTGCTATCCTTCCTCCAACCTGGGACGAGTCGAGGTGAGGACCTTCATTTCGAGCCCCGACGAGGCGCGTGAGAGGAGAAACCACCTCCTCTACTAAATGAAGAATCCTGAGACTTCCCTCGATTCTGCCGACCTTTACCCTTACCCCTTGAGTAAGAAGTAGAGGCAGCGGCAGAAGGACCAGCTTTTTGCTTCACAGAGGAAGCAGAAGGGTACTTGTTAGGCTTGCAACGGCCCTTGCCTCCCCTAGAAGGCTGATCAAGCTGACGAAACAGCAGCTGATCTTTGGAATGACGTAGGATGTTATCCCGGACCGTCGACACGGAACCATGGAAAAGTTGCGGACCTGCCAAAGAAGCAGATCGAAGAGCAGCACGCTGCTCCTCAGGAAGGGATCGTCCTGTGTCCAGCACAGCGTCCCTTCGAACTAATTCCAGATTAGCCGTGTTACAGGCATGCGTGTGAGTAAGATGCATAAGCGCCTTGGACAGCACATGCAAAGGAGCCTGTACCTCGTCAAACTTATCTGGAGGCAGATAAGCAGCCAAAGCTGAGACGACGTGATCTGAGAGAGAAAGCATGCCAAGCATCTCTCTAGATAAGCCCAACGTGGACTCAAAAGTCCTCATTGGAATGACGGCAGACTTGGGCTTGGAAAGCCCGAGGGAAGTGGAGTCCTGATCCAGAACCGTCAAAGTCTGGCAGACCGACGGATTGGCGGAATCGTAGGAATGATCACGCACAGGAGGCAAAAAGGTGTCAACCCTGGTGAAGAATGAAGTCTTCAGAGCCTTGGAATTCAGCTTGGAGTCCAATGCTGAAAAAGCTTCAACCACCTGTACCGACTGGCACAGTCGAAGGCGCCCAGAAGCAGGTTGCTCCATAGGCTGTAGGCGCGCGACCGATGATCGCGGCCTGGCTGACACTGTCGGCTGGTTAGGAGGTTTGAGATCAGGCAGAAACCCAAACACAAAGTCAAGAGCTGCCCCCAAGTCCGAAGACTGCTGGCCCTCAACATCAAGCATGTCGGACTCCTCCCCAGAGTCGGAAGACACACAGCCCATCGTGGGCAAACCCGCCGACGCCTCCCATGGTGTCGGGACACCAGGGGAATCAGAAACCGGCCTGTTTCCAATCCCGGGAGGCGGCTCCATAGGAGGCGCCTGGAAACCACTCGTTGCCTCGCTGGAAGCAACAGGAAGGCTCTTTGATAGAACCTGAGTGAGTAAGGAGAGGGCCTCCCTAAGCTCACTGCCCGTACTAGCCGGTTCGACAGGGGAGTAAACCGGCAAAGTGGCTTCACCTCTGACCCTCTTAACCAGCGAAGGGTCACGATCCTCCAAAACACCCGACGCGGGACGACGGGCGGCAGCCGGAACATCTGAAGGAAGACGTGTATAGGGATACGAGGCCCCCTCGAGGATCAATATAGCGAGAACTCATAAGAGTCATCGCGGACCTCTGCGGGGCAGAAGGTCCAGGCTGCACAAAAGGCGTTGGTCCCCCAAAACTGGTCGTGTGGCCAGAATGAGTGGACGGAAACGCCACGGAGTTCAGAGTGTCTCCACTAAGAACATCCGAATCCAAAGACACAACTGTGGTGCTTGACGGCATAGAGACCACAGAGATGGGTTCGGCCGGCAGCCCCTTCCAACTTTGCCGAGTTGAAGCCAGGGAAGGCTGAGGCCGATATCCCACGTCTACAGTACCAGACATTCCTGCAGTCCCCTGCAGCGAAAAGCTGAGGCCGGCTGAAACTGACGACGAAGCAGACGGACCAGCAGTAGTAGTAGATACGTCAGGAGTCGTTGAGGCTGGTGGAATAGTGGAGAGAGCACACCTGCTCGGCTCCGAAGGAGGAGTCACAACCCTAGTGACAGCCTCAGATGTCGACTGGAGGGGGACCGTAGTCCCGGAATCAGGCACCTCTTCACCAGAACACTCAACGGCTCCCGCAGTATCCACCACAGGAAAAGACTGCATATCCCCCACAGAGGAGGAATAACTCTCACCAGACAAGGTCGGCTCGGGAGCCCCCGAACGACCATGTTCTCCTTTCCCGCAGGAGTGGGAGGCACGGCCACGAGAACGAACGACACTGTTTACTGACGCCCAGAAAGTGGATGACCATGATCCACAGACTCCACATGGCCGCTCGGCCGAACACCCATTACAGGAGGAACAAGACGAATGTAAATCGTCCACATGCTTTGGCAGCAGACATTGCCCACAAGGAATTGTCCTGGGCATGATAGAGGTGAGAGGAGCAAAGAAGGTGAAATCAGAAAACAGAAGAACACCCCCAAAGAAGAGAGAAAGGTGACAGAAACAAAGACCCCAGACGGTCGACCGGGAACCACACAACAGGATGACTACTCTCAAAAGAGAGAAGAAAAACTGTAGGAGTGGTACCCCACTGACACCTAACTCTAACACAATTAGAAAATTTTGCAAATTAAGCATTAACAATAATTGTGAAAATTAATAAGTCCGAACTGCATGGCAGTCGAAATTCGCGCGCGACTCGAGAGAGAACAATTAAAATACATTATGGATATATAATATTGAAGAGAATATAAAGAAAACTGTTCCTGAGAATACAAAGGATACACTGATGCACTATGAATCAGGAATCATCAAACAACGAGCTGGATAAACACTGATAAACACTGATAAGGGTGCAGAAACATCTCGACACGAAGCGGATGATAAAAAGAATGAGTCTTTAGAGACGGTATATGCGCACTGGCAACGGAAGTCGTGGAGTTGTACTTGAGAGAGAGCGCCCCGTACTGGGTCTGCGCCAGTTGCACTCGACCCAGTTTTGGCTTATTTTTTCTTGGTGCTTTTGCACCACTTTTCTTTCCCAAATTGCTTGGGAAAGACAAAAATAGAGAGTATTTTATCTGAGTTAGGGACTTCCACTGTAATGCAAGCCTGTAGTAAACAATTGTGAGTAGGTTGATAAGAAATTAAAAGACTTGACATGGACAAATTGATTGAAGATTTTGCAGCACTAAAGGCAAGTAAGGTTCCACACAAAAAGTTAATCATCAATTACTTTGATCATTTCCAGTCTCTTCGCCGCCCGTCAAATCTGTCGTAATTTTGACGATACACATCACAATAATTTTGATGATACATTCAGCATGATGGTATTAAATTGTAAAACTCTACTCACAATTATGACAATTGGTTCTATTGTATATGCCAATATGTTTATCAAGTATCATGTGATAATAGAATTAATAGTGAAGTGTCATTTGGCATTTAGTTTGAGTTTAGGTATTTGTTGCATCACTGATGTTCCATGCTATGATAAAGAATGCATGTCTGACAGGATCGTATCCAGAAAATTTACCATATTACTAGTGTGCGTGCTTAAGCTTCAGGTGCCCTGTGGAAAAAAATTATTGAATTGATAAATAAGTGTCCATCCCAATTGGAAAGGTAGGGGACTGTCGTTCCACGTGTAACAGAAGTGATTGAATCTTGGGTTTTTGATAACTTCGTCTTTATCAACGATTATAAAAAATATAAACTTATCACACAGGACGCTAATATTAAGTGTATTTCCTGAAGTCTACCTGCATGATTAAGTGTGCATTTATGTAATATCAGTAGTAGTATATGTGGAGATCGTGCCACATTGGGGGGGGGGGGGGAGGGGAGGGGGGCTAGTGGGGGACCTAGGAAGTGATGTCATAGTCATGTTACCCAGTTACATCATGTTTGGTAGATGCGGTAGCCCGTATGAGCGGACATCTTGTGGCATCATCTTATAGTGATACGTGGTCTTAGTGCGCATGCACAGCTCATGTTGTTAGGGTGATACGCATTTCTGTCAGCCATTTTGTATACTGGCCATAGGTTTACTCAAATACCTAAATGAGTTGAAGAGCAGTATGTTCGAGTCACTCGAACGAGCAATTTCTCTATAGCTCATTCGCTCAATGGGATTCGAGTTGTTCAAGCAATGACTTTCCAGTAACAGCTCGATGGATTCGTGGCTTTAGGAATCAAATAAGCTTTCGTTGTACACAAGGAAGATAACCCTGCATACATGTTCTGGGAAACCAAGCACTGGTGATTATAAGACTTGGACGAAGGAACTACAGATAGTTTGGGCTAGACATACTGCTCGTGTTAGAGTAGCATCTGTAATAGGCATAAAAATGGGGTTCTTGGAAAATCTGGACCAGTACTCCAGTGTAATAGAACATACCCCAGAGACCTCTCAATCCTATAGCACCACGTGCTACTAATATAAGCCCAAGATGGGGAGTATAAGTCCGTTTTGGTTGTTTTGGGTGCATTTTGGTGATTTGGAGGGATTATCGGCTTGTTTTTGGTAATTTTACAAAGTAAAACTACTCTTATACAAAGGAACGTACCTGTTATTGACAAAAAAGTAGGATTCGTGGGGAATCCGTATCAAATAAAGTCGTTTTGGGTGGTTTGGATGGATTGCGTGTCTATTTGGGTAATCAGATTTACTCCTATTCAAACGAAAATACCCTCCAAACATACCCCATCTTGTTGTAGGCCATTAAGGCTCATAGCAACCACGTGCTACCACAGAAACCAAGATGGCGGCCTCCAGCAGACAAAATGACTGACAGAAATACTTATCACCCTAACAACACATGCTGCGCATGCGCACTAAGACCATGTATCACTATGGAGATGTTGCCACAAGATGGTTGCTCATGCGGGTTACCATGACAACCAAACATGACATAATTGGGTCACATGACTATGACGTCACTTCCTAGGTCCCCCCCAATGTGGCACGATCTCTACATCTCCAGTTGCTGATTAATTTTATTATATAAAACCTCACACTATCTACCTACCCACTGAAAAATGTGGGCAGGCTGAATGCAAACATATAGTTTATTAATTTACAATTTTCCCAGGGATGTTCCCTGCTCGCCACCAATAGGAGGGCGACACTCCCTCCTATAATTCTATTAGCATCCCACCTTAGGCCTTCGGATATGCCTTATGCATATATGGGGCCCCTTGCTTAAGTATATCTGGGGGGAGGAGAGGGACGAGGGGGATGAGGTGAGGGGAAGAAGGGGGAGACACTCTTGAGCCGCCACTAGACCCCAGTCCTCGGAATTAGTGACAGCATTCGGCAATGCCATCGCAAATGCCGCCGCCGTGGGGCATGACGGCAGCATTTTCTTGCCGTCGCAAATTGGCAGCCATAATATTTTTTTTACTTGACCCAATCACTTGAAGTCCGTCAGAACTGATCATCCAACCCTACATAATATATGTTTTATAGGCGTAACTGGTGTATAAAATCAATATTTGTGGAAATATCTAATATTAATTAATTTGAAAGTAAGTTTGTACAAAATGTATGTGGTTGAAAAACTGGTCATAACCAGTTGTTTTTCGTTTGTGTTTTTTCGAAAGAACCCCCTTGTTGACTGTGATGCACGTTTAAAATAACCCAGGAATTCCTGGGCAATTCCCTTTTGACGTCACACCTTACATAAATACAACCAATCGAATTCTTCGTTTCATGAAAGTATGCTAAATTGGTGTACTGGGACAATGCGGCAGTTCTATTGGTCACTGATGTAATCTCAACAGAGCATGTGGTCATGTTCCATTTTAATTTTAGCATTCTCCACTTGTGGCATAATGTAAGCTGTATAATCTCAAACAAACTAAATTGGAAAACAATCAATTGGTTCAATAAAAAAATAAACGCATTGAGCACAAAACAAGGGTGAGTTGGAAAATAATTCTTGTGTTTATCGGGTCAGAGTCAACTCGCCCCGGGTTGAAGCGCAATGCTAATATTTCTGTCTCTAACAGTTACTGTCAAAACCGATAGGCTAATAATGCATGGATGCGAGTTACAACCAGCCCCTAAAATTAGGACAACCAGTCAGTCAATTGATCACTTAATCGAACTACATCTTTCCAACTGACCACCCGCCAGTGATCTCTTGTCCATTCGAAGTCAGCTGTTCTGATTAATGATTATTATTCACTTAGTGTCATAATACTGTCATCCAAACAATTCAATTCAAAGGTGCCGTCGCTGATCAAAATTTGCCGTCGCAGAATTTTTGGCGGCGGCAATGTTGTGCCGTCGCAATATTTTCCTAATTCTGAGGACTGAGACCCAGTGGAAGTAACGCAGGCATGTTGAAATATTAGACAGTTGAGATGATAATTCATAGATTAGGGTTTTTAAAATTTTGTTGTAATTAACTGCAGTGTAGGTAAAAGTTTGTAATAATAATAATAATAATATACACATTTATGTAGCACCAAAATTATAGTTCAGAAGATATAGAACCATATTCTAAGGTGATGTACATGTTACTGAGCTCGTGCAAATATACAAACGGAATATATACAGTATCTTACAGGCCACAACATAACTTATAGGCTTTTTGAAACAGGTATGTTTTGAGATCTTTCTTGAAAAGGTTGACATTTGACAGTCTTTTTGGGTGTTCTGGTAAATTATTCCACAAGTGAAGGCCAGCAAATGAGAATGACCTATCTCCAAATGTCTTACACCTACGTTTTGGAACATGTAGTAGCATTTTACCATCGGACCTCAGGTTGTATTGACACACATTCTTGTTTTTTTTCGGAGTTCTTCTAAGTAGGCTGGTGACATGTTGTTTTGTGTCTTAAAAAATAATAATAAAGTTTTGAAAATTATTCTGTACTTGACTGGCAGCCAGTGCATATCCCTCAGAACAGGAGTGATGTGTTGAGATTGTGATACCTTGCATACCACTCGGGCTGATGCATTTAGTACCATCTGCAGGCGAGAGTAATGATATTGTGGAAGGTTGAACAGTAAGGTATTACAATAATCCAAACATGAAGTTACAAAGGCATGAACTGGGGTTTTTGTGGAGTCTTTCGTGAGGAACTGTCTTATCTGTTTAATTTTGTATAGACCCCTGAAAGCCTTATTGCACATATTTGTAACATGTCTGTCCATAGACATGGTAGAGTCAAAGAAGGCACCAACATTACGTACACTGTTACTTGCACTGATGGCGGAATCTCCCACCTTCACTGAATTGATGTCAATTTAGTGAGTTGCTGTCGTGAACCAATAATAAGGAATTCAGTCTTATCATCGTTTATCATTAATTTGTTTGAAACCATTCATGTGCGAATGTCCGAAATACATGATTTAATAGTTTCTAGAGCTATAGTTTGATCCTTGATTGATGGGTCGAAAAGAGAAATAGACCTGTGTGTCATCAGCATAACCATGAACGTCAGGCAGGTGAGATTCAATGATGGTGACCATTTTTGAAATATAGAACAGAAACAGAACAGGTCCAAGGCAACTGCCCTGTGAAACTCCACATTCAAGATGGAAGTCTTTTGACAGATTACCATTTATTGATACACGCTGCTGTCTATTCTTGAGGTATGATGATAGCCAGCTATCAGCTACACCATTAAGTCTAAAATCAGAATTCATTGTCTCAAGCAGAGTTTTATGACAAACTATGTCAAAAGCAGCACTAGGGTCTGAAAGAACAAGCAATGTTACCCTTCCAGACTCCATATTAAGGAGGATGTCATTCTGAACCTTGAGCAATGCCGTTTCAGTCGAGTGAAATTTTCTGAATCCAGACGTGTTAGCCAGTAATGGAGCATGCAATATCACTATGTAACATAAGCTGGTCAACTGCGGCTTTTTCACACAGCTTAGAGACAAACGGTACGTTACTCACTGGTCGGAAGTTTTTAAACACAAGTTACGCACATTGTTTCTTCAGAAGAGGATTAACAATTGCTATTTTCCACGCATCAGGCACATATCCTTCTAGCAGAGACATGTTGATCATTTTTGTGATTACAGGAGCCAAAAAGTCTATACATGATTTGACAATAGATGTTGGCATTGGGTCAAGTTGACATGAGGCATTTGAGGATTCTTTTATTTATTTGGTTACCTTGTGGATTTGTAATGGTCGAAAAGTTGAAAGCTCTTTTTCTGATGGTCTGTGTTTGATGTCAATTTTGTCATTTGTAGGGAACTATCCAAACGATACGTCGAACTTAGAAGTAGAGACAACCCAAGGTAAAAAAAAAAAACATCAGAGAGTCATGGGGATTGTAACCGAAATTGGCGAGAGTAGGTCAAAAGAAAGAGGTCTTTGTGTGGCCTGTGTGACAAAGAGAAGACAGGTTTTGAAGAGTACCTTGACGATGGCACTTTTGTGAGGGGAGGGGGTTGTCACTGGTGTTCAAGCTGAGGTCACGATTACTGAGATTAGGGGGGAATTGGGAAAAACGGTGGAAAAGGACAGCCAAACTTGGGCGTAGTGGTGACCTTGGAATATGTTTTATTAGGACGTCCAAAATCCTAATCTACCAGAACAAAATTCACTCGGAGGAGGTAGTATGATGAGAACTTGGAATGGGAGAATGAAGGACATGTGGTTAGTGGTTGACACAAAGGCGATAGTTAGTATGCTTATTGGAGGGATTGTGAAGAATGGGGGTACACAGTGTCTTCAAGCAGTTCGTCTCAGCATTGGGAGGAAAGAGACGTAGGAATCGGGAGGCAGTTGGAAGCACATGAGTAACCAAGACCTTCTCAACTGAGAATCACAGCAAATCAGCGGCCAGCCCAACTGTTTTTAATAGTATATCGACCCACGTATATAGTGTCAAAGCCTCATCCATCTATAGGGTTCGATCCTCTAATACCATGGACACACATGCCTAACATTACATGTATTTACTCCAGCTGAATCCTGAGATCATATAATGTTTTATTGAGTATTTAGCCTAAGTTTGCGAATGCATTTTACATGTAGGTTCTCTAATAAATTTATTGAAAATTGAGCAGTTAAAAATGAGAGGATATATCTCCTCTCCCAACTCTCTATAAATGGATTTCTTGTTCTGAGTGATCCGAGGTTTGCATAAAATTGTTTATTTTCAAGAATCGAATGTGCTGACAGTGTGATACATGGGCATTTTCATTCATCAAATAAGCAACCCTTTATTTGAAATCACAGGAGAATCACAGGAGAATCAATTGTCCATTGTCGCTTTTTGTTTTCTTTCTATTTTGTTCCATTTCAGCAGGAGCTTCAAGTGTCGAAACGAAAATAGGTGACTTATGCGACTCAACAAAATAACCCAGTTTGAAAGTAAGTTATGTCGCTTAGGATGCCGAAAATTCTCTGCTGATAATGTATACGCAACGGACATATTTTCTAACACTGTATTTTTAATTCGTTTTGCTGACAACTGTTAACTGTTGGGCCGTCTATTCCCAGAAAAACACAAATGGAATTGAAACATGTGAAAAAAAAAGCTTTAGTGGTGACAAGAAAAGCTTTGTACAGGGCACAAGTGTGTATATGAAGGATCTTGAAAAAGTACCTTCCAAGAAACCTTCTTACATCTGGTCCTGTTCAAACTTTCAGACTTTGGAAATTATTAACTTAGTAGACTTTGGTGAAAGGCAACCACAGGAGGGTGCTGGGGAGATTGGCACGAAGAAGAGGGGAGGGGTCATGAAGGAGAGGGTAGCAGTGGGGGATTTTCAATCAATAATTACTTTGTGATTTTTTAACCTGGCATAGATGCATAATAGACAACTGGACCTGGATTAATCGGGTGTTAATGGTGGACCACAAGCTGAAAATAAGAAGGGGTGGCAGGGGGTGGTACATAAATATTCTTAATTTTCACCATTTGCCTATGAAGACTCCCAACTCAACTCTGCAGTCTCCCTATTTTTTCTGGAGGGAGACATGACATGAAGTCTCCCTAAAATTCCCCCCTACTAGTAGGCTGGTCCCTGCTTCTAAACATTAAAAGCAAGAACACCCCACCCTCTTCTCGGCTCTGGAATCTATCCAACCTGGATTCACGATTCACGGTACCCCCCTTCTTTATTATTGGCGCAGAAATCAGAATCTTGTGTGTGTGTGCGTGGGGGGAGGAGGGGGGGATCGCAATTCAAAGAATGTGTCAAGACAAAAAATGTTTTAAACTAGAGGGGGTATCAGTACCCCGTGACTCACCAACAGGTGGCCAAAAGTTCAAAACCTGCACAAAAAAGACCAAAATTCAAGAAAATAAGCAGCTAAAGGGTTAAATAATATAATAATAACCCCTAAGAAGCATGCTAACATAAAATAGGAACCATGGCAATATGCTACAAGGTAAGTCTCCACTTTGAAAAAAAGAAAGACAAACCTCAAAACCTGCACATAGAAGTAAAAAAAAAAGTATCACATTTGTTTCAATGGGTTAAAATTGAGAAAAATACACTGATAATGTCACAGTAACCACCATGGCAATATGCCATTAAGGTGAAACCCTACCTGAAAAATATCCTCTTGGAAGAAGGAAGAAAAGGAAGAAAAACCTCAAAACCTGCACATAAAAGTCAAAAAAGTATCACATTTGTTTCAAAGGGATAAAATTTAGAAAAATACCCTGAAAATGTTACAATAACCAGCGTGGCAATATGCCAGTGCAGTAAAACTCCACTTAAAAAAAATATCAAAACCTGCACACAAAAGTACAAAACCTGCACACAAAAGTCCAAAATTAAAGTAAATAAGCAGTTAAAGGGTTAAATAATATAATAATAACCCCTAAGAAGCATGCTAACAAAAATAGGAACCATGGCAATATGCTACAAGGTAAGTCTCCACTTTGAAAAAAAGAAAGAAAAACCTCAAAACCTGCACATAGAAGTAAAAAAAAAAGAGTATCCCATTTGTTTCAATGGGTTAAAATTGAGAAAAATACACTGATAATGTCACAGTTACCACCATGGCAATATGCCAGTAAGGTGAAACCCTACCTGAAAAATATCCTCTTGGAAGAAGGAAGAAAAGGAAGAAAAACCTCAAAACCTGCACATAAAAGTAAAAAAAGTATCACATTTGTTTCAAAGGATTAAAATTTAGAAAAATACCCTGAAAATGTTACAATAACCAGCGTGGCAATATGCCAGTGCAGTAAAACTCCACTTAAAAAAAATATCAAAACCTGCACACAAAAGTACAAAACCTGCACACAAAAGTCCAAAATTAAGTAAATAAGCATCTAAAGGGTTAAAAAATATAAAAATAGCCCAAGAAGCATCCTAACATAAAATAGGAACCATGGCAATATGCTACAAGGTAAGTCGCCACTTCCATGGAAGAAAAGAAAGGCAAACCTCAAAACCTGCACATAAAAGTTAAAAAAAGTATCACATTTGTTTCAAGGGGTTAAAATTGAGAAAAATACCCTGGCACTGTAACCACAATGTCAATATGCCAGTAGGGTGAAACTCTACTTGAAAAATATCCACTTGGAAGAAAAGAAAGACAAACCTCAAAACCTGCACGTAAAAGTAAAAAAAGTATCACATTTGTTTCAAAGGGTTAAAATTTAGAAAAATACCCTGAAAATGTTACAGTAACCACCATGACAATATGTCAGTGAGGTAAAACTCCACTTAAAAAAAAATATCAAAACCTGCACACAAAAGTACAAAACCTGCACACAAAAGTTCAAAATTAAGGTAAATAAGTAGCTAAAGGGTTAATTAAATAATATAATATTAGCCCCAAGAAGCATCCTAACATAAAATAGGAACCATGGCAATATGCTACAAGGTAAGTCACCACTTGGAAGAGAAGAAAGACAAACCTCAAAACCTGCACATAAAAGTAAAAAAAAACATCAAAACCTGCACACAAACATCAAAATAAGTCCAAAATTTGATTCAAAGGGTTAAAATTAAGACAAAATACCCTGGAAAAGAGTTAAATGTTATCGTGAAACCCCATAGCAATATGCAAAGAAGAAAAAAATTTTTTAAAAAGCACAAAAATCCAAACCTGTAAACAAAAGAAGTCCAAAATTGAAGTAATTAAGCAGGAAAAGGGTTAAAGAATAAAACGTAGCCCTAAGATGCATGTTTACATACAATAGAAAGCATGGACATATGCTACAAGGTAAATCTACACTTGGAAGAAAGGAAAAAAAAAACCCATGAAAACCTGCACGCAAACATCAAAATAAGTCTAAAAAGAGGGATGTTACATCCCAATGCTCACCTACATTCGCACTTGATAATGTCGTTCCAATATAACATGCCTAATATTTACTTAATATAAATCATTAATAACTAGGCATCAAATGATTAATGTGGTTTATGTGATGGCTTTGGAAAGTCTATATTCCTGCATTTATTATATATATATCAATTCAACATAGAATTATTGGATATAAAAGCATTTTTTTCTTTTAGAAATGTTTATGATTAAGAATATGAATCGTGAGGCCAGATATTAAATCATAAATAAGAATTAAGAAAGGATTTCATAAATTTATTTTAGAAGAAGAAATTGCAGTTAAATTTCTGCATACAGTTGGGTTAATACGTACAGTTGTTATTGAAATATGAAAATCAACAGTAATGATAAGTTAAAGCAGCACAATCTGCACAAAAGCTGACTTTAACGCAAATTCTTGCAACACCTAAACGCAAATTCTTACAAGTTTTGGCTGAAAATTGTAGGTGAAATTTGAAAGAAAGTCATAGTATCAGGGTTAAATAATGTGCTGAGAGTCGCCTACAATGTGCATATGCAATATGAAAGGCCTGAGGCCAGTGATCTTTGAAAAAATAACCTTAACATTAAATCTTACAATATTGGACACGCCGGACGCCAACGCTGACGCCCGAGGTCATCATATAAGCTCACCACTTGTAATAGAAGTGGGTGAGCTAATAAAAATACATCAGATCAAAAAATAAAATAGGAGGTGCAAAATGGCATTATGTAATGAAGAATCACTTAAATTGTAATTGAAGTACATTCATTGGTTAAAGAGGAGTTGCGGAAAAACATTCGTTCAAGAAAGTGACTATAAGTCCCAACAAAAATACATCACATCAACAACTAAAATGAAAGTGTCACTGACACTGTAGCTCAACTTGTCAAGACAAAGACATGTACATGTATAGTATGTGACACAGCAATGACAAACATCTAGGTAATGACCTGATAACAAAGGTACATATAAAGTATTGTAATGGTCTGTACATAAATACTGACCATAGCCTAACAAATGTATAGGTAAAGTATTGTAAAGGTGGGTGACAGTCAGATGCTAAACTAGAAAAAAATCTTTGAGTCCTAGAGTGGGTCTGACTGAACCCCAAAATATTTGTTCTCATAGCACAGTGATAACAAAGGCACCCCAACACACACTCATTCCTGTCCCAAGGTGAAAACAAAGGTACCCAAGAAGTTTTGTGAAGATCAGTTCATAAATACAAGCTGTATAGAACTTGAGACAAAAAACTGATTGGACCTAATTTCGGTACAAAATGGCCACTGGCAGCCATCTTGAATTTTGGATCGTACCCAGAAACACTCATTCTCGTCCCAAGGTGATAACAAAGGTACCCAAGAAGTTTTGTGAAGATCAGTTCATAAATACAGCCTCTACCCTGAGCCGTATTGACATGTGTGCTTACATTGTGTAAGTAGCACTGAATAAATCAAAGTTCATCTAATTTGCATAATTTCTGCACGAAAAAAAACCCCTTACAATATGTGATGTATTCCATGTTACTAAACATTCATATGAAAATTTATTCAAATCAGAACTTTCATACAGAAGTTCTGTACAAAAGACTGATTGCACTAATTTTGGTACAAAATGGCTGCTGGTGGCCATCTTGAATTTCAGACCACACCCAAAAACATTCGCTCTCATCCCACGGTGAAGTTTCGTAAAGATTGGTTCATAAATATGGCCTCTAGTCTGAGCTGTATAGAAGTTGTGTACAAAAAACTGATTAGATCTAATTTTGGTACAAAATGGCCACTGGCAGCCATCTTGAATTTTAGACCGCACCCAGAAACACTCGTTCTCGTCCCAAGGTGATAACAAAGGTACCCAAGACATTTCGTGAAGATCAGTTCATAAATACAGACTCTAGTCTGAGCCGTATTGACATGTGTACTTACTGTGTGTAAGTAGCACTGAAAAAAATCAAAGTTCATCTAATTTGCATAATTTCTGCACGAGAAAAAAAACCTGTATTATATGTGATGTATCCCATGGTACTACACATTCACACAAAAAATTATTCAAATCAGCGCTTTCATATGGAAGTTCTGTGCAAAAATCTGATTGCACCTAATTTTGTACAAAATGGCTGCCATCGGCCATCTTGAATTTCGGACCGGACCCCAAAACACTCGTTCTCGTCCCACGGTGATACCAAAGGTACCCAAGAAGTTTCGTAAAGATCGGTTCATAAATACTGCCTCTAGCCCGAGCCGTATTGGCATTTGCACTTACAGTGCTGAAAGTAACACCAAAAAACATCAAAATTAGTCTAATTTGCACAATTTATGCACGAGAAAAAAACCCGTATTATATGTGATGTATCCCATGGTACTAAACATTCATACAAAAAATTATTCAAATCAGAGCTTTCATATGGAAGTTCTGTACAAAAAACAGATTTCTGCATCGTCGGTACAAAATGGCGGCTGGCAGTCATTGTGAATTTCTGACCTCACCCAAAAACACTCTTTCTCGTCCCACGGTCATAACAAAGGTACCCAAGAAGTTTCGTCAAGATCAGTTCATAAATATGGCCTCTAGCCCGAGCCGTATCCAATTGTTGACGTACGGACATATGGACAGACGGGTCATGACAAAAGCTCAAATTTGGCTTCGCCAAAGTTGAGCTAAAAAATAAGACTTAATGTTACTAGTAACAAGTATGAGAAAGTATTAAATAAAAAAAAGTTAAAAAAATTTTTTTTAAAGAAAGTGAATATAAGTCCCAAAAATCCCCCTCAAATTCCTCAAATATGCATGTAATGAGGGCGCAATGTTACTGCAATGTAGTTCAGTAACCCATGTGTACAATATCAATTGCCTGGAAAGACACATAGAAACAGAACTCACCTTAACACAAACTTATAGAACTTAAAATCGAGTAAGTCAGAGAAAAACGTGAACATTGTGACTGAAAAAAAGAAAAGAAATCAGTTAAATTTCTGCCAGGGTTGGGGTATTCGTATTCGGTATTCAGTCGTATTCAATACATTTTTTCAAGTATTCAAATGTATTCAGTATTCATGCAATTTTAAAGTATTCGTATTCGTATTCGAATACAGTCAAATTTGAGGTGTATTCATGAATACTTTTTGAATACTTTTCTTGTTTTTAATACACATGTATACAGTATTTGTAAAAAAAATATTGTGATTATCTCTATTAGAAAGTAGTTAAGAATTAAACTAATACTTTTGAAGTGCACATATCAGGTCCATCAAATAGTACATCAAACTTCATACTACACATGAAGGTAAGTTCAATTTTTTATCTGCCTTTTGATAGCAAACTCTTCATTGTTCGTTTGTTTCATTGTAAACTGAACATTGTAATTGTACAGATTATTCTTTGGACAAAGGATATCAGTCTAGCCAAAGTATTGATTTTTAATCCCTAAACAACTCCATTATCCAATTAATACTAATCTAATATTTTTCTACAGTAATAGTAGAAATAAGGTGTAGACTGATAGATCTGTAAAATTATTGTGCTTGAATTACAACATTTTTCCAATAGTGCAGTAAGTGCTTAATTGATTTTTGTGAATAGCACTGGCCAGTTTTTTTTATTCTCACCAGAAATGTATGTTTAAATATTAATAAAAGACATGAAGCAAAGAAGCCACAATTAATAGACATTATTGAGTGTCATAAAATGCAGTTTAGAAGAAAAAAACTTTAAAAAATACCCCAAAAATTGTGTAAATTTCTCACAGTTCTCTATTTAATGATTACTGTGTATGCACTAAACAACAAAACATTGGATGAGTACGGTGCACATTTTGCTAATTGTTTTCTAAATAAATTGATATTTGAAATTTTTTTTTATTTCTTTTGTTTGTCATTAATACCAACTTATGTCTGTTGATTGGATTCTAAAGGATTAAGAGATCCACCCTCTGAAAAACTAATTCTTCACCTATAATCCCTTATACCCTTAATCCCAATAAGAATGATCAAATTATCATCCATTTACAAGAAATAATTTTGAAAAGTATTCAAGTATTCATATTTATATTCATGAAAACATTGTAAAGTATTCGTATTCGTATTCAATACATATGCAGAAATTTTCTGCAGTAGGGTAAATACCTAAAGTAGTTATTGAAATGAGAAAATAAACAGTAATGAGAGGTGAAGGCACCACAATCTGCACAAAAGCTGACTTTAACGCAAATTCTTACAACACCTAAATGCTAATTCTTACAACAAGTTTTGGCAGAAAATCAGCCTCAAATTCCTCAAATATGCATGTAATGAGGGTTAAATATTACTGCAATGGAGTTCAGTAACCCAAGTGTACAATATCAATTGCTTGGAAAGACACATAGAAACAGAACTCACCTTAACACAAACTTTTAGAACTTAAAATTGAATAAGTCAGAGAAAAACGTGAACATTGTGACTGAAAGAAAGAAAAGAAATCAGTTAAATTTCTGCATACAGTAGGGTTAATACCTAGAGTTGTTATTGAAATATGAAAATCAACAGTAATGAGAAGTTAAAGCAGCACAATCTGCACAAAAACTAACTTTAACGCAAATTCTTACAACACCTAAGCACAAATTCTTACAAGTTTTGGCAGAAAATTTTAGGTAAAATTTGGATAAAATTCGTAGTATCAGGGTTAAATACTGTTCTGATAGTCCCCTACCACCTACATATGCAATATCAAAGGCCTGAGCCCACTGATCTTTGAGAAATTAAGCTTAACATTAAATCTTACAATATTGGACACGCAGGACGTCGACGCCGACACCGACGCCGATGCTGACGCCCGAGGTCATGACAATAACTCACCACTTCTTTCAGAAGTAGATGAGCTAAAAATCTATTCAAACGGTTAAAAATTTTTTAAAAATGCACTGGAAAGATATCAATGTTATAATAACCACCACTGCAATATGCAGTGAGGTCAACCTCAATTTAAATCTTTTTTTTTTTCACAACCTGTACATAAAAGTAAAAAGCTGTAAGCCTAAGTCCAAAACCTGTACATAAAAGTCCAAAATTGAAGTAATTCAGCGGGAAAAGGGTTAAATAATACAAACATAGCCCTAAGATGCATGTTTACATACAATAGAAAGCATGGCCATATGCTGCAAGGTAAATCTCCACTTGGAAGAAAGGGAAAAAAAATTCAAAACCTGCATGCAAACATCAAAATAAGTCTAAAATTTGATTCAAAGGGTTAAAATTAAGACAAAATACCCTGGAAAAGAGTTAAATGTTATAGTGAACCACCATAGCAATATGCAGCACTTTTACTTGCATTGATGTTGTATCTTTGAGTGTGAGAACAGTCTTCAACTTCATGGATCTCAATAAGGCTACATAATCTGCACAAGTGACATGAGGAATCTGAATACTTCCAATTTTTCCACCAGTAAATCTCTTCTCCAGATGCTGAAGCAGACCATTATTGAACCTTTTGTAGTGTTGCACAGATAATACACCTCCTTGCCAAACCCCTTGGTTAATCTCAATTTCAGATGATAACTTTCCTGCCCATTTAACTTGTGATCTCATTCCATTATATAGATGTTGCATCATAATCCACTCATCTCCAGTTATTGCATCTAAGTATAATTTTCTTAGAAGCATACTGTGCGACACCACGTCGAATGCCTTTTGAGCATCCAGAGTAGCAAGATGAAGGGGTGCTTTAATTTCTCTAGCTTCAGAGATGACTTCACTGATAACAAGTGCTGCATTCACAGAAGATGTACCAGCGGTGAATCCTTTCTGCAACCTTGACTGACTTTCATTAAGGATTGGCTCAGATATTTGCACCAATATCTTCTCCATAATTTTCAATATGATTGGGGTGACAGTGATTCCTCGATAATTTGTTGGTAAATTTTTCTCTCTTTTTTTGTAAACTGGAGTTATTATCCCAAGTTTTAGTATATCAGGAACTTGTTGTTCTTTAAAGCATAATAGCCCAAGAACATTAGGTTTCACTAGGGAAAAAAATCGGAGAAAGCTGATTTTTTCAGGGAATGTCGAGTACATGTCACTGAACGATTAGACAAAAGTCCCCTAAAATCCCAGTTGAGCTTTTTTTTCTACAGCCTTTTTTCGAAAACAATAAAAAAAAATCGCACAAACTTTGTAACCTCGAATTGATCCAACTGTATTTTTTGTTTACGCGTATTTCGAGCT
The DNA here is from genome assembly GCA_031216915.1 of Pictodentalium vernedei. Classification (NCBI taxonomy): domain Eukaryota; kingdom Metazoa; phylum Mollusca; class Scaphopoda; order Dentaliida; family Dentaliidae; genus Pictodentalium; species Pictodentalium vernedei. The sequence goes on from CM062289.1 coordinate 236,701,192, forward strand.
ACATAATGTCTAATATACATTTACCTAGAGGAAAATGTGCATTCTGTGACAATTTCTGCGAAAAATTATTGAAAATTCACAAAAAAGTATCGGATTTACGCAAAAAATGACGATTTTCCTAACGGATTTGCCCAAAGGGTCGTAGTACAGAACAGGATGTTAGTTGGACAGACGATAAAAAATCCACCACCATTTGAAGACTTTTATCATTGCTTACAAAATAGACATTATGGAAGACCCCCTCTGCTTCTGGCCGAGTTCCCCTTTTGGCATAAAATTCATCAGCATGAGAACTCAACTATTTTCGGGCTTGGGACCGAACAGACACGTCTGTGTCTGGCAGCATTAGATCAATAAATAATATTTACAGAATGTACAAAAATCAATAAATAATATTTACAGAATGTACAAATCAATCAACATGGATTAAGTTACATTGACTATTATCAACGCTATATACAGAAATGACATGACCTATATACATATTATTCATCGAACTCAGAAATTTCCGACAGGACAGTGTTTCTGTGGTTGTTACAAGAATCCGAACTGCAATTGCACAAACCTGAGCAAGAGAGTCCTGCCTTCTTACACCCACACCTTTTTGTACAAGCACTCTTGCAACCACAACTGATCAGATTCAGTAGGTTATCGGGGGCACATGGCTTTGTGGCTGCAGTCGGTACAAGAAGTCCATTGTCTAGCGACCACCCCCAATCCGCCGGAGGAAGCGAAGTGCCCAGCCATTGTTGGACCTGGAGATAACATCTGTAGACATGTTGTTGTGCAGCATCGCTGCTTGGTGGGAGTGAGGCTAGGTCGATGGGTTTATTCAGTTTAGATTTTGCTACATAACGCTTGTAAGTGACATATCTATATTGGTCGAGAGAGGAAACAGTTTTACTCCCGTATAAGATCAGGAGAAGTTGTTCCCCGGCAGCGGCTACTGCACTTGGTGTACTGTCATCCGCCAAAATTGTGTTGACATACTGTTGTGAGTCGCTAGTAACATCGGAGAAAATTGTACTGAATACTTTCTTCTTACCAACTCGAAAGAGTGCAGAAGTAGTGTCACAACCACTTATAGAATGTGCTACAAGGAGGTTGCTTCTATGGTCACCCATTTTGGTTGCTATTTCACTAACTGAAACTAGTAAGTTTGGGGTAATGGAATACATCATGTGAATATTACATCCCGGTTGAACTCGAGAGGTAAGAATGACTAACAAGTCTGTGTCTGTTCCCACAACGACAACATTGTTGTCATCTTGAGCGATGTCAAGTGCAGTTTCGGCTATCAGTACATCAGCATCAGCCTCGGCCTGCTTGGACTGAATATTGATAGCAGATAGCTCCTGCATTAGAAGATCGATCAGTTGGGTTTTGTTCTTGGCATTTGCAAGGAAATCGGATTGGGGTGTGGTGGCTGGTAACTCGGGTGAGATATTGATATCAATGGAATACCTGTCTTTAGATCTACGGGCTTGTTCCATGCCCTTTGTCGACATTGTACAAGCATAACCATCAAAAACAACCACGACGTTCGCCCCAAAATGTCTCACTAGATAATTGGAATATGATGTACATATGTCCTTATATGACGACTGTTTAGGCCATACAACTGCCCTCAATAAAAATCCACCATCTACAACAAACAGAGAATGTTCTGGGATTTTAGTTTGCTCGGAACCGTATGTTTTGAGGATCTTACCGAGCGTGCTTTTCTGTGTCTTCCTCATTCCAGCAAAATCAAACAATGCTGGTGGTTTCGGGGCGAGTTCATATTTGAGATACTCTTCCATCTCTGCTTGTGACTGAATAACACATGTGATGCGGTTGAACAGAATTGTGGGGTCAATCACTACCTTACTTCCACGGACTTTGATGCTATTTGCCATCGATGCGAAAGACTTCACAGTGTCAACACGTCGTAGTTTGATGCTGTTGAACGTTTTGCTTACAACATTCGATATGCAACGTTCACCAATTTTGCGAACTTGGTCACAGTTCACAGTTTCGTCGACCACAAGCCCAGTCGCTATAGAGACTAATTGTAGTGGATCTCTATTCTGAAAGGGGGAATGCACTCTGAGCCAGTTCAATAATTTGGTGATATCATTGGCATCAGTCAATTGTGAACTTTGACGGAGATCCCGATGTTGTTCGCCATGACCAGTGTGAACATGAACAAAATTTTCGAGAGCATTACATATCGGAAGGCAAAGAGGTAGTCCATGTACCCATTTCGCAACAGTGCTATCGGTTATTCCCCTGCCATGTGTGAGACCACCAGGGAGCTTGAACATTCTCATTAAACACTGCTCTATGGTCTGATCAGAATATATCCCGTCCCAGAATTTATCTGAGCGCCTTATGGTAAAGTAACCTTTCTCAGTGAACAACTTCAAATCATCCTGTTGCATTATTTCTGTTAGCTCATTCATCTGCTGCAAATAGAGATGAGAATTTTTTGCGTATGCAAAATGACCACCTGCATGAAATACTGGAATCATATTGCGAACACAATATGTGTGGAGTTCCCAGTCGCCTGCGCGCTCTGCTCTCAAGAACAACTGGAGAAGACCTATTTGCTCGTAGTATTGTACCCAAAGCTTTCCTGTGCGTCCTACGGACCCATTCTGGAGCAGTTCGTGTAATTTTGACAGTAGATGGTTGACACTTTCTTGATTGACAGCGTCAGCTGTTGTACAGTCACCTCTGGCAAGTCCACAGAATATTTCATTGACTTCTGTGCAGTCTATGTTATCTAGTGTTCGGCTTTCTTCAAACACAAGTTTTGTAATGGCAATTTGTGTTAGCAAATGGGCACGAACTGCTCTTGAATATGCATGACCACTGATCAAATGATGGATTGACCCACCAGCATAAACAGTCCCCCAAAGTTCATCCAAGCCGCTACCAGCCATGATCGAACCAATTGCCCCTAAATATGACATAATCATATGGAAGCCGCCGAGTCTAACGAAAACTTTTGTCAACTTATCTGACGAAGACACAATCTCCACTGCTTTGATATAAAGTGGTTGGTCAAACGTCACTGGACAAGTATTTGTACGGTATTTGAATGAGAAAAGTCGATGCCGTTTGAATTTGAGTTTAGGGGGTATGGTTAATATTTCACACGTTTCACCAGTTCATTATGGAATAAATGACTATTGTTATATACCATTATAAAGCCACTGCTTTTCTGCAATTTTTGATATATAATTTAACTCCCAAAGTAGTCGTAGATTTGATTTAATGAACGTTGTGTAGCGTTGTGTGTATGAAAACAATAAATTTTTTTTCGTAATTTTGTACATTTTCGTGAATATTTCACCATTGAGTGTGAGGATTGGTACAAAGTTGGCATTTTCTGTTGGGGATATGTATTCTCAATATAATTCAGCACGCTATTTATGATTCTCACCCTACTAAGGCGAATAAGAATGAGAAATATGGAGCTGGGTCGAATTTTTTTTTTCATCAAAAAAAACTCGATTCGCGGGGACTTTTCACACTTTATTCGCAATGTGTGTCCCGGAAACATATAAAATGAAAGTGTCAATGACACTGTAGCTCAACTTGTCAAGACAAAGACATGTACATGTATAGTATGTGACACAGCAATGACAAACATCTAGGTAATGACCTGATAACAAAGGTACATATAAAGTATTGTAACGGTCTGTACATAAATACTGAGCGTTGCCTGTAATAAATGTATAGGTAAAGTATTGTAAAGGTGGGTGACAGTCAGATGCTAAACTAGAAAAAAATCTTTGAGTCCCAGAGTGGGTCTGACTGAACCCCAAAATATTTGTTCTCATAGCACAGTGATAACAAAGGCACCCCAAAACACACTCATTCCTGTCCCAAGGTGAAAACAAAGGTACCCAAGAAGTTTTGTGAAGATCAGTTCACAAATATGAGCTGTGTAGAAGTTGTGACAAAAAACTGATTGGACCTGATTTCGGTACAAAATGGCCACTGGCAGCCATCTTGAATTTTGGACCACGCCCAGAAACACTCGTTCTCGTCCCAAGGTGATAACAAAGGTACCCAAGAAGTTTTGTGAATGTCGGTTCATAAATACAGCCTCTAGCCCGAGCCGTATTGACATGTGCACTTACAGAGTATAAGTAGCACTGAATAAATCAAAGTTCATCTAATTTGCATAATTTCTGCACGAGAAAAAAACCTGTACTATATGTGATGTATTCCATGTTACTAAACATTCATACAAAAATTTATTCAAATCAGAACTTTCATACAGAAGTTCTGTACAAAAGACTGATTGCACTAATTTTGGTACAAAATGGCTGCTGGTGGCCATCTTGAAATTCGGACCACACCCAAAAACACTCGTTCTCATCCCACGGTAATAACAAAGGTACCCATGAAGTTTCGTAAAGATCGGTTCATAAATACGGCATCTAGCCTGAGCCATATAGAAGTTGTGTACAAAAAACTGATTAGACCTAATTTCGATACAAAATGGCCACTGGCAGCCATCTTGAATTTTGGACCGCACCCAGAAACACTCGTTCTCGTCCCAAGGTGATAACAAAGGTACCCAAGACGTTTCGTGAAGATCGGTTCATAAATACAGACTCCAGCCCGAGCCGTATTGACATGTGTACTTACTGTGTGTAAGCAGCACTGAAAAAATCAAAGTTCATCTAATTTGCATAATTTCTGCACGAGAAAAAAACCCGTATTATATGTGATGTATCCCATGGTACTAAACATTCACACAAAAAATTATTCAAATCAGCGCTTTCATATGGAAGTTCTGTGCAAAAATCTGATTGCAACAAATTTCGTACAAAATGGCTGCCATCGGCCATCTTGAATTTCGGACCGGCCCCCAAAACACTCGTTCTCGTCCCACGGTGATAACAAAGGTACCCAAGAAGTTTCGTAAAGATCGGTTCATAAATACGGCCTCTAGCCCGAGCCGTATTGGCATTTGCACTTACAGTGCTGAAAGTAACACCAAAAAACATCAAAGTTAGTCTAATTTGCATAATTTACGCACGAGAAAAAAACCCGTATTATATGTGATGTATCCCATGGTACTAAACATTCATACAAAAAATTATTCAAATCAGAGCTTTCATATGGAAGTTCTGTACAAAAAACAGATTTCTGCATCGTCGGTACAAAATGGCAGCTGGCAGCCATCTTGAATTTCGGACCGCACCCAAAAACACTCGTTCTCGTCCCACAGTCATAACAAAGGTACCCAAGAAGTTTCGTAAAGATCGGTTCATAAATACGGCCTCTAGCCCGAGCCATAGCAGCTTGGCACTTACAGCTCTGAAAGTAACACTAAATAAATCAAAGTCAGTCTAATTTGCACAATTTACGCACGAGAAAAAAACCCGTATTATATGTGATGTATCCCATGGTACTAAACATTTATACAAAACTTTATTCAAATCAGAACTTTCATACAGAAGTTCTGTACAAAAAACTGATTTTTGCATCATCGGTACAAAATGGCCGCTGGCAGCCATCTTGAATTTCGGACTACACCTAAAAACACTCGTTCCCGTCCCAGGGTCATAACAAAGGTACACAAGAAGTTTCGTAAAGATCGGTTCATAAATACGACCTCTAGCCCGAGCCATAGCCAATTGTTGACGTACGGACGGACGGACAGACGGACGACGGACGGCGGGCCATGACAATAGCTCAAATTTGACTTCGTCAAAGTTGAGCTAAAAATCAGCTTTCTCCGATTTTTTTCCTTACTTTCTCATTTTTATGTCTAATGTGCCTGGACTCTAAGTTGATGATGCTTACAATGGAAGTTACAACTTTTTCTCCTCCCATCATCAGGTGTTCTGCTTGTAATCCTGTGATGTCTTCAGCTTTTCCATTCTTTAATGAATCAATGATGTCAATAACATTCTTTGATGTGACTTTCTTTAAAGGTTGATTTTGCTGAGAACAGATTTCCATAATCTCATGTATATCATACTCTACTTGCATTCTGTGGTCCTCATCAAACTTTTTGTCTTCAAGTGGTAATGCAAGTTGTTGGAAGAAAAAAGCCCATCCATTTCTAATGTCATCAGGATTGTTAAGACATTCACCATTCACAATAAGTTCCTCTGAGTTGATACATTTTTGTTTCCGCTGTGCTCTGATGAGTTGGTAAAAGAGCTTTTCATTATTCTCTTTTGCATCCATGATCTTTGACAATTGTTTCTGCTTCAATTTTGCTGCATGTATTCTCTGAGTCTTCTTCAATGTCTTAGCAGTAAACTTTTTCATCCACAAAAGTTGACCAGTTGGTCTACCAGCTTCTTTCCATTTCCAGAAGGCTACTTTTGCTTTCTTGGATGCATTTTTTATGTCCTCAGTCCAAGTGATGGTCTTTTTCCCACTTTTGTTGTGATTCATTGATAACTTTTTGGATTTAGGAATACTCTCATCAGCTGCACTTTTTCAGATTTCAGTTAAATGTAAAAGTTTATCTTCAGAATTGGAGAAAGATTCGTCGTGAAGATTCTCACTGATGTACTGTTGATAAATAAATGAATTGCACTTTCTCCAGTTAGGTCTATCAGTTTGTTAACAGCATTCTTCATACTTTGTCACTTGCTGTTTGGTGTTGATCCAGGCAATTACAGGGACATGATCAGATGTGTTGTCATAATTCCGATCCATTATTTCTACATCAATCAGCTGACATCTGTCTTCTTCAGTAACTAAAATGTAATCGATTTGAGAGCAGTCACGTTCGTTACAATGAAAAAATGTTGGTTTAGGAACTTCAAAGGTTTTGAGCATCTTTCTTCCAACAAATTCATCCAGCAAAATATCTCTTCTGACATGATTTCTTAACTTCAATGAAGCATTCCAGTCTCCACAAATAATGACTTGATGGGATTCTCTATATTTTGTGATGATCTCATCAATTTCAGTGAGAACTGCTTTGTATTGTTGTTCATTTTCTTTAGTACCTCTTGATGGCATATATACATTAATACACAAGGGATGTTTATTGCCTACTTCAATGACAATTACATTATTCAAACCATCTGGTAGAAGCTTGGAGTTGGGACACATCTCATTTTTAAGGAGTATAGTAACACCACAATGTCCTCGTGGAACATTCATTGATTTCAACAATTCCTATCCGTCATCTGTGGTTTTACTGTAGGAGTAGAATTTATCGCTGATCTTGCCAATGAATGAAAGTTCAAACGTGTGTAATCAGATTTCTTGTAAGCATAATATGTCAGACTTCTCCATGAGTGATTGTAGAAAGATGAAATTACTTTTGACATTTTTGATGTTGAATGAAGTGAATATGATGGTAGAAGGTGAGCTTGGTAAAGGTATATTAGATTTCATATCCACCTCACTTCTGAGGCACGGCCTCCGCACAAACAATGGTTGTCAGAATGGCTTTGTACTTCATCTACGACGGATTGTGTTTCCCTCCTCAAATAAGTAGTATCCATTTCCTTAACTTGAGTAGTTTCTATATCAGAGACTGTGTTGATATCAGAAAGGCTTACATTATTGACATGTGCAGATAGATTGGCCTTGTTATGGGATCCCTCTTGTATATGTTGTTTTGTATCACTTACTACTACAGGTATTTCAGGAGAACTGTGATTTTCTATCCGTTCACTTGTTACATGTAAGTCTGCACAGGTTGTCAGTATTTTAAACATTCTTATACTTTCTTCTTCATCCAATACTTTACTACTACTGTGATCACCATCGTTTCTGATTATCTTAGTTGTAGCTTCAGCCCCAGGCAGGTTAGGTATGTGGACTCCATTCATGTTAATATCAGTAATGAGAGCACTGGTACTTCAATTTCCATGTTGTGTTGTTGTTGTTACTGGAGTTGAACTGTTATTACTCAAACTATTCTCCTTTTTACTTTTCATCCAGGGTTTGTTCCTTCTCTTGGAGGATTTTGAATCACAAGAAACTGGATAACAAACAATTGGAACTTGATACATTTGAGGGTGGTAGACTGGTATATGTGGTTGATCAGATTTCATGTAATGTTGACTTTTGGGATTATGTTGAGAATAAGATGTTGGTTGATAAGGCATCACACATGGGTGACACATGTTCATGTACTGGTGATTGTTGTTACATTGAGTAGTAGTACATGTATATGCCATTTGTTGATTTTGACACAATTGCTCAAATTTCTGATCTTGAAACATTCCCTTCAATTTTATGTGATCTAATTCCATCTCGAATTGCTTCTGCTTAATTGCCATTATCTCATTTTGGAGAGTTGTCTGTGTTAAATTATTAGGACTACATTGTTGGTGAATTTGTTGAAATCCAGGAGGTGGGAAGGTAAAAGGTGGGATGTCTTGCATAGAAGAATGGATGTTACCACCTGGCCAAGCTGATGATGCAGTAGCTTTTGTTCTCAGAATTAGTATAGTATTATTCAGCTCCTCTATTTTATTCTCCAATTTCAGGATTTCAGTTTTTTGAAGAGATACTAATTTACATTGCTCTTGAATTTCTTGTTCCTTTATTTCAAGTCTTTTTTCTTTCATGTTCAAAATGGATTCAAATTTCTTCAGATCCTTTATCTTAGATTCTTCAGGTGCTTTATAGACATTATCGGTTTGTTGCTGAACAGAACGCAAAACCTTTATTGTTTTACTGGGTTTTTGAATATCCATCTGGGGATTCATCTTTGCATCAGAAATCATATCTGGTTGAATTTGTGAAGATGACATCCCAGTATCCTTGTCAATATCGCTTACATAGCAGCTTGACATGTGAACACTTTATCCTGATCCATAGAAACCATACTGATAGTATCCTGATTTATTTGGAGACAGTTGCGATGGTATGAAATGCAACATTTTTCACATTGTAGGAACTTGTCCTCACATAAACTTTGGCAGATACCACACGTCTTCTGTTTGGGAAATTTGGGGCAATATTCAGGCCTGGCCTTTTGAAAAACCCAGAGGAGCCACTGTGGCCCTCCTAAATCTGTTTCAGGGGAGCTATTCTACACTAATATCAATTATACGAGGTTGTTAATATGAAAATTGAGGAGAGCCATTACAGTTTAAGGAGAGCAATTATGGCTCTCCTCAATTTGCCTTTTTGAGAGCCAAGGAGAGCCGGAGCAATAGCTCAGGGCTTGCCTTGAGTCGAGGTTGATCGGCCCTGGCCCTGGCCCCAAGAGGCCCCTTCTTGGGGCTTTTTTTTTCGGCCCCGACTTTTTTTCTGTCTTGGCTCCAGAAATCTCAGTGTTGGTAGGTTTGGGCAACGAAATTTTGCGAGATTAATTTTTCCATTCACGTCTCATTCATGCAAGTGTGATTACAATAGAAGCAGCAAATAACAGATAAAATAATAATACAAACTGTTTTCGTCTGATTCGAATTAACATCTACCTAAATCCACATGAAAACAGAGAAAATCCCAAGATTAAACAAAAAAAAAACCAAACACATTTATGAGACTTCGAAAGCATGCTGGTCAACTAATGGGGGAATTCCCTTCAATCCCACAATACTATGCGCGGGTACACCCGATCCTAACAACTGAATAAATGCAACACTAGACACAGAAACTGCCATCAAAATAAATGTACGAAATAAAATAAAATGTGTACCTGTGTCTATGTGGAGAGGTGGGGGCTGGGGGGGGGGGGGGGGCATTCCATTTCTGAAATATCCAAAGCTGTGGGGAATTTTCATAGATTGAAATTATTTAAACGGTAAACTGAAATGTTTTTTTTAACCAATTTTTTTCTTTGAGACAACCCTTGCATCGAAAATACACACCCCACAATATGTACGAAACGTCCTAAAATTTTATCAACAAAAAATCCAAAATGTCTATATATGAAATGTCCAGCAACCACATGATGGGTCCAAGTCGTTTCATCCCCGGGACGATTCGTCCCCTAACATAGTGGGATGTTTCGTCCTCGAGACACTGACAGAGTGGGATGTTTCGTCCCCTCCCAGAGACAAAACGCTCACTTGAATAGCAAATCATTGATGATATGGGATGTTCGATTTTTTTCATGATGTAACAAGACATGATCACATCCTTAGAAATGATTTGCCAAACCAGTTTTAATGATACACATCACATGTTCACATTAAGTTGTGGATTTGTTTTTGCCTAAAAAACATCTAGGTAGATAAGAGACACATTTCACTGGAATGTGTTTTTTATCTACCTAGATTTTTTTTTCTAAGCAAAAGCAATCAACTAAGGTCGCCATTGGAAAGAATGTAACAACATAAAATTACCCCAAAAGGCCCCGACCTCAATATCTGGGGGACTTTTTTCAGGCCCCCAGCAGGCCCCGACCTCAACATCTGGGGGAATTTTTTTTAGGCCCCAACCATTTTACTCAAGGCAAGCCCTGATAGCTCCCCTCAAATGGCCAGGCCTGAATATTTCAACACCACCATTTTGTTTTCCATCACCACTCGAATGTTGAACTTGTTCGTCATATCCTTCACTTTTCTTTATGTCTCTCTGTTCTTGCATTCCTGAGATTAGATACCCGTTCCTGTTCCATGGAATTTAGGAGATGTTCAAAAACTGAACTTGAGTCATTTCACCAATAACTACCGTTACATGAAATTTATGGACATTTACTGTGACAGTTTTATTTTAAAATAATTATATACCCACTAGGCGCACTCAAAACCGATAATTCCATTAGGAAAAACGTATAATTAATTTATTTGAGGTCAGATTCGGTATTTGAAGTCAGATTCGGTATATAGGGAGGGTTTGTGACGTTTCGGCCTTGAGACGTTTCGGCCCCATAAAAGGCTGAAACGTCCCACATTGGGAGGCCGAAAATCTCACTTTTTAAGCTTTTACCAAGTCATTTCGGCCCCAATAAATAAATATTTGCGTATGAGTCAACAAGAGCTGGACTTTCGTCCGGTGCATACCCCCACATGGTGTACTGCCTAGTGTGGGCATACCTATGACCAACAAATATCATTTATGAATATTCTCGTATGGACTGATGGACAGATGCACAGATGGACGGACGCAATCCAGTATACCCTCCCCCCTTCCATTTTCTTTGAAAGTTTTCAACAATTTCTAAGTCAAAAGGTATGGTAAGTTGTTCGGTGTTTGGAAGTTTTATGCAATGAAGCAGAAGCCTTTATCATAGGCAAACTGCATGCCATATTTCACTGAAATCCGATAACCCCAATCCAGTATGCACCCCCCCCCCCCTCCCATTTTCTTCGAAAGTTTTCAACAATTTCTAAGTCAAAAGGTATGGTAAATTGTTTGGTGTTTGGAAGTTTTATGCAATGAGGCAGAAGCCTTTGTCATAGGCTAACTGCATCCCATATTTCACCCAAATCCGATAACCCATACCTGAGAAACAGGCTGAACAGACAAATAATGTCTATTTCCTACAATTTCTAAGTCAAAAATGGGGGATAACTCTGAAAAGGAGAATGTGAGAAATACCGTTGAATCCTTTTTTTAAAGCCTATACCATAAGCAGTGTTAATGGCAAATTTCATTGCAATAGAACATTCGATACCCGAGATACAGGCTGAACAGACAAAATTTGGCTCGGACGGACACAATTTCTAAGTGAACAATTAATAATAATAAAAAAAAAAAATAATAAAAAAAAAACTAGTGTGGGCATACCTATGACCAACAAATATTATAAAAAATAATAATTTACTTAAGTTATGAATACTTTCGGATGGATTCACACACGGAGGGACGGACAGACGCATGTAATCCTGTATACCCCCATTTTCTTCAAAAGTGGGTGTATAATAAATATTTTTAAATGTAATTCAACATTTACACCTCTAGAGGTTTTTTTTCACAGCTCTGTACATAATTAACCCTTTTCCCAACGAATCACCCACATCCGCCCGCGTAATATGCAAATTTAGCAGTTGAAAAAATATTATTGTTCAAAATATTTCAACAAAACCATATCATGTGACCCCTCGTTGGAACGAGCTCGTCAAGCTCATTCCAACGAGGGGCCACAGGATATGGTTTTGCTGAAATTTTTTGAAAAATTTAAAAAAATGATATTTAAAATAATAAATTTTGATATCGTCTGCGTTGGGTAAAGGGTTAAACACAGTGACAAGCTGTCAGCTGTCACCCATATAGATGATTATTGAGTTTAGTCTTCACAACTCAGTTTGTGTTGAAAAACAACAAACCATCATATGTCAAACTTGAAAAACGACTGAAGGAAGTTTGGAGTAAATGGGGGCATACCCCCCCCCCCCCCCCTCCCCCCCGGCACTCTCTTAAATGAATTTCTCATTGTTTGGCAGTGACAAAAATAAACTACAATTATTCGATTTTTTACTGATTTCATTTAATTTAATAAATTGCCAGATAAGTCTGTACCATTGTTATTTATATTTGTGTCCAGTAATTTTGCGTAATTATTCATTGAAATGGACCCATTCAGCTTTTTCCATGAATAAACAAAAAATTATTACATTTTTTACCAGATTTTGTTTAATTTAATATATTGCTAGATAAGTCTGTAACATTAATTAACATGGACCCAGACTGTGGAATACATTGCCACTGCATATCAGATCTCTAACAAGTGTAGAAAATTTCAAAAAACAATTAAAAACTCATTTATTCAACAAAGCTTTTTTTTCTTTCCGGAATACATAAATTGAATTGATTTTTTTTTTTTTTTTTTTTTTTTGTGAAGCGCTTTAGAGCACCTTTGGTGGTTTTACTCTATATAAAATTGATTATTATTATTATTATTAATTGTTATCTAAATTTGGCTCAATAATTTTGCATAAATATTCATTGAAAGGCTTCAATAAATCAATGCAAAATTATTTCAATTCTATCAGATTTAATATAATTTAATGCATTGCTAGATAAGACTAACCCTAATTTTTATATCTGTCACAAACAATTTTGTGTTTATTCATTGAAAAAGCTCCACTGCAGCGTTTTCAACGAATAAACGCAAATTATTACACTTTTTTCAGATTTAATATTATTTAATAAACTGGTATTATCACGTGTTCCCAAACATTGGCAAACCACTTCCCTTGTTGATAATGCAGATAATCAACCAATGGAATAATTGACGAACTGAGTATAATGTGAGAGCCAGGATTTGTTTTCACTATAATCAGTGGGGCCAAGAATTAGTAACTAATGGCATAAGCCCAGGGAAATATGGAACAAAAGGTTATTTTCGCCACCGGATATTATCTCATAATAACAATTACTCTTCTGGCATCACTTTGTTGTATGAGGCGTAGATTAATTATTTTTCACTAATCCACATACATATACGCAATTTATAGAGACAGAATTTACATGTTTTATCTTTTTTGTTTATTAATCCACTCCTTTCGAAGAATGCTTGATTTCGCTGCACAGGTAGGCTATCACTAAAAAGTGTATACCAAGGCCGAGTCTGGAATTGGTCTATACAGAAATCAATTATTCAAATATCCTCTTAATGCCAAGGTGTTGACGAGATATTTTTATCTATAGGCCCTATATCGTATAAACACATCTTCTTTCGAATTAGTGAAATAAAATTCAGGCAGAAAATCAGTGTACACACATTGTCACAGCATTCTTCGGCTGAATCTATTTTATTTACGTTGTCTCTCCACCCTCCTTCTACGAGGCCGAAACGTCTCAACTTCAAGGCCGAGACGTCTCAAGGCCGAAACGTCCCGATCCTAGTATAGGGAGACCGAATGTGAGGTCATAAAACTGGAAGTCTTATAAATCTGACTTTATCCACTATTCGATGAATACCTTTCCTGCTGAATTTTCTTTTTCACCGTTTACATCCAGTTTACTAATGCCAATACAATGACAATGTCACTGCCAGTAGTTTCCGAGGCTGAGCTTTGCTGTGTATGATTGTGAAGTATTGCAATTCACATTCAGTATTTACAATCACTCCAAAAAAATGGGAAATCCATCAACAAATTTCTTGGCATAATTCTTAATATTAAGACGTGTGCAGTTAACACATAGTAATGACCCCCCAAAACAATGCACTGGTGAAGAAAGTCACTTTTTAAATTTTTACGCAGTGTTGTTGAAGCAAAGGGATTTTCACAGCGTTGATGCAGCGATGAAAACATTGCCCACCGGAAGTTTCGAAACACAGACGGTGTTTGTTGGATACCCCAAACCATCTTGGTTCCGTAGCGTTCGGTTTGCAGAAAATTGAGAAGACCGAAGACCCAACATGACTTCTGCTCCACCATTTGGACCCAAGTACTTTTAGACAAGACTCATAATGAATCTTGGTCGATTGGTACCACGGTCGATTGGTACCACGGTCTATTGGTACCATCGGGCGGCCGATTGGTACCATCTCGAAAGTCGATTGGTACCGTCCAAAAAGTCGATTAGTACCGTCCAAAAAGTCGATTGGTACCGTCGGTTCGGTCGATTCGCACCAACCGTAAGTCGATTGGTACCACTACAAATGTATGACAATTTTCCCCCAAAATGTTGCGTTTGAAATGTAGAAAATATTTTCAAAGGTTGTTTTCTCTGGGATTATTATGTGAATGAATGAAATGAAAGGTTTTAGCGCGCCAAAGGCGCGCAGGGACGATGTGGGATTTATAAATCCCCTGCGACCCGGTTAACCTTATTTCATTTCACTTGGATCACACTAGCTTTCCTATTGCCTCAAATGGGGTCTGAGGGGGTATGCACGCGGTTAGAATTTCCTGGTAGTTTACGTTCGAGTGATAGATTGTCAATAAATGTAGAAAATATAATCAAAGGTTGTTTTCTCTTGGAAAGTATTATTATTATTATGAAAAGAGCGACGTCTTCATAGTTTTATTAAGAGTGGTGAGACAATGAAACAAGTCCCGTTGTGCTCTATTTACATGTCACGTCGTAAAACAAAAGACTATACAGCAGTATTACAAACAATTGTTAATTTAGTGTCTGAAGTAAAAGTGAAGGAATGTGTATTGGATTTTGAAAAAGCGATGTGGGCCTCTATACGTGCTGTGTTACCTGAGGTTGCTATTCATGGCTGTTGGTTTCATTGGAGCCAGGCAGTCTACAGGAAAGTCAAAGAACTGGGGCTACAATCTGCATATGTCCACCAGATACAAGTTAGAGACTATGTGCGTCAGTTGATGGCTCTCCCACACCTACCACCCAGTCACATAGTCGAGGCATTTACTTTCTTGAAAGCCCGATGCCCAGGATCTGCAGATAAACTTGAAAAGTTGGTTAAGTACATTGAAAAATCTTGGGTGTCTTCTCAAAAATGTCCTCCTGAATCATGGTCAAATTTCCGACGGCCTGTACGCACAAATAATGATGCAGAGGGATGGCACCATTCCATCAATACACAGGCTAAAACAAACTCCTTAAATATGTATAAGCTATTTAGTCTGCTTCACAGAGACTCAGAAATGCTCCCTCTTCAAGTTCGCTTGGTTTCCCAAAAGAAACTCTATCGTCATCAAAAAAAGAGCACGCAGATTAAACACCAAACACTTATGAGACTGTGGGATGCTTATGGGAGTGAACAAAGGGAGATGAGTACATCAGAATATCTCTGTCAGTGTGCTCAATTAGTGGACCACTCTGAGGATCCACTTAATTAAAAAAAGATGTCATGATTACTTTTCTGAAGCAATTTTATTACTTTATTACTGTCGTTGAGTGAACATTATCGTTGAGTGACGAGCCCACAAAGCCCACTAGGCAGAATTCATTGAGTTTTTATCGCATTCTTCTGTATTGAAAAAACTAAAACCTGGCATAATTTCATGGGAAACACGCGGGGAGAAAGCTTCCCAAGAAATTATGTCAAGTGTTAGTTTTTTCAATACAGGAAAATGCGATAAAAACTTCTTGTTGATTGCATTATTTTTCTGATGCAATTTTATCATTGAGTTTCATCACATTTATAAACGTAACCTGACATTTTTAGGAGATCGATGAAACGGCTACACTGCCCCTCCCACAACTCCGGGCCTGTTAGCGGCACCAAACAAGATGAACAAAGCCCACTAGGCAGAATTCATTGAGTTGATATTTTCTTATTGTTCTGCTATGATGTAGTTTAACCATGATGAGTATAGAATAAAATATTAATAAAGATAAACATGACAAGTGTCTTCTTATTTTTTTTTCACACAACAATGCTTAGCCCTGTACCCGAGTCCACCCCGTTCCCCATCCACCCACCCCTCCCACTCCCGCCACGACCAGATGAAACACATATTGTTCACGGTTTTTATCCAACCTAGGCACCATCGAATGCACTATATTCCATCATTATTTAATTTATAATGATCGACTATACAGAGTATTCGATGGTGCTGCATTCGACTGTTTTGATAATAATCCCACTTACCCCGAGAAAACAACCTTTGAAAATATTTTCTAAATTTCAAACGCAACATTTTGGGGGAAAATTGTCATACAATTGTAGTGGTACCAATCGACTTACGGTTGGTGCGAATCGACCGAACCGACGGTACCAATCGACTTTTTGGACGGTACCAATCGACTTTCGAGATGGTACCAATCGACTTTCGAGATGGTACCAATCGACCGCCCGATGGTACCAATCGACCGTGGTACCAATCGACCGTGGTACCAATCGACCGTGGTACCAATCGACCGTTCCCCCTCATAATCTGTGGGTAATATCTCTGATAAAGTAATGGACTTGGCAAAATATGGACATAGGCTTGGAGCCAGTGGCGTCGAAAGACATTTATGGGGTGCATTTATGTGGTTAAGACACGAGGAACGCGTAGACCAAGTAAGGGGTGCGTGTGGGTAGGTGTACGGTGAACGGTAGGCCAGAAAAACGGGGGAGGGGGTGGGCATGTACATTAAAGAAGATGCAAAACTGTCACCGATCACAGACCTGGAAGATGTCAGCACCTCGCCCGAGGTATCGAAAGAAATTGGACGGGAAAAGATCAATCTAAAAAACAAAAGTATTGCGCTTGGGATTGTGAACTGAGCGGAGGAGGGAAGCAAACCCGAGTAGAATGACTCAAAATACTCAACACTAAGGTCCAATATCACAGAACTAGAAAACGGGGACTCGGACGATTCGGCACTTGGACGATTCGGCACCTGGATTTTTGGATGATTCGGCACTTGAGTTTGCGCGATTCGGCACCTGCGTTGGACAACTCGGCACTTGGCTTGGACACGTCTTTTTACCCAAATGTACCCAAATGTACCCAAATGATACCCAAATGTACCCAAATGTACCCAAATGATACACAAATGTACCCAAATGTAACCAAATTATAGATTCTAATGCAGCCTACTCTTATGTTTTAGTAAAAAAAAGTATATTATTCAGTTTTAAGACAAAAATAAAACAACTCACTGCAGCTGCCATTCAATCTGTGCTCCACAAAAATGATACTATAACAATGGGGTCCGTGACAAATCGCCACCGTTCGAAATTGGTGGCGAGTTGTCTCAGGTATTGGTGGCGAGTTGTCTCAATAAAGTTTTCGCATTGTCGGGTTGCTTGCATGATAAAAAGATGAAATAATCGTCACTGAAGAGGGTCAACGATTTTTCTTCATTTTTGTTAGTTTTTGTGGTGTGTGAGTGATCAGTGAATTGAAATCATATTCTTTGTTGGATAATTACTCAGGTTGCTTTAAATAGTTACTTTGAACAATGCCGATGTTTTTATTTTGCTCTGACATCACATTGTTATCAGCAGTATGTATCGTTAAGAATATGTTTTCAAGACATAATTAAACCTGCTATTCATTCATGATGTTTTGATAGTTGTTTTTGTCACCGAAGCCGCATCCTAATGAGTTTATTTTGCACTGGGCCTATAAGAGCCATGCATTTCTGCAGAGATCATTCATTGATCGTTCATCGGGGTGATTGTTAAGAAACGGCCATTCACTTGCATCATGGAATATAATCTCCGTCACGTTTCAAGAAATATAGAGTACCCTTGTATTGACTGCGGCAGAGGTGTCAGACCCCGTCAACAAGCCATAGACTGTGACGGTTGTGGGCAATGGCAGCATCGTACCTGCAACTCGGGCATACCACAACGCAACTACAACGACGCTAAGAAAGGTTTATGCACAATATATTTTAACTGTAAGACGTGCAACAGAAACACACCAGGAGTAAGTTCAGCAATATATGTGTACACATCGACAGGCGAAACAGCAACCACTACAGAACAACAAGAGACAACACAGACAACGGAAAGCAATACACCAGCACCTACTCTAGAGCAACGAGAGTCAGCACATGGCGTGGAAACAATGTCACCTGCTCCAGAGGGCCGAGAAACAACACATAGAATGGAAGTGGAGGAGGCATCATCAACAGAAACATCAACACCTGACGTAGATGCACCTTTATCCATGCCAGAGATAGAACAGTCTAACAGTCTAGCAGCTGATATACTAACAGAAGAAGCCAGGTTGAATGAAGATTTTGATCTGCCACATAGGAATTGCAACAACTGCAATGAACTAGCCGAAGAGTCGATGGTAGAGGATGATTTACCAAGTGACAACAACATCACATCAGCTGACCGACCGCTGACGTACACTGTACTTCCAAATGGTACTCAACGAGGTGGGCCTCTACTCGTCTGTAGCGACGGTTTCTCATACGTTAAAAGGGTTCATTCATTCATTCATTCATTCATTCATTCATTCATTCATTCATTCATTCATTCATTCATTCATTCATTCATTCAGAAAGATTTACTTACTTCACTCACTCACTCACTCACTCACTCACTCACTCACTCGTTCAATAAATTAATTCATTAATTAATCCCTATTTCAGAAAGATTTGAAGAATGGTATCAGTTGGCGCTGCAGTGTCAGGGGTCCTAGTGGTGCATGTAATGTGACGGTAACACAGACCAACAACAACTTCGTCAGAAGGCAATCCCATAACCACCCTGGTGACCCGAGTTTTGCACTTAAACACCGAGTTTATGAATCTGCTAAATCAATGGCTGACAGCGACCCATTCAGACCCGCAACAAACATTATTTCACAAGCCATGCAAGATAACGTCAACAGTGAAAACGCATTTATGAAACCAAGACACGACACGACCAAAAGGTACGTCAATCGCCATCGCACCAAAACAAGACCAGCTGAACCAGAGAACATTCACTTTGAAATGAACAGAGAGTTTCTACGCGTAGACGAATTCCTGGTTGCCGACATCAACATGACAGTTCACAGACATTTGATATCAACACCATTCCAACTCCGGTTGCTGAGTCATGCAAAGAGATGGTTCATCGACGGAACTTTCAAGGTAACTAGTAGAAAGCAGTAGTAGATTTAATAGTGGGTTACCAGAGAGAGAGAGAGAGAGAGAGAGAGAGAGAGAGAGAGAGAGAGAGAGAGAGAGAGAACCAGTGAAAAGTAGTAGTAGGATACATATTAAAGTATTTTTTACATAATTTTAAAATTTTTTTTAATGTTTGCATCTTTTTCAGATTTTGGGTAAACCATTTAAATCTCAAAGCAGTCAACTGATGACGATCAATGCATTTGTAAAGAAAGATGGTAAGAAGAAACAGTTCCCGCTGGTATTTGCTATTATGTCCCGGAGAAGGAGACAAGATTATGTTGACGTGCTCAATGCAGTTAAAGACAGACTAGATGATCATTCCGTGACACATTTTGTTTTGGATTTTGAAGAAGGTAAAATACGATAACATATCTCTCTCTCTCTCTCTCTCTCTCTCTCTCTCTCTCTCTCTCTCTCTCTCTCTCTCTATGCGTGTGTGCCTCTGTCTATTTTGAATCCTCATTTTATAATTTTATTTTTTGTGCCTCTGTCTATTTTGAATCCTCATTTTATAATTTTATTTTTCTTTATATTTTCAGCAACATGGCAAGCTGTTCGTGACGTATTTCCAGGCACAGATGTCCGCGGATGCTGCTTCCACTGGACCCAGGCTGTCTGGAGGCATGTTGGAAGCATTGGTCTACAACAGGCGTACAACGAGCAGGGGGAAGTACATAATTATGTAAGGCAGATCCTGGTACTACCATTTTTACCGGCGACACACATAGACGAGACATTTGCTCATCTGTACGATCGAACAACACCTGACACAAAATTAAGGCAGCTAGTTGATTACGTGAAAACACAATGGGTAGATTCGGCATCATTCCCCCCCCCCCCCCCCCCACGAGACTGGAGTGTTTACAACCACACAGTAAGGACCAACAATGATATTGAAGGTAAGAAATATATTTAAATTATAGGAGTGGGTGTGTGTTTGTGTGCTTTACCTGGAGAGAGAGAGAGAGAGATAGAGAGATAAATTCAACAGCTTTTTCTTTCTGTTTTCAGCCTGGCACAGACGACTCAACACATTTGGTGTAAATTTAACGTTTTATCGCCTGGTACCACTTTTACACACAGAGGCACTTGATGTGGAGATGAGGGTTAGCGCTGCAGACCTAGAAACAGAAACAAGGCAGGCCTATACAAGACAGGGAAAAAAATTCAAGAATACTGGGAAAAATACATGGCAACCCCACCACAACTGACAACAGCAGCGTTTCTAAGGAAATGTTCGTCTATTTATATTGTTCAGAAAAAAAGTAATTGTTTTGTAAATATTCCTTCGTAATTATTACTGTTTAGTAAATAAGTGTATTTATGTATTATTTGGAATACGTCTAAATCATGATTTTTGTCATCAAAAAAATTTTTTTGTGGAACTTTTAACAACATAATTTTATAATAAAATACCTTCATTCAATGTAATTATTACTGTTCAGTAAATCGTGTACTTATTTGTTATTTGGAATACGATGTAGATCATGATTCATGTCATATTTTTTTTTTCTTTTTTGTGAAACTTTCAACAACGTAATTCTCTAATATTATAATAAAATACATTCATTAAATATAATGAGTGTTGTTCTTTGTTAATTGCCCATTATTCTTTACAAGCTACCCA
Source organism: Pictodentalium vernedei (assembly GCA_031216915.1). NCBI lineage: Eukaryota > Metazoa > Mollusca > Scaphopoda > Dentaliida > Dentaliidae > Pictodentalium > Pictodentalium vernedei. Next base: position 236,722,190 of record CM062289.1, read on the forward strand.
TGTCTTTTGACACCTATTAATCCGATGACAAGTCGCCACTATTTTTATATCAAATATCATTGATATAAAAATGGTGGCGACTTGTCTCGGTGGCGAGTTGTCCCGGTCGGACGGTGGCGACTTGTCTCGGTGGCGACTTGTCCCGTTCCCTAACAATGAACAGCAAGAAGATATTTCCGAGTTTGTTTTGACTTTTGCTTTTTGGTTACCACCCATATAGTCATCAAGACGTTGCACGTTGCATAGAAAATCTCACTTTTTCATATCTCTTATTGAGAAGCATTATATAAACTAATTTCAGTAACATAGTAAATTGTAGTCCGTGTCCGTGACGGAGAAAAAGTGTAGTCGGGAATTAAATTACTGTTCTCCCGTTTATTTGTCGGTTGTTGTCTGTGAAATTTGGAAGGTATACTCAGTGGGTGATGCGAATTATATATGCCAAAGCAGATGATTGTACGATGTTATTTCACGATGTTAGAAGACATCTTCTCTTGAAAGCGTTTTTTTTTTTACTTTTTACATAAGAGTGCAGGGAGTTCACCCTAAATTTACATGGCTTCGGGTCCTAATACGTGTTCACTTAATTCTGTAACACGGTATTGATATTTATTCGACTCCTTCATTGATTATTTCATTTTTGCACACGTTTCCTAAACTTTTTTTGTATTCTTTTACATAAAATCCTAATAAAGTTTTAGTTATATAATATTTGTTATTTATTGGTGTTGAACGCTTCATGTTCCTGGGAAATAGACAGGATTCTACAAGAGGGCGGGGGGTCTGTGATATTTGAAGCTACTTGTAGTAGGGGTTTGGGAGAACTATAGTGCTGACCAGGACCCCCCCCCCCCCCCCTTATTAGCCCCTTCTCCTGATCATGCCGGAAGGGGTGGGGGCTAATAACGGGACGGTTCTTGTTAGGAAAGGGTAATGAGAGGAGATGGTATAGTACACACGGGAGGTTCCAAGTCACAAGGACTACTGTGAAGCCCCCCCCCCCCCCCCACACACACACACACACGCGCACGAAATTCATCACTGACATTTCCATGTTTTGTTGAAAAGGATAGGCCTTGCTGTGAACTCTTCTATATGTCTCGATTTTGCAAGTAACACACAACACCGAATCGGCAGATTCGGTGCTGTGTGTTAGCTGCACAATCACATAATAAAATAAATTATTCGACTTTTACTGGTCTATTCGTAGGACAAAGTCAAATTCATTTTACCAGTTGTGGTTATTGTTTAGTTACATTTGGGTACATTTGGGTATCATTTGGGTACATTTGGGTAAAAAGACGTGCCCCTTGGCTTTGGACGACTCGGCATTTGGGTTAGAACAATTCGGCACAGGTCTCCCTCGTAAAGACAAAAATAGCATTCATTGAATAAAAATTATCTTTCCAGCATTTCATTGGTATATTTTTCAATCTTTTTACATTGTTTGGATAATGCTGATTCTTCAAAGAACTCTGCCTTCTTGCTTGGATATGTTTATTTTGCATGTTATTACAAGATTACAGTACTGCTTGAACTGGTATTATGATTGTTATCACACTAATCCTTTTGATTACAGATAGTTTGTATTGTTTTGATTTGTATTCTTTTATGTTAATTATTGGTTTTTGATCAGTGTTCAGATCGGAACACATCACCCAGCATTGGACAAAGTGGCAGATCAGGCAGGAACACCAACATTAACAGGGCTGATTGAGAATGTAAGAAACACGTGGATCGATAGCAGAGACAAGAATGCTGCTCGACAACAGAAGTAATAATGGTTGACGACGTCCAATATAAAGAAAATGTTCAACGTTGTGGATGGGTGGGCTATCTACTTTGAAGATCTTGCAACACCAAAAGATAATGAACTCTTTAATGAGACACACAAGAGGAATATAGAACGAAATGTCCCAATCTTATATGCACTAAATAACATCACGGGACCTCACAGCAACGCTTCACAGACCAAGATGTCCTGAATGCAATTGAATCTCTAAATAGAGGAAAAGGAGCAGATGGGACAGGACTGACAGCAGAACATCTGATATTTGCCAGGCAGTATGCCGTCCCGATACTCACCTTACTTTTCAACCAAATACTCGAGGAAAAATCTATTCCAGAAGCCATGAAAACCGGGGTCATAACACCTGTCTACAAGAAGAAAGACAAGACAAAGAACAGGCCAGACAGTTATAGGCGAATAACAATAACCCCAGTAGTTGGAAAGGTGCTAGAGAAGCTTCTTCTCCCTCATCTAGAAAAGGCCTTCAATATTCAACAAAATAAACTCCAATGAGGATTCACCAAAAATGTAAGCTGTACGCAGGCGGCCTTAATACTATCAGAGGTCATTAATGAAGCACTTGATAACAACCAGATCCTCTACATGGCTATGTTTGATGCCTGCAAAGCATTCGACGTTGTGTGGCACAGTTCACTTTTCCAGAAAATGCAGAGAAATGAGTAGTATGTCATATACCCGGACAGGCACCATTGGCAGGACCTCGGCGCAGGACCTCGGAAGTGACGTCATGTCACGTGACCTAGTGGCGCCATGTTGTGTTGGCATGGTAACCCGCGTGAGCGGCCATGTTGTGACGTCATCCCCATAGTGATACGCGGTGTGAGTGCGCATGCGCAGCGCGCGTTGTTAGGGTGATACATGTTTCTGTCGTCCATTTTGTATGAAGGGGGCCGCCATCTTTCTTTCTATGGTAGCACGCGATTGCTATGTTACCTAAAACCTTCTTATAGGACAGGGGTAAATTCGGAGGATGTGTTCGATTGAATCGGAGTAAATCTAATTACCACAAACAACCTGACAATCCCTCCAAATCACCAAAATCCACCCCAAATCACCGAAATTGACTTTATTTGATACGGATTTCCCATTTTATCGGCTTATATTCTGGTCTATTCTTGTTAGTTCTGACCCTATTCCAAGTACTCAAGTAGCAGGCGAGGGATTTTTCGTCCCCTATCTTATGGACCCCGGCTGGTGGACCCCGGAAGTGACGTCATACCGCAATGTATTATGGGTATCATGTTGTTGTCATGGTAACCCATGTGGGCGGCCATGTTGTGACGTCATTGTCATTGTGATTGGTGATGTGAGTGCGCATGCGCAGCTCGTGTTGTTAGGGTGATACATGTTTCCGTCGTCCATTTTGTATGAAGGGGCCGCCATCTTTGTTTCTATGGTGGCACGTGGTTGTTATGTTACCCAAAGGCTTCTTATAGGGCTAAGAGGTCTCTAACAGGTATGTTCGATTGACTGGGAGTATTTTCTGGAACGACTTCCCTGTATAATTACCCAAATGAGCCCGAGAATGGGCGTAAATCACCGGAAACAACTTTATTTGATATGGATTTCCCATTTTATCGGCTTAGCATGTAGTGCTATAGATTTTTAAAAGGTCGTGTTCGATTGAAAGGGAGTAATGTTCCCATAATCCCTTTTTGGGAAACCATGATGTTTTCCCCAATAAGAGTAGCACGTAGTGCTATAGGACAAATTTACCCAGAATCCATTATTTAAATTACAAGTAGGATCCATATGTGTACATGAAGGCCATGAAGCTAACTTCAAGTTCCACCATATACTCATGTAAGGAACTACCCATATAAGAGATGTGTCGTACAAGGTTTAATTTACTGTCCTTCTTACCCTCATTTCAATTTTTTAAGGATACCTTTTTGGATTTGTTAAAAAAATAACAACACTGAATATAAATTTAAATTTCTTTTATTCAACAACAAAAATACATCTTTTTATGGTATGTAGATTGTCAGATATTCATAAACTGTCTTTCTGCAGATTTGACATCTTCTCAGTGGTTTACAGCAGTCTTTGCACAGGCACAAATGGTTATATGGTCGCGGATCGACATTGGCTTCAGCTAATACACACACACTACATTTTGTCCTCGTTGAATCTTCTTCTTGAAATGATGTGTCCATTTCTTCTTCTTCTTTGATGGCCATTTCTTCTTCTTCTTTTTGAACGTCCATTAATTCAGGTGGTAAATTATGAATGTAATAATAGTCTGGAGAATATTTTCTGTGTTCTTCTATAATATCATCTTCTGTTTCCCAGAAACGAACAATAATACCACAATGAAAACATTGAGTTCTGTCTCCGGTCTCCAAATAAAAGAATCCAGCTTTCGTCAGTTCATTCGGAGTTTTCACACTTTCACTTTGTAACATGAATTGAAATGTCTTGAGACGATTTTCCCCCAATGCATACTGGATGTGTTTTGGTGGTCTTTGTTCTGTTGTCTTTCTTATTTTTTCTTCTCCACGTAATAACTGCTCCAGTACTGGTGGTGGAACATCACGAAAATACGTTTCGAATGAAATGCTCTTTCTCTCTACAAAGTCTCTTGGATTTCTTGTTTCTTGATTTCTTGATTGATAATCATTCAGTGCCATCCTGATCAAACATGGAATAGTGAACATTCTTCAATCCTTTTTATCTTCATTCTTCTTTGGTTTTCTTTCTCTTTTTGGTTTGGGTTCTCCTATTTCAAGGCTTCTCTTCTTTGCAATATCCACTGCTTTGGTCACTTGTTCCCAATCTCTTGTGGTAAACTGGAACCCAACGTCGTTCTTGAACAGTTGAATCTGTAAATCGTTGTTAAGTTTGAAGACGGTCACATTAGTAGACATCCTTCTTCTTTGGCTGTCGAAACACAAATGAGCTGAACACCAAGTGCACCAGTTTTTATAGTTTTCCTTCAATACAGCGACATCTAGTGGCTGGTTTTCTCTATGACGTCATTAACCAATACATCATTATCCATTAAATAAGTCGTAAACATGTTGGATATGGTATCCAAGGGAAAGCGCGACAGCGATGTTTCAAGTAAAATAGACAGTATTGTCCACACACTGGTAATGGTCCTTGAAGGCGTTTTGTATTATACTTCCAATATCTGGAATTCTTCTTCAGGAAATTCTCGAATGGTCTGTGTTGTGGTGGAAATCCTTAGGAATCAAAGTATTCTGCGTCGTGGTGACTCACAAAGAGAGCCACCCAATGTTCTCCTTTCCTGTGGTCTGGATCCGTGTTGGCTATCAAATCTATTGGTCTGTGATCTGGTAATCTTCTTGGTAATTTGTTTCTTGCAAATACACCCAAACATATTCTCTTCAAACAACTATCTGATCGAAGTGCATTCTCTAATTGCAACGTGTTCATGTTGAGTAATCGAAGATTACTTGTCTATTCTTATCCGCTTCTATGATGTTCTGGAATTCTGCATACACCAGTACGTTGGTTGTGGTTGGTAATGGGTTTTCGAAATGGACTTCTAGTCTCAAGTTTCCTCTCTTCACCAGATCGAAGTGTTGTCCATGTGATAGATCTGGAGTCAGTTCGAACACGAATAGGGTGTATCCATTTATATACTCTTCTCGGCTGATGTGGTTTCCTTCATTCTCATACATTTGTCCAGTTCCTTGGAACAGAGTCGCATAACATCTCGCCACTTCTTGTTGTCCGCATCTAGGTTGTAATGGTTTGGCTGGAATCTGCTGCCCATCCACGTACAACGCCAAGTAATTGATTTTGTAGTTCTTGAAATTATATGGATTCTTTGAAAAGTTTCCATTGAAAGCATCGTTGTCCACACATCCCACCACGATACATTGAGGAAGTTGGCCTAAAAATAAGTTTTCTTGTGTAATGCTCAGATTTCCTTTCGGCGCTGAAAACACCTTGGTTTCCACACGGTCGATAGGATATTTTGCAGTTGCTTTTGTTAGTGCTTTCTCGTGAGCCATTCTCACGAATGATTGGAGTCTCTCTTTGCATACAAACATGGATATATCTAGAATTTTGATCTTGTATGTATCGATGTCAGCCATCAATGCGAAAGCATCTTTGGCTCTATTCATTTTAACATGAACATTAACTCCATTCAGCAAATAACGAGTTTGGAAAAACATGTCCAAATGTAATCTTCCAGTCATGTCCACGATTTTACTTTTCTCTATAAATTTCTTTCGAAGAAGAAATCCCTTGTTGTCATCTGTCAAATCTTCCATGTGTCCGGTCGTATCCTTGTACCATAATGCATTAGTCAGTTGTGACTTCTTGGCAGCTGGTCCATAAATCAACAAAGTTTCTATGAAAGCTCTGTAGTGATAAGTGTTGTTGGAATGAGATACCAGTTTTTCATTCAAGTTGATATCGATTTGATTAAACAAGGAATGCATCCATAAATTGACTCGGCCCACTTTGGCATCGGGTGCAATTCATGCCCCATTGGAATCTACAACCGTTGCTTTAACATACAAGTATGTCTGTGCCAAATTCAAATAATCATCTCCAAATCCAGCAATGTGGAATTCTATTGGACCACTGTTTCCTATAGTCGCCAAAGGCCTGTGTTCTACCCATTGCCCATGTTCCACACTAGTCTGTGTTGGTGGTATGGAAAACAAGTCGAGTTCGCTGTTGACACACTCACAAGATTTTTCATTAATGAGAGACATCATGCACCGAGATGGTCTTGGGTCTGAACAGTTCTCCTTCTTTTTGTCAATTTGCTAGTTTTGCGTGGTGCGGGCCTTTTTATACTTTTCCTGCCGGGTGGTTTTGAACCAACAACCACTTCATTCCAAGCTCCAGCACCAGCCTCTTTGACTCTTTTGATTGCTGCCTTTTTAACATTTTTCCCTTCAGTGACAACTTCGACAAAGACTGCTCCTTTTCTCACGAGCTGTTTTCCCACGGTCCTGGCTGTAGTTTTCAATAAAGGTAACACCATATTCTTCAGTCCTCCCAATATACTTCCCAAACCATATCCTCTCTGTATTTGAGCTCCAGAAAAAGCTGGTAGACCGTTCCCAGCTTGTTTCGTGTAATATTCTTCGTATAATTTGGACTTACAACAATAAGTCATTGTTTTTTCAAAGAAAAGGCAAAGATCGGCGCTTTCTGAAATGTAGTGTCACTGTCACTTTCTCGAACCCGAATAGTACTATGGCTCCTGTGTCACCCCTTATATACACCTGGACGGTCTTGAATTTCTTTCGTTCCATTGGTACATAATACACATTCTTAAATGTTTTAGAGATGATATTCCCATATTTTCCACGCACGGGTACGATATGAAGAAGTGGTATTCTTGTATCTCCTACAACTTGGTCACGAAGCAAGTCACATTATACATAGAGTGAATAAAATCCTTGGTTGACATCGGCACCTCTGGAAGAATTATAAGTTCCTGATTTAAAACCACACTCATTAAATACCAAAATATTTTGAAGAGTAGGGCTCAATGTGACCACGACTCCATCACTTACCGTGATACGAACTTTACCAGTCACTTCATCCAGTTCAAAAGCTACCTTATCGTGACGAGGCAAGAGTAATTCTTTAACACCATTGATAGCTCGTATCACATCAATGGGATCCGAATAACGACCTTCCTTGAGAGTAAGTCGGTAATTCTTTTTTGAAGACCAGAACACTGTAACGAAAGCTTCTTCTCCACGAATATTGAACAAAGTATTTGGATACTGAATCTCTGCCAGACCTACTTCCCATTCTCCCGTGAGATTCACTGGTTCTGATAACTGAGTGGTGTACGTAGTCAACGTGTTTTCTGGAAACACGTTCATAGAACTATTACTTGGTAGAGTCAAATAAAACATTACTTTTTCTTAATGGTTGGATTTGGTAACAAATATCCTATGCTACTACTCAAGAGAGCAGTCCACAACTTGCTGTCTGTGTTCTCGAGAGTGAGATTAACGACACTGGTAATGATGATGATATACAAAATGATTATTTGTGAAAAGTAAGTGATCTCGCTCCTTGGAATTCGCTTGCCAAACAAAGGCCAATAACCGTTCGATCCTTCTTCCATTTTGAAGAAACCTCAGAGGTTCACTTCCTTTTATAGGTGACCTGACTCTGCTTGATCCACGAATTGAACGAAGTTGGGTATCCCAACCACTTTACGAACAATTCCCTTTTCTTACCTCGACCATGTTTCTTAAGTACGTGCTCGATTTTGTAAATAGTTTTATGTGAAACTCGCTGAAGCTCTTCAGTGTAGAACGACCCTTTCAATACTTCCCCATTATCATCTTGTAAGAAGTATGTGACTGGATGTCCTTTCTTGATGGCTACTATTGTGAATAACTCCACAGTCCAATTGAGCAAATAACCTTTCTCAAAAGTTTTCTTAACTTCATTGATTCTCACTCTGTCTCCTACTTTGTACTTTGGTGTCTTGTGTTTTATGGGTTGTCCATACAACCTTTGCCAAACCTCTTCTGGATTTTCAAAGTTCACGGCAATGGGGGCCATACCTATACTACGATGATGAGAATGATTATATGATTTCACCAAGTTTTGAAGTGGAAAAGTTAGTGTATTGTTCTTGGTAAAATATTTCCACATTTTGGTTTTCAAAGTTCTATTGAATCTTTCTACTATGGAACATTTTGTTTCAACATTTTGTGTTGTGAAAAATTCGACTTTCTGATCTTTGAGAAAATTCTGAAATTTTCTGTTTAGAAATTCTTTGCCTTGATCAGTTTGTAATTTTTCTGGTTTACAACCTTGTTTGAAAATTTTACTAAAAGCTTTCACGATGGAATCACCAAGTTTGTTTTTGAGGGGTATGACCCAAGCATATTTACTAAACACATCTATATATGTCAACAAAAATTTTATGTTTTTGTTGAATTTACTTATGTTTGAATCATCTACCAAGTCAGCTTGTCATTGTGCATTTATACCACTAACAATCACTTTCCTTCTGTGAAATGTACGATGAACAGGTTTGTGAAGAGTGTATGTGTCTTGAGTCTCTAACCATTTTACAACTTGTTTAGTTTTTTTTCTTGGATGCCCTTCGAAGAGCGTCTACACCACCAAAACTACCAGGCGCTTCAGAATCATAGTACAATGCTTCCATGACTGCCTTGTTCAAGTGACAACTCCATTTATACCCTTTTTCGGTCCACTTTGGCGTTTCTGTTTTCTTTCGTTGTTTAGGTTCCGACTTTATCAGTGCCTGTTTCATAAAATCCCAACGTTCTTTATGGCCAATTAATTCTTGGGGTATGTTACTATCTCTCAAAGCTTCGGCCAACACCTCCCATCCCTTTGGTTGGAAAGATTTTCGTCTTCTAAGTAAATCGTTTAGAAGATCTGTTACATTCGACCCTACCACTGTTTGATCTTTGTAGACTAATTCACCCTTCTCATTCAAAGATATATTTGGGTCACTTCTAATACGATTCAACAACAACTTTCCCTTTCTCTTCATTGTCATAGGTACAGAATCGTGAATGTCTTCGTCATTATTATCTTTCTCGAATTCGATTTTAATTGGTCGAGGAGCCATTACCTCTTGTTGAAATGTCAAGTATCTTTGTAAAATTTGATTATATTGAGTCATCTTTTCATCATCCGAAAGAAAAGGGGCATCAAGAATATCTCTCATTTCTCTATCCAGTGATGAAACAGCCAGTTCATTCGGTTGTCTTGGAGTCTCTTGTAGACGTTCCAATAACCTTGGTTCTACCAAAGCCATCTTCTTTGCATATTCCATCATCCAAATATACCTTTAACAGCACCCAATAGTACAGGAGGCAGCAATGCCCCCAGGAATCCCCCTTTCTGCAAGATTGGTCTCCTCTTTTTGTCAGAGGTACCTTTATTTGCCACTGCCCTCACTAGTTGTTTCTGACGAACGAGTTTGGTTCTCTGGGGTTTGGTCAGAGGTACTGCTCCCTTCAGTATATTCGATGCACAGTCACACAAACAAGTTATCAATTCTTTGTCTTCATGTTTTAGTATGGATTTGACGAGTGTGGGCTTCGATTTAATAAGAACCTTGAGAAGAGCGATGTTGCGCTTGAGACAGTCAGACAGACATGCTTCTGACTTGAGTCAAACTTGTTGCTCCCCTTTTATACTTTTCGGAGGTACACATATTGGGTTTCCCCAGGAAAAATTTGACTTCTTAATCTCATGTGTTCAGGAGTGTCTTGTTTGAGATCTATTAAAAGGTAACCATATGGTGTCGAAGTGGCATCTTCGAAAACTTCTTTCAGAAACTTGGAATGACCAGGATACATCTGTGCTGCCAAGTATGAGATTTGGATCCATAGGATTTTTAAACAAAATCATGTAATGACTATTGAGAGCTACAGTCCTATGGACTTTATTTTTGTCGAATACATTTTGAACAATGTACATTACACTAATGTTACGGTGATGACTACCTTTAGTAAATAATCTAGACACTCGAACATCTGCATCGAGCATCAGATCATCCAATATGTATAAACTATCAGATTTTAATTCTTGAGGGAGACCCTCTACGAATTCTACTTGGGGTAAAGTCTTGTATAATGGTTGCCATTCACTGTAACACCAAATGATGTGACTTGGAACAGGTGATATAATATTTTGAATGTTTTGAATAACCCGATTTACAAAGGATGATTTACCACTACCCGTGGGACCACACAATAAACAAGTGAATGGATGCTTCCAACGAGGATCCATCTTTGTTGTTCTATGTGGGTACTACTTCCTTTTATACCTTTTGGGGAGGTGGCCCCCACGGAACGTGGGTACTACTCCCCTTTTATACCTTTTGGAGAGGTGGTCAATATGACCGTCATCCACAAATATTTAAAATTGGTGGCCCACTGACTTACTGGCTGGGGACAGTTTAAGTTTGTTTGATATTTGTCAAGAGGATAAACATCAAATAACTTAAGCGTCATTACCACCTTTTTTCTTTTTTCATTTTATACTTTTTTTGTTTTATAAAAAAAACAAACATCTATTTACAACATCTATTTACATCTTCAGACTGAGTGGTTTTTTGACGGTCATAAATTCAATCACCAAATCCATAATACAATGTCTCTGTTCATTTGTGAGAGATTTCTCGAAAATATCTTCATACTCTTTCTGCACTGGTGGTGGATTCATTCCAGAAGTATTATGGTGCCACAGTAGATGGACATCATTCTTGTTAACTCTTTCAAGTGCTTCACTAAAACATGCTATAATCTTCTCTTCTTCAGACATCATTAGGCATACATTATGCTGAATCTGACATGGGTGATCGACTGTACATCCATAGCATTTTTCTTTCACTACAGCGTCAATGTTCTCTTCGACATAATGAGCATATGCCAAGCAAAGTTGATGCTGCAAGCGAACTTGCCTGAGTTCACTATCAATTTCATCAATGATCAATGGTCGTGGTTGGGTTATTCTCACTGTGATCTTCTTCTTCTTCAAAGGTGGTTCTTGAATTGGTTTTTTGAAGTCTTCATGGTTAGTAGGTTTAGTGTCTTCAGTTAAAGTTGTTTGTTGGGTTTTGATGGCTGCTTCTACTTCTTCTATTTGGGACTTCAAGGCATTCCATTCTTCTAAAGATAGAGCAAGACCAGTCTTCGTAGGATAAGGTTTCTGGTCTTTTCCATCAAAGTATCTTCTGAGATGAATCTTCAGTTCACCATGGTACTGGGTGACGTTAGCATAGAAGTCTGCTTGGTGCCAATTCGGAACATCTTCTCTGGTCAATGGTTCGATCGTGAATGATGCCAAGTCCATGCTTTGCCTAATCTTATATATCTTTGACGGACGTGATTGAAAACATCACCACAGTTTAACAAATTTTGATTGAGTTTTTGATTCTTGATTGGGGTTTGTATTTGTTTCCTATAAGAATATAGGTTAAAGTTGGGAAATTTAGAAAATTAGTATAGAAGTCAATGGGAAAGAAACACAATGAGAATACAGAAATTTGATTGGTTGATTAACTTCGATCTGATTGGTCAGTTTGGCGATCAAACTGCAATCTTGATCCTTAAACTGTAGGATATGGCCCTCTGCATTTTATACTGGCTTGGGACAGGTCAAGCTACAAACCTCCGTCCAATGGAGACAAGTCAAATAGTTCGAGTGCATTCCCACCTCCTACAGTTCGTATCCTCTTTGAGGGAATTTTTTTTTGTTCATCAAAAAAGAAAACGAAAACAACATGTCCAACTTAGCAATTCAATTTTTCTATCATAAAAATTTCTCATTTCTTTTAAATATTCACAACAGAGAATTTCTTAGTAATGATGATGATGATGATTTATTCCTTTGGTTATACAATAGGGGTAGCCTAAAAGACACCAGGAATCAACTTTTTTTGAAATGAAACTAAAAAGTTTGGAAAAAAAGAAGTATCATCTGGTTCCAATAGGTGTAACCTAAAAGATACCATGAATCAACATTTTTAAAAAATAAATGGAACTAAAAAGTTTTGAATGAAACTAAAAAGTTTGGAATAAAGAAGTATCATCTGGTTCCAATAGGTGTAACCTAAAAGATACCATGAATCAACATTTTTTTTAAATAAGTGAAACTAAAAAAATTTGAATGAAACTAAGTTTGGAATAAAGAAGTATCATCTGGTTCCAATAGGTGTAACCTAAAAGATACCATGAATCAACATTTTTTTTAAATAAATGGAACTAAAAAGTTTGAAATAAAGAAGTATCCTCCACTTCCAATAGGGTTAGCCTAAAGTATACCAGGAACATGATGATGACAATGATGAAAAAAACTCTCTGTATTAGAATAAATAAAAAAAAAATTGAAAAATCTTTACACTAGAAAAATGTATTGCCTTGTAAGACTTGCCATTTAGGATTTTTTTAGGACTGCCATAAAGGACTTTAAAGAGGAAAACGGCCATATAGACTTTAGAGAAAACTACTTGCCATATAGGACTTTATGAGGACTGCCATATAGGACTTTAGAGAATGCCATATAGGACTTTAAAAATTTGGTGAGTCTAACATGATTGAGCAGACCACCTAAAATCCATTTCGTTTTTTTTTAGGAATTTTTCGTTCAACTAAATAGGACTTTTTGTAGGCAAAAGCTAGACTTTGTTCAGGTTGTAGAAAATATGACACTCACTTAATTGTTTCTTCTTTAAATCTCTAGTGGTATGGTGTTAACTCCATCTTCTAAAACTCTTCGTTTTGGGTAGAAATATGATAGTCCATTTCTGCTCTGCTAGTAGGTATACATAGTGTTGTCATTCATAACAAATCCTCGGTTGATGCCAGATCCACTTTGTTGAGTCTTTAAAACTTTCAGATATTTGTCTTTCGTCAAATCATTGTGGCGTTTGCTGATTCCTTTACAACTATATTTATTGGTGGCTCCGAAACAATAATATGTTTTACTACACAGTCCAACAATGCCGGTTCCTTGCCATTCTACCTTGAACAAGCCTGGAGTTCTCCTGTCAAAACGCTTTCTTTCCTGGCAACATGAAGGTGACAGCCATTCTTTGCCTTCTAATTTGGTTTTCACATATTCATCTCTGTGGAAATCACAACACTCAGATGGAAACCACTTGTGATTCTCTTTGTAAAATTCTACTCTCTTCTCTGGTTTCACTAATTCATCTATGGATGGTGACGAAGTACATAGATATGCAGAATCTGTGTCCATTTCAGCATATTCGCAATCTTGGCGGCTGATAAAAGTATCGATGACATCATAATAGAACTGAAGTATCCGGAGTTTCGCATACTGGTAAACAAAGAATCCGATGTGGAGTGGCAGATCCAACTTGATGGTTTTCTTGTTCAGTTCGACTTCATATAAAGTTTCATCTAATAGATTCAAGGCTCTGAAGGACATGTCATTTACAGCTTTGGTGACTTCTTCGTCGTCGCAATAGCACACACGTCGATGCTTCTCTTTGTTGGTGACGGTTTTGCCATATCCAGAATTTCCCAACAGCTTCATGGTGTCAGGAACGATCGACTTGTCGGGGTCAACATCTCCTTGTCTTCTTGCTTCAGATACTTCATCTCCAAATTTTTCAAAACATCTTCTTGGTTTATATTGGATAACTTGATAGACGTGATTAACTTCAATACCATGCTCGAGGTACCACTGCAGTAAAGGGGTTGCACACAACATTTTTTCTGCTCCATAGCTTCCGATCACACTTCTATGGTGTTTCTTCATCATTCCATTCTTCTCGTCAAAGGACTTCATGTGTTCACCAATATCATCTATGGAAATATCTGTATTCTTGAAGACAGGTGTCATCTCTTCAAAGTAATCTTTCAGGTGATCTGGTACATGTATATCACATTCGACCAAACCAAACAGTTCACCGGACTTCACTTTGTTCAGTATTTCTTCATCTGTCATTGCACCATCTATTTTGTCTGAACAGTTCTCTTTCAGGAAGGCTTTGAGTGTGGCATCGGTCTTCTTCATCTCTCTCCACTCACACTCCCACATTTCAACAAGTTTATAGTCCAAATCGGTGATGTACTTTGCATTGGTACGGGTGTCTTGTAGCAGTTCTTTCATGGGTTTATCTCTGACTTCATTGTGGATGATAGGAAGGCCATTCTTATCTTTCATGCAGGTATGTCCGTGCCAGAAGTAGCCATGGAATTGGTATACAGTCTGTGTCTCTTTGCACAACCATCAACCGGCAACTGTCTTCAACCAATCATTTTTTTCGGCTCCGTTAAATTGATGTCTGATGTGGATGTCATCTCTCATCGATAAAAACTCTAACCATTGTTCAGCCATTTTACCATACTTCATTGGATGTTCTGGTTTAAACTGGTTTTCTTCACGACGTCTAATATTCCAACAAGTTGGCATCTCTTGCATTAGGCACCAAAGATATAATGCATTCGCATCAAAGCCTATAATACTTCCACATGGCTTTGCTTCTTTGCCATATTTTGTTTCTCTGATTCGGGTAAAATCTTTCTCGTGGTATCGGTTGAAGATAATTGAAGGTCCACCAACGATATTATCTTTCACTAAGTGATGCAAGTCTTTGTTTTTCTGGTTAAATAATGTGAAGTAAGTGTCATCATTCATGGTCTGGAACAGGTATTTTAACGTAAGGCCCGGAACACTGATACCACCTTTAAACATGTCGATGTGGTGTTCTTGGTAGAAAGCAAACTGCTTGTCAACTGCTTCAAGGAATGGTTTTACATCTCGGTTATTATACCAGATCAGAAAATCACGGAAGGTTGTCATCTCCAGGTCGTTCCATACATGCTGGCAGTTCTGGTATTCTTTATTGGATATGTTTTCTTTCTTTAGAGAACTGTAGAAGGCTTCATGGTCTGGTAGGTGGTCTTGATCTAATTTGTCCAAGCTGTCGATCCATTCATATGGTAAAAATCCCTTCGTCACGGAGCAGCCAAATGCTTTCAAAAACTTGTCATAGCTGAATCCTGGAGCGAGGTAGTTGCAAATATCAACAAACTTGAAAGATTCTGTCGAGACGCACATGTAGCTATTTGATTTCTTCACTGCAAACTTGAGTGGATTTTGTCTCTTCATGTATGTCATCAGTTCACGCTTGACTACATTCATATCATATTTTCCAGAGTTGAATCCGACGAAGGGCATCTCTTGTAGGTAGTCTTGAAATTTCTTCTCCAATTTTTGTAAAGGGTGCATCTTGGATGTATCTTCCCCAGTAGCTCTGGCTTCCGCTTCCAGCGTTTCATCAATTTTCTGTCTGAGTTTAAATAAGGTCCAAGCATGATAGGTCTGCATCAGTTGATGGCAATGAGATGAAATATCTGTGAGGTATGTCATCATTTCTTCAACAAGTTCTTGAGAATTTCGGTTCTTGGTATTCTGGAACATTACTACATATGCTCACACTCAATGGTCGGTGTTCTGTTTCCCAGGTCAGTTTATCACTGTCGACAGGTAGACTGGATTTGACAAAGTAACTTTCAAAATCAAACGTTGCACGGTATGGATAAAACTTCTTCTCTTCGGGTACGTCTATACCTTCATCTTCTAACAGATCAAATACGGACTGGGATGGATGGTATACACCACCAACATACTGGTAATTTACTTCATCTGTACATGTTTTCTCGTGACGATTTAATTTCTTCACAGTGTGCCATAATTTGCCGCATTTGCGGCATTCAAAGGGTTTGCAGTATTGGTCTATATCGATGATGTAACAAAAATGGTTCTTGTAGACGTTCACATACATGGTATTTTCAAATCTTCTATGAGATCTCTGTACTAATTTGGCAACAATTTGGTCATCATTCTTAACAAGTTCATATACTTGGATATTCACTTCAAAACATTTCTCCAAGTCGGGTAATTCGGCTAAAGTTACTCCACGGAATTCGTTCTTTGGCTTTTATATTTGCTGTACAGGGCATTTGTTGTATTTTTCAAATTGTCTGTTGTGGAACCACTCCATAAAGCTAAACAGCGGAAAATACACAGATTGTCTTCGTAGGTAAACTGGTGATTTTTATCTTTCACCAAAGCATTTACTGCTTTGTTCTGGAGAACATAATCGGGAAGATCTTCTACGATTCCAATTTGGTGGTCTTTCAACTTATTCACATAAAACGTGACATTGGGAACTCTCCCCACAAGCCATTTGGTGTTGGGTCGTTTTAACTTGGCCCATTCCAGGATATCTTCTTCCATGACATCATCAAGGAATTCTTCAAAGTCTTCTTGGCAGCATACTAGTTGTGGAACATCAAGTACCCGAGCGTTGTTTTGTGATGGATGGTAGTACTTCAGTTCATTCGTTTCATTGTGCCGAAGGATAAAACCAAAACTAAGATTAATTTTAAATCTTAAGTGTTGTGGCAGAAATATGGTAGTCATCAATTCATCATTCATCATGTTCAGGTTCATATCGTTGATCTGGTAGTTATACTGGTCCTGGACTCTTCTGTTCATCATGTGGCGAGTTCTAATAGAACTCCAGTTATCTTCGTATATGGTCAACATCTCAACGGTATTTTAAAAAATATCGCGATATACCGGTATATCGTCAAGTTCAAAACATGTAAGATTCTCACCCAAATTGTCCCAGTATTTTTGACATTCGAAGTCAGATCATTACGTTTTAAAAGCACTGAAATAATTAGCCTAACTTGTCTTAATTCACTCTTGTATAAATATTTGGAAATAAACTTCATGATGGCACAACAAATATCGTTTATTTTGAGTCGATAATTTCAAATAAATATATACTATTTGATCCATCACTTTACAAAATGAAAGTGTCAATGACACTGTAGCTTAATTTGTGTGTTGTGTTTGATGAAAAGGATAATGTTCAATGTTTATGAAAGGATTATGAAATAAGACAAGAATTGTGATAATTGGGAATATGTTCATTTCTGTTCCCTGTATGCTATGTTTATGATAAAAATAACATGAGGTATACACTGTACAAAACAGCTGAGGGGTGGGTTAATATGACCTCACAGTTAATTTATGTGGCCCTCACAGTTAATGTATATCAACAAAAGTTACCAAGTTACAGTGAAATTATTCCAAAACGAGTCATCCTATCAAGTTACATTAAAATCCCTTCATAAATATGGCCTGTAGACTGTGCTAAAGGTTTTCGGGCTTCGGGCTCTGGCAGCCATCATGGTTGAATGATCACAATCAAAAGTGGACATTCTCATGTGGGCATCATCTGGAGTGATCCTACAAAGTTACAATAAAATCCCTTCATAAATATGACCTGTAGACTGTGCTCAAGGTTTTTGGGCTTCGGGCCCCTGAAGCCGTCACAGTTGACCAATCACGACCAAAAGGGGATGTCATCATCTAGGCATTATATGAAGTCAAACTTATGGGTTACAATGAAGTCCTTCCATAAATATGACCAATAGACTATGCTAAAGGTTTTCAGGATTTGGGTTCGGGCAGCCATCAAGGCTGAATGATCGCGACCAAAAGGGGACGTTCTCATCTAGACATTATTTAGAGTCATCCTACCAAGGTACAATGAAATCCCTTCATAAATATCACCTGTAGACTGTGCTAAAGATTTTCGGGCTTTGGGCCCCTGTAGCCAACACAGTTGCCTAATGGTGTCCAAAAGGGGCTGTTCTCATCTAGCCATTACATGTAGTCAACCTGCCAAGTTACAATGAAATTCTTTCATAAATATGAAGACAGTGCTAAAGGTTTTCGGGCTTCAGGCTTGGGCAGCCATCATGGTTGAATGATCACAACCAGAAGGGGACATTCTCATCTGGATATCATCTGGAGTGATCCTATGAAGTTACAATGAAATCCATTCATAAATATGACCTGTTGACTGTGCTCAAGATTTTCGGGCTTCAGGCACCTGTAGCCATCACAGTTGACCAACCACGACCAAAAGGGGATGTCATCATCTAGGCATTATATGGAGTCAACCTAGCAAGTTACAATGAAATCCTTCCATAAATACGACCTACAGACATGCTAAAGGTTTTTCGGCTCGGGCAGCCATCAAGGCTGAATGATCGTGACCAAAAGGGGACGTTCTCATCTGGACACTATTTGGAGTCATCCTACCAAGCTACAATGAAATCCCTTCATAATTACGACCTGTAGACTGTTCTGAAGGTTTTCTGGCTTTGGGCCTCTGAAGCCGTCACAGTTGCCCAATCGGTGGGCAACGCTCTTGTGTCGATTAAAATGGAGTAGTTGGTTAAACTCCTGGCCGCATTCCATACATGTGTAGGTCTCCAAACATTTCTTCAGATGGTCAAGGAGATACTCCTTTCTCGTAAAGGTCTTATTACAGTTGGTGCAGTCATAAGTCTTCTTCTCTTCGGCGTGCTGGGTGCGCATATGGCGGTTCCGGTTGCAGAGGCCCGTAAAGGTCTTCCCACAATCTTCACAGGCATAAACATCAGTCCTGGTAACGGCAGTAGCATCATCAGACTCCATCTTCATAAAATTTTTGCAAAGGCAAAATTGCTATAGAAAACTCTCAAGCGATGTGTTCAGTCCGAAGGATCGAAACAGAATGACGCGACGTTACACTTCTCCGGAATTTATATCTACGTGACGGACGTTTTTGAAAACGTCACAGCGTTTTTTCATCGACTTTTTGATTCTTGGTTGGGGTTTGTGTTTGTTTCCTATAGGATTATAGGTTAAAGTTGGACAATTTAGAAAATTAGTATAGAAAGTAATGGGAAAGAAACACAATGAGAATACAGAAATCTGATTGGATGATTAACTTCGATCTGATTGGTTAGTTTAAAAACATCTTGATCCTCATTAATTTTATTATTTAAAATCATGTAGTTGGGGGGGGGGAGAGGGGGTCATTTAAAGAAATTGCTAAATATAGACCCTAACAATTAGTTAGGGGGTCAGTTAAGGATGTTACTAAAAATAGAGTGCAGGAATTTATAAAAATATAGTTCCAAGTAGAAGCAGAGAATTCTGAGTAAATTTGTACTATAGCACTACGTGCTACTTTTATTGGGGGAAACATCATGGGTTCCAAAAAAGGGATTATGGGAACATTACTCCCTTTCAATCGAACACGGCATTTTAAAAATCTATAGCACTACGTGCTAAGCCGATAAAATGGGAAATCCATATCAAATAAAGTCGTTTCCGGTGATTTACGCCCATTCTCGGGCTCATTTGGGTAATTATACAGGGAAGCCGTTCCAGAAAATACTCCCAGTCAATCGAACGTACCTGTTACAGACCTCTTAGCCCTAAAAGAAGCCTGTGGGTAACATAGCAACCACGTGCCACCATAGAAACAAAGATGGTGGCCCCCTTCATACAAAATGGACGATGGAAACACGTATCACCCTAATAACACGAGCTGCGCATGCGCACTCACATCACCCATCACCATGACAATGATGTCACAACATGGCCGCTCACATGGGTTACCATGACAACCACATGATACCCATAATACATTGCGGTATGACGTCTCTTCCGGGGTCCACCAGCCGGGGTCCATAAGATGGGGGACGAAAACCCCCTCGCCTACTATTTGAGTACTTGGAATAGGGTCAGAACTAACAAGAATAGACCAGAATATAAGCCGATAAAATGGGAAATCCGTATCAAATAAAGTCAATTTCGGTGATTTGGGGTGGATTTTGGTGATTTGGAGGGATTGTCGGGTTGTTTGTGGTAATTAGATTTACTCCGATTCAATCGAACACATCCTCCGAATATACCCGAAGGTTTTAGGTAACATAGCAATCACGTGCTACCATAGAAACAAAGATGGCGGCCCCTTCATACAAAATGGACGACGGAAACACGTATCACCCTAACAACACGCGCTGCACATGCGCACTCACACCACGTATCACTATGGGGATGACGTCACAACATGGGCGCTCACGCGGGTTACCATGACAACACAACATGGCGACACTAGGTCACGTGACATGACGTAACTTCCGAGGTCCTGCACCGAGGTCCTGCCAATGGTGCCTGTCCGGTTACATGACATACTGGGGGGGGGGGGGGGGGGGGGCGCGGTGGCTCAGTTGGTAGAGGTGCAGGCTGCAAGCCGAGAGGTCCTCGGTTCGAATCCCACCTGCGGCAACCGCGTTGTGTCCTTGGGCAAGACACTTCACCCCGATTGCCTACATGGAGGCACGATGACGCTGTGTACTGAGGCGTACTGCACGTCGATGGTGCGCATGTCTTCAACCAATCTAACCCTGCCTGTGCTGCGGTGCAGAGTTCAGAGTTACGATGTTGGAGAGCTGACAGCTGCTCGTCGTTGCTCGGTGGTTCTCTCCGGGTACTCCGGCTTCCTCCACCCGTAAAACTGTCACGGTCACGATTAGCCATTGTGCATAAGTATGTGACCTTAAACACCAATAAATAAATAAATTACATGACATACTACTGATATGAGATTGAAAGAGACCTCTAGATTCTACTGCATAACTGGTACGAAGGACAATCCTCGCAAGTCAAATGGGAAGGGAAGCTGTCTGACAATTTCAACGAACTACAGGGAGTGAAACATGGTGGTATACTTTCTCCCCTGCAGTATAAAATCTACCTAAATCCACTCTTAGATATAATGGAGAATAACAACCTGGGAAGTCATATAGGATCCACATACTCTGGTATTCCATCATGTGCTGACGATGTAACCATCCTGTCCAAATCCATTCAAGACCTACAAACTATGACAAAATGTGCAGAAGACTATGCCTCAAGAGAACGTTATGAATTCAGCATCCCCAAAACTAAAGTCTTGGTCAGAAACAACCCATTGACGACAGAAACCTGGAACAAGAGATAAATATTCTCACTAAACAACAAAAATCTGGAGGTTGTGTGCCATAATGCCCATCTTGGTATTGAAAGATAAAATACGTCATCAAACGAAAGAGTAATTACAGACAGAATAAAGTCAACCAGAAGAACCGTATATGCATTAATGGGGGCAGGCCTACATGGACTTAATTGTCTTAACCCTGCTACCAGCATAAGCATACGTCTTTGGAATTTGTATGCACTGCCCAGATTAACACATGGCTTGGAGGTATTAAACCTGAAATGAACTGATGTTGCAAAACTTGAAGACATGCAGACAAAACTGGTAAAGCAAATACAGCATCTTCCTACCAGAACAAGCAATGCAGCGGCACTAATGGTATTGGGACAACTCCCAGTGGAAGCTGCATTAGATAAACAACGCCTAAATCTCTTTGGAAATATTATACGAGACGAGAACTCAACAGAACGAAAGATATGTCACAGACAGTTAGCCATGAAAGACTTGAGCCCCAACAGCTGGGTAATTGTGATCATCAGACTATTACATAAATACAATCTACCATCCGGTCACCTTCTTTTGGAATCTCCACCAACAAAAATGACATGAAAAAAAAATGGTGAAAGATGCTGTAGATAAGCTTGCATGGCGGACATTAAAAGATGAAGCTTCCAAGAAATCAACCGTAAAGTATTTGAACCTGGACATCCTCGCACCTGGGAAAATACATCCACTTTGGTCGACAGTTAACACAAACCCAAGAGACGTCACCAGGGCTACTGTAAAAGCTAAGATAACACTTAGTCTAGGATCATATATCTTACAAGCAAACAGAGCAGCATTTAATCAAAACAAAGTCGATCCAACCTGCCCTCTCTGTAAGAAAGATCCAGAGACTCTTGACCACTTTGTATTAAACTGCGAAAGTTTGGAGACAGTTTGCAGCAGTTACATGGGAATAGTCAAAAAACATATCGAGCTCAGTGCCCCCATAAATGCCAACTGGAAAGACATCGATAAACTCCAATTAATTATAGACTGTAGTTCCTTGGTCAAACGTGACAATATACAATACATAGAGGAGACCTCACGTAACATGTGTTTTGCACTGCATAGAGAGAGAGCCGCAATGCTGCTGGAAATTAAATGGATAGCTCTGATCCCACCACGGACGAGAAATACTAAACACTGAAACAGATCCAAATCGCACTCTTCCAGTATGCAAATGCGCCATACAATTATTTTACCAATGTAAATATACTAGTGACTGTTTTAAGTTCCTCCAGACAGCCTGATATATATAAACATTGTAATATAAGTTTTTAGCTGTTTGTGTCTGGGTTTTAACTGCTTTTAATAATGACGACGATTTTAAACCCTGCAAATAATGGATCATTTTACTACGCTTCTGGGCGGTGCTCCTATGGAGGAGTAACATGCAAATAAAGAAGAAGAAGAAGATAGCAGTATTTTTAAATTTGAGAGCTGGAGCGTCTTCATGTCGAGTTCCAGGACGAATAATGACGTAGAGGGTTTGTCACAGCAGAATAAACAGCAGGATGAACAACAGAGGATGAGGAGTGCTACTAAATAACGAAAACAAACTAACATAAACGAACACAAGTAAACAAAATGGCAAAATATGTAGGCTAATAAAAGTTTAAAAGGTGTAGAGGGTGTGTGTTCGGGTATGTTTTACTCGTGTGTGACATTTTATCCATTTTTGATGAGTATTTTGGTCATTAAGAGGATTTAAAATGTGTTGCGTGACGCAGCAAAACTTGTGTTCGTTAATTAGTCACAGTTTACCTGCCCTACTAAATAACGAACACAAGAAACGACAGTGGATAATTAGCTGTCAATATTGATCAGATTACCGCTTGCATAAGAGGCTGGTTTGAAATTCTGTCATATTTTATATATTTATTATAACTATGACTTTTTAACTGGGATCTATTTTAATTTTCTTTGTTGCCTATCTGCTGTGTTTGATATTTTATTGTTTGTCAAACAATTCTACTGATGTACAACATAGTTGTTTTTGTAATAAGCGACTCACTTTTAATTTTTTACATGCAGTTTTCGGTAAAGTTGAGAGGAACATTACAAATTCAACAGAAGCTACCTTTCAACATTCATGGCCAAATTACGAGCAAAAGTATTGAATGCTCGAAAACACAATCCCATCATTCCGAAATCATGGACAAACAACAATTGTGAAAGCATAAACAATATTATAAAGTTGGAAAACAATTGGAAAGTGCTCAAACTGACCGACCTTAATGACAATTTACAGGACAACAAACTATGACAGGATATTGGGCCATTTTGCGGGTGGAAATTATTCTCTTAATAGTAGTATCACAGAGGTCGCGGGTACTCCTGGAAGTCGAGCATTATTCCTGAGTAATAAAGGTGGACTCCTAAAATAATTTCACGAACTTCTGATGAATATATATATTACAAGTTTATTTTCACTTTTTAAACAATCACTCCATTCTCAAAATACTATTCACAAATCAGTTTCAATATATTACACGTCACTTGTTAAACCCTGAAAAATAGAATTAAAACAACATAAGCACCTATAAGTACACATATCATGGAGGATAACCATTTAACAAAAAAAAAGGTAAAGTAATCGATTCATTGTTGATCTGATTGCAATGCGCTCAGGGTTTCAACGCCGATCACATTGCAAGAAGAGCAACAATTAAAAGAAACGAAAACATAAGTAATTTAAATAAACTTACCATTTCGAAAAGACTTAGGTTCTCAAAAAGAAACTCCAATGATCAGACAGAATGTCAACATCCTCCATGACAGGTACTTTTGCTAACTCTCAATGTCAAACCGAAATTCCCCAAAACAAAAAGAATTTCCCGCCAGAACTACCAACAAGCTTACTACCAGAGAACAGTGAACTCACAATGAGTAACCCTTCAACCGACAAGATCCGAGACGCATTAAGCTGACGCGCGCAAGAAAGCTGTACCTATAATAAATAAACATTAGTAGATCAGGCTGTAAATAAAATATTAAATTAGTTACCACAAAAAAAAAATAGAATTTGCTCACTATCACAGTAGTATTCAGTTAGCTGATATTTGGTCACTTCTCCGTATTCTTGGGAAAACTGAACATTTCTTCTATTATTATATCTTGTTTGAGTTTGACAGAGCCCGTAGATTAAATGCCTGTATTAAATGCATGTAGTTGTCTGAACTGTAGTTAATACTTGATGCTTGTAGGCATAAGATGGTCTAATCCAATGGTGGGCAACTTCCCAACTATAGGTCGACCTAAGACAGGAAAGGACTGCGTCAATATAAATGAATAATTAAACTACAGGTACATTTTCTTCTGTCTTCATGGTCTGGTGTAGGCCTATGAATGGTTCTCTTTTGTGCTCGCGGGCGTAAGGCGGTCTAATCCAATGACAGGCAACTTCCCAACTATGGAGCGACCTAAGACAGGAAAGGCCTGCAGCCGTACTGAATGAATAATTAAAGTACAAGTAAAAAAACCAACTTGAGGTCGAGAAAAAAAATCAGTCATGGTCTTGTGTAGGCCTATGAATGGTTCTCTTTTGGTACTTGCAGACATAAGACGGACTAATCCAATGACGGGCAACTTCCCAACAATGGGACGACCTAAGACAGGAAAAGACTGCGGCCGTACTTAATTAAAGTTCAGGTCAATTTCTTCAAGTTCTGTAAAAGCACCGGAATTATTAACCGAAGAGTGTGGAAACGGAAAAACATGAAAATAAAAAAGACAATTTTAAAACAGCCATGTTAAACTTGTGTTGACATGCCGGTCCAAAGACCGGATAAATTGGTGATAGGCATTGTCATGCAAGTAGTAATAAATATATAAAATATAAAAGAAACAAAACATACCCACACACACACCCTCTACCCATTTTTAACTTTTTTTAGCCTATATTTTGCCATGTTTTGCTTGTTCTCGTTTGTGTTCGTTTATGTTCGTTTGTTTTCGTTATTTAGTAGCACCGGAGGATGAGTACCATTTTATCCATAGAAATCGGATATAAAAAGACAGAGACACACCGTGTAACCTAAAATCCAACTTTCGGCGACAACAACCCGCTTTCCGGCGACAACAACCCGCTTTTCGGCATCAAATCAGTTTACAACGCCGCTCGCGTCGTTTCTTTCGAAGCGGTGACAAACAAAAGGACGAAGTTCGCCATGTTCAATGGGTAAATAACACAAAACGCATTAAAATTAATAAAAATCAGTTTTTCTTCAGTCCGTAATTTCATTATTTAGTCATGGAAACTGTTTGGAAACCAAATTTTAATGCGATCGAAATTTCCCTATATTCGTGCAAAGCCAGTTTTTCGTCGTAAAAACTCGATTTTTCATTAAGTAGGCGACGCCTTTGTCTGTTTAATATAATATTTTTGTTATAGTGTTTGTATAGATTTCAAAATGTGAACTGTCTTTGATAGATCTACCGATAAAATCAAAGAAATATTCTCGTATTTTTTTTTTTTACAAAATCAGACAACGCCGTACAACACCGCTGACCGGTTTTGGTAAAGATACAATGTGATTTGAGCCTTAAACAGGTTCGTATTATATTTATTTTACGCGATCCTGTGCGTTCCGCGTGTTCTTTCGGTGGTCGATGAGGACAGTTTGTGGTGAACAGCTGTCTTAGGGTAGTGTCAGATGAGCTAGTAACAAGCACCCCCCCCCCCCCCCAAGATTGATGATTATAGTGAAACTTGTTACCTTGAATATACCATTAGGCCTACATAGTTAAACTGGATTTATAGGGTTTTTTAAAACATATCTCAAAGGTGAATGGGCCGGGGAAGGGTGCGACTTTGGACCAACCAACCCACCCACCCACTCACCATCCACATCCTCACCCCCACCCCCAAAAAAGTGCTTTTAAAAAAGAAGTCCAAACAATTTGGCGAAATTCATGCCAAACTATTAAAAACAACGGTAGTAGGCATACTCAGGACATCAACGTAAAACTGTTAGTAGGCCTGATTTTTGGGCGATGTTGTACAGCGCACCAAATTTGGGCTCCTGTTTTCATCTCTAAATACTAAAGTGGAGATGCAATATTAATCACATTGGCCTGATTAATTTACATTTCTGATCAGAAAAGCTTTTAGTGCTTTCTTTTTGTTACAAGTATGTTAGGGTTGTACCTTACAAACAAAGCAAGCTAACGGCAGAACTAGTCAATTTATTTACTGAAACAAAGCGTTTCTATTTTCAGTGACAACTAAACATTGAGCCTGCAAGATCAACTGGTAGAGTGCTGTAATATTTGCACCTTTTATATTTGTACTTCCCACTGCAGCAGACACGATTATGATTATAAGTACATTTAGAGACCTATTGTTCGTAAAGATTACACTGCTCCATTTTATTGGAGGATGACTACCCGGCATTTTCCAATAAAACGAAACAATGTGATAAGATACACGCCGAATCTACAAAATGAATGTATTCTGGTATGTTGTGGTTTTATTCGCCAAGCCCAAAGGTTTTAACTCTTTACCTTGCGTAACGGTCAAAACCAGCAAGCGCTATTCGCAAAGATCGCCATTCAAAGTTTATTATATTTCAATATTTATGTCTCAAAAACACAACTTATGACCCCCTCATTGGAACGTCGAGGTCGTTCCAATGAGGTGATAAGCTATATTTTTGAGCCAAAAACTGAAATTATTTAATAATTTAACAATGTTTGGTACGTGTCTGATACCCGCGCTGGGTAAAGGGTTAAACAGGACAGACTATTCGACGACGATTGACAAAGGGACATTCCATATTGGACACTACCGTGGTGTAACAAATCAACAAATACAAGAAAACTTTATTTCGTGATGCAGACATTGGAGGTACACGAATTGTTAGTGTTTATTTTTCTCATGGTTGTGTAGGCTAGCGCGATGGCTGTATTGATTGCCACATTTACAACATTGGTACTTCCCTGGGGAGTTGTGCAAATGCATGTGCTCTTTTAAATATTTTGTGGCTTTAAACTGGCTTCCACAAATATCGCACTTAATAATATCTGGAACCCTTCCGCATGTTTTCACAAGGAACTTGTACGGCCTCTCGTGAGCAAAATCGCTATCACATTTTGAACATTTGTGTGGTCTCAGACCGTGGTGTTTTTGACGTGGTCAGAGAACCCTGTCAGGTAGTTAGTTTTAGTTTAAACAATATTTATTCAATAATTGATAAATGCATACATTTCATAACAATAGTTGAGTACCGGTAACAAAAAATATGAACAACGAAAAATACAGTATTATAATGAAATAACTAAAGACACTGAAAGACAGGGAAATTTTCAGGTAGCTGAAACCTTTCTCGCAAATCTGACATTTGTATTTGAACTTGTCATCGTGTTCATATGTGTGCTTCTTTAACCCACTCTTTGTCATAAAAGATTTAATGCAATCTGGAAAGGAACAGGGATACCTCATCCCCATATGCACAGATCGCCTATGCTGGTTCAGATCATTTCTGTCATAAAATCTCCGATGACATGCAGAACAGGACAACAGGGTACCATCATGCTTCTTCTTGTGCTGATAAGAGAGCTGCGGCTTGAGAAATACATTTGGCATGACGATTCGGCGCACTTGTAATGGATACCTGCTAGTGTGGTCCCAAGGTTATGCTTGCGCCTTTTAGAGACCATTGACTCAAGATTACTGGCAGTGTCTTGACCAACATCTTTTGAGGTGGTATCGTCCTCGATAATGACATATCACTCAGTAGGCGGACTGCACCCTAAGTCATTCAATTCAGAACTGAAATGAGATAAACAGGATTTCTAACTCTTATAACTCATCGTACTAATATGCCATTACAATTTAGGTATGCTTACTTGATACACCCGTGGCAGGTACTAGATTTGGAAAAAGTGGAGGTACCCCTTCAAAGCATAGTGGCATCAATTACAGATATCACAATTGAGGTGAGAAAGTTTACGAAGCAACACAGTTACGTTAGATTTTAAGCAACCGCTAAACCTCGATCCGTTTCGGGGCGTTGTGAAGTTCCGATCTGAGCGTTGTAAAATGTAAAAATGATCGCTGAATTTGGAGGTGATTATTTTCGGCAAACATGCAGGTTAACTCTGACAAACAACCAAACTGGTTAAGACAAGGCTGTATCTGCTTGTACAAGCCAATATATGCCAGGAATTTATGAATAATGACATGTCTATCCTCGAACAATTGACAGGGAGTAGTGGGCGAGTCATTCATTTGGGATATTCTGTACTTGAAAGACTATTGAAAAAGGTAAAAGTTTGCTCGATTTGATGTTAAACGTCTACGTGTTAAAATGATCTAATTGGGGATCTATTTATATCACTTAGTTGCGAAGCGTCCGCTCGTGTGCCATTTTGGTTGAATAAAACAAACGGAATGCGAATGTAGCCGTTCCGGAAATCGGGTATCTCTCCGTTGCGCGGATTTTAGCTTACATGGTGTGAGAGAGGCTACATCCATTCCAGTAACACTCAAGATGATATCCGAAGGAAAAATCCAAAGACGTCAGAGCAAGACAGTCGAAGAGGTCCAGGGAAAACTTTTCAAATTGTAGGAGAGATACAGCGATGGCGAGCTGACGTCGAGTCAGTTGTTGAGAAAATGTGCTGGCATATAGTGTCCATAAATGTTGGGTATACTAGTTAAAATTGACTAATATTTTCTTTTCTTTTCAGATGAACAGAAGCTAATTAATGAATAGTTCAGTTTCTTTATTTTAGTTGAACAGAAGCTTATGAAATTTTCTGTTTCTTTATTTCAGATAAACAGAAGCTAATGATTTTTTTTCTTCGTTTCAGGTAAACAGAAGCTAATTATTTTTATTTTTGATGGTTCACTAAGTCTTGTTAGGAACCTACCCGTGGTATGAATCGGTAACGGGAATATTCAATAATTCCCGGCTAAACCTAATCAGGCAGTAGCAAAAGTCTTTACATATTTTATCATCCTGACACGCGTGGATATAAAATTTATATATTTTCTTCAAGTATTACATGTATATTTATCTGTAATACCTAAAGATAATATAACAATAACATGAGTTTGGAGAGCGTTACGGTTTATTAACGGCCCGCGAGGAATGAATAACAGCCCGAGGGTTTATTACCGGCTCGAGACGAAGTCGAGGGCCGTTAATAAGCAAGAGGGCTGTTATTCATTCCTCGAGGGCCGTTAATAAACCGAGACGCTCGACAAAATCATGATATTACTATTATTACCATGACCGGAAGCGGGCGGCGGGCTGTTAATGAATTTTGTTTTCATTAACGCCCGCGGCTCGCTTCCGGTTGCATGGCGTCGTGAATTACTGAGTCTTACCGCCCCGCTAAACTCCGTTAATATACTAGAGAACGCCCGTTAAAGTGGTAATAATATATATTCGTTGGGGCCGAATTGTTCTAACCTAAGTGCCGAATTATCCAAAGTCAAGTGCCGAATCGTCCAACGCAGGTGCCGAATCGTCCAACCCAAGTGTCGAATCATCCAAGTGCCGAATCGTCCAGTTCCCGAATCGTCTGCACACCCTTATTTCGACTGGTACTGTAATCTAGTGTTTTGTTGGTGATGTCAGCGGCTTTAGAAATAAAAAGGATTATAAAAAGGTATTTAATTACTCTGTAATCAGGCGTACAAAACAATGGTCAACAATTATCAGTTTTCGACTTGTGTTTTTATTACAATCATTCTGAGTCAATTACAATTATCGAAGAAGGAAATGAAGTAGATTAATTTCTTTGTTACTGTTAAACTTATCATGCTTCAAGTATTCAATTGATTGATGTTGGTCCATGAGCTGAAATGTTGTTGGTCCTGTTTCTATATATTATTTACCTTTTTATTTATTTTTCTAATAATGTTACATTTGCAAAAGGATGGAAGGGGGAATTAAACATTTTCACTAAAATTTTAAAGTTTTTTTTTGAAGCGATACTTGAACCTTTGTCGTCAATTGAAGTGAACACATCTGTTGCTGATTTTTAATTTGGGTTAGGGCAAGGATTTGATGAGCCAACAATACAGAGGTGTGAGTTTCGTTATGGACAGGCATTGGAAAAAGGTTCAGGAGACTGGTCGGTGGAGTGTCTATTATACCACCAGAGACAATGTATATAAACTTTTGAGAAAAGGTTTTGCTTTGTCCATGTTACCCGTGGATGACATTAGACCTGCATTTGAAGAGTTATTTATTTATTGGTGTTTAAGGTCACATATTTTTGCACAATGGCTAATCATAACCACAACATGAGTATCAACTCAAGACCAGGGGTGATCGTTAATGAGCCATGTTGCCCATTTTAGAGAGGGTTTGCACCTCCCAAGCATTGGTGATTGGGTCCTATTTTACCAGTAAAACAGAGCCTGTTTATCACAGTGAACAGGCACTGCCTCATTTTCCCGGGGTTCCCGCGGGGAATTTGAAGAGTTATGACCCAAAAGTGTTTATGGATGGTCCATCAAAACAAACAACGATGTAGAGTGATGGCATAATAGACTTAAGACGACTCACAGAAGCCCCAAGCTTACTGTCGAATCCATTACTTACAAGTTGTTCTCTTTGTTATTTAAGTATATTATCTTAGATTTCGCTTTTTTCCGGGGGGGGGGGGGGGGGGGGGGTAGGGGACACTTGTCTGAAGCCCGATGGTTCACTTAAGTCCCGCTTAGTAGGTCCTCGTGGTGTTAACCGGTTTCGCGAATTATTTAGTTTACGAATAATTCACGGCAAAATTTGAGCGGGCACAACTCCGACCCCATTGTAATAATTAGTTCTTTTTTCTAAATCCAAATAAATTTATGTAAAAAAAAAAATAATGGGGGCCTAAGAAATAAGAAATACATTTTTCAATGAGGGCCGTTCTGTCCAAAAATATGGACCGTTCTGTCTCGAAATCTGGGCCTTTCCGTCTCAAAATCTGGGCCATTTGACCAAGAACAATCTGGGCCGTTTCGTCCATGGGCCATGGAAAAAAGCTGTTGGAATTCACAAATGAGCTCGGTCTGAAGATTCTGAACAGGGACGCGAGGTGTAAGGGGAAATGGACTTGGGAGAGGATCAATAATCGACTATATTCTCACAGATATTAATTTGTGGAGGGAGGTGTTAGGGTCGGTTCGCCCCAATTCCCGTTCGCCACTCGGGTCGTTTCACCCCAATCCTCGTTCGCCCCACAGACGAAGGTGGGTGGGTTCGCCCCCAAAATTTTATTTTTGTAATGCAATGTAATGGTTTCGTTTAGTACTTTTTTTCTCGTAAGATTTACCGAAGTAAACAATTTCCATTAGAATTTTCATAATTGTTACTAAATTGAGAAATTTCACCCTATCCGAATTGACCGATACGTGAAATCAGACAAATAGAGAGGGTTTTGGTGGTATGCCGATGAGGTATGGATTAAATAATAACAGGACTAGCAGTGATATTACGTTTTATTCCTGATTTACTTATGTATTTGTTTATGATATTTTTACAGTATTCATAAGCACAACATTTGAGTATAATTTATACATTTAAATAACATCTGTAACATTGCATTACAATTATCAATCGGCCTGTGCCGTTTCTCTTCTGTGGGTCTTTTTCCCCGACACCTCTCCACATATGTTTCCACAAAGTTTGATTCATCATGTCAGTGCTAACATTAAGAAATTTATTTTGCACTTTTGTAATAATACCAATACATTCATCCAATGCAACGGGTAGTGGAATTTAATTTTCTGCCGTTAAATTGTTTTCAAGATGGTGTGTTGTGTCCGTATTAATTGTATGCATTATAATGGTAATTGATGGTGGAAAAGTACTTTAAAACCATTAAAACAATTAAACAAAATCATCGCCGTTTCGCCCCTCATACCCGAGTCGTTTCGGCTCAATATAGGGGGCGAAACGACCCGGGGCGATGGGGAATTGGAGCGGAACGACCCGACACCGGTGTTAGGGGTAGAGGTGACATTGATTACAGTGACGTTTAGGGCTAAAAACCTAGTAAGAAGTAAAGGAAGCTTTTAGAAGATTTGGAAACTCAAAAAGGATGTTGATTGGGCGAAGAAAAAATAAAACCAAAGCTTGCAACTGTACAGAGGGAGAGGTGGGGAGAGGGGGGGGGGGGGGGGCAATGTCCAGAAAATGGACGACACCATAGTTGCGAGCCTAGTGGAGGCAGGAAAGGAAAGTGTAGGAAAGATTTGGGTGCCAACACGGGAACTTGGGAACAGAGTGAACGAAGAACTGAAAAGGGCCATAAAGGGCAGAAAAGTCAAATGTGCTGCATGCAAGAGAACTAGTAGAAAACTCAGGGGGCAGAAAGCAACGAGGCCAAGGTAGCAAAGGAAGAATACCAACAAACACGAAATAAAGTAAATTAAATAAGATTAAAGACGATAATCGGAGAGTGCGAAATACGTCTTATTTGGACGATAAGAATGACAGGGCGGGGGGGGGGGGGGTCGAGTTCGAATGTAGTTTGGAAATGGGTGAATAAACATAACAAAGGAAGTAACCCACAGAGTATTAAAGTAGATGGCAGAGATACAGACGATCAAGACCAAATCGCATCAGAACTAGTCAAACACTAGGAAAAGGTAAATGACGAGCGATAGGGGCATGGGAAACCCACCGGAGTGCCCGAATCCGGTCGAGGGAAATCGACCGAACTCCGTGTGCAGTGAAATTAAAACCGAGGAGGTGCGAAAGGTGGTCTCAAATTAAGGAATGGAAAAGCGGGAGGGGTGGACGAAATTCCTAACGAGTTTCTCAAAAAGGGGCGAGGAACGCTGTGAAAGCCAAACTGCCCTATTCAATTTAGCCTTAGAAAAACAAGACGTCCCAAAAGAGTGGAGAGAAAGCAAAGTGACATTTATTCACAACTGATAAAGGGAGAAAAGGACGTTTTGGATAATTATCGAAGGATCTCTGTCAGTAGCAACATTGGAAAAGTTTTCGAAAAGTCCTGTATGGGAGATTAGAGGAGGTGATTGAGGCGAAGGGTTTTTTGGGGAGAGATTCAGAATGGCTTCAGGAAGGGAAGGAGAGTCACTGACCATCTTTTCATGCTATCCCAAATGATAGAATTCCCGAAAGCAAAAAAATAAAAAGATAAAAGATGTTTATGACATTTTTGGATGTTAAAAAGGCATACGATAGAGTATGGAGGGAGGGTATGTTGCGAAAGCTCGAGGCTCTGGGCTTGGGAGACGAGTTTGTTGGAATTCTGAAAGCATTATATAAAGATGTACAAAGTGAACTTAGCCTGGGTAACATAACAACAAAACGCGTGCCTATGGAGACAGGCCTAAAACAGGCGTGTATCCTTTCGCCAATTTTTTCTGCATTGTACATCAAAGGTTTAGGAGATGAACTCCTGCGTAGCGACGATGGGGCATCAGTTGGGGACTTGACGACCCCAGGGCTATGTTTTGCAGACGACAAGGTGCTAGTGGATGAGGATCAAGGACAGGATAGACTTATTGAAACTCTGTTATCTTAATTATTTGGTAAACCTCCCCGACAGCCGATGGTGTAAAGTAATGTTCCAGAGTATTTTCAACTAAAATACCAAGACAGTGTGGATGGTCCAAGTGAGTGAGTTAATAGATAACTACTCATTGGAGATCTGGGCAACCCAAGGTAAAAAAAAATCGTCAGAGAAGAGTCATGGAGGATGGTAACCTTAATTTGCGAGAGGGGGTCAAATCAAAGAGGCCTTTGGATGGCCTGTGTGATAAAGAGAAGCCTGACTTTGAAGAGTACCTTGATGGCACCTTTGGGGGGGGGGGGGGGTCACTGTTGTTCA
Organism: Pictodentalium vernedei; assembly: GCA_031216915.1. Lineage (NCBI taxonomy): Eukaryota > Metazoa > Mollusca > Scaphopoda > Dentaliida > Dentaliidae > Pictodentalium > Pictodentalium vernedei. Next base: position 236,756,167 of record CM062289.1, read on the forward strand.
AGCTGAGAACCCGGTCCCTGGAGCTGAGGGGAAAAATTGGGAAAACAGTGAAAAGGAGTGCTTGATGTGTAATTTAGGCGCGGTGGAGACCCTGTAATACTTTTTACTAGAATGCCTAAAATACCAGTCTAAAAGAATAAGATTCACTGGGGGTGTGGAGAAGTAGGGAAGTGGGATGGGAGAATGAAGGACATGTGGTTATAGTGATTCAAAGGAGAGGGTTAATATGCTAGTCAGAGAGACTGGGAAGAATGGGGCAAGGGATGTCATCAAGCAGTTCGTCTCCGAGTGTTGGGAGGAGAGAAAAAGTGTGGGAATAGGGAGGCAGTTGGGAGCACAGGCTAACCAAGACCATCTCACCCGAGAACCGCGACAAATCAGTGGCCGGCCAAAGTGTTATTATAATTATGTGTGTGAGTGGGGTGCGAATAAATTAGTAAACATGTTATCGCGCAGCGACGACGGACGCGGGACGTGTCGAAAAGAGGATCGTAAGAATATTTGGGATTGTTTTTTTTTGGGGGGGGGGGGGGGGTGGGGGTGGGGTGGGGGGGGGGTATTCGCTTACATTCTACATGTTGCTGCACCGAGGCTTATATATAAATTCAGAGATGGTCGCATGACGCTTTGGGAAGGCGGGGGTATAATAGAGATGACACGGGGAGAAAATAATCCAGCGTTGTTTTTGAAAGGACAGGCATGTCGCATCAGACAGCTCGGACAAAGACAAGTCGGAGGAGGGGAGGGGGTTATAATAGAGATGACGGGGGGGGGGGGGGGGTTCCAGCAACCACAAAACTTAACATTTTTATTTTGTTGCGCGTTATTTATATTGAACATTACTTTATTTCATTACGGTATTGCTCGGAATTTAGAAATTCAGGCCGAATTGACTCACTTTCAGACAAAGACAAATAACTGATTAAAATATATTTTAAGTATATTTTAGGTAAATAAAGCATAAATAATAGAAATTCTGAATTTTTTAAAGAACTTTATTGTGAAAACATAGCGGGACAGATAATTCAGGCTTTCATTTCTAGTTTCTGAACAACTGTTTTCACAATCATAAAACAGTGGGATTAGTGTCTGTTTTCCGTATGGTTTTGAGGACAACAGCAATGCAAGTAATACAGAAGTTCGACCATGGCAGCACGCAGTTTCATGCGATATCTATGGGCGTTGGCAACGCAGGAAATGTGAAACTGGCATTGACTATCATTTTTATATGGATGCAAAATGCCGAGGGCTTTACTTCACTCATGAAAACTTTGTCATGCTCAGAGGGAATATCTGCTATTATAACAACGCGTATCATTGTTGGGCATATCCAATTTGCATACCAAAGTACCATTAATTGTAGTCTCCCCAAATACGCCAAAAGAAATCCCCAGAAATTATTTTCCACCCAAGTTTCGTTTATGTGCACATTTTAATTTGTATTTTCATTTCATTTCATTACTGTATTTCATTTTAATCAAATTTTTTTTCCGTTTTAACTGTAATTTGCTGAAGTGACAAAAATCGTGAAATAAAATATAATAAAGCCCCGGGGGGTGGGGGGGGGGGGGGAGGCGGCCGAAAATTTCCAGACACAGGGTGGGTGGTTCAGGGCTGGAAAAAATGCGTAAATGACGAAAATGCAATTTTTTTCCTCCATGTAAAATCACTAAGTCCTGTGCTTGTTTAACCTTTTATTTTCAATTATGTGGCCATCCAGGCCATTTAAAACATATACATGTGCATGATATGTGTAGGGTATTCAGTCTTCATTTCAACACAAACCCTTGTGATTTAATGATTGAATATGGCGAATGCAAATGTAAGAAGACATTTGTCTGAAGCAGAAATTTGGTGGGCTGTAGGGATGGTGGAACAAGGGACTATCCATCGTCAGGTTGGTGAAGCCCTTTGTGTGCACCATACGGTGATCACCAGAGCCTGGGCAAGATTTCAGCAGTATGGCACACCAGTCAGACGACATGGTGGTGGCAGAGACAGGGCAACATCTGCAGCTGAAGGCCGGTTTTTGATCATTCGGACCCGTAGGTACCGCTTTGACACAGCAACCCAGCTTGCGGTGACCTTCAGAATGCATCCGTGGTAAATGTTCCGACGCAGACTATCCGGGCAAGGTTGCACGAAGGTGGTCTCTGATCGAGAAGACCATGTATACGCGTTCAGCTGTCCCAGAACCACCGCCAGGCACGATATGAATGGGCCATAGATCACGTTGGATGGACCAGAGAAGATTGACGACCTGTCCTTTTTATAGATGAGTCAAGGTACTGCCTAGACAACACAGATAAGCTTTCTAGGGTATGGAGAAGGCCAGGAGAGCGATTCCATGCAGCCAACATTTCTGAGCATGACCGCTATGGTGGAGGGTCAATAATGGTCTGTGGCGGCATCAGCTGGGATGGACTTACAGAGCTCTGTGTCCTTGACGTGGTACATTGACTGCAGAGCGGTATATTGATGAGATCCTAGATGCCCACGTCAGATTGTATGCATGTGCAGTGGGTGATAGATTCATTCTAATGGACGATAATGCCTGTCCTCATGTTGCCCATGCTGGCCGAGAGTACCGACAGAGGGAGGGGATTGAGCGTATGGACTGGCCAGCAAGATCCCCTGACCTCAATCCAATCGAACATGTCTGGAATGAGTTGCGGCTTGCAATTTCAGTCCTTCCAGTCCAACCAAGAAGTGCCCAGGAGCTTGGTGCTATGCTGGTCCAAGAATGGAACAACATCCCACAAAGGACCAACTGGAACCTGATTGGGAGCATGAGAGGGCGTTGTCAAGCTGTAATTAACAATAATGGGTCTCATATCGATATTGAACCCATATCAGTTCGCTCCGTCAACTTTTTGGCAAATTTGAAAAATTTCCTCTGTTACCAATAATATCCATTTTCCATGGTTATCGTATTTAAAAGCTAAAACTAAAAAATAATGTCAAACACAAACAAAATCTTAATTTCTGTGCTTAAATCATTAAAGATATAATTAAACACAAAATATATACACTTTTCATAACAATATTTCAACTAAAACGTAAAACAGGTAGTTGGATATACTTGGTGCTTAGCAAACTTTGAGAGAAAATATGAATAAAGTTCTGGAGACTCCACTTCTGTATGAATGATCTGAAATGTAATTGAACAACGAGAAAATACTGGAAGGTAACATCAAATGACTTGCATATAGGACGTATTTTAACAGTTTCAACTTTTAGAACTTTTTTTCGATTGTGTACCAAAATAAAATTTCATATTCTCTGATAACCTTTCTTCTTCATGTCTGTTCTTACAGAAATGACTACACGAAAGACCAAGGTAGGTAAGTCAAACCTTCATACCAGGTTTTACTTCTAAAACTGAACGAATAAGCACACGAAACATATACATGCATGTTTTTAACTGAAGGGTGAGTGGTGTAATGGAGATGACGCGTTTTTTTCAGCAACCACAAAACTTGATCCTGCGTAACAGTTCCTCTCCGTAACATATTTCTCGGTGAAAATTCCACCGTGTGTCAACAGCTTCACGACATCGTTGTGCCCTCGCAGTTCAGCGTGTTTCGTCGAATTCAGTGGTATTCTATCTTCACCGATGTCGGTAGCACATCTGCATGAACAGGTAATCAAATCTTCACACGTTACCCGCAGAACGGCATCTATTCATTCTTTGTCCGCAGCACATAAAACTTCAAATTCTTCTTTATTTCTCTCTATAATCGGGAGCAGGTCTTCGGTGATTTTCCCACACCGGATCGCTTGTTTTGGGCAATGGTATTTCTCGTGTATTTTTAGATGGTCTCTCCTTTTAAACATCTTTCCACTCCTGAAGTATTGGATGCACATTGTTCGTTTGTGCAGCAGGAGACATTTCATATGACTGAAGGTTCTTTGGTACGCATCACAGAAGTTGTGGTGATCCGTCGCTGGTTTTAACATAAATGAGCTGAAAATCGGGTGCGGCCCATTTTTACACCTTTCCCATCACAGTACCCAGATGGAGCACGAAGTGCCCTGAAGTAGGAGCCACCGGTCATCGCCTGTTAGCTTTCCTCCAAAAAGTATCCTTTAAACGACATCTTCCAAAAAAGATAGCCTCCAATACTACATCAACAGGCCATAAGTATCCCCAATACCGGTACATGATGAACACACATTGTGCACTAGCACATCTCGAACATTCCGCGTAGCCCGTGTGTCGTATGAGGTGTGTACACACTGTTACTCATCGTGTACTAGCACACATACACATCTGAAGAAATCGAAGTAACGAGGATCAGTCATAACTAGAGGGATCAAGAACCGTGGAGTGGTAGAGGTCACACGTGCTACATGTGTTATGCAGACATTATGCACAAGCACACCTTTGCACATCCAGAGTGTTCCAATGTGCTGTATTCGATGTTTACACACCTTCACATACTGCGTACTAGCAGACAGCCACATGCAGGGAAGTAATAGCATAGATAAAACACGTTCTGGTGGATGGGGAGCAAATAAACAGTTGTCGACTTGTTTGTGGTAATTCGATACACTTCAGTTAAATAGACTACACCTCATCCTATTAGAGAATTTTCCGTTACATAGCAACCACGTGCCATCAGAGAAACCAAGACGGCAGCCTCCAGTAAACAAAATGGACGACGGAAATGCGTGCCACCCTAACAATACGCGCGGCGCATGCACAGTGACACAACGCATCACCATGTTGATGGCTTAACAACATGATCGCCCACGCGGGCTACCATGACAACTCAACATCATTACGTCACTAGGTCACGTGACTATGACGTCACTTACCCGGCTTTTCCTCTGGCTGAATAGGGACGTTTTTCACATCTCATACTACTCACCACTAGTAATGTCTTATTGTAAGACTTTAGATCCCACAGCAACAACGTGTCACCACAAAAACCAAGATGGCCGACCTACTATAACTATATGAACTACGGAAACACATGTTACCCCAGCACACGCTGCGCGTGCACACTGATATCTCGCATCTCCATAGTAATGGCGTCACAACATGGCATGCTACCAGGACACCCCGCCTGAAACCACCAAGATGGAGTCACTTCTCTCTCCCTATTCCCTCTCCCAAACGAGGGAGGGTCGCGCATGCGATATACTACAAAAGATTTTACTTTGTTTTTCCTTCAGACAAGTAGGAATAATTCCCCGTTTCCTGCAAAGCGTGAGAAGGGAGTTACATTATAATCAACTTTCAACAAGTCAAATAAGCCTCCTACATATTGTCCGACGAGTAAGGCCTACAAATCGACGTTCTTAGCGTATCGAAAATACAATTTAAAATCATTTATTTTAGACAGATTATATCCATCCCCCAATCCTCGTATCTACCCCACTGCTTTATTTCTCTAGCAATATCGACCGACAGAATTATACCCTGATGATTTTGCGACCTTTGTCTTTTGATGCCCAAACACGTATGGCTTTTTAATCTTGACTACCACGTTTGGAAGGGAATTCAAGTGATGTTTGATGTGGTTTTATCCTGTACGTACACCCATTGACAGCATCCGCCCGGTCTCTAAATGGATGAAAATTACGTTAAAGAACAAAAGTGTGGCTCTCGGGATTGTCTATTTGGCAGTGGAGTAAGGCTGAATGAAATGATTCAGTACCCACAATACTGGACTGGTCTATCGCAAAGCTGGAGAGCGGGGGGGGGGGGGGGGGGGGGGGGGGTAGGGTAGTTTTATTTTAATAGGGACTTCAGTTGGCACATGGGTGATAAGGAAGAAAGTTTTAAATTGGGATAAGAAAACTAATGCAAATGGGTGTGAGCTATTGAACTTCACAAAGGAGCTTGGTTTAAGGATTCTAAATGGGAAGTGTAAGTGGGAATGGACCTGGGCGAGGAGCGACAGAAAAACAGTCATTGATTATATACTCACAGTCACTGATTTATGGTGGGGGCGTATAGAGGTGGAAGTTGATGATGAGGTAAAGGGAGTAGGATAGTGGTCACAAGTTGATTACAAAGACGGGACAAAGACACAATAAGAAGCAAAATAAGCTTTCAATTGGGAACTCAGAAAACACGCTGGCTGAGCTCAGTTTGAGGAAAAATTTACATCAAGTCATGAGAATGTACGCGGAGACGGCAGTGTCCAGTAAATAGCAGATGGCATATAAACTAGACTGACAGAAGCATGGAAGGAAAGTATAAGAAAATGAGGGTGCCAATAAAGGAACGTGGATATAGACAGAATGACGAATTGAAGAAAGGCCGTAAAGGACAGAAAAGTCAAATGTGTCGCTTAGAAGGACTTATTGAACTATTTCTACTCCCCAGAATTCGCACGCGTGTAAACAGTAGCGAAGATGACAATCTAAATTACTATAGCGGTCTATGGAGAAAAACGAAAAACTTTCATTTGCCACAAATTTTATTTTTTGGACAGAATAGACGGATAAATGATCAAATATTTCATAACATACTCTTTAAAATGGTATCAAATACTTTTTGTTAAAATTAGCTTTTACATGTAATGGTTCCATTTTTTGTTTAAAATTTCCATTTTTTATCCCAGTACATAACCTTATTAGTTTATTAAAAAAGACTGATGGGAGGTAACTTCAAAGTCCTGAAAATGTACTAAATCCTAATGAGAAAATTTGAACGGATATAAATTCGATTAAAGCAAAAATTAATTTTCTTTGTCCTGTAAACATATTTGGGATATGTTATTGTTTTAATGGTTCTATTTAACTTTGAAAAGTGGTGTTTTTCTATCCTTGTGACCTTGCGACAGATAATGCCTCTCCTCTGCTAGTGTTAGTCAGCACGGTTAATTTTCTAACGTCTGGAGAATAGAGGTGTTTATTTTAACAATGTGGTGCTTACAGTTTGGATGTGTGTTTCTAAAGAGCAATAAGATGAAAATAGAATGAAAATGTGCACTTCTAATGGTAAATTCTTTGGCGTGGGTGTAGTTTTTCTAACTATTATGCAATATCATGTTTTTAATTGAAATAAAACCTCTGACTCCCCATCAGACGTAAGACTCACTGTGGAGCCACCCGAGGCCCTCCCTATGGAGCCACCGGAGCCAGTGACAATGCCTTCTCTCTCAGCCTTTCTTCCTCTGCGGTCTCCGGTATTATTCAACCTGGCCCTTAAAAAAACAGAAGGTTCACAAAAAGTGGAGAGGACGCAAGCTAACATTCCAACGCGAAGGGGGAGGGGGTGGGGGGCATATTGGATAATTACCGGAGATAAAGTTTTGTATGGGAAATTAGAAGAGATGATCGAAGAGTGATGATTTTTAGGAGAAATTCAGAATGGTTCCAGGAAGAGAATGAGTGTCACGGGCCACCTTTTTACGCTCTCACAACTAATAGAATCAGCGAAAGCCAAATAGAAAAAGATGTGTATGGTGTTCCTGTGTGTTAAAAGGCAGATGATAGAGTATGGGGGGAGAGGATGTAGCGAAAGCTTGAGGCTTTGAGCCTGGTAGGCGATTTTGTTGAAATCTCGAAAGTTCTGTATAAGGATAGTGGGCTCAGATTGGGTAATGTCACAACAAAATGGACCACGACCCGTACCTATGGAGAGAGGCCTCAAACTGTTCTAGGCGTATCCTTTCATCGATTCTGTTTGCATCGTACATCAGAGGTTTAATAAATGAACTCCTACATAGCGATGAGGGGCTACTGGAGATCCCAGGGATATTTTCGCTCATTGTGGTAGGGTGTCAGTGTCAAAAAGCGAAGAGTTACTAGATAAAATGGGAAAGCGTGGGAACAAATGGAGGATCGACGTGAATGAAACTAAAGGCAAGCTTATTCCGTTTGAGTTAGGTGTAGCATGGGAATGGTCGATATGTGCCACATACCGTCGATATGTACCACGGTCGATATGTACCACAAGTCGGTCGATATATACCACCTCGAAAGTCGATATGTACCACCCGGAAAATCGATACGTACCATGTCGACTTACCTTAGGTTACCTTAGGCTGTTTGCCTCCGCAGTTGTTAAACCTCTGTGGTGGCCTCACTGCCATCATCACTGGATAAATTGCTTTTGTTACTTCCGGTCATTAATGTGTTATATTCCACTGTGTAGTCAGAGATCATTGGGTGGTTATTCCAGTATTTATCTAATCGTCTTTTAAAGGTATCAACATTCTTGGCTGTCACGACTCTTGTAGGTAAGTTGTTCCACACCTTTTGTATGCGATTGGTGAAATAGTTCTTGCGAATTTCAAGTCTAGGCCTACATCTGTTCTTGGTTATCTTTAACGGGTGCCCTCTATAGTGGTGTTACTGTTGATGGTAAACATCCCCGTTGTAGCTCGATGGTCATATACTTTATTCAGAATTTTATAAGCCTCAATCATATCTCCACGTAGTAGGCGACGGAATTTTAACGTTGGTAGTTTAAGTATCTCAAGGCGTTCCTCGTAGGTTTTATCTTTCAGATTTGGCAACATTTTAGTGGCTCTTCTTTGGACGTTTTCAAAACTGTCCATGTCTTTTTTTTTGAATGGACTCCATACACTGCTGGCGTATTCAAGGTGTGGTCTCACTGTAGCTTTAAATAGTAGACGGAATCCTCTATAGTCTAGATATTTAAACGTTCTTCTGATCAGTCCCATCATTTGATTGGCTTTGTTTACCTGGTTCTGAGTATGCTGGGCGAACTTCAGGCTCGAGTCTATTGTAACTCCAACGTCCTTTTTCACTTCCCACGATCTCGAGTGTTAATAGAGCCGCCTTCATATGTAGACATACTGTAGGTTCTATAATTCGGTGTTTTGTAGTCTGTGGGAGTACCTTGCATTTTGTCGGGATGGAATCTTAACAGCCACTCTCTGACTTGGACCCACCTTCATTGAGGTTTGAGTAGGGAAAAACATTTGGGGAAATGATGACCCAAGTATTATTGAAGTATAACATAATTATGCCATGGCACAGAAGCGATACATCTAAACCAAAAGGCTGTAAAGAATTTGAAAACTCTGCAAAATAATGTAGGCAGGTGGATAATAGGGCAGCGGTACTTGTAGCAAGGTGGGGGTAGGGTGGGAAGCTTGGGTGAATGAAAATCAAGGGCAAGATACATGTATGTAGATTTGATGGATTCGTGTTACCAGAACCATTTCGTTAATCGCGCTTATAGCCGAAAATAACGTTTCAGAATATTTGTGATTCTCATAATAAGACAGGGCGGGTTGGGTAACTGGGGACGGGTCAACTCGCACTCGGATCAATCCCTTATAAAAAAAGTACCATGGTAAACCATGGTAAATCCCCAAATACCCTGGTTAATACCTGGGTTAATGGAAAACTATTCATTGGAGATCTCTGACTTAGAAGTGCGCACTGCCCAAAGTAAAAGTCTCGACATGGCGAGAAATTTGGAGGATTATAACCGAGATTGGCAAGAAGAGGTCAGGGAGTTTGTTGGTTTTTCAAACGCAATCAATGCAAAGGAGCTTTTCGACAATCATGTCAAACACGGGGCGGTTTGGTTTGGGCAAACATTTTTTAGTTTTTAATGAAAATGGCGACAGATAAAAAACCTTCAAGGGGAATTTTGAAGCATACTTCGAGTTTCGATAACCCAGATTTACACCCGTAAATATTTCTGTCTACCGGCAATTAGAAAAAAATGCATTTTCCGGACAAATACAACCATTTACCTGGAAAAAGAAGGAGTCAGCGGATTTGCGTTCCGCTTCGCTCGTTTTACCTAATTTCGTGTACTTTGAATCGCTCCTACTAAATTCTGAATGTCACCGATGGCTACCGAAGCCCACCAATGGTCACGAAGGCCATCCAATATAACTAAAACTGTTGCATTTAAAAACATTTTTGAAGTCAAACAATCTTTATTTATCGTAGAGCTGACGTTTGTAACACTCGTTCTTCAAATTAGTTGTTTTAAACTTTTATTTAAAAAAGAAACCATTTTCAAATGCCACTGATGCCGTGATGGCAACTCTAAAAATACCGGTATCAGGACAACTCGTACCCACGGCAACTCGTACCCGTCAAGGCATACCCAAAATTGGACGACTCTTACCCATTTTCGGCTGGACAACTCGTACCCACAGTTGGACAACTCGTACCCAAGGTTGGACAACTCATACCCACAGTTGGTCAACATGTACCTGGTCTTTAATTGTATGGGCGAAGGCGAATAGTGGCTGAAGGACTTGAGAAGATGAGTGTCTGTTTTCAATGGATGTACATAAAGGCAAAAACTTTCCATTTTTAGCACTTATCTCAGCAGAACAGACTTCGCCGAAAGTCAATTTCGCCGGTATGCACATTTCATCAAGAGAGCAATTCGAAGGAAACAGTAAATATTTAAGTAGATATGGGAGATGCCCCCCCCCCCCCCCCCCAAAAAGAAAAATCGTGTAATCTTTTGCTCTTTGTTAAACTTCTGAGGGTTTTTCTATGTAATATTTTGTTGTACTAGTCGTCATACCCAGCATTTCACGTGTTGAGGGGTTAACGCAAAATCAGATGCGATCGGGGCTCATTCCCCCACCCCTTCATTGGTTGAAGGATTAATGCGATGTCGGACGTGATCGGGGCCCATCAAAAGTCCCTTTCCTGGTCAAATTACATCTATATAGACCTGTGCCAATTTTTGTTTCGATCGGTCGAGGCACGAGAGTCATGTGCCTATAAAGAGAGAGAGAGAGATTCACTTTTATAGTCTAATTGCAAACCTTACAAAAATGCTAATTATCATTCAATTTTCATGATTGTCATGGAAGATAATTGTTAGAAAAACACACCTCCCAACTGGAAGATTAACTTAATTGGCGATAATAATATGCACAGATAATTGGAAGAAAATTAAACACCAATCGACTATAAGTTAATAGATGATAGAAAATAATTCTTCATGATCTCACACCTGTCACTGCTGGGTAAGTCTAAATTAAATGACTGTCAAGTTTTTAGGTGTGTCGATGTTGACCATAAAATTTCCGACAGAAATCAGTTGATGCGAGCTGGTGGACTCATAGAGAGAGATGCATTAGAGCTTTTTAGTTGATTTTTTTTTAAATGACCATCATTTGTGATCTTCTTTATTCAGTCTATCACCGGTCATTGGTTGCCGTTTTTCTTCCGATCGGGTAAATGTGCTACGCTTCAAGTACAAAATCCGACTGGACTCTCAGTTTACAATGAAATCCTTTCTTGCCTGACCGGAGTGGCGCCTCACCAGTGATGTAACTTTGCCACATGAAAAATAATCTAAAGGTGGAGAGTGGCATTATTAATTTGGAAAGGCAAGAGTTAATGCGACGAAGGCTATGGTTTTCACCCTGATAATTTGCAGAGCCTAGGCCTAAATGCAGTACTCTATTTCCCAATATTGAAGCGTGGAAACCGGGTGTTGGGGGGGGGGGGGGGTGTGTCATTCACCCCAGTTCTCGTACGAATACGATTGCAGACTTCCAGGAACCACTGGTGCCTGCTGCTATCAACAAAGTATGGTCAATGAATATATGTTTCCTGTTCTGTGTATCACACCCGTCATTTAGACGTAAAATTTGTGTATATTTCATTCATATTCATGGAATATCTGACGAAGGAATTTCAAAGTAAACTGATTTCCATTACTATTATAGCACCTTAAACGGATCAAACAAAAGCAAAAACCCGGCTTCTATAGTTCTTCGGCCATTAACTGCTTTCGCCCATACAGTTAAACACCAAGTACAAGTTAACCAGCCATGGGTACGAGTTGTCCAACCTTGGGTATGAGTTGTCCAATTGTGGGTACGAGTTGTCCAGCCGAAAATGGGTACGAGTCGTCCAATTTTGGGTACGACTTGACTGGTTCGAGTTGCCGTGGGTACGAGTTGTCTAGAAACCAAAATACCCACTGTCACACTGTAAAGCATGATTGAAATTGGACAACCCTAAATTTGACTAGGGTGGATGTTTATTTTTCGCAAGGTATTTTTTTATTTGGGGGGGAGGGGGTGGGGGGGGGGTTTGGGGGGGTGAGGGGACTAGATTTTCAAATTCGATCTCTGCTTACACCCCGCAAGCAGAGACCTGTGTTACCAATGACCACCTAATTCATACTGTTTCAAACAAAATTGCAGTTAATTTAGTCTTTACTGTTGTCTAAAATTCTAAATCTATTTATTTTTACATAAGCTGATAGCAATAATAACAACATTTCCCTTATCATTTTAATGAAATTACCGGTGGCCTTTGGTGTCGCTTTCATTTAGTGTTTTCAAATTGAAGACAAAACTTTACCCAACCTGACGACCAAAACGATCAGCTCTATTCACAAAAAGCACCATTCCATTTTCATTTTGCTTTCATTTTTGTCTCAAAAACATAGCTTATGACCCCTCAATGGAACGAACAAGCTGAGATCCATTGAGAGTTCATAAGCTATATTTTTTATTCAAAAATGAAAAAAATAAATTGTATATATACATGTATTCAATTGTTCAGTGAAAGTAGCCCTTTTCATTCATCAATTTTGGGGACGCAGTTTTGTCCTAATTTGGGGGACATTAAAACCAGAAACAACACTTTTATCATGTTATGTTTTATTGTGATGTGTTTCTTTAGTCATATTATGATGGAAATTATTCTAAAATGCAGAATAGGCACAGAAAAAATTTATATATATTTCTTGATGCCTTTACACCTTCTCTATAATGCAGTGCTGTTGGACTTTGTTGAATGTTTCTGTTCTTTTCATGTTTGTATAAATATCACTTGTTTTTGTTAGCTTAACTTGACATAGTCAAGATAAGCTATTGCCATCACGCGTGCGGAAGTCTGTGAGTCTGTTAGTCTGTGACGTCTGTTCACATTTTCCTTTAGCACGGGCTACACCCCGCAGTTCTTGTCTGATCGTCACGAAATTTCATATGCAGGTTTGGGGTCTTGTCTAGATGAGAACGTCCCCTTTTGGTCGCGATCGGGCAACCGGTATGGCTGCCCGAGCCGAAAACCATTAGCACAGTCTACAGGTCTTATTTATGAAGGGATTTCATTGTAACTTGGTAGGATGCCTCCGTATAATGCTTAGATGAGAACGTCCCCTTTTGGGCATGATCTATCAACCGTGATGGCTGCCCAAGCCCGAAACCCAAAAACTTTTAGCACAGTCTGCAGGTCATGTTTAATGTGGAGGGATTTCATTGTAACTTGGTAGGATGACTCCTTATGATGTCTAGATGAGAATTTCCCCATTTGGGCATGATCTGCCAACCGTGACGACTGCCCGAGCCCAAAACCCAAAAACCTTTAGCACAGTCTACAGGTCATATTTATTGAGGAATTTCATTGTAACTTGGTGAGTTGACTTCATACAATGTCTAGATGAGAAAGTCCCCTTTTGGACGTGATTGGGCAACTGTGATGGCTACAGGAGCCCAAAGCTCGAAAACCTTTAGCACAGTCTAGAGGTCATATTTATGAAGGGATTTCATTGTAACTTGGCAGGATGACTCCAAATAATGTCCAGATGAGAACGTCCCATTTTGATTGCGATCATGCAGCCTTGATGGGTGCCCGAGCCCAAAAACCTTTAGCATAGGCAAAAGGTCATATTTATGGAAGGATTTCATTGTAACCTGTCAGGTTGACTCCAGATGATGACATCCCCATTCGGTCGTGATTGGTCAGTTGTGATGGCTACAAGTGCCCGAAGCCCGAAAACCTTGAGCACAGTCTACAGGTCATATTTATGAAGGGATTTCATTGTAACTTCTTAGGATCACTCCAGATGATGCTCAGATGAGATTGTCCCCTATGGTTGCGATCATTCACTCATGATGGCTGCCTGAGCCCGAAGCCCGAAAACCTTTAGCACAGTCTACAGGTCATATTTATGAAGGGATTTCATTGTAACTTGGTAGGTTAACTTCATATAATGTCTAGATGAGAACATCCCCTTTTGGACATGATTGGGCAACTGTGATGGCTAAAGGTGCCCGAAACCCGAAAACCTTTAGCACAGTCTACAGGTCATATTTATGAGGGGATTTCATTGTAACTTGGTAGGATGACTCCAAATAATGTCTAGATGAGAACGTCCCCTCTTGATCACGATCATTCAGCCTTTATGGGTGCCTGAGCCCAAAAACCTTTAGCATAGGCAAAAGGTCATATTTATGGAAGGATTTCATTGTAACCTATTAGGTTGACTCCATATGATATAATGCCTAGATGATGACATCCCCTTTTGGTCGTGATTGGTCAGCTGTGATGGCTACAAGTGCCCGAAGCCCAAAAACCTTGAGCACAGTCTACAGGTCATATTTATGAAGGGATTTCATTGTAATTTCATAGGATCACTCCAGATGATGCCCAGATGAGATTGTCCCCTTTGGTTGCGATCATTCAACCATGATGGCTGCCCGAGCCCGAAGCCCGAAAACCTTAAGCACAGTCTACAGGTCATATTTATGAAGGGATTTCATTGTAACTTGGTAGGTTGACTTCATATAATGTCTAGATGAGAACGTCCCCTTTTGGACATGATTGGGCAACCTTGACAGCTAAAGGTGCCCGAAGCCTGAAAACCTTTAGCACTGTCTACAGGTCATATTTATGAAGGGATTTCATTGTAACTTGGTAGGTTGACTACAAATAATGTCTAGATGAGAATGTCCCATGTTGGCCGTGATCATTCAGCCTTGATGGGTGCCCGAGCCCAAAAACCTTTAGCATAGGCAAAAGGTTATATTTATAGAAGGATTTCATTGTAACATTGTTAGGTTGACTCCATATAATGCCTAGATGATGACATCCCCTTTTGGTCGTGATTAGTCAACTGTGATGGCTTCAGGTGCCCAAAGCCTGAAAACCTTGAGCACAGTCTACAGGTCATATTTATGAAGGGATTTCATTGTAACTTCGCAGGATCACTCCAGATGAGATTGTCCCCTTTGGTTGCGATCATTCAACAATGATGGCTGCCCGAGCCCGAAGCCCGAAAACCTTTAGCACAGTCTACAGGTCATATTTATGAAGGGATTTCATTGTAACTTGGTAGGTTGATTTCATATAATGTCTAGATGAGAACGTCCCCTTTTGGACACGATTGGGCAACTGTGATGGCTTCAGGGGCCCAAAGCCCGAAAACCTTTAGAACAGTCTACAGGTCATAATTATGAAGGGATTTTATTGTAGCTTGGTAGGATGACTCCAAATAGTGTCCAGATGAGAACGTCCCCTTTTGGTCATGATCATTCAGCCTTGATGGCTGCCCGAGCCGAAAAACCTTTAGCATGTCTGTAGGTCGTATTTATGGAAGGATTTCATTGTAACTTGTTAGGTTGACTCCATATAATGCCTAGATGATGACATCCCCTTTTGGTCATGGTTGGTCAACTGTGATGGCTACAGGTGCCTGAAGCCCGAAAATCTTGAGCACAGTCTACAGGTCATATTTATGAAGGGATTTCATTTTAACTTCATAGGATCACTCCAGAAGATGTCCAGATGAGAATGTTCCCTTTTGGTTGTGATCATTCAACTATGATGGCTGCCCAAGCCTAAAGCCCGGAAAACTTTAGCACAGTCTTCATATATTATTTATGAAGGGATTTCATTGTAACTTGGCAGGTTGACTTCATATAATGTCTAGATGAGAACAGCCCCTTTTGGACACCATTAGGCAACTATGTTGGCTACAGGGGCCCAAAGCCCGAAAATCTTTAGCACAGTCTACAGGTGATATTTATGAAGGGATTTCATTGTACCTTGGTAGGATGACTCTAAATAATGTCTAGATGAGAACATCCCCTTTTGGTTGCGATCATTCAGCCTTGATGGCTGCCCGAACCCAAAACCCCAAAACCTTTAGCATAGTCTATTGGTCATATTTATGGAAGGACTTCATTGTAACCCGTAAGTTTGACTCCAAATAATGCCTAGATGATGACATCCCCTTTTGGTCGTGATTGGTCAACTGTGACAGCTTCAGGGGCCCGAAGCCCAAAAACCTTGAGCACAGTCTACAGGTCATATTTATGAAGGGATTTCATTGTAACTTTGGAGGATCACTCCAGATGATGCCCAGATGAGAATGTCCCCTTTTGGTTGCGATCATTCAGCCATGATGGCTGCCAGAGCCCAAAGCCCAAAAACCTTTAGCACAGTCTACAGGTCATATTTATTAAGGGATTTCATTGTAACTTGGTAGGTTGACTTCATATAATGTCTAGATGAGAACGTCCCCTTTGGACGCAATTGGGAAACTGACGGCTACAGTGGCCCGAAGCCTGAAAACCTTTAGCACAAAAACCTTTAGCACAGTCTACAGGCCATATTTATGAAGGGATTTTAATGTAACTTGATAGGATAACTCATTTTGGAATAATTTCACTGTAACCTGGTAACTTTTGTTGATATACGTTAATTGTGAGGGCCACATATATCAACTGTGAGGTCATATTAACCCACCCCTCATATCTTTATTACAGTGTACACCTCATATTATTTTTATCATAAACATAGCATACAGGGAACAGAAATGAACATATTCCCAATTATCACAATTCTTGTCTTATTTCATAATGCTTTCATAAACATTGAACATTATCCTTTTCATCAAACACAACACACAAGTTAAGCTACAGTGTCATTGACACTTTCTTTGATTATTCAGTTTTATGAGGAATAAAAATAATGTTTTAACAATCTGTTCTTTCACAAATGCCCTCTGAAATCAGAGAACACATTCATGACTTAAATACAAGTTTATGCGAAACTCTAACATTAGCATCCTTATCTGTTATCATTGTACAGACTATTACTAATCCGGTTTTCAATCTGAAAAGACCGACATTTCATCACAATGTCGGCTCAGGTGGCCTTCAGTAATCTCACTGCACTAACAGCGGGATGTTATCGCCATTCAAAAACATTCTCATCCACTTTATGTAAAATAAATGGATTTAGGACCCAGCAGATCAAACTTAAGGAAACTGAATTAACTGGAACTGAGTTACCAATTTCATTTAAAACAGTTTGATGAAGTGGCCATTGGTAACAACTCTCCTCAGCCGAAAGGGCATGAGCAGTGAACAAAGCTGAAAATAGTTCCTTTCCGAACCCCCCCCCCCCCTCCCCCAACTAATTTGAAGAATGAATGTTATAAATGTTTGCTCTACGATAAATAAAGAGTGTTTGACTTCAAAAATGCTTTTAAATGCAACAGTTTTAGTTACATCGGGTGGCCATTGGCAATTTTGTCTTCAATTTGAAAACATGTTTTATTTTATTCTGAATGAAAGCGACACAGAAGGCCACAGGTAATCTTATTAAAATGATAAGGGAAATGTTTTTATTATCTGCCTATGTAAAATAACAGTAAAGACTGAATTAACTGCAACTTCGTTTGAAACAGTATGAATTAGGTGGTCATCGGTAACACTGGTCTCTGCTTGCGGTGTGTAAGCAGAGATCGAATTTGAAAATCTAGTTCTCCCTCACCCCCCCCCCCCCCCCAAAAAAAAAAAAATACCCCCAAATTTACTGGACAAAACAGCTTTATAAACATCCACCCTAGTCCAATTTATGGTAATTTAGAGTTGTCCGATTTCAATCATGCTTTACAGTGCGACAGTAGGTATATTTGGAGTGGCCATGATGACGGTGGCCTTCGGTAGCATTTGAAAATAGTTTCTTTTTTAAATAAAACAACTAATTTGAAGAACGAGTGTTACAAACGTTCGTTCTACAATAAATAAAGATTGTTTGACTTCAAAAATGCCCTTTAAATGCAACAATTTTAGTTATATTGGGTGGCCTTTGGTAGCCATCGGTGACCTTCAGTATTTAGTAGGACCCCTTTGAATGAATGCAATCAGATTGAATGTTCCTCTAGATTGTGTCCCAAACAAAAAAACAAGTCGGAATAAAAGGAAGGTTCGACAATTGGACAAATGTCAATAGAAGTACAAACCTGAACAAAAGTACAGGGTGACAGGTATATATGTAACAAGAGGGGTAGTCGATAAATGTTCCTTCCAGATCCAAAAATAGGAACATTTCAATTTCAATAATTTACCATACCTGTTTGTGTATCCCATTAGTGATGAACCGATTATCAAAACTTGCTATGAACCGATTACCGATTATTTCTCTGCTGATTTTGATGCCAATTTCGGTGGTTGAAATAGGACCCAGAAGAAAATCTGTTCTTTCCTGTTATACTGCAGAATTGCATTGATAAATCACCAATTACGAAAGCCTAATACTACATAAGGTCTTGGAGTATGCATGTATACTATAGGGCTGGGCAATATTAGCCAAAATAATATTTGCATTTTTGGGAGTTGGGGTGGGGGGAAGATCGTTATAAACGATACAATCACATGGCATTGTTCTCTTGTGATGATTGTGTGTTATTCTGGTAAATAGTGTTAATACACTTTTGTGTAAGAATACAATACACTTGGCTGTATTGGCCAGGAAGATACTGAGTACACATACTTTGTGTCTTAATTGAATAATAACTTTGATGTTAATGTGTGTTGTGAAGTTTATGGCACATTGTTTACAGATGTACACGCGACATCAGAATATATCAGCATTAGAGAGAAACGTCAAGGGAGGTAACTGAATTAATAAATGAACTTGACAAACTGAAAATGTGTTTGAGACAGTCATTCGACTTACATGTTGTGTAACAATCCTGTACTATCGAAAAAAGAGTGTTTTTTTAGTTTTTCTCCAATTTTAATTTCTTATTGTATTGTGATGCTTGCATCATGAAGTACTACAGACTACCGGCTGAACACATTTTATTTATACATGTACCCAATGCAACATTGTACAGCACCATGATTGAAGACCAGTGACTTCGATCAGCTGGGAATAGTGACGATCTCATACTGATTTCAGATGGTAAATTCCATAATATCTCTACAAAACCTTAAATATTCTGATATGCACGACACACATTTTTAATAGGGAAACGTTATTAAATGGCCAGTTATCACAGAGATTTTAATAGTCAGTGTTAAATATAGAATAACTGGAAACTGCCGGTTTTTAACTGCCGCTTGTCATAATCAGCTGATGCCCCATAACCTGCCGGTTCTGATTGCTGATTCTGATTATCGGTTCATCACTACATCCCATTTAAAACGGGTCCTTCTAAATACAGAATGCCACGGATGGCCACCAAAGGCCATCCGATATAACTAAAACTGTTGCATTTAAAAGCATTTTTGAAGTCGAACAATATTTATCGTAGAGCGAACGTTTATAACACTCGTTCTTCAAATTAGTTGGGTGTTTTTCAGAAGGAAACTATTTTCAAATTCGATCTCAGCCGGTTGCATCGACCAAGTGGACGAACAATACCAGTTTAGTCTTCATTTTGAAAATACCGTTTTTAGCTCAACTTTGACGTAAGTCAAATTTGAGGTTATGCCATGGCCCGTTGTCCGTCTGTCCGTCAACAATTCAATACGGCTTGTGCTAGAGGCCGTATTTATGAACCGATCTTTACGAAACTTCTTGAGTACCTTTGTTATCACTGTGGGACGAGAAGAAGTGTTTTTGGGTGCAGTCCAAAATTCAAGATGGCTGCCAGCAGCCATTTTGTACCAAAATTAGTGCAGTCAGTTTTTTGTACAGAACTTCTATATGAAGGTTCTGATTTGAACAAATTTTTGACTGAATGTTTAGTAACATGGAATACATCACTTATAATACGGGGTTTTTTCTCGTGCAGAAATTATGCAAATTAGATGAACTTTGATTTATTCAGTGCTACTTATACACAGTAAGTGCACATGTCGGGCCAGAGGCTGTATTTATGAACCGATCTTCACGAAACTTCTTGGGTACCTTTGTTATCACCTTGGGACAAGAAAGAGTGTTTCTGGGTGAAGTCCAAAATTCAAGATGGGTGCCAGTGGCCATTTTGTACTGAAATTAGGTCCAATCATTTTTTTGTACACAACTTCTATACGGCTCAGGCTCAGGAGATATTGTTATTATTATTACCGCCTTATGTGAAATAAATAGATTTAGACAGCAGTAATGCATACAACAGAAGACTGAATTAACTGCAATTTCGTTTGAAACAGTAGATTCAGATTCAGATTCTTTATTCACAGTACACATACATGTAAAAAGGTTACAAATAAACATATTGCACAAATGTAATGAGTAGTATACCGTGGGAAGTGGCATAGCCAGATTGGCTGTCTACCTGCCACCCCCTGGAAGAAGATGGGGTGATTGCAAACAGACTGTGACTGAAAGAATGAACTGAGAGCCAATTATGTGACACATGATGGAGAATGACGATTGAATCATTACTTTTCTGGGATTAGAGTATTGGTGCTTCATTTTTGCCAACGGAAAGACGGTGCTTCAAGGTAGGCAAGAAGTAACCTGCCTATAGGACTCCCTCCACTACTTATCATAACACTTGAGGGCGACAACAAGTCCCATCGTGAAGTTCGTATCATTTAGACTGCGACAAAGAGGTTGGTCATGATGTTTGTGCGTGGGGTCTACGTTAGCTGCATCATCATCGTAGGATGACGAAAGTTATGATTTATTTGTGTAGACGTTTGTTTGCAAGTTCTTAATTGTATCCATATGGTATTTTACATAGCACCACTGTAAGGAGGAAGCGCGACAGGTTGCACAAGACGAGGATTCCAGATTGGGACGCGGACCATGACTTTGACAATTTCCAAATTTACGAAGTTTATGAAGTGCAATCGGGGCAGTAGGGATTATTGCAGCTGACATAACTGGAATATTAGGAAATGTATGTGGAAGTTAAGTTGTTCTTAAGCATGCTTCTGTCGCAAATATTATGAGTTGTGTCATCCAGAGCATTCCATAGTTTTGGGAAGGAGTATAAAGGAAATTTATCCAGAGATTGTGGCCGTGTTTTTTCTATGTATAGGAGGCCCGACTGTCTAGTTCTCCTACCAGATGGATTGTCAGTAATTTTAAATATATCATTGAAAGAAACCGGTAATCTGCCATTTTGCCAGTCAGACATGAGCAGTAGTGCATGTAGCCTAAACAAATCATCAACCTTGAGTATTTGGTTTTCTTTAAACAGGGGATTTGTATGAGAATTGTACTTTTTGTTGTTAATTATTCGTAATGAACGTTTTTGCAGGACAGCTAGTTTTTTGATAGCTCTTGAGTTGCCCCATGCCTGGATTCCGTATACCAAATGGCTATATATGAGGGTGTAATACAATGCTTTCAGAGCTCCGTGGGGGAGGATATTTTTAACTTTGTTGAGACTACATGTATAGTTTGCGCGTGCTATTTTCGAGCATAATCGGGATATGTGAGCCTTGTTGGATAAATATTCATCAATACTAATTCCTAAGAATTTCACAGATTTTTCTGTTTCAGTGGCCCCAACCTTGTTAATGTTTTGGTTATTTATTTTGACCTCTTGACAAAGATTATTGATCCTACCTTTATTTGGATTAGGCCGGGGAAAAATAATTAATTTGTTCAGGTAACCCGACCGACCCTATTTTTGCCACCGACCCTAAATATTTTTTACCTTGCACAGAAAAAAAATTTTAAGAAAAAGAAAAAATAATGAAATCGCTATCGCCTAACGAAATAATAGCACCAACTTTGCATGGTACGACTGTCCCTGAAACGTTTCTCATGTTAAAGGGTGCGTGCACGTCGACCGATGACGCTCATAGCAACAAGTTTCAGAATGCGTGTTTATATCAAAATGTCGGCTACAAGCGTTGTCGCAATTCACACAGAAAAGTGCGAACACAGAGGGAAACAGCAATTTTTAAGAACAGTTTCCAACTCATCCTCATTTATAGACATTTTTAAAGCCATACATACCGAAGAATTTCATGACGTTGAAGTGAAATGTTGAATTTTATTTTCACACCTAAATTCTCTCCATCTTCCACACCTAAAACATGACTGCAAAGTGTGATCACGTTCTTGACCTGACAAAGAAACAATGGAACAATCGTACGTAGCCGCGATCTTCGAATTCTGGAGTCTCGTTACGGGTTTCAATTTAAGAAATGAAAACGCATAGAAAAATGGTTTATAGTTTTATTTACTGATGCAAATCGTATAAAATAACCAAACAAATAGGACATGAGGGATATATAGGGATATACAGGTTGATTTCTGAGACACTTGAAAGGCATTCATTGTAAAAAATAATTGTGAAAAAAAAAAAAAAATCCCGACCAACCGACCCTATTTTTTTTCAGCATGTTACCTGAACAAATTAATTATTTTTCCCTGGCCTTAAGTATGATGTACAAGGTTTTCTTAGCATTCAGCATTAACTGGTTCACAGAGCACCATTCGAATAGTTTCTGAAGCTCGTCATTGAAATACGGTGTAATGGGATTATTGTCGGAGCCCGGGTAGTGTGCAGTGGCGTCATCGGCAAATGATAAAAGATTGCTTATATCATTTATATATAACAGAAAAAGAATAGGGCCTAAAATGGAGCCCTGTGGTACACCGCAACTCTGTTTGGCTAAGTCCGATTTGTGTTCTCTGTACATAACATATTGAGACTTGTTGGACAAGTAACTTCTAAACCAATTGTTGGTGACACCTCGGATACCATATTTTTCCAGTTTACCTAATAGTATTTCGTGTTTTATGGTGTCAAAGGCCTTTGACAAATCCAAGAACAGTGAATTAACAGTATGAATTAAGTGGCCATCGGTAACACTATTCTCTGCCAGCGGGGTGTAAGTGGACATCGAATTTGAAAATCTTGTGGTCAATGTACTCGCACTAATTCTTGCTCAGTGTGTGTCAGTTGGGATGACGAACGGAGTATTTTGTTAGCGGTGAGAGGTCCATGCTGGTCCTCTCTCCGCAGGGTCACTCTAGTTTTTCAGTCTCGTTTTCAGAGGAACAAGAACAGGATGATGTTTCCGTGATATCTTCAAGAAGTGTGCCCCCGTCATCGGAAAGCATCACTCTGAAAGCATCACTGGACACAGACTTTTCGGCCGGATTAAGAACACTGTCCCTCAGTTTCCGACCAAGTCCAGAAATGTCACACGGACATTAAACTTTTGTATGACGCTATATTCAAGCTAGCCTCTAAGACTGGCAAATTCAGTTTCTTATTGCCTAGCGCTATATAGCTGCCTTTCATCAATGCTAGACATAAATTTGAAACGGCAGGATAAGGCGTGCCGAGAGTTCCGCTGCGTTTGGACGACCAGGCAGAAGACCTGGAATTGTCATTGTCGGCGTCCATGTCTATTAACTCCAGTATACTGGAGATGACAATCTCACCTAATAGAATTTAGACGCATTATCTTACGCAGATCACCTTACCAGACCGTTATCAATACGTCTCGAAGGGAAAGAATTCCAGGACGTTATAACTTCCTTAAGTGTTCTTCCGAGGGCTATAGCATATTCTACGTCTAACTCCGCCCTTTCAGTGGCAGTATGGAGTTAGTCAGATGTGATGCTGCCCTGGCTCCATCCACAAGAGTGATAGTAAGGTGAAAAACTCTCTTCTAGTCGCTCCGGTCTCTGGAGAGCTTCTCTTCGACGTTAAGCTGTCTACAATCTATAATCAGATTACTAAGAAAGCTTCAGATTCTCTGCTTTTAATTCCGCTTTCAAAAAGTCGGACTCATCAGGGAGGAGTAAGGCAGGTACTTCTGGGGCGAATACGTCCAAAGGAAGTTCCTACAGAGGATCTAAGAAAGCCTCTACGTCTTACTCCGGAGACCGTCAGAGTAGCGACTCACATAGGGGTCGTAATGCTGGCCGAGAGAACCAGTCAGATGCCCCTAGGTCAACTGGGCGAGGTGCGGTTCGTGGAGGATGTGGTTTCTCCTCCCGCAATTCTCGCAGGGCCAGGAGGTGATGGTCTAAACCTCTATTGTGTTCCAGTGGATAGAAGGCTGTCGAGATTCTTAACCATTGGTTGTCAATTACGAACGATCCATGGGTGCAAGGGGTTATTTCTGAAGGTCTAAACTGTTCTTGAAGGAAAAACCTCCGTTATCTCGAAGTCCACTCTGGTCTCAGCTTCCGTTAAACGTTCAGAAGAGAGATCAGCTTCAATCAGAAGTTCAGTCTCTTTTGGACAAGAACGCTAGAGATGTTGTAGAAAACCAGGAATCTCCAGTTTAATGCAGTCACCTGTTCCTGGTTCCAAGATCAGACGGCTCGTTTCGTCCAGTTATAGATCTGAGCTGGATAAACAAGCTGATTGTGGCTCCAAAATTTTATATGGAGACCATCCAATCGGTCAGAGCAAGCACTCGAGTGAACGATTATGCTGAGATGCATAGGTCTCAAGGTTGTGTACTTTTACGTCATGGTACAACCGGTGTTTAGAAAGTACCTTCGCTTCGCTGTCCCAGGAGTGTTTTCAGTTCAGAACACTGATGCTCTGGTCTGAATCTAGTGCCCTGGGCCTTCACTCGAATAATGATCTCGGTAATGACTCATTTCCGAGCTCATTCGTCTGTGGTAACGTCTGCCTACTTGGACGACATTCTTCAGGGTTACGGCAGCAAGTTAACGCTTCAGAATGATGTTCAGAGTCTGCTTCATTTACTCCGACGTCTCGGTTTCATAGTAAACGAAAAGAAGTTGGATCTAGTGCCGTCCAAATCATTCACCCACGTGGGAATGAGCTTAGAGACGCACAACAATCTTGTTCGTCTGCCGATAACCAGAGCGATATTAGTCAGTTGTTACACTAGCTTTGTCTTCACTCAGAACTAGTAACCGCGAGAGAATTCATGAGACTGACACGTTGTGCTGAGCCGCCGCGGATCTTATTCCGATGGGGCGGCTACGTACTCTGCCACTCCAAATCTTTCTGACTCAGAATTGGAGTATGAAGATTCATCCGCTCGATACGAACATCGTCTTGTCGAATCAAGTGAAACAAGAGATTCAGATTTGGGCAGATATTCAGTGGTTAACTCAGGGAGTTCCACAGCAATCGCCGGATCCCAGTTTTACAATTATGACGGATGCCAGTCAAACAGGTTGGGGCGCAACATTGAGCCCATCAGATTCGAAGTGCGAGGGTCTTTGGGATCCGCAGTTCCTAAACAAGCACATAAACATCAAAGAAATGTCAATTTGGCTTGCGCTACGTCATTGGATGAACATTATTCGGAATTCACAAGTGAAAATTCTGTCCGACAATTCGACGGTTGTAGCGTATATTCGGAACCAGGGAGGCACTCATTCCATTCCGTTTTTCAACTTAACGGAAAGAATCCTTCTGTTTGTCCTAGAGCATCAAGTTCTCCTATCGGTTCGTTATATTCCGGGTCGTCTGAACGTTTTGGCAGACTCCCTTTCTCGGAGGGGTCGCTTGTTGCCGTCAGAATGGACTCTCAACAAACGAGTATTCAATCAGATTTGCTACCAATGGGAGCATCTGGTGATAAACTTATTTGCGACTCATCTCAACAATCAGTTGCGGACGTATGTGTCGTCGTGTCCAGATCTTCGAGCGTTTGCAGTAGATGCTCTCTTGATCTCTTGGGACGGAATGATAGGATACACGTATCCTCCAGTGCCATTGATTCAGCAGATATTGCTCAAGATAAAGCAATCTCACTGCAAAATTCTGTTGGTAGCATCTCTGTCACCCCAGAGACCATGGATAATCTACTCAGGTGTCTGTTGTGGGACATGCCGCGGAAGCTTCCTCCACGGGAGGATCTTCTTACGCAGGGGAAATCGTGCACACTGCATCACAACCCGCAAGGTCTCAACCTTCACGTATTTCCGTTGTGCTGTCCTTGCACGGCAAATAATTTACAGGACGAGCAGTGGACGCAATTTCTAACTGTAGGAGGATCTCCTCTTCGCTTAATTATGCTGCTAAGTCGAAAGTTTTCTCACGGTGGATTAGGGATCATTCTGTTATACCTATGCAATTCATGATAGTTTACAGATTGGATCTATTGTCTCTTTATCTAAGTTAGTGAAAAACTTTTCGATAAATAGACCTAGAACCCTTAGATTAATTCCTAAGTGGAATTTAGCTTGGGTTCTTCTTAAGCTAAAAGAAGCACCATTTGAGCCTCTTGACACGGTGGACTTCAAATTCTTATCTTATAAGACAGCTTTTCTCTTAGCCTTCTCTTCGGCTAGAAGAGTTAGTGAGCTTCATGCACTATCTGTTGATGATTCTAACTATCGTAGTGTAGTAATACCTGTTAGAGCTATACGTATTTACAAATGTATTACCTTGACTACTAATGTTGGATTTTTGGCTAAGAATCAGGCTCCTAATAAGTATCCGGAATCTATTGTTATTAAGGCTCTTCCGTCTTCAGATGGGCATAGGCCTTTACTCTGTCCTGTTAGAGCTATACGTATTTACAAATGTAGATCTGAGTTTATCAGAAAGGGACGTAAACGTTTCTTTCTGTCTCTGCTGCCTAATAGAAGGGACATTATGGTCCATTCTATTGCAAGATGGATTCAATTAACTATCCGTACTGCTTATGAAAAATTATCTTCAACTCAGCAGTCTGTGCTTAAGATTTCGGCGCATTAAGTAAGAGCTCTATCTACATCTTGGGCTTATGCTAATAGTGTTGCTATTACAGATTTGATGAAGACTGCATATTGGTCTCAGCCTTCCACATTCACGAATTTTTATCTTAGAAATATTGAGTCCATTTCTGGAGACCTGCATTGTTTAGGTCCGTTATCTTTTGCTCAGAATGTCATCCACTAAACAGTTGCAACTATAGTTATGCAGGCTTTCTGTTCTGGCAGTGATTCTGTCCTACTGCCCCCTTTGCTCTGGGGTATTTGACCCAGGGCAAGGGGAAGGGGGGGGGATGGTGTTCCCTTAGGTCACCTGCTTTATAGTGAAAAGCAAGGGAATACCTCCTCTGGAGTCAGTAATTCCGATTCGGTGCCAGGATGGTTTTAAAGTGTAAAGCTAATGTTTAACTCATTCATGTAATATTTTTAAAGTGTAGCTCGGTGTGAAGCATTTGTATATGTCGTGTCATACAAGCGTTAATATACAATCCTTGGACACTTTTAATGAGTATAAAGAGTCTCATTCTCGAGATGGATTTCCTTTATTTATTGGCTTTCCTTTAAAAAAAAATTAGTATAACCGGTTATACTGGTTGTTAATAGAGATCATTGATGTTATTGTGCTCAATTACAGAATGGTATTGTGTCTTTCTTTTTTGATACAAATAAGAAAGATACATGTAAAGCCTTTTCTCCTTTTCTCCTTGAGGGGATAATTCTGTTTACATGTATTTGAGCCTATTGGATTTTCCTTTATGTCCTAGGCCCTCCAGCCTTTTTTCTATTCAGCTAAGTCTGGGTCATTGGTACAGTATAAAAATGTTAAAAAATTTATAGTAATTTATATATTTTTTATACTTACCAATGACCCAGACAGGGATGGCCCTCCCATGAGTTGGGAACTCATACCTCCCCGCTGATTACATGACGCTTACCAGGCACTGGTTGTAAGAATGACTTTTAGCGCCAATTTCGAGACTTCCTTGACACAGCGCATGCGCAGTGGATAAAAGTATGGAGGACCACATAGGACATTGAAATTTAGGATTTTGATGCAAATTTTGGGGATTGGGGGGCAAAATTTGTGTTTGGCCCTAGAATTTAAGGAGTTAGCACCAGCTAAGTCTGGGTCATTGGTAAGTAAAAAAAATTTATAAATTACTATAAACTTTTTAACTTCTTATGATTTTGTTAACATTTATTGAAGGAAGTCGTGATATTTAAATCATTTTTGTTAATTACTCACTCCAATGTTTTCACCAAAATCTCTCCTAATTTTGATTGTAGAGGTTCGTTTTTTTTACAGAATTATTTCTTTTTTCAGTTTTTTTTTCCAGTTATTTTTTCACACTAATGAATTACCTCCAGACTAGGGGGAATTGTGCTTTGTTGCCCCCTTCTTTCTGCGAGGGGGCGCGGTGGCTTTATGGTAACCGGTTCTCGTCAGATCACCGATGTTAAGCAATGTCGAGCCTGGTTAGTCCTCGGATGGGTGACCATCTGAACGATCGATTAGGACTCCCACATTGTGTCCTTGGGCAAGGCACTTAACCCTGATTGTCCACATGGGGGCACGATAACGCATGTACTAAGGCTTACTGCACGTCGATGGTGCGCATGTCTTCAACCAACCTAACCCTGCCTGTGCTGCAGTGTGGAGTTATGATGTTGGAGAGCTGGTAGCTGCTCGTCGTTGCTCGGTAGTTCTCTCCAGGTACTCCGGCTTCCTCCATGTGTAAAACTGTCACGGTCATGATTAGCCATTGTGCATAAGTATGTGACCTTAAACACCAATAAATAAATTGTATCTGCGAATATTGTCATTTGAGACGGCCTATTTTGAGGTGCCATTGATTGAATTAATGGTCTGCATAAATCAGGGTTAGTCGGACGTTTACTGTCTGCAGAATTTTGACTTGAGGCGAGCGGCTGCAGCCTGGGGCGATCGCCCGTCTGAAAATGACAGCCCTGGATATGACAGCCCTGGATTCACCAGCCAGAATCCTTTCATATTTGGTATACCACATCTCTAGGTTGATCAGATCTTCTTTTTCACATCCACCAGTCAGAACATTTTCATATTTGGTATACAACATCTCTAGGGGGGGCCAGATTCAAGTTTTTTCAAATTGGGCCCTTGGGTTCATATTTGGGTTCCCTATCGGAGCCCGTATTTTTACTTGGTGCATTATGAGGAAATTTCTTTAAAAATCTTCTTGTTCAGATTCACCAGTCAGAATGCTTTCATATTTGGTATACAACACTCTAGGAAGGTCAGATTCAAGTTTGTTTAAATCGGGTCCCTGAGTTAGTATTTGGGCTCTCTATTAGAGCCTGTATTTTAACTTAGTGCAATATGAGGAAATTTCTTTAAAAATCTTCTTCAGATCCTAAAGTCAGAATCCTTTCATATTTGGTATAGAACATCTCTAGGAGACTCAGATTCAAGTGTGTTCAAATCGAGTCCCTGGGTTAATAGTTGGGCTCCCTATGGAAGCCCAAATTTTAACTTAGTGCAGTAATGAGGAAATTTCATTAAAAATCTTCTTTAGATCCACCAGTCAGAATCCTTTCATATTTGGTTTACAACATGTCTAGGGGTGCCAGATTCTAGTTTGTTCAAATCGAGTCCCTCAGGTTAATATTTGGGCAATATGAGGGAATTGCTTTAAAAATCTTCTTCTCCAGAACCATCTATTAAAATCTTTTGATATTTGGTATACAACATTTTGGAGGAGGCGGGAGGGGGGGGGGGGGGGGCTCAGATTCATGTGGGTGAATATTTGGCTCTATATTTGGGGGGGGGGGGGTGGGTATGGTTTCTGTGACTGCAGTGACATAAAAACAT
This sequence comes from Pictodentalium vernedei, assembly GCA_031216915.1. Taxonomy (NCBI): domain Eukaryota; kingdom Metazoa; phylum Mollusca; class Scaphopoda; order Dentaliida; family Dentaliidae; genus Pictodentalium; species Pictodentalium vernedei. The sequence continues at coordinate 236,785,577 of CM062289.1, forward strand.
TTGGAAGTTTGGCAGTGCTGTTTACAGCTAATAGAATTGGAAGCAGTCAGGAAGACCCATGATAATAATCATCTGACATGGACACCAGAATTAGGAATAATTTCATGACTTCATTCCTTGGTGTTGATGCATTACATGTATGACTAACTGAATGTGCCCAAAATACTTCTTTGAACCACTTTGTTTGGGGCCTCTTGTTTACATCAACGTTTCTACATAAAAGTGTTGTTAGGGACATTGGGTTGAGGGTGGGGGTATTACAGATCAAATTGACTAGACATTCAAAAGAGTCAATGATATACTACTCAAAGTTTGCTAAGCACCAAGTATATCCACCTACCTGTTTTACGTTTTAGTTGAAATATTGTAATGAAAAGTGTATATATTTCTTTTCAACCTACTCACAATTGTTTACAGTTGGCTGTAACGTAAGTGCAAGCCCTACTTCGGAACTAACTCAAGCTTTTAGAGAACTTTTCCAAACAAGTTGGAAAAGTAATAGAGTGCAAAAGCACGAAAAAGATCGAAAAAAGGGTCGAGCGAGACCAGCGCTCGAAATTACAGGTACTCTCTCTGCACACTTCTTGCGTTTACCGAGCGCATGCGCAACAACCGTGACGCCAATTCCTTTTATTTGTGCCATTTGTACATGGTCGGAAATTTTTGTGACTCGTGCTACTTTGCTGTTTTCTTCGATGAACAACTTATTATATGTTAGCAGAAACAATTGACCAGTACAGTACAACAGCTGTCACTACCAGTAATGCTACTGTCACAGCCGAAAATAATAATAATAATAATAATAATAATAATAGACTAACAATCGACGATCAGCTGTTCTGGGAGACTTTGAAACTCATGATAAGAGGGAAAACTATCTCTTATTCCGCAAACTTAAAACGACTGTCCAACAAACGGGAATCTGAAATCGAACAGACACTAAGAATCTTGAACGAGAATCTCGACAAGGGCGACTTATCTGTTACCGAAGAAATCGATTCTCTGGAAACAGAACTAAAGTCAATCAGAGACAAGAAGGTACAGGGGATAAATCTTCGATCCAAAGCTAAATGGAAAGTGGAGGGGGAGAAAGCTACAAAATACTTCTGTAATCTGGAAAAAAGACATTATACTGAAAAAATGATTCCCAAAATAATAAAATCTGATGGTACAGAAACAAGTGATTTGCAGGAAATAATATCTGAACAGAAAACCTTTTACCAAAACCTGTATGCCTCAAAAATTACATCTGCTCACAAACTTAAACAAGTCGAAAACACATTCTTTAATGTTGAAAACCCATTTCTAAACTTCTTAGAAGAAGATGAAAAAAAATCCCTCGAAGGCCCACTCACTAAGGCAGAATGCTCAAGCTTCCTAAAACAAATGACTAATAACAAATCTCCAGGCTCAGATGGCTTCACAGCCGAATTTTACAAATTCTTCTGGAGTGACATAAGTATGTATTTAATCAACTCCTTGAACTTTGGTTATTCTGCAAAAGAACTTTCAACTACCCAACGAACTGGTATCATAACATGTATACCGAAACAAAACAAACCGAAAATGTTTTTGAAAAACTGGAGACCAATATCCCTTATAAATGTAGATTTTAAGATCGGTTCTGCTGCTATAGCCAATCGCATCAAAACGGTCCTACAACAATTAATATCTGAAACACAACTTGGCTTTGTAAAGGGGAGATATATTGGAGAATCAACCCGATTAATCTTTGACCTTCTTGAAAAATGTGAGGAACAAAATATTCCAGGAATTTTAACATTACTGGATTTCGAGAAAGCTTTTGATTCCTTGGAGTGGTCCTTTATTTTGAAAACCTTACGTTTTCTAAACTTTGGCCCTTCGATTATCAGATGGGTTCAAACATTCTATAACAATATTTACAGTTATATTCTAAATAACGGGCATTGTTCTGAAAAAGTAATGTTGGGGCGAGGTGTGAGGCAGGGAGATCCACTTTCCCCTTACTTGTTTATACTCTGTGTGGAAATCCTGAGCGCAGCACTGAAATATAACCCGGACATAAATGGTATTAAAATAAACAACTGCGAATATTTGATTAGCCAATACGCGGACAACTCCACCCTCTTTCTGAGCGACGACAGACACTCATTAGACATAGCTCTTGAAACAGTGAACTCGTTTTCAAAAATTTCTGGATTAAAGGTAAACTTTGATAAAACCGAGGTGATATGGATTGGGGCAAAACGGGGTTGTGGTGACGAAACCCCTACACAACAAAATGTTAAATGGAATCACAACAACGCTTTTAAAATTTTAGGAATCGAATATAATTTGTTTAGCGAGAATTACATTGTTAATAACTACCTTAATCAGATGGGAAAAATTGAAAAACTTCTTAGTGACTGGTCATTCAGAAATCTGACACTTATTGGCAAAACGGTAGTTATTAAAACCCTTGCTCTCCCAATGCTAATACACTGCTTGACAGTTCTCCCAGATCCACCTGAAAATATTATATGCAGACTACAGACTCTATTTTACAAGTTCCTTTGGTCGGGCAAAAACGAAAAAGTGAAACGCTGTACATTAATCAATCTGATAGAATATGGAGGACTTAAATTCCCGGATATAAAAACGTACAGCTACTCTCTAAAAGTTAGCTGGATAAAAAGGCTTTTAGACCCAGGCACACTGGCACCCTGGAAAACTTTGGTTTTAGACGATTTTGAAGATCAAGGCGCCTACAAAATTTGGTATTTACACAAGGAAGGACTTCTAAAGGTTGGAGAAAAATTAAATACCTTTTGGAAGAATGTAGTACACATATGGTCCATACTGGATACAAATGCTACCTCAGCCCCTGAAGATATTCTGTGTGAACCATTATTTTATAATGTAAAAATACAAATCAATTACCGACCCTACTTCCTTAAAAAATGGTGTAGAAAGGATATCTTTTTTATCAACGATCTCTTAAGTGAGCAAGGAGGCTTTTTAAGCTTCCCTCTTTTTTCAAGGAAATACAACCTCGAGACGCCCTTCACAATTTACCAAGGAGTGATTAATGCAATACCAAAGTCGTGGAAAGAAGCAATAAAAGAGACACGTAGAATCCCAACCATAAGAAAGGAATATGTTGAATTATTGAATATGTCGAAGAAAACGTGCCAAACTTTCTACCCCATCTTTTTAAAGTTAGCTGCTTCGAGACCTTATGAATCCCAGAAAAAGTGGGAAGAGTCCTTGGGTATCGACCTCCAACCGACAGACTGGGAGTCGATATACAAGAATTCATTTACTATTAGTGATGACCCCTACCTTCAAAGCCTCCAATACAAAATATTGCACAGATCGATTTATACCAACTCCAAACTGCTTAAAAGTAAACTGTCTGAAACAGAACTATGTACCTTTTGCAGCAATACAAAAGAAACCCTTTTGCATCTGTTTTTCGAATGCAGTCATTCCAAGATGATACTCGTGAACCTTCAAGATAAATTGCGAATTAATTGTGCTCTGTCCTTCCCTCTTACTCCACAATATGTGCTTCTAGGTTTCCCAAACCAGGAAGTACCGTCAGCAGCCGCTAATCTGTGTGTACTACTTTTCAAAAAATTTATTTATTCTTGCAAGGTGAGGGGGTGTACACCTGTCTTCAAAAGCTTCCTAGAGCAGATAAAGGTATACCGTACGTTAGAATTAATGTCCGTTCATAAATATTCGTCAAAACAGGCAAAGTGCATTCAAGAGAGATGTATGCAATTACAAGACCTCTTGGTATAGCTTCCTCTAAATGAGATGGGGGGGGGGGGCCTAGTCAAACCCACGGTTCTCGTTAATACCCCCTCTTAGGTCAAATCCTTCCCCTATATTTTTTAAGACCTTTTGGTCACGACTGTACACACTGTTCATCACCCTCTTTTCAGACACTTGTATTATCTCCTCAAAACATCCAGAACTCATCAGAGAAACCTGAAATTGTGTATTATTTTATGTACATTTATTTAAAATACATTATATTGTTTGTCAAAAAGAAAAACTTTGTAAAAAACGATTTTTGTACATATCAGCTGAAATTAAAAATTATTAAAAAAAAAAAAAAAAAAAAAAGACTTATTATACCCGGTATGTGCTATCTGCATTTATTGTGTGCAAGTGGATTGTGTCCTTTTTTCAAGCTATCCAAATTGTTATTGATTAATGTTATTTTTGATCATTATTGCTTGTTTCTTCACACTTAATCTTGTTTTTCCCCCACGTATGAACACGACCTTTGTGCTGTTTTCCGTCGGGAAGCTTGATTCCATTATTTTCATTCATATAGTGCCAAAGACTATTCCTTGTACCTCTTGGTTGCAAGTGAAGCATGTGGATGATTCTCATTCCACATGTGTCACTTGCAACAATTGCACTCAGGCCCAATCATGCGGTATTTGTGGGGTTTGGTCCTCAAAATTCTGGGCTTCTGTTAACAAGATGGTTCTGTCCAGAGCTAGAACCCCTCGTTCTCGGGGTAAGAGTAGCCTTGCCGTAGCAGACATTTCTGCTGGTGCACGTGGTGACTCTGTCACACAGGATTCTGATCTGTCTTCTGTGGCGAGATCCTCTGCAACTGTTGACGGTGCTAGTTCAGTGATACCTGACGTGGAGACCGTGGTCTCTTTGTCTTCTGATGTCACTCTTGAGGCGTCTGTTTTCGTAGAGAGCTTCTCCAAGGTCAGCTCGGTGACCCTCTCCGATCTGCCTCCTACGCCGTCGACAGTTGCTGAGGAAGTTGTCACTACAGATCCTATTCTGTATGATGGTGGCTCTTCCATCTCCTCTGGGGGTGGTCTACAGTCTCGGGGGACCGAGGCTGTATCTGCTGTTGTGTCTGTGAGCCTTCAGCCTCCCCTAGCTTCGCGGCGAAGCTGTGCGGGTTTGCTGTCTGCTCCACATCATCTGGCTAGGTTTGCTCCTAGTCGGTTGAGCCGGTCGGTCGCTTTGGCAGCGATTCCTCGCCCCTCGAGTGAATCGTTTATTGTTCCTCCTTCCCCTGCTAGTGTGCCGACTAGCAGGATGGAGTTGGGACATTGGCATCCAGGGCCTCCTGTTCGGCAGAGGTCAGTGACAGCCCCGGTTAGCTGTCGCTCTCGGAACCTTCCTCCGGTGATTCCTCACTGTGTTCCGAGGCTGGATGTCGATCAATGTTTGCCATCGGTCTCCGAGGATGGGCAGTTGGGGCCTTCTGCTGCGCAGAGGCCAATGACAGATTCCTGTCATTCTTGGGACAATCCTCCGGTGTCTTCTCACCGTATCCCAGGTCCAGCTACCGATCGACGTGCGCCGTCGGTCTCTTTAGAGGATTTGCAGACAGGACCTTCTGTTCCGCAGAGGTCAGTGATGGCCCCTGGGCGTCACAATCGGGACTTTCCTCCGGTGTCTTCTCACCGTATCCCTATTCTGTCTGTCGATCGACGGTCGACGTCTGTCTCTTCTGAGGATTTGGGTTCTTCTACTAGAAGGGTCAATTGGAAGGATACTCCGTCGGGCGATGCTGCTGCGACGGATTCTCAGGGTGACCTGCGTCTGGCCGTTTTGGCGCTCACCCGGTTGCTTGCTAGCAACCCTCAAGTTGGCCTCCCTGTGCCTCATGAGGCACAACCTCCTTTGGTCGGTCACTGAGATGTCTCGCTTGGCCCTTTGGATACTGCACAGTATTCACAGGAGGTTTCTGCTGGTCAGCCCGAGTTGGGCTACGTCTCCTCTGCAACGGAGGATGACGAGTATCTTGAAGGTGATGGGCCCCCCCCTCGTCAGTCTTGGGGCAGGCTTTGGATTTTGTCTTTGGCTTATTGCCGGACGTTCAACCTTCCGACCAGCCATCTGTGACCATCTGGCCGAGGTCCACTGTGGAGCGCTGTAACCCTGTTGAGCCTTCTAGCTCCGGGGCTTTGCGTCCTCTGCAATCGGCTCAGGTTGTTGAGTCCTTCCAGGGCTTAGACTCCAAAATGCGTTCTAAGGCCCTCAAGGGTTCTTTCTTTTCTAGAGCCGATGCTTTTCTGCCTCCATCGCGGTTTCATGTTTACGATTCCGTTTCTCCACCAGTCTTCCAAGGGATGACTACTGTGGATGAGGATTCTTCCCTCGGGTTAACTAAGTCTAAGTCGACAGTTCTCCCGATGTCGGTAGTTGAATCTATGGTGGGCCTGTCCGGAGAGATGTTGGGCATGTTATCTCTCGCGGACCATGTCGTCGCTGCCCTGGCAGAGTATTTTCCACCAGGGGAGTTTGATGATGCTCAGGTGCCTTTTCGCGTTTTGTCACAGGCTCTGATGAACTTGACACACGCTCACGCCTGTAACACGGCAAATTTGGAGCTGGCACGCCGGGATGCGGTGTTGGATTCTTCTCCATCCCTTCCGTCTGAGCAGCGTGCTGTTATGAGGTCTGCCTCTCTGGTTGGACCTCAGTTGTTCCATGGTTCCGTGGAAGCTGTCCGTAGCGAGGTTCTTCGTCATTCGAAGGACCAGCTTTTGCTGCGACAGCTGGACCAACCTGCTGCTGCGGGTGGTGGTCGTTCCAGGCCCGCCAAGCATCCTGCTGCGTCTGCCTCGTCTGATCCTTCTGCTCAGAATAAGCGCCGATGCGGCCAGGCTCGCTGGCAGTCTCAGACAGGAAAGTCTCAGGACTCTGTCACTTCCCGAGGTGGTTGTTTCTCCTCTCGGAGGCCTCGTCGAGGCCGCAAGTGAAGGTTCTCACCTCGTTTCACCTCCAGTCAGGGGAAGGCTGTCGCAGTTTTACGACCGTTGGACAGAGATAACGTTGGACCCTTGGGTCCTCGACGTTATCCATTCCGGTCTGCGACTGTCCTTCCATCGGCACCCCAGTTTATCTCGGGTGCCCCTCCCAACTCGGGTCCCTTCCAATTCTCTACATCAGGACCTTCTGGTGCAGGAGATCAACAATCTCCTCTCCAAAGGGGCGATCGAGGTGGTCAGGAACACCCTTTCACCGGGGTTTTACTCAAGACTTTTCTTGGTGCCGAAGAAAAAAGGCCAATTTCGTCCTGTCATCGATCTGAGTATCCTGAACGAGTACATTATAGCTCCTCGTTTCAGTATGGAGACTTTCCATTCGGTTCGACGTTCAGTTAATCAGGGCGACTTTGCTGCCAGTATCGACCTGAAAGATGCCTACTTCCATGTACCCATTCATCTGGCGTCACGGAAATACCTTCGGTTCTCGTTTCTGGATCGAGTCTATCAATTCAGAGCTCTCCCGTTCGGTTTGAACCTGGCTCTTTGGGCCTTCACCCGACTGATGTCACATGTGCTTGCTTTCCACCGTACTCAGTCGGCTGTGACTTCGTCAGCCTACCTGGACGACATCCTCCAACGGCACCACGATGCTGCTGTTCTGGAGTTAGATGTCCGGCAGTTTCTTTGCCTACTAGCATCGCTGGGTTTCAGAGTCAATTGCGAGAAGTTGGATCTCCTTCCTTCTCAGCGATTCCGTCATTTGGGGATGGATTTCGACACTTCACAATGTAGTGTCGGTCCCCCATGCTCGGGCGACGATTCTTTCCGCCTTGACTCGGAACCTGCTTCAATCTTCCTCGGTCTCGGCCAGGACTTTCCTTCGGATGCTGGGCCCTTGCGGTTCTGTGACAGATCTCATTCCGCTCGGTCAATTGTTTGTCCAACCTCTCCAACACTTCCTGTTGGATCATTGGCGTCCGAATGTAGATCCGCTGGACCTGGAACTCACTATTCCTCGGTCTCTGCTTTATCACCTCCACCCTTGGGCCGATATTCCCTGGCTGACACAGGGTGTTCCGTTGGATCTTCCTTTGGCCGATCGCATCCTTACTGTGGATGCCAGCGATCGGGGCTGGGGTGCGACGTTGGATCCTCTCGGTCTGTCTACTCACAGCGAGTGGGACAACGAGCAGGTGGGCCTTCATATCAACCAGAAGGAGCTCCTTGCTCTTCTGTTGATTTTTCGGCTTTGGATCCCTCATCTGTCGGACCATATTGTCCTACTTCTTTCAGACAATTCGACAGTAGTGGCCTACATACGGATTCAAGGGGCACACATTCGATTCCCATGTATCAGCTGTCTCAGGATCTTCTTCTGTTGGCGCGGGATGTAAACGCTTGGGTGTCCATTCGACACATTCCCGGGCGTCTCAACATCCTAGCAGACTCCCTGTCCCGACGCGACAGTGTCCTTCCAACCGAATGGATGCTACATCGGTCGGCGTTTCAGGTGATTTGCGAGCAGTGGGACTGTCCTCAGGTCGACCTTTTCGCTACTCGCTGGAATCATCAGGTAGAGACCTTTGTCTCCCCTTGTCCAGATCCTCTGGCATTTGCAGTAGACCCTCTGTCTCTGGACTGGACAGGTTGGATCGGCTATGCCTTTCCTCCTGCACCGATTCTTCCTCAAGTATTAGCGAAGATTCGTGCTTGCAGATCGCACCCCTGTCTGCACAGAGGGTGTGGATCAATCTGCTGCGGCCTCTGTTGGCCGATTCGTCTTCCTCTACGTCGCGATCTTCTTTCCCAGGGTCATCCCAGGAAGTATCACAACAACCTGGCGAGCCTGTCCCTTCACGCCTGTCTTTTATCTAGTGATGAACCGATTGTGGAAAAGAGCCACCAACCGATTGCCAATTTTTTCTAGTCATAATCCGCCGATTGCCGATCCGATTGCCGATTGTTAGCACTATTTTTTACAAGGTCAGATCCCCAAGTTGTTCCAATATGGGTTAATGCCATTCCTGATAATTTCCTGCTCATGCAAGTCAGTTGATGTCAATGAGTGTGAAATTAACAAGCTGCTCTTTGATCTGGTATGAGAGAAGCCGACATCAAGACACGCTAAAATAAATATACACGACGGAAATTGGATTGTCAATTTGATAATTTGTCATCACAGTTTCAAAGGCAATATAATTTTTAACATGTAGTTTTCACCACTTGTTGGCAGTTGTTGACACAAACCAATCACGCAAATAACATTTTTTCAATCCATTTGTTAATCGGAAACAATTTCATGAACCGAACGTGTGTTATCCAAAACTGAATGTAATATAATATATAGATAATAGATAGCTCCGAAAATTTTACAAGAATGTCTGAAAAATCTGATTTAAAAAGAAAAAAGAAGTCTGATATGGAAATACTATACAGTTACTTCGTCAACTGACCAAAAAGCAAAGTGTGAACTATGCAGTGCAATGGTATCTCGCGGTGGAGCGAATGTAAGGGCCTTCACAACAACAAATTTACGCAATCATTTACGGTCACTCCACCCCAAGGCTATACGAGAGTTGGAAACCCTTGAGGGGAAATGAAAGAAGCGTAAACTTGAAGAAACCAGCGACGCAGGAGCCTCGACGTCGACTACATCAGAAGCTAAGCGTGTTGCAAAGCAGATTAAAATAACGGAAGTTATGGAGAAAATTACCCCCTGGACAGAAACGGATTGTCGAACACTTGCTGTTAATATGAAGCTCGCAGAAATAATTGCGCTGGACCTACAGCCCTTTTCCATAACTGAAGATGTGGGATTTAAACGATTTTGTGCGCAACTTGAACCAAGATATGCCCTACCCTCAAGGGTACACCTCAGTCGGACACTGATTCCCCGAATTTTCAATAAAGTGAAAGACAAACTACTGACGGAGCTCGGGTCCGCTATCCATATTAGCTGTACTTCTGACATGTGGTCATCAAGTGTTGGATCAAATTCTCTCATAAGCCTAACTGGTCATTGGATAAATGAAGAGTTTGATAGGAAACACTGCATTCTCAGTGCATCCTCATTTTAAGGTAGCCATACTGGGGACGCAATTTGTGCTGAAATCAATCGAATGCTTGAGGAATGGAAGATTGACAAGGGGAGGGTCGTTGCTATAGTTCGTGACAATGCTGCAAACGCAGTTTCAGGCTGTGAGAAAACAGGGATGGCACACTTAGGATGTTTTATCCACACATTGCAATTGATTATAAATGATGCGTTATCGAGTCAGCGATCAGTAAACGACATGACCGCAATTGCCAGGAAAATAGCTGGACACTTTAACCACTCCCCTCTTGCTTATCATTATTTGAAAACCCTTCAGCAAAAGCACGGATTGAAAGAGCACCACATTCTGCAAGACGTTCTGACTCGATGGAACAGCACCTACACAATGTTGGAACGCATCGTTGAGTAGAGATTGGCGTTGGTAGAGTATGGAAGTACACACAATATTCCTGTAATGACAGCCAACCAATGGAACCTCGCGCAAACGTTGGTTAACTCACTTCAACCATTTGAACAGTTAACAAGAGAATCGTCGGAAGAAAGTGCATCATGCTCAATGATCATACCATCGGTTTATATGCTAGATCGGGCACTCAGCAATCACACTAAGGATAAAGGCATACAGACCATAACGGAGACCATGCACGCTTCTTTGAATCGACGTTTCGTTGAAATAGAATCAAATAAGCTTCTTGCCTTATCTACATTTCTGGACCCCAGACATAAAGATATATTTTTTAAGGCCGACTCGACAATCAAGAATGTTGAACTTTGGGTTGAAGAAGAAATCAATTTGCCAAGTGATTCGAATGCAAAGGACACTTCTGATAAGGATAATGATAAACCTGGTAGTAGCATGTCTAGGACTAGTACGGATGAAAAAGCAGGGTCGAGAGTCTCAAGACGGGCTTTTGCAGATGAGTATGAGCAGTTGTTGAAAGAGAAAGAGGCCACCACGTCGTGTATTTCTCATAGGTCACTCGGTGAAGAACTTGGTCTATATATATCGGAACCTTTAGTTGTCCGCACAGAAAACCCCCTTAACTGATGGCAGGTGAATAAGCACAGGCTCCCTAAGATGGCTAGTATAGCACGTCAGGTTTTGTGTGTTCCAAGTTCCAGTGTATCAAGTGAACGGTTGTTCAGTGAAGCGGGTAGTCTGTATGATGAGAAGAGAAATCAGCTGTCTGCAGACAAAGCTGAAATGCTGCTCATGATCCGAGGAAACCTCCCATTGATCAAGTTCAATTACGAATGATAGAATCATAGACTATTTCAGTTGACTGTTGTCTGTTGAACTATCACACCGTGGAAACATCTCATTGCGGTTCGGAAGTAAATCTGGTGCCCTGTAGTTTTTGTCAATTAACTCAATTCCTGGTAGTTTTTTATTCGTTTCCGGTGTGCATTTCGGAGGTACATACCAGAAACGAATGCAAAACTATCGAGGACTACAAAAACTACCTCGCCCCAGATTTTCTTCCGAACTGCAATGAGATGATTACTTGATGTGACCATCTTTCTTTGAATGAAACTGTCGCCAAGTGATGAACTTACCACTAACTCTTAATTAACAATTTTCCACACATGACATGATGATACCTGGAACAATTTAAATATCTGGGTTTTTTTTCAAACATTCGGGAAATTTGGGAAAAGTTTTCTTTTGAAATAATTATTATTAAATTTTGAGCAATTCTTGTCAGTCGTCAACTTGTCATCATATAAAAGAAGCATCAAACTTTCATTGTTTTTTTTAATCTTCATATGTTAATGGCTTATGCAAGGCCAAGTCACGACTCATGAGACTCCTAATTTGAAAGTAATTTCCTAAACTTGTGTGGATAACTGTGTGAATCTTCGTTAACAATGTCAGTTACACTGGCTAAACAGCTTTTCAGTCACAGGTGAATGCGACGTGATTGGGCCTTTGGTGACTGACAGCGCTTCCAGTCTCAGACTCGATTTTTCAATATACACTTTTTAGTTTTACTGTCTAAAATAAGCCGAATTATTTTTCAACCATTACCAAAAGACTCGGCAATTCCATTGCCGTGCCCTTCAGTGATTGATTGAACAATAATTTGACACAGTAGTCTTACTGTGGGATATCTGGGAATCAGTCTGAATTATTTTTCAATTCATTTCCAAAAGGCTCGGCAATTTTATTGGCGTGCCCTTTGATGATTAATTGAACAATAATTTGGCAGAGTATACTTACTGAAGGATATTATGGAATTATTTTTCAACCCATTACCAAAAGGCTTGGCAATTTCATTGGCGTGCCCTTCGGCGATTGATTGAACAATAATTTGACAGCATACATACATGTACCGTTGATTTTTGAGGAATTATTTTTCACTTGATTACCGAAAGGTTCGACAATTTCATTGGCGTGCCCTCCGGCAATAAATAGAAAAATAATTTAAATTTTAAAGTACCAACATCCTGACTCCTGGGCCGAAGAACGTGGAGTCGGAAAGCACGAGTCCACAAATAGCATCGACCCTGTTAAACCATGCGCAAACAAAGAATCGGTCATGTCACTCATGTGACTCATGTCTACCATTATGCTGTATCGTTTTCCATTTTTTGAACAGAATCCTTCAATATACAACCATTTATTGCTAATTTCGATACATACGGTAGTACGTGTAAATGCGTTTTGTAGTTCACAATTTCACACAAGCAATTTATTGAATTTAAATTATTTAATAGCAGTATCGTTTATCGATGACGATGTGTAATAACGGGTGTTGAAATTTTTCTGACAATTGGAAAATACCGATGTTTTAGAGGTCGATTGCCGATTGTGCCGATTGGTCCATATCGGCCGATCGCCGATCCGATCATCGGTTCATCACTACTTTTATCAGGTCCTGTCTCCGGCGTAGAAGTTTTTCGAGACGATCAGTGAAATGCATTTTTGCATCGCGGCGACATTCCACTGGCATGACTATGCTGCGAAGTGGAAGGTTTTCTGCCGCTGGTGTGCAGATCACAATGTGGATTACCGTGATCCATCAATCGCTCAAATTGAGGATTTTCTGGTGTATCTTTTTGACTCCAAGGGCCTCCAGCCTATTACGATTAAGGGCTATCGGTCTATGCTGTCTGATACTTTCTCTTATGAGGGATAGCGGTGTATCGTTCGTAATCTTTTTCTCTTCAAACTCATTCGCCACTTTTCTTTGAAGAGGCCTCAGGTTTTGCGTCTTACACCCAAGTGGAACTTGGCATGGGTGTTGCACTGTTTGGAGGGGGCGCCATTTGAGCCTTTATCTGAGACCGATATGCGTTTTCTCACCTATAAGATGGCTTTCCTTCTAGCGTTTGCCTTTTGCTCGACGAGTCAGTGAGCTTCATGCGCTATCTGTTGATTCTGCTTTCTTCAGAAATGAGGCTAACAGTGTCACCTTCACTACTGATTGCCCTTTTCTGGCTAAGAATCAACTTCCTGATTCGGTACCTCCTCCCACCAGCATTCGGGCTCTTCCCGCTGTCGATGGTCGGAGACCTCTTCTTTGTCCTGTTCGTGCGATCAAGACTTACTTTACTCGCACTCGGTTCATTAGGAGGGGTCGGAAGAGATTCTTTCTGTCTCTCATTCCTAAGAGGCAGTCTATCTCTTCCCATTCTATTTCCAGATGGATCTGTCTTGCAATCAAGCTAGCTTATTCCCGCTTGTCTGCTTCGGATCTTGTTTCGAACCGGTTTAATGCTCATGAGGTTCGTGCCATTTCTACATCCTAGGCGTTCTCCAATTCTGTTTCGCTCCGGGATGTTATGAATGCGGCTTACTGGAGGAATGCTTCTACCTTCTCCTCCTTTTATCTCCGCCACCTACAGCAGCAATCTGAGGACCTTTATTCTTTAGGCCCTCTCGTTGCCGCTCAGGCTGTTGTGCACCCTCGTTAAAATAGTTATAGAGTTTGTGTTTCGCTCAGCCTTGTTTTTTTCAGGTGCCTTCTCTCTATCTTCATTACAGGTTTTTCACTATTGTTCTCTGCCCTCCTTGCTCTTGTTGGTATTGGTTATGTGATTCACCTCCTCCTATTGTTTATTCAGCCAATTGTAAACAATTGTGAGTAGGTTGAAAAGAAATTAAAATTTTTTAATAAATTTTGTTTCTTAACATACCTACCACAATTGTTTACCGGAGGCCCACCCTCCTTGGGGATATCCTTGATATCGATACCTCCCCGCTAAATCACAAACTTCTCGTTGGCGGAAATATGGAATTGACGTCACTGTTGTTGCGCATGCGCTCGGTAAACGCAGGAAGTGTGCAGAGAGAGTACCTGTAATTTCGAGCGCTGGTCTCGCTCGACCCTTTTTTCGATCTTTTTTGTGCTTTTGCACTCTATTACTTTTCCAACTTGTTTGGAAAAGTTCTCTAAAAGCTTGAGTTAGGTCCAAAGTAGGGCTTGCACTTACATTTCAGCCAATTGTAAACAATTGTGGTAGGTATGTTGAGAAACAAAATTTATTAAAAAATTTTAATTTTTTACTAGCCCCCTACCGGCATCGCCGGAGGGGACTATAGGTTTGCACTCTGTCCATCTGTCAGTCTGTCAGTCTGTCAGTCACACTTTAGTTTTCCGGCCTTTTTTTGGAAATGCTTCAATCGAATGATTTCATTTTTAGTAACCTACTATCGAACGATGACTTACAGATCAGGTTTGAGTTTCATGCTGATTGCATTATTCTTGAGTGAGTTATGGCCCTTGCAAATATGGAAAATGTCAGTCACACTTTAGTTTTCTGGACTTTTTTTGGAAATACTTCAACCGAATGATTTCATTTTTGGTAACCTACTATAGAACAATGACTTACAGATCAAGTTTGAGTTTCATGCTGATTGCGTTATTCTTGTGTGAGTGATGGCCCTTGCAAATATGGAAAAGCGTCAAAATATCAGTTTTCCTGACTTTTTTTTGGAAACGCTTCAACGGAATGATTTCATTTTTGGTAAACTACTATAGAACGATGACTTACAGATCAAATTTGAGTTTCATGCTGATTGCATTATTCCTGTGTGAGTTATGGCCCTTGGAAATATGGAAAAGCGCCAAAATATCAGTTTTCCGGACTTTTTTTGGAAACGCTTCAACGGAATGATTTAATTTTTGGTAACCTACTATAGAATGATGACTTATAGATCAAGTTTGAGTTTCATGCTGATTGCTCTATTCTTGTGTGAGTTATAACCCTTGGAAATATGAAAAGCGCCAAAATATCAGTTTTCCGGACTTTTTTTGGAAACACTTCAACGGAATGATTTCATTTTTGGTAACCTACTATAGAACGATGACTTACAGATCAAGTTTCATTTGCACTCTGTCCATCCATCAGTCTGTCAGTCACACTTTAGTTTTCGGGACTTTTTTTGGAAATGCTTCAACCGAATGATTTCATTCTTGGTAACCTTCTATAGAACGATGACTTACAGATCAAGTTTGAGTTTTATGCTGATTGCATTATTCTTCTGTGAGTTATGGCTCTTGGAAATATGGAAAAGCGCCAAAATATCAGTTTTCCAGACTTTTTTTTGGAAACGCTTCATTGGAATTCATGCTGATCACATCTAAGTTATAACATTTGTATAATTATTAATGCTCATTAGTCGGGTAGGGGACATTATATTGCTTCAGCGATACGTGAGCTCTTGAGTAGTTATATCTTTAATGATTTAAGTACAGAAATTAAGATTTTATTTGTGTTTGACATTATTTTTTACCTTTTGAATACGATAACCATAGAAAATGGATATTATTGGAAAAAGAGGAAGTTTTTCAATATGCCAAACAGTTGACTGAGCGAACTGGTATGGGTTCAATATCGAGTATGAGACCCATTATTGTTAATTAGAGCTTGACAACGCCTTCTCATGCTCCCAATCAGGTTTCAGATGGGCCTTTGTGGGATGTTTTTCCATTCTTGGACCAGCATGGCACCAAGCTCCTGGAAACTTCTTGGCTGGACTGGATGGGCTGGAATTGCAAGCTGCAACTCATTCCAGACATGTTCGATTGGATTGAGGTCAGGGGATCTTGCAGGCCAGTCCATATGCTCATCCCTTCCCTCTGTCGGTACTCCCCGACAGCATGGGCAACATGAGGATGGGCATTATCGTCCATCAGAATGAATCTATCACCCACTGCACCTGCATACAATCTGACATGGACATCCAGGATCTCATCAATATACCGTTGTGCAGTCAATGTACCACGTTCAAGGACACAGAGCTCTGTACGTCCATTCCAGCTGATGCCACCCAAGACCATGATTGATCCTCCACCATAGCGGTCATGCTCAGCAATGTTGGCTGCATGGAATCACTCTCCTGGTCTTATCCATACCCTAGAATGCCTATCTGTGTGGTCTACGCAGTACATTGACTCATCTGTAAAAAGGACAGGTCGCCAGTCTTCTCTGGTCCATCCAACGTGGTCCATGGCCCATTCATATCATGCCTTGCAGTGGTTCTGGAACAGCGGAATGCGAATACATGGTCTTCTCGATCGGAGACCACCTTCGTGCAACCTTGCCTGGATAGTCTGCGTCTGAAACATTTACCCCAGATGCATTTTGAAGGTCACTGCGAAGCTGGGTTGCTGTGGCAAAGCGGTTTCTTCGGGCCTGAATGATCAAAAAATGGTCTTCAGCTGGCTGCAGATGTTGCCCTGTCTCTGCCACCACCATGCTGTCTTACTGGTGTGCCATACTGCTGTAATCTTGCCCAGGCTCTGGTGATCATCATATGGTGCACATCAAGGGATTCACCAACCTGACGATGGGTAGCCCCTTGCTCCACCATCCCCACAGCCCGCCACATTTCTGCTTTAGCATAGTCTACAGGTCGTATTTATGAAGGGATTTCATTGTAACTTGGTAGAATGACTCTGTATAATGTCTAGATGAGAACATCCCCTTTTGGTCATGATCTGTCAACCGTGACAGCTGCCCAAGCCTGAAACCCAAACTCTTTTAACAGTCTACAGGTCATATTTAATATGAAGGGATTTCATTGTAACTTGGTAGGATGACTCCGTATCTAGATGAGAACTTCCCCATTTGGTCATGATCTGTCAGCCGTGATGGCTGCCAGAGCCCAAAACCTTTAGCACAGTCTGCAGGTCTTATATATAGAGGGATTTCATTGTAACATGGTAGGATGACTCCATATAATGTCCAGATGAGAACATCCCCTTTTGGTCGCGATTGGTCAACTGTGATGGCTACAGGGGCCCAAAGCCCGAAAGTCTTTAGCACAGCCTACAGGTTGTAATTATGAAGGGATTTCATTGTAACTTGGTAGGATGACTCCAGATAATGTATAGATGAGAACGTCCCCTTTTGGTCGCAATCGTTCAACTGTGACAGCTGCTCGAGCCCAAAACCCGAAAACCATCAGCACAGACTACAGATCGTATTTGTGAAGGGATTTCATTGTAACTTGGTAGAATGACTCAGTATAATGTCGAGATGATGACATCCCCTTTTAGTTGCAATCGGTCAACCATGATGGCTACACAGGCCTGAAGCCCAAAAACCTTTAGCACAGTCTACAGGCCATATTTATGAAGGGATTTCATTGTAACTTGATAGGATGACTCGTTTTGGAATAATTTCACTGTAACTTGGTAATTTTTGTTGACTTACGTTAACTGTGAGGGCCACATACATTAACTGTGAAGGTCACATTAACCCAACCCTCACTTATTTAGTACAGTCTACACCTCATATTATTAGTCCCCTACCGGCAATGCCGAAGGGGATTATAGATTTGCACTCTGTCCATCCGTCAGTATGTCAGTCAGTCTGTCAGTCACACTTTAGTTTTCCGGACTTTTTAGCTCATCTTGACAAAGTCAAGCTGAGCTGATCTCATCGCTCTCCATCCGTCGTCCGTCAACACCATGTTTTGGTCTTCTGCTCCAAAGCCACTGGACCAATTCAAGTGAAAGTTTGTGTGAGTGATGGTCCCAAAGGGGCATTTCATTTTTGTTCAACTCAACATTCCCAGCCCCATAGGGAGCGAGTGGGGGAAAATGCTCCAAAATATTTTAAAAATCTTCTTCTCAAGAACCAGTGTGTACAATGACTTGATATTTGCTATGGAGCTTCCATATGAGATGTAGAATCAAGTTTGTTCAAACGAAGTTCGTGAAGTAATATTTGGCTTTGTAATAGGAGGGGTAAGATTTTTGGCCCCACCCAAAATTTCTATTTTCTGAACCGTTGGTCTGGTTTGAACCAAATTTGGTTTGTGGTAGTATTGGGTCATAAGTACTTGACCCATGCAAAAAAAAGATTCCTGCATCCCCATGGGAACCCTGGGAGCTAAAAATAGAAATATTTTCAAACGCCCATATTTCCCAAACCCCACGGAACAGAGAGCTGTTATTTGGTATGAAGTATTCTTATGACCAGTAGAATTGAATGGTAAAAAGGTAAAAAAAATTGCCATCGGTTATGTTAGGGTGTTCTGTAAGCGCTCGTGAAGCAATATTTGGCTTTGTAATAGGAGGGGTAAGATTTTTGTCTCTGCCCAAAATTTCTATTTTCTGAACAGATGGTCCGATCTGAACCAAATTTGGTATGTGGTATTATTGGGTCATAAGTACTTGACTCGTGCAAAAAAAAAATCCCGCTTTCCCGTGGGAACACCAGGAGCTAAAAAAAGAAATATTTTCAAACGCCCTTATTTCCCAAACCACACGGAACAGAGAACTGTTATTTGGTATGAAGCATCCTTAGGACCAGTAGAATTGAATGGTAAAAAAAAATTTGCCATCAGTTATGTTAGGGTGTTCTGTGGAGGGCATCGAAAAATGCCAAGTCAGCATATTTTCAAAAATTAAAAAAAATCTTTTCTCCAGAACCAATGGTCAGAATCTTTTGATATTTGGTACACAGCATCCATAGGGGGGCCAGATACAAGTTTGTTAAAAGGAATCCCATTGGTTCATATTTGGGCTCAATACAGGAGCCCGATTTTTAACTTAGGGCAATATGGAGAATATTCTTTAAAAATCTTCTTCTTCAGAACCACCAGTCAGAATCTTTTAATGTTTGGTGTACATCCTATGAAAGCCCAAATTTTAAATTAGTGCAATATGGGGGATAATTTAAAAAAATCCTCTTCTTCATATCCATCACTCAGAATGCTTTCATATTCGGTATACAACATGTCTAGGGGGAGGGGAGGGTGTCAGATTCAAGTTTGTTCAAATCGCATCCCTGGGTTAATATTTGGGCTCACTATGGGAGCCCAATTTTTAACTTAGAGCAATATGAGAAATTTCTTTAAAAGTCTTCTTCAGATCCACCAGTCAGAATGCTTTCATATTTGGTATAGAACATCTCTAGGTGGGTCAGATTGAAGTTTGTTCAATTTGAGTGCCTGGGTTATATTTGGGCTCCCTGTGGGAACCCGAATTTTAACTTAGTGCAATATGAGGGAATTTCTTCAAAAATCTTCTTCTTTATATTCATCAGTCAGAATGCTTTTATATTTGGTATACAACATCTCTTCGAGGGTCAGATTCAGGTTTGTTCAAATCGGGTCCATAGGTTAATATTTGGGCTTGCTATGGTAGCCCAAATTTTAACTTAGTGCAATATGAGGAAATTTCTTTTAAAATTTTCTTCTTCTGATCCGCCGGTCAGAATGCTTTCATATTTGGTATACACCATCTCTAGGGGGGTCAGATTCAACTTTGTTCAAATCGAGTGCCTGGGTTCATATTTGGGCTCCCTCTGGGACCCTGAATTGGCCATGTAGCTGAAGAATTAGATTAATCCACATAGGTTGTATCAAGGGGCTTCATAGGGAGCTCCACTTTTTACATTATGATCAACTAAAGAAAAGGCATGATGCTTGGACTATTTTAGTCACTCCTGAGGATCTCAAGGATTGACAGTGTTTCTTCTCAACCTACTCACAATTGTTTACAATTGGCTGTAACGTAAGTGCAAGCCCTACTTCGGAACTAACTCAAGCTAAGAAACTTTTCCAAACGAGTTGGAAAGGTGGAAGAGTGCAAAAGCACGAAAAAGATCGAAAAAGGGTCGAGCGAGACCGGTGCTCGACATTACAGGTACTCTCTCTGCACACCTCTTGCGTTTACCGAGCGCATGCACAACAACCATGACGTCAGTTCCTTTTATTTCCGCCATTGTAACATGGTCGGAAATTTTGTGACTCGTGCTGCTCATTTGTTTTTCCTTTGTGAACAACTTGATTTTGTCTGCTCTTATTGTCAATTAATGTGCAAGTGGACTGTATCCTTTTTATCAAGCTCTAAATTGATTCATTATTATATTCTTTATGCTATTTTTTGCTTGTATTCTCTTACATTGTCTTGCTTTTCCAACTCCTGTAAACGTGACCATTGTTGTTCGGTTTCCGTCAGTGGGAAGCTTGATTGTTTGATCTTCTTGGGGATTTTTTCCTAATTGAAATTATTATGCCTAAAACAATTCCTTGTCCATCTTGTTTGCAGGTGAAACATGTAGATGATTCTCATGCTACTTGTGTCACTTGCAACAATTGCTCACAGGCCCATTCCTGTGGTGTTTGTGGGCTTTGGTCCTCTATGTTCTGGGCATCTGTGAACAAGGTAGTTCTCTCCAGGGCTAGAACCCCTCATTCTCAGGGTAAGGGTAGCCGTGCCTCTTCAGAGATTTCTCAGAGTGCACTTGGTGACTTTGTCACGCAGGATGTTGGTCATCCAATTTCGGTAGCAAGTTCCTCTGCAACTGTTGACGGTGCTGGTGCTGTGATGCCTGAAGTGGAGACTGTGGGCTTTCTTCCTTTGGCTTCTGATGTCACCCTTGAGGCGGCTGTTTTCGTTGAGAATTTTTCCGAGGTCTGCTCAGTGACTCTCTCCGATTTGCCTCCTGCGCCCTCGACATTTGCTGGGGAAGTTGTTCCTGCTAATCCCATCTTGTATGATAGTGGCTCAGCCATCTCTTCCGGGGATAGTGTACAGTCTCGGGGGTCCGAGGCTGTATCTGCTTCTCAGCAAAGCTGTTCGGGTTTTCTGGCTGCTCCGCCTCATCTGGCTAGGTTTGCTCTTGTCGGTTGGGCCGTTCGGTCGCTTCCGCAGCGATTCCTCGCCCCCTCGAGCGAATCGATTGTTGTTCCGTCTTCCCCTGCTGATGAGCCGACTAGCAGGATGGAGCTGGGACATTGTCTTCCAGGGCCTGCTGTTCGGCAGAGGCCAGTGACAGCTCCTGCTAGCTGTCACTCTTGGAACCTTCCTCCGGTGATTTCTCACTGTGTTCCAAGTCTGGTTGTCGATCGATGCTTGTCATCGGTCTCAGGATGGGCAGTTGGGGCCTTCTGTCACGCATAGGCCAATAGCAGGTTCCTGTCATTCTTGGGAAATCCTCCGGTGTCTTCTCATCGTGTCCCAAGTCCAGCTACCGATCGACGTACGCCGTCGGTCTCTCTAGAGACGATAGGCGGAGTGCATTTCTGCATCGTGGCAACATTCCACTGGCATGACTTATGCTGCTAAGTGGAAGGTTTTCTGCCGCTGGTGTACAGCTCAAAATGTGGATTACTGTAATCCGTCAATCGCTCAAATTGTGGATTTTCTGGTATACCTTTTTGACTCCAAGAGCCTCCAGCCTATTACAATAAAGGGCTATCAGTCTATGCTGTCTAATACTTTCTCGTATGTAGGAAAGCGGTGCATCGGTCGTAATCTTTTCCTCTCCAAACTGATTCGGCACTTTTCTTTGGAGAGGCCTCGGGTTTTGCATCTTACACCCAAGTGGAACTTGGCATGGGTGTTCCATTGTTTGGAGGGGGCGCCATTCGAGCCCTTATCTGAGACTGATATGCGTTTTCTCACCTATAAGACTGCTTTCCTTCTAGCGTTTGCTTCTGCCAGACGTGTCAGTGAGCTTCATGTGCTATTCGTTGATTCTGCTTTCTTCAGAAATGAGGCTAACAGTGTCACCTTCACTACTGATTGCTCTTTTCTAGCCAAGAATCAACTTCCTGATTCGGTACCTCCTCCATCTTCATTCTCCCTGCTGTCGATGGCCGGAGGCCTCTTCTTTGTCCTGTTTGTGCGATCAAGACTTACATTAATTGTACTCAGTTCATTCGGAGGGGTCGGAAGAGATTCTTTCTGTCTCTCATTCCTAGGAGGCAGTCTGTCTCTTCCCATTCTATTTCCAGATGGATCTGTCTTGCAATCAAGCTGGCTTATTCCAGCTTGTCTGCTTCGGATCTTGTTTCAAACCGGTTTAATGCTCATGAGGTTCGTGCCATTTCTACATCCTGGGCATTCTCCAATTCTGTTTCGCTCTGGGATGTTATGAATGCGGCTTACTGGAGGAATGCTTCTACTTTCTCCTCCTTTTATCTCCGCCACCTACAGCAGCAATCTGAGGACCTTTTTTCTTTAGGCCCTCTCGTTACTGCTCAGGCTGTTGTGCACCCTCTTTAAATTTGTTTTTATCGGGTTTGTGCATTGCTCAGCCTTGTTCTTTTCAGGTGCTTCTTTCTTCGATTACAGGTTTCTCTATTATTCTCTGCCCTCCTTGCATTTTCTTTCTGCTGCTCTTGTTGGTATTGGTTATGTGATTCACCTCCTCCTATTGTTTATTCAGCCAATTGTAAACAATTGTGAGTAGATTGAGAAGAAATTAAAATTTTTTGGTAAATTTTGTTTCTTAACATACCTACCACAATTGTTTACCGGAGGCCCACCCTCCTTGGTGATATCTTTGATATCGTTGCCTCCCCGCTAAATCACAAACTCCTCGTTGGTGGAAATACGGAATTGATGTCACGGTTGTTGCGAGTGCGCTCGGTAAACGCAAGAGGTGTGCAGAGAGAGTACCTGTAATGTTGAGCGCCGGTCTCGCTCAACCCTTTTTTGATCTTTTTCGTGCTTTTGGAAAAGTTTCTTAGCTTGAGTTAGTTCCGAAGTAGGGCTTGCACTTACGTTACAGCCAGTTGTAAACAATTGTGGTAGGTATGTTAAGAAACAAAATTTACTAAAAAATTTTAATATCCTATGGAGATGGATTGCATTATGTTGATTCATTCTTCATTGTTGGACTCTGTTTATATCATGTTCTGTTCAAGGTGAGTGTTTCAGGCCTTGGGGGGAGGGTCTTGTTCTTTAATGTTTGGACATGATGCAAATGGTGCTTGAGCTAGACATTCTGTATATGTGTTTATGAATCGTTATTTCACCCCCGCTTCCCACGTGGGTGCACAGTGGCATTGTGTACTAAGGCGTACTGCACATCCATGGTGCACTTGTCTTCAACTAATGCTAACCCTACATGTGTGGAGATAGTATGTTGGGGGATCTGATAGTTGCTTGCCATTGCTCGGTGGTTCTCTCTGGATACTCTGGCTTCCACCACCTGTAAAACTGTTGCGGTCATGATTAGCCATTGTGCAGAAATATGTGACCTTAAACACCAATAAATAAATAAATAAATATGAATCGTTAAAGTTCTGAGTGATATTTACTGAAGGTTCGGCCTGCACATGGTGATTGGGCACTGTGTGTACAGTTGACTTAGAGACCCGAGCTATGCGCTCTTTCCGTGCTCTTTGTATATTGTTGTGCTGGGTGTGTTTAATTTATACTGGTCCTACATACCCATGGTGCTTGGGCATCATTTGTCTATTAGCTTCGGAGCCTGCTCTATATACTACCTTTGTATATATGTACATTGAGATTTTTAGCTCAACTTGACAAAGTCAAGCTGAGCTATTGCCATCACTTCTCGTCTGTCGGCGTACGTACGTACGTACGTCCACAATTTCCTTTGGCACTCCTCACAGCTCGCATTTAAGGTCAGATCACTTTGAAACTTGGTATGCTTATTTGGGGTGACCTCTAGATGGGAGCTATCGATTTTCTTCAATTTCCGTTGAAAAATGTTGCCGCGGCCAACATTCTTAGAACTTAGTTTAGTCAAACCTCAATATTTCCCTTTGGCACACCCTACAGGGCACATTTATGATTGGATTGCTTTGAAATCTGGCATGCTTGTTTAGGGTGACCTCTAGATGGGAGCTATCAATTTTCTTCAATTTCCGTCAAAAAATGTTGCCACGGCCAACGTTCTTAGAACTTAGTTTAGTCAGACCTCAATATTTCCCTTTGGCACAACCTACAGGGCACATTTATGATTGGATTGCTTTGAAACCTGGTATGCTTGTTTGGGGAGACCTCTAGATGGGAGCTATCGATTATCTTCAATTTCCGTCAAAAAATGTTGCCGCTGCCAACGTTCGTAAAACTAAGTTTAGTCAGAAGACCTCAATATTTCCATTTGGCACACCTTACAGGGCACATTTATGATTGGATTGCTTTGAAACCTGGCATGCTTGTTTGGGGTGATATCTAGATGGGAGCTATCGGTTTTCTTCAATTTCCGTCAAAAAATGTTGCCGCGGCCAACATTCTTAGAACTTAGTTTAGTCAGACCACAATATTTCCCTTTGGCTCACCCTACAGGACACATTTATGATTGGATTGCTTTGAAACCTGGTATGCTTGTTTAGGATGACCTCTAGATGGGAGCTATCGATTTTCTTTAATTTCTGTCAAAAAATGTTGCAACGGCCAACGTTCTTAGAACTTAGTTTAGTCAGAAGACCTCAATATTTCCCTTTGGCACACCCTCCAGGGCACATTTTTGATGAGATTGCTTTGAAACCTGGCATGCTTGTTTGGGGTGTCCTCTAGATGGGAGCTATCGATTTTCTTCCATTTCCGTTGAAAAATGATGCCGCTGCCAATGTTCTTAGAACTTAGTTTAGTCAGACCTCAATATTTCCCTTTGGCACACCCTACAGGGCACATTTATGAACTTTAGATAAGAGCTGTTGAGCATTCATTTCTGTGAAAAAAAGTTGCCATTTACAATAACCTCTGAACATACTGCATTTGTGTATCAACATTCTTCCTTTAGCCAGTCTTACAGATTACATTTAAAAAATGCATGGATTGCTCTGACGTTGTGCTGTTATGTTGAAATTTCATCAAATAACATTGGTACCAATGATCTTCAATTTTGCCATTTCATTTATAACTTACCAAGTTCAAGTTGGTCAAGTTGAGCTATAGTGTCATTGACACTTTCATTTGTTTTATTTTTGATTCTTTTGACCACATAGGTCAATGATGACGAATTTTCTGTATTAGTGACTGCATGTTTCCTGGGCCATGCCCACGTGTAGTTAACCCTTTTTCCCAGGGGTTCTGTTGCAGACCTCCCTGCTTGTTTTTGTTGCAGGTGACTGTTTCCCCATTGTTGGCTGTTGTTGGCCACATTCTACAGTCGGTTGTGCCACTTATGTCTGGCTTTACACATCTGCACATTATACTTGCTGCATGCTATTTCCGTTCTGCCATCGGTTTTGTACCCCTCATTGTTTAACAGTGCTTGGGCCTGGCTTGGGACTCATTTGGACTTGTTCACCAGCATCAATTGTTCCTGGAGGAGTTTCGAGTTAGCTATTGTTTCACTTTTGGTGTTCTGTTTGTGGGTTTTTTTCCCTCTTTTGTGCTTGTGGGCAGAATGCTCCTCTCTGGCTGGATAGGAGCATTTTGGACATTTTATTTCTGCCGTCCACTTTGCTCATGTCTGGTTGGTTTTCCCTTTGAAACTCCCCACTACTGTAATTAACATTTATGTTAGTGAATTATCTGTTTGGCAACACTGTACATTATCTGAAATGATTGAAGTAATAAAATCTACATTACAGTGTAGTCCTTAAAAGCATTTATGTGTTATTTTCTGTTCATAAAATTTATTCCGTTAGTCATATGTAGCTCTTATTGCAGCATAAATACAAAACCAGAAGAATGATGGTTGACTTTATGCAGCAATAAATTCTTCTGGTTCACTCAAGTACAATTGGAGGTTAATGGGTTATATACATGTAATGTTTATTCCAAATCAACTGGGGGTCAGTGGAGCTGTATTTGCTTCACTGATTCACAATGTTCAATCATGTTTTAGAAAGGATAGTTCCATTTGCACTTTGCTGTCATGGCCAATGAGATCTTACAGGGAATTCTGGCCACATGATGATCTTGTTTTGTGATTCATTCACTGACAAAACGTTGAGGTTACATGTGTTAAAAATCCCTCTCACTCACCATTCATTGGAGTCCTGACTTGGATCGGGATGGGTTTTGCTTCTCCATCTTCTCCTATATCGGTTTTGTGGGTGTTTTATTTATGCTGCCCACTTTGCTCTTGTCAGGTTAGTTTTCCCTTCAAAACTCCCCACTACTGTAATTAACATTAATGCTAGTGAATTATCTGTTTGGCTACACTGTACATTATCCGAAATGATTGAAGTAATAAAATCTACATTACAGTATAGTGCTGTGCTTCTGTGCATTGAAGATGGGGTTTATATCACCCACAGAGGGTAGTGACATACATGGCGACCAGATGTTAATCAAAACAAGCCCACATCATTCAAAGACTCTGCTCACCAGCTGATAAATAAGTCACAATGTATAAGTGTTGTGGCCTACATTGTTTTTATCTTGGTTATACTATTGTTAATTTCTGGAGACATTGAACCCAACCCAGGTCCAATCACTGATAATTCAGAACACTCCCTTAACTGACTTAAAATTCTTCATCTCAACATACACTGCCTAAAACCTAAACTGGACATAATCCAGTGCGAATTAGTGCTGAAAAGGCTAGCCGGATAACCGGTTTGCAACTGGTTATCAGCATAACCGGTTGGAAAAGCTGTCTACTGGATAACCACTATACCTATAGTTTATGAGATAGCATTGAGAAAATAAATAATATTTGACCGCGATAAGTTAGAATTCTTTTGCCAACACAGGCGTTGTTAAAGTTACCAAAAATTTGTCAATTTACAATGATGTGGACTCGATGTAACATGAAAGGGTTAAGGGGTTTGAATGTTGAATGAACAGTTATTTCGGTTGCTTGAGCTGTCAAGACACGGATAAATGTTTGTTATACTGTATCAAACTGCCAACAGTTGAATGCACTGCAGGTTGTTTTCTGCATGGGCAGCAGTGATCATGTGCCTGTCAGTGTAACAAAGTCTTCTGCAGACAAATTTGACATTCTTCTCTTTGATGATGTGTTGTTAATTGCATATTATAATGCTGAAAAAATCCCTCAGTGTGAGTAATGTTGCTTCCAGAATAAATTGACTATTTGGTACTTTACCAATGTGTTTCTGAGACCATGTTTTTATTTTATTGAACTGTTTAAAAGTAGTATGAATGTATGTCATATAAAAGACCTATTCGTTTTAAATGGTCAATTTCGGATGACAGGCTCTTGGTCAATGGGGCATATAATAATTTTTTACCACACTACTTTCATGACTCGCAACATATTCCCGCCAGAAATTTCATTGCACGGAATAGGTACATGTAAACATGGAACTGTTTGTGACATTTGTCTTAGCAGTGAACCGAAAAAGATACTCAGAAAATTAGGAGTAAATATTCACCTATGATCACATCAAATTCAAGCCACTCAAGGTAAGAGGCTAATACAGTTAACTATTCCTAACTACAATTTACAAACAGGTTGGAAAATTCTTAACTAATATCAATGACAATCGTCCCTCACTTCAAATGTGTGTCTGTGGGAACAAATCGCACCCCCAAACTTTGTTTCAGGTTTGTGACATACTGTGCGCCTGTGATTTTCAAACAGCAAGGCCTTGTTTTGTGGCCAGGCAGTTCAGGGTGACCACGGTTACGATGTGTCATGACTATTATGTGTGACCACTGCAGTCATAAAAATTATTCACTATCCTTTGCACATCAGCGATTTCCGTAGGCACTCAATGGTGTTCATTTGTTTACACTTTGTGGAAGTCAGGTAGCAGTTTTATGAACTGTTTTCTCACCATTCCTTACTAATTTTGTGTTGTAGACAGTGCAGTAATACCAGCGGTTGAAATTAACGGATATCCAGTTGAAACCTGGTTATGCCTAATGGTAAGCTGGTTACAAAAATGGGCCAACCGTTTCAGCACTAGTGTGAATCTTCATCTTTTCACATCCTGGCCTTCACTGAGATGTGGCCGTATGATGATGATCCAAGAGCTGGAGTCTTAATTCCAGGATTTCAGGAACCACTGCATTTCAGTTGTTCATCAAGGGGAGGTAGGGTTGCAATATATGTCAAAGATTGCATCGGATTTCGACAGTGACCTGATCTCGAATTACCACATATCGAGTGTCTATGGGCAGAAGTATTCACAAAATGGGGTAGATTGCTATTATTAGGAGTCTTCTGCTATCCCCCAAATAGTCTGCCAGAGTTATGGGATATCATTACTGCTTGTATGCTTTGATTGATAAAGCATAAGATGCGTCTACTTCTGATCTGTTCATTACTGGTGATTTCAACGACAATCAAACTTCTGGTCCCAGGGGACCACTTACAGACATTATGCAGTATTATGACTTGAGACAGCTTGTGAATGAGCTAACGTGCTATACTGAATCCTCTGCTTCAGTTATTGACATCTTCGCTTTAAGTAAAACAATCAACATACAGGCCTTTGAGGTCTTAGTCGCATTTGTACCCGACATGATCTGCTTCCACTGTCCCATCTCCCTTTGAAGTTGAATTTGCAAAGCCAGTGCCCTTCTGTTTCAAAAGACGCATATGGTTGTATTGCCAAGGTAATTATGAAGCTTTAAATGCAGCTATTGCCTCTGAAACCTTGGACACTATCTTCAGTGGTTCGTGTTTGGATATGATCATCTCAGATTTCACTAACAGGCTTCTTGACATTGCTTCCTGTTATATATCTAACAAAATAATTACCATACTGCAAGACTAAACCATCCAAAATGGATGCACAATGAGATACAGTTACTCTTAAGGCAAAGGTTATATCGTATAGCCAAGTGTACTGACCTTCTGCCTGTGTGGGTGAAGTTATAAACAAAAGAGAAACGAAGTAGCCTCAGATAATAGGAAAGCTAAGGCTACATATATCTCTAAAGTATAGTCCACACTGCATAGTCGCAAATCATCACCATCGCAATGGTGGAAAACCCTTAAATCATATATTGGCAGTTATACATCAGGAATCCCATCAATTCCCCATCAAAATGAAACATATTCCACAAATAAAAAGAAAGCTGAAGTATTCAATGGATACTTCAGCTCTATCTCAACTGTGGGCGACTCGGGTACCTCCCTACCAGCACTTGTCTTGAAAGCCTCACATGTAATTGATAACATAATCATTCACTGTTGTGAAGTATACAAAGTGCTGAAATCTCTTAATGTCTCCAAGGCAGCTGGTCCTGACCTAATGTCTCCAAGGCAGCTGGTCCTGACCTCATAAGCCCACGTCTACTCAAAGAATGTAAATCATCGTTATCTGAACCACTTTCCAAACTATTCAATCTTCTGAGTAATTCCCACTTTCCATCTCCTTGGAAGAAAGCTGATGTGTCGCCAGTGCTCCAAAAATCCCCCTCAAATGTTGTTACCAACTATCGCCTGGTATCCCTTATCAGTTGTACAGTAAGATATTTGAGAAGTTTGTCTTCAAACAATTGTGGAAATTCCTAATCGATAACAATGTTTTAAGTCAATTCCAGTCAGGGTTCACTCCTGGTGACTCGACTGTACTCCAACTAACTGATCTGTATGGTGAATAGATGAAGGTGAGGAGGTGAGGAGGTAAGTGTAGTCTTTTGTGACATCAGTACAGCCTTTGGCAAAGTATGGCACGCCGTCTCATTCACAAGCTCGAGAAGATTGGTTTGTCTGCTGACCTTCTTACGTTTCTAAAATCATATCTAAGTTCCAGTAGGGCCCAGTGGGTTGTCATAACTTCTGAGACATCATCCTGGAAACCCATTTACACTGGAGTCCCTCAATGGTCGATCCTTGAGCTCCTTCTGCTTCTTATATATATTAACAACATTACAGAAAACCTAATAAGCAGTACATGACTCTTTGCAGATGACGCATCATTATATCTTGTAGCTGAAAACCCAGGTCAAGCCGCATCTACAATCAATCAAGACTTAGCAGCAATTGAACATTGGGCTAAAACTTTGTTGGTTCAGTTCAATTCTGAAAAGACAGACCATACTTATATCACATAGAATTTCACCCTTTCTTCAATAGTACACAAATTTCTGAAGTTAAGAACCATAAGCATCTGGGTGTGATACTAAATAATACTTGTACATGGAATGACCATGTTGCCCATATCTGCCTGGTCCTGTATTGGGAGTCACAAATTCATCCTTGATTGGAATGTGCTGGTAAAAATTTATTTTGCTTTTATCAGACCCTTCCTGGATTATGGTGATACAGTTTGGGACAATTGTACGGTGACTGAGGCTGCTTATCTGAAGAAAATTCAGATCGCAGCGGCCAGGATTGTTATTGGTGCAACTATAAGTGCCAGCAAGACCCTCTTGCAAACCAAAACCCGCAACCCGCTGGGACTCGCTTGAAGAAAGATGTCGTAAGCACAGATTGAAACAATTCTTCAAAATGTATCACCATATATATTGCTGACAAAGTTCCACCAACAGTTTTGTTAACCAGTCAAAGTCATAACCTACGCTCTCACCAGAATCACCAAGTTCCCTTTTGTAACTCACAACTATACCAATTTTTGTTCATCCCAAATATGACTAGTCAGTTGAATAACTTACCATTATCTGTCAGAAAACTTGTCTCTGAGTAATTTTATGCACTTCAGTCAACAACCACCGACATTTTATGGGGGAGCTAAATCGTGGACTGGTCACATTGACCACTGTAGGTTACGTCTGTGCTGCAGCAATCTTAACATCCATTTATACAATAACCACTTATCACCTATTCACCTCCCCCCTCTGTGTTTGTGGTGAATGAAAGACAGTTGAGCATTTCTTGTTATATTGTTTTGTTGTTTTGTTACATTGTATACTATTAATTTCAGGAGTTGTTCCTTTTTATCTGTTTGCGTGATGTATACAGTTGACACTTCTAGTAATAAAATATTGTTTAAACTAAAACTAAACACGAAAGGCAGACGGCACTTGCAAACAAAATTCTTGAATAACTAAATTTTTTCATTTTTTGTGTCAAAAACATAGCTTATGACCCCTTACTTGCAAACAAAATTCTTGAAGAACAATGTTTTTTTATTTTTTGCACCAAAACATACCTTATGACCCCTCATTGGAACAAGCTTATTCCAAAGAGGGGTCATAAGCCATGTTATTGAGACAAAAAATGAAAGAATAATGAAAATTGAATGGTAATTTTGTGAAACAGCATTGGCCGGTTTTGGCTGTTATGTTGTGTAAAAGTTTAAGCAACATAGCTTTGACATGCATTGTTGGTCAATGCATAACCTAACCAAAGAGTGGCCTCTAAGACATCCCCAAACTCGGTTACAAACTTCCTAGTGTCATTTGTCAAAACATTCACACCAAAATGCCCTAGTCAGGAAGAATTTCCAGGAAATGGGGGTGAAGGTGGAAATGTAGTACAGACATTTTTTGTTGATTGATATGAGTATATATACATCTAAGGTTGAAATTTCCGGAGGGTGTGCAAAAATTCGTCTGGTGCTATTTTTTAGAAATCGAAGATGGCAGCCGCCACACCCAAAAATCGTTAAATAGACCATAACTCCCGAACTACGTATCATAGACACACAGTTTTTTGTTCTATACCCAGGTTTTCGATCATGAGGAATCCAATGATAGTGGTGCTAATGAGATCAGGTGACTCTGACATCGACAAAATCCAATATGGCCGTCATCATGATCCAGTTTTCATGGAATTGAACACACAATAAGTATGAAGAAAATGCAGGACGGGGAGTTCGTGCGTCACATTCCAGGCATCTATAAATCCACATGGACAGATATGTTCATCGAAACAACCTACATGAGGATGGGGCATGGTCCTGCCGGTGCTGTAGGAGTGGCAACAGACTATCACCAAATGGTAAAGTGGGCTCCGAGTTTCGCCCTCTGTGGAGAATTGTCACAACACGTCAAGAGTATGAGCAATACTCATCAAAATGTCATCCACATGCAACACAAAGAGGAAGCAACAGGTTGCAGGAAGGCGGATCATGCTGATCGCGAAAGTCTACGGAACACTTTGGATATCTGTATAAATCCATTAGGTGACGCGTCTCACCCTGACGGGGCATTGATGAACATTGTCAATGGGCAGATTGCTCTGATGTCAATGCAGAGAAAGCCACCATTCTTGGGCAACAAGCGATAAGTGAATTCAGAAACGGATGGCCTGGTAGTTTTTATGATTCTCTTGGAAAACTAGTGACAACAATGGATGCGCATAAGAAACACGTGCTGGTAGGTAAAGAACGTGTTTATGACCAGGAATTGATATATGCTCGTGTTATTGGCCTCCTTGCGAGTTCAGGAGATAGCAAATTGGATGATGTTTTGGCATATGAATTAGCCGCATACCCACCATTAATGTTTAATTCGGATGGCGAAATGAAAATTTGCAAGTCAAAGTCAATCCCGAAACAGAAGCTGCAGATCACCGTATCAGACCAAACTTGTGTCGGCTCCGATGTTGTGATCTATGATGTTTCAGCACTTGTGTGGACAATTCCGTGGCCATTTGACAAACTTAAAGTCTGTATAGACACTTTTAAGGTATTCGTCTTCCAGGCTTTGCAGTCAGCAGATGCGAGACTGGTTTTTGACTGATACTTCCCAAACGGCATAAAAAACTCTACCAGAATGAAGCGGCATAAATCAGCAAGTCGTGTGCATAAACTCAGGCTGGAGATGCATGCTCCGCCGAAGCAGGTTGTTCTCACCAATACAAAGAACAAGATCCAGCTGAATGCCTTTCTCGTCCAGAGCCTTCTTGATACAGACTTTGTTACTGGAGCAACACAGAAGCACTCACTGATGATTGCCGGTGTCAGTGACGTACCCGTTGAGATAGCAAGTGGAATTAGAATAGATCGTCAGGATCTTTGTTCGACGCATGAGAAGGCTGATATTCTCATCGCACAACATGCAATATCTTCTTCCTTGTCAGGCAAGACTGTCTGTGTTGTTTGTGATGACACAGAGTGTTTGTTCTGCTCTGCCACTCTTACAATAGCCAGTGCATAGGGGAAAACCCAGCTCCAATGTTCATGTCATCTCCTGTTAAGGAACGTGCCGTGATAGATTTCCGGGCAACTGTACAAGAACACAGTGATGTGGCAGATGATCTTCTTGCTATCCATGGCCTATCTGGTGCAGATACAGTTGCATCCTTGCATGGAGTCGGGAAAGCCGGTGTCCTCAAACTTCATAAGAAGGGTGACTATTCCCTCTCCCTGATCGGTGATACCAAATCTGATATGGAATCTGTGATAGCTCAGGCTACAAAATTCATCTGTGCGGCGTACGGCAAGGTAAGTGAATCATGTTCATCGATCACTGAGTGCAGATTGAAAATACGGCAGACAAAAACAGGAAAAAGTGGTGCGACATCGATCAAGCTCAACTGTCTTCCACCAACCACTGCTTCTTTCATTGAAAATGTGAAGAGATGTCATTTGCAGGTGGCCCACTGGAAATCTTCACTCGGACAGTCACCATCCTCGGAAATGGATCCTACTTCGTACAGCTGGGAACTGGATCATCAGGGCGTGCTGGTTCCTCGAAGTGTACCACTTTATGCACCCTCAAGTGTCCTGCAGCTGATTCGATGCAACTGTAAGACATCCAGTTGCCGGACAGCAGCTTGCAGCTGCTCGAAGTTAGGATGCACCGTATTTTGTGCTTGTGAAGGTTGAGATGGTTGCTTGAATCCGTTGACGAAGTCACATCACGACCTTGATGAATCTGGAAGCATTGCATCAGAGACTGATGGAGAGGATTAAACAGATGTCTCAATAATGACCAGGTTGTGAATAAATTTGATTCAAGTAACTAGCCATGTGGTTTATAATTCAAAAACAACCACCCGAATATAGCCCAAATTAGAACAAAATGGTCGCTCAGTTCACTATCTGTCGATTGATTACTTGATTGATTGAATGAAATGATTGATTGATCGATTGGCTGATTGATTTTTAATAACTGGTGGATTGATTGATTGATTTTGAATGATTGATCGATCATCATTCTAGTAATTTGGCCACACACGACTGCCAATTCAGCCACTACTGGGTTATATTGGTGGCCATATTGGATTTTGCTGATGTCAGAGTCACCTGGTCTCATTCGCACCACTACTATTGGATTCCTCATGGTCGAAAACCTGGGTATAGAACAAAAAACTATGTCTCTACGACAAGTAGTTCGGGAGTTATAGTCAATTAAGCTAATTTTGAGTATGCCGGTGGCCATCTTGGATTTCTAAAAATAGCACCGGGTGAAATTTTGCACACCCTCCGGAAATTCCAACCTTAGGTGTATATCAACTCATATCAATCAACAAAAAAAGTCTGTACTACATTTCCACCTCACGTGCCATATCCTCCTGACTATCCCTGCCTTTTGTCAAAATGTCTTCCTAATTTTGGTCAAAAGGCACTGATCAAATTGTCTTCTGCATCACCCCAAAAGACTTCCTCTGGCATTGGTCAAAACATCGCCTGACAGTGGTCAAAATGTCACCAAAGTAAAAAACTGAAGAAAATTTTTTCAACATACCCCCTGCCCCCACCCCCACATACCCCCTCCCCCCCCCCCCCCCCCCCCCCCCCACACACACACACACACTCCACTTTTGTCTTGCCAGGCAGGTTGGCCAAGACCTGTTGTACAGTAGCTGACATGTTTTAAGTAGGACAGTTGGTCACCTATTTGGTGATATGTGAGTTGGAGCAGGCCTAGAAATTAGCCTCAGCTACAGGCAATGAATTCTTCGGAATCTACTTCTTGAAAAGAAATGGTGTACACTTCCATTTCACACTTGCAGAAAAAGTGAAAATTTGAAGTCCTCCAAAGCAAATCTGCTGTTTATGAAGTCCTCCAAAGCAAATCTGCTGTTTATGAACCTCCAATAGCCTGTCCGGTGTTTACTAAACAAAAGATTTGGTTTCATAGACTTTAAACTGACAATGAAATAATCAACATTTTGACCAATATTGGGGCACATTTTGACCAATTCTGGGGGATGTTTTGACCAGTGTTGTGTGGGGGCATTTTGACTAGCAGGGTGGGTTACTAATTCTGAGTACTGACTCTTGCACCAGAATATGCTCTAAACATGAATACTTCGAGAGCATGTGTATGGTGTACACAACATGTACAATTGAACTGTCATTGAAGAAAGAACAAAATAATGCCTTTCTTGATAAGTTAAAATGCTCCTCAATTAATAACTACTCAATAATACCCAATTAAATAGGGGGCATTTAGGTGTTTGTTCAGAAACAATATCTCCAGCACAATACTTACTCAGCTGCTGATGTGACACAAAGACGAAAAAAAATACCCCCAAAACATTCCCTATCTACCCTGACCTACCCACCTGGAAATTTTCAGGAAACAAATCGGAAACCCACATGTTTTATATTTCTATTATACAACAGCCTCATCGAGGTCAGATTCAAATTTGTTCAAATCAAATCCCTTGGTTCATATTTGGGCTGGCATTACAGCTCTCTCTATTTTTAATTCAGGCACACTGTTAAGGGTGGCAACAAAGCCAATCCTCTGTCTCAAAACTAGAGGCCTGTTCTTGGGAAGGTTTTTATTAAATTATGAGCCAAGAGACACTCATAGTCACCAGGTGGCCTCAAAATGAACACTTTTTAGCTCACCTGACTGAAAGTCAGGGTGAGCTTTTCTTATCACTCTTCGTCCGTCGTCCGTCGTCCTGCGTGAAGGTGGTGTTTGAGCCTCTTTCTCCTAAACCACTGGCCACATTTTAATTAAATTTCATGTAAGT
The DNA here is from genome assembly GCA_031216915.1 of Pictodentalium vernedei. Classification (NCBI taxonomy): domain Eukaryota; kingdom Metazoa; phylum Mollusca; class Scaphopoda; order Dentaliida; family Dentaliidae; genus Pictodentalium; species Pictodentalium vernedei. The sequence continues at coordinate 236,821,295 of CM062289.1, forward strand.
AGTGGTTATATAGGGGCATTTTGATTTTTAGCCAAAATAGGTTTTGGCTCATATTGAGCAGATGTGTGGGGAAAAAATGGCCAATTTTTTTGAAAATCTACTTCTAATGAACCACCAGTAGCAGAGACTTGATATGTGGTATACAGAGTCCTTTTCAGGTTTAGAATCAAGTCCATAAATCCATATTTGGGCTCACTGTGGGAGCTTGAATTGTAACTTTGTTCGAAATGAGGAATTTTCTTAAAAAATCTTCTTCTTCAGATCCAGCAGTCGGAATGGTTTGATTCATTGCCCTGTGGGAACCTCGGGAGCTAAAAATAGGAAAAACCTTAAAACTGCCATATCTCCAAAACTACATGGCACAGAGAATTCTTATTTTGTATAAAGCTTACTTTTATCCAGTAGAATAGAATGGTTAAAAAAAAATCCCTATCGAGTTGATCACAAGGAACTTTTTTCAGGACTTTTGAAAAAGTGCTGAGTCAGCACTTTTTAACACTGTAGGCAATGGGAAAAAGATTAAAAAATCTTCTTCTCCAGATCCAGCAGGCAGAATCTTTTGATATTTGGTATGCCACATTGTGGGGTGGATCTGATTCAAGTTTGTTCAAATCGGCCCCCCTGGATGTATATTTGGGCTCACTATAGAAGCCTGAATTCGAACTTAATGCATTTCAGGCAAATTTCTTAAAAAATCTTCTTCTCCAGATCCAGCAGGCAGAATCTTTTGATATTTGGTATGCAACATTGTGGGGTGGATATGATTCAAGTTTGTTCAAATCGGCTCCCTGGATTCATATTTGGGCTCACTGTAGAAGCCCGAATTTGAACTTAGTGCATTTCAGGCAAATTTCTTAAAAAATATTCTTCTCCAGATCCAGCAGACAGAATCTTTTGATACTTGGTATGCAACATTGTGGGGTGGATCTGATTCTATTTTGTTCAAATCGGCTCCCTAGATTCATATTTGGGCTCACTATAGAAGCTCGAATTTGAACTTAGTGCATTTCAGGCAAATTTCTTCAAAAATCTTCTTCTCCAGATCCTGCAGGCAGAATCTTTTGATATTTGGTATGCAACATTGTGGGGTGGATCTGATTCCAGTTTGTTCAAATCGGCCACCTGGATTCATATTTGGGCTCACTATAGAAGCCCAAATTCGAACTTAGTGCATTTCAGGCAAATTTCTTTGAAAATCTTCTTCTCAAGATCCAGCAGGCAGAATCTTTTGATATTTGGTATGCAGCATCCTTAGGGGGGTGAGATTCAAGTTTGTTCAAGCCATGTCCCTAGGTCCATATTTGGGCTCACTGTGGGAGCTTGAATTGTAACTTTGTTCGAAATGAGGAATTTTCTTAAAAAATCTTCTTCTTCAGATCCAGCAGTCGGAATGGTTTGATATGTGGTGAGTAGCATCCTTGGGGGGGGGGGGGGGGGGGGGGGGGGGGAGGGGGGGTGGAGGGGGGATTCAACTGTGTTAAAGCCAAGTCCATGAGCCCAAATTATAACTTAGTCAATATGAGGAATTTTTCTTTAAAAATCTTCTTCAGATTCAGCAGTTGGAATGTTTTGATATTTGGCATGGAGCAACATTAGGGGGCTGAGATTGAAGTTTGTTCAAGCCAATTCCCTTGGTTCATATTTGGGCTCACTATGGGAGCCTGAATGACAACTTAGTTCAAAATGAGGAATTTTCTTTAAAAATCTTCAGATCCAGCAGATGAATGCTTTTGATATTTTTTATGCAGCATCCTTAGGGGGGTAAGATTCAAGTTTGTTCAAGCCATGTCCCTAGGTCCATATTTGGGCTGATTGTGGGAGCTCGAATTGTAACTTGGTTCAAAATGAGGAATTTTCTTTAAAAATCTTCTTCTTCAGATCCAGCAGTCGGAATGTTTTGATATTTGGTGTGCAGAATCCTTAGGGGTGTGAGATTCAGGTTTGTTAAAGCCAAGTCCCTGGGTTCATATATGGGCTCCCTGTGGGAGCCCGAATTATGACTTAGTTCAGTATGAGGAATATTCTTTAAAAATCTTTTTTTAGATCCACTGGTCAGAATATTTGGATATTTGGTTTCAGCTTTTCTTAGGAGGAGCAGATGCAACTTGTGGAAATCAATTCTCTGGGTTGATATTTAGGCTACCATGTCAGGTGAGCGCCCTCAGGCCCCCTGGGGGCCTCTTGTTTTTTTTAGATCCACTTGTCAGAATCTTTGGATATTTGGTATAAGCTTTTCTTAGGAGGAGCAGATGCAACTTGTTGAAATCAATTCTCTGGGTTGATATTTAGGCTACCATGTCAGGGGAGCACCCTCATGCCCCTTGGGGCCTCTTGTTTATGTCACCTGACAAAAAGCCAAGGTGAGCTATAGTGATCACTTTTGGTTCTGCCATTTATCTGGTGAAAAAATCTTTTTGCGTTAAAATGAGTGCTTTTATGCAAAAAAAAACCCCAAAAAACAAAAATCATTCAATAACTTGATCCAAATGGATGGGGGTCCATTTTTTTTCTCCCCTCTCCTCTTTTCCTCTCCTGCAGTTAACAAAAAGATGTTGACACATTTAGAGATTTTCTTTTATGTGAATGCAAGGTTGCTGCCTATCCTTGTTACTGAGAAGTAGATATATAGAATTCCAGGTCCATGAAAAACAACCCTTTTCAGCATTACTAGAAATCTGTACATTATTTTTGTGGTAGTATCTGAATACTAGAAACATCATCTGACATGGACAACAGAGTTATAAATAACTAGTGGGGCCACCCGCCCCAGGATGGGAAGCCCTGCACATGTGACAAAATTGTATTGCATTGCATATCAAGGGAGATAATCAAAGCTTTAATTTGTAGCTGGATTGAATGACCAAATCATGGAATCACATTTATATAATAGATTACATGACTCCATTCCTCTGTAGTGTTAACTAGCCATCAACACTGAATTAAATTCTTCTTGAAACAACTTTGTCAGGTGAGCCCCTCTTGTTCAAAATTCCTAATGTGGAGGTAATCCATAGAACCTCTCCATTCCCCCTCCCCACCTCCCTTTTAGGGGAAAATAATTCATCTTGCATCTTTATCATTCCCACGTGGGGACCCCAAGAAGTGAGGCAGTGCTTGTTTACTGCAGTAAACAGCCCTCAAAATTAGCATTTTTTGGCCACGGCACTACACTGCCTTGGCAAAACCAATGGTGAGCCTACGAGTGTCAACATGTGTGCCAAATTGTTGACCATTTTATTTTTAGCTCAACTTTGGCGAAGCCAAATTTGAGGTATTGTCATGGCCTGTCGTCCGTCTGTCCGTCGCGCCATACACACGGCTTGGGCTAAAGGCCGTATTTATTAACCGATCTTTACGAAACTTCTCGGGTACCTTTGTTATCATTGTGAGACGAGAATGAGTGTTTTGGGGTCCGGTCCGAAATTCAAGACAGCCGCTGGCAGCCATTTTGTACAAAATTAGGTGCAATCCAATTTTTGCGCAGAATTTCCATATGAAAGCTCTGATTTGAATAATTTTTTGTATGAATGTTTAGTACCATGGGATACATCACATATATTACGGGTTTTTTCTCGTGCGTAAATTAGACTAACTTTGATTTATTCAGTGTTACTTTCAGCACTGTAACTGCAAATGCCAATACGGCTCACGCTAGAGGCCATATTTATGAACCGATCTTTACGAAACTTCTTGGGTACCTTTGTTATCACCGTGGGACGAGAACGAGTGTTTTGGGGTCCGGTCTGAAATTCAAGATGGCCACTGGCAGCCATTTTGTACAAAAATAGGTGCAATCAGATTTTTGCGCAGAACTTCCATATGAAAGTGCTGATTTGAATAATTTTTTGTGTGAATGTTTAGTACCAAGGGATACATCACATATAATACAGGTTTTTTTCTCGTGCATAAATTATGCCAATTAGACTAACTTTGATCTATTTAATGTTACTTTCAGCACTGTAACTGCAAATGCCAATACGGCTCGGGCTATAGGCCGTATTTATGAACCGATCTTTATGAAACTTCTTGGGTACCTTTGTCATCACCGTGGGACGAGAATGAGTGTTTTTGGGTGTGGTCCAAAATTCAAGAAGGCTGTCCGGCGGTCATTTTGTACCAAAATTAGTGCAATCAGATTTTTGTACAGAACTTCTGTATGAAAGTTCTGATTTGAATAAATTTCTGTATGAATGTTTAGTAACATGGAATACATCACATGTAATTTTTTTCTCAAGTAGAAATTATGCAAATTAGATGAACTTTGATTTTTTCAGTGCTACTTATACACAGTAAGTTCATGTGTCAATACGGCTTGGGCTAGAGGCTGTATTTATGAACCGATCTTCACAAAACTTCTTGGGTACATTTGTTATCACCTTGGGATGAGAACGAGTGTTTCTGAGTGCGGCCCAAAATTCAAGATGGCTGCCATTGGCCATTTTGTACCGAAATTAGGTCCAATCAGTTTTTGTACACAACTTCTATACGGCTCAGGCGAGAGACCGTATTTATGAACCGATCTTTATGAAACTTCTTGGGTACCTTTTTTATCACTGTGGTACGAGAACGAGAGTTTTTGAGTGTGGTCCAAAATTCAAGATGGCCACCAGCAGCCTTTTTGTACCAAAATTAGTGCAATCAGTTTTTTGTACAGAACTTCTGTATGAAGTTCTGATTTGAATAATTTTTTGTGTGAATGTTTAGTACCAAGGGATACATCACATATAATACGGGGTTTTTTCTTGTGCATAAATTATGCCAATTAGACTAGCTTTGATCTATTTAATGTTACTTTCAGCACTGTAACTGCAAATGCCAATACGGCTCGGGCTAGAGGCCATATGTATGAACTGATCTTTACGAAACTTCTTGGGTACCTTTGTTATCACCATGTGACGAGAACGAGTGTTTTTGGGTGCGGTCCGAAATTCAAGGTGGCTGCCGGCGGCCATTTTGTACCAAAATTAGTGCAATCAGTTTTTTGTACAGAACTTCTGTATGAAAGTTCTGATTTGAATAATTTTTTGTGTGAATGTTTTACAGTGTTTTTTCTTGTGCATAAATTATGCCAATTAGACGAGCTTTGATCTGTTTAATGTTACTTTCAGCACTGTAACTGCAAATGCCAATACTACTCGGGCTAGAGGCCGTATGTATGAACCGATCTTTACGAAACTTCTTGGGTACCTTTGTTATCACCATGGGACGAAAACGAGTGTTTTTGGGTGCGGTCCAAAATTCAAGATGGCTGCCGGCAGCCATTTTGTTCCAAAATTAGTGCAATCAGTTTTTTGTACAGAACTTCTGTATGAAAGTTCTGATTTGAATAAATTTCTGTATGAATGTTCAGTAACATGGAATACATCACATATAATATGGGTTTTTTTCTCGAGTAGAAATTATGCAAATTAGATGAACTTTGATTTATTCAGTGCCACTTATACACAATAAGTGCATGTGTCAATACGACTTGGGCTAGAGGCTGTATTTATGAACCGATCTTCACAAAACTTCTTGGGTACATTTGTTATCACCTTGGGATGAGAACGAGTGTTTCTGGGTGTGGTCCAAAATTCAAGATGGCTTCTAGTGGCCATTTTGTATCGAAATTAGGTCCAATCAGTTTTTGTACACAACTTCTATACGGCTCAGGCTAGAGGTCAGGTCGTATTTATGAACCAATCTTTACGAAACTTCTTGGGTACCTTTGTTATCACTGTGGTACGAGAATGAGTGTTTTTGGGTGCGGTCCAAAATTCAAGATGGCCACCAGCAGCCTTTTTGTACCAAAATTAGTGCAATCAGTTTTTTGTGCAGAACTTCTGTATGAAAGTTCTGATTTGAATAAATTTTTGTAGGAATGTTTAGTAACATGGAATACATCACATATAATATGGGTTTTTTTCTTGTGCAGAAATTATGCAAATTAGATGAACTTTGATTTGTTCAGTGCTACTTGTACACAGTAAGTGCACATGTCAATACGGCTTGGGCTAGAGTCTGTAATTATGAACTGATCTTCACGAAACTTCTTGGGGTACCTTTCTTATCACCTTGTGACAGGAACGAGTGTTTTGGGATGCCTTTTTTATCACTGTGGTATGAGAACAAATATTTTTGGGTTCAGTCAGACCCACTCTGGGACTCAAAAGATTTCTTTTCTGGTTTAGCATCTAACTGTCACCCCACTTTTACGATACTTTACCTATATATTTGTTACAGGCTACGGTCAGCATTTATGTACAGACTGTTACAATACTTTACATGTACCTTTGTTATCAGGTCATTACCTAGATGTTTGTCATTGCTGTGTCACACACTATACATGTACATGTCTTAAACAAGTTGAGCTACAGTGTCATTGACACTTTCATTACAAGAGTTTCTGTTAATATTGTCATCAAAAAGAATGATAGTTTACAACAATTAGGTTACTTTATAGTTGTATACCATCATGCTTTTAGGCAATTATATCCACAAAATCTACTGAATTTAATCAACAACTGGCTGCAGTAAATGCAACTCCCCATCATTCAAACTGACAAGATTACTCTGATTGATCTCCACTGTGCTGTAAACATAGTCATGCCACGATGACATCTCATGATCTAACAACGCTATTTTAAACTCAGTTCAGCTGTGCATAATGATTGGTCGCAACAATGTCATTCTGTTGGCTATATTTAGCTGCGGGGAATAATCCAAATTAGGAATCTTGGCGAACATTTGAATGACAATTTTTAACTCCAAACACATGCTTTCTTCAATGATTATTACTCTTGATTTTCAGTTGCTATCAATATTGAATGATATTCTTATGAAACAAAAACTGTGGCTGAGGAGCATTTAACACACACTGTTACCAACCACATGTACCGTCATGCGTGCTTTCAATTCTGCGAATCATTCCTGCCAATGTAGTAGTAAGCGAGTGAATAGGTTAAACCTGCTGCACAGTACTGTTACACTGTGAAATTGACACTAACTTGTGACAAGTTGTCCTCACATTTTATATTTTGTGTAGTTCTCTGGCACGTACACTCTGTCAGTATCAATTACATTGTACACATAACACCTCCATTCATGTATAGTTTACTGGGTGTATTTTAATTTATTTTGATCAGTATTTTTTCGCAATTTAACTCCTGGACAAAACTATTAACAGACTTGGTATTGTGTAGAACATGTCAAAAGGTTTACAAGAATTTGATCTCAATTTTCTGGCCATGGCACTGGATTGCTGTAGCCAAATCAATCTACAGGGGCATTTACCTTGGCATTGCTGATTGCCGTGGCTAATTTCGAGGGCTGCGTAAACAAGTTCTGGTTCACTGGTAAAATTATCCCGGAACCAATGTCTAGAAGTCCTCTGAAGTGAGTAGCATAGGTAAAAACGATTGGTTAAACTTGACTTCACACCTTTGATATAGCCAAAGATGCCTAAAGTGACCTTAAACACCAGTAAATAAATAAATAAATCTTTATCATTTCACACCCCATTTGATTCCGGCATCAGCATTTAAAAATAAACAAACCATAATTTGCTAAATTTTTAAGCCTCTTGAACCATGGACATTCAATATTCAGTAATGTGGGTAATGAATGTGAAAAATTGAAAATTCCAGATTTGAAAAAAGTATTGCTGCTGAATGCAAATACTAGTAGGTAAGCAGGATAAACATGCTTTACTAAACAAGAGTAGTGTATTGAGCTGGAAAGTTTGATTTTTCAGATTCGGTTTTAGGAAAAACCTCTGTTACGGTTTTCTTTTTTATTCGGTAAGAACCCCCCCCCCCCCTAAATTAGGCCTAAAAAAGTTAAAAATCTGTTTCTCAGGCCCTCCTGCATGGTCCTTTTGGCTGCTGCATGCTCTCTTTTCATAACCAATGCAAACTTAAAGAAATAAAAATTAAATGGTTTATGTCTGATATTTTATCCAAGTTAATAAATTTGCTACATTTGTCCCTTGAGTGTGAAAAGGCTTTGCAATGCTTTAGCATTGCAAAACCTTCTTGCACTCAAGGGATGAAATATACCACCACCCATGCTATTCTGTAGATTATGATGCCTAAAACATAAAACAAACCAAAAACATGAACTTTTGATGGCAAAGAAATAATTAGAAAAATAAAAAATTAAATTAAAAATCGCCCGCCCACATGCAGTTTTACAAAAAAATGGCCTGAGAAACAGTTTTTGCATCAAAAAAATGGAACTGAACTGAAAAACCACCCAGCTCTAGTAGTGTATAATGCTATTTTTAGATCACATAAAGAGATGAAATGGGATGAAATGAACATAATGGCAACTCATCATCCACCAGGAAAAGAATATGGTCACATGAAAATAGATGAGCCACCAACACCATATTCCAAATACTCAGATCCAGAAGATGATGAAGATGCTGAGAGGCGTAATAGTGTGGGTGTTGTCGATGAGATGGATCCAATGTCACTCGCCTCAAGGTAAGGTAGCTAAAGAAATAACTGACCAAAGATACAAAATCATGCAAACAGGTGTGAGTCATAGTGATGTCTCAGAACTGAAGCATAAAATCCCATTAAATTTGATTCGAACCATCTCAAAATTGAGGTGTCCGGACACTCTCTGTCAGCATCAATTGTGGGATTGATGCTTGATGCTGTCACTAGGTACCGTCCTATCGGGTGGAGATGTAAAATGGCTGCCCTCTGTGCGAAGAGAGACACATTCACTCCATGCAGGATAAAGATCCCTTCATAGTATTCGAGAAGAGCGAGGCCACAAAGTTGCCGCTACAAAGGTCATCCCACACACCTGCGCTATTGGGCCAAGGAGAGGCATTAATATAAGTTTCATAACTTGTTCACCAATCCTTGTAAAACGAATAAACTTAAAACAAACTTGAGGAACATGTGCAGTGTTTCCACAGCTTCATGAATTCTCTGAAAGTCTTTGAATGTAGAAAATCATTGCCCAAGGACTTGTAAAGTTCTTGAATATGCAAATCTTCCTTGAAACCCCTTTAAGGGTATAATTCTGACTTTGATCACTTTTTACTGCAACAAAACAGGTGTCCCAACATGCTGTTTCTGGGATAATGAGCAAGTTACATTTTAGCCCTTTACCCAACGAATCGCCCGAATCCGCCCGCGTAATATGCAAATTCAGCAGATGAAAAAAAATTATTTTTCAAAAAATTTCAACAAAACCATATCATGTGACCCCTCGTTGGAACGAGCTCGTTCCAACAAGGGGTCACATGATACGGTTTTGTTGAAATTTTTTGAAAAATTTGAAAAAATGATTTTTAAAATAATAAATTTTGATATCGTCTGCGATGGGTAAAGGGTTAAGTACTTTGGCAGTTGTTTTTAGACAAGTCTTGGCTGACAGTATAAGTAGTCAAGGCTTGCCTTGAAACAACAGCAAAGCTGCAGAATGTAGACTTATCAAAATGAAGAAAAATATAAACAAAACTATCCAGGCTTCTTAAGGGTTAAAAATGAAAATAAGCGATCAAGGGAGATTCATTTCCGCAATGTTAAGCCTGACTCAAAGTGAAATGAATAGTTGAGAAATGGATCTTTTCTGGCTCAAAGAATGTCTGAATGAACTTTATATATAGCAAAAAAAATCGACCCTGTTTAGGTCTTGTCAATGGAAACACCAGGCTTTTTTTTGACTGGTGGTTTGTACAAAGTGTAAAGCCTGGAGGACCTGTGTCAATAGCTGGTAAAACTGTCATTAACTATTAAAAGACAATGTACAGTGAAAAAAAATACCTTATATAACAATTGAAGGAAAATTTACTCCTCACTCCAGGTCTACATGCAATCTGTGCTTAGGTAAAAATGGCTTGGAAATTGAAATTAACAAATAGGAACAAAATGGTAAATTAGTATCAAGGCACTAACAATACAATGTCAATTTTACTGGTACTCTCTTTAACACTATAACTCACCTCAACCGCCTGTTCTTGTGTTCCAAATAATCATACCCATACTGTTATTAATTATATCCCCACTTTTTTCAAAAAGTGGGGTATACTGGATTGCACCTGTGCGTGCATTTATCCTCCCTTTTAACTTTGAAAATTTGCTGTTTGTCTCAGAAAATAGCCAATTTTTTGTCTGTTTGCCTCATATTTCAGGTTTGGGTTATCAGATTTCAAAGAAATTTGGAATGGATATTGTTTATGGGAAAGGCTTTCAAATGAGTCATGTCCCTGCAGTAAAACAAAGAAAATACATGCAAATCACCTCCCTTACATGTTGCATTATGTCTTTGTTTTTTATAAGGTTTGGTTTATCAGATTTCAATGTAATTTGGAATGAAGATTGTTTATGGGAAAGCCTTTTAAGTGAGTCATGTCCCTGCAGTAAAACAAAGAAAATACATGCAAATCACCTCCCCCACATGTGGCATTATGTCTTTGTTCTACATATCATATGTGGATAGTCCGATCATCACTAGACTTTAGTAACAGGTGTTTATGGCCTTCACAATTACCTTGCTGTAAAACAAAGACAATATTTTTGCTGTTCATCTCATAAAATAGCCATTTTTGTCTCTTCACCTCATATCTTTGGTTTGGGGTTCGCAGCTCTCAATGAAATTTGGAATGAAGATTGTTTATGGGAATAGCTTTCATGGTATCATCGTTCATTTCTTCTCTTGCCCTCTTGCCCTGGGGCATGGCTCCCCCTCTTATTTTTTTTTTTAGCTCACCTGACTGCAAGTCAGTGTGAGTTATTGCCATCACTTGGCGTCCGTCATCTGTTAACTTTTGCAAACCTGGCTTCTTCTTCACTGCCATTCAGCCAAATTCAAACATATATTACACAAAGCATCCCTGGGGTATACCCTTTCTATTTTGTTCAAATGAAGCGGCTGCCTTCTTCAGGCTCTGGTCAATGATGCCAAAGCCTAAAAATCTTCTTCTCGTGAACCACCAGAGAGATTGCCTTGATATATGGTATATAACACTCTTTGGTGTTGAAGATTAAAGTTTGTTCAAGAGAAGTTGGTAGATCAATATTTGGGCTCTCTGTGGGCACATACCCATTTTGGGCTGCACCCAAATTTTCTATTTCAAGAACTGATGGGCCGATTTGAACCAGTGAGAATCCTTTCATATTTGGTATGTAACATCTCTAGGGGTGTCAAATTCAAGTTTGTTCAAATCGATTCGCTTGTTTTTTCTTGTTTTGTTTTTTTAATTTTTTTTTTTTTTTGGGGGGGGGGGGGGGAGGGGGGCTAGAGAGAACCACAGTAGTTTAAAAGAAAACAAAAAATTTGTTTGGTTGTTGTTTTTTAATACTTCACAGAACAGAGCTTGCTAGGAAGCTTACCTAGGACTAGCAGAAATGAATGGCCAAAAAAGTTGCCTTTGGTTGTGTCATAGCAAATCAAAAAAATTGCTCTTGCTGCTGATCACTTACTGATACACTCATCTGTTTTGAAAATTTGAGCCAGGTGAGCGTTTTTGGCTCACTTGAGCCTCTGGGTTTTTTTAACACCATATCATTTCTATTTGGGCCCCATGTTTATTTATTTTCCCCAGGTTGGGCTGTCAGCCCATTAGCAGGATGCACTTTTTAGCTCATCTGGCCTAAAAGGCCATGTGAGCTTTTCTCATCATTTGGTGTCCGTCGTCGTCTGTCGTCCGTAAACTTTTCTCATTTCAACCAAACTATATCATGTGACAAGCTTGTTCTAATCACAGACACTCGGCGTATTATCAGATTTTATCAATTTTAATAAAATATATAGTATATTATCAATACTAAAAAAAAAGTAAAGTTATGCCACTTCCCAGATCGAAATTTTCAACTTAAATAGTGAATACATCATCGAACTCACTCACATAAACAACAAAATGTTGTGTAATTCGCGGAGCCACTGAGATTTTGAGTCCAAGATTAACGAAATTTGACTTTTATTCACATTTTTTTCACTTTTTACCGACTGAATCGAGAGAGTAGGCTATCCTACCCCAGCAGTTATCCGGTAACCGAGCAATGAATGCCACGCCCCACATTCATTGGTCAACACATTATTTTTCGGTCAAAATATAACTCATAGTCAACAATGAAAACGTGGTCAGTAAACTGAAGTTCATTCGATGCCTCATTCAGAAATCGAAATTGCTGCTGAAAAAAGCCGTAACATTATAATAACTGGACAGGCTGGTGTGGGAAAAACATGTTACCTCAATAAAATCAACATTGGACTGACACATATAAACAATAACGTTTATAGAGTTGATACAACAGGTATGGCACGCACCAATTTGCCTTGCTGTTCAATGACTGTGCACAGATGTTTTGTTTTAGCGGTCGGAAAATTTTCGGACAAATTTTTGATACAGAAAATCAAGTTTGTTGACAATTATCATGATGTAAAGGAGAGGATGTTGTCAGCAGATGTTATTATTATTGACGATGTATCTATGCTTTCCTTAAAACTTTTTCGACAAATAGACACAATTTGTAAGGAGATAAGAGGGAATCACCGAAATGTTTTTGGAGGCATCCAGATGATTTTATGTGGGGGTTCTTTCAGCTGCAACCGGTACCTAATGTGAAGTTCAATGACCCAGGAGACTTCATCATATCTGTTATTTATTTATTTATTTATTGATGTTTAAGGTCACATATTTATGCACGATAGCTAATCATGACCGTGACAGTTTTACGGGTGGAGGAAACCGGAGTACCCGGAGAGAACCACTGAGCAATGACGAGCAGCTGCCAGCTCCCCAACATCGTAACTCCACACTGCACTGCAGCACAGGCAGGGTTAGATTGGTTGAAGACATGCGTACCATCGACGTGCAGTACGCCTTAGTACACGGCATCATCGTGCCCCCTCACGGGCAATGGAGGTGAAGTGTCTTGCCCAAGGACACAATGCGGTTGCCGCAGGTGGGATTCGAACTGAGGACCTCTCGGCTTGCAGCCTGCACCTCTACCTACTGAGCCACCATGCTCCCTCATCATATCTGTAGAAGAACTTAGGTATCATGTATTTAAGCTGACCACTGTGCATCAACAATCTGAAGGAAAGTGAACTATTCAATTTGAAACATACTGCAAAGGATTTATTGAATATTATCTAAAAACTGAAGGAGTGGATTTTCTCAAAGAGCCTAAGTCTCGACAGTTTATAAGTAGAAAGAACAAAACATCTAAATTTCATTTAATGGACCCCATTAATCTGTATCTATCAAGAGGTCTGCAGAGAGCAGACTGAAACTTTGATTCAATTTGGGCAATAAATGTAAGATGCTCTGTCACTGATAAACAGTCTAATGGGTCCACACAATGTGGGATGTAAATGTTTTGTTCATATGTGTGTGTGGTGGCAATTTGGGGGTGGGATTATAAGTAACTGGGAATCACTAAGGTAGCCAGACAAAATATGCACAGAAAAATACTCATGAGAGAAATGTCCATAAGACCTAATGTTCAGAGACCATATAATTAATCAATATTTGAAATTTCTAATTAAGTTCAGTTCCATATTCAAAGATGCATTCACTTCACCATAATTTAAAAAAATAAATTTTTATACTGTACCAATGACCCAGACTCAGCTGGTGCTAACTCTAAAATATTAAGGGCCAAATGCAAATTTTACCCCCCAATCCCCAAAATTTGCATCTAAAACCGAAAATTACATGTCCTATATGGTCCTCCATACTTTTACCCCACTGCACATGCGCAGTGTCAAGGAGGTCTCGAAATTGCCGCCAAAAATCATTCTTTGCTTGGCCCTCAATTCAGTTACAACTGACTGATATTTGTGCTTGTAAATCTCAGTTTAAATGATGCCAGACGCATAATTATGAGAGAAATGGTGGATATATGGTGGAAATAGAAGGTGGAGAGGAAAAAACAGTGGAAACAAATGTTCAGGGCTGTAACTTATAATTATTTTACGAAATTATTCATGTTACCTATTTTCGAGGCATGACCTTGTTGTGGTCATTCTTGCTATGAATATTCCATTGTTTAATCAGTGTTCCTCTCTCCCTTTCCTTTATTCCCCCCCCCCCCCCCCCCCCCCCCCCCCCCCCCCCCTAGCTATTCTCCCATGCTTTTGGCTTTTTTTTTGTTATGTTTATTACTAAAATTTCTTGGGAGTTTTTGGCTTGGTAACAGAATTATTTTCTGTTTTTTCCCCATGTTTACGTCCTCACCCCATGGGTATTTAGGCGTTTTGGTCTGCATCTACCATCTGATGTTCTACAGTTTCTTCTCTGGAAGCCTCTGTTTTGCATCAGATAGTGTTTAAATTGGTAACTGATTTCGGGCTTTGTTTGTTTCAGTGCCTGGAGTCATGTTTGTGTTGCCGCCCCACGAAGTGGGGAGCGACATATAAGGATTACTTTTGTCGTCTTGCGTCGTCCGCGTCACACTTTCTCTTATCCGCCACTCCTCTTTAACCTATGAATGGATTTTGATGAAACTTTCAGTGATTCTTTATCACATCATGGCATTGTGCACCTCCTATTTTATTTTTTGATCCGCTGTATTTTTTCCAGAGTTATGCCCCTTTTCCACTTAGAATTCTGTCTGAAACGCCAGACGACACACGTCTTCCATGGAAGACTCACATCTAAGTTCCGGTTTGTTGACACTTTTGCTTTGGTTGACAACTGTTACTTCTGACAGTGATTACTTGTCTTCTGCTTAATTTAGTTCATAGCTAGATACATTAATATTGTCCATAAGTGTTACATTAATTTTTCAAAATCATTAAAAAATTTTGTCCACACTAAGGCTTTTTTGGGATCCTTGGGCTCAAGGTTCCCATTGGGAACTTGGGCTCTTCTGAAAATTTTTTCAAAAATTTTTTTTTTGAAAATTATTTTCTTTTGAAATGTTATAATGAATTATAATATAAATGTATATTTATTTCAAGGGTTAGTGCGAGTAATATGACGGTGTATATTTTTTCTGGTTGGAAAAAATATTCTTCATTCGTAATGCGAGGATATCTTCCTCTAATTCACAAGTTCATTGTGTTTCTTATAGTCTATGTTGTCACATTAATTCTTGCTCTGTGTGTGTTGATTGATATGACATCGTTGGAGACGGGTGTCACAGTATTTTATTAGCGGAGAACGGTTCCCATTACGGTCCAGTGATCCATTAGGGTCACTATATTCTATCATTTTCTTTTTCAGAATTCAGAGTGATGTTTCCGTGATGTCTTCAATAAGTGTTTGTCCGTCGTTGCAATATTAGGGCTAGCGGGAAGTGCTCAAGATATTATGACAATTGCTGGGAGTTAGCTAGTTCTATTGAAGGCATTGTCGCCTGCTAGTCCACCCGGTGTCGCGTCCATTCACCAGGAAAGAATGGTACAGCACCCGGGTTAGTCCATTGTGGTCCAAGGAAGCAGATTGGGTGATGCGAGCTCTATAAAACTTCAGATGTGCACACCCAGCAACGACGGATCCGAGGATAGTACGGAGGAAGCCTGTCCGTCCGGTAGCTAGCTCGTCCAGGTCCACCGGACCGCGAGCGAGGGAGGCCCCTCTCTCTTGCATCAACATCTGTGCCGCAGTGTAGTTGTATGTTGTTCGCTTAATCGGAGCTTACGTCCACTCCTCCTGCTCGGGACGCTCCGTCGCATGACAGTCCGACGAGGCTGCTATATTGGCTTCCTCATCCTCGTCAACACACACGACCGCACCTTGGCTATGTGACCACAGATTTACGGGGACATTCGCATATTATATAAATGCAGGACTGAATGTGCCTGGTGCTCCTGTTTCGCCGACCAAGGAATACACACCGACCAGGTCACTCCATCTGCTAGCCAAGGATACGAGACCTTTCCAGTCGGGACGTTCGCATATTATATAAATGCAGGAATGAACGTCCCGGGAGTTTCCAGCAGATATTTCACGTAGGACCGCAGCTCCACAGGTCTCATAGGGTAACATGAACTAGGTATTGTTACTGTGAAGTCTTTGTAAGTGTGCTTCTGTTGTCACAGTCAAATGAAGAGCTAGCGGTAAAGTGCTCATACAGATACGTCAATTGCCTAAGAGATCCCAAGTAGGATCGACGGCGTTGGCGTCCGCTAACTTGTCCGGTGTCGCGACCATTCACCGAATGGCTCAGCAATCGGGTTCGTCCGTTGCGGTACAGGAAGGAGATTTGGATGATGCGAGCACTATAAAATACAATGTGCACACCCAATGACGACGGATACGAGGATGGTACGGAGGAAGCCTATTAGTCGGTTCCCAGCTCGTCCAGGTCCATCGGGCTGTGAGCGAGAGAGGTTCCTCTCTTGTATTACAACATCTGGGCCCGGATGTTGTGGTACAAAACGTTGCTCAGTCGGAGTCAGAGCTTTCGGGACGCTCCTTTATATAGACAGTCCGGAGAGACTGCTCTTTCGGCTTCCTCATCCTCACGGCAGCACTCGCGACTGCACCTTGGCTACGTGACCTGTGATATTCAACCAACATTGCCGACCAGGGATTCTACGGTGGCCAAGTCACGCCATCCGGTAGCCAAGGATATGAGGCCTTCATACTCTGGACGTTCACATATTAGATGTATGCAAGAGTGAACGTCTAAGGAGCTTCCAGCGGCTAAATCCTATAAGACCACAGCTCCACAGGCCTCTGTTATGGACATGCTATGGCAGATAGCACAATTATCGCAGCATCCCAGCAACCGACAGTAACTCTGTCGGATCAGGAATTATCCGAGGAAGCTGGGTTGGTACATTCCGCTGCAGGTTCAGACACGGACGACCAAGAATTACAAGTGGTCCGACAGGATGGAGAAAAGGATACGGATGAGTTGTATTTTCCCTTTTCGGAACAACATAATTGCTGTAGAGTGCATCCGGCATTGTCATCTGACGTTGTTCCTCTGGACCAAAAATGCTGCGTTGCCAGATAAGAGACTGATAGCGCCACTGGACACAGAATTCTTAATCGGTTTAGGGTCATCATCCCTCAGTTTCTGACATAGTCCAGATATGTCTCACGGACATTGATCTGTTGAATGACGCTATATTATTTAACTTGCTACTTAAATGGGCAGGTCAGGTTTCTTATCGGCAATATGTTCTACATCTGCCTTTCATCAATTCAACGAATATTTTGAAACGGCAGGACAGAGCATTCTGAGAGTTCTCTGCATCTAGACCACCAGACCAGGACCTAGTATTGTTTTTTATTGTCGTCTATGTCAATTCCAACCACGATGTTGGAAATAACAATATCATCTAGCAGGGTCAGCTTAGACGCATCATCGTACGCAGATCGCCTTACCAGAACGTTATCATTACGTCGCAAGGAAAAAGAATTCTAGGATGCACAATTTCCTTAAGAGTTCTTTCAAGGGCCTCACGTAAAACTCCGTCCTTTAGTGACAATATGGAGCTGGTTAGACGTGACGCGGTCCTGGCTACATGTAGATAGTAAGGTGAAAAACTCTCTCAGAGACGCTCCAGTCTCCGGAGAGTTTTCTTCAACGGCAAGCTTTCCGCAGTCTAGGATCAGTTAACTAAGAAAGGTTTAGACTCTCTGCTATTAAAATTCGCTTCCATATAGTCAGATTCAGCAGAGAAGAGTAGGACAGGCACTTCTGGGACGAATACTTCCAAGGGAAGTTCCTATAAGGTTCCTATGCGTCCTCTAGGTCTTATTCTAGAGACCGTCAGGGTAGCGACTCATATAGAGGTCATAATTACGGTCAGACATCCCTAGGTCGACGGGGCGAGGTGCGGACCGTGAAGGACATGGCTTCTCCTTCCGCAAGCCTCGCAGGATCAGGAGGTAATGGTTTTAACCTCAATCGTGTACTAGTGAGCGGAAGACGGTTGAGTTTCTCAATTATTTGGGAATAGATTACGGACGTCCCTTGGATTCAAGGGGTGATTTTGAAAGGACTATATTGTTCCTCAAACGAAATCCTCTGTCAACTCGGAGTCCAAGATGGACTCAGCTTCCGCCAAGTCAGTAGGATAGAGGCTTGCTTCCATCAGAAGTCTAGTCTTCTGGAATGATCGCGATGGAGATCGTAGAAATCCAGGAATTTCCAGGTTTCTACAACCATCCTTTTCTGGTTCCAAAAACCAGACGGCTCGTTCCGTTCACTCATTATTCGGAACTGGATAAACAAGCTGATCGTGGCTCCAAGTTTATATATGGAGTCCACCCGATCGGTCAGAGCGAGTATTCGGGTCTACGATTATGCTACATGCATAGATCTCAAGATGCATACTTTCACGCCATGGTACATCAGGCGTCAGAAAGTATCTTCGCTTCCTTATCTTAGGAGTCGTATATCAGTTCCGAGCAATATACTTCGGTCTGAATCTAGCCCCTGGGCCTTCACTCGAATAACGGACTCGGGAATGACTCATTTCCGAACTTATTCGTCTGCAATAACGTTGGCCTACCTGGACAACATTCATACATGTACGGCAATGAGTTAGTGCTTCAGAACTATGTGCAGAATCTGCTTCTATTGCTCCGACGTCTCGGGTTTCTTAAGTAAACGAGGAGAAGTCGGATCTGGTATCATCCATGTCATTCACCCACCGGGGGATGAGCTTCGTATCGCACAACTTTTTCGTTCGTCTGCCGTTACTCAGACCGAAATTATTCAGTTGTTGTGCTCACTATTGTCTTCGCTCAGACAAGTCTCAGCTAGAGATCTTATGAGACTGATACATTTAGGCGGGACTGCCGCGATTTTATTCCGATGGGGCGGTTATGCATTGGTCCTCTCCAAATTTCTTTAATTCAGTATTGGAGAGTGAAGATTCTTTCACTCGATACGGACAACGTCTTGTCTAATCAAGTGAATAAGAGATTCAGACTTGGGCAAGTTTTCTGGGCGTAACTCAGGTAGTTCCACTGCAACTGCCGGATCTGAGTTTTACAGTCTTGACGGATGCCAGTAAACAGGTTGGGTCGTTCTCATTGAGCCCAACGGATTGAAGTGCCAAGGTCTTTTTATTCCGTAGTTCCTTATCAGCACTCAAACATCAAGTATGATGTCATTTTGACTTGCGCTATTGGATAACGTAATTCAGAATGTTCATGTGCTAATTCTGTCTGACAATTCGACGGTATTAGCGTATTTTCGGAATTATAGAGGCACTCATTCCATCCTGTTATTTATGTTAACGGAATGTATCTTTCGGTTGCTACTAGAACATCAAGTTCTCCTATCAGTCTGTCATATTCCGGGTCGTTCGAACGTATTAGCGGACTCCCTTCACAGAGGGGCCGTTTGTTGCCGACAGAATCGGCTTTCAACAAACGAGTTTTCAATCAGATTGCTACCATGCCGAGCGGCAAATGATCTATTATTCGCGACGCATCTCAACAATTAGTTGCAGACGTATGTGTCATTATGTTTGGATCTTCAAGCGTTTGCAATAAACGCTCTAGCGATTTTATTAGATGGAATAATAAGATATGCGTATCTTACAGCGTTGTTGATTCAACAGATTTTGCTCTAGTGTAATTATTTCAGTGCAAATTCTGTTGGTAGCTTCTCTAGCTCCACAAGACTGTGGACTATTTACTCAGGCATCTGTTGTGGGACATGCCGTGGAAGCTTCCTACACATTTCGGTCCATTCTATGGTCAGATGGATTCAATCTACAGTCAGTTCTGCTTATGATTATTTCTTCATTCAGCAGTCTGTGTTTTAGTTTAAGCTCATGAAGTAAGAGTTCTTCTACTTAATGGGCTTAAGCTATTAATATTGTTATTACAGATTTAATGAGGGCTGCATATTAGTGTTAGCCCTCCATTTTCATGATTTTGTATCTGAGAATATTGAGTCCTTTTCTACAGATCTCCATTGTTTAGGTCCGCTGTTTTTTACTCTGAAGGTCGTCTACTAAATAGTGGCAACTATGTGTATATAGGCTTTCGGTTCCGGCAGTAACTCTGTCCTGCTGCCCTCTTTGCTCTGGAGTATTTGATCCAGGGCAAGGAAGGGGGGGGGGGGGGGTGCGGGTGTTCCCTTAGGTCACCTGCTTTATAGTGTAAAGCAAGGGAATACCTCCCTTGGAACTTAGTTATTCCGTGTCGGTTCCGAGATGATTTAGGGTTAAGCCTATGTTTACTCCTCTGTGTAATATTTTTTAAGTGTTGATTGGTGTGAAGCATTTGTATATATCACGTGATTTATTGAGCGTTAATATACAATCCTCTAACACTTTTAAATGAGTATATATAGTCTCATTTCTCTGGACTCCCGCTTTTGTTGGCTTTCCTTAAAAAATATTAGTATAAAGGGTTATACTAGATGTTTATAGAGATCATTGATGTTATTGTGCTCAATTACACAATAGTATTGTGTCTTTCTTTTTTGTTACAAAGAAGAAAGATACATGTAAGACTATCTCTCCTTTTCTCCTTAAGGGGACAGATCTGTTATAGGTAATTGAGTCTATTGGATTTTCCTTATGTCCAAGGCCCTCCAACCTTTTTACTATTCAGCTAAGTCTGGGTCATAGGTACAGTATAAAAATGTTAAAAAATTTATAGTAATTTATATATTTTTTATACTTGTCAATGACCCAGACGGGGATGGCCCTCCCATGAGTTGGGAACTCATTCCTCCCCGCTGAGTACATAACGCTTACCAGGCACTGGTTGTAAGAATGTTTTTTGGTGGCAATTTCGAGACCTCCTTGACACTGCACATGCGCAGTGGGGTAAAAGTATGGAAGACCATATAGGACATGTAATTTTCGGTTTTAGATGCAAATTTTGGGGATTGGGGGGGTAAAATTTGCGTTTGGCCCTTAATATTTAAGAGTTAGCACCAGCTAAGTCTGGGTCATTGTTAAGTATAAAAAATATATAAATTACTATAAATTTTTTAACATTTTTGAGAAATCTTTTTTATACCCCACAAAACAAAGTTTTAGGGGGCATATAGGAGTCAACTTTTCGGTTGGTCGGCCTGTCGGTCTGTTGCACATGTAAACTTGTGGAGCGAACTACTTCCACAGTTTTAGCCGCATTTTCATGAAACTTCACAAAAATGATCAACATGATGAGGGGAAATGCGTGACATAATTTGTTTCCCGCTCGGTTTCAAGATGGCCGACTGGTGGCCATATTGGATTTTGCAAAATACTTGTGGAGCAAACTACTTCTACTTTTTTCACTGCATTGTCATGAAACTCAATTTAAATGATCGACATGATGAGGAGCAGTGCGTGACATAATTTTTTTCCCAATTGGATTCAAGATGGCCGACTGGCGGTCATGTTGGATTTTGCAAAATACTTGTGGAGCGAACTACTTCCAGAGTTTTAGTTGCATTTTCATGAAACTTTACAAAAATGATCAACATGATAAGGGGAAGTGCGTGACATAATTTTTTTCCAGATCGGATTCAAGATGGCCAACTGGTGGCCATATTGGATTTTGCAAAATACTTGAGGAGCGAACTACTTCCACAGTTTTAGCCGCATTTTCATGAAACTTCACAAAAATGATCAACATGATAAGGGGAAGTGCGTGCCATAATTTTTTTCCAGATTGGATTCAAAATAGCCGACTGCTGGCCATATTGGATTTTGCAAAATACTTGTGGAGCAAACTACTTCTACAGTTTTGCTGCATTTTCATGAAACTCAATATAAATTGATCGACATGATGAGGAAAGTGCGTGACATAAATTTTTTCCAGATCGGATTCAAGATGGCCGACTGGAGGCCATATTGGATTTTGCAAAATACTTGTGGATCGAACTACTTCCACAGATTTTAGTCACATTTTCATAAAACTGCACAAAAATGATCAACATGATGAGGGGAAGTGCGTGACATAATTTTTTTTCAGATCTGATTCAAGATGGCCGAATGGTGGCCATATTGGATTTTGGAAAATACTTGTGGAGCGAACTACTTCTACAGTTTTTGCTGCATTTTCATGAAACTCAATATAAATTGATCAACATGATGAGGAGCAGTGCGTGACATAATCTTTTTCCCGATCGGATTCAATCTTGATGATAATTCCAATCCTTGACATCATTTCCTGGGAAGCTCTCAGAGCTTCCAAAGAAATGTTGTTAAGGTTCAAATGGTATTAGTAATAGGGAGAAAATGAGATCAAATTTTTTAATGGTTATCTGTCCAGTATCTTATTTCCACTTATTCTGTTCCAAAATGTTCAGTTTACATGCTGCGTAACAAAAGAAAAATTAAAAGTTTCATACTCATCCTATATTTTGTATACAGGAGTGGGATATGTTAGCAGAGAGTTTTCCCATGTGGGGTGGAAGTTGAATCTTTTTAATCTGTAGTCCTAATCTATCCATACCTAAAAAACGTTCTTAGATAGCTTTACACAAACAGTAAAAGCTGCTCATATCAGTTTGAATGAAAATACTGTTTAAAGTGTTCACTTCATTTTTCCAGCTGCTATAATTTGTGATTTTATGATTCACAGCTATTATTTTAGCAGACATCATGTCCATGGACATTTTCCCCAGATTTGAATGTTCATGAACATTTTTCTGGCAACCACTTAAAATAAATAATTATAAGATATTGAGAATGATCTCTCTCTCTCTCTCTTTCTCTTAAATACCAAATTATGACAATAAACCTTGGTAAGTAATAAGTAAGAGCTTTCTAAGACTAAGTGTCTGGGAATGGTGGCTAGAGCTGGTTGGTTTAACCGAACTGAAACCGAAACTCGGTTTTTTATGTGAAAACCGAAACCGAACCAAAAAAGAGATTAAAAACCGTATATTTTCGGTTTTGCTGAATTTTTGAATATTCACATTTAGCACGCCATAGATTTTGTATAATCAACAAAATGTCAGCTAAAACACATGGTAGCATATCAATAAGAAATGACGATAGAAATGCCAATTATGCAATAAGTCAGTCATCGCCGAGTACGTAAATACCTCCAACCTACGGCGCCTCATACAGAATCATCATGCCGAAGAGTACAACAATGTTATTGAAAAAGAATGGACTGTGACACCTGCAAAGTATCAATTCGCCCAAAGCTTAGTTGATGTTGGGGAACCCCTTTTTGCAGGAAAGGGGTTCAGTTACTATTAATAAAACGTTAGCTGCACGTACCTGTAATACAAAGTGTCAATCAGAAATGTGAATAGAATGAAAGTAAGAATCCAAAATACACTTATACATGCAAAACGCACGTGGCTGGGTTGTTTTTCGAAGTAATGGGAATTCTCAGAACAGTGGCTCTCTGACAATGATAATTCAATGCAAACTGAAAGGAAGAATGGACATGGAAATCAGGTCAGGTGACGAACTTGTCGGTAATTTGCATAACATCTTCAGTGCTTTGTAAATGAATGATTCTGGGATTTATTGTTTGCTCCTTTCGGGTACAAATGTCAACTGGTCAGGTTAGTTAGAATGTGAAATGGGTATCTGTTTTACTGAAAGTAAATGGCGTATTCTAAAGTTTGCAACTTCTTGAAACTGGGCAGTAGCTTTCTGAAATTCTGACCCGTTTCAATTATTTTCATATCAGGAAACACGTCAACGCTGTGAATGGAGATGAAAAACGAATCTGACAGGATGGTGGAATCATAAAGTTTCCGTCTCAAACGGCATCTTTGTAACTAAATGTTTGAGCCCCTCCCCCCTCCTTTCCCCTTCGACACACACTCCCGACTCCCATATCTACGCCCTTGGGCTTGAATGGCTTTTTATGAAGGCGTATGCAGATTGCAGATATAATTTTTTGTTCATTAAATTTACATTTAAATCGCAATCCAGTTTTACTTCATTTCAAGTTCACTTGTTTGTTATTTAACATGTTTTAGTACTATCCTGTCCCAGTTTAATACATAAGATATCGAAAATGCATATTGTGGTCCAAAAAGCGAAACCGAAAACCAATTTTTTTCATCCAAAATCAAACCGAAACTGAACCGAGGGAACCGACCAGCTCTAATGGTGGCATTAATGAGGAGGAACCGTATCAGAAAGGCATTTCATAGAAAGAATTCCACATGTTTAACATTTGCAACTAGTTTTGCAAGTTGCTGCACATGTGGATGTCAGAGTGCGTTCCTTTGAGTCTAGTGTGGAATGAAATGTCTCTGGTTTGGATGAATTGTCATTGGTGTGAATAAATTGTCATTGGTGTGAATAAATTACATAAGCATTATAATCAACTTATATTTCAGAGATTTCTCCACAGGTTGGAACAGTTTTGATCAAAATGTTTGTTTCTTGGACCCTTCCCAAACAATGGTGCTTGAAGAATACATGCAGAAAAATATAAAACAATAAAATTGACTTAAAAATGTGGCATATGTGCTATTCAAACTTTTGTATATCAAGTTCTTTCCAATATTGGTTACAACCTCAGATTTGAAAGCAAATAATGGAATTTTTCAGTTATTCAGGAAAAGTATGGCAAGAGTTGTCCCTCTCTCTCGTGTGTTAGGTAAAGGGTTATGACAGCACTCTATAAGGGTTGCATTCCTGTAGAAGCCCACTTGACAAAAGGGGGTGGGGGGTGGGGGGGTGGGGTGTGGACAAGAAAAAATGTCCTCATGGACAGATGCTCATAGTACAAAATGGCCCACAGCACCAAAAATCCCATAGAACAAAAAATCCCCATGGTAAAAATGACAAAAGATCAATGGTAAATATAAAAAAATATAATTTAATTGATTGATTGATTGGTTTATTTATTGGTGCTTAAGGTCACATACTAAAAGTGAGCGTGTAAAACTCACAATATCCAAATATCCAAGAAATACAGTACTAGCTGAAATAAGTTTTAGGATATCCACTAGATAGGGGTGGGGGGAGGATTAAGGGAGAAAACCTCTCGCTGCCCCCTTCAAATTTTTTCTTCCCACATAAACTACATGTATTTAGGTGTAATGATAGTAACTATGGCAATAGAAACTAAGAAACTAAATGAATTTCTGTTTTGGGGAATCACATTAACTTGGGAATTTTTTGTAGTTTGCATGTGGATGACATACACACACCCCATTCCCTTCCCGCAAACTTCCAGTTAAAATATCAATAGCATGACTAGTAATGTTAATTTTAAGTATCTGTATTTGACATGTTACCATGACACCATCATGGTTGCTTTTGACATCGTTTTTCGATCGACTAAAATGTTTTTATTGAAGTTAAGTTGTTGTGTCGTTTTGTGTTGTATTGAGTAAAGCCCAAACAGACTTTTGAATTTCCTGCAGTTGTGTCTATAAGTAGACGACCAATGAATGTGTGGTGTGGCATCCATTGTTCGATTACTGGGTAACAGCTGGTGTGGACAGCCCAGTCTCTCGATTCAGTCGATTTAAAGTGAAAAAATGACGAATAAAAGTCCAGTTTCGTCAATCTTGGGCTCGAAATCTCAGTGGTTCCACGAATTACACAACATTTTGTCGTTTATTTGAGTGAGATCAATGAGGTATTCGCTATTTTAGAGATTGTTGAAAATTTTGATCTGGGAAGTGTCATACCTTTACTTTTTAGCTCACCTGACTGCCAGTCAGTGTGAGGTATTGCCATCACTTGGTGTCCGTCGTCTGTCGTCCGTTAACTTTGCAAACCTGGCTTCTTCTCCACAGCCATTCAGCCAAATTCAAACATATACTGCACAAACCATCCATGGGGTATACCCTTTCTATTTTGTTCAAATGGAGCGGCTGCCTTCTTTGGGCTCTGGGCAGTGATGCCAAAGCCTAAAAATCTTTAAAAATCTTCTTCTCATGAACCACCAGAGAGATTGCCTTGATATATGGCATGTAACACTCTTTGGTGTTGAAGATTAAAGTTTGTTCAAGAGAAGTTGGTAGATCAATATTTGGGGTCTCTGTGGGCACATATCCATTTTGGGCTCCGCCCCAAATTTCTATTTCAAGAACAGATGGGCCGTTTTTTGAACCAAATTTGGCATGTAGCATAAGTGGGTCCAAAGTACTTGATTGATGCCCGAAATTTTTTTTTTCGTTGCCCCGGGGGCTAAAAATAGAAGAAAATTCAAATGCCCATATTTTCCAAACTACATGGAACAGAGAACTGTTATTTGGTATGAAGCATCCTTTTGACCAGTAGAATGGATTAAAAAAAAAAAGGCCATTGATTGTGTTAGGGTGTTCTGTAGGGGCGTTTGAAAAAGTGCTGAGTCAGCATATTTGCAAAAATTGAAAAAACATTTTTCTTTACAGCCGCTGATCAGAATCTTTTGATATTTGGTATACAGCATCCATAGGATGGTCAAATACAAGTGTGTTCAAATCGATCCCCTCGGTTCATATTTGGGCTCAACAGAGGAGCCCAAATAACTTGGGGTGCTATGGGGAATAAGCTTTAAAAATCTTCTTCAGATCATACAGTCAGATTCTTTTGATACTTGGTATACATCATCTTTACAGGGGACAGATTGAAGTTTGTTCAAACTGAGTCCCTGGGTTAATATTTGGGCTTCCGATAGAAGTCTGAATATTAACTTGATGCAATATGGGGAATAATCTTTAAAAGTCTTCTTCTTCAGATCCACCAGTCAGATTCTTTTGATATTTGGTATGCAGCATCTCTTGGGGGTTAGAATCAAGTTTGTTCAAATGGGATCCCTGGATGAATATTTGGACTCTTTATTGGAGCTCAAATTTTAACTTAGTGCAGTATGAGAAAATTTCTTAAAAAATCTTCTTTTTCAGACCCACATGTGAGAATCCTTTCATATTTAGTATGTGACATCTCTAGAGGTGTAAGATTTGAATTTGTTCAAATCGACTCCCTGAGTTAATATTTGGGCTTCCGATGGGAGACTGAATATTAACTTGGTGGAATGGGGGGATATTCTTTAAAAATCTTCTTCTTCAGATCCACCAGTCAGATTCTTTTGATATTTGGTATGCAGCATCTTTAGGGGGGTTAGATTCAAGTTTGTTCAAATGGGATCCCTGGATGAATATTTGGGCTCTTTATTGGAGCCCAAATTTTAACTTAGTGCAATATGAGAAAATTTGTTAAAATATCTTCTTTTTCAGACCTGCTATTGAGAATTCTTTCATATTTGGTATGTGACATCTCTAGAGGTGTAAGATTCGAATTTATTCAAATCGAGTTCCTGGGTTAATATTTGGGCTTCCGGTGGGAGCCTGAATATTAACTTTGTGAAATATGGGTAATAATCTTTAAAAATCTTCTCCAGATCCACGAGTCAGATTCTTTTGATATTTGGTATGCAGCATCTCTAGGGATGGGAGGGGGGGGGGGGGGGGGGTAGATTCAAGTTTGTTCAAATGGGATCTCTGGATGAATATTTGGGCTCTTTATAGGAGCCCAAATTTTAACTAAGTGCAATATGAGAAAATTTCTTTAAAAATCTTCTTTTTCAGACCCACAAGTGAGAATCCTTTCATATTTAGTATTTGACATCTCTAGAGGTATAAGGTTCAAATTTGTTCAAATCGAGTTCCTGGGTTAATATTTGGGTTCCCCAAGGGAGCGCTATTATTTACTTAGTGCTATATGGGGAATTATCATTTAAAATCATCTCCTTCAGATCCAGCAGTCAGATTCTTTTGATATTTGGTGTACAACACCTCTGGGAGGGTGAGATTGAAGGTTGTTGAAATCAGGTCCCTGGCTTAATATTTGGGCTTTTTATTGAAGCCCAAAGTTTAACTTAGAGCAATATGAGAAAATTTCTTAAAAATTCTGCTTCTTCAGAAACACCAGTGAGAATCCTTTCATATTTGGTATGTAACATCTCTATGGGTGTCAAATTCAAGTTTGTTCAAATCGATTCACTTGTTTTTTGTTTTTTTAATTTGTTTTTAGCTCAACTGTGGCGAAGCCAAAAATTTGAGCTTGTGCCATGGCCAGTCGTCCGTCGTCTGTCTGTCTGTCTGTCTGTCTGTCTGTCTGTCTCTCTGCCCATCATCAATTCAATACGGCTCGGGCTAGAGGCCATATTTATGAACCGATCTTCACAAAACTTCTTGGGTACCTTTGTTATCACCTTGGGACGAGAACGAGTGTTTCTGGGTGCGGTTCAAAATTCAAGATGGCTGCCAGTGGCCATTTTGTACCGAAATTAGGTTCAATCAGTTTTTTGTCACAACTTCTATACAGCTCGTATTTATGAACTGGTCTTCACGAAACTTCTTGGGTACCTTTGTTTTCACCTTGGGACAGGAATGAGTGTGTTTTGGGGTGCCTTTGTTATCACTGTGCTATGAGAACAAATATTTTGGGGTTCAGTCAGACCCACTCTGGGACTCAAAGATTTCTTTTCTGGTTATACCCCACGCAACGAAGTTGCAGGGGTATAATGTTTTTGACTGGTCAGTCCGTCAGTCCGTTAGTCAGTCCTACTTGTTTTCCGGATTTTTTTTTCTACACGCTTCCAGATACTGAGCTGATTTTTGGTATGTGAGTCTAACATGGTGGCCTACAGATCAAGTTTGCATTTTTTTCCGCTCCACTGATTTTTACCGAAATTACGGCCCTTGAACTTTGAAAAGTTCATCAAAATTACAGTTTTCCAGACTTTTTTTCTACACGCTTCCAGATATTGAGCTGTTTTGGGGTATGTTAGTCTAACATGGTGGCCTACAGATCAAGTTTGCATTTTGTTCCGCTCCACTGATTTTTACTGAAATTACGGCCCTTGAACTTTGAAAAGTTCATAAAAATTACAGTTTTGCAGACTTTTTTCCTACACGCTTCCAGATATTGAGCTGATTTTTGGTATGTTAGTCTAACATGGTGGCCTACAGAACAAGTTTGCGTTTTGTTCTGCTCCACTGATTTTTACCGAAATTACGACCCTTGTTGGACTCTGAAAAATGCATTAAAATTACAGTTTTCCGGACTTTTTTCTACTCGCTTCCAGATCTTGAGCTGATGTTTGGTATGTTAGTCTGACATGGTGGCCTACAGATCAAGTTTGCATTTTGTTCCGCTCCACTGATTTTTACCAAAATTACGGCTCTTGAACTTTGAAAAATTCATAAAAATTACAGTTTTCCGGACTTTTTTCCTACACGCTTCCAGATATTGAGCTGATTTTTGGTATGTTAGTCTAACATGGTGGCCTACAGAACAAGTTTGGGTTTTGTTCTGCTCCACTGATTTTTACCAAAATTACGGTCCCATAGACTTTGAAAAGTTCATCAAAATTACAGTTTTCCAGGCTTTTTCTTTGCTTGAATTCTTTCAGTACCGTTGAAACTACAGAACACTGTTTTCTGCAGTATTCTTAGAATCTATGTTTATTTTTAAAAAATGATTAGAGCTTGAAATATCGGGGCGCGTGGGGTATGTGAGCGTGCTCACTAAGGTTCTATATTTTAGCATCCGACTGTCACCCACCTTTACAATACTTTACCTATACATTTGTTACAGGCTATGGTCAGTATTTATGTACAGTCCGTTACAATACTTTATATGTACCTTTGTTATCAGGTCATTACCTAGATGTTTGTCATTGCTGTGTCACATACTATACATGTACATGTCTTGACAAGTTGAGCTACAGTGTCATTGACACTTTCATTTTTTTTTTTGGGGGGGGGGGGGGGGGGGGGGAGTGCTAGAGAGAACACAGTAGTTTAAAACAAAACAAAAAAATTCTTCGGTTGTTTTTTAATACTTCACAGAACAGAGCTTGCTAGGAATCTTTTCTAGGACCAGCAGAAATGAATGGGCAAAAAAGTTGCCTTTGGTTGTGTCATAGCAAATCAAAAAAATTGCTCTCGCTGCTGATGACATGCTGATACACTCATCTGTTTTGACGATTTGAGCCAGCTGAGCATTTTAGGCTCACTTGAGCCTCTGGTTTTAGAATTGATAATATAATATATATTTTATTAAAATCTGGTAATACGTCGAGTGCCTGTAGTTCTAATGAGGAATTGCATGATATGGTTTTATTGATTTCAACATTTTTTTTTCAACTGTAAAATATGTAAATCATGCAGGCAAATGTGGCTGATTTGTTAGGTAAGGAGCAGGGATTCCACTTTCGGGATAGGGGATCCCATTTGGAGCCCATTCCCCCTTGCTCGAATCGAATCATTATCTCAACTTTGGCGAAGCCAAATTTGAGCTTATGTCATGGCCAGTCATCCGTCTGTCCATCTGTCTGTCAACAATTGCTTATGTCATGGCCAGTCATCTGTCTGTCCGTCAACAATTCAATACGGCTTGGGCTAGAGGCCGTATTAATAAACCGATCTTTACGAAACTTCTTGGGTACCTTTGTTATGACCGTGGGACGAGAACGAGTGTTTTTGGGTCCGATCCAAAATTCAAGTTGGCCGTTGGCAGCCATTTTAAAAGTACAAAATTAGGTGCAATCAGATTTTTGTGCAGAACTTCCATATGAAAGCTCTGATTTGAATAATTTTTTTGTATGAATGTATAGTACCATGGGATACATCACATATAATACAGGTTTTTTTCTCGTGCAGACATTATGCAAATTAGATGAACTTTGATTTTTTCGGTGCTACTTACACACAGTATGTACACATGTCAATACGGCTTGGGCTAGAGGCTGTATTTATGAACCGATCTTTATGAAACTTCTTGGGTACCTTTGTTATCACCGTGGGATGATAACGAGTGTTTTGGGGTGTGGTCCAAAATTCAAGATGGCCACCAGCAGCCATTTTGTACCAAAATTAGTGCAATCAGTCTTTTGTACAGAACTTCTGTATGAAAGTTCTGATTTGAATAAATTTTTGTATGAATGTTTAGTAACATGAAATACATCACATATAGTACAGGTTTTTTTCTCGTGAAGAAATTATGCAAATTAGATGAACTTTGATTTATTCAGTGCTACTTATACACTGTAAGTGCACTTGTCAATACGGCTCGTGCTAGAGGCTGTATTTATCAACCGATCTTCACGAAACTTCTTGGGTACCTTTGTTATCACCTTGGGACGAGAACGAGTGTTTCTGGGTGCAATCCAAAATTCAAGATGGCTGCCAGTGGCTATTTTGTACCGAAATTAGGTCTAATCAGTTTTTTGTACACAACTTCTATACGGCTCAGGCTAGAGATCCGTATTTATGAACCGATCTTTATGAAACTTCTTGGGTACCTTTGTTATCACCGTGGGATGAGAACGGGTGTTTTTGGGTGTGGTCCAAAATTCAACATGGCCACCAGCAGCCATTTTGTACCAAAATTAGTGCAATCAGTCTTTTGTACAGAACTTCTGGATGAAAGTTCTGATTTGAATAAATTTTTGTATGAATGTTTAGTAAAATGGAATACATCACATACAGTACGGGTTTTTTTCTCGTGCAGAAATTATGCAAATTAGATGAATTTTGATTTATTCAGTGCTACTTATACACTGTAAGTGCACATGTCAATACGGCTCAGGCTAGAGGCTGTATTTATCAACTGATCTTCACGAAACTTCTTGGGTACCTTTGTTATCACCTTGGGACGAGAATGAGTGTTTCTGAGTGTGGTCCAAAATTCAAGATGGCTGCCAGTGGCCATTTTGTACCGAAATTAGGTCCAATCAGTTTTTTGTCACAACTTCTATACAGCTCGTATTTATGAACTGATCTTCACGAAACTTCTTGGGTACCTTTGTTTTCACCTTGGGACAGGAACGAGTGTGTTTTGTGGTGCCTTTGTTATCACTGTTCTATGAGAACAAATATTTTGTGGTTCAGTCAGACCCACTCTGGGACTCAAAGATTTCTTTTCTAGTTTAGCATCTGACTGTCACCCACCTTTACAATACTTTACCTATACATTTGTTAGGCTATGGTCAGTATTTATGTACAGACCGTTACAATACTTTATATGTACCTTTGTTATCAGGTCATTACCTAGATGTTTGTCATTGCTGTGTCACATACTATACATGTACATGTCTTAAGTTGAGCTACAGTGTCATTGACACTTTCATTTTTAGCTTAACTTGACAAAGTCAAGATAAGCTATTACCATCACGTGTGCAGAAGTCTGTGAGTCTGTTCACATTTTCCTTTAGCACGGGCTACACCCCACATTTCTTGTCTGAAATTTTCATATGCAGTTTTGGGGTCATGTCTAGACGAGAACGTCCCCTTTTGGTCGCGATTGGTCAACCGGTATGGCTGCCCGAGCCTAAAACCCCAAAACCATTAGCACAGTATACAGGTCGTATTTATGAAGGTATTTCATTGTAACTTGGTAGGATGCCTCTGTATAATGCCTAGATGAGAACATCCCCTTTTGGGCATGATCTGTCAACTGTGATGTCTGCCCAAGCCCAAAACCCCAAAACTGTTAGCACAGTTTGCAGGTCATGTTTAATATGGAGGGATTTCATTGTAACTTGGTAGGATGACTCCTTATGATGTCTAGATGAGAATTTCCCCATTTGGACGTGATCTGCCAACCGTGACGACTGCAAGACCCCAAAACCCAAAAACATTTATCACAGTCTACAGGTCATATTTATTGAGGAATTTCATTGTAACTTGGTGGGTTGACTTCATATAATGTCTAGATGAGAAAGTCCCCTTTTGGACGTGATTGGGCAACTTTGATGGCTACAGGGGCCTGAAGCCCGAAAATCTTCAGCACAGTCTACAGGTCATATTTATGAAGGGATTTTATTGTAGCTTGGTAGGATGACTTCAAATAATGTCTAGATGAGAACAACCCCTTTTGGTTGTGATCATTCAGACTTGATGGCTGCCCGAGTCCAAAACCCCAAAACCTTTAGCACAGTCTATAGGTCGTATTTATGGAAGGATTTCATTGTAACTTGTTAGGTTGACTCCATATAATGCCTGGATGATGACATCCCCGTTTGGTCCCCGTTTGGTCGTGATTGGTCAACTGTGATGGCTTGAGCACAGTCTACAGGTCATATTTATGAAGGGATTTCATTGTAACTTGGTAGGTTGACTTCATATAATGTCAAGATGAGAACAGTCCCTTTTGGACACCATTAGGCAACTGTGACGGCTACAGGGGCCTTAAGCCCAAAAACCTTTAGCACGGTCTACAGGTGATATTTATGAAGGAATTTCATTGTACCTTGGTAGGATGACTCCAAATAATGTCTGGATGAGAAAGACCCCTTTTGGTCGTGATCATTCAGACTTGATGGCTGCCCGAGCCCAAAACCTTTAGCATAGTCCAGCAGTCGGAATGTTTTGATATTTGGTATGAAGCATCCTTAGGGGGGTGAGATTCAAGTTTGTTCAAGCCATGTCCCTAGGTCCATATTTGGGCTCACTGTGGGAGCTTGAATTGTAACTTAGTTCGAAATGAAGAATTTTCTTAAAAAATCTTCTTCTTCAGATCCAGCAGTCGGAATATTTTGATATGTGGTGTGTAGCATCCTTGGGGGGGGGTGGGGTGGGGGGGGGTGGGAGGGGAGGGGAGATTCAAGTTTGTTAAAGCCAAGTCCCTGGGTCCATATGTGGGAGCCCAAATTATAACTTAGTCAATATGAGGAATATTTTTATACTGTACCAATGACCCAGACATAGCTGGTGCTAACTCTTAAAATATAGGGCCAAACACAAATTTTGCCCCCCAATCCCCAAAATTTGCATCTAAAACTAAAGAAAACATGTCCTGAAAGGCCCTCCACACCTCGCCCCCACTGCGCATGCGCAGTGTCCAGGACGTTCCGAAATTGGCGCCATTTATCATTCTAAGTTTGGCCCTTCATCAGTTAACATCTGACTGATCTTTGTGCTTTTAAATCTCAGTTTAAATGATGCCAGACACATAAATATTAGTGAAATGGTGATTCTAAGGAGGATAGAAAAGGAGGAGAGGAAAAGAATGTGTGACAGAATATTATCAGGGCTGTAACTTAAAATTTTTTAATGAAATTATGTTAAGTTACCTATTTTCAAGGCAGCAGCCATTTTGTTGTCATTCTGATTATTTAGTTACACTGTTTTTTCAAGTGTTTTTCCTCTCTCCCTGTCCTTTAAGTTCCCCCTTGCTATTCTCCCATGCTTTTGGCATAGTTTCTGTAATTATTATTACTAAAATTTCTTGGGAGTTTTAGCTTATAACAGAATGAATTCTGTTCTTTCCCCATGTTTACGTCTTCACCTACGGGTGGTTAGGCGTTGTGTTCTGCATCTACCATCTGATGTTCTGCAGTTTCTTCCCTGGAAGTCTCTGTTTTGCATCAGATGGTGTATTTTTGGTAACTGATTTCGGGCCTGGGTGCCTGGAGTCTTATTTTAGTGTTTTTACACTCATTGTTTACATTTACAACAGCCCTCTGTGTGAGGGGGGGATTTCTAAATAATAATATCTTTATGTTATTTTAATCATAACTAGATACATTATTATTGTTCGTAAGTGTTGAATAAATTGTTTAAAATATTTTTAAAATTTTTGTCCACACTTAGGCTTGGGATCCATTGGGGCTCAACGTTACTTTTCAGAAACTTGGGCTGTTCTGAAAAAATATTTTTTCAAAATATTTTGATTTCAATTATTTTTTCTATATTAATGGATCATATTATTATTATGTATTTGATTGCCAGGGGTTAGTGCGAGTACCAGGACTTGTTTTCTTTTCTCATTGAAAGGATATTGATCAATTGTTTTAGGAGGAAGTCTTCCTCTGACCTTATTATCATTCTATATGTGGTCAGTGTACTCGCATTAACTCCTGTTCTGTATCGTATGATTTCGATGACAATATGGGAAGCGTATGTCACGGTATGTTGTTGGGGATTTGGACACTCCGGTCCTTTCCCCGCAGGGTCACTCTACTTTATCAATTTCTATTTCAGACGATCAAGATTAGGGTGATGTATCTGTGATGTCTTCCAACAGTGTGCCTCCGTCGTCACAATTAATGAAGGGCTAGCGGAAAAGTGCTCATGTAATACGCCAATTGCCTAAGAGGACCCTAGTAGGTTCGACGGCCTTTGACGTCCGCTAGCTCGCCCGGTGTAGCGTCCATTCACCGAATGGTTCGGCAGCCGGGTTCGTCCGTTGCGGTCTAGAAGGAATTTTGGGGTGATGCGAGCACTATAAAATTAACTTAATGCACACCCAGTGACGGCGGATCGGAGGGAGAACGGAGGAAGCCTTTTAGTCCGGTTCATAGCTCGTTCCGGTCCATCCGGACGGCAAGCGAGAGAGGCCCCTCTCTCGTTCAACAACATCTGGCCCCAGATGTTGTGGTACAAATGTGTTGTTAGCGGAGCATACGTCCGTCGCTCGGGACGCTCCGTTGTATAGGCAGTCCGCTGAGACTGCTAAGGCTTCCTCTTCTCATCAGCGCACACGACCGCACCTTGGCTGCGTGACCGCCGATATATTACCAGCTTCGCCGATCAAGGATTCTTCGGCGACCAGGTCACACCATCCGGCAGCCAGGGATTCGAGACCGATGGACTCCGGACGTTCGCATAGGAAGTATGCGGGAGCCATCTGATGCGGAGCTGCCCTCGGCGAAGCACCGATAGACTGCGCCTCCGCAGGTCTCGACGCCGGACATTCTTGTGCACATAGCACAGCTTATCGCAGCATCCCAGCAGCCGACAGAAACGGTGTCGGATCGAGAATTATCCGACAGCGCTGGGTCGGTAGCCGGGGACTCGAGGCCTGCAGACTCCGGACGTTCGCATAGGAAGTGTGCGGGAGTCAACGTACACGGAGCTTCCAGCGGCAATGCATCGTAAGTCCGCTACGGCACAGGCCTCGGGAACGGACGTGCTTTCCTTAATAGCACAGTTTATCGCAGCATCCCAGCATCAACTGAATCTGTCGCATATATTTTATCCGACGATGCTGGGTCGGGACGCTCCGCGGAAGCGGGTACGGACGTCCGAAAGTTTCATCCGGTCCGACGGGATACCGAAAGGGATTCGGTGGATTTCAAGCTTTCCCTTTCGGAACAACATATGCTGCGATGCCGGATAAGAAACTGATAGCGTCGGTGGACTTAGAAATTTTTGGTTCGGTTCAGGGACATCGTCCCTCAGTTCCGACATAATCCAATAATGTCACACAAACTTTCGAATTATTGAACGACGCTATATATATTATTATTTTATGCTTGCTATCCAAGCATTTCTGGTTTCTTGTTCGAAGAGTTATGGAGATGTCTTTCAAAAGTGTGCCTCTGTCGTCATAGTTAATGAAGAGTTAGCGGCAATAAGTGCTCATGGAATATGTCTATCGCTTACGGAATGACATTCGCTAGCTCACCCGGTGTAGCATACATTCATCGAATGGTTCGGCTGCCGGGTTCGTCCGTTGCGGTCTAGGAAGGAGATTTGGGTGATGCGAGCACTTTAATTACTTTAGTACTCACCCAGTGACGGCAGATTGAGGACAGATCGGAGGAAGCCAACAACATAGGGGACCGCATGTTGTGGTTCAGATATTTTACATTCGGAGCATATGTCCGTTGCTCGGGACGCTCCGTTATATTGACAGTCCGAGAGACTGTCTTTAATGCTTCCTCATCCTCACAGCAGGGCACACGACCGCACATTGGCTACGTGACCTCGAGTATCCGATCAGTTTCGGCATTCAGTGATTCCACAGCGAATAGGTCGCGCCATCCGGTAGCCAAGGGACACGAGGCCTATACACTCCGTTCGCTCGCATATTGGAAGTATGCACGGGGTAACGATCTCGGAGCTTCCTGCGGCAATGCATCGTAAGACCGCTGCTCCTCAGGCCTCGGTGACGGACGTGCTATCCGAGTTAGCACAGTTGTTTCGCAGCATCCCAGCAATTGACGGTTTCTCGGTCGAATCAGGAATTATCCGACGGCGCTGGGTCGGTGCGGTCCGCGGTTGCATCAAGCTACGGACGACCGAACGCTTTATAGGGTCCGACAGGATGGCGAAAGGGATTCGAAAGATTTCGAGTTTTCCCTTTAGTAGTATCGGAAGATGCCTTTCATATCTTCTGGCATTTCTTCCAGTGATTATTTTTCGGACTTCATTGCTGCGATCTTGGATAAGAGACTTATAGCGTCATTGGACTCGGATTTTTCGATCGGTACAGGGACTTTGTCCCTGACTTACCGACGCAGTCCAATATTGTCATTACAACATGTGTTTTATTTTTCGACGCTATATATTATATATATATATACAAGCCTGCTACTAAGCATGATAGTTTAGTTTCTTGTCCGCGTGGCTCATTTCTGCCATTTTATCTTTTTTACATATAGTTTATTTTGGCAGAGCAGGGCAAACCGAGAGTTCATATGCGTCTAGACGGTGTGATTAAAGACTGCATATATTCTTTTTCGCCGTTTATGTCTTTTCCAATTTCAATATTGGGAACGACATTATGTATAGTAGACTTAACTTAGACGCTTTATTATACGTAATCCGCCTTACTGAGGCGTTATCATTACGTCTTCAAGAAAAGATTTACGGGATATTATTCTCAATGTAATTTCTTTTGAGGGCAGTATTTTGTTCACGTATAACTCCGCCCTTCAGTGGCTGATTGGAGTGTTTAGACGTGATGCAGCCCTAGCTACATCCACGCGTGGATAGTAGGTTAAGAACTCTCTCAGAGTCGCTTCGTTCTCGGAGGAGCTTCTCTTCGACGGCAACTTTCCGGCAATCCATGAATTGCTTGGTTTATACATTCTCTTGTCTATCTACTGTTACAAGAGATTCAGACTGGGGCAAACATTCGGTGGTTGACTCAGAGAGTGCCGCCGCAGTTGCCGGACCCTAGTGTGGCTGTTATGACGGTTGCCAGTCAAACAGATTGGGATATATACTGATCCCTACGGATTCGAAGTGCCAGGGTCTTTGGGTTCCGCAGTCTTTTAGCTATCAGTTTAACTTCCGCGGAATAATGTTTTTTAGGCTTGCTTTATGTCATTGCATGAACATTATTCAGAAATGCATGCCCAAATTCCTGTCCTTTAATTCGACAGTAGTGGCGTATCTCCGGAACCAGGGAGGCACTCTTTCGTTTCCGTTATTCAATTTAATGGAAAGAATCCGTCTGTTGGTTATAGTACACCAAGTTCAGTTTTGGTCCGTCATATTCGGGGTCGTCTGATTGTTTTATCGCACTCCCGTTCTCTTACGGGTCGCTTGTTGCTGTCAGAATGGACTCTCAACAAACAAGTATTTAATCAGATTTGCTATCTATGGGAGCGCCCAATGATGTTTTATTATGACACAGCTTGCTAATCAATTGCAGACGTATGTGTTGGCTTGTCCAGATCTCTGAGCTAATACTGTTAACGCTCTATTGATCTATAGGACGCAATGATAGGATACGCGTATCCTCCGGCGCTGTTGTTTTAGCAGGTATTGCTAAGATAAACAACCACAATACATTTCTGTTGATAGCATCTCTATCTTCACAGAGATCATGAGTAATTTACTCTCTTGTCTACTGTGGATCTTAACGTGAAATCTTCCTCTATGTGAGGATCTTTTTTCACTGGGTAAATCGTGTCATCTTTATCACAACCAGCAAGGTCGCAACCTTCATGTATTCCGTTGTGTGGTCCGTATTGCATTGTAAGCACTGTACTGGACGAGCTTTGGACGCGATTTCTTACTATAGGAGATCCTCTTCTTCGCTATTCTATGCGACTAAAGTGGAGGCTC
This sequence comes from Pictodentalium vernedei, assembly GCA_031216915.1. Classification (NCBI taxonomy): domain Eukaryota; kingdom Metazoa; phylum Mollusca; class Scaphopoda; order Dentaliida; family Dentaliidae; genus Pictodentalium; species Pictodentalium vernedei. Next base: position 236,859,889 of record CM062289.1, read on the forward strand.
TTCCGTCGTGGTGTAGGGATCATTATGTTCATATGGTTGATCCCTCCATACTACGCATTGCTAGTTTTTAGTATACTTGTTTCACAAGATCTACTGCAGCCTGTTGTTATTTAGGTTATAGGTTTATGTTACCTCATACCTATGCACTCTACGATAGTTTACAATTGAGTCTTTTGTCTCTTTATCTAAGTCAGTTAGTAACTTTTTGATAAATAGACTTAGAATCTTTAGATTAAATTCCTATACGGATTTTAACTTCGGTTCTTATTTAGCTTAGTAATCATTTGAGCCTCTGGAAACAGTAGTTTTCAAATTCTGACCTTTTAGACAGTAATTCTGTTGGTTTCTCTTTTACTGTAGAGTCAGTGAGTTTCATGCACTATCGATGGATGATTTTCACTTTCATAGTTTCGGAATCAATACTTCCGTTACTATTTAGGTTGGATTGTTGCATAAGAGTTAGGCTCCTATTATCCGGAACCTATTATTTTAAGGTCCTTCCGTCTTCGTATGGGCATAGGCCTTTACTCTTTCCGGGTACAGTTTATGTATTTATAAACAGATATCTGTTTATTACAAGGGCGTAAGCTTCTTCTGTCTTTGATGTCTAGTAGAAGGACGTTACGCTCCATTTTATTGTTAATCGATTCTATTAACTAGCGTACTGCTTATGGTATATCATTGGCTTAGCAGTTGTGCTTAAGATTTCGGCTCTTGAAGTAAGAGTTCTTCTACTTCTTGGGCTTACATTAATAGTGTTGCTATTATAGATTTTTGAAGGCTGCTCATTGCGCTCAGCCATCCATTCATGAATTTTATCTCAGAAATATCGAGTCCATTTCTGGAGGCCTCTATTGTTAGGTCTATTATCTACTGCTCAGAATGTCATTCACTTAACAGTTGCTACTATAGCTAGGTAGGCTGTCTGTTTCGGCAGTGTCTCCGTTCGGCTGCCCTCTTCGCTCTGGGCTATTTGACCCAGGGCAAGAAAAAGGGGGGGGGGAGGGTGTTCCCTTGGGTCACCTGTTTTTACTATGAAAACAAGGGGATACCTCCTCCGGAGTTAGTAATTCTGAGCTGTTATTGGGATGGTTGTTTAGTGAGAAGTTTAAGTTTATAAAATTCATTCAAGTCTTAGTTTTTAAAGTATAGCTTTTGAATATTGCATATGTCAACGGACATGATTATGCAATTCTCACACACTTTTAGGAGTATAAGAGTCTCTATTCTCTAGACTTACTTTATTATTGGCTTACTTTAAAAATTATTAGTATAAGGATTATTGGATATTAATAGAGTACATGGATGTATGAAGCTCAATTTTTGGAAGGTGTTGTATCTTTCTAATTTATCATAAATAAGAAAGATACATGTAAGGCCTATTACTTCTTTTCCCTACAGGGGATGACTCTATTTTATTTTATTGAGCGTATTCCATTTTGCTCTATGTCCTTGGCCCTCCAGCCTTTTTACTATTCAGCTATGTCTGGGTCATTGGTACAGTATAAAAATGTTAAAAAATTTATAGTAATTTATATATTTTTTATACTTACCAATGACCCAGACGGGGATGGCCCTCCCAGGAGTTGGGAACTCTTGCCTCCCCGCTGAGTACATAGCGCTTACCAGGCACTGGTTATTAGAATGATAAATGGCGCCAATTTCGGAACGTCCTGGACACTGCGCATGCGCAGTGGGGGCGAGGTGTGGAGGGCCTTTCAGGACATGTTTTCTTTAGTTTTAGATGCAAATTTTGGGGATTGGGGGGCAAAATTTGTGTTTGGCCCTATATTTTAAGAGTTAGCACCAGCTATGTCTGGGTCATTGGTAAGTATAAAAAATATATAAATTACTATAAATTTTTTAACTTTTCTTTAAAAATTTTCTTCTTCAGACTCAGCAGTCGGAATGTTTTGATATTTGGCATGCAGCATCCTTAGGGGGTGAGATTCAAGTTTGTTCAATCCAAGTCCCTGGGTTCATATTTGCGCTCACTGTGGGAGCCCGAATGATAACTTAGTTCAAAATGAGGAATTTTCTATAAAAATCTTCTTCTTCAGATCCAGCAGATGAATGCTTTTGATATTTGGTATGCAGCATCCTTAGGGGGGTAAGATTCAAGTTTGTTCAAGCCATGTCCCTAGTACCATAAAATTTGTCTCATGACTCCATTCCTTTGTAGTGTTGATGAACCATGTCTAACTGAATGTGACCCCAAATACTTCTTTGAACCATTTGGCCGGTGAGCGATTAAGGCTCCTTGGGCTCTCTTGTAATTATACATTGTTGGTGTCTAGAGGAAGCTTCCTTTCGATTTTGGACGAGTCCGCTGAACCAAGATGGCCACCAGCGGCCAATTCATTATGGATTCTATGGTGGCCATCTTGTATTTGGTTTCCATCCAATAACTAATGAATACTGACTGTAATCAATTTCAATTTTTGGTTATGCAATTTTCGATGAAATTTCATATATGGGTTACTCTTATCAATACCTAGGTCAAGTTCGAATGTGGAAAATTTTGTACCGAAAATCTGTCCATCTGCCCCGTGTGTCAATGCACCTCAGACTAAAAGCCATATTTATGAACCGATCTTCACGAAACTGCTTGGGTATCTTTGTTATCATTGTGAGACCAGAATATGTGTTTTGAGGTTTGGTCCAAAATTCAAGATGGCCTCCAGCGGCCATTTTGTTCCGAAATTGGGTGTAATCAGTTTTTTGTACAGAACTTCTATATGAAAGTTCGGATTTGAATAAATTTTTGTGTGAATGTTTAGTAACATGCAATACATCACATATAATACGGGTTTTGTTCTCGTGCAAAAATTATGCAAATTAGGGAAACTGATTTATTCAGTGCTACTACTAATACACAGTAAGTGCACATCTTCCGTGTGTTACTGGAAGTTGTTGTTGCAACCACTTTTTTCACTGATAACAATGAAAGCACCACGTCAGTCCCGACCCTGTGTTACATACACAGTTGTCTATATAATTATAGACAAGTAATAAAAGCCTATTTTGCCCTGACCGATACCCCCTTCCCAGCTCATTTGTGAATTCGTTCATTGAACAAAGATTCATCAACACAGTTTTCTTGGACAGCTATCCACAAGGTATTTAACTTCATGTTTATCATAAATTAATAATCAAATCATACTACGGCTTCTTTATTTGATAAAAAAAACTCTCCGTTCGACTTTTTTGCCCGCAACTCGTTGCCATTGGAACAACAATGATGGCGTGACATTTCATTGCTAGGCTGTACAAAAGTTAACCCGGAAAGCGAAACTACGCACTGCGTTGTTCTTGTGCTGCAGACGACAGAACAGAAGAATAATGGATGTGGGCTATAATGTAAGAGTCTTCCCTGCAAAACAATTGTTGCACCCCTGTCCTCGAGTTCTATTTATTGTCAAGGCACAACCAACCTGTCCGAACTTTAATAAAAAAAAAACTGGTGTTTAATTTATGACAGCGCTACCTTGTTGTCAGAAGTTGAAAATGCAGGAAGCTTTGAAAGGAATATGTATTGGTGGGTGGAAAGGGTATTAGATCTAGGCTGTGGTGGGCCTATATGACAGACAGGGAGGGGTGAGGGTGATCTCATGGCCTGTATAAAAATGGAAATTCTATTGCATCTCTTTTTTACAATGCCAGCTAGGAATCGTGACATTGACAACATTTAAATTTAATGCAGAACAACATTAATCATAATAGTGTATTAGGCCCACTACATGCTGGTTGAAACGTGGAATGGGGGGGGGGGGAGGGATGGGGTTGGGTGAATGTGTTGGGAGCGGCGAGTCTTGTGGTAGGCACATATTATTCAGACGAAGCACTTGGCCGATTAAGATATCTCGGGGTCTCGACAAAATATCTTTCCCGTAGACATTTTTTTTTTAAAAAAAAGAAAAACTTCTTCTAGAAAACCCACTGTGAGCATTTGTGCGTGGGCAGTGATGCTTTTTGGGGAATGCCGTTCCCCTTGACCCCTTCTCCTTGCTGCTGCAAACATTCTTCCTCCTCAATTGCCAAACTTGAACTGGCTACATCAAAAATTACCTGTTACTTGCATGATGAGTGAAATGTAAAATTAGAAGCAGGTCAATGGGAGGGGGGGGGGGGGGGGGGGAGAGCTGGTAGGCACAGACTTTCAGATGCGGTGCTTGGTGGATGAAGATCAACAGCCCTCTGCCTTATTAACGGCCTTTGACTCTCGGGCCGGTAATAAACCCTCGGGCTTTTATTCATTCCTCTCGGGCCAGTAATAAACAGCAAGGCCCTCCAAACTCATGGTGTTGTTATATTATTGGAAGATATCTTCAGAATCTGTAGTTTATGTTAACTTGGCTGCTCGCAGTTACTGGCTTTCTTGCCTCTAGATTCATGGATAAGCCTATTGTGACTTTTTCTCAATTAAAAAAAAAATTATACACATCTGGCCAAACCATGGTTGGCCCGGGGATTTCCTGACCCCTGCCCACGGGAACCCCGGGAAGTAAAGCAGTGCCTATTCACTGCGGTAAACAGGCTCTGTTTTACTGGTAAAATAGGACCCAGTCACCAATTCTTGGGAGGTGTAAACCCTCTCTAAAATGGGCAACATGGCTTATTAACGCTCACCGCTGGTGTTGAGTTGATACTCATGTTGTGGGCATGATTATCCATTGTGCAAAAATATGTGACCTTAAACACCAATAAATAAATAAATTGTCTAGCCCCCCACCCCCCCCCTCCCCCCTCCCCCCTCCCCCCAGGTTGGGGGTCATGTGCCTACATCGGGGGAATGTTGGGCACCACCCCTAGATTGCGGAGCATTTCCAAAGTCAAATAACCTGAGAAAATGAAATAAGCAACACTAATGAGGTGTATAAATGGGGGTAGGGGACTAGGCCTAGACTTTATTTATTTATTTAATTTTTTCCTTCGAACTAACCGTAACATAAGCTGCACATTTTCCGCACATGCAGATACTGCTGCAGACATGTCCAATTTCTAAGTATTTCCTTTTACTTATCATAAATAGCATAAAACATACGACTGCAATCTAAAAAAATCACCGACTATCACTGTAAAGCAGATGACAAGAACTTGATCCATTTCAGTATTCCGCAATAATTTTTAGATGGTATTTTTAGATATTAGAAACGTTACGTCATCATTGTTGTTCCAATGGCATCAAGTCGCAGGCAAAAATGTCGAACGGAGAGTTTTTTTTATCAAATAAAGAAGCCGTAGTATGGTGATTTGATTATTAATTTATGATAAACATGAAGTTAAATACCTTGTGGATAGCTGTATAAGAAAACTGTGTTGATGCATCTTTGTTCAATGAACGAATTCACAAATGAACTGGGAAGGGGGTATCAGTCAGGGCAAAATAGGCTTTCATTACTTGTCTATTATTATATAGACTACTGTATGTGTAACACGGAGTCAGGACTGATGTGGTGCTTTCATTGTTATTAGTGAAAAAAGTGGTTGCAGCCACAACTTCCAGTAACTGTGTTCAGATCTACCATTCAGAATCTATTGATGTTTACGATACAGCATCCTTACAGAGATCAGATTAAAGTTTGTTCAAATAAAGTCCCTTGATTAGTATTTGGGAACCCTGTTGGAGCTCGAATTTTAACTTGGTTCAATATGCGGAATATTCTTGAAAAAATCTTCTCAAACCTTCAATCAGAATCCTGTGATATATTGTATATGCCATCCTTAGGGGAGTCGGATACAAATTTTAAAAATCAAGTCCCTGGGTTAATATATTGGCTCTTTAACCTAGCCCAATATGAGGAATAATCTTTGAAAATTTGCTTCTTCAGATTCAATGGATAGAATGGTGACTTGTGAAGTGGAGGTGCTTAGTCAGTTGAAGTTTGTTCAAGTTAAGTCCCTAGGTTGATATTTGGGCTCCCTATTTTCTATTACGGAAAATCTGGGCATTATTTGTGTGGTACCAGAAAAAAAATTCATCTTACTGGACAAAAGTGTTTTGAATAGTTGCATGACTTCATTCTTCTGTAGTGCTTACTAGCCATAGATGCTAATTAAATACTTCATTGAACAACTTTGTCAGGTTAGCATCTCAGGCTTCAGGGGCCTCTTGTTTATTTTGCTTGTCTGTTTGGAATTGTACTGCATATCCGCTCAACATTAAAATGCCCAATATGGCATTACGTTGACTTAATTGAACTGAATTTTTTTTATTCCACTTCAAGCACAGAACATGTGTAAACATGTATACATGTAGGTGTTTTTAAATGGACCCTACCTGTTTTCAAAACAATTTAGGACAGCTTTGAAGCAGTGATAACTTGATTTGACAATAAATTGCTGAAATGCCAAGCAGCAGTTTGTGTCGGGGTGAGGAGGGACTTCTGAGTAGGAAGGAATTGCAGATATATGGCTGCACAATATGTTTTTTTTTTAACCACTGTTTCTAAATTTCATCAGATCTGAATTTAAAAGAAATCTTACAGACAGAATGCTTAGCTCATACTCCCTTAATCATTAATGTCACCTGTAGTAACCCTGTGTGCCCAGATTGCAGTAATGACCAAAGTAATACTCGTGCTAGTAATTAATGTTCTGTTTTCTCCCACCTCTAAGGTACTGAGACATATAAAGTCATGTGTGACAGCTGGGGAGAGATATGCCTGTCTCACCCCACCCACATGATAGCTATCTCTCCCCACTCACGTGACCAACCTACATTGGCTTATTAGCATATTTAATAAGCGCAGGACTATTCAATCATAGCACTTTCTTCTGTAAACAAACAACATGGTGTTACGCTTCGGAAATATTAGCAGACCAACGTTTGTCGAAGAAAATAGAAATAAAAACACAGATTGCAAAACCAAAGGACACTTGACTCTTTTATATGAATTTTTGGATGAACACCATTATGAGTGGAGTAAGTTGCACGAAATTCCTGTCGAAACGTTATTCGAATACATTGCAGAATTCTTAATATGACATCATTGGAATGTATCAATGTTCATTTGGCTACAAATCTTTAACCCCTGTCTTGCCAGCATTGGGATTTAAGTTTGTGGTACATACCTTTGGTATATACAGAACTGTTGTGAGCTCTTTTCGATAAGTAAATTATTTGTTTTCAGAAATGGACAACAAAATTGTTCGGTATAGCTGCATGCGCCCCTGAATTACTTTTGATGACATCAGACTGTTTTGGTCTCACCCAGTGTTAAATTGAGACACCCCAATATTAGGTCACATGATGGGCTATGACGGTGCTGTCACAGGGTACTCTATCTTCACTTGGTACAGTGCGGTGGTCCCACTGTGAGACCTTCCCGGGAGGGCTCTCAGTCAGGATAAACTTTACACATTTTGTTGTTTTTGTGTCGCCGCCCCACGAAGTGGGGAGCGACATATAGGGATTACTTTTGTCGTCTTGCGTCGTCGTCCGCGTCACACTTTCTCTTATCCGCCACTTCTCTTTAACCTATGAATGGATTTTGATGAAACTTTCAGTGATTCTTTATCACATAATGGCATTGTGCACCTCCTATTTTATTTTTTGATTCGCTGTATTTTTTCCAGAGTTATGCCCCTTTTCCACTTAGAATTCTGTCTGAAATATTAAAATATAGTGCAGGCGACACACGTCTTCCATGGAAGACTCACATCTAAGTTTTTTACTGGATGCTGGTTAATGTAGGCATGTTGCAGTGAATCAAAATGTAGGCTAAATCTGCTGTGAAGATTATACTTAGCCTTTATGTGGGAATGGCATGAAGACTGTCTTTGTGACCATGCTATCTCCTCACAGTATAATAAGAGTTCATTTGTTTAAATACATTTATACTGTTATATTATTATGCTGCAAAAGTATTCATTAAACATTTTGATTTGAAATCCAGTGCTCTAACCACTGATCCACCATGCTCCCAGATACTTTGTTTGGCAACCCATCACCTCGGAAACATGGATAGGCATATTATTTAAAACTAATATGTCCCTAAATAACCTTGTTAATGAATATCTGGGAGCGTGGTGGCTCAGTGGTAGACTGTTGGACTTCTATGCTAGAGGTCCCGAATTCAACCCCTGGCCGAAATGACCTGCATTGTGTCATTGGGCAAGGCACTTTATCCCAGTTGCCTCCATGGGTCATGGTGATGCTTTGTACTAAGGTGTACTGCACATCGATGGTGCACATGTCTTCAACCGCTGTAACCCTGCTTGAGCGGAGCTTGAACAGAGTTAGAATGTTGAGCTGACAGTTGCTCGTCGATGCTCGGTGGTTCTCTCCGAGTACTCTGGCTTCCTCCACCCATAAAACTGTCACTGTCACGATTAGCCATTGTGCATAAGTATGTGACTTTAAACACCAATAAATAAATAATGAATATCTACCAAACACCAAACCATTTATCGTACTTTCAGTACAATTTTGACCTGTTACCTCAATTCAAAATCTTGTAATCCGTCAAGAAATTACCCCCGAGACCCCTTTATTTGTAGACCTATTTAGCCTCAAACATCTGATACAGGCTTTTTGTCTTTTATATCTTGTTTGACTGAGCTCCATGAGCTCTGTCAACCAACATATGGTAGAATAAATGCTCAGTTTATTTCTTAAATACAAGAATGTCATCAAATCCCTGTTTATTGAATAATTTTCACTGGCAAAGTGGCTATTCAACTAAAACAGGGTTCTGCTATAATTCTTTACCAGGAATTCATTTCAAGATGACACTGTGTTTATGCCCATCAGTTCAGAGCTGTTACTCTGTGAGCAACATCGAGTATTTCTGTTCGTGTCATATAAATCTCTACTTCATCTTGTGTGTCTTAATTCACTTGAATCACTTCTTGATCTGAACCCCAGAATTAAATTGGCACATCTTGTCTCTCCAAACAAACTACTGAATAAAACATATCAAAAACCAGAGAGTGATTAGTTTGTGGTTCAACTTTTTCAGATTGTTAGCAACTGGACCAAGAGCAGAACAAGGGGATGTGGCAGAATCATCATCATCAGAAGAAGAAGAAGAAGAAGAAATGACAGAGGAGGAAAGAGGTAATTGTCATGACATATATTATATCTCTTGAAATAAAGATGTCATTACATTATAAAACATTTCAACTAATTCATGCACATCCAAAATAAGCTCAAACTAATAAAAATATAGTCGAAAAAATCTTCAGATCCACCTCTCAGAATCTTTTGATTTTTAGCTCAACTTGACAAAGTCAAGCTGAGCTATTGCCATCACTTCTCGTCCGTCGGCGTACGTACGTACGTACGTACGTACGTACGTACGTTAGTAAGTTAGTACGTTAGTACGTACGTCCACAATTTCCCTTGGCACACCTCACAGGTCGCATTTATGATCAGATTACTTTGAAACTTCTTATGCTTGTTTGGGGTGACCTCTAGATGGGAGCTATCGATTTTCTTCAATTTCGGTCAAAAAATGTTGCCGCGGCCAACGTTCTTAGAACTTAGTTTAGTCAAACCACAATATTTCCCTTTGGCACACCCTACAGGGCACATTTATGATTTGATTGCTTTGAAACCTGATACGCTTATTTAGGGTGACCTCTAGATGGGAGCTATCGATTTTCTTCAATTTCCGGCAAAACATGTTGCCACGGCCAACGTTCGTAGAACTTAGTTTAATCAGACCTCAATATTTCCCTTTGGCACACCCTACAGGGTACATTTACAATCAGATTGCTTTGAAACCTGGTATGCTTGTTTGGAGAGACCTCTAGATGGGAGCTATCGATTTTCTTCAATTTCGGTCAAAAAATGTTGCCGCGGCCAGCGTTCTTAGAACTTAGTTTAGTCAAACCACAATATTTCCCTTTGGCACACCCTACAGGGCACATTTATGATTTTATTGCTTTGAAACCTGGTATGCTTATTTAGGGTGACCTCTAGATGGGAGCTATCGATTTTCTTCAATTTCCGGCAAAAAATGTTGCCGCGGCCAAAGTTCTTAGAACTTGGTTTAGTCAGAAGACTCGATATTTCCCTTTGGCACACCCTACAGGGCACATTTATGATCGGATTGCTTTGAAACCTTTCATGCTTGTTTGGGTGACCTCTAGATGGGAGCTATCGATTTTCTTCAATTTCCATCAAAAAATGTTGCCGCAGCCAACATTCTTAGAACTTAGTTTAGTCAGACCACAATATTTCCCTTTGGCTCACCCTACAGGGCTCATTTATGATTAGATTGCTTTGAAACCTGGTATGCTTATTTACGGTGACCTCTAGATGGGAGCTATCGATTTTCTTCCATTTCCGTCAAAAAGTGTTGCCACGGCCAACGTTCTTAGAATTTAGTTTAATCAGACCACAATATTTCCCTTTTGTACACCCTACAGGGCACATTTATGATCGAATTGCTTTGAAACCTGGCATGCTTGTTTGGGGAGGCCTCTAGATGGGAGCTATCGATTTTTTTCGGTTTCTGTCCAAAAATGTTGCCACTGGCAAAAAAACTGACATTGGTCCCAATGATCTTCAATTTTGCCATTTCATTTATAACTTACCAAGTTCAAGTTTGTCAAGTTGAGCTACAGTGTCATTGACACTTTCATTGGTATTCAGCATCCTTAGGGAGGTCAGATCTAAGTGTGTTCAAACCAAGTCCCAGTGTTAATATTTGGAATCCTTGTTGGACCCCGAATTTTAACTTAGTCCAATATGAGGAATAATCTTTAAAACTCTTTTTCTCCAGAACCACTGGTCAGAATCTTTTGATATGTGGTTTACAGAATCCTTACAGGGGTTGGATACACATTTGCCCAAATCGATCCCATTGATATATAATTGGACACTCTACTGGGAGCCTGAATTTCAACTTAGTGCAATATTGGGTATAATCTTTAAAAATGTTCTTCTTGAGATCCAAAAGTCGCAATCTTTCGATGTTTGGGATACAGCATCCTTGCGAAGGTCAGATGAAAGTTTGTTCAAATCAAGTCCCACGATTAGTATTTGGGATCCATTTTGGAATTTTTGCCATGAAAACTTTTCTTGTGTCTCAATGTTTGCAAGACAAAAATGAAATAAGCTCATTATTGAAGATTTTTTTGTGTGCAAATGTTGTTATCCCATGCACAAAAAAAATTTGGTGAGGTTTGTAGAAATGGGTCTGGCCAGTCTGTCTGTGTTGGAAATAATTGCATTTTAGAATTACGATTTTTGTGAAGAATGCATGCTGGATATGACCATTATGTAGGAAATGGGTTAATTCCTTGCATGCTGTTAGTAGCAATTCCTGCCCAGGACAAGAAATGTTAAGCAGCCATGACTAGATTTGATGAAAAATATTTTAACATTACTCAGCGGGTTATAGTAGGGCGGCTAAGCACAAAAATCGTTCACTTCTTGAAGAAAGCTTGAAACTTTGTACATAGCCACTATAACACCCAAGGATTAGGGGAAAAAAATGGATCCGTAAAATTTACCCCTCCTGGTGGCAGCCATGTTGAAATCCAATATGGCGGCCAAAATAATTGTTTTTCAGCCATATATCGACTTCTACAACAATTAGCACTCTCAAAACGGTGTTTTCACATAGGTTTCCAATATCAAGGAGTGAACTTGAAGTATCTAAAAATAAGTCAAATGGGCGGCATATTAGATTTCAAGATGGCCGTCATCTTAAGGTGATATGAGTGAAGTTTAAACGACTATGGAATACCATTTTGATTTGCATCGATTTATTGATTAAACAATTACCCAAAATATCCTCCAGATCAAATTGCAAGATGACACCTATTGTTATCATTTAGAATGAAACAGAACCTAATAATATTGTCCACTGAAGATATATTTTGCTGCACAAGGCAGTGACAAAACTTAGCGAAATCGTTTCTCGGTTTCTTGAATAAACAAACTGTAACTCTAAAATATTTAAGTTCGTTCATGTAAGTAATTGGTGGAGTGAACAAAATCTAGTAGTTGACCCCGCACCAACCTCGTAACAATGCCCATCATACTTGTATAGTATAATATAGCCCAGGTCAGCTTTCAATTATTTCGAGTTGGGCACCATTGAATTTTGTAAGATCCTAAGAGTTTCATATAACGAAGGCATACCCTGTTACTAATCACACAGACTTCATCAGTCTTGAGGGTTCAAATGAACCAACTGTAACGCAAAAGCAATGCAGTTGGCTCATTTGAAAACTCAAGAGATGGGATCTTTGGTCTTTGGCTCCTAGCGAAAGTGGAAACTAATCACATCATATTCCTACACTACAGTGAATCAAAGTTATTTTCGAAGCATGTCAAGATGGCTGCTAACAAAATATGTTCATCAACTCAAACTATCGTTTCTCTGACAAACACTGTTACTGACTGCAGTGACCGAAGTTCCTTGTAATATCCACAGAATGTTCAAATGAACCAGCTGCAATGCGAAGGCATTTCAGCTGCTTCATTTGAACACTCTGTGGACAGGATCTCTGTTTTTTAGCCATCTGTTACTAAATGGATCGATCAAACCTTAGCAAAATGTGGTCTGGTGTTCAAATGACCTTGTTGCAATACTAGAAGAGTGCAAGTGGTTCATTTTAACACTCAGGTAAAGGATCTCTTGTCTAGAGGCACCACCTGAACCTGATAACAGTTCCCATCACACGTGCGCAGCATAGTGCAGGGCATATTAGCTTTGAAGCACTTGCTGTTTTCCTTTCAGACCTTGCTGCATTTGCAAGAGATGAGTTCTAGACATGCCTTCTCTGCAACAGGCAGAGTTGTCTAGTGATGAGCCGATATTAGTTTTTGTGGTGACACAAGCTTGTGTATAAATATGATGACATTCAGACAGGACTAACGAGACATGGGGTTGTTCAGCAGTCAGCGTGACTCGACAAACGTCCCGGGTGGATCTCAACGTAACGTACATCTGTGATGATGTATCAAATTCAATATCATTTCCGAATCGACCCGTCAGTGAGCCCAGGCATGTGAAAAAAATGGGGGAGGGCTTATCCACGAATGAGACTGAACGTAAAATGAAAACTTGACATAAAGTTTTATGTGTTTGTTTTATTCATTTTTTCCATCGGAATCATCAATCATTCAAAAATACATTTCAGTAGAAAAACATCAACAAAACCAGCACGAAATATCAACAAAACATCAATGTTAACAAATGAGGTCAAAAACGCACGTGGTCAATTTGTTTTAACCTGAAACATGTTCGCTCAGTCATTACATTTCCATTTTGAATTGTGTTTATTACAAAGTGTTTGAACTGTGTTTTGTATTACTCACGCAAGAGAAGGTGCCTTCAGTATTCAAAACTCCCATCCATTGTGAAAAAAACAAACGAAATAATCCATTCACTTGTGAGCATTTACATGTAGGCCTACATGCATTGGTGGACCGCTTCTCAGTGAATTCTGTTGCGTTCACTTTCTCCAAGTGCAAGGTTAACAGGGGCAGTTCGCAGCCAACACTGTTGGCACCGGATAACTATCTGCACTATCCATTTCCCAGTTATTGACATATCGACACTGAACCTGGCTGTTATTGCCAGAGAAGAAAAAAATTGGCGGGGGTGGGGGGGGGGCTCAGACAGACAGGCCTATCTGTACAGGCCAATACGTTGCAAGATAGTCACAAACAATTTCCTCACATTTTTTCATCATTGATTCTTTCAAAAAGCATCAGTGATGGACAATCCGGTGCAAATTTCCTCGTGGTATCATGCAACGTATTTGTATTTTCACTGGTAGTGAATTGACCAATTGTTGGGGACGTTTTGGCCAACTCTTGGGGACGTTTTGACCAACTGGCAATTGTTGGGGACGTTTTAACCAACTCTTGGCAGTCTTGGGGACGTTTTGGTTCGGGGACGTTTTGACCAGCACCCGTAGTGGTAATGCCATAGTGGTACTGCATTTACCCCCCAAAAAATCATGAATCATTGTCACTTGTCCGTGATCTGCTGCCTGTAGAGTGCAGAAGTGGGGGGAAGGGGTTACTGAATTCTGCAATGCATTGATAAAAACAAGTGGGCACGTTTCATAAATTAAAAATCTATATTTAAACTGACTGCCCTGATGTACATAATGTGTCCCCATTGTTGTAAACAATATGGCTTTGGCTTTCCCTTGTTTTGTTTTCAAAACAGCCTTTCATGTAGCATGGATCAAACTGGATATTACAACTCAGGTTATTATTAATTCATATTTATTTTGGAGTAGCTATTTTTGCAGAGATCACATCAGGTAATTTCTCAACTCATTTTCTAAAGTAATAACATGAACAATTTGGGTCACTGAACACGCTGTCATTAATAATTTAAGAACTGGGAATTTCCCATTTGTCTTCACCATCAAGTTGATAAACACGAGGGCTGACAATAATAAATAACACGAAAGTATGTAGTTTGGGAATTTTATTTTTTTAGCTGAAAATGTGAAAAGATTAAATTGATAAAAAAAAAACAACTCCAAAACAAATTCACATAATTTTATTTTGATTGAACAATTGAAATTTTCGTGCACATTTTAGTGATGACATGTGTGTTGAAGAATGCTTCACCGGTACCGGTAGTCAAAACTTTAATTCAGAGAAATATGGGGTGGGCTTATTTTGGGTGATACCCCAAAAATACGTTTTCTAAAAAGCCCTAATCTGAGTAACTAGTACTATTTAGTTGAGATTATCAGCGATTTGCCTGAGAACTTGATTTGGAAAAAAAAGACATATCGGCTGCCAATATCGGCAGAATTGGTATTTTTTGTCGATACCGATACCCGGCCGATAAGCCATTTATCGGCCGATACCGATAACCCGTACCAATAATCGGCTCATCACTAGAGTTGTCCACCGAGGTTTATAACCATTTTCCGATGATTCCCAGCCCCAGTCATTTGGAATCAGGAGATTTGGCTGGAGTTGTAAACATTGTCCCTATACATGCCGTGCCTGGTATGTAGCCCTTTTAATGTGTTCCTCTAGGGCAGCTTTTGTTGGGGGAATTTTATCAATGCCTCTTGACATTTTACAGAAGAAGGTCATCGGGCGGCATTAACGTGCACCTCGTCACTTGTAGACTGTACATAAGTACAGTGAATTGCTCAAGTTTTTCGATCACATCCTCAGGTGGCCTGGATTGTGTTGGCGATGAGAGAAGAGCAAAGCTCTTGGTGCCTTGGAGTAATGCAAGCCAGGTTTGCCAAGCAGACTTCTTTCCATAATTTGCAAAGTATGATGTCGTGTCTGAACCAGTGAAGGCATGAAAAAATGGTAAACCCTTTGCCATTTGAGGACCTAGTGCATTAGAAATCTCATGAATTGGAATATAGCGGAAATCCTTTCTAGTTCCGAAGGCTATCCAAAGGTGTTCCAGATTGCACAAATTCTGGAAATTAGCCACTGCCAGGACATCTACGCCAGTGTCTACTGTTCTAATCATCACTTTCCGGAAACTAGCTTCCATGGCATCCTGGACATGAATAAGAATCCTGGTGTCTGCTTCTTCATGCGCACATGGTTGTAGTCTATCTGTGATCAGGTCCTGTCTTGGGCTGACGACTGAATTTCCTTGAGTCGATAAAATCACTTTGTCATCTGTGTCAGTGGAAGTAATCTGGGATGCCAGAAAGTGAAATAGTTCGTCCTTATTATTGTCATTGCGAAGGAGGTTTTTCCAGTTACCCGGAAGCTTTACATTCCAGGACACCCGCTTGCGAGTACCAGTCCCTCTACTTTCTCTGGTTGAAAGTTTCAAGTTGCCCTTTAAGTACACATCCCAGACAAAGTCTAAGCATTGTGTATTCTGAATCTGAGAAAATACTTGTGGAAGGAACACATCTTGACCATGCACTTCCATCAATGAATTCACCGATTGCTTTAAGAGCAGCCATTTCTGTATGGAGTGGGCCAAGCAATGTTATGTACATCTCTTCAACATACAGCTCAGGATATTGCCACTGGATCTGCTTGCCAATCACAAACAGAGGCTGGTCCATTGTCAGCACAGGAATCTGCCCTGGATTGAGTAAATGAGATGCAGCTCGATTAGTCACCATGCTGTGTTTTATCATAGCAAAGGAATGTGCTGGTTCGCGAAACAATGGCATCAGGTCGAGCCACATGTACTCTGCCGGAAAAGGGGTTATTCACTAATGTGTATTTTTATTTAGATTTCTCAGTTTATACAGTGCATAAAGAGTCATTTCCCCTGAGAACACTTGGCGGGTTGTATTTCACCCCCAAATCACTATTTTAAAAAATATCAGTGTATACATCAACAATTTTTTTTGTGTGCATGGACCATCGGGTATATTACCTGGTCATCCATACACGAGTGTTTGCTCATGGCTCTATTAGGTGTTTGGGAATTTGAAATTCTATGCTTGAGTGGACGCCACCTGACCAGTGTGTGCTGTGAAAATCATTCTTTTTGCCCTATGTGTTAGTGGCCATCATGAAATCTAAGCTGTCTCACAAGACAAGCCCATATAAATTGTTCTATAGATATAAATGAAAGAAAAAACATAAGAGTGCCCCAATGGAAATCTGTCTGTATCCGAAAAACTCAGAAAGTTACCATAGAAATAGTGTTTAGTCGGCAGCCATCTTGAAATCCAATATGGTGGTTGACTTACTCAATTTTTACACTTCCAAGTTATTCTTTGATATTGAAAACCTGGTTTCAGAGACCAATTTCGCATTGCCAGGTGATGTGAAATAGGAGATATAGTTGAAAATAGATTATTTGGTGGCCATATTGGATTTTAATATGGCGGCCACCAGGGGGCACAAATTTAGGTCATCCATTTTGTTTCTTGATCCCTGGATGTCATATTACACATATAGAAAGTTTCATGCTTTCTTCAAGAAGTGAACGATTCTGGTAAAAATTCGGGTTTAGCCACCCTACTATTAAGAGTGAAAAGCTATACAGGTGGCATCATTGAACTTAATATTGAAATTCTGCTGACACAATTGCAGATTGTTTGTATTTTTAATGTGTTAAGTGACACTTTCACATAATGTCGGAGAGTACCTAGAGAGATCCAGTGATCAGTGGTGAGTAACCATCAGACATGTCAGTGTTCTAACTTGTCACAAGCAGGAACTGTTGAAGATGACGGAGTACTAAAACACGCAATGTATTCTGTATCTAATTTTATGTGTACCCATACTATGCATTACGTGTACACTCCATATAAAACCGCACTTCGCGTACCCCACTTTTTGTGTAGAAAAGTGGGGTACCCAAGTGCGGTTAGGAGAGAAGCATTACATAATCAATTAGTGCTCGACGAGAAATTTCTTCCAGAGTCTGAACCTGATTAGTAATATTAGTCTTCAGTCAGTGAATTTCTAAAACCTGCATTTCATAAAATAATGATATAAAAATATTATATCTGTCTTTTCCAGTTCATTGTACCCCGGAATAATGTCCGCTTTTAAACAACTCGCCCAATATTTTTCGAGATATTTAACTTGTTTCCGTATTAAAATAAAATGTTTTGCCGATATGTCATTTGGATTCCCCCCTGTATAATTAAAGGTAAGTTTATCGCCATCGAACATGATCTTGTCCACCTTCATTCTCGAAACATTTCATCGAGACATTTTTAAATAAAATTACCGAATAGAGGAAGTATTTTAAAATAAAACAAATTCTGTGGGTTGCTATGTTTTTTTAGAACAATAATGTGACAGTCTCGGCGATACATCCTGTCTTTACGAAGTGCGGCCCCTATTTTTCAGACTCGGAATCATTACGAACTCGGCATATGATTTAATATCATTGCAGATAAGCTGCTTCACGTTTACCTCAGTAATTATTTTTGACGAACTAAATTGAGAATGAAACAGAATTAATAAATAAATCCATCTGCTCCTTCCGGTCATTTTCGTAACAACTCGGGTGGATTTTTTCAAATTACGTTCAGTCTTCGGAATCATGAAATTTTAGAAGAAGAGACATACGAATCATGGCCTACGGTAAACAAATTTATAGTGTAGTTTACGAAGTGGAAGGCACCCACAATGGGATTTTCTTGTCAACTTCCAATATCTGAAAAAGGCATGAAAAATTGGTGGCGTCACTGGGGGCCGGGGGAGGGGTAGGTATTTGCCCCTTAAACACAGATTTTGCCCACATTTGCTTCCCACGTCCATAACACACACACACACACACACAAACTCTCTCTCTCTCTCTGTCTCTATCCCCCCCACCCCACCCCACCCCCGTAACCATGGCGTATTCACGCCTCCCGTGAGTCAACGATCGACAGTATAATCTCTCCACTTTTAAATCTGATCCGACGCGCCTGGAAAAATTCTCCCTTAAAATTTTATATATTTTCCTTTTTTTACAGCTTGTGGCCCTCATTAACGGGGGAGGGGAGCATTCCAATGAGGGGCCATAAACTATGTGACTGAAACAAAATATGGAAATTCACTAAATTCACAACGCCAATGGCCGAATTTGGCCAGCACTCAGGCTATACAAAAATCTGCATTCAAATTTTATTATGTTTAAGTTTTTGTTTCAAAAACATAGCTTATGACCCTTCATTGGAACGAGCTAGTGGATTTTGAGTCTTTCCATTGAGGGGTCCCAAGCTCTGTTTTGAGACAAAAAAATTCAAATTTTTAGTTGTTATTAAAGAATTTATCTTGCAAGTGCCACCTGGTCCTGTAGGCGGGTGGAGACTATTGGATCACCGGATTTATCTTCCTAGCATTTGGTACGTTTTTTCTTGGAAATAGTATGTTTATTTTCGTGGCTGGAAACTGGGTAGACTGATAACATTTTGGCCAGACGCTGTCGTCTGTATGTTGGTGTTTTGGTAATAATAATTCTCCCCAGCTAGCATGGGTTTCTTTTCAATAGATGCTTCAAATGCTTCGGCCCTTTGACAGATTAATAAGTAAATTAGCCTTAGAAAAGGTGTTGAACATATGACATACCAGTATACAATTATGCTCAATTAGCTACTTCTGTTCAGTGGCGTGTTAAATTAAATCCTTTGTTTGTTGTTAATCCCCAAGAAAATGTTAAAAGAAACGAAACACTTGCTATGTTTCATCATATCACACCCCCCAAATATAAAAATATTCACAGGAAACATTTTTAAAATCTCCTGAAAGTTAGTGCTTGCGCGGTCTGGAGTCCAATGATATTAGCTTCAAATAAGAGACTTCATTAGTTGAAACTTTGGATATTTAGTGCTTAACACGATGTCTTGATCAAGTAGTCCAATAATATTAGCTATGAACACGCGTCTCATCAAGCTTTATTTATTTTTTATTATTTGTTGCTAATATTATTGGTGGACTGTTTCATTATCCACATCATAGTATGATGCCGCAACACTACCACCGAGTTAGGGTGAGAACGGTTTGAGTTTCGCCGAATTGAATAGAGCATGCGTTTTGGCCCTAATCTTTTCAAAATCAGCCCCCCTCCCCCTCCAAAAAAAAGAATGGGAGCCAAAACTCGTTTTATCACCAATATCAGTCACCGCTGATATGACCGATTCCCCGGGTTGAATAAGATGTCACAACGTTGTTCTCATGACCATAAACTCAAGTAATGTATTCCTGGGTGGCGTCATTTCGTTCCCGTGGGGACACACTTCATCGATCGGAATGGTCCCGAGTTGAATTATGATACCGTGTTTTGAAGTAGCTCCAGGAAAAAGATGAGAGAAGCATGGATCGGGTTTACCCAAATTGGATCTGATCCGTGTTTTGAAGATAATCTCCCCCCGGGTTTGGGGTTCCATAGCGGCTGTCAGATAGAATAAAAAATGTGTTTTAATTTTTACATTTGGGGGGATTATCATGCTATATCCCGGACGAAAAGCAGATAAATTGCCAGTATGTTCAAAAAGAAAAATGTGTAGTTATCTGTACCCGTCCATTTCGGTTGAGAATCAGAATGTTTTTTTCAACAACAATGACCTCGATTAAGCGAGTTCAGACTATTTTATATCATGTAAATCCAATAGATGGAAGAGCCACACTGCTTCACGGGATCGTCAAAATTCACATTTTTTTAAAAGATTTATTAGAACACAAAACGTGAATTATTGGACCGATTTTCACATTTAAAGGATTCTTTTGATCCAGAAAATTCTCTCCAAAAATATTTCAGGCACAGAAAAAGGATTTAGTGAAGAAAACTTATTATGTAAATTGCGAGGTGTTTTCCCAATCAACACTGATTAATGAGTAAATACCTGCTGTTATATAATCTTACATAACGCACTCAGTCGACATTGGAATAATTTTTTTATATGGAGTGTACACGTAATGGTATGGTACACATAATGCCGGCATCCAGGGTGACCATCCGTCGTTCGCCCATCCTTTGTCTGTCCATCTGTCCGTCCGACGTCCGTATCCATTTCTTTGGCATTCGATAACTTGAAAAATATTGCTTGGATTGTCAAGTTACTTTATATTTGTGTTCAGGTTACTGATGTGCCGAGCTGTATAGTTTTTGGTGTAAATCTGGTGATTTGATCCCAAGATATTAACCCTTTATCCTTCAAATTGAAAATTCCTCCAATCCCTTTGGCATTTGATAACTTGAAAAATATTGCTTGGATTGTCTAGTTACTTTATATTTGTGTTCAGGTTACTGATTTGCTGAGCTGTATAGTTTTTGGTGTAAATCTGATGATTTGATCCCAAGATATTAACCCTTTATCCTTCAAATTGAAAATTCCTCCAATCCCTTTGGCATTCGATAACTTGAAAAATATTGCTTGGATTGTCAAGTTACTTTATATTTGTGTTCAGGTTACTGATGTGCCAACCTGTATAGTTTTTGGTGTAAATCTGTTATTTTGATCCTGAGATATTAACCCTTTATCCTTTAAATTGAAAATTCCTCCAATCCCTTTGGCATTCGATAACTTTGAAAAATATTGCTTGGATTGTCAAGTTACTTTATATTTGTATTCAGGTTACTGATGGGCCGAGCTGTATAGTTTTTGGTGTAAATCTGATAATTTAATCCTGAGATATTAACCCTTTATCATTTCAAATTGAAAATTCCTCCAATCACTTTGGCATTCGATAACTTGAAAAATATTGCTTGGATTGTCAAGTTACTTTACATTTGTGTTCAGGTTACTGATGTGCCGAGCTGTATAGTTTTTGGTGTAAATCTGATAATTTGATCCTGAGATATTAACCCTTTATTCTTCAAATTGAAAATTCCTCCAGTCCCTTTGGCATGAGATAACTTAAAAAATATCAGTCCGATTGTCATGTTACTTTATATATTTATTCAGGTTACTGATGTGCTATGCTGTATTGTTTTTTATGTAAATCTGATAATTTGATCCGGAGATATTAACCCTTTATCCTCCAATCCATTTCTATATGTACCCATACCTTGTATGGTGTACATAATGTCGGCATCCGTGGTGGCCCTCCGTCATACAGCTTTCTACTAGTTGCGCATATGGGTTCACATCTGACGATTTCATCGTCCTATTTTTCTTTTTCAGAACAAAAGTTGAAATTTGAACAGAAAAGAAAGCTCCATTATAACGAATTTCATGCAATCAAATTAGCAAAACAGCTCATGGCAGAAGAGGATGAAGATGATGATGATGATACTGGCACTGACTCCAGGACATCAGGTTCTGGAATGGAGAAGTGAAGAATGATTCGAATTATTCTAGTGTTTATTGTCATAGTGACTTTATCAAACTGCAAAGGGTAGCTTTTGTTTGTGGAATCCACATGTGATGATGTAAGTCTGATCCACATGAAGCACCATAGTCTTGTCATTTTTGAGAAGCAAAATGCCCCTTGCAAACTGCTTTTACAAATACGAAACCTGCAGACATGGAAACTGTATTTGCAGAAAATGGCAACCATTTGACATGTACAATATAAAGTATTTATTAGGTAACAAAAACAAGTTTCACAATTCACCCTTTACCTTCATGGCTAAGAGAACCACACTTTTGTCTCAAAATTTTAGATTATGCCCCCAGCCCCCTAGAATGAACTTGTTCCATTGCTGGGTCATAAAGCTATGTTTTGGGGGTAAATTTTTTTAATTTAATTTTATGGCGTTTTTGGGTGAATTTCACTTGTCTGATATGGCTATTACATTTGGTAAAGGGATAATTCCACTGTCTTAGTACCGGGGTTGATACTAAAACAGGATTAACATGGTGGGTCTTTTCCTTTGTTGATGAAATACTGTTATATGATATATACAGATTGTTACAATGGTCAGTTGATTGGAATCCTCACATTTTGCCAAGTTGACAAGGCCAGATCAAACAAAATGCAACAGGCATCATGTTTGATCTGGTAGACTTTCGATTTTAAAAAATGCAGGTACACAATAAGATGTGTGCCTGGTTTCAAATCCAGGCATGCAGTTTTTACTTTAGTGCTCCTACTAGGATTTAATTGAACTTTATGTGGTCGGGATTTCAAGTGCTTGTATTACAACCAAAACAAGGGAAAGCATCTAATTGGAAATTGTTTTATCATTTGTGGAAAATTCATGTAAGTGTACACATGTGCAGTTGTAAAGGAATCTAAAATTACTTGGAATTTAAGTGGAGCTGAAACGGTTAAAGGGTTTTCTTGATCGATTAATCATATGGATTAACCTTGGTTAACTGATTAATAATTTGCTGTAATAGGTAGCTGAATAATTGCTGTACTGTTGATGATTGACAGCATTAACCCTTTACCCAATGTAATGTCAAAACCAGTCAGCGCAAAACACAGAAAGCTACGTTCAAATTTTATTATGTTTTCAATTTTTGTCTCAAAAACATAGCTTATGACCCCTCATTGGAACAAGCTTGTTGAGCTCATTCTAATGAGGTGTCATAAGCTACGTTTTTAAGACAAAAATTGAAAACTTTGAGTAATTCAAGAATGTATTTTGCAAATATCGTCTGCTGCCCACATTGGGTAAAGGGTTAAGAATAACCTTTTCCATGGAGCTACTGATAGAGTATAAAGATCATGCAAATGAACAAGTATGTCAACACATAACTTGCATGCTTTACTCTGTCTCATATAATTGATGTGAGTCAGTGTGACAATATTTGCCTGTTTTGGATTGAATGTGTTCCTTTGTTAACCCATATAATACAGTAGTTAAAAAGTAACAGTTAATAATCGATCAAGACATTGATCATTGGTTAATCGATTAACCACTTCAGCAATGTGGGGGCAACCGCATTGTGTCCTTTGGCCAGGCACTTAATCCCAGTTGCCCTCGTGGGGTATGGTGATGCTGTGTACCCAGGCGCACTGCACGTCGATGGTGCACCTGTCTTCAACCAGTGCTAATCCTGCTTGTGTGGAGTTAGTATGTTGGGGAGTCTGACAGTTGCTCACAATTGCTTGGTGGTTGTCTCCAGGTACTCCGGCTTCCTCCACCCATAAAACTTTCCAACACGAGGTAACCCTGGCAGTCAAAAGTGTCGTTAAACTCAAATAAATAACCGTTTCAGTTCTAACTATTGTGTATTTTATTCTTGGATTTTGAAAGTGAGTACAGCCCACTTAATTGGCTACCTCTTAACTGAGTAACCCTGTTAATTGAATATAATTTCTCAACACAAAACTATTGACCATACCTCCAGTACAAATTTGAGTTTGTTAATTAAATATAGGTTATAGAGTAAACTCCTGTTAATTGAATAAAAAATAAATAAAAAATCTTATAGCCTGTCGAGAAATTACCCTGACTCTCCCCAGTTTTCCTTTGTTTATAGACCTATTTGGCCTCAGTACATCCAGTACAGACATTTAATCTATTAGACCTTGTTTGACAGAGCTCATGGAGTTCTGTCAAACAAGATATAATAGAATAAATGCTAAATTTTTGTCTAGAATACAGGAAAGTGATACAATCCCTGTTAACTGAATACTCCTATTAATTGAATAATTTTCATTGGCAAAGTGGCTATTCAATTAACAGGGATCCACTGCACAATACCACAAATCACATTAATGATGATCACAGACATGTTAACTCTTCCGGAATGCCTGGGAAAATCCCGATATTTCATTGTAGTTCCCAGCCTCCCAGACGGGAATCAGTTTTGAACCAAATATTCTGGAAAACAATAGTTGAATATTTCTTTCCCGTTGTAACTTATGTAAAACGTTCGGAGTCAAATCACATGCATTTCAAACTCTGGTAAAAACTCACGAAGCAGTAAAATATGGATTTAAGTTAAATTTATTTAAGAAAAGGGTATTTTATGATATATATTTCAACTGTGTTCGTGTTTATTTCATTTTTTTTCTTCGTAATTGGAGATTCGTGATCAATGTGCAAGTGTCGAAGTGAAAATAGGTGACTTATTTTCAAAAAATTGAAAACTCCACCTTCAGTGCAGTTTTTTGATAAATAAAATATATGAAAAGGAATTAAATAATATATATTTATTTATTCATAGAATAGCTTTAATCCTCATCCCTTTTTCAAATCAAAACGTAAACAACACCTTGACCACAACTATTTAACACAGTTTAAAAATAAGTTAAATCGCTTTGGATGCCGAAAAATTATGACTGCATATTTATACACAATGGACTTATTTTCTAACACAACATTTATTCCGTTGTGCTGACTACAGAACTGTTAACTGTTGGCCATCTGCACCCAGAAAAAAAAAAAAAATGCTTCAATGATGAAAAGAAATGTTTTGTGCAGGGCACAACGTCCACACGTGCAAGAAGGATTTTGATAAAGATACTTTCCAAGTACTAATCTTTTTGCAGTAACTGAACATTAGGACATCATTTCCTGTTAAAATTTCCAGACTTGGGAAATTATTAGCTTAGTAGACTTTGATAAAAGCAAACCACAGGTGGTGGTGCTCTGGGTGGGGGGTCATGAAGAAGAGGATGGCGGGAGGGGGGAGGGGTCAAATCAAGAATTATGATTTTTTAACATACCATAAATGCATCAGCATAATTGACAACTAGATCTGGATATAACCTGATGTTAATGGTGGTCCATGAGCTGAAAATTTGCAAGTTTTTTCTTTTGTTTTGTCCCCATACAAACTTTTCCCTGAAATCCATTCCATTTCTCTGAAAATCACCCCCAGGTTCCCTGAAAAATTATTCTGGAGGTTAACATGTCTAGATGATAACAAAAGTCAGGAAGATTCAGCCCAAATGAAGGCTAATTCTTCTTGGTCGAATCTTTCTGGGGCCACATCTTCACATACCTCTCAGTTTGCTCAGTTTACTGTGAGTAATGCAGAGTAGGTTCTGATGTAATGGTATCTGGATGGCTAGCTGCCAAATCAGCTAGTGCCAAGTCACATCTCCACCTGCCACATTAAAATGAAATCGAAATGCAAAAAATCGGGAGGTGCCCTCTTTTTGTGCATTTCTTTTCAGTTCCACTCTTGCTATGGTGCTGAAGCACAGTTGCAGTTGCATGCCTCAAAATCAAAAGACTCATCTGTAAACAAGATGGAACATGACAACTCAGACCGATTAACTGTCACAGTGATTTGTTTATTATAGAGTACATCTTTTAGCAGCATTCCCACACCTCCTGAAAACTCTATATTTAATGATGTGAATTCCAGGACTTTGAAACTCCTTGAATGTTGTGGAAGTGTTTAACCCTTTACCTCACATAGCGGCCAAAAGCTGTCAGAAAAGTAACCAGAATAAGCCTACCACAGCCTAAAATATCTTGGATATTTCTCAGTTAAAAAAAAACATACAAATATGGATATCATTTGAACCAGCTCGCCGAGCTTGTTCTTATGATATCCATATTTGTATGGTTTTATTGAAAAATTGTGAAATTTGTTTTCGAAAAATGTGAAATTTAATTATTTTTTTTTAAATACTGTGTTAGGTAAAGGGTTAACCCTTCTTCAGTCTCTTTGGATTTTATTTTATCGCATAATCATGGAAAATATCGTTTACAACATGTCTAATACGAGAATGACGTCAGAAGTTAACGTTGACATAACATTATGAGTGAGTTGGTTTCGGAAGTAGTATTGAATTAATCTTCTCTTATTTTCATTAACTGTCTATCTAATACAAAAAGCAGATGACATTTGCAGAAAAGATTTCCTTAATAACTAAATATTTTCATTTTTTTTGCTAAAAAACATAGCTTATGACCCCCACATTGAAAGGATGTCAATGAGCTTGTTCCAGTGAGGAGTCATAAACTATGTTTTTGAGGCAAAATTTGCAAAAAAAATCATGTAAATTTAGCCGGTGATTTTTGTGAACAGCGCCATTACATTAGCCAGAAGGTTAAATTACACATTATATGAAAAAAAAAAATCTCAAATTTGTGTTTACTTCGGCATGAAATTTCTGAACCTTATTTACTAAAATCGATCTGAGTCGTGGTAAACCTCACCTCATTGATTTTAGTGAAATCGGTTCCAAAATTTCATGCGAAATCACAACTCATTAGATATCCTCCTAATGAATTGAGTTGACATTGTTGATATTAAATTGTGTTGCAATGTGTGAATATCAGCAAAAGTTATTTTGATGAATTGTTCAATGAGTCAATTTTGACATAGAGAGAGACTATAATATATATTCCATGAATAAAATATTTGGGAATCCATGCCTGTAAAAATTAAGGTGACCCTACAAAAGATTACCTCAACTATTTTCAGGCAGCCTATTTCTTACAGGTAAACCTTTTTAAGATGTTGTAAGCAAGAGAAAGGAAAGAAAAGTGATACTAATACCTGTACCAGTGTTAGTGCGGAGGTTCATATGAATATACTAGAACACTGCAGTTTAAATATTTCATCAATTTCTTACAGCAATCCGATGATATGCTGTGGTCCAATACACTTTTGGAAAAGGCTCAGCGGGCCCTTTCCAACAGCGTGTTACATCAGAGCACTTCAAGGTCATAATCAAAGTACATTAGATTTTATTAAAATTATAATGATGACTGTGGTTCTGGAGAGTGAGCAAATGAATACAATATAACCTCAGATAAAGATATTTGTAAAATCTAGTAATGAGCCCTCCCACCCCAGGTGTGTTTCCCTTCTTACCCTATTTTTAGGACCCAACCTTAACCCTTTACCTAACGTATCGCCCGCATCCGTCTGCGTAATTTGCAAATTGAGCAGTTAAAAAAAATAAATTTTTAAAAATATTTCAACAGAACCCTATCATGTGACCCTTCATTGGATCGATCTCGATGAGCTCGTTCCAATGAGGGGTCACATGATATGGTTTTGTCAAAAAGTTTTTTTTAATTTAAAAAAATAGTGATTAAAATAATAAATCTTGCTATTCTCTGCGTTGGGTGAAGGGTTAAACTTTTTATTGAGGTTTCAGTTGAAAATATTCTCATCGCTTGCAGATATTAGTTTTTAGTATAAGTTTATGCTTTCATAACAGTGTCATTTTGTTTATATTTGTTTCCATTGAAGTAATCAGCAATTTTTTTCGATAGGCATGCAGCATTCCTTGCACATAGTTTTGTGCTGGAAAGTGGTAAAAAAAGAAAAATCACCTATCTACCCTATTTTTTGTGGCAACTCACAGGAAACACACCTGTTTTGGGGGGGGGGTTTTGGCCTGAAGCCAAGTGAAGAATCTGCCGCCCTGTTTCTTTTTAGGTGAATGGCTGATAAAGCAATTATTCACCCAATTTGCACAATCGTAGGAATCCCCAGTTTTTTACCTGGTTAATACTATTATAGTCTCTCCTATAGTTAACCCATCTAATAAATTGGTTGCATCTGCCAAACATAAATTACAAATTGAGCAGTTGAAAAAAATAAAACTTTCAACAAATTTTTAAAAAAACCTATCATGTGACTTCTTATTGGAATGAGCTCATTCAAGTGAGGGGTCACATGATATGAATTCATTGAAATTGTGCGAAAAATTTGAAGAAAAAAAATTATAAGAACATTTTGCTATGTGAGTTAAGTAAAGAGTTAACAAAAATCCCTGGACAACAAATTCATTAATGCAACTTTCACTAATATTTTTCACTGCTTGCAACCCTGTATATTAGTATACGTTCACTGATCTCATCATAGTTTTATCACTTATTTTCTTTTTGTGATTATTGGTCAGTTTGTTATATCATAAAAAAAATGTTTTCGACATAATGTTTTTAGATTAGCATGTCTCATAGAATTTTTCCATCAGATTCCTTCAATTGTATTTTTGACCAAGTGTGGAAACCTTGTCATAGGAAAGACCAGCAAACTAAAATAGTTCCTAAAAAGAATTTTTTTAATTCAAATTTACACCAGAGACCATTCTGGTAAAAGTTCTCTAATCAGGAATTGAAAAGACTGGTAACATGACCTCCCTGAAAATTGCTTGGTGTTATCAAAAACTAAATAACGATATGACTTCCCAGAAAAAGAGATTTTAAAAAAAAGTTTGTTCTTGTTCACATGAACTCGAAATTTGTGTTAAGACTTATTCAGATATGCCATACCCAGAATTTTTCCCAATGTTGAAAATTGTGATGCACCCTGTAGTAATCTGAACGAAGTGACCATTCATAAATTGATGGTATTTACATTTAGATCGCTAAACTTTTACATTATCTGTCTGATATATTCAATTGAACACAAATATTTAACTCACTAAGGTGACTCTTTTAATCAGTATTTGTTAGTTTAATCCTTAAATCCTCAGATTAGGTTTTGATAATAACTACCATATATACATGTACACAGCTGCAGATGATTTAACCCTTTACCTAACATGAAAAGCAGACGACACTTGCAAACAAAATTCTTGAATAACAAATTTTTTGTCTCAAAAACAGGTTATGACCCCTCTTTGGAAAGAGCTCAACGAGCTCATTCCAAAGAGGGGTCATAACCTATGTTTTTGAGACAAAAAATGAAAATGTGAAAATTAATTGGCGATTTTTTAGAATAGCGCTAGGCGGTTTTGGCCGTTACATTGGGTAAAGGGTTAACAGTGTTTCTGTAATCATATTGGGAATGCAGTGGCTCAGTAGGTAGAGATGTGGGCTGCAAGCCGAGAGGTGTTCGGTTTGAATCCCACCTGTGGCAACCGCGTTGTGACCTTGGGCCAGGCACGTATTTGCACACGTGGGGTATGGTGGCGTTGTGTACTAAGGCATCCTACACGTCGATGGTGCACTTGTCTTCAACCAATGCTAACCTTGCTTGTGTGGATTTGGTATGTTGGGGAGTCGGAGAGTTGTTTGCTGTTTCTTGGTGGTTCTCTCCGGGTAATCCGGCTTTCTCCACTCGTAAAACTGTCAGATACAAGGTGACCCTGGCTGTCAAAAGTGTTGTTAAACCCCAATAAATAAATAAATGTATCATATCATTGTTTGATTCCTGTACAGGCAGCCATCAATGATATAAAATGTAAAAACATTTGTCAGTATAAATGCAGCCTACTGGTAGAGCTCAAGGAAAAATACACTCAAGGAAAAATACACTCAAGGACTATTATTTTGACCCTTTACCCAATGTAACATTCAAAACCTGCCAGTACTATTCTAAAAAATTGCCAATTAATTTTCTTTATTTTTTCATTTTTTGTCTCAAAAACATAGGTTATGACCCATCATTGGAACGAGCTCATTCCAATGAGGGGTCATAACCTACGTTTTTGAGACAAAAAATGAAAAAAATTAGTTATTCAAGAATTTTTTTTGCAAGTATTGTGTGCTTTTCATGTGAGGTAAAAGGTTAAAACAGTATAAAGGTGGCATTTTGTGTTTGTATGGGGACTTAATTGTTTTTAATAGACTTGGTGGGAGCACGGTGGTTCAGTGGTTATGGTATTGGACTTCAAACCAAAAGGTCCACCATTCGATCCCTGCCAGGGGTAAATAAATAAATAAATAAACAGACTTTGTGTCATTGACAGGATGTTTGGAATAAACACTTGATGCTGTTTTTGAAGGATCCATAATGATTAGTTTGCGTTATCAGATTTCAAGAACAGAATAATTTATGTGGTGTGGAAATTTGAAATATTTAATGCTTTACCCAATGCATACAATACCAAAATTTGTTTTGTTAATTATTTGTTTTTCACATTTTTCAAAATATTTCATTAAAACGATATCATGTGATCCCTCATTGGAACGATATCAAAGAGCTCATTCCAATAAGGATTACACGATATGATTTTGTTGAAATTTTTAGAAAAAAAATTTTGTTTTCTGCGGCTCAATTTTTAAATTGCACAGACGGATGCTTCCAATTTGTTAGGTAAAGGGTTAACTTGCTATCTAAGCTCAAGGAATGTATAATAATGGAAAAAGATCATTTTATTTACAAGGGAGACTGAGGACAGGTTGGGCTAGCACAATATTTTTGTGGTTTTTTTTTTTTGTTTTTGTCTTTTGTTTTTAATTCATCTTGAAATGATATTTATGAAATATCATAAGAAAGTTCTGAGTTTGAAATTTTGCAAACTATTTTTTGTTTGTGGCTGTTAAACAATTGAGTTACTGATGAATTGTTTATCTCTCATGATAGGTAAAAAAAATGATTATTTTTCCAATCGGAGACCTTGGTTTACCCTTTACCCAACGTAACGGCCAAAACCGGCCAGCACTATTCACAAAAATCGCCAATTAATTTTTAGTATTTTTTTCATTTTAAAAAATTAGTTATTCAAGAATTTTTTTGCAAGTATCGTCTGCTTTTCATGTCAGGTAAAGGGTTATAACATAACTTAATATTATGTCTGAAAGGCATGATTTCATAATTCCTACTTGTTTTTCATTTGATTATCACTTTTTGTAATGATTTGACAAACACAGACAATGAAATGTGAGGTCACACTGTTACTTGCAAGAAAAATTTGCAGGACCAAGTTGTTCAGTTTGCTGCAGTTGATTTGATGTTGTTTGTTATAATGTAGTCTTTATTACTGAAAATGACATAAATCCCTAGTCAAAATACATGCATATGGATAGTACTGTGGTGCTAGTGTTGGACAGAGAAGGTACCTGTATTTATAAAGATACAGTACTGTGAATATATATACATCATCATGACCATGTGCATGTCCTGTAATTTGTATCGGGTTCAAGGTCGTGTTTACAATCAGATCGCAACGAGCCCATCAGGGTGCATTGTGATTCGATTGTAAACATGACCGAGAATCTGATACAAATTATTGGACATGCATTTGGTCATGATAATGCATTTATCAAACAATCCCATTACATAAAGCCTGTTTCCCCTGTTTTTCATTTTAAATTGGGTTCATATTGGTCAAAATTTTGAATTTCCTATTTTAATGCCTAATAACGATGCATATAATGATATATGTGTTAATGCGGTGTTTACCAGAAGTTGAATCTATCTGATATGGAATCAGAATGAGTCGTCTATATGATATGGAATCGGAACACATTATGTTATACACACCGTTTCTCGTGATTTTCAGGATCAAATCTATATGATTGTTAGATAAAAAACAATCTCATCTGGTCGAGACTTTCTTTTCTGTTTTCTACCCACTACTTTGTAGAATACCTGTCGAAAAAACAAATGTGAAAACATTGCATCTCAGACACAATGGAGGCTACTTAATTGGCTGCCTGTTAATTGAATAACATTGTTAATTGCATATAAATTTCAAACACCAAACCATATCCCATACCTTAAGTACAAATTTGGCCTATTAATTTCATATATGGATAGGTTATATAGAGTAAACTCCTATTCATTGAATAAAAAATCTTGTAATCTGCTGAATAATTACTCTGACATCCACTGAGTTTCTCACTTTTTAGAGATTTTGGGTTTCAATACTTCTATTAAAAACATTTAATCTATTATATTTTGTTTGACAGAGCTCGGTGAGCTCTGTCAAACAAGATATAATAAAATAAATGCAATGTTTATAACTATAAGGCATGAAAATTGTATACTCCTGTTAACTGAATATTTTTTTCTGGTAAAGTGGCTATTCAATTAACAGGATTCTACTGTATTATTCTTGTTTGTTTTTCATGAGTCAATCTTGATTTTGCAATATTTTGTGCATGAAATCTCTGTTCAGCTGTATGAGACTGTTGTGATCATATTGCGATCTGATTCAGTAAAAGAAGCTTTTTAGATCACAGTACTGTACAGTTGATGGAATTTAGGTTTTGAGTACTCTTGAACTTTGAAGGTTTGAAAAGATAAATCAGCTTGTACCACTGATTTCTATACAACTGATTTCTGGAACATCAGCTAAGAACATCACAGCTCACTCCCTCCCCCCTCCTCCCCTCCCCCACCAAGATGGGGGTCAAGTTAATGTGGTTACTCCTCCAAATCCATGATGTTTGGTGCCTCTGCGAAACAACATTGACGTCATCAAATGTCATGGCATTTGACAGTGTATCAACTTTCCAATCTCAAGGCTTGTTTTTGGTCAATAATAACTAAAATATGTTGTAAATATTCAGTTTGCATTGCCGCAAAAAATGTGCACATCATTAAAATATTAATTTTTTGCCGACATCAAAGTGTTTTCTTTAAAAAGCGATCAGATATTGCGAGATGTCAGGAAACTGAAAGCCTTGGAGAATTTTTTTTTTTTTTGAGCATTGTTTATTTATAGCAACTCCACTGTAATATGGCAGTAGTGGTGTCACATTTCTGTATGTGATCAATGAGCCTTCCATCAATCCCAATTGTATAGAGATCTGTCCAGATGTTTATAGTAACGATACTTTCCATAAGTATGTGAAGCATTGTAAATTTATCTATGTTTTTTAGATGATTTTAAATGAATACACATGAACACAGAAAGTAAGAATAGTAAAGATTCTCAGTATACTCAGGGCAGTTAAATCACTTCCAGAAAGTAAGTAATAGATAGACTTTGGTGGCATGAATAGTTTTTTCTGGTACGAGTTCGAAGATATAACTTTTCCAGCAGAAATCTTCAATGTAAAGTATTGCAGTATGCCATTTTTGGCACACAGAAATTCTTTGCATTGTTTTGCTGTGTGCAATTCTTTGATGGAACATTTATCAGGGTTCATATTGGTCCTTAAAACTGCTTGAATTTGAATTTTGAAACTGAAATTCTTGGCCCATGAAAGTGTTGAACATTGGACTTTCCCGCAGAAAAATATTGAGAAATATATTTGGGTAAGGCCTAAAAAAGTTAAAGATCTGTTTCTGAGGCCCTCCCACATGGTCCTTTTTTGCTCCTGCATGCTCTCTTTTTATAACCAACGCAAACTTAAAAAAATCAAAATCAAATGTAGTTCATTTCTGATATTTTGCCCAAGTTAATAAAATTGCTAAATTTGTCCCTTGAGTGCATTGCAAAGCCTTCTTGCACTCAAGGGGTGAAATACACCACCACTTATGCTATTCTGTAGATTATGAGGCCTAAAACATAAAACAAATCAAGAACGTGAACTTTTGATGTCAAAAGAAATAATTACAAAAATAAAATGAAAAAATGCCTGCCCGCGTGCAATTTTACCAAAAATTGGCCTGAGAAACAAGATCTACTTTGTCGGGCCTAACTAATTTGCTAATTGTGCCGAAAATATATTCTTTTTAACTGTGTGGTATGTGTTTGTGATGTGTAATTTACATTTTTTTTCTCTCCTGAAATAATACCTACACCTGTCACTCATTCTATAGAAGTTCTCTCATAGAGCATTCCAGGTATTATGGTTTGAAATACATGAAAAAGATTGTAACTGGTATGTATACAAGCATCAGAGGTGGTTTTAATAATTTTAGATAAAGGTCTTTAAGAGGATTTACAGGTGTCCTTTTCTGCCTCCAAATTGCTATTGATAAAACTACCACAGTCAAAATGGAAACAACCATTTACCTGCATTATTTAAAACCCTTTGAACTCTAGTGGTATCTTCCCTGCCAGCTCAATGGAAGCACTTGGAAGAGTACATAGTTATTTTTTGGGGTAAACCAATCAATATTTTCAACGTGCAGCCTAGGGGCTGCACGTTGAAAATATTGATTGGTCTACCCCACACGTTTACTGAGCAGCCATCCTATTGAATGACGTATGATGTATCATGTCTTTGGCTGGAAAAGTGGCCACTTGGCTTCAAAGGGTTAAATACTATAAATTTGTTCACCTTACATGAATAGAGAATATTTGCAAAAAATTTCTTAAATAACCTGGAATAACTAGAGAAGTTTTTTTTTTTCTCAAAAACATGACTCATGACCCTCCTAAGGAGGAGTCATAGATTATGTTTTTGAGGCAAAAATTAATGGAAAAAATAATATATTTTCAGTGGCAATTTTGTGTATAGCACCAGTTAATATTATCATGACGTTAATTAGGTAAAAAATTAAAGAGAAGGCCAGTATACATATTTACTAAAATCTCGCCAAAGTTTGCTCTAATGTTGTGTGTTTCTTCACTCTGATGGTTATATTTTCTCTATTACAAAGTGTTTCTCTCAAGATGTCTAAATTCATCCGATTTTATTTCTTTGGTCAAGATCTTATAATTAGAAATATTCAACAGCATTTCTTGCTCATTATTGAAGTCAAGCTGAATAGTTGTGAATCAGGCCTTTAGTTTTGAAATTTACTCGAGAGCAACTAACGCCTTCCTCCTAGTATAATAGTCATTTCCTTAGGGTAGAACACCCTGTAATACAGGCTTTTTCTTTAATACCATTCAAATATATTTATCCAACTTTGACAAACTTTTCAGTTTGAGAACACTTACTTCCACATACAGTCAAAGAAGAAGTCCAGTGGAAAATAGTTCAGTTACCTTGGGGTGTGGTTTCTAGTCAAGCCTTGGCTGCCTCCAGAATAATATGTGCCAAAATCTGAAGTGCTGCACTAAAATATAACCCTGAGATTAAAGATATTATAATTAATAATTCTGAATACATAATAAATCAATATACAAGTGATGATAGCAGTCCTTTTCCTTGAGCAGATGAGAAGGGTTTATTCCCACTCGGCCAACCTTCCTAAAATACCAGTTAATAGGTGTGAATTACAGAAAGGTGTTAGGTTGGCTGAACGCAACTTTTGCAGTAGAAGATTAGGCTATAGTCTGTATCGTCTTACCTACATAATCAAACAACATCATATCAAAATACATCTCAACTTTATAATAAAATCTATAAGTACCTTCACATTATTTCAATTTTAGTAATTTACTTGCTTCGTCACCAAATTCAAAAACGTCCAGATTGCCACTATTGAGTCTGTTCTTCAGTGTTTTCAAATGATTGTCTATCGTTCTGTAACGCTTTCGTCTTTTTGGTGCGAGACCTCCGGATTCAAGTTGAATCATTTTTGCTTCGTTGGTTGCCTGCAATTTCTTTAGCAACACAAGGAAAGAGTATATGTTTGGGTGAGCAGCTCTGCACATTTTTTAGCTCACCTGACTGAAAGTCAGGGTGAGCTTTTCTGATCACTTTTCGTCCGTCGTCCGTCGTCCGTCGTCCGGCGTGAAGGTGGTGTTTGGGTCTTTTTCTTCCAAACCACTGGCCGCATGTTAATGAAATTTCATGTGAGTAGGGGTTATATAGCGGCATTTTGATTTTTGGGCAAATTAGGTTTCGGCTCATATTGAGCAGAGGGGTGGGGCAAAAGTGCTCCAATTCTTAAAAAATCTTCTTCTCAAGAACCAGCAATAGCAGAGACTTGATATTTGGTATGCAGCTTCCTTTTGAGGTGTAGACTCAAGTTTGTTCAAGAGAAGTTTGTAGGTCTATACTTGGCGATGTTATGGGAGGAGCAAAAATTTTGGCCCCACCCCAAATTTCTATTTTTTAAACCGAGAGGCCAATTTGAACCAAATTTTATGTGAGGGCTTATTGGGTCATAAGTACCTAATTTATGCAGAAATTTTTTTTCCTGTAGCCCCGTGGGAACCACAGGAGCTAAAAATAGAAAAAAATTAAAACGCCTATATCTCAAAAACTGCACGGCAGTGAGAATTTTTATTTGGTGTGAAGCTTTCTTGGGACCTACAGAAAGGATTGGTAAAAAAAAATTGCTATCGGTTTTATCATAGGGTACTTTTTCGGGACTCTGAAAAAGTGCTGAGTCAGTATTTTTTAACACAGTAGGCAATGGGAAAAAAATAAAGAATTGTTTTCTTCCAAACCACTGCTCTAAAAGCTTTCATATTTTACATATAACATCTTTGGAACATTGATTCACATATTTGTAGAAATCAAATTCCTCGGTCCATATTTGGGTTCCCTATGGGAACCCAAATGTTCAAATTAGTGCAATATGAGGGATATATTTTAAAAATCTTCTTCTTCGGATCCACAAATCAGAATCTTTTGATATTTGCTATGCATCATCCTTAGGGGGGTGAGATTGATGTTTGTTCAAGCCAAGTCCCTGAGTTCATATTTGGACTCCCTTTGGGAACCCAAATTGTAACTTAGTGCAATACGAGGTATATTCTTTTAAAATCTTCTTCTTCGCATCCACCGGTCAGAATCTTTTGATATTTGGTATACAGTATGCTTAGGGAGGTGAGATTCAAGTTTGTTCAAGTCAAGTCCTTCGGCTCATATTTGGTCTCCCTGTGGGAGCCCAAATTATAACTTAGTTCAATATGAGGAATATTCTTTAAAAAAAATTTTTTTTTCAGATCCACCAGTCAAAATGTTTTGATATTTGATGTACAGCATTCTTAGGGGCTGAGAGTGAAGTTTGGTAAAGCCAAGTACCTGGGTTCATATTTGGGCTCACTGTGGGAGCCCAAATTATACCAAAATTTTTATTTTCCAAACCAAAAAGTCGATTTGAACCAAATTTGATATGAGGGCTTATTGGGTCATAAGTACCTAATTTATGCCGAAAATTGTTTTCCTGTCCCCCACGGGAACTGCAGGAGCTAAAAAATTTTTTTCTTTTTAAATGCCCATATCTCCAGAACTACATGGCACTGAGAATTTTTATATGGTGTGAAGCTTCCTTAGGACCGGAAGAAAAAAATGGTAAAAATTTTATCATAAGGTTCTTTTCTAGGACTAAAAGTGCCGAGTCATCATTTTTTAACAGTGTAGCTAATGGGAATAACGTTGAAGAATCTTCTTCTCCCAAAACACTGCTTCAGAAGCTTTTATTTTTGGGCTCCCTATGGGAGCCCATGTATAACTTAGTTCAGTATGAGAAATATTCTTAAAAAATCTTTTTTTTCTGTTACTCCTGTCAGAATCTTTTGATATTTGATTTTTAGTTTTCTTAGAAGCGGCAAATTGAAATTTGTTCAAGTTCTGGTTTATTGATAAAATTGGGCCCAGTAACCAATTCCTGCGTTGAAAGCCCTGTAAAGTGGGCAGTAATAGGCATAAACGATTGACCAAACCTGATATTATAATTACGCCTCTGTAATGATGTAGCCTTAGAAAGTGACCTTAAATTCCAATAAATAAATAGATAAATTATTGAGTACCCAATATGGGGATCTAACATATGAACACTCTGGGTTACTAAGTAGAGAAAACACTTTTATGTTGAAAAACTGATAATAACCACAAGGCAGAATCCCTTGCTATTTTGGTGATATGACTCGGCCAGTATCAGGTGAGCGCCCTCAGGCCCCGTGGGGCCTCTTGTTTTATTTTGCTGTGCCAACCTTCCGCATTGTTGGTTGTTCTTGCGCCGTCGTTGTTGTGATGGTTCCATTTGCTGACGGGAACACCCTCTACCCATTGTTCGGTAACATAGTCAGTAAATGCGGTAACATCCACGGAAATGTCCTCGGCTGATTCTAAAGCATTTAGCCAGAAATCTTCAACATGTTGGACGGGAATGAGTGGAAGAACAGCAGCCCTCCGGACAAGAAGTTTGACGTCATCATCTTGATTGTAATGTCTCACTAAACCAACGGATTGAGTCTTCCTCCAGATATACTGTGTAAAGTGGAAAAAACAACCTTTAACCACCACGGAAGTAAACACGCACTCCAAAACGTTCATCACCGCCGTCTCGAAGTCTATCATGAATGTATCTGGTGCAAATGTTAAGTTTCGTTGAAGAATCTCATCCTTCAGAATGTTGAAAAATATTGAGTAAGTTGATTGAGTTTTATTTGGCAGACGCGCGAACACCAAGGGGAAAACTTTACGGTCAACCATTCCATGAATACAAACAGCTGATAAAACAACAACTGTATAAAGACGACTTACAGCTCTCAAATGTGGGAATTTTTTTGATAACTTCATGAACTTCATGTGAATCTGTATTTCGCAAGCTTCCGAGTTCTTCATCATAAATGCTCGGGATTGGTTCGACTTCTTCGCGACATCGCTTCTTAACTTTTGACAAGAATGCACTTGAAGCAATACTCTCAATATCAGAAGTATGATTATGTCCATTACCGAACTTAACAAGAATACTTTCTTTTGTCACCACTGTAGCCGGACAATTCCGATCAACGCACCTCCAATAGCAACGTCCATGATTTCGTGTTCTGATAGAGAATTTAAATCCACCATGAATCAAGAAAAAACCACCTCTACCATTATCAAGAAAATCAATGTCAACTTGTGCGGAAGCCATGATTACTGACAATTCATGCTGAGAAGATCCACATATATATAATATGGGACTGTGTTTTGAAAACATAAAATAATAGATGAGACAAACACCATGATTGTTGTTCACTTCAAAGGCACAATTAGTGAATCTAAGAAATATCAAACACCGTGTAAACAAGACAGCGGCAGAATATTTTATTTTTGCAAAACAAGACATCAAAAACAATGATAACATATAACAAATTAGAAAAAACAACATAACTGCAGAATATTTTAAAAATTAAGACATCAAAGATGATGATAATATATAGTAACAAACTAATTAATTGTTTTCTCAATTCAACCGACTGACAAAAAACAACAATATTTTAATTTGCAAAAATGATTTTTATTTTGCAAAAAAAAAAAATGACAATTTATATGCTACAGACTATAACAAGGATTAAGCAAGTGTGAAAAAAAAGGTTGGCTAGACGCTACTCCTGATCATTAAAAGGTTGGCCAGACGCTACTAATGAAATTAAAAAGGTTGGCTAGGTGGGACGACACCATGAGAAGTCTGTGCTAAGCCACTGGACTAACAGTTGGTGTGATAGAAAGTCTGGACAATTTCCCAGATCCAAAAGCATTAAAAGAGACTTGTATGTTTCCATTAAATTTATTGTTTGAAAATGTGTTTTAGAATCCCATAGTTTATCAAGGATTTTGTAGGTGGTCATTTGCCACTTTCCTTATTTTCAGATCAGGTGGGCAATAGAGGGTGAGGACTGTTGCTAGCCTCAAAACAATATGACTGCAGAATACCATAGCTAATTTCTGTAATTTCTTCCTCCAAGTTGTTATGTTATTGTGTAACTCACTGCTGAGATGGGCTGTATGAGCCCTTTCTAACAATATTTTGCATAATGGCATCTCATCAGCAAGGAATGACTCAAAATTTCTACCAGTGTGTTTATCTTCTAACCCACTGAGTATTTTAAAAATATTTTCCATCAAATCTAGTCATGGCTGCTATGATGCCGCCATGACTACATTTGATGGAAAATTCAAGAGAATTTAACTCAAGAAATCACTGGAAAAAATGTTGATACAGCTTACATGAGAAATTTGGTTCAAAGTGCCCTAATTATACTTATTTCAATGGCAAGATTTTTTTTTGCACTGGGCAGGAATATCCACCAGAAGCATGCAAGGAGTTAGACACTAGAAATGTGATACACTGAATGTTGAAAAACATTGTTACCAAGTTTAAAGAAGTAGTACAGATAATATATTATAAATATTACACATCCTGGAGTTGACTTTGCCAAAATAGTGGTCCTTGAGGAAAAATAGTACATGCGACCGAGGCGTGTGGACTATTTTCCTCAAGGACCACTATTTTGGCAGTCAGCAAAATGCCATGCAGTAAGTATTATATCATATAAAAACAAACTGAAGAAGAATCTCACTACCAAGCCTGAATATAAGCAGACTGTCATCTGCAAAATGAGGTCCCCAGAGGGTGAATTTGCTGATGCTACCCTGCACAGCAGGGTAGCATCACAAAATTTACCCTCTGTAAACTTCAGTCTGAATCAAGGTTTCAAGCTAAAACAGAAAGATGTACCTAGAGGATAAATTGGCCCACTGTATGGGATAGCATCAGCAAATTCACCCTCTGGGGACCTTATTTTGCAAATGACAGGTTGCTTACATTCAGGCTTGCTTGCTACCAACCAGGATTCCAATCGTAAGTACACGGCCTTTTGTCAAGGACCTTACCCAAGACCGGCATTTTCATTCTTGAACTTAGAAATAACAAAACAGAACTCTGGAAAAATTCTCTCAAAAAGGACCATTGTGTTCTGTCAGTCGAATATCCTAGAATATTACATGGTTATTTTTAGAAACGGCAGGATTATTTTTTAGAACCCTCAATCAGTAAAACTATCGGAAATAGTAAGTACCTCTCATCCAGTCAGTGAAAGGGAAAGTCACATGAGATTTAATATTTAATATGTTATAGTGCTGAAATGAATATTTGAATATCTGAAGACAACATTTGAATAAAACATTGACCAAATGTAACATGAAAGCATCATGTGTGAGCAAGTGTATCTTACCGTACCTAACGTTATCTGCAAACATTTGTAACCTTTTCAACCTGGTGTACATAAATTTTTGCATGAAGAAAAAATTGTTAGTTGACGAGCAGGCAAGAAATGAGTGTGAGGTGGGGGTGGGCAGTCACCACAGAGTAGCCTGAAGCATAGGCGTATGAGCCAGGGGGAAGGGGTGGGGGCAATTGCCCCACTCCCCCTGGATTCGGGCAAACCAGCTTTAAAAATCTGGGCAAGGAACGACATAGAGAGAGAGAGAGAGAGAAAGTGTCCTGTATATTTGTATTCCATCCATGCAGGATTTCGGGCAAATCAAAAGGTTTATCCCCCGCCCCCTTCCTCCCCCCCCCCCCCCCCCCCCCCCCTTATATCACAACTTTTACTTCCCAAGATTCCAACTCGATTTCAAATTGGCAAAAATTCCAACTGTTACTATTTACAACTACAGCGTATGCAATTTTGAGCTTCATAAGTACGCATGATGAAAATTGGTATGAGATTTCTATAGTGCGTTTACTTATCGTAATAAAAAAAATCCTCGAAATGCACTTCAAGAAAATCACATCATGTAAAATCGTTATCCTGAGTTAATCCCATCATTCACAGTTACAAAATGATGAAACATCGAAAATTGATCATTCCTGCAAAAGATCTGATTTAATATTAGGAATCTAAGCTTGAGCATTTGTTTAACATATAAACAGTTCCCAGAATAATACCAAATAATAATAACTTGATAATTCTATCATTAATGTGTTGGCATTTCAGTTACTAGAATCAGTTTTATGCCCCCTTTCATGGATTCATTTTCAAAGGTTTTCTCGGTAGTGAATTTTCAACTAGAGGAGGGACCGGGAGGGGGTTCCCCCTCCTGGTCCCTCCCCCTAGTTGGAAATTCAATACCCTACACCCCTCCAATCGGAAACCTCTAGCCACGTCCCTGCTAATATAACTTTACTTGATATAGTAAAATTTAATAGATATGAAATTGTTATTGCGCTAATATCACTTATGTTGTCTTGGAAAGGGAATGTGGGAGATACGTGATTTGTGTCCAATTGTTCTGTTTTTTCTAGGTTACTTTGAATACAGATCTTCCTGTGTGTATTGTTTTTTGTTCTGGTAAAGAATAGTGATACTAAAGGGACACTGCTCAAAAATAGTAAACAAATGAGTCTCGACAATGTTCACATTATTATTGTAGCTCATACATTGATACACTTTATTGTTTGTTATTTTACTTGTCGTCCATACATGTGACCCCCGGTACTAAATATGTGTTGTCAAAAGCACATAGTTTTTACTTGTCACTTCAAAATGATATGGCCAAGAGAAGAGTACTTGTAATGATGATTACTGTGTTTTCAATATGAATTGTCATCAAGTAATCTGCAAATATCGCTATGAAAAACTGATGTGTTTATTTTGTATATACATGTACTTAAAACAAAATGTATAAATAACTAACATCACTGAATGTCTTCAGCTGAAATATATTTTGCTTCTAATTTGAAATTATTTTAACCCTTTACCCGGGTCCTACTAATTACCGACCAAAACTGTCCAAAACCGACCAAAAGTGCTAATTACCGCCCAAAATACCGCCCAAAACCCAAATGAGTACCGACCAAAAAAATTAAATGAGTACCGACCAAAAAAATCTCAAAGGTTTTTAAGCAGTTATTTGTGGTGGCGGACACAGGTGCTCAGCACCCCACCCCGTAGCGATTTAGGTGAAGTCGGTCCACGAGAGACAGGGACGCTGGAGGGAATTTCAGATTGGGGGGGGGGGGAGGGGGCATATGGGGGGGGGGGGGGGGGGGGGGGAGGGGAGGGCATGACGGGCCGACCCTAGTTTATTAACACTCAGTATACAAACCATGAATACCATTCTCGATTGAGTCTCAATCGAGAATAGTATTCGTGGTTTGTATACTGAGTGTTAATAAACTCAATTTTTGACATGATGCGACTTTTACTGGATAACCCAGACGAACAAAGAATGACTAATGATCATTCTCTGAGAAGCCGGGCCCCAAAACTACAGGTTCATGGGCGTACGGGTCAAGTTTTTAGAGGGATTTTCCCTGACTTGGAAGGGGGAGGCTGGGGGGAGGGGGGGGGGGGGAGGGGAAACTAAGATTGCCAACAAAGCTTGAAATTATTTTGAAACTATTTACTGAAAAACGTCTTGTGATGTTTTCCAGTAAATTGTTGCAAAATAATATGAAAAAAATCTCAGAACAGACCTATACTTGCCATTGTAGAAACAACTGTCATATCAAGAAAGAAGCAAGCAACAGTACACGCCATACATACTGAATGAAACCACTTTCATCACAAAATACAATGATATTGCGGCACATTATTATTTTTTGTGGTCGGTTCCCATTTAAGTTTTTTGGTCGGTACTCATTGAGTTTTGGTTGGTATTTTGGTCGGTAATTAGCACTTTTGGTCAGTTTTGGAGCCGAGTGCCGAGCACCACAAATAACTGCTTAAAAACCTTTGAGATTCTAAAAAATCGTATTTTCTTGCTCGGTACTCATTTAATTTTTTTGGTCGGTACTCATTGGGTTTTGGTCGGTATTTTGGTCGGTAATTAGCACTTTTGGTCGGTTTTGGACGGTTTTGGCCGGTACTTAGTAGGACCACTTTACCCAACGTAACGGCCAAAACCGGCCAGTGCTATTCCTCAAAAATTGCCAATTAATTTTCATTATTTTTTCATTTTTTGTCTCAAAAACATAGGTTATGACCCCTCATTGGAACGAGCTCATTGAGCTTGTTCCAACGAGGGATCATAACCTATGTTTTGGGGACAAAAAATTAGTTGTTCAAGAATTTTTTTTGCAAGTGTTGTCTGCTTTCCATGTTAGGTAAAGGGTTAAGTATAAAGAATCCAAAATATCAAAAAAAACTTTTCTCATATGGCACTGACTCAAGAAGTGCTAGTTCATGAATCACAGCTATAAACTATAACTTGTTCTTAATTTTGATTATATATTGTTTTCACCATGCATTTGATATGGTTTTACAGTTTTTGATTGTCAACAAATCCAGAATTCGATCATCCAACTTTTTGAATGTAATCCAATGTTCCTTTAAAGTCATTTTCCAGATCGAGCCATTTTATGTAAGGCAGAGGGTAAAAAATGAAATGGTTCCAGTTTTTCCAACTGATCTTAACTTTCATACTTGTCCCTAACCTTTTTATGAACTCTTGGCAAAAAAAATAGTACATGTATGTACTTAAAACAGTATCTGAAGATATTCATGGACCTGGCGTCAAAGACATGTACACCACAAATATAGGCAATAGATTTTAACCTTTCACCTAATCCAAAGAGAAGACCACACTTGGAAAAAAAATTCTTGTATAAGTATAAATTCATTTTTTGCCCCCAAAACATAGCTGATGACACCCTCATTGGAACAAGCTTGTTGCAATCAGGGGTAATAACCTATGTTTTTGAGACAAAAAGTGAAAACTAATAAAAAATTGTTTGGCTCAAACACCAGATTTGCCCATCTCACACTCACATCTGTTAAGAATAATAAACCCACCTGCCAGAGAAGCAAAAAGTGCT
Organism: Pictodentalium vernedei; assembly: GCA_031216915.1. Lineage (NCBI taxonomy): Eukaryota > Metazoa > Mollusca > Scaphopoda > Dentaliida > Dentaliidae > Pictodentalium > Pictodentalium vernedei. The sequence continues at coordinate 236,904,082 of CM062289.1, forward strand.
GCATGTGTGAAGTTACATGTATGTCATTAATATATAATGTTCCAATAAGACTAAAATCCTTGCTTTATGATTGGACGAGAGCTCACTTATTTGTTTCTATGTATATGGCTCCCATGGTAAATGTTATTGACTGACATTACCATATATTATTTTTGAAAAGAGGTTAATAGTGGGATTCAAAGTTCAAAGTGCATACTGCCTATAAAATCATCTATTTTGAGGCCAGTGATCACTCCATGAATGTATACTAACAACCAACTTATAAGTACATGATTTGAACTGAGGTGAAGTAACCCTCAATCTTCATAATAAGTTATTGATTTTTGTTGTCCAGTGATGCTGTGGGGTTCACAAGAGGTTTATTTACTAAATTTGTCAGTGTTCAATTTACTTGCCTTGTTCATTCAAGTTGCCTTGATGTGAGTTTTGGGCTATGGGTTAGGTCTTATTGGAACATATACATATGTTATTGTGATGACTTGATGGTAACAGTGTCTGAGGTTTGTGTCTTGGTGCTTATGATCAACCTTAATGATTTGCATCTCAGCTGAACATAAGCTCCAAACCTCAGGCCATGTTACTGTCAATTCATCACAATAACTTCTATTGGTAATGGTTTGTCTCCCTTATTGCTGTCCGATTATAAATATTATTTGTTTATTATCTAATACCTATGATTACCTTATATTTATGAACATGAATACCTTTTTGGATGCAAAATCATGTATGTATACCATATTTGGGGACCTATGCAAGCTCTTTTCACTTTGTGTACCATGATTTATGTGAATGAAAAATTAATTGAAGTCAATAGTAAAAAACATTCTGATCATTGAAAGTTGAAGGGTTGATCTGCTTCATCTGTTGTTTTCTTTACCTTGAACTTTCACTCCTGCCAATTGTATTCTCACCGCCTGTTCGTATGGTTCGATAGGTACTCTGGTCTTAGGGTTTTTCACTTGGTGTCGGTATATGTTTGCATATTGTGAAATATCAGTTGTCTTTGTATGATGATCTATCTGTTGAATTGTTAAATAGTAAATGTAATTTATGAAATTTTATATCAGAACCAAAGATTGTTGTATGAGCTATTGTACTTCCATGTTTGTTAGTGACAATAGAACACTGTACAATAGCTAAAACCAAAACGACCCTCTTGTATATTTGATACAGTGGAGCCCACTTAATTGGATATCTCTTAACTGAATAACCATGTTAATTGAATATAATTTTCCAACACAAAACCATTTACCGTACCTCCATTACAAATTTGACCTGTTAACTGAATATAGGTTATTGAGTAAACTCCTGTTAATTGAATAAAAAATCTTGTAACCTGTAGAGAAATTACCCCGACTCTCCCCAGTTTTCCTTTGTGTATAGACCTGTTTGGCCTCAGTAATCCAATACAGGCATTTAATCTATTATATCTTGTTTAACAGAGCTTTTGGAGCTCTATCAAACAAGATATAATCGAATAAATGCTAAGTTTACCTCTAGAATACAGGAAGGTGACACAATCCCTGTTAATTGAAAACTCCTGTTAATTGAATAATTTGTATTGGTAAAGAGGCTATTCAATTAATAGGGTTCCACTGTAATATAATTGTGATTTATGAGGAAAATCCCTCTGGGAACCCAAGGAAGTGAAACCATGCTTTTTATACACCATTCAAATAAGCAGTCCATGTAGATGATTGAGTCTGTCTATCTGTCTGCCTATATATCTGTTGTGGTCATATGTCTTTACATGCTAAATGTGGCCTAAAACATCATAAATAAATAAGTGAATTAATCTACTCTTGAACTTAGTTTTATTTTTTATTTATAATTCTATTTGAAATTCTTGTGTGTGCAACCTCTGATGAATCTTCTCATATATGATCACCAACAAGTAGACATGTACTTCCCAATATTTAAATTGCCGAAATTTTTTAACTGAATTATGTTCTTTTGAACATAGATTTATTTTTAATTTCTCTATGAAATTCTTGTGCACACAGCTTCAAGGCTGATGAATCCTTTCAAACATGATCACCAGCAGGTAGACATTGCACCTTGAATGAATGCATGCCTTGAAAATGCCAGACGTGGTTGCTCTGCTTGTGGTTATTTGCACAAGCAAGGAAATCTTTTAAACTTAACTTGAACATGGTTGGGCCAAGAGCCACCTAACCTACACTATTGGTGAAAACTGTGTGGGATGGCTTAACCCTGCCCCTACCAACTCATAAGAATTTTATAATCTCGGCAACAAATTCTAATCTATTTACACACTGTTTGTTTGGTTTTTTTCCAATTCATTCAAGTCTGGTATTAAAACATGCCTTTTTCATAAGGCATTTTGCAATTTTATACAGTTATACAGCATCATAAAAATAGTTTGAAGAAATGTTTTCAAAACAAAAATTGACAAAACAACAAAATTTAAATCGCAGTTTTTCTGCATATACTGGGTTCCTGTAGCTCTGTGGTTTCCTTTAAATCTGGAATTTAGAAATACCTCGCAAAAGATCTGAAAAGTGCTTAAATAGTGGAACATTGCTTGAAAACCCTTGAAAAGTAAAATACCAGAACAGATTCATTTCAGGATATTCCTGAAATGAATGTCCTCTGGAATGGATCTTCTCTGGCTGATATGTTTTATTGGGGTGTAAAGACAGTTTCACCCCCTGTGAAGAGGGGGGGGGGGGGGGCTTGGGAAGTGAAGCATTGCTTGTTTACTGTAGTAAACAAGGTCTGTTTTACTGGTAAAATAGGACTCAGTCACAAATGTTTGGGCTGTAAGTCCTCTAAAATGGGCAGTGTAGTTATAAACAGTTGACAAAACTTGACTTCATCTTCATGTTTTGGTCACGATTAGCCATTGTACAGTACAGAGATATGTGACCTTAAACACCAATAAATAAATAATAAATAAATGACATTTTCAACACCCAGGGTCACATTGTGCTGGAGTACCTGGAGAGACCTACCGAGTAGTGGTGAACTACTGTCATATTCTCCAACACACTAACTCTGTACAGGCAAAATTAGCAGCAGTAGAAGGCAAGTGCACCATCAACATGCAGTATGCCTGGTACACAGTGCCACCATAGGCCCATGTGGGCTATCGAGATGGAGTGTCTTGCCCAAGGACATAATGCAGTTACATCTGTCCAGAATTGAAGTGTCAACCTTTCGGTTTGAAGTTCATTGCTCTAACCACTGAGCTACTTTGCCCTTTTTTCTTTGTGATAGAAAGTCTGCTTCTGCCCAATAAAATGGGCAATGTGCTTTCGTGGGGGTGGGGGGGGGGGGGGGGGGGGAGGGGGGAGTGGGCATAGATATGACTGTGATATGATATTGAAATAGGAAATATTTTGTATAATTTCCCTCAACTCATGTAATGTACATGTTCATGTCACAATGTGTATGTATTGGAGGAGGGCTTCTTTGTTTTTCTGCCAGAACCTCATTGAAAATCCTTGAGTTTCTCACCTTTAGCTTCTAGAAAGTATGCCTGGAAACTCTTTGAATTGACTAAACAGTCAAGTGCAGGAACATTGGAAGAGCAAAAAAGCAGCTTTGGCCACTTAAATAACTGAAAAAATTCATTATTTCCCTCCAAAACATAGCTTATGACACATCATTGGAACGATCTCTATGTTTTGAAGGCATAAATTGAAAAGATATTAAAATTTGAATTCCGATATTTGTGAATAGCACTGGCCAAAATATGGCCATCACAGTGGGTAATCGGTTAAAAGTATTATTATGCTTTTTAACTCTTTAACCAACGTAATGGCCAAAATCGGCCAGCGCTATTCTCAAAAATTGCCAATTAATTTTCATTATTTTTTTTCATTTTTTCTCTCAAAAACATAGGTTATGACCCCTCGTTGGAACGAGCTCATCGAGCTCGTTCCAATGAGGGGTCATAACCTATGTTTGTGAGACAAAAAATGAAAAAAATTAGTTTCTCAAGAATTTTTTTTGCAAGTGTCGTCTGCTTTTCATGTTAGGTAAAGGGTTAATGATGCTTTACTTGTAGCTTTGTATTAAGTAAACATATCATACTCACAGATCATACCTTTAAAAACTCACCTAAAATCAATGTACAGTGTCAGTTTGGTTTGATTTTGTATTGTCTTGTATAATATGAAGTAGTGTAACATAAAAATATAAATATGAAATCTGTTTGTATATTTGATTTAAATATTGTGTATACATTTAGAAGAAAAAAACCCAGTTCAAAATTGTTTTAATTTTATGCAACTCGCAGGATAGAATGTGTGTTTTGTGTGTAATTTACAGAACATTAGTGAAGATTGCACCTTGTGGAGAGATTGTAAAATATAAAAGATTGTTTATGTTTAGTTGCTATTATGTTTTGTAACTGCATTTTGGGATTGTTGCTTATCGATTCATCAAGAAGTGGACTATAGACATGATGATGAAGAAGTTATTTTGCTTATGCCAGGTTTGTGTTGTCCAAACACTTGTATTTGAAGAAACAGTATGCCACGGTTCTCCAAATAATGGTTGTTCATTTGACAAAACCAATATATTATTCACGCAAAGTACCTTCATTTTCCATTTATCTTTTGGCCAGATGTTTCATCCCAGTTTAGTATGAGAACTTAAAAAGTGACAGCATATGTGTTTTTAACATTTAGTCTAATAGCCTAAAATCTAATTCACATATATTGCTGTATTAAACTTTACTCATTGTTCAGGCATGCAGTCTCAAAATCATATTCACGATTTTTATCTCTGAAGCTCTCTTACTAAATCACGACAATAAATTTTTAAGAATTGAACGAATTATCTGCTGCTTTATCGGAGTAAGAATGTGGGATGGGCATGTTAATTTGTATGGAGTGAGTAGCTGAGATGGTCAAAAAATTATTATATAATTTAAATATTTGATAATCTCACTTTTAAAGAGCATTTTTTCGAGGCAATTATTCTCATTCTTGTGCAATCCAGCCTTTACAAAAACTATACTGAGAGTTCTGTCTTTTTCTAGTGTTTATGAGCTGAGACCTGGAATTTTGATATATTGTGTCATGAAAGAAATATGAGTAAAAATTTCTGTAAATATGCTAATGAAGGGGTAAACAAACACCAACCATCTTGTTCATGTTAATAATAAGGTAAAGCTTCTGTAGTTTCATAGCAATCCTGGGGCCCGGTTGATTCACTCTCGGCACAGCACAAACTGTGACGGAACAGGGATTCCCCACAATCAACCACGAACAGAACATGTGACGGGACTGTGCCGACCGGCACAAATTTACACCTCCTCGCGAGGTGGTGCAAGATTTGTGCCGTGATGTCATTTGACAAAATGTCTGACAGACAGACGATGTTTCAATGTGAAGAACCCTCTTCCGCCTTTGCGACTCCATCATTTTTTGGTTACTTTCGCTTACAACTGAGCTGTCCTGGTTGATTCACCGGTACAAGTGACGTCATAACTTTGTTACAATTTGTGCTGTGCCGAGAGTGAATCAACCGGGCCCCTGGTCAGTGTCAAGGATGTTCGACTCTCTGTTGTAAAGAAACCTCAATAATTGTTTTCAGACAACACTCCCCTTGACTGGGTATGATGCAAATTGCACAGTTATGATCACATTAAAAACTAGAAAAACTGTGAGCACTGCTCACTAAATGATACCACCCACTCCCACCAAGAAACATTTTACAACAGTAAAAGTGTGTTTAATGTAGAGAGCACAAACACTGACAACCCCCCCCCCCCCCCCAAAAAAAAAAAAATAAAAATACCTGAAAGCAGAATAGAAGGTGCACATCTATAATGTATATAAAAGAATGTCTGAGAGTTTCAATGAAATTCGCCCACTGGTATAAGAGGAGTAGCGGATAGCAGGAGTGTACCCCCCTAAAGCATCACAACAATTTGGCTAAGTTCATTTCGCCCTTTGGGAACGAGTAAAAAATAAAAATACCTGAAAGCAAAATAGGAGGTGCACATCTATAATGTATAGAAAAGAATGCCTGTAAGTTTCAATGAAATCCACCCACTGGTTTAAGAGGAGTAGCGGATAGCAGATGTGTACCCCCAAAGCGTCACGGACGTACGGACGTACGGAAGTACGGACGTACGTAAGTACGGAAGTACGGACACCATGAATGCTATATACCGCCCACTTTTCAAGTGGGTGGTATAACAAAAGTGGCATGTACAGTTCATAGAACTTTTCTCTGGTGAGCTAAAATATTTGCAACATTTCTCTTTATATGCAACTGGGGCAATTGGAATGCAATTGATGCACATACCCAGGTCACACTGTTTACCAAATCAAGGTTATTCAGATCTCATACCCTAGTATTATATTTGAGTGTTCCTGGGATTCTGTAGTTTTCAGCACATTGATACTGGGATTGAGAAAAAAACTCTCAGCAAACATGACTGAAAAGACCCACCACACTTTCGAAACAAAATCTGTTCCCCACATCAACATGGAAGTTTTTCGTTTAGATCAGCTTCATTTGTATATTTTCAGAACATTTACACTTTATTTCTTTTGGTACAATATACCAGATTTCCATTTTTGGCTTAACTTGACAAAGTCAAGATAAGCTATTGCCATCACGCATGCGTAAGTCTGTTAGTCTGTGAGTCTTTTCACATTTTCTTTAGCACAGGCTAAACCCTGTAGTTCTTGTCCGATTATCATGAAATTTCATGTGCAGGTTCAAAGTCATGTCTAGATGAGAACGCTCCATTTTGGTCACGATCAGTCAACTGTCATGGCTGCATGGGCCCGAAACCCCAAAACCATTAGCACAGTCTACAGGTCATATTTATGATGGGATTTCATTGTAACTCAGTAGGATGACTCCATATAATGTCTAGATGAGAATGTCGTGACCTAGATTTGTTTAGCACAGTCTACAGTTCATATTTATGAAGCGATTTCATTGTAACTTGGTATGATAACTTGGTATGATATCTGGATGAGACTTCCTATTTTGGTTATGATCAGTCAACCATGACTACTGGATGAGCGTGTGACCTAGATTCTATGAAGTCTACGAGTCATATTCATGAAGGGATTTCATTGTAACTTGGTAGGATAATCGTTTTGGAGATATTTTACTGTAACTTGGTAACTTTTGTTGACATACTTCATCTGTGAGGGCCACATCAACCCAGGCCTCAATTCTTTAGTACAGTCTACACCTCAAATTATTGTTGTTGAAAGAATAGCATGTAGGGTACAGAACTTAACATATTCTCAATTATCTCAATTCTTGTTTTATTTCATAATCCTTTTATAAACATTAAACATTTTCCTTTTCCTCAAACACTACATACAGTCAAGTTAAGCTACAGTGTCAGTGACACTTTAATTACCATACAAATACAGATCTGTTGACATTGATTTTGTTGACGCTGGACCACACAACAATGAGGATAAGAGCCTGGAAAAAAATATTTATAAATGATTGGCTAAACTTGACTTCATACCTAGGTTGCAGTCATGAGATAGCCATAGATGCTGAAAATGACCTTTAACACCAATAAATAAATCAAGTAAATCTGCAGTTCATTGACCACTGGGAATTCTAACCAGTGTTTCATGAACTGGATATTTGCTTGTTGGGTCATCCAGCTTTTAATAGTCCAGAAACTGAAGTTGTTAGCAGATGTACTACAGCCTCCCTTAGAGCGCCTTTTTATTACACACCTGTTCTATGAAATCTCCATCTACAGCAACACTAAACCATGCGGAAAATGAAAATTCATTCCGCACACATGTGCAGAACAGAAATTGTTGACTGACTATTTTTATAAAGAAACAAAATTTCACTGAAATTTTCTACAAAGCGTGCACCACAATTACAATTGGAATCGCTAGTTATATCTAAAAATCATCCCCTGAGTTCCAATGTGTTCTATGTGCCAGTAGACACATAGAACACATTGGAACTCAGGGGACAAAATCGTAGCACATGTTCCCCTCGCAAATTTTGTTGGCGATAGAATGTGTTCTTTTTGTTGATAGTTGTCAAATGAATTGCTGAGTGATTTTCTAATAATTGTTTTTATAGACGTGAAACTATGTAATAAACACAGAATAACATGCACGTGTGAATGGGTTAAATGATATGGCACCTGTGCTATCACAGAAGGATAAAACACGAGCCTGCAGCCTCTTGTTCAATCCTTCCATGCTACACTCATGCCATATTGATTAACCCATTCATACATGCGTGTTGTTCTGTGTATTTACTGTGGTAAAGAAGTTCTTCTTTACTGGTAAAATAGGGTCCGCAACCAGTTCCTGGGATGGAAGTCCTCTAAAGTGGGCAACATAGATATAAACGATTGGCTGGACTTGACTTTATACCTATGTTGTGGCCATGATATAGATAAAGGTGTTGAAAGTGACCTTAATCAGCAATAAATAAATAGATTATCATATCACCCTGTGTGCGTACTATATTGCAAGAGTATATAAGATTATGGAAATTTCATAGTGCAGACTATGGAAAATTCATAGTGCAGGCTATAGAAAAATAGACTGCAAACCATCAACCCTTAAATGATCTCTGAACCATGACATTACATTATGTAGAATTTATTGTTTCTGTCAAATGCAAAACAAAATTTTGCTGAATCTGTGGCCTATTGTACTTCAGCTGTAACCTTTAGGTAAGGATTCTGCCAGATTTGCTCAGTGCAACAAATGATAGCTCAAATTTTACTTTTTATTTGTTTCTTCCAAACCACAGCTCACAACCACTCTGGAAAGAGCTTACTGATTGGGTTATATGCTATGATATAGAATAGAAAATAATTTTTTATGCTCTTATATATTCAACTTTTCTTCTCTAAAAAGTAATGAGATAGGGTCACTCAGTGGTTATGGCATTGGACTTAAACCAAAAGATCCATGGTTCAAACCCCACCATGGGCAACTGCATTGTGTCCCTGGGCATGACACTTAATCTCAATTGCCTACATGGTGGCACTGTGTACTGAAGCATACTGCACATCGACGGTGAACTTGTCATCAACCAATGCTAACCCTGCTTGTGTGGACTGGAGTTAGTATGTTGGAGAGTTTGTCAGTTGCCTGGCACTTCTTGGTGGTTCTCTTTAAGTACTCCAGATTCCTCCATCCGTAAAACTGTTCGACATGAGGTGACCCTGGCTGTCAAAAGTGTCATTAAACCCCAATGAATAAATACCAACATCATTGTTGTAATGTTGCCTCAGATGTAGGTTGCTGTTAACTCTTTACCTTACATGAAAAGCAGACAACACTTGCCAAAAAAATTCTTGAATAACTATTTTTTTCATTTTTTTGTCTCAAAAACATAGGTTATGACCCCTCATTGGAACAAGCTAGACAAGCTCGTTCCAACGAGGGGTCATAACCTATGTTTTTGAGACAAAAAATGAAAATTAATTGGCGATTTTTTAGAATAGCACTGGCCGGTTTTGGCTGTTACGTTGGGTAAAGGGCTAAAGCGTAATTCTTCAATCAAGACTTTGACAGATTTACTTCCCTTTTGTCACAAACAGCATTTTCATATTTGAGCCAAATCTGTTTGTGGTTATGCCTTGTGAGTTAAAATGTGAACTTAACATCTGACTCAAAAAAATCTGTAAGGTACAGTTTCACCTTGTTTTCAAGGATTTTTCATTACCTGCTTAACTCTTTCAACACGAGAGGCCATTTTTCCGGTCCAGGAACACGATACGTCATAATTTCATTAAGTAGGATGGCTACTAAGTGAACATGTGTGGTAGAACAATTAATATTTTCAAAATGCATCCTTCAGGCAGCACGTTGAAAATATTAATTGCTCTACCCCCAAATAATGGATATGGACTCTTCCAATTTCTGCCATTTAACTGGCATGGAAGATACCACCAGTGTTGAAAGGGTTAAAGCTTTCTGCACAGTGATGTTGAAATACCAAAATTTTAAGCCACCAATATTTTCCACAATGCAGCTAGGAATTTCACCAATTCAGTCTTGTTTGACCGAGCAAAATAAGTTCTGTCAAACAAAACTGAATTTGTTACATACCTGATTGCATTGTGGGGAGAAATTTGCTGTTTGAAATTTGGGGGTTTTGACTCGCTCCCACATCTTTTTGTGGAAAATGTAAAACATATATATACATGTGCATGACATCCCCAAATTGGTTCATATCTCTTTTCCCAATACTTCTTAGGGTCAACTTGCTGAAGTTTTACCTTCACTTTCTGACTATTTATTCCTCTTTTAAAAAAATTACACTGGGTGCTCCAATTAGCAGTGAAGATGTGCAGGGGATACACACTCTTGCCCCAACCCAACGTGAAATAAATTGGAGGGAAAAACTACTTTCTGTTGCAATTGAAATGAGGTGGCGTGGAGGAGGGATATTTTTCTACCGGGGGCACAGTGGCGTTGCGGTAACCGGTTCTCATCAGATCACCAAAGTTAAGCAACGTTGAGGCCGGTTAGTCCTTGGATGGGTGACCGTCTGAGCGATTGATTCTCAGACTCCCATGTTGTGTCCTTGGGCAAGTCTCTTCACCCTGAGTGTCGACATGACGGCACGATAACGCCGTGTACTAAGGCGTACTGCACGGCAATGGTGCGCATGTCTTCAACCAGTCTAACCCTGCCTGTGCTGTAGTGCAGAGTTACAATGTTGGGGAACTGGCAGCTGCTCATCCCTGCTCGGTGGTTCCCAAATGGGTACTCCGGCTTCCTCCACCCGTCAAACTGTCATTGACACGATATGACCTTGGCTGTTAATTTGCCGTTAAACCCTAATAAATAAATAATATTTTTCTACTGCAACCGCAGTGTCGCTGCTACTAAATACCGCAACCCCCCCCCCCCCCCCCCACACTCACACACATTTCATTCATTCTTTTGGTAGCTCATTGGTTTGTGCATTAGACTTCTAATCGAGAAATTGTGGTTTGCAGATGATCCATCGCTTGAATTGTGTCCTTCAATCTATTCCAGAGTTGTCTTTGAATAGTATTCTAAAATAATCGTGTGTTTTCAAGAAAAAAAAATGTATTTTTACTTGCTATGCTTAGTTTGATGGGGGCAGACTAAAAATAGAAATTATATTATATTACTTGTTTTGTCCGATCCATCTAGTCAATTTTTGTGTGTGATTACTAGTAGCTCTTGGCTTCTTGAAAACAAAAAAAAGGTTTTTTTAACAATAAATTTTATGACTTTTATGAAGGTTTTTGGATCCAAAAAAACTAAAAGTTATAGACGGCTCGATGCCGAGTACTATACAGTTTGAATTGTATAAAGGATGGGGAATTTATCACAATATATGGAGGGTTTATATAACACATTCATAATTCATTTTAATATTTTGTTTATGAAAGTACATTTAATGAAAAGAAAAATATTCAGATAAGTACCCAATATAAATGCTGAATTTGCATATTATGCGGGCGGATGCGGGCGTTTCGTTGGGTAAAGGGCTAAAGAGCTCTTGCTCCAAATTACAGCCCACCAGTTTCTATTGCAATCCTCAAGCACCCCACCTTCCCATGATAAGACTACTCCCCAGCTTCAGTCACCCTTTCAGATATTCAGTCTCTATAGGGTCTGCCAAAAAACTACATACACAAGGCCGGGGTGTGTAGGTGGTTGTCGGCTCGGAAGACCCATTATTAGCTTAACTTGACAAAGTCAAGATAAGCTATTACCATCTTGCATGCGGAAGTCTGTGAGTCTGTTCACATTTTCCTTTAGCACAGACTGCACCCGTAGTTCTTGTCCAATCATCACAAACTTTCATATGCAGGTTTGAGGTCATGTCTAGATGAGAACGTCCCCTTTTGGTCGCCACCGATTAACCATGATGGCCAAGCCCAAAACCCGGAAACCTTTAGCACAGTCTACAGGTCATATTTATGAAGGTATTTCATGGTAACTTGGTAGGATGTCTCTATAATGTCTAGATAAGAACGTCCCCTTTTGGTCATGATCTGTCAGCCGTGATGGCTGCCCAAGCCCGAAACCCAAAAACTTTTAGCACAGTCTACAGGTCGTATTTAATATGGAGGGATTTCATTGTAACTTGGTAGGATGACTCGGTATGATGTCTAGATGAGAACATCCCCATTTGGTCATGATCTGTCAACTGTGGTGGCTGCCTGAGCCTAAAACCCGAAAACCTTTAGCACAGTCTACAGGTCGGTCATCCGTGATGGCTGCTGAGCCCAAATCCCGAAAACCTTTAGCACAGTCTACAGGTCGTATTTATGAAAGGGTTTCATTGTAACTTGGTAGCCTGGGGATGACTTTGTATAATGTCTAGATGATAACATCCCATTTTGGTCATGATCTGTCAACCGTGATGGCTGCCCAAGCCCGAAACCTTTTGTCACAGTCTACAGGTCATATTTAATGTGAAGGGATTTCATTGTAACTTGGTAGGATGACTCTGTATAATGTCTAGATGAAACTTCCTATTTTGGTTGGGTTCAGTCAACATCGACGGCCGCAGGGGATTCCTTTAGCACTGTTTCATTTAGGAAGGGATTTCGTTGTAAATTGGTAGGATGACTCAGTATAATGTCAAGCACCGTTCATGCAAAGCTCCTTTTGCAGAACCCCTTTTCCATTCATGCAAAAAATCAACGCAAAATATTGATTGATAATGAAGTCCACCGGTGAACCTACGTGAATGTTATTCCGACTGCGATTGTACAGTCATATGGATGCCATCAATGATAAAGATTGGTTACAATACGACATGGGCTTTATAAATGCCCAGTCATGGTGCGTCGAACATAAAAGGGATATCTGTTTATGTTCATTTTTCTCATGTCCAATTGCAAGCTGTGACATCAAACGACATAGCGAGCTTCAATATAGCTGACTGTCTATAATTTTTTTACGTTCGTCGCGTAACTAATGTGTCGTTACGTCTGGTTAAGTTGTCACATTAACACAACTAGACTGAGTGAACTAGTGGTTTGTAGATCCCTTCAAGTTCAACATCAGTGGATGTGCATAATCAACTCCACCATGATTTACTTTACTTTTGGACTACAACATTATAAATTATTGTGATGAATTGATGGTAACAAAGTCTGAGGATTGCGGCTCGGAGCTTATGTTCAACCGAGATGCAAAGCGTTGAGGTTGAACATACGCTCCTGGCCGAAAACCTCAGACCATGTTACCATCAATTCATCACAATAATGTATATGTTCTAATAAGACACTACCCATAGCCCATAACATATCTCGTGAAACACGAGAGGCTTAATTACTAAACTTGTGATTGTTAAAAGGTTTAGTAAATCAACCTTTTGTGTACCCCACAACGTCACTAGATAAATAATCAGTAAATCAGATAAACACATTCTATCTCAGTTCAAATCGTAAATTGGTTTGTAATTTAAACAACACTTCATCCGGAACACTGTTTGCTGCACGTGTGAAAAATGAAGCGGATTGCTAGTCACTCCGTTGATGAAACAATTATGAAACGAATGACGTCATTTAAGATATTTCGCGTTGTGCCGTCAGACGGTAACATTTGCTACTGGAGCTGTAAACATAAAAAAAACTATGCCAGCTCTCATCCAATCAGAGGGCAAGGATTTTACTCTTATTGGGACATCGTGATACAGCCATTATTGTTGAAAACCACATAACAACACCCTGCATGGGCATGAAACTGTAGAGTTGTGAAAGGTTAACCTGACCCCAACTTGAGAAATTTTCTTTGTTTTTTTCCCCGTTTTCTGTTTTATCTGTTTTGATAGAATAACACACAAAAAATTAGAAAAGTTATTTTCTAAATTATCTATTATTATGTTCTAAATTATCCATATGATAGAATTACACACCTAATATGATTTTCAAATGCTAATAAGTTTGTTTTGTTTTTGTGTTCCTGTCTTGACTTTGCTCAACCTTGAACCTTGAACATTAATTGGTTGTGTCTAAAAGGTAATAGGTAATGGGATACTGGATAGTGGATTTGGAGGATTGCTTTATTTCACAAAGAACAAAATAAGAGGATCATAGGATGATGGCTTCTTCGAAATACTGGAGCAAATATATCATAATTGATGAATTGGGGGGGGGGGGGGCATTTTTGGGAGAGAATTTTTTTTTGGGGGGGGGGGGGGGGGCTGGTGTCTGCAATTATTTTCTGTACACCCCCCGCCCCCCTGTTTCTTTCAAGTAGTTTTAACTGATTCAGTATCCTTTTACCTTTTGTCGTAAGTTTATTTGTGCAGTTTCTGTATGTGCCTCTACTTGTAACACATAAATTCACCCCAAGTATTCATATTCTCCTGTTTCCCCGACTTATATCCTTGCTTTTCTCTCTTCACCAATAGAGAATTTACCCACCCTCCACCTTTGCAATACATCCACCCTATGGCCCACAGGTATTACCTTGCATTTATTTTCATTTAGCTTAATTTGGCAATAGTCAAGATAAGCTATTGCCATCATGCATGCAGAAGTCAGTAAGTCTGTCAGTCTGTTTACATTTTCTTTAACACGGGCTACACCCCGTAGTTCTTGTCTGATCACAAAATTTCATACGTAGGTTCAAGGTCATGCCTAGATGAGAACGTCATCCCCTTTTTGTCGCAATCGGTCAACCATGATGGCTGTGCTGGCTGGAACCCAAAAACCTTTAGCAGTCTGCAGGTCGTATTTATGAAGGGATTCCATTGTAACTTGGTAGGATGACTCAGTATAATGTCTAGATGAGAACGTCCTAATTTGATCGGGTTCAGTCAACCATGATGGCCGCAGGGGCACGTTACCTAAATTCATTTAGCACAGTATACAGCTTGCATTTATGAAGGGATTTCATTGTAAATAGGTAGGATGACTTGGTATAATGTCTAGATGAGAACGTCCCATTCTGGCCGTGATCAGACAACCGTGACAGCCACACAGGCACATGACCTGGATTTGTTTAGCACAGTCTACAGTTTATAATTATGAAGCTATTTAATTGTAACTTGGAAGGATAACTCGTTATGATGTCTAGATGAGACTGTCCTATTTTGGTCATGATTGGTTAACCGTTACCACTGCCTGGTCACATGGCCTAGATTCCTTTAGCAGTGTCTACAGGTTTTTATGAAGGGATTTCTACACCCCATAGTTCTTATCCGATCATCACGAAATTTCATATTCAGGTTTGAGGTCATGTGCAGATGAGAATGTCCCCTTTTGGTCACGATTGGTCATCCTCGATGGCTGTGCAGGCCCGAAATCCAAAAACCTTTAGCCGTCTACAGGTCGTACTTATGAACGAATTTCATTGTAACTTGGTAGGATGACTCCTTATGATGTCTAGATGAAAGCTTCCTATTTTGGTCGGGTTCAGTCAACATCGACGGTCGCAGGGGCTCGTTACCCAGATTCCATTAACACTATTTCATTTAGGAAGGGATTTCGTTGTAAATTGGTAGGATGACTCAGTATAATGCCTCGATGAGAACGTCCTATTTTGACCCTGATCGGTCAACAGTGATGGCTAATTAGGCATGCGATCTAGATTTGTTTAGCACAGTCTACAGTTCATATTTATGAAGCGATTTCATTGTAACTTGGAAAGATAACTTGGTATGATGTCTAGATGAGACTGTCATATTTGGTCACGATCGGCCAGCTGTTACCTCTGCCTGGTCAAAAGACCTAGATTCCTTTAGCACAGTCTGCAGGTGTTTTTTGGAAGCGATTTCATTGTAATTTGGTAGGGTAACTCAGTATGATATGCAGATGAGACTGTCCTAGTTTGGTCACGACCGTCAGCCGTGACCTCCAGACTGGCACGTGACCTAGATTCCTTTAGCAAAGTCATTTGAGTCATGTTTATGAAGGGATATCATTGTAACTTTGTAACTTGGTAAGATGACTCATTTTGGAACGATTTTACTGTAACTTGGTAACTTTGGTTGACATACGTTAACTGTGAGGGCCACATCAACCCAGGTCTCAATTCTTTAGTACAGTACGCCTCAAATTGGTCTTATTGAAAACAGCATGTAGGGAACAGAAATTAACATATTCTCAATTATCACAATTCTTGTCTTATTTCATAATCCTTTCATAAACATTGAAAATTATCCTTTTCATCAAACACTACACATTGTCAAGTTAAGCTGCTGTGTCATTGACACTTTCATTGTAGTCCCCTTCACTCTCGGCTAATAAAACCATATCACCAGCAAAGAATAGCCCTGCCATTTTTGTCTCTCCAACTTTTACGCCATCTGCGCTTGCAATCAGCTCCTCTCCTAATTCTGTTATGTACAATGCAAACAGAACCGGTGACAAGATGCACCCCTGCTTAAGGCCTATCTCCATTGCGACCCTTTTTTATACGCCCGTTTGAAAAACGGAATATTATATTATGGCGCTGTCCGTCCGGGGACAGTTGTATTCCGTGCTCTACAGAGCGTGATTTCAATCAGATTTAAAACATATTTGATATACTGCACAACCAGAATAAGATCTCACTCAAGTTTGAATTTGGGACATGTTCGACAGTTTTCCTAGTAGTTATTCCCCCTTTAATACTTAGAAATCGAGCAAATTATGCTTTCCGTGCTCTACAGACAGTCAACTTAATCAGATTTTTTTCAAATTTAATACGCAGCTTCATTGCCATAATATCTCGCACAAGTTCATATTTGGGTCGTGTTCGGTTGTTTTCTTAGGAGTTATTGGCCTTTTCATACTTAGAAATCAGTCAAATTATTTTTATTTTGTGAAGACCACAGGTTGCTTAATATGAAAATGTGAAGACAGGTGAATTACCCTTTACCCCAGACAGGACAGGGGAATGAGCAATGATTGGAGGGGGGGGGGGGGGGGGGACAGACATAGTCGAGTCAACAAAAATTTCAAACTTTACCGGAAAGTTTACCCCAGAGAAACTTGTGCATGTTCCAATTTTGACAGGCGTATGTTGCCCGCTAGGCGGTGCTCTTGTTGTTGTGATGTTTCACGGGTTCAGTACCCTCTACATGTCTTTGTACAGTGCTCTCATGATTCCGTTAAAACTTCCTCCGAATCCAAGGCCCTCAAGTTTGCACATTTCCTCCTCCCTCCCACCCTGTTGTATGCTTTTTGTTCACATCAAGAGATTTCACAAACATCTTTCTTTTATTGACTTTTGTTAATTCTATCAGTTGGAGAGAGTAAACAAGTGGTCAGTGTCTCATCTCCCTTTCTGGAACCCATTCTGGATTTCCCCAGGAATCCTCTGTCTTCAACAGTTTCCACAAGCCTTCCATAGAGAACCTTTCAAAATACTTTCCCCATATTGCTGTTAACAGATATCCCTCTATAATTATCTAAAACCTCTCTATCTCCTTTTTGTGCATGAAGATTACTCAGCTTTCCTTCAGCCATGTCGGGACCTCTTTCTTTGTGATTGCCATGATAAATAGTGATGTAATATACTCATATATGGATCCCCTCCTCTTTTGAGCTCACCTTGATGCTTATCTAATTGCTATCCACCCGTTGTCCGTTAACACCCTGTTTTGGTCTTCTCCAAAACCACAAGGCCAATTCAAGTTAAAGTTTGTGTGAGTGATGGTCCCAAAGGGGCATTGCATTTTTAGCTCAACTTTGGCGAAGCCAGATTTGAGCTTATGCCATGGCCCGTCGTCCATCTGTCCGTCAACAATTGGATACGGCTCGGGCTAGAGGCCGTATTTATGAACCGATCTTTACGAAACTTCTTGGGTACCTTTGTTATGACCGTGGGATGAGAATGAGTGTTTTTGGGTGCGGTCCGAAATTCAAGATGGCTGCCAGCCACCATTTTGTACCGACGATGCAGAAATCTGTTTTTTGTACAGAACTTCCATATGAAAGCTCTGATTTGAATAATTTTTTGTATGAATGTTTAGTACCATGGGATACATCACATATAATACGGGTTTTTTTCTCGTGCGTAAATTATGCAAATTAGACTAACTTTGATGTTTTTTGGTGTTACTTTCAGCACTGTAAGTGCAAATGCCAATACGGCTCGGGCTAGAGGCCGTATTTATGAACCGATCTTTACTAAACTCCTTGGGTACCTTTGTTATCACCGTGGGACGAGAACGAGTGTTTTTGGATCCGGTCCAAAATTCAAGATGGCCGATGGCAGCCATTTTGTACAAAATTTGGTGCAATCAGATTTTTCCACAGAACTTCCATATGAAAGCGCTGATTTGAATAATTTTTTGTGTGAATGTTTAGTACCATGGGATACATCACATATAATACGGGTTTTTTTCTCATGCAGAAATTATGCAAATTAGATGAACTTTGATTTTTTCAGTGCTACTTCCACACAGTAAGTACACATGTCAATACGGCTTAGGCTAGAGTCTGTATTTATGAATCGATCTTCACGAAACGTATTGGGTACCTTTGTTATCACCTTGGGACGAGAACGAGTGTTTCTGGGTGCAGTCCAAAATTCAAGATGGCTGCCAGTGGCCATATTGTACCGAAATTAGGTCTAATCAGTTTTTTGAACACAACTTCCATACGGCTCAGGCTAGAGGCCGTATTTATGAACTGATCTTTACGAAACTTCTTGGGTACCTTTGTTATCACCTTGGGTTGAGAACGAGTGTTTTTGGGTGTGGTCCGAAATTCAAGATGGCCACCAGCAGCCATTTTGTACCAAAATTAGTGCAATCAGTCTTTTGTACAGAACTTCTGTATGAAAGTTCTGATTTGAAAAAAATTTTGTATGAATGTTTAGTAACATGGAATACATCACATATAGTACGTTTTTTTTTCTCGTGCAGAATTTATGCAAATTAGATGAACTTTGATTTATTCAGTGCTACTTATACACTGTAAGTGCACATGTCAATACGGCTCGGGCTAGAGGCTGTATTTATGAACCGATCTTCACAAAACTTCTTGGGTACCTTTGTTATCACCTTGGGACGAGAACGAGTGTTTCTGGGTGCGGTCCAAAACTCAAGATCAGTTTTTTGTCACAACTTCTACACAGCTCATATTTGTGAACTGATCTTCACGAAACTTCTTGGGTACCTTTGTTTTCACCTTGGGACAGGAATGAGTGTGTTTTGGGGTGCCTTTGTTATCACTGTGCTATGAGAACAAATATTTTGGGGTTCAGTCAGACCCACTCTGGGACTCAAAGATTTTTTTCTAGTTTAGCATCTGACTGTCACCCACCTTTACAATACTTTACCTATACATTTATTACAGGCAACGCTCAGTATTTATGTACAGACCGTTACAATACTTTATATGTACCTTTGTTATCAGGTCATTACCTAGATGTTTGTCATGGCTGTGTCACATACTATACATGTACATGTCTTTGTCTTGACAAGTTGAGCTACAGTGTCATTGACACTTTCATTGTTTTGTTCAACTCAACATGTCTAGCCCCATAGGGAGGGAGTGGGGGGGGGGGGGGGGGGGAAATGCTCCAAAATATTTTTAAAACTTCTCAAGAACCAGTGGGTACAATGACTTGATATTTGGTATGGAGCTTCCTCTTGAGGTGTAGAATCAAATTTGTTCAAAAGAGTTTGTGAAGCAATATTTGCTTTTGTAATGGGAGAGGCAAGTATTTTGGCCCTGCCCAAAATTTCAATTTTCTGTACCGTTGGTCCGATTTGAATCAAATTTGGAATGTGGTATTATTGGGTCATAAGTATTTAATTCGAGCCAAAAAAAATTTCCTGTGTCCCCATGAGGACCTCAGGAGCTAAAAATACAAATATTTCCCCCCCCCCCCCCCCCCCCCCCCATATTCCCAAGCCACATGGAACAGAGACCTGCTATTTGGTATGAAGCATCCTTAGGACCAGTAGAATTGAATGGTAAAAAAATTGCCATCGGTTATGTCAGGGTGTTCTGTGGTGGGGGGGGGGGATTGGGGGGGGGGGGGTAAGGCATTGAAAAAATGCTGAGTCAGTGTTTTTGCTAAAACAATTTCGCCAGAACCAAGGGTCAGAATCTTTTGATATTTGGTATACAGCATCCTCAGGGAGGCCAGATACAAGTTTGTTAAAAAGTAGCCCCTTGGTTCATATTTGGGCTCAATACAGGAGCCTGAATTTTTAACTTGGGGCAATATGGGGATAATCTTTAAAATCTTCTTTTTCAAAACCACCAGTCAGAATCTTTTAATGTTTGGTATACATCATTGTTATAAGGGTCAGATTCAAGATTATTCAAACTATGGAAGCCCAAATTTTAACTTTGTGCAATATGGGGGATAATTTTTAAAAATCTCCTTCTTCAGAATGCTTTCATATTTGGTATACAACATCTCATAGGGGGTGGGGGGGGGGGGGGGTCAGTTTCAAGGTTGTTCAAATCGGGTCCCAAGGTTAATATTTGGACTCGTTATGGGAACCCAAATTTTCACTACGTGCAATATGAGAGAATTCCGTCAAAAATCTTCTTCAGATTCACCAGTCAGAATCCTATCATATTTGGTTTGCAACATCTGTAGGGGAGTCAGATCCAATTTTGTTCAAATTGGGTCCCTGGGTTAATATTTGGGTTCCCTATGCTAGCCCGAATTTTAACTTAGTGCATTAGGAGGAAATTTCTGTAAAAATCTTCTTCCTATCCACCAGTCAGAATGCTTTCATATTTGGTGTACAACAACTTTAGGCGGATCAGGTCCATAGGTTAATATTTGGGCTAGCTATGGTAGCCCAAAGTTTAATTTAGGCAATGAGGAGACATTTCTTTAAAAACCTTTTTCTTCAGATCCACGAGTCAGAATTCTTTTATATTTGGTATATGGCATTTCAAGGGGGATCGGATTCAAGTTTGTTCAATTTGAGTCCCTGTCTTAATATTTGGGATCTCTATGGGGGTGGGGGGGGGGGGCGGCAGGGAAGGGGAGCTGGTTAGGTTCAAGTTTGTACAAATCCATTCCTTAGTGTTTTTCCATAAAATTTGCCTTTCTTGACTTCATTCCTTTGTAGTGCTGATGAACCATGTCTAACTGAATGTGACCCTAAATACTTTTTGAACCTCTTTGCCAGGTGAGCAATTAAGGCTCCTTGGGGCCTCTTGTTTTATAATTTGTATATATTACATGTGATCATCTCTCTTTTACAAACATTGCAATTACAAAAGCATTTTGTGTTTCATACTTATCTAAATATTTTTCATTAAATGAACTTTCATACATAAAATATTAAAATGAATTATATGTTATTAAATCCATCATGTATAGTGATAAATTCCCCATCATTTACAGTTCAGTATGCATAGCAGCTCTCTTCAACGAGCCGTCTGCAACTTTTTCTGATCTAAAAACCCCGATAAAAATCATAAAATGTATTGCTTAAAAAACCGTTTGTTAAGTAGCCAAGAGCCACTAGTAATCACATATAAAAATGGCTAGTTTGATCGCACAAAACCAGTAATATAACAGAATTTAATATCTCGTCCACACCTTTTCCACCTTAATTGGACTCGGACTCTGTTTACAAGTTTTAGTCCGTCCCAGTTTGATGAGCTTGTTTTCAACTGGGTGCTCGGGTTTTTACTTTCAAGTAAAAAATGAGGACAAAAATTTATTGCTGCTTGGAAATTGTGTTGGCAAAAGTCTTTAAAATGTGAAACACAATCGGCAAAATTGCTCACTTTTATTATTAGGCCTATGATCATTGCACTGAGTACTGTCAAGTTGGCGTGGAAGTTTAATGTTTTGTTTACCTGTTGTCTCCAACCGTTAACTATATCACCTGACTTTAGAGTATTTTAACTGACATTTGGAAATAAAGAATATGTCTTCTAATTTTCGGTGTGATGTTTTTTCATTTTGTGTCAGTAATTTTGTTCTGCGCGCATCCCATTCTCCTTTGTTTGCTATTTTACTTTTTGCCCTCTTTCATCCCACCACTAGGGACATACTTTTTTGCCTGTAAAAAGGACGGTAAGTGTATAAAAACTACGTTTTAAAGTACTAAATGTACCTGTGAATGTGTGAAAATTTGAAGTGCAAGCAGTAATAAATATATACTACTCAAAAGTTTGCTTAGCACCACATATTTGACACATCATTGTGAAATTTGCTTGTGACATATTTGCGATATATTTGGTGGATATGATTGAGGAATGTATTTAGATGGTCCCCAGTGTTTACATTAGCTCTCTTGGCAGGCAGACGTTTCGTGACAGTCATGGAAAGCATGTACTCCTTGATTTTCATGATGTCTTCGTGTACTGTCTACATGTGCATGACATGTGTAGGGTATTCAATCTTCATTTTAACACAAACCCTTGTAATTTAATGATTGAATATGGCGAATGTAAATGTAAGAAGAAATTTGTCTGAAGCAGAAATGTGGCGGGCTGTAGGGATGGTGGAGCAAGGGGCTACGCATCGTCAATTGGTGAAGCCCTTGGTGTGCACCATACGCTAATCACCAGAGCCTGCGCAAGATTTCAGCAGTATGGCACACCAATAAGACGGCATGGTGGTGGCAGAGACAGGGCATCATCTGCAGCTGAATCCGTTTTTTGATCATTCGGGTCCATAGGAACCGCTTTGCAATAGCAACCCAGCTTCGCAGTAACCTTCAGAATGCATCCGGGGTAAATGTTTCGACGCAGACTATCCGGGCAAGGTTGCACGAAAGTGGTCTCCGATCGAGAAGACCATGTATTCGCATTTCGCTGTCCCAGAACCACCGTCAGACACGATATGAATGGGCCATGGACCATGTTGGATGTACAAGAGAAGATTGGCGACCTGTCCTTTTTACAGACGATTCAAGGTACTGCCTAGACTACACAGATAGGCGTTCTAGGGTATGGAGAAGTCCAGGAGAGCGATTCCATGCAGCCAACATTGCTGGACATGACCGCTATGGTGGAGGGTCAATAATGGTCTGTGGCGGCATCAGCTGGGATGGACGTACAGAGCTCTGTGTCCTTGATCGTGGTACATTGACTGCACAGCGGTATATTGATGAGATCCTGGATGCCCACGCCAGATTGTATGCAGGTGCAGTGGGTGACAGATTCATTCTGATGGACGATAATGCCTATCCTCATGTTGTCTATGCTCTCCGGGATTACCTACAGGGGAGGGGATTGAGCGTATGGACTGGCCAGCAAGATCCCCTGACCTCAATCCAATCGAACATGTATAGAATGAGTTGCCGCTTGCAATTTCAGCCCGTCCAGTTAAGCCAAGAAGTGACCAGGAGCTTGGTGCCATACTGGTCCAAGAATGGAACAAGCCAAGACCAATACCGGGCCTGGACCTTCGTCGCTGCATGCAATTGATTACAGAGATGAACACACTTCAAAGTATCGGCAAACAGGAAGTGGCTGCACGGCAGATTTGAAAATTAGATACACGATACAACTCATCATTATGAAGCAGCAGACCAAACATAAAATCATTCCCTTTCATAGAAGCCAAGAAAACTTTGACGGAAGAAGTGTTTCGGACGGACTGACGGACGGACGGAAGGACGGAGTCGAGCGGTTACTAGACCTGCTCTGCCGCTGGCGACGCAGGTAACAACATCCCACAAAGGACCATCTGGAACCTGATTGTGAGCATGAGAAGTAAGTCGTTGTCAAGCTGTAATTAACAATAACGGGTCTCATACTCGATATTGAACCCATATCAGTTAGCTTCGTCAACTTTTTGGCAAATTTGAAAAATTTCCTCTTTTACCAACAATATCCATTTTCCATGGTTATCGTATTCAAAAGCTAAAAAATAATGTCAAACACAAACAAAATCTCAATTCCTGTGCTTAAATCATTAAAGATATAATTAAATATAAAATATGTACACTTTTCATAACAATATTTAAACTAAAACGTAAAACAGGTAGTTGGATATGCTTGGTGCTTAGTAAACTTTGAGTAGTATATATAACCAAGATTAAGTATTGTTTGTTTTATTGTAGACTATTTTCACGAGAAAATAGATCATTTCGCTATGGACGCGCCATTTTGTGCAAGGAAAACAACGAATTAGCTGAGGTGCACGACGGGGCGAATATTACCATACTTGCTCGACGGAGGTGTAACCAATTCGTGTGCGTTATAGTTGGATCTTTCTGTTCACCGCGAGGAGAAAACGTTTTCAGTTACTGTGACCAACAATACATCAGTGGATATCAATGTTAATCCTATATGGGCTGACTTACATGAACCGAACATTGGAGAGGCCCCACGGCGACCACATCATAAAAAGAGCCCATATAAAGTTAAATAAACAATGTAAATCAGAATTTGAATTGCTGGTTATGATGAATCCACCCCGCTCCCAACCTTTTCCCTAATAAATATGTGGAAGGTTGAGTTGCTGGAAAATAATTAACACTTGTAGGATGTTCAAATGTCTGATATCTCTGTCAAAATATTCTATCGTAAGAACTTTGTTGTTTTTTAAAGTTGTTTGGCAAGCCAGCATGGTGACCAGAATTGAAGACTTGCATAACTATTTAAAATACTCTCCAACCTTTCAGACCCGATCTCACACAAAACCTGGGCAGTGAGGGCAAAGATTATTGATCGAGTATAAGAATTGGGGTCAGTGTTGAGTCTCAGTATTAATCAAATGGACGAGAAATACATACTGGGATTGTAGGGCAGTACTATGTGGTTCAGATTGCAATAAGTTTATATAAAATGAAAGAAACTTATAACCCAAAAGTTTCTTTCACCTTATATATAAGGTTAGTGAATTCTGGTCCCTATAGTGCCCCACCCACTGCCTCTGGACACTTCGGCTTGTCTCCAATCCCTGTACATGTTAATTCACTTCTCTATATTCCCCGCCCAGTAAGCACACACTATTACATTGAAACTGACATCTGAGCACAATCCCTACTGCTTTTCTCTGACAGACACTGGCGCTTTGGGCTATCTTGAACTTGCACTCCAAGAATGGGCATCAAGTAATTGGAAGAATTCCAGATCTATTGGTTGTTAATTCCAGTCGCCCACTAAGCCTATACATATTGTGTGTGATACACAATAATGTGTATAGCGGACGATTGGAATTAATAACTAATGAATTGTTTACGATAATTTTTTTCTGGGGAGGTCTAGTCCTAACTATGACCCTCTGGTTGTTACCTCATTCTCCTACTTCCCTAAAGGGAAGTGGGAGGAGGGGGAAATGACCGAGGGTTCCAGTAGGCCTGGGGGGGGGGGGGGGGGGAGGCGAAACCACACAACGACCTTCCAAATATCACGATGACTCCCCCTCCCCAATAGCTAGCCACCCCCCCCCCCCCAATTATAGAATCCTAGATACGGTTTGCATTTGGGCCCGGCCCACCACTGAGAGCTCACACATAGGGATTGGTGGAGTGAGCATAAGGAGTCCAGTCTTAATGGCTCCTGTGGGTATCATTGGGGTAAGACATACAGGATCTAGAACTAGTATCCACTGATGTATGGATGGTTTTAATATTTATTATCACCTCGGCACGCAAACAGAAAATGAATTATGAACCCCTGTTTAAAAAAATAGCTTGAACACAACCTTTTGTCGGTAAAAAGGACGGTAAGTGTATAAAAACTACGTTTTAAAGTACCAAAATGTATCTCTGAATGTGTGAAGTGACAATTTAACGAAGCGTACGCAATATATAACGAAGATTAAGTATTGTTTGTTTTATTGTAGACTATTTTCAAATTATAAATGGTTTCTCCCCCCCCCCCCCCCAAAAAAAAAAAAAACAAACAAAAAACTTTCTGTTAAATCCCCTCGGAGTGAACAGAAATATCTAAATGTAACGCACGCGAATTATTTACACCTCCGTCGAGCAAGTATGATAATATTCACTTCGTCGTGCACCTCAGCTAATTCGTTGTTTTCCTTGCACAAAATGGCGTGTCGATCAGTGTCGATAGCGAAATGATCTATTTTCTCGTGAAAATAGTCTACAATAAAACAAACAATACTTAATTTTGGTTATATATATTTATTACTGCGTACGCTTCATTAAATTGTCACTTTTCACACATTCACAGGTACATTTGGTACTTTAAAACGTAGTTTTTATACACTTGCCGTACTTTTTACCGGATACCGTCCTTTTTACCGGCAAAAAGTATGTCCCCACCACTATCGTTTTGCTACTTTACGGAGTTTGTGAGGGTCCTAGGAAATGTTTTAATCCTTTTGAGACTTTAATTATCCTGACGTTCAAACGTCACTGGGAATTCAGTTTCTTCAACGTTTTTCAAAATGCGACGTCAAACTTCGGAAAGTAAAATAACAAGATATTTTTCACATTAGTGATTATCTGGTTGAGGGATAGATTATTTTTGGCGGTCTGAATTTGTTATTCAAAACTTGTTTTATTACAAATTATTGGAGAATACCCAGAGAGGCACTCTACAATAATTTGTAATAAAACAAATTTATATAAACAAAATATTATTTGTGTTTGACTGGATATGAAATATAAGCAAGGAAAGTGTTGGCTTTTGCTCTGGTATCCTCATTTTTTGAATGTCCAGATAGTGGCTTCTGGCACTCAACCAGTTAAGAAGTCTTGGCAGCAGGATTATATTAGTATTTTGAGCTGCGATAACATTTGGCTCAACGGTTGTCACTAGTACTATTCGGGAGAAAATAGGACTTGAGGTTAAAACTTTAAAAAATCGAAAAATAATAACAAAACAAATGACCACAAAGTATCAACGCGATGTTTTGATTTCGTACGTCATAAGAAGTGCAAAAGTTTCAAAGGGTTAAATTAGGGGATAACTATGTTGTATTTGATTGTTTGGGGCCGTAAACGATGGTTTTACTGTCGCAAATTGAGTTTTGCGCCGGTAAAACGGATATTTGCGACAGTAGAACCATCGTTTACGGCCCCAAACAACCAAATACAACATAGATATTCCCATTCTAATATAATTCGGCTGAAAACGGAGATAGTATTTGATCTTTCAACTATAAAACAACGCCTTGTTGAAGACAACAATTTAAATCTGAATACAGTCTTCGTGACGTCATTTGGGAGTTCCGAACCAAATCACGATATATATTTTACGCCGCCACTATATAAAGAGTTCCAAACGTTTTAGTTATTTTATCAGCAATAACAAAATATATTTTGTATTTGTACTGACAATATTTATCATGTTTAAATGTTTGTGACAATCTGAAAACAAAACACGCCGACTGGTTTCCCTGTTCAAAGTTTAGAGTTCATCTTGTGGTGTTTCAGTCTGAGTGGTGTTTCAGTCTGAGTCGGAAAGCACTCGACTCTCGAGGATTTACCATTAAAGTTAAAAAAATTGAGAGCTTTTATTGGAAGCCCTTGTTTAACCGTAATAATTACTTATGGTTACAGAACAGTTGTTCATTTCAAACTGTTTCTGGGAAGTGATGTCTTGTGGAATTGGTCTCCTGGTATTGACATAATTGTTGCAGAACGAATAGTTCACCTCTCTCAGTGGTGAACACGTTACAGTACATGTTGTTGCTGGCACGAACGCAGGTGACAAATTAGAAAATGAAAGGACCGCTTGCACCTGAAGTCGATCGCTAGCGGATCGGTCACAAATATTTGGCCTTGAACAATTAAAATTATTATTATTATTGCCAGTTGTCAGAATTTTGGTTTTCTATTTCGCACATAGCGTCCATAAATTCTTCATTGTACAAAAAATTGCTATTTATAATATCACTGACTGGTTCCACACGGTTACCGTTATGCCTGTCGGAATCACCCTTATAAAAAAGTACCATGGTAAACCATGGTAAATCCCAAAATACCCTGGTAATACCAAGGTATTACCAGGGTATTTTGGGATTTACCATGGTATTACCAGGGTATTTTGGGATTTACCATGGTACTTTTTTATAAGGGCAGTTTTTTCAACTCTCATTTCATTACTCATCAGCCTCTGCCAAACCTCTTCCACATTAATGTTAAACTTTTCAACTTAATCCATATTAATTACAGTTAATTACAAGAAAGACAGAAAACGTTTTTTTTTACAGAAAGTCAACACCACAGGTACCCGGCACAAGCTGGGAAATCGAAAGAAAAATGATATTTGATATACCATTTTTGATTCTATGCTGACGTACCCCTGTAATGGTATATAAATATTAACAAGGTAAACAACTCGCTTTTCGAAAACGATAGTACTCATCTTCGTTTTTCCCCCCTCAAATTTGATTCACACAACGTATCCAACAATACCCAGTATCAATGGAAGGGGAATGAATAAGCTTCACAGTGGTGTATTACATGACCGTTGGGTGTTCTTGGATTGTTCCTGATAACCGGGAGAAGTCACAGAAAAGGCCGAAAGACATTTAGTCGGACAAGAAAGTGCACAGTGAAATGAGGTTTACGAGCGACAATTATCCGATTTATTGTAAATAATTCGAGGTCCCATTGTATATGGAGGGCAAGAGTTTGGAACTCGTTTTATGTGACCCAGTGGCCTACAGCAGGACGGGGGTATATTCTGGCTCGGTGTTTGATTGAATAGGAGTCAATCTAACCATAGAAATCGGATACAAAAAGTCTTTTTTATATCCGATTTCTATGAATCTAACTACCCGAAATGCTCGTTTACTTCGTAGAATTACCACAACCAACCCGACAATCCCTCCAAATCACCTAAAACGACTTTTTCGTTTTTTCTGCCTATCCCGATCTATTCTGTGGCCTCTTCTTCTATTGCTTGACTAAAAGGTATCCTCTAAAATAGTATATTACAATGGCACAGTGGCGGAGCTAGGGGGGCGTGTATGGGGCACTGCCCCCCCCCCCCCCCAATGTTACTGTGCCCCTTAAAAATTGTATGAATTTTGTGTTGGCAATTGCATGCATAGCCTGCAGTGGCGTAGATAGCTTTACACTGGTGGAGGGGCAAGCCCAAAATTTTCCGACAGACCGAAAATTTTCCGACAGTGTAACAACAACAAAAACCGAAACAAACAGAAAGAATCTGTTGTTTACTGCAAATGTACTGAAAATTGGTCTTTTTTTTACCCCAAATTTACCCAAAATGGCATGTTTTTATCCCCAAAGCCAGCATTTTAATGTTATTAGGCATAAATTCGCCTAAAAATGGTCCCAAAAAATTTCCGACAAAACTTCTGGTGTGGGGGGGGGGGGGGGGGCTCCCCCCCCCCCCTTATCTACGCCGCTGTGCATAGGCCTAAATATTTGCGTCCAATTCTGCTGTCCAATACATCTAAGAAATAACTAATTCTGTAAAACTTTAAATAACCAACAGCATTTAATTAAACATCTGGGGTGGGGATGGGGGCAAGGGTATAAATGTCATTAGAGAGAAGATATGGCCTGATAGCAAACTCTTCAGATAACCCTTTTGTAACATATGAACCACCTGATATCGATACCAAACTGTGGCCGCTTAATATCAAAGAGAAATGCCATCTTGCCAACTCGCCGCGGGCGGCGGGATTTCGACAACGGGCAACGCGATTCACCACCAATTAGATAATGTATTACTTCAATGCAAACAAATGTGACATCCCGTTCCCACAACAGAGACCCCGTTCTTCTGTGGCATTTTCTGGAGACCATTTATCATTTATTATCTCAACGTCAGACAGGAAGATTTTTACTATAGACCTAACCGAACAAACGCAATGAGAAAGCTTCACCATATACGGATTAGACAATTATCAAAATTTTCAGAATCACTCTCAATGCATCCAAAGGCCTTTCGGATATGCCTTGATATGTGTTATGACTTTGAAATTTGCTGTGCCCCTCCCCCGCCCCCCCCCCCCAAAAAATCCGATGTACCCCCCCCCCCCCCAAAAAAAAAATAAATAAATAAAAAAAATGGAAATCCTGGCTCCGCCACTGCCATGGCATAGATATCTTTCAGTACTCAGATGAGCGTGAGAGGAGTCACTCGTTCGAGCAATTACTCTATGACTTATTTGCTCGATGGGATTCTAGCCGTTCGAGCAATCTAAGACAGTTAGCAAGCTTGTAGTAACACTGAAAGTCAGTAGTAATTGTACACTGCTGTAAGGGCGGTAGAAGACTATAGTATAGATAGTGACTACCGTAGAAGATAAGTCAGCAGCAGTGGTCTTGTATCTATGAAGGTGTGGGAGGTCTAGATGGAAGGAAATGAACGGGGTTCTGGGTGCCATAACTAGTCTATCTTCGAATAGATATCATCCGACAACTATCCTTCAAAGGTATCATCCAATAGTACATCACCATGGCGTAGGCATCCTCCAATGCCCAGATGAGCATAAGAGGAGTCACTCTTTCTAGTAATTACACGATGACTTATTTGCAACGCCTTTTCCCACTCGATTGACTCTTAGCCGTAGGAATCATATAGGACTTCGTTATACAAAGGATATAACTGAATGTGTGTCTACAGATTGCGGGAAATGAAGCAGTCTGACTGGTGATTATAAGACTTGGATGAGGGTCGAGGTCGGAACCAGAGATAGCTTAGACAAGGTAGACTGCTAGGATAGTCAGAATATGGGTCAGTAATAGCCAAAACAGGTCAGTCAATAGAAGAATGAGTCAAAGAATGGATGGGGATAGGCAGAAAAAACGAGGAATTTGAACCAATTAAATGATTCTTATACAAAGGAATGCGCCTTATAGCACAATGTGCTACTTTTATAGATCTTTATTTTGAAGTATACTAGTACATTGATTACAAAATAACATTACAACAAACAGGAACATAACCTAATATACTGCATGGAAATGGCATAGCCTATAAGGCGGTCTTCCTGTCATTCCCGTAAAAATAAAGATATCAAGTTTCTTTGGCATCAGTGTATCGAAGTGCTTTCCCCAAGACAGGGTTGTCTGATCTTTTATTCGTAATTCAAGGGGGCTAGAATGTATTTGAGAATTTAGGGATGGGAAGAGGAGGATGAGATGTCAGAAGATTACATCTGGCGGATGACACAGTCGGGGTACGTTAGGTTGTGACATTTGGAATTAGGACGCGAATAATTATTCAAGGCTTTATCAATTAAGGACTTTTTAAATTGGCCTCTATTTAATTGCTGGATTTGTGGGTCTATACTATTCCAGGTTCTTGGGAAGGAGTTTTATGGAAGCACAGCAGAGAACTGTATCTAATTTACCGATTTGCCTTATATTCATTCCTGATGGGTTTCTATATACTTGAAAGGTATCATCGAATGACATAGGGTTTTTTTGTTCGTCCAGTCGTACATAAAAAGGGAGACGTGAAGGCTGTAGAGATCACTGAATTTCAGAATGCCACTATCTCTGAAAAGGTGATCTGTATGAGAGAGATATGATTGTTTTGTTATGACCCGGACAGCTCTTTTTGTAGTTTTAGAATTCTACTGGTGTAGGTCGAATGGCCCCAGCCCTGGGTACCATATATAAGATGACACTGAATCAGTGAGAAGTATAAAGTTTTCATTACCTTCACGGGCAAGAAGTTCTTTGCCCTATTTAGTACAAAAATTGCACTTTCTATTCTTGAGCACACCACAGAAATATGCTCTTTAAATTTCATATTTTCATCCATATGTTCGCCAAGAAATTTTATAGTTGTTTGTTCTTGATCGTTACCAACTGGCTCAATATTTGTATTGTTTAGAAATAGTTTACTATCGTTTACTTTATACGAATCGTTTTGTGGATGAAGAAGCATATATTTGGTTTTTGTAGGGTTGAGGGCTAGTTTGTTGGCAGAACACCAATGGTTTATTTTGGCTAGTTCGGAATTTATACTTTCTGTAAGGGTGTCAAGGTTGTTACTTGACCTAAAGGCTGTTGTGTCATCAGCAAAGGAAAGTAAACTGAGTCCTGTAGATTCGTTAATATCGTTGATGTACAGTAGAAATAAAAGTGGGCCAAGAATGGACCCCTGTGGTACACCTGTATTTATTGGTAACGTTTATGAAATGGTATTCAAGAATGAAACAAATTGGCTTCGTTCAGTTAAATAACTTTGAAACCACTGATGGGCAATACCTCTAATACCGTAGTATCCCAGTTTCTGAAGTAGGGTCGAGTGGTCAATGGTATCGAATGCTTTAGAGAAGTCTAGAAATATAGAAAGGGTGCAATTCTTTGTTGGTTTGTCATTTTCCGTTACCACGTTATTCAGTAGATGCAATATAGGGTGGACAGTTGAATGTTTTGTTCTGAACCCAAACGGGTACTTATATAAGATTTTATTTTTGTCTATGAAATCCACTAGCCTTTTATACATTAACTTTTCAAGTATTTTTGAGAACGTCGGGAGAATACTGATGCGGCGATAATTATTAAACATTTGAGAGTTACCAGACATGAAGACTGGTATGCCTTTGGCTATTTACATTTTGGTTGGCACATGACCGGATGAAAATGAAATGTTGATGATGTGTGTTAATTGGCTGGCGACCTCACAAGCGACGGCTTTCAAAAGTTTTGCAGACAATTCACCTTGATCTCTTGTTGGTTTTGAAGACAATTTGGAAATACTAAAGATAACCTCCTGTGTATTCGTTGGCGTTACAAATAGTGAGTTTCCATTATTATGCTTCATATAATGTGAAAAGTGAATATTTGTTTTGGGCACTTGGCCACCTACTGATTTCCCAATATTGGCAAAGAATGCATTGAACTTGTCAGCAATTAGTTTGGGGTCGTTTAAAATGATATTGTTATCGACAAAAGGTATTTGGGGGCTCATGTTTTTCGATCCAATTTATTAATGGCTTTACGTAATATTTGCCGTGTTTTTTTGAGGTCGTGTTTATTATCTAACAAGATATTGTGATAGTAGTCTGACTTGCTTGCTCGTTTGGAAGGACTGAAGATGTGACAGAACTGTTCGTAGTTCGCGATATTTTGGGTTGTCGGAGATTTCAATTTTTTCCTGTACAGTTTTTGTTTGTGTAGAGAAGACTCTAATAGTCCGGCCGTCATCCAGGGCTCGCGTCTAATATTTTTAGAATGTACTGATGTTACTTCCAATGGGAAAGCTTCATTAAATGCTTTGTAAAATGTATCGATGAACAAGTCGTATGCTAGGGTGACATCGGATGTGTCGAAAACGTCTGGAAAATCACTACCTAATAGGAGCCTCTTGAAGTGGTCAATGTTTTCTTTCTTGAATGAGCGGTTATGACTTTGTGTTGGGCGTGCATTTTGTTTTTCCAAGTCACCAATGCAGAACGTTGCAAAGTGATCACTGATATCCGAAATGACAATCCCTAATACGAGTGTAGTGGAGTCATTACTATAGATATGATCAGTAAGAGTTGTCGAAGTTTCGGTAACTCTCGTCGGCTTAGTGATGAGGGGCAAGATGCCTGAGCTAAATACAGTGTCGATAAAAAGTTCAGTTTTGTTGTGACTAGCGAAGTTGAGTAGGTCAATATTGAAATCGCCCATAAGGTAGGCTTTTCTATTCTCCAGGTTGATTTTATTCAATAGTTCGGACATTGTGGACAAGAAAAGGTCAAAGTCAGCTTTTGGTGCGGTGTTGGTTCTATAAATGATTCCAATAATGCATTACTTTTTAGAGGTTGTTTCGATGAAAAGAGATTCAAATACGTGAGGTATGAAGATTGACAAATCACTTCGTTGTTTGAAGCTAATGTTGTCATTAATAAATAATCCAACAGCCACTCTGCCATCATCATCTGTTGGTCGTGTTTGATGAATTAAAGGGCGATAGCCTTCGAGTTCAAAACATATGTCTTTTTTTACTTCAAATATTTCAGTAAGTCCCACAACATCAAATATATTTTTCCTAGGGTACATGTCACATAAAAGATTTGGAATATTCTCAAAGTTAGCATTCAAACTTAGGCAGTTCAAATTGAAAAGTGAGAATGACTTAGTTTTTTTCTGGTATTTGCTTGCTAAAATCTTCTGGTATATAATACAGACAGCTTGAATTGTCAATAGTGTATGGTGGGTCAGTGTCACTACCGTCTATACCCAGTGAAGTGTTGAACTTCGATATAAAGTCAGAAACGTCAGAATTCTAGATCTCATCAAATGGAATATTATTAGCCATAGTCCACGATCAAGTAAAATTTACAAACGAAGTCGAGCACTTGCGAGAACGCACTGATGCCAAAGAAGTATGTCCGGGAACAAGAAGTCATAGAATGACGGGAATACCCTTTAAAAGATATGGTCCAAAGTATAAGACAAGTAGAGAAACCAGATGTTACAAAGACACTACACTCAAATTCCTCCGTGTAGACACGCTCACTGTGCCCACACAAATGTGGGTAATCACACACGCATGCAAGCACACACATACGCACGTATGTACACAAAACACACAGCCTCACACACACACATCCGCACACGTGGGCGAACACTCTCACATTCACACACACGCACAGGTATGCACATACCACCCTACCCGATCCCACCCCCTTACCACCCCCCCCCCCCCCACACACACACACACCACACACATACACACACCATCACCCACATGCATCCTCATACGCACACTCACTCTGATGCACACATCCAATAGCAATAATTGTGTGGGGCGGAGGCGAGTAAGAATATCAAGTAAGATAATTGAATAAAAAAAAAGTCGCATACCATTTTTGGATGTGGATCTTCTGTTAACTGATCTAAGATTGTACTGTCAACCAAGAAACAAACGGATATTGAGAGGACTGCCCAGTACCTGAACAAAATTGAGTCGTTTAGGGTGATTTGGGAGGATTGTCGGGTTGTTTGTGGTAATTCTACGAAGTAAACTAGGATTCTGAGTAATTAGATTAACCACTATTAAAATCGAATACACCACCAGAACATACTCCCATCCTGTTGTAGCCATTGGGTCACATATCAGCCACTTGCTGCCATAGAAACTAAGATGGCGGCCTCCAGTATACAAAAATGGACGACGGAAATACGCGTCACCCTAACAGCACGCGCTGCGCATGAGCACTAAGACCGCGTATCACCATGGGGATGATGTCACAAGATGGCCCCTCACGCGGGATACCGTGACAACCAAACATGACGTAACTATGTCACGTGACTATGACGTCACTTCCGGGGTCCCGCAATAATCCCATTGCCGATTTGCCATCTTTGACGTTAATGATATGCAAGGTCAGAGGTAGCTTCGGGTAAACAATTCGATCAGACTATCTGTCAAGACTGTCATACATGCGATAGAAACAACCAAAATGTTTCGCCTGAAACGAGAAAATGTGCATTTTCGATTCAGTACTAATAAGATAGAAAACATAGCACTCTTTCAACACTTCATTCAATGGACAGGGCAAAATAATATTGCTTTTTAAGTGAAATGAATACCACAATGAACCCCTTCCCACAAGCGAAGGTTGACTCGGCATATGGTTTTGTTGTGTTGACGGGTGACAAAACTGCAGATATATCACTGAAATGATATAAAAATGTCTGTGTGGGTGAAAATGCAAACCCTGGGTATCCAAACAACCAACCCATACAAATATTTTCAAGCATATCACGCAGTTGTTCCAGCTGGAAGACGCTAGGGCGAAGGGGGCGTGGTCCCTAAAAAAGTGAATTAAAATAGTTTGCTAGTAGCAGTGTCGCGTGTCTACTAATAATATTTTGTCCATATACAGTACAAGTCAAAATGAGTTGAAGAATAACCATGACCAGTGTAAACTATAGATGAATGTTTCCGAAACAAATAACACAAGAATCGGACATATAAATATATAAATTCTTCTTTTGACTATTTTCTCCTTCAACTCAAAAGTACATGTCACACAGTGGAAGCTGTCTTATTACTAAACACACCCACGATGTGGAAGGTCCACGCAGGGCCGGGGAAAGGAAATTCGGACCCGTGGTTAATTCTGTGACGGCTCCCCTTTAAAAAATGTCGGGATATTGCACAGATGATAAAGGCATCTGCAGCGAGTGCCGGAGGCGCGATCGATCACAGAGTGGTTGGATGGGGCGGCGTTTCTCCCCCAACAAATTTTTTAAATCAGTTATTAAATGGAGTCTTCTGGCGGCTTTTGGGATAAAAAATTAGGTTATTCTTGGCCGTCAAAATGGCGTTTTTAGCAGCATGTTTCAAATTTCCAAGTTGATCAATGAGTATCCAATGACCTCCCGCCCATAGCATTGACTGCACAATTCTTGAAGTGATAACTTGGTTACGTCAAGTTCATTTAATAAAGTTATTACTTCAAGAACCATGCAGTCCAGAATAACAGCCGTTGGTCAAATGCATAGCTTCATTCATGAAACAGCCCACTTCTTAACTGTTGACACAGGAGTCAGAACCTTGGGGAGGGGGACTAGGCCAAATATGGCCTGAAAGCCCGTATTTTTTGTTTTGTTTTGGAACGCCCTTTGAGAGAGGGATAGAACGTCCCCTATTGGGTGGACCTCGCAGGGGACCCCGAAAGTGACGTCATGTCACGTGACCTGGTGGCGCCATGTTTGGTTGTCATGGTAACCCGCGTGAGCGGCCATCTTGTGGCGTCATCTCCATAGTGATACGTGGTGTGAGTGCGCATGCGCAGCGCGTGTTGTTAGGGTGATACGTGTTTCCGTCGTCCATTTTGTATACTGGAGGCCGACATCTTGTTTCTATGGCAGCACGTGGTTGCTATGTGTCCCAAAGGCTTACAACAAGACAGGGTATGTTCGGAGGATGTGTTCGATTGAATCGGAGTATCACGAATTACCACAAAAAACCGACAATCCCTGCAAATCACCGAAATTGACTTTATTTACTACGGATTCCCCAATGTATCGGTGTAGCACGTAGTGCTATAGTACCAAGGGACACAGGGGGTCTGTTCCTTTGTAGAAGAGTAATTTTCTGGCTTAGAATTTCCCAGAATCCTCGTTTAATTACCCAAATAAACCCGACAAGTTGTACTATTTCGAATTCTTTCAGAATCCTATTTAGGATCGCGAAACTTTTGGTTTATAATATTATCACGTAGTGCTATGGTACCAAGGAGGTACAAAGGGTGCGTTCCTTTGTAGACGAGTAATTGTCTGGTTTTGTATTTGCCCCATATGATTTATAATAGTACAGAGGGGGAGCCCTGTGGTTAGGTTCCTTTGGACTAGAGTAATGTTTTTTCCCCCAATAAATTGTATAAGAGTAGTGCTATATGACAAATTCCTTTGGTCATAACCCAGAATCCTCTATTTTTTATATAATTTCTATTTTTAGTAACATCCTTAAATGACCCCTCCCTCCCCCATCACTATTTTAATAAGTTTTTAATAACTTTTTTTTAATGTGAGGATCAAGATTCCTTTTAGGATCTCCAAACTGACCAATGAAATAACAGAATTATGGACCAATCAGATTAATGTATTCCTATTGTGTTTCTTTCCCATTACTTTCTATACTAATTTTCTAATTTTCCCAACTTTAACCTATAATCCTATGGGAAACAAACACAAACCCCAATCAAGAATGAAAATATCGATAAAAAAAACGCTGTGACGTCATGACGTTTTCAAAAACGTCCGTCACGTATAAATAAATTCAGCGACTTTGTGGAGTCGGCTTCATTCCATTTTCATCTCTTTCTCATTCTCTCTTGACGGAAAAGGATCATCTCTGTGAACTCAGATTATTCAATTGTTTTTTGTGTGCTATTTTTGTGAATTCATTATTCTAAGGATTATGGAGACTTCTGGATTTTCTTGTGAGGATTGTGGGAAAATATTCACGGATCGACGGAACAGGAATAGACATCAACGGACAGCTGACGGACAAGGTAAGACATTTGACTGTAACAACTGCTTTAAGACATTTACTAGGAAAGATAAGTTAGACAACCATAAAAAAAACTGCTTACATGTATATACATGTTTGGAATGTGGAAAGGAATTTAAACAACTTTTACATTTTAATAGGCATAAAAACACCGCCCATGTCCCTATTACTCTCCCCAAGAAACGGAATTCTGAACGACCGGCAACAACCCTGAAAAAAACCCGTACTGTTTTGGATATTGACCCCATTGATTTTAATCAGGACCTTTTGGCAGAAACAAGTGATGAAATTTCAGAAATTTATCGTAGGAATTGGAATACTATTCGGACTCATCACATAACTAATAGGAAAATACAGGACATTTTTAATTACAGGCCAGACACAACTGATTTATCCACCATGAATTATGAACTAAATAAAACAATCTTTCAATGTCAAAAAAATAAATTCAAAATTAACTTAAGCTACGGCTTCATTTTACGAAATAATGAAACAGAAGAACTAAGATTTTATCATCCATCACTAAATAATGCCCGGGTTCTTGATAGGCCACCCCTTATTGAAAACGCTGTAGATTTTGGGAATTTCCTTGAAGACCTTGAACAGGAAGACATTTTGGAATGGGCTAGGCAGCAAAGACCCAACTCTAAATGGATTGTCCATCAATTAACCAATGTAACTTTTTATGTAAACAAGATTAAAAATCATCCAATTGGTGGGGTCCCTGAAAATCTTCCCAAGTATATTTTGGAAAATCGTTCGATTGTTGCCCTTGTCAGTGATGAACACAACCATTTTGTTTACAATGACAAACTCGGTTTATTCCGGTGTTTAGCCCTCTGGAGCGGTTCTACGTACCATTCTTTGAATACAACTACTCAGATCCTGTATAGTAAATACACAAATGAACCAAACGATAACTTTCCTGGTGTGAAATTAGATGAACTGCCCAAAAATAGAAAAAGTGTTTGAAGTGAATACTGAAGTATTTGAACTCTTATTGGAAGATGATGAAGTTTTGGCTAAAATTGTACATAGGTCTAATAGGAATTTTGTGAATACCATGTATGTCAATTTGTATGAGAACCATTTCAGTCACATCACTGACATTAATCAATATTCTAGATCCTTTGCTTGTCGTAAATGTGGTAAATTGTGGAAAACAGGATTTAGACTGAATCGCCATGAGCTCTCTTGTACTGATGATGTGTCTTATAAGTATGTTGGTGGTATGTATCACACCCCAAAAAACATTTTTGAAAAGTTACATGGAGAAGGTATTGTTATTCCAGAACACTTACGATCATATCCCTGTAGGACTACATTTGATTTTGAATGTTATTTTGATAAAACTTCTCTCCCCACTTCAACTGATACTCTTGTCTGGGAAGCTCAACACAAACCCCTCAGTGTTAGTGTATGTAGTAACGTCCCCGGTTTTGTTAATCCCAAATGTTTTATTACTGATGGTGATACACAGACATTGGTTGAAAATATGATGAATTATTTAATGGAAATTTCTCAGAAACCCCACCCATTTGAAAAATTAGCTGCCGAATTTGATCGTTACATGAAGGAAATGCCCGTCTTAGGTTTTAATTCTGGAAAATATGATGTGAACGTGATTAAACGAGAACTGATGGAGTATCTGAAAAAGTATGACCCACTGTCTTTTGTTGTGAAGAAAAGTAACAACTTTATGGTTTTGAAAACAGATCATTTGAAATTTTTAGATATTTGCAATTACTTTGCCCCTGGATTTAGTTATGATAAATCTCTCAAGGCTTTTGGGTGTTCCATTACTAAAGGATTTTTCCCTATGAATGGATTGACTGTATTGATAAATTTGACACTACTGAATTACCTCCCCATGTTTCCTTTTTATAGCTCTTTAAAAAAGGAAAACATCACCGAAGAAGAATTTGCTTACTGCCAGCAAGTTTTTGGGGAAAATGGGGTGAAGACATTTAGGGACTTCCTGATTTGGTATAATAATAGAGATGTCCAGCCACTCCTAGAGGCTATTGAGAAACAATCACAATTTTACTTGGAAGGGGGGATCGATATGTTTAAGGATGGTATTAGCGTTCCAGGACTGACGCTAAAATATTTATTCAGTACCGTCGACGATGGTATATCCTTCGAGAACATCAACGAGAAGAACAAGGATCTACATCATCTCATCAAGGACAATATTGTATGGGGGGGGGGGGGGGCCTTCTATTATATTCAATCGTTATCACGAGAAGAATATTACCAACATAAGAGAATTTAAGTATGGCGCAGAAGCAAAGGGGTGTGGGGGTGTTGTAGGTTATGATGCCAACGCCTTGTTCTTATGGTCATTAATGCAGGAAATGCCAAGAGGTTGCTACATTAGACGCAAGGAAGAGACGGGCTTTAAACCAGAATATTCCCATAAGTACGGTAGTGACTGGAATATATGTCGCCGTAGTCTCATTGGTAGCTACTTTGGCGAAAAAATCTTGCTGGCTACACCATTATTGATATGGTATTTGGAGCACGGAGTGGTAGTCAGTCGGGTGTATCAAGTCATCCAGTACCAGCCCAAGGCGTGCTTCCAAACATTTGGTGATCAAGTATCACAGGAAGGGGACTCTGGCCGAAGTAAAGTAGCCCAAGAACATTAGGTTTCACTAGGGAAAAAAATCGGAGAAAGCTGATTTTTTCAGGGAATGTCGAGTACATGTCACTGAACGATTAGACAAAAGTCCCCTAAAATCCCAGTTGAGCTTTTTTTTTCTACAGCCTTTTTTCGAAAACGCGTTTGAAAAAAATTTTAAAAAATCGCACGAACTTTGTAACCTCGAATTGATCCAACTGTATTTTTTGTTTACGCGTATTTCGAGCTACATAATGTCTAATATACATTTACCTAGAGGAAAATGTGCATTCTGTGACAATTTCTGCGAAAAATTATTGAAAATTCACAAAAAAGTATCGGATTTACACAAAAAATGACGATTTTCCTAACGGATTTGCCCAAAGGGTCGTAGTACAGAACGGGATGTTAGTTGGACAGACGATAAAAAATCCACCACCATTTGAAGACTTTTATCATTGCTTACAAAATAGACATTATGGAAGACCCCCTCTGGTTCTGGCCGAGTTCCCCTTTTGGCATAAAATTCGTCAGCATGAGAACTCAACTATTTTCGGGCTTGGGACCGAACAGACACGTCTGTGTCTGGCAGCATTAGATCAATAAATAATATTTACAGAATGTACAAAAATCAATAAATAATATTTACAGAATGTACAAATCAATCAACATGGATTAAGTTACATTGACTATTATCAACGCTATATACAGAAATGACATGACCTATATACATATTATTCATCGAACTCAGAAATTTCCAACAGGACAGTGTTTCTGTGGTTGTTACAAGAATTCGAACTGCAATTACACAAACCTGAGCAAGAGAGTCCTGCCTTCTTACACCCACACCTTTTTGTACAAGCACTCTTGCAACCACAACTGATCAGATTCAGTAGGTTATCGGGGCACATGGCTTTGTGGCTGCAGTCGGTACAAGAAGTCCATTGTCTAGCGACCACCCCCAATCCGTCGGAGGAAGCGAAGTGCCCAGCCATTGTTGGACCTGGAGATAACATCTGTAGACATATTGTTGTGCAGCATCGCTGCTTGGTGGGAGTGAGGCTAGGTCGATGGGTTTATTCAGTTTAGATTTTGCTACATAACGCTTGTAAATGACATATCTATATTGGTCGAGAGAGGAAACAGTTTTACTCCCGTATAAGATCAGGAGAAGTTGTTCCCCGGCAGCGGCTACTGCACTTGGTGTACTGTCATCCGCCAAAATTGTGTTGACATACTGTTGTGAGTCGCTAGTAACATCGGAGACAATTGTACTGAATATTTTCTTCTTACCAACTCGAAAGAGTGCAGAAGTAGTGTCACAACCACTTATAGAATGTGCTACAAGGAGGTTGCTTCTATGGTCACCCATTTTGGTTGCTATTTCACTAACTGAAACTAGTAAGTTTGGGGTAATGGAATACATCATGTGAATATTACATCCCGGTTGAACTCGAGAGGTAAGAATGACTAACAAGTCTGTGTCTGTTCCCACAACGACAACATTGTTGTCATCTTGAGCGATGTCAAGTGCAGTTTCGGCTATCAGTACATCAGCATCAGCCTCGGCCTGCTTGGACTGAATATTGATAGCAGATAGCTCCTGCATTAGAAGATCGATCAGTTGGGTTTTGTTCTTGGCATTTGCAAGGAAATCGGATTGGGGTGTGGTGGCTGGTAACTCGGGTGAGATATTGATATCAATGGAATACCTGTCTTTAGATCTACGGGCTTGTTCCATGCCCTTTGTCGACATTGTACAAGCATAACCATCAAAAACAACCACGACGTTCGCCCCAAAATGTCTCACTAGATAATTGGAATATGATGTACATATGTCCTTATATGACGACTGTTTAGGCCATACAACTGCCCTCAATAAAAATCCACCATCTACAACAAACAGAGAATGTTCTGGGATTTTAGTTTGCTCGGAACCGTATGTTTACAGACATGCTTTTCTGTGTCTTCCTCATTCCAGCAAAATCAAACAATGCTGGTGGTTTTGGGGCGAGTTCATATTTGAGATACTCTTCCATCTCTGCTTGTGACTGAATAACACATGTGATGCGGTTGAACAGAATTGTGGGGTCAATCACTACCTTACTTCCACGGACTTTGATGCTATTTGCCATCGATGCGAAAGACTTCACAGTGTCAACACGTCGTAGTTTGATGCTGTTGAACGTTTTGCTTACAACATTCGATACGCAACATTCACCAATTTTGCGAACTTGGTCACAGTTCACAATTTCGTCGGCCACAAGCCCGGTCGCTATAGAGACTAATTGTAGTGGATCTCTATTCTGAAAGGGGGAATGCACTCTGAGCCAGTTCAATAATTTGGTGATATCATTGGCATCAGTCAATTGTGAACTTTGACGGAGATCCCGATGTTGTTCGCCATGACCAGTGTGGACATGAACAAAATTTTCGAGAGCATTACATATCGGAAGGCAAAGAGGTAGTCCATGTACCCATTTCGCAACAGTGCTATCGGTTATTCCCCTGCCATGTGTGAGACCACCAGGGAGCTTGAACATTCTCATTAAACACTGCTCTATGGTCTGATCAGAATATATCCCGTCCCAGAATTTATCTGAGCGCCTTATGGTAAAGTAACCTTTCTCAGTGAACAACTTCAAATCATCCTGTTGCATTATTTCTGTTAGCTCATTCATCTGCTGCAAATAGAGATGAGAACTTTTTGCGTATGCAAAATGACCACCTGCGTGAAATACTGGAATCATATTGCGAACACAATATGTGTGGAGTTCCCAGTCGCCTGTGCGCTCTGCTCTCAAGAACAACTGGAGAAGACCTATTTGCTCGTAGTATTGTACCCAAAGCTTTCCTGTGCGTCCTACGGACGCATTCTGGAGCAGTTCGTGTAATTTTGACAGTAGATGGTTGACACTTTCTTGATTGACAGCGTCAGCTGTTGTACAGTCACCTCTGGGAAGTCCACAGAATATTTCATTGACTTCTGTGCAGTCTATGTTATCTAGTGTTCGGCTTTCTTCAAACACAAGTTTTGTAATGGCAATTTGGGTTAGCAAATGGGCACAAACTGCTCTTGAATATGCATGACCACTGATCAAATGATGGATTGACCCACCAGCATAAACAGTCCCCCA
This sequence comes from Pictodentalium vernedei, assembly GCA_031216915.1. Taxonomy (NCBI): domain Eukaryota; kingdom Metazoa; phylum Mollusca; class Scaphopoda; order Dentaliida; family Dentaliidae; genus Pictodentalium; species Pictodentalium vernedei. Next base: position 236,947,577 of record CM062289.1, read on the forward strand.
AAGTTCATCCAAGCCGCTACCAGCCATGATCGAACCAATTGCCCCTAAATATGACATAATCATATGGAAGCCGCCGAGTCTAACGAAAACTTTTGTCAACTTATCTGACGAAGACACAATCTCCACTGCACACATTACATGCCAATGCATCTTGAGTGTAGGCGAACACCACATTATGTGATTTAATCAAACATGGAAATTGAAACAATGATGCTATAATACGGTATTTGAATGAGAAAAGTCGATGCCGTTTGAATTTGAGTTTAGGGGGTATGGTTAATATTTCACACGTTTCACCAGTTCATTATGGAATAAATGACTATTGTTATATATCATTATAAAGCCACTGCTTTTCTGCAATTTTTGATATATAATTTAACTCCCGAAGTAGTCGTAGATTTGATTTAATGGACGTTGGGTACCGTTGTGTGTATGAAAACAATAAATTTTTTTTCGTAATTTTGTACATTTTCGTGAATATTTCACCATTGAGTGTGAGGATTGGTACAAAGTTGGCATTTTCTGTTGGGGATATGTATTCTCAATATAATTCAGCACGATATTTATGATTCTCACCCTACTAAGGCGAATAAGAATGAGAAATATGGAGCTGGGTCGAATTTTTTTTAAATTTTTTTTTTCATCAAAAAAAACGCTATAACTAAAAAAGCTCAACTCGGATTCGCGGGGACTTTTCACACTTTATCCGCAATGTGTGTCCCGGAAACATATAAAAAAATCAGCTTTCTCCGATTTTTTTCCTTACTTTCTCATTTTTATGTCTAATGTGCCTGGACTAAAGCCATCGTAGCTGACACGATGAAGCTATTAGGTAATTTGGGCTATGGGAAGACAGTCACTAATAAGGCAAAACATAAGAATGTAGTGTATTGTGATGAAGATAATGTGTCCAACCTCATCAGTAATATGGCCTTTCGGAAACTGAACACCCTCACTGAAGAACTTTATGAAATTGAAATGAATAAAAGCAGAATCAAACTTGACTTGCCCCACCACATTGGTTTTTTCGTGTATCAATATGCCAAGTTACGCATGCTCCAGTTCTAATATGGTTTTTTGGATGTTTTTGTTGATCGTAAGGATTTTGAACTTTGTGAATCGGACACAGACAGCTTATACTTTGCCCTTTCTGGATCTTCCTTTGAAGAAGTAGTCAGATCCGAGAAAAAAGAATCATTCTATCGCCAAGCCCATAAATGGTTACCCTCAGAAGCCTGTGATGCCCATATGGAAGATTATGTAAACACTAAATTAAGGGGAGATAACTGGATACCATCTCAATGCTGCAGGGACAGGAAAGCTTCCGATAAAAGAACCCCGGGTCTTTTTAAAATTGAATGGGAGGGAGATGGGGTTATTGGATTGTGCAGCAAAACTTACTATTGTTTCGGCCCATCAAACAACCTGAGTTGTAAAGGAATAAATAAAAGACAAAATGATTTAACAAAAGAAACATATTTAAAAGTGATCAAAAACAAACAAACAGGAACAGGAAAAAATAAATTCTTTTGACTTAATGGAAATGACATGTTTACTTACGTACAGACGAAAGACGGCTTATTTTATTTTTATCCAAAACGACAAGTTCAAGATGACGGTGTATCTACTTTACCATTGACAATATAATTTTTCTACAACCAGTGAATATTCTTCCACAATCTTTACAGAAATCCAGAGGTAAGCATAATTCTTATATTCAAATTATCCCAATCAATATTATTTTTATATTTACAGAGATGGTAATCCAAGATGAAAATTTTCATTTCTTTTCTCATGGGGGAGGGTGAAAATAATTACTTGTACATATTTGTAAATAGTTTATGGAAGGAAATTTATTCTTCAGCAATTATCATTCATGTTGTACACTCCTCGTGTAGGCTAAGTATAACCAAAAAAAAAATAAATAAATAAATTTATTTTTAGTTTCATTCCATTTATTTTTTCAAAAGTTGATTCCTGGTATCCTTTAGGTTACCCCTATTGGAACCGGATGATATCTAATCATAATTATTTTCAAAATACTCAAAACATTTATGTTTAGTTTCATTCCATTTATTTTTTAAAAAGTTGATTCCTGGTATCCTTTAGGTTACCCCTATTGGAACCGGATGATACCCAATTATATTTATTTTCAAAATACTCAAAACATTTATGTTTAGTTTCATTCCATTTTTTTTTTTTTAAAAAGTTGATTCTTGGTATCCTTTAGGTTACCCCTATTGGAACTGGATGATACCCAATTATATTTAGTTAAAAAAATGTTTTAGGTTAACCCTACCAATGGAGTAATTCATGTTGTCAATTCATCATAATCATCATCATCATCATCATTCTCTGTTGAATAAATTTCCTTCTACCTTTTTTATAAAAAAAAAAAATTTAAAAAAAAAAAAAAAAAAAAAAAATTCAAATTAAAAAAAAAAAAAAAAATTTCCTGTTGTGGGGTGGTAATGCTCTCAAGTTATTTGATGTTTATCTTCTTGACAAATATCACACAAACTTGACCTGTCCCAAGTTCAGTACAAAATGCAGAGGGACACTTCTTACAGGATTGAAATAGAAAAAAAGAACAAACTGTAGGGGGTGGGAATGCACTCAAGCTAATTTGACTTATCTGCATAGGACAGAGGTTTGTAGCTTGACCTGTCCCAAGTCAGTATAAAAATGCAGAGGGCCATATCCTACAGTTTAAGGATCAAGATTGGAGTTTGATCACCAAACTGACCAATCAGATCGAAGTTAATCAACCAATCAGATTAATGTATTCCTATTGTGTGTCTTTTCCATTACTTTCTATACTAATTTTCTAATTTTTCTAACTTTAACCTATAATCCAATTTGAAACAAACACAAACTCCAAGCAAGAATGAAAATATCGATCAAAATTTGCTGAACTGTGGTGGTGTTTTCAAACACGTCCGTCAAAGATATATAAGATTAGACGAAGAATAGACTTGGCATCATTCACGATCGAACCATTGACCAGAGAAGATGTTCCGACTTGGTAGCAAGCAGACTTACACTAATGTCACCCAGTACCAGGGTGAACTGAAGATGCATGTTCAAAGATACTTTGAGGGTAAAGACCAGAAACCTTATCCAACGAGGACTGGGATTGCACTATCTTTAGAAGAATGGAATGCACTGAAATCCCAAATAGATGAAATAGATGCAGCCATCAATACCCAACACAGAGCTTAAACTGAAGATACTAAACCTTCTGATGACTTCAAAAAGCCAAGAGAACCACCTTTGAAGAAGAAGATCACAGTGAGAAGAACCAAACCACTACCATCGATCGTTGATGAAATTGATATTGAACTTAGGCAAGTTTGCTTGCAACATGAACTTTGTTTGGCATATGCTCATTATGTGGAAGAGAATATTGACGCTGTAGTAAAAGAAAAATGTTATGGGTGTACAGTCGATCATCCAAGTCAGATTCAGCATAATGTATGCCTCATGATGTCCGAAGAAGAGAAGATTACAACATGTTTTAGTGAAGCACTTGAAGGAGTTAACAAGAATGATGTCCATCTACTGTGGCACCATAATACTTCTGAAATGAATCCACCACCAGTACAGAAAGAGTATGAAGATATGTTCGAGAAACCTCTCACAAATGAACAGAGATGTTGTATTATGGATTTGGTGATTGAATGCATGATCTTCAAGAGACCACTCAGTATGAAGATGTATATAGATGTTTTTTTATAAAATAAAGAGAAAAAAAAAGAGAAAAAAAAGTATAAAAAATAGAAAAAAAAACAACAAAAAAATGTCGTGGTTGCCCTTAAGCCACCTGATGAGTTTCCCTTGGGCAAGGACGAAACATTTTATTCTGAATTCTGTTTTAGCAACCACAGAAAAAGTTGTCCTGGATGTCTTCAAGTTGCCTGATAGGTTACTTTTGGGCAACGACGAACCTTTTTCTTTCAACAAAAATGAAATTTAGTTCCCCTGCATACAGTACACGCATACACATTTTTTTTTAACTCGCTGCCCCCTTCCCAAAACGTATAAAAGGGTGAGTAGTTCCCACATAAAACAACAAACATGGATCCTCGTTGGAAGCATCCATTCACTTGTTTATTGTGTGGTCCCACAGGTAGTGGTAAATCATCCTTTGTAAATCGGGTTATTCAAAACATTCAAAATATTATATCACCTGTTTCAAATCACATCATTTGGTGTTATAGTGAATGGCAACCGTTATACAATACTTTACCCCAAGTAGGGGGGTCTCCCTCAAGAATTAAAATCTGATAGTTTAGTCATATTGGATGATCTGATGCTCGATGCAGATATTCGAGTGTCTAGATTATTTACTAAAGGTAGTCATCACCATAAGATTAGTGTGGTGTACATTGTTCAAAATTTATTCGACAAAAATAAAGTCCATAGGACTGTAGCTCTCAATAGTCATTACATGATCTTGTTTAAAAATCCTAGGGATCGTTCTCAAATCTCACATTTGGCAGCAGAGATGTATCCTGGTCATTCCAAGTTTCTGAGAGAAGTTTTCGAAGATGCCATTTCGATCCCATATGGTTACCTTTTAATAGATCTCAAACAAAATACTCCTGAACATATGAGATTGCGAAGTCAAATTTTCCCTGGGGAAACCCAATATGTGTACCTCCGAAAAGTATAAAAGGGGAGCAACAAGTCCGTCTCAAGTCAGAAGTATGTCTGACCATCTCAAGCGCAACATCGGTCTTCTCAAGCTTCTTAATAAATCGAAACCCACACTCGTCAAATCCATACTAAAACATGCAGACAACGAATTGATTACTTGTTTGTGTGACTGTGCCTCGAATATTTTGAAAGGGGCAGCCCCTCTGACCAAAGCTCAAACTCGTTCGTCAGAAACAACTAGTGAAGGCAGTGGCAAATAAAGGCACCTCTGACAAAAAGAGGAGACACATCTTGCAGAAAGGGGGATTCTTGGGGGCCTTGCTACCTCCTGTTCTACTGGGTGCTGTTAAAGGTATTTTTGGATAATGATGGAATATGCAAAGAAGATGGCTTTAGTAGAACCAAGGTTATTGGAACGTCTACAAGAGACTCCAAGACAACCGAATGAACTGGCTGTTTCATCATTGGATCGAGAAATGAGATATTCTCGATGCCCCTTTTCTTTCAGCTGATGAAAAGATGACACATTATAATCAAATTTTACAAAGATACTTGACATTTCCACAAGAGGTAATGGCTCCTCGACCGATTAAAGTCAAAATCGAGAAAAATAATCAAGACGAAGACATTCTCGATTCTGTACCTATGACAATGAAAAGAAAGGGAAAGTTGTTGTTGAATCGTATTAGAAGTGACCCAAATATATCTTGGAATGAGAAGGGTGAATTAGTCTACAAAGATCAAACAGTGGTAGGGTCGAATGTAACAGATCTTCTAAACGAATCACTTAGAAGACGAAAATCTTTCCAACCAAAGGGATGGGAAGTATTGGCCGAAGCTTTGAGAGATAGTAACATACCCCAAGAATATTTATTATTTATTTATTGATGTTTAAGGTCACATATTTCTGCACAATGGCTAATCATGACCACGACAGTTTTACGGGTGGAGGAAGCCAGAGTACCTGGAGAGAACCACCGAGCAACTGTCAGCTCCCCAACATACTAAGCAACAAGCAGGGTTAGCATTGGTTGAAGACAGGTGCACCATCGATGTGCAGTACGCCTTAGTACACAACGTCACTGTGCCCCCACCTCAAGAATTGATTGGTCATAAAGAACGTTGTCATTTTATGAAACAGGCACCGATAAAGTCGGAACCTAAACAACCAAAGAAAACAGAAATGCCAAAGTGGACCGAAAAAGGGTATAAATAGAGTTGACACATGAAAAAAAGACAGTCATGGAAGCATTATACTATGATTCTGAAGCTCCTGGTAGTTTTGGTGGTATAGACGCTCTTCGTAGAGTGTCCAAGAAAAAGACTAAACAAGTTGTGAAATGGTTGGAGACTCAAGACACTTACACTCTTCACAAACCTGTTTGTCGTACATTTCCTAGAAGGAAAGTGATAATTAGTGGTATCGATGCACAATGGCAAACTGACTTGGTAGATGTAGCAAACATAAGTAAATTCAACAAAAACACAAAATTTTTGTTGACATGTATAGATGTGTTTAGTAAATATGCTTGGGTCATACCTCTCAAAAACAAACTTGGTGACTCCATCGTTAAAGCTTTTACTACAATATTTAAACAAGGTCACATAAACCAATAAAATTACAAACTGATCAAGGCAAAGAATTTCTTAACAGAAAATTTCAGAATTTTCTCAAAGATCACAAAGTCGAATTTTTCACTACACAAAATGTGGAAACAAAATGTTCCATAGTAGAAAGATTCAACAGAACTTTGAAAACCAAAATGTGGAAATACTTTACCAAGAACGATACACTAATTTTTCCACTTCAAAAGTTGGTGAAATCATATAATCATTCTCATCATCGTAGTATAGGTATGGCCCCAATTGCCGTGAACTTTGAGAATAAGAAGAGGTTTGGCAAAGGTTGTATGGCAAACCCATAAAACACAGGACTCCAAAATTCAAAGTGGGAGACAGAGTGAGAATCAATAAAGTTAAGAAAACTTTTGAGAAAGGTTATTTGCCCAATTGGGCCGAAGAGTTATTCACAGTGTTAATCACCAAGAAAGGATATCCAGCCACATACATCTTACAAGTTGATAATGGGGAAGTATTGAAAGGGTCGTTCTACACTGAAGAGCTTCAGCGAGTTTCACATAAAACTATTTACAAAATCGAACACGTACTCAAGAAACGTGGTCGTGGTAAGAAAAGGGAATTGTTCGTAAAGTGGTTAGGATACCCTGCTTCATTCAATTCCTGGATCAAGCAGAGTCAACTCGCCTATAAAAGGAAGTGAACCTCTGCGGTTTCTTCAAAATGGAAGAAGGATCGAATGGTTCTTGGCCTCTGTTTGGCAAAAGAATTCCAAGGAGCGAGATCACTTATTTTTCACAAGTAATCATTTTGTACATCATCATCATTACCAGTGTCGTTAATCTCACTCTCGAGAACACAGACAGTAATTTGTGGACTGCTCTCTTGAGTAGTAGCATAGGATATTTGTTACCTAATCCAACCATTAAGAAAAAGTAATGTTTTATTTGACTCTACCAAGTAATAGTTCTATGAACGTCTTTCCAGAAAACACGTTGACTACGTACACCACTCAGTTATCACAACCAGTGAATCTCATGGGAGAATGGGAAGTAGGTTTAGTAGAGATCCAGTATCCAAATACTTGGTCCAATATTCGTGGGGAAGAAGCTTTCGTTACAGTGTTCTGGTCTTCGAAAAAGAATTATCGACTTACTCTCAAGGAAGGTCGATATTCGGATCCCACTGATGTGATACAGGCTATCAATGGTGTTAAAGAATTACTCTTGCCTCGTCACGATAAGATAGATTTTGAATTGGATGAAGTGACTGGTAAAGTTCGTATCATGGTACGTGATGGAGTCATGGTCACATTGAGCCCTACTCTTAAAAATATTTTGGGATTTTATGAGTGTGTTTTTAAATCAGGAACTTACAATTCTTCCAGAGTTGCTGATGTCAACCAAGGATTTTATTCACTCTATGTATACTGTGACTTGGTTCGTGACCAAGTCGTGGGGGACACAAGAATACCCCTTCTTCGTATCGTACCTGTACGTGGAAAATATGGGAATATCATCTCTAAAACTTTTGAGAATGTGTATTATGTACGAGTAGAACGAAAAAATTTCAGTACCGTCCAGGTGTATATAAGGGACGACACAGGTGCCATAGTACCTTTCGAGTTTGGGAAAGTGACAGTGACACTTCATTTCAGAAATCGTAGATCTCTTCATTTCACATAAACATGACTTACTTTTGTAAGTCCAAATTATACGAAGAATATTACACGAAACAAGCTGGGAACGGTCTACCAGCTTTTTCTGGAGCTCAAATACAGAAAGGTTATGGTTTGGGAAGTATATTGGGAGGACTGAAGAATATGGCGTTACCATTATTGAAAACTACAGCCAGGACCATGGGAAAACAGTTATTGAGGAAAGGAGCAGCCTTTGCCGAAGATGTCATTGAAGGGAAAAATATTAAAAAGGCAGCAATCAAAAGAGTCAAAGAGGCTGGTGCAGGAGCTTGGGATGAAGTGGTTGGTGGTTCAAAACCATCCGGCAGGAAAAGTATAAAAAGGCCTGCACCACGCAAAACTCGCAAATCGACAAAAAGAAGGAGAACTGTACAGACCCAAGACTTTCTCGGTGCATGATGTCTCTCATCAATGAACAATCTTGTGAGTGTGTCAACAGTGAACTCGACTTGTTTTCTATACTACCAACACAGACTAGTGTGGAACATGGGCAATGGGTAGAACACAGGCCTTTGGCAACTATAGGAAACAGTGGTCCAATAGAATTCCACATTGCAGGATTAGGAGATGATTATTTAAATTTGGCACAGACATACTTTTATGTTAAAGCAACGGTTGTAGATTCCAATGGGGTATCGATTGCACCCGATGCCAATGTGGGCCCGGTCAATTTATGGATGCATTCCTTATTTAATCAAATCGATATCAGCTTGAATGAAAAACTGGTATCTCCTTCCAACAACACTTATCACTACAGAGCTTTCATAGAAACTTTGTTGAGTTATGGACCAGCTGCCAAGAAGTCACAACTGACTAATGCATTATGGTACAAGGATACAGCTGGACACATGGAAGATTTGACAGATGATAACAAGGGATTTCTTCTTCGAAAGAAATTTATAGAGAAAAGTAAATCGTGGACATGACTGCAAGATTACATTTGGACATGTTTTTCCAAACTCGTTACTTGCTGAATGGAGTTAATGTTCATGTTAAAATGAATAGAGCCAAAGATGCTTTCGCATTGATGGCCGATGCCGATACATACAAGATCAAAATTCTAGATGTATCCATGTTTGTACGCAAAGAGAGTCTCCAATCATTCGTGATAATGGCTCACGAGAAAGCACTGACAAAAGCAACTGCAAAATATCCTATCGATCGTGTGGAAACCAAGGTGTTTTCAGTGCCAAAAGGAAATCTGAGTATTACACAAGAAAATTTATTTTTAGGCCAACTACCTAAACGCATCATAGTGGGATGTGTAGACAACGATGCTTTCAATGGAAACTTTTCAAAGAATCCGTATAATTTCAAGAACTACAAAATCAATTACTTGGCTTTGTACGTGGATGGCCAACAGATTCCAGCCAAACCATTACAACCTTGATTCGAACAACAAGAAGTGGCCAGATGTTATGCGACACTGTTTCAAGGAACTGGACAAAAGTATGAGAATGAAGGAAATCACATCAGCCGAGAAGAGTACATAAATGGATACACCTTATTCGTATTCGACCTATCACATGGACAACACTTCAATCTGGTGAAGAGAGGAAACTTGAGACTAGAAGTCCATTTCGAAAACCCATTACCAACCACAATCAACGTACTGGTACATGCAGAATTTCAGAACATCATAGAAGTGGATAAGAATAGACAAGTAATCTTCGATTACTCAACATGAACACGTTGCAGTTAGAGAATACACTTCGATCAGATATTTGTTTGAAGAGAATATGTTTGGGAGTATTTGCAAGAAACAAATTACCAAGAAGATTACCAGATCACAGACCAGTGGCTTTGATAGCCAACACGGATCCAGACCACAGAAAAGGAGAACATTGGGTGGCTCTCTTTGTGAGTCACCACAACACAGAATACTTTGATTCCTATGGATTACCACCACAACACAGACCATTCGAGAATTTCCTGAAGAAGAATTCCAGATATTGGAAGTATAATACAAAACGCATTCAAGGAACATTACCAGTGTGTGGACACTACTGCCTATTTTACTTGAAACATTGCTGTCGTGGTGTACCGATGGACACCATATCCAACATGTTTACGACTGATCTAATGGATAATGATGTGTTGGTTAATGACATCATAGAGGAAACCAGCCACTAGATGTCGCTGTATTGAAGAAAAACTATAAAAAGAGTGCACTTGGTGTTCAGCTCATTTTTCTTTCGACAGCCAAAGAAGAAGGATGTCTACAAATGTGACCGTCTTCAAACTTAACAACGATTTACAGATTCAGCTGTTCAAGAACGACGTTGGGTTCCAGTTTACCACGATAGATTGGGAACAAGTGACCAAAGCAGTGGATATTGCAAAAAAGAGAAGCCTTGAAATAGGAGAACCCAAACCAAAGAGAAAAAGAAAACCAAAGAAGAATGAAGATAAAAAAGATTGAAGAATGTTCACTATTCCGTCGTTGATATAGATGGCACTGAATAATTATCAATCACGAAACCAAGAAATAAGAAATACAAGAGACTTTGTAGAGAGAATGAGCGTTTCATTCAAAACGTATTTTCGTGATGTTCCACCACCAATACTGGAGCAGCTATTACGTGGAGAAGAGAAAATAAGAATGACACCAGAACAAAGACCACCAAAACACATCAAGTATGCATTGGAGGAAAATCGTCTTAAGACATTTCAATTCATGTTACAAAGTGAAAGTGTGAAAACCCTGAATGAACTGACAAAAGCTGGATTCTTTTATTTGGGGACAGGAGACAGAACTCAATGTTTTCATTGTGGTATTATTGTTCGTTTCTGGGAAACAGAAGATGATGTTGTAGAAGAACACAGAAACTATTCTCCAGACTGTTATTACATTCATAATTTACCATCTGAATTCATGGACAATGAAAAAGCATCAAAGAAGAAATGGACACATCCTTTCAAGAAGAAGATTCACGGAGGACGAAATGTAGTGTGTGTTTATTAGCTGAAGCCAATGTCGCTCCGCGACCATGTAACCATTTGTACCTGTGCAAAGACTGTTGTAAACCACTGAGAAGATGTCCAATCTGCCGAAAGACTGTTTATGAATATCTGACAATCTACATACCATAGAAGATTCCATAAAAAGTTGTATGTTTTTGTTGTTGAATAAAAGAAATTAAAATGTAAAAATTTGTGTTGTTATTTTTTTAAAAAAAAACCAAAATGTATCCTCAAATACTGAAATAAGGCTAAGAGGGATAGTAAATTAGACTTCACACGACACATATGGGTAGATCCTCACATGAGTATATGGTGGAACTTGAAGTTAGCTTCCTGGCTTTCATGTACACATATGAGCCCTACTTGTAATCTTTATAAATGGTAGAAGCAAAGGATTCTGGGTAAATTTGTCCTATAGCACTACTCTTATACAATTTATTGGAAAAAAAACATTACTCTAGTCTAAAGGAACGTACCCACAGGGCTCCCCCTCCGTACTATTATAAATCATATGGGGCAAATACAAAACCAGACAATTACTCTTCTACAAAGGAACGCACCCCCTGTACCCCCTTGGTACTATAGCACTACGTGCTACAACGATAAACCAAATGTTTCGCGATCCTAAATAGGATTCTGAAAAAATTCGAAATAGTACAACTTGTCGGGTTTATTTGGGTAATTAAACGAGGATTCTGGGAAAAATTACTCTTCTACAAAGGAACACATCCCCAGTACCCCCTTGGTACTATAGCACTACATCGATAAATTGGGGAATCCATAGTAAATAAAGTCAATTTCAGTGATTTGGAGGGATTGTCGGGTTGTTTATGGTAATTAGATTTACTCTTCTACAAAGGAACACACCCTCCGAACATACCCCCGTCTTGTTAGAAGGTTTTGGGTCACATAGCAACCACGTGCTACCATAGAAACCAAGATGGCGGCCCCCAGTAAACAAAATGGACGACGGAAACACGTATCACCCTAACAACACGCGCTGCGCATGCGCACTCACACCATGTATCACTATGGAGATGACGTCACAAGATGGCCGCTCACGCGGGTTACCATGACAACACAACATGGCGCCACTGGGTCACGTGACATGACGTCACTTCCGGGGTCGATCCATCCCTCTCCTACTACTGACTTACCAAACCAAAACAATTAAAATACAGTCTTTCGGGTCATATTTGGACTAGAGGGTAGGCAGGCGAAACCAAGATCCTTGACTCCTGGGCCAACCCCCAACCCCCGCCCCCCAAGTTCCAGGCTCTGGGAGTTACTACCCTGGGCTCTACCCTCTCCGCGACCCCGGATACATGACCAAAATGTGCATACATGGATATTGTATTATAGAACACACAGGGTGGATTTTGTACTTCTCCTCTAAGTAGGTGGATATACATATATTTCCAACATATTCTTGCCAGTTTGTAGAAAGTTTGGGACTCGACAAGCTAATCTGCAATTTATGCACCACCAGATAACTAGCTTATCAGTGCTCCTTAAAGTTCAGATTTGCTTTGTGAGTTACAAGTTTTTACTGGCTGTCGGGTATGGTGAGTGGTTGATGCCCATGTGCATTGTTTTGTACAAGCAAAATTCCAGCTAGCGGACCTCCGAGTGGAATTCAGAAATCACTTGACTTACAGTACGAGTCGAAATACGTCGTAGAATAACCACAAAAACTACTAGTATGCATCTTCAACTACACCAGCAACACAAGAACCTGATATCAGTTTCGGGAAAGCTCTCACAGAAAACTTTCCGGAAAATGCTTTCGGGTTCTTGTGCTTTTGGTGTAATGGCCGTGGGCTACTTTGTTCATTGCGGTTATGCTACGACCTATTTTGATTCATACAGTATTTGTAGACTTGAACAAATGCTTCTACTTTGTACCATGCATTTATACTCATAGGACGTCTTTTTTTCCAGACATTTCATACTTGGCTATTAAATAAATAATTGTTCATTTACAGATTAGTTCTATTAAAAATTATTCGACTGTAGCCATAGCCACATTTCAATATTTCGTGATTATAAAACAAATTTAAAATAAGAAGTTTTGACTTGCTGAAATAATCTACAATTGTAGTACTCTGATCACAAAACAGCAGTATAACATATTTTGTACTTTACTTTTTAAACCTTTACCCACAGATAACATTAAAACTGGAAATTTAAATTTAATTTTTTCAAATTTACACAAAAAGCCTCAAGCAAATCGAATCAGGTGATCCTCGGAAGAACAACCTTGTTCCGATGATAGATCACATTATGTGTCTTGTACAAAACTTTTAAAAAACATTTTTACCTGCTAATTCATGAATTATGTGTGAAGTTGCAGTCAATTTGTTAATTTAGGGTTAGGCAGTGAGGTGTGTGGATTGTGGAGATTCTTGTCAATCCATTTTCCAATGTATGAGATAAAAAGAATTAACAGTGCCAAAAGGGTAAGTTCCCACCACTCATGGGTATGGGTTTTGGCATATCAAAGCTACGTCAACCAAAAAAAATTAGTTTCTTGAAATAATATTCTTTCGTGGACATTATAAATTACATTTTGAATTTCTATGCATTGGAAAGTATAATGCAATAGGAATTCCAATACAGTTAACCCTCTAATATGCTATGTACAAACCCAAAACATGTTAAACAAGAGGCCCCACGTGGCCTTAATCGCTCACCTGACAAAGTGACTCTAAGAAGTATTTTAGGTCACCTTCACCATGTCATGCCTCATCAACATTAACTGGTTGAGTGATAGATTTTGTTTGAAGTTCAACATTTGTTACCTAAAATTAGTTTTATTTAAAATCATTGGTGTGTGGCCAATCTCCAATGATTTTTAATAAAGCAAATTTATCTCTGCAGACAAACTGGTTTAGCATGAAGCACAAACAAGGAATGTGAAGAGATAGCCTTGGACATCTCTCCCCAACTGTGGATATCTTCCATGTGCTACATGTATATATTTGCATGCAAGAAAACAAAAATTTTCACAAATTTTATTTTTTTTTATCATCATTGGAACAAGCTCAAACAGCTTATTCCAATAGGGGTATGGGAAGATCAGGTATATTTTTGAGACAGAAATGTGAATATATAAATAATGGTGTTTTTTTGTGAATGATGCTGGAGAATTTTGCGTAAAGATATGGTAAATGGTTTGTTCTAGATACAGAATGATGCAAAAGTATTTAAATTTGATTAGGCAAGTTGTTCCTATAATGCATTTAAAAATTGAAGTAACTGTTTTTTTTGCTGACGAACTTTTAGATGTGTGTGTCTGTGTTTGTGTGTGTGTGTGTGTGTTTGTGTGTGTGTGTTTGTGGGGGGGGGGGGGGGGGTAAGAGTGTTCTTGCAAACAAAATTCCTGAATAAATGGAAAATTTTATTTTTTGTGTGAAAGACATAGTGCGTGAATGTTGATTGGAACAAGCTTAGAGAGCTCATTTTAATGTGAAGTCATAAAGCTGTGTTTTACGTACGAAATTCTGGAATAACTAAAAAAATTGCTTTTTTGACTCAAAAAGCATGGTGTGCGACCTCTCATTGGAATGAGCTCAAAAAGCTCATTCCAATGGGGTATTTACAAGCGATAAGTACATGTATGTTTAAGAGACAAAAATTAAAATTTGAATAGCGATTTTTGCGAAGAATGCTGACAAGTTTTGGCAGTTATGCTGGTAAAAAGGTAAGATATGCAAAGTGGTTGTTTTTTAGAGGCGACATTTAATTAAGGGGAATTAACCCTTGATTACTGAGGTAACTTCTAAAAGTACTGAAATTTCATGAAGCAATGTGAATAACAGACAACAGTTGCCTAAAAATTTCATGAATAACTAAAATTTTTATTCCTTTGTCTCGAAAACATGGCATATGACCTTTGTTGGAATGAGCTGAATGCGTGTGTTCCAATGAGGGGTCATAAAATTTGAACGAAGATTTGTGTGAATAATGCATTAGTACTGCTAGATTTGGGTAAACGGTTCACCCTGGATACCACCCCTTCTATAGTAGATCTTTTCTGCAAATTTTGTCTAAGATTCTATCAACTTTACAAATAAATACGTTCATGAATCACAATCAGATCCACCCTACAATGTTGCATACCAAATATCAAAAGATTCTGCCTGCTGGATCTGGAGAAGAAGATTTTTTAAGAAATATGCCTGAAACGCACTAAGTTAAAATTTGGGCTCCTATACGGAGCCCAAATATAAACCCAGGGGGCCGATTTGAACAAACTTGAATCAGATCCACCCCACAATGTTGCTTACCAAATATGAAAAGTTTCTGAAGCTGGATCTGGAGAAGAAGATTTTTTAAGAAATTTGCCTGAAATGCACTAAGTTCGAATTCAAGCTTCTATAGTGAGCCCAAATATGAAACTAGGAAGCCGATTTGAACAAACTTGAATCAGATCCACCCCACAATGTTGCATACCAAATATCAAAAGATTCTGTCTGCTGGATCTGGAGAAGAAGATTTTTTAATAAATTTGCCCGAAATGCACTAAGTGCGAATTCGGGCTTCTATATTAAGCCCAAATATGAATCCAGGGGGCCGATTTGAACAAACTTGAATCAGATCCACCCCGCAATGTTGCATACCAAATATCAAAAGATTCTGCCTGCTGGATCTGGAGAAGAAGATTTTTGAAGAAATTTGCCTGAAATGCACTAAGTGCGAATTCGGGCTTCTATATTAAGCCCAAATATGAATCCAGGGGGCCGATTTGAACAAACTTGAATCAGATCCACCCCGCAATGTTGCATACCAAATATCAAAAGATTCAGCCTGCTGGATCTGGAGAAGAAGATTTTTGAAGAAATTTGCCCGAAATGCACTAAGTTTGAATTCGAGCTTCTATAGTGAGCCCAAATATGAATCCAGGTGGCTGATTTGAACAAACTTGAATCAGATCCACCCCGCAATGTTGCATACCAAATATCAAAAGATTCTGCCTGCTGGATCTGGAGAAGATGATTTTTTAAGAAATTTGCCTGAAATGCACTAAGTTCGAATTCGAGCTTCTATAGTGAGCCCAAATATGAATCTAGGAAGCCGATTTGAACAAACTTGAATCAGATCCACCCCACAATGTTGCATACCAAATATCAAAAGATTCTGCCTGCTGGATCTGGAGAAGAAGATTTTTTAATAAATTTGCTTGAAATGCACTAAGTTCAAATTTGGGCTCCTATACTGAGCCCAAATATAAACCCAGGGGGCCGATTTGAACAAACTTGAATCAGATCCACCCCACAATGTTGCTTACCAAATATGAAAAGATTCTGCCTGCTGGATCTGGAGAAGAAGATTTTTTAAGAAATTTGCATGAAATGCACTAAGTTCAAATTCGAGCTTCTATAGTGAGCCCAAATATGAATCTAGGAAGCCGATTTGAACAAACTTGAATCAGATCCACCCCACAATGTTGCATACCAAATATCAAAAGATTCTGCCTTCTGGATCTGGAGAAGAAGATTTTTTAAGAAATTTGCCTAAATGCACTAAGTTCGAAATCGGGCTCCTATACTGAGCCCAAATATGAACCCAGGGGGCCGATTTGAACAAACTTGAATCAGATCCACCCTACAATGTTGCATACCAAATATCAAAAGATTCTGCCTGCTGGATCTGGAGAAGAAGATTTTTTAAGAAATTTGCCTGAAATGCACTAAGTTCGAAATCGGGCTCCTATACTGAGCCCAAATATTAACCCAGGGGGCCGATTTGAACAATCTTGAATCAGATCCACCCCACAATGTTGCTTACCAAATATGAAAAGATTCTGCCTGCTGGATCTGGAGAAGAAGATTTTTTAAGAAATTTGCCTGAAATGCACTAAGTTCGAATTCGGGCTTCTATAGTAAGCCCAAATATGTATCCAGGGGGCCGATTTGAACAAACTTGAATCAGATCTACCCCGCAACATTGCATACCAAATATCAAAAGATTCTGCCTGCTGGATCTGGAGAAGAAGATTTTTGAAGAAATTTGCCTGAAATGCACTAAATTCGAATTCGAGCTCCTATAGTGAGCCCAAATATGAATCTAGGGAGCCGATTTGAACAAACTTGAATCAGATCCACCCTACAATGTTGCATACCAAATATCAAAAGATTCTGCCTGCTGGATCTGGAGAAGAAGATTTTCAAAGAAATTTGCCTGAAATGCAGTAAGTTCAAATTTGGGCTCCTATACTGAACCCAAATATAAACCCAGGGGGCCGATTTGAACAAACTTGAATCAGATCCACCCCACAATGTTGCATACCAAATATCAAAAGATTCTGCCTGCTGGATCTGGAGAAGAAGATTTTTTAAGAAATTTGCCTGAAATGCACTAAGTTCGAAATCGGGCTCCTATACTGAGCCCAAATATGAACCCAGGGGGCCGATTTGAACAAACTTGAATCAGATCCACCCTACAATGTTGCATACCAAATATCAAAAGATTCTGCCTGCTGGATCTGGAGAAGAAGATTTTTTAATGTTTTTCCCATTGCCTACAGTGTTAAAAAGTGCTGACTCAGCACTTTTTCAAAGTCCCGAAACTGTACCCTATGATAAAACCGATGGCAATTTTTTTTTACCAATCCTTTCTGTTGGTCCTAAGGAAGCTGCACACCAAATAAAAATTCTCAGTGCCGTGCAGTTTTGGAGATATGGGCGTTTTAAATTTTTTCTATTTTTAGCTCCTGTGGTTCCCACGGGGCTGCGGGAAAATTTTTTTTTGCATAAATCAAGTACTCATGACCCAATAAGCCCTCACATAAAATTTGGTTCAAATCAGCCTCTCGGTTTGGAAAATAGAAATTTTGGGCGGGGCAAAAAATTTTGCCCCTCTCATAACAACGTCAAGTATAGCCCCACAAACTTCTCTTGAACAAATCTGAGTCTACACCTCAAAAGGAAGCTGCACACCAAATATCAAGTCTCTGCTACTGCTGGTTCATGAGAAGAAGATTTACAAAGATTTTGGTGCCCCTTGGGGGTGTGGCACCACCCAGAAGGAGGGGCAACTTCATTTGAACAAATCTGAATTTGCATTAGGTAATAAACATTTAGCCAACATTTGAATAAAATTGGGCTAGTGGTTTAGGAGGAGAAGTCGATAATGTAAAGTTAACGCCGGACGGACGACGACGGACGACGGACGACGGACGACGGACGACGGACAGAAAGTGATTAGTTAAGCTCCCCTTGAGCTTCGCTCAGGTGAGCTAAAAAGGTTACAGCATACATGTACATGTATATATATTTTTTATGTCCGATTCTTGTGTTATTAGTATAGGAAACATTACATCTATAGTTTATACCGGTAGTGATTATTCTTCAACACATTTTGACTTGTACTGTATATGGACAAAATATTATTAGTAGACACTCGACACTGCTACTTGCAGACGATTTTCATTCACTTTTAGGGACCACGCCCCCTCCACCCTCAACCTCTTTCAGCTGGAACATCTGTGTGTTATGCTTGAAAATATTTGTACGGGTTGGTTGTTTGAATACCCAGGGTTTGCATTTTCACTCACGCAGATATTTTTATATCATTTCAGTGAAATATCTGCAGTTTTGTCACTCTTCAACAAAACAAAACCACGATGCCGAGTCCACCTTTGCTTGTGGGAAGGGGTTCATTGTGGTATTCATTTCACTAAAAAATCAGTATTATTCTGCACTGTCCATTAAATGAAGCGTTGAAAGTGTGTTATTTTTTCTATCTTTATTAGTATTAAATCGAAAATGCACATTTTCTCGTTTCAAGCGATATATATTTTAAATAATAATTGCTTTTATTTTTCAGAAAATAAAGAAAATGTTACCACTCCCTCCCCGAGTAACAAGTTTTGTTGTCGATTTTGAGGCTGGTATGTGGCAGGCATTGCGAGCGGAATTTCCAGAAAAAGACATCAATGGCTGTGCATTCCACTGGGCACAGGCCGTTTGCAGAAAAATACAGGTAATATACAATTTTATTAGCAAATACTATATATTCTCAAAAATACTGTGTTGACTGTTGAGTATGTATTAGGGAAGTGGGATGGTGGGGGGGGGGGGGGGGGAGTTCTATAAGACCTTTTAAGACTTTAAATAAATGAATTAAATATAATAAAACCATGTTATGTTTTTTTTTCTTTGTAGAACATTGGCTTGGCTACTGAAAATACAAAGAAAGAAACGACTTACAAATTCGTGCGAAAGCTCCTAGCTCTCCCATTCCTCCCAGCTGAACACATACAACCAACATTTGATTACATGAAGAGAAAAAGCAGCAAACAACTTGATCCTCTGGTAAATTATATCGAGTCAACTTGGATAACCTCAACCACGTGGCCACCTGAGAACTGGTCTGTGTACAGACAGTCAGTTAGAACAAATAATGATGTCGAAGGTATGTGGTACAACTTTAGCTTTTAATCACCTATTCCGAGTAAATTTATTGAAGCTTCAATCGCTTTTTGCCAATACCAAGTAAATTTGTTAAATGTAAACTTCAAGTGCTATTGCTATTCAAAAAGCAAAAAGTTCTTAAACGTATATACTGCACAAAACATTCCATTGTATGATATACGAATATTGATTTAATTTATTGTTTTTTTTTCTTTTATAGGATGGCATCGGCGGTTAAATTATAGAACCAATGGAATTCCACCATTTTATCTGCTGGTTGATCGACTGTTTCAAGAAGCGCAGTATTTGAAAGTCCAGGTCAAATTGATATCTGAAAGAAAATTGAAGAAAGACCAAAGAAACAAGCATAAGAAAACAACCGGAAAATTGTTTGAACTGTGGGAAGAATACGTCGAGGGAGAAAGAGGTCCAATGCAGCTGTTGAAAGCATGCGCCAATATATACACGCCTGGTGATTAAATTGAATTTAATGTAAATTGTATATTGTAAAAATGTATATATCTCTATTTTTTATGTCTCATATGTATCACGTTTTATATATAAATATTAAAAATAAACCTACATTTATGAAATTTAACTGAGACTTGTTATTTCTTATCTTCCCAAATGACCCCCCCCCCCCCCCCCCCCCCGCCCCTGCACTGTCTCGTAACCATTTTTGAGTACGAATCGACCCGACTTGAAAAAAAACTGAGTACGAATTGACTCAGCTTTTTTGAAGTCGGGTCAATTCGTACTCAAAAAACTAATTACGAATTGACTCAGCTTTCTTGAGTACGAATCGACTTGATTACGAATTGACCCATTGACCCGTTCCCAACGTCAAAGATGGCTAATAAGCAATGGGCTTATATGACACGATCCATCCCTCTCCTACTTGGCTACTACTAGTCCGTTTCGATCATTCCTCGTGGCCAACAATTATTTAGACAATAGCTTGACTCCTTTTTGACGAGATATGTACAGCTGTGGTATTTTTATGCTTCTGTTGATAAAAATAAGTCGTGGTATTTTTGTGCTTCTGTTGATTGAATTGCATTGTATCAGCAAGAACGTCGGAAGCGGGGGGGGGGGGGGGGGGGGGGGGGCTCCCTTGTCTTGAGGCTAGAGGGCAAACGCGCCTTTTTTGCCAGAAGTGCACCAATGGAAAAGGCTTAACTTTCCGATAACTTTCCGATGACTGTAACTGAGAAACTCGAGTATTCGTTTGTTACGTATTTCTCCCAATCGCAATTGGGGGTAGGGTGGGGGAGGTATCAGTTATTAAGACTGAGGCTGCTCGATAATCATCAAGCAAAGCGGTTATACAATTGACAGGGTGAGTTCTAAAGCTTTACATCGTCCACTGAGTGCAATAAGGCACCATGTGCAATGCCGCTTTTTGTACACAGGGGACGAAATCTATATAATTTCAATACAACTGCGTGTCACTTTACAATTTATACCTTGTTAACACCCGACCTTAACTCCTACCCAGATCCGAATGGACTTTTTGACACCTCTGCCACGGCCCCCTGCCCTTGGATGCTTGGCGCCCTTGTGTATCAGCCCTTAAAATAATACCCACACCTAATACTGAAACAGTCCGAGACCTTTCCAAGGATCGATGTAAAGTACATGCTTATTGGTTTGGAACACAAGTTGTATGCGTGCAAAATCAAAGAGATCAAAGTGATTGTGGACGAAGGTCTACAGGTGTATTTGAAAATCCTCCAGAAAAGGTTTCTCGAAATTCAGAAATACCGTTTTCTAGGCCTTGAATATATATTTGAAAATGGCTTCTGAAACATAACTTGAAAGGTTATTTGAAGTATTTGCAACCACCTAGTATTAAAATTTTGATGAAAGGTTTAGTTCTTCAAATGTTATTTGAAATATTGGGAAACATGTTGCAGATTATTTGATACGCTTTGTTGGATGACTTGTTGTTGATGAGTAGTATGCGAGGGGATAATGCCTCATTTCCAGGACGCTGGACGTAACGTCATTGTCACGTGACCCATTTATGTCATGTGGTTTTGCCATGGTATCCCGCGTGAGCGGCCATGTGACGTCATTCCCATAGTGATACCTTGTGTCACTATGCATGCGCAGCGCGTTAGGTGACACATGCTTCCATCGTCCATTTTGTATACGTTTGTATCCATTTTTGTATTCTCAAAAACATAGTTTGTGACCCCTCATTGGAACTAGCAAAATTCATCAGTTTACTTGATGATGTCACTGGTCACGTGACCTATTATGTATTCTATGAAATCACTGGTCATGTGACTGTGGTTGTTGCTGAATGCGTGATTGAACCATAGCAACAAGCCTTGCATGCATCAACTTGACAGCTTATTATTTCCAACAATGCGACGTCACACATGATATTACATCTGACATGACAGAACATCAGATAGGTATCCCCCGAAAGGTATCCTCCAATTGTCCCCACAAATTCCCAAATCATCACTGTTTGCGGTCCCCAAATAACCCAGATGATGATGCGAGAGATCTCTTCATGGCCTTCATGTCCTCGCACGATGAGAAGGGATTCCATAACCACAGATGTATCCTAGAAAGGGATTCTGTAAATGGAATTTCACGGAACGTGGTCGTTAAATATCCAGATGAGGATACGAGGGTCATGTGGTTATACCTGAATTAGGTATTTCCTATGAGAGGAGATCAGCATTTCCCATCTTAATGACGTATGCCCTCCCACCCACGTGACTTTTATGTACAAAACAAATCGCACGTGGAATATTCGCAGTGCACAAGCCTCATAAGAAATGGTCGACGTTTGCGCGATAAGACATAAACTGAATTGGTAATCCGATAAAAAAAACGGATATAAATATTGAAACAACTTATAGAAATGGTCAGTTTTAATGCAAATATCAAGGTAAATCTGAGCTGAAAATTAAACTGTTGGTGTGCAGGCCTACAGTCTGAATCACCGTGGTGTGTATTTTCGCTGCTTTGCAAAAGTTAAAAACAATACGAAATGCTGATATAGCAAACTATTTTTAATGAGCTTTTATTTATTTTTTCTGTTCACACAAATTAGAGTCGGATTGTGGAATACGTAGTACAGCCATTACGGAATGATTCTTCCCGAAACGTAAGTCTTTCAAGGTGCTTACCAGGCTGTAACTGGATTACTTTGAATATATGTGAGCCGATTCAGATTACGTACACATGTTTATTTCTAAGCGGAAGACTGCACACAGCTTGTGCGCATGACAAAGTGAATAGAACAAAAGGTATACAGAGTGTTGTAAAATACGCTATTAAACAATACAACTATTGTCACATCCCCTCTCTTTAAAGTAATTGTGTGACTTTTGGGTTGGTTTTTTTTTAGAATATGATAAAAAAAAAAAAAAAAATTTTTAAACAAGGGTAAATTTCTCGATCAAGGCTAACTTAAAAGTTTAACTTGCTGTGGGGTCAAATTCTGTAATTCAGAATTAATGATTAGAGTTATGGTCAAATTCTGTAATTCAGAATTCATGATTAGAGTTATTTGCAATCACCACTAATTAAGAAGAAATTGCTGCGGGACACACCAGTCTATTTCTAGTATGCATGGTCACACTAGTCTATTTGACATAATCTGCAAACTTTTTTGGTGGGTTAACAGTTCGACCACTGCGTGTTTTTGTAACACTAGAATGATGGGCTGCTGTCGACTGTTCATTATTGATGGACGGTTCATTGTTAGTGGAAGAATTATCTACTGTGTCAAAAGTATCTTCAGTGTCCAGAAATGACTCATTGTTTGGTTCATGCGAAATTCTCAAGTGTTTTCGATTGCGTCTATAAATTTGTCCGTTATCAGTTTGGACTTCATAAGAGCGCGGTGCAACTTCTCTTAACACTTTCCCTTTCTTCCAATCACGATCAGCATTTTTAATTTGAACTGTTTGTTTTGCGTGTAATTTTGGCAACTGGTAATGAGCTTGATTTTGCTTTAAACTTTTCAAATTTGACTGAGTTTGCTTGGCACTAAATGGTTGAAGAAGTGAGTCTTTAGTTGGTAGGAGTGGTTTTGTTCGTCGATTCACAAGTCGTTGTACAGGACTTGAGTCCATGCCTTGTGTAGGGGTATTTCTAAAATCCAGTAAAGCTAGATAAGGATCTGCCTTTCAGTGTTTTGCTTTCTGCATGATCGATTTGGCCGTTTTGACTGATTGCTCTGCTTTGCCGTTGCTCTGTGGGTACAAAGGAGATGAAGTGTGATGTTCAAATTCCCACATGTTACAAAATTCTTTGAACTCTTCCGATGAGAATTGTGGTCCATTATCAGAAATGCACTCATCTGGGATGCCATGTCTGGAAAATTGGGCACGAAGTTTATTAATTACACCTTTTGAGGTCTGATGTTCAAGATAGTCAATCTCGAAATAGTTTGAAAAATAGTCTGTTGTGATCAGATAGTTTTTTCCATCAAACATGAATAAATCAAGTCCCAGTTTGGCCCAAGGCCTACCTGGAATGTCATGGTGCATGATAGGTTCTTTTGGTTGCTTGTGTTGGTATGTACAACATGTGTCACACTGTTGAATGAAGTCTTTAACTTCAGCGTTCATTCCTGGCCAGTAGACTGAATCGCGAGCATGACGGAGACAACCTTCTATTCCAACATGTGAAGAATGTAGTCTCTTCATTATATCTTTTCTAAGTGCACGAGGGATCACAGCTCTTTCACCTTTGAAAATTATGCCATTTTGCAAAGTTAGTTGATCACGTACTTCAAAGTATACTGAAATACTAGAAGGAACAGACAGTTTCTCATTAGGCCATCCTTGTTGAATAGTTTGGCTTAAAGTTTGTAGTACAGAGTCTTCAGTTGTAGAATGTTGAATGTCTCTTAGACGTTGGTCCGAAATTGGTAAATATTGGAGCATGTTTATAGATTCACAGTCAGTTGTAAGAATGTTTGTTTGTTTGTCATTTAAGTAAGCTCTGCTGAGAGTGTCTGCTAGCTCCATCTGGTGACCCGGACAGTAGGACAAACACATATCATATTTCTGTAGCCACAGTAGCATACGCTGAAGGCGTTTGGGTGCACTGATAAGACTTTTTTTAGTGATGATCTCTAGTAGTTGGTGATCTGAGTCCACAAGAACTTTTCTTCCATATGTATAATATTCAAATTTTTCAAGACCAAAGACTACTGCTAGTAATTCCTTCTCGATCTGTGCATATCGAGTTTCGGTGTCTGTTAGAGCTCTACTGGCGTAGGTGATTGGCTGTCCATTTTGAAGTAATGCAGCGCCTAAGCCTTTTTCCGACGCATCACACTGCAGTGTAAGTTCATGTTTAGGGTCATAAAATTCCAAGACAGGATGAGAGGTTGCAAGTTGTTTTATGTCTCGAATGGCAGTGTCATGAATGTCGTCCCAATGCCAGGCTACATCTTTTTGAGTCAATTTTCGCAGCGGTTCGCACACCTCACTCAGCTTGGGTAAAAACTTTGCTAGGTAGGTCACAAATCCAATAAGTCGGTGCACACCAGCTGCATCAGTTGGGTTCGGCATTTCATCGACTGCTTTGATTTTGTCTGGATCAGGTTTTAGACCTTTTGCTGATATTATGTGTCCGATGAATTTTACTTCCCTACATTTAAATTTAACTTTGTCTTTATTCAGCTTAAGATTCTCTCTGCGACAACGTTCTAGCAAACACTTGAATTTTCTGTCATGGTCCTGTATTGCTTCGTCTTCCGTGTTTCCCTCTCCATATATCAGAATATCATCATGGATGCTTTTAACACCAGGTAAGCCTTGTACGGCCTGATCTTGACGGCGTTGATACTCCTCTGGGGCACAATTTATGCCAAATGGCATTCGAAGCCACCGGTATCTTCCAAAGGGTGTGTTGAAGGTAGTTAAGTATGAACTTTGTTCATCTAATTCTACATGCCAAAACCCATCTTTGGCGTCAACTGTGCTGAATATTTTGGCGTTGTGAAGCTCCGGAAGAACGTCTTCTATAGTGGACAGAGGATAATGGCTTCTCTGAAGTCCTTTATTCAGATCTTGAGGATCTATGCACACTCGGACTTTATTTGGTTTAACAACTGTTACTAAAGTTGATACCCATTGGGTAGGTTTCTCAACTGGAGTGATTATTTGCTTGTCGACGAGTCGGTTGTGTTCGCTGTGTAGCTTGTCTTTGATTGCTATAGGCACTTTCCGCGGAGGATGAACTACTGGTTTTGCCTCTGGGTTAACCTCAAGATGATATTTGCTTCCTAGTCAACCCAAGCCCTCAAATACATCATGAAAGTCGTGAAACATGTCTTCCTTTGTCATTGATGTTGTGCATTTATCTGTTTTAACATGGGAAATGTTTTCAAATTTGTATTCTCTTAAGCTCATTTGTTGTGCTGCGCGTGAACCAATAAGAGGCACTCGACTGTCGTCATCAAGAACAACAAAATCTGGTATGTATTTGACATTGTTTTTCGGGTTACGAAATATCACTTTGCACTTTCCAAGTGGCACTATCGTTGAACCATTATATGTCGTGAGAATTTGATTCGTTTTCTCAATATTGTATGCTGAAGTATCGCCGATAGCTTTTGTAGTGATAACATTCCCTGTTGCTCCACTATCAATCTGAAATTTGACCATCTTGCCTTGGATGTCCATGGTAGCGAAAACTTGTCTTGGGCAATTTGTGTCCCCAGGCAAGCTGTTCACAGAACTAATTTCAATATCCGAAAAATTTAACGATTGTATCTCAAAATAGTCGTCGTCACTCGACTGGTCATTGTCGATCATTACATGCAGTTTGTGTGTAGACCTCTGACTTCGACACACACTTTCGAAATGATTGAACTTTTGGCATTTTGCACATTTATGGCGATAGGCAGGGCATTTGTTTTTGTCTCTTTCGTGGTGCTTTCCACAGTATTTGCAATTTTCAAGTTTTCCCTGTTTGTAGCCACTATCACGCGGTTTATTGTAATATGCACTTGGATTGTTATAATTATGAGTTTTCGTTGATTTTTGCTTTTCCTTAGGCTTGACTGCATACACAGTTGTACCGGCTGCTTCGAGTGTTTTTATCCTATCTTTGGAAAGTTCGGACGCTTTGCATAATGCGATGCTTTTATCTAAGGTTAGTTCGGCTTCACGAAGGAGTCTCTCCCATAGGTTAGAGTCTCTGATTCCACAGACAATTTTATCGCGAATCATGGAGTCTTTTAGAGTTCCAAAATTACACGTAGCTGCGAGAACTTTGACGTCAGTAATATATTTATCAAAAGTTTCATCTGATTCTTGCTGCCTGCAGTGAAAACGATACCTTTCCACTGTTTCGTTCTTTTTAGGGTCACAATGCTTGTCAAATTGTTCAGTTATTGATATAAGAGTTCTGTCCTCTTCATCTTCGTCAAATTTCAAAGTTTTGTAAATCGCACGACCAGTTGCTCCAATTGCATACAGAAACATTTTTACTTTAGTTGTTTCCGGTTTTCCGTCAAATGCAAGGTCAATATACAGATTAAATTCTTCTTTCCATGTTTTCCATGCAAAGGCGAGGTTACGTGCCTCGAAATTCATCTTCTCGGGCGCTTGTAGTCGTTCACCGGCCATAATAGCGGTGTTGGTTTTGGGTCACCCTGTATTATTGCAGAAAAAATCGAGCGTGACTCCGATGGAAATTATGCCTTTTCGCGATAATTTTATACATAAACGGTATATTGTCTAGTGAGCGGAGATCGTTATTGTCTCTGACACCATCTTTCAAGGTGCTTACCAGGCTGTAACTGGAATACTTTGAATATATGTGAGCCGATTCAGATTACGTACACATGTTTATTTCTAAGCGGAAGACTGCACACAGCTTGTGCGCATGACAAAGTGAATAGAACAAAAGGTATACAGAGTGTTGTAAAATACGCTATTAAACAATACAACTATTGTCACAGTAAGCATGGCTGCTTCTTCTATAAAACCTCGCTTTAATATGAGACCTCTTTCCTACTAGCCCAGGCCCAGGGTACCACAGACATGGCATATGGACCTTACAAGTTCCAGTCACAATGACAGTGCAATTCCCAATTATTATTTTCAATGAAGTAGCTGGTGGTAGGGGTGGGGCTGGGATTACCCCAAAAATCGTCAAATAATTGCAGAGTCCCTAAACTAAAAAAAAAAACGCCCTCTCTGATTCACTTTCAAAACACTGATTTTTCAAATGTTTCCTGAGATGCATCCCTTGACCACACGTGGGGGTAGTGGGCACTTCTGGGTGTTTGATAAAATAAAGTGATAATAAGACAAGACTTCTTTTCTGTGAGAGAGAGAGAGTGAGAGAGAATATCAAAATACACAAAGAATAACATTTTGTTCTATTTTTGCTTCAGATAGAACTGAACTTTCATCACTTCAGCACATTGTAAATGAAAGTGTCAATGACACTGTAGCTCAACTTGTCAAGACAAGGACATGAACATGTATAGTATGTGACACAGCAATGACAAACATCTAGGTAATGACCTGATAACAAAGGTACATATAAAGTATTGTAACGGTCTGTACATAAATACTGACCGTTGCCTGTAACAAATGTGTAGGTAAAGTATTGTAAAGGTGGGTGACAGTCAGATGCTAAACTAGAAAAGAAATCTTTGAGTCCCAGAGTGGGTCTGACTGAACCCCAAAATATGTGTTCTCATAGCACAGTGATAAAAAAGGCACCCCAAAACACACTCATTCCTGTCCCAAGGTGAAAACAAAGGTACCCAAGAAGTTTCGTGAAGATCAGTTCACAAATATGAGCTGTGTATAAGTGGTGACAAAAAACTCATTGGACCTAATTTCGGTACAAAATGGCCACTGGCAGCCATCTTGAATTTTGGACCGCACCCAGAAACACTCGTTCTCGTCCCAAGGTGATAACAAAGGTACCCAAGAAGTTTTGTGAAGATCGGTTCATAAATACAGCCTCTAGCCCGAGCCGTATTGACTCGTGCACTTGCAGTGTATAAGTAGCACTGAATAAATCAAAGTTCATCTAATTTGCATAATTTCTGCACGAGAAAAAAACCTGTACTATATGTGATGTATTCCATGTTACTAAACATTCATTCAAAAATTTATTCAAATCAGAACTTTCATACAGAAGTTCTGTACAAAGACTGATTGTACTAATTTGGGTACAAAATGGCTGCTGGTGGCCATCTTGAATTTCGGACCACACCCAAAAACACTCGTTCCATCCCACGGTGATATCAAAGGTAGCCAAGACGTTTCGTGAAGATCGGTTCATAAATACAGACTCTAGCCCGAGCCGTACTGACATGTGTACTTACTGTGTGTAAGTAGCACTGAAAAAAATCAAAGTTCATCTAATTTGCATAATTTCTTCACGAGAAAAAACCCGTATTATATGTGATGTATCCCATGGTACTAAACATTCACACAAAAAATTATTCAAATCAGCGCTTTCATATGGAAGTTATGTGCAAAAATCTGATTGCACCAAATTTTGTACAAAATGGCTGCCATCGGCCATCTTGAATTTCGGACCGGACCCCAAAACACTCGTTCTCGTCCCACGGTGATAACAAAGGTACCCAAGGAGTTTCGTAAAGATCGGTTCATAAATACGGCCTCTAGCCC
Organism: Pictodentalium vernedei; assembly: GCA_031216915.1. Lineage (NCBI taxonomy): Eukaryota > Metazoa > Mollusca > Scaphopoda > Dentaliida > Dentaliidae > Pictodentalium > Pictodentalium vernedei. The sequence continues at coordinate 236,976,538 of CM062289.1, forward strand.
GAGCCGTATTGGCATTTGCACTTACAGTGCTGAAAGTAACACTAAAAAACATCAAAGTTAGTCTAATTTGCATAATTTACGCACAAGAAAAAACCCCGTATTATATGTGATGTATCCCATGGTGCTAAACATTCACACAAAAAAATTATTCAAATCAGCGCTTTCATATGGAAGTTCTGTGCAAAAATCTGATTGCACCAAATTTTGTACAAAATGGCTGCCATCGGCCATCTTGAATTTCGGACCGGACCCCAAAACACTCGTTCTCGTCCCACGGTGATAACAAAGGTACCCAAGGAGTTTTGTAAAGATCGGTTCATAAATACGGCCTCTAGCCTGAGCCGTATTGGCATTTGCACTTATAGTGCTGAAAGTAACACCAAAAAACATCAAAGTTAGTCTAATTTGCATAATTTACGCACGAGAAAAAAACACGTATTATATGTGATGTATCCCATGGTACTAAACATTCATACAAACAATTATTCAAATCAGAGCTTTCATATGGAAGTTCTGTACAAAAAACAGATTTCTGCATCGTCGGTACAAAATGTGGTGGCTGGCAGCCATCTTGAATTTCGGACCGCACCCAAAAACACTCGTTCTCGTCCCACGGTCATAACAAAGGTACCCAAGAAGTTTTGTAAAGATCGGTTCATAAATACGGCCTCTAGCCCGAGCCGTATCCAATTGTTGACGGACAGACGGACAGACGGACGACGGGCCATGGCATAAGCTCAAATTTGGCTTCGCCAAAGTTGAGCTAAAAATGGTACACCATCATTGTTGTATTGTGGGTTGGAATTAAGCCTCAAGGTATGAACCTTCTCTGAAATTCAAAAAAATTCCACGCTCACAAGAGCATTATGCACTCATTCCCATCCTTGACTAACAAATTTCTCATTATGCACATGTTGATTTCTGAATTATGCACTTGTAGACTCCTGATATATAAAAAGCCTCTTGTAACAAGTTTTGAAAAGAAAATAATCATCATCTGACAAAGACACAAAAATCAGGTGGGGAGGAGATATGAAGGGGGGGCATAAACTAACTTACCCCCCCCCCCCCCACCTCCTCAGTGGGGGAAAATGAACTTCTTACCCGTGGGCTTGGACCTATTTTGGGGGGTTAGGAATTGGCACTCCACTACTGTGAGTAATGATTGGAAATGGGGCTATCCACCTTGATAAATCCCTGCAAGTGCCCATGCAAATGTTCTCAGGTAAATACTGTTTATGAAACCCAAATGGAATGATTAATATGGAGTGATAACATAATACATTAACTTGATCAAGAAGTTGACTGCGTTGGGGGAAAAAAAAACGCCAAAAAATATATTGGGGTGGGGAGAGCCAACGGTCATCCCATCCCAACCCCACTGGGCACTTAAACCCCACCAGGTAATTACAGGGGGGTTGGGGTGGTATAACTACTTAAAGTTTAGTTATGCATATACCCTGCAGTGCATGAACAATGTGCTGATTTAATCCACGTATCCTTGTGAACCAAACCCATGCATCATGGGGCATCTCATGACATTTCTGTGACGGCCTGATTTTAGCTTTAACAAAAGCAAAATCTTTATCTGCTACTGTCACAAATAAAGTTTGTACCCAGCCGTCTTTAAAATACTGGATGGCTCTGAACGATTTTCTTGCTTTGAGCTTTTCATTGTCAAAGTCCCCTGGTGTATTTATTAGGTAAATGTAAATGTCAGAGAAATCAATCTCGGACATTTTTCTCATGTCGTTCGACCATTTACCAACATTTATTGTGGCGGGGTCTGGCAGAACTGTTCCATTCTCAAGAGTTAGTTTCTCTTTTAGCCTGTCTGTTTTGTTTTTTTTTGTAGCAGTTGTTGTTCGGAGGTTGGGAATGTTGGCAAATTTAGTTTGTCCACCCAAAAACACCTCTTTAACAGTTCTTGCCGTGAACCCGTCATTGGTACCCACCGAAGTTTCAAAAAATCCTTCATTTGCTGCACTGTCCAGCTTGAAAAAAATGCTTGAACTCACCATAATTTCTGTACAATTAATATTTAATTAACGACGCCCTCAAGCGTAATTGTTGTAAAGCGTGATATGGCACATACATGCGACCATTCTCTTGGCAGTCTTGTGAACGAAAGGTGTATTGACACCGTCGCATTCACAGAGGCTATTTCAGAACTTCGAAGGAACTTTGAAATTTCGTGGAAGGCTGGCCGACATTGATTAAAATTTCATTTCGTAGTTAATAAATGCAATGAATATTGTAAAATTTTTATCTCAAAATAACGTATTATCAATAGTAGTCATTTAGGAGTTTGCTAAGTTCAGAAAAACGTTCAAAAAGGGTAATACTTTTTGCCGGTAAAAAGGACGGTATCCGGTAAAAAAGGCGGTAAGTTTATAAAAACTACGTTTTAAAGTACTATTTGTACCTCTGAATGTGTGAAAAGTTATTGTTTAAGGAAGCTTAGCAATAATAAATATACAGAAGGAAGATTAAGTATTGTTTGTTTTATTGTATACTATTTTCAAGACAAAATAGATCATTTCGCCATCGATACTGATCGACACGCCATTTTGTGCAAGGAAAACAACGAATTCGCCGAGGTGCACGACGGGGTGAATATTATCATACTTGCTCAATGGAGGTGTAACTAATTCGTGTGCGTAACATTTAGACGTTTCTGTTCACTACGAGGGGATTTAACAGAAAGGGTTTGGGAGAGAAACCATTTATAATTTGAAAATGGTCTACAATAAAACAAACAATACTTAATCTTCGTTATATATATTTATCATTGCACACGCTTCATTAAATTGTCATTTTTCACACATTCAGCTGTACATTTAGTACTTTAAAACATAGTTTTCTACGCTTACCGTCCTTTTTACCGGCAAAAAGTTGTGTTCAAGTTATTTTTTTAAACGGGGGTTCATAACTTATTTTCAGTTAGCGTATCGCCAAACACATGCCGAGTTGATAATGAATATTAGAATCAATCACACATCAGTGGATATAGTACTAGATTCCTGTATGTCCTACCCCAATCATATTCACAGGCGCCTATTAAGACTGGATCGCCTTGTTCTCACTCCACCAATCCCTATGTGTGAGCTCCCAGTGGTGGGCCGGGGGGCTGAGGGCCCCCAAATGCAAACCATAACTGTTTTTAACCCCCATGTTTCCCCAGGAGGCACCAGAATCGTTCTCAGAGATTCAGAACTTGAAGAAAAAGAAAATATCCTGGGAAGGACTCATAATCGTGGGAGGGAATACGCACAATTCCATAGTTCAAGCATTATATCGATCTCGCCCCCCCCCCCCCCCCCCCCCCATTTCGAAAATACGAAATGAATTTATTTTTATCTAGTAGGGGCGTAGCCAGGATTCTATAGTGGGGGGGGGGTAGCCATTTTTTCGGGGGGGGGGGGGCAATCATGATATTTGGAAGGTCGTTGTGGGGTTTGCCACCCCCCCCCCCAAATGCAAACTGTCACATACTGTTTTAACCCCTACCTTTCTTCAGGAGGCACCAGGATCGATCTCCCCAGAGTCTAGCAACTTAACCTTCTTCCCAGTGGTGGGGCGGGGTGGGGGTGGCGACCAGAATTGAAGACCAGGCTAGTGTCCAATCCCTGTACATATTAATTCTCTTCTCTATATTCCCTGCCCAGGAAGCACATATACGATTACATTGAAACTGGCATCTGAACACAATCCCTACTGCTTTTCTATGACACACACTGGCGTTTTAGGCTATCTTCAACTTGCACTCCAAGATTGGGCATCAAGTAATTGGAAGCATTCCAAATCTATTGCTTGTCAATTCCAGTCGACCACTATATATATTGTGTATGATGGACGCTAATGTGTATAGCGGGCGATTGGAGTTAATAACTAATGAATTGTTTACGATAATTTGTTTCTGGGGAGGTCTAGCCCTAGTTAGGCCTGGGGGGGGGGGGGGGGGCACAACGACCTTCCAAATATCATGACCCCCCCCCCCCCCATTACAGGATCCTGGCTACGCCCCGCTAGATGTATAATCCATCTCCCATATTTTTGAAATGGTGGGGGGGGGGGGGGGGGGGGGGCTAGATCGACAGAACGCTGGCATATTTCAATGGCTTGAACTATGAAATTGGGCGTATTCCTCCCACGGTTGTAGTCCCTTTCCCGGACATTTTTTTTTCTTCAAATTCTGAAGCTCTGATATCGATTCTGGTGCCTCCTGAGGAAACGTGGGGTTAAAAACAGTAAGTTCCTCGCCCCCCCCCCCCCTCTGGACCCACCACTGTGAGCTCACACAAAGGGATTGGTGGAATGAGCACAAGGGGCCCTAATCTTAATAGGCTCATGTGGGTATCACTGAGGTGGGACTACAGGAATCTTGAACTAGTATCCACTGATGTATGATTGGTTTTAATATTTATTATCACCTCGGCATGTGTTTGGCGAAACGCTAACTGAAAATAAAATGTGAACCCCTGTTTTAAAAAAAAAAGCCTGAACACAACTTTTTGCCGGTGAAAAGGACGGTAAGCGTATAAAAACTGTTTTAAAGTAATAAATGTACCTCTGAAAGTGTGAAGTGACAATTTAATGAAGCGTGCGCAATATAAAACGAAGATTAAGTATTGTTTGTTTTATTGTAGACTATTTTCAAATTCTGAATGGTTTCTCTCCAAAAAAACTTTTTGTTAAATCCCCTCGTAATGAACAGAAACATCTAAAATTACCTCCACCTCCGTCGAGCAAGTATGATAATATTCACCCCGTCATGCACCTCAGCGAATTCGTTGTTTTCCTTGCACAAAATGGCGTGTCGATCAGTGTCGATGGCGAAATGATCTATTTTGTCTTGAAAATAGTCTACAATAAAACAAACAATACTTAATCTTCCTTCTATATATTTATTATTGCGTAACCTTCCTTAAATAATACCGTCCTTTTTACCGGCAAAAAGTATTACCTTCAGAAATGATTTCAAGTGAAATATATGAAGTAACGTTCATCGCCGTGTATTGTTTTGTACACAAACGTCACGTGGGTGGGAGGGCATACGTCATTAAGATGGAAGATGCTGATCAAGTCTATTGCCCTCATACGAAGAGAGGGGGTTTCCCAAACAGGCAGCCTATATGATTGGGATTCTGTAAATAGAATTCCACGGAACATTGCCGTTAAATGCCCAGATGAGGATATGAGGCCCATGTAGTTCTACCTCAGTGAGGCATTTCTCATAGCCCCCGTGCTCTCATACGAAGAAAAGGTGCTTCCACAAACATAGACTGTAAGATATATATATATATATATATATATATATATATATATATATATATATATATATATATATATATATATATATATATATATATATATATTCAACCACGGTGGTATATATCATTCCATTAGATTGTGACAAAGTTTATTGAATATGTTATGATAATGAGTTCAAAAGACGACCTTTATGGGTGGGCCAGTGAGGGCCAGTAAGCGGGCGTTTATTATAAAATTTGAGAGGGCGTTTATTATAAAATTTACTGACAAAAAATAAAGCCGCTGAGTCAAGCATGCACTTCAGTTTACATTGTTTTAGAAACTGCTTCGAGGGCAATTCAGTGCTATAAGAGATTGGTAATGTTATCAATACTAATTAGACAGGGACCCAATATAGTCTTCTGCTGGAGCTGGTGTGTGACATTTCAATCATTTTGCTGGTATTTGGGCATGCGTAATGTTGAAAACTCGTCTATTTTTGTAATCAATAGGAGGAAAAGATGATAGTTTAAATTGGAAACGTGAGCTGAAATGTAAACCTAATCCCTTTTATGATGTAATCTATAATTATTATGGTATATACTATAATAATACTCATCATTCGAGAGCATTTTGGACTTTACTTTCTCGGGAAAACGAGTTTTCGAGTTCTAATAGGGTGGGTGTCCAAATATTGAGAATAAAAAGAAAAAAATGCTAGAAAAGTGGGGTGGTTGGTTCCGAAAATTGTCCGACGCAACTTTTTTGGCATACCTTCCTGTATTTTTTCTTTCACTACTCGGCACCACCCCCCCCCCCACCCCCACCCAATCCCTCTTCCTGTACGTGTGATTCCATAAGTGGGATTCCTACCCGATTCCGCAGATGGCGTTCGTATGGGCAGCAAGAGAAGAGACTAACAGTAGTACTAGTAGTGGGCGATAGGCATAGGGCTGACAGGTCCTAGCTGTAGTAAGGAGTGTATAGAAAGTTATCAGTAGGTTTGTTGTGGGGTAAAAAGTTGAAGTAGTAGACGGAGAAGATGTGATGTGTGGTGGCGAAAGTAGAAGCAGAGGTTTAAGGCACGTGGCCAGTTCCTCCAAAAGGAAATAGTCCCCACTAGTAGTAGTGTGGAGGCAAAATGACCCAGTTCTGGTGGAGGGGGTGGGGGAGGGGGTGGATGACGTAATGTAATTAAAATGTTACGTAAGGTAATTAACATGACGTCACTTAATTAATGAATATTTTTTAATCACTTTAATTAATAACTGTTGCATAATTAATTTTAATTAATGACTTGCATAATTGATGTAATTAATGTAATTAATGGGTGTAATTAGGGTTGATTATAATAATTAGTATATTAATAAATGAATTAATAATGTTTACGTCGAATAGTACATATTTTTTTTTAAGTCATAATTTGGGATAGATATTATTAGATAATAAATAATATATTTAAAAATAATATTGACGTATTGGACATATATATGAATGCTATCAGCTGACTCTGTAAACACTGTATTGTGTCTGCGTGTAATTAAAAAAAAACTAATGAAATCTCATTAAATCGATTTTTCTTTTCAAACGCGAACTACAACATGTGAGTAACAGGTGTGTTGGTGATAAATTCCATTATAACATTCTAACGACTGGTCATAATCTGTCATAAATATCATTAGACTGACGCTTCAAATTTAAGTGCTATTGAAATTGTAAGAGACCAATCTGTCACCTTATTGATTTTAATAACTAATTCCTATTGTTCAAAAGTTATGGGTGTAATACAAACCTCATTAAATTAGCGATCAACACGCAACCTTCTTCCAGACTCTGAGATTCAAAATTTCAAATTCATCGATTTTTTAGCGGTCCGATTTCTGCGTTTTGACTGGTTGTCTAAAAATGAATTATCAATCAATTTTAAAACAACGATAGTCACTCATAGCTAAATTTGTCATTTGTTTTGCAAACACATTGTTGGGAAGTCGAGTTTTATTCGCATCATATCTACTACACTGTAAGTAATCGAAATGGAAAACAGAACCTTTACCTGTGGAATTTGTGAGAAAGGATTTTCACCCAACGACCACAAAAATCACCATGATGCTACTGTTCACGGGGAGAGGCTATACATGGCTGTGCTTTATGCCCCCAAGATTTTCAAGAGATGAGTTAATGGATCATCTGAAAAGCCACCAAGAAGGTACTTTGAACTATCAATTTTGTGTTTCAGTAGCAAATTCAACAAAAGAGAGGCAGGGTACATCATACAGACAGTGATGTCAAGGAATTCCAGTGCACGTTTTGTCTGAAATCCTATAGTAGGAAAGATACATTAGAAAAACATGGAGAAATGTCAAATCTCGACATTTAACTGCGCGACTTGCAGTTTCAGCTGATTCAACTTAACCTCCACAATGCCACAAGTAGCAGAGATGCATAACTCGATGTCGATTGACCGGTAGAGCCGCTCCTCATCAAATAAGAGGGGTCAAATGAAGTTATGAGGAGGGGTGAAGGAGACAAGTGTGCGGTCAAATGTTTAAAAATGAAAATTTTAATAATCTTAATTGCTATGACGTAGTCCCCCTAATAAATAGTGTATATTCATTTAATATATATATTAATAATTTTCGTTAAAGAATCTATAATTCATTTTTTTTCATTTTTTATTCCACAAGACACTTCTCGAAAAAACAAAATGGTGGGTCAGTTTGACAGAAATACATGTATCGATTTATTCATGACTGTCTGTCGGTTATCAAAACAGCCCTTAGGGGTTTAACAGTTCATTGTGGACCAGTGCGTTTAAAAATGGCAAATTCAAGTAATGTCCGGCCAAAATGCTAAAATTTGGGTGATAACACTACGGCCTGTGTTTAATCATAGAAAAATCACACCCACACTATCGTGTTTTACTAGCCTGTATGTTTTATTTTTGAACGTTTTCTGAAGAATAACCCACCCATCTAAGTAAAAGCATGAAATAACTACCATTATCTAATTACCCATGTGGGGAGGGTGTGGGCGGTAGCATTGTGTACTATGGCATACTACCTTCAGCCAATGATAACCCTGTGTGGAACTTTGACAGTTGTTTGCCTTTACACGGTGGTTCTTTCTGGTTTGCTCCAACTGTCATTAAATAAATGAATGAAAAGCTACAATTTATAATAACAGGCCAAGCCCCCCTTCGTTTTACATGTTTTGTGAGGGGGAAAATCAGCAGTACTGATAACACAGTAGTGTTATGCACAAATTCTCCACCTTGAAGTTCAGAAGTCATTGTCAATCCACTCGCTAGAATCAAATGAGATGCACCGATTCATAAGTTATTCAGGTCTTAATAGATTTAAAATCCTAATTTTTATTTATTTATTGGTGTTTAAGGTCATATACTTATGCACGATGGCTAATCATAACCGTGACAATTTTATGGGTAGAGGAAACCAGAATACTCGAAGGGAACCACTGAGCAATGACGAGTAACTGCCAGCTCATCAACATCGTAAATCTGCACTGCCACACAGGTAGGGTTAGATTGTTCGAAGATATGCATACCATCGACGTGCAGTACACCTTAGTACATGGTGTCATCATGCCCCCATGTGGATAATCAGGGTTAGTGTACATAGCTTTGGTGCGGCTCTAGGAGGGTTATATTTTCCCAAGTTTTGCAATGTTGGGTGGCTAATACAGAATCGCGTATCCTTTTACCATTTTTGATCGAGTAACAGCATTTTTCAACTGTTAAAATGAGGGGGGGGGGGGGGAGTACTGCTGATTTTCCCCCTCACAAAACATGTAAAATGAAGGGGGGGGGGGGGTGGGGCTTGGCCTGTTATTATAGAATTGTAGTTTTTCATTTATTTATTTATTTAACAACAGTTGGAGCAATCCAGAAAGAACCACCGTGCAAAGGCAAGCAACTGTCAAAGTTCCACACAGGGTTATCATTGGCTGAAGGTAGTACGCCACAGTACACAACGCTATCACCCACCCCTCCCCCACATAGGTAATTAGATAATGGTAGCTATTTCATGCTTTTACTTAGATGGGTGGGTTATTCTTCAGTAAACGTTAAAAAAATAAAACATACGGGCTAGTAAAACATGATAACACCGGTGTGATTTTTCTACGATTAAACACAGGTCGTAGTGTTAGCACCCAAATTTTAGTGCTTTTTTTATTAGATCACCGAATGGAGCTTAACTTATCACTTGCCATCCATCGTCCGTCATCCGTTGTTGTCCGTCGTGAACTTTACATTATCGACTACTCCTCACAAACTACTGGATCAAATTGAACCAAATTTGGTATGCTTGTCCCCCATCATACGTCAGTTCAAACTTGTACAAAGAAACTTGCCGCACCCACAGGGGGTACCACAAGGGGCATAACTCTGATAGCACCCATGAATTTCTTTCCAAAATTGAAAAAAATCTTCTTCAGATCCATCAGGCAGAATTCTTTCCTATTTGGTATACATCATCTCTAGGGGGTCAGATTCAAGTTTGTTTAAATCGCCCCCCCCCCCCCCCCGGATTCATATTTGAGCTCACTATAGAAGCCCGAATTTGAACTTAGTGCATTTCAGGCAAATTTCTTAAAAAATCTTCTTCTCCAGATCCAGCAGGCAGAATCTTTTGATATTTGGTATGCAACACTGTGGGTGGATCTGATTCAAGTTTGTACAAATCGGCCCCCTGGGTTCATATTTGGGCTCAGTATAGGAGCCCAAATTCAAACTTCGTGCATTTCGGGCAAATTTCTTTAAAAATCTTCTTCTCAAGATCCAGCAGGCAGAATCTTTTGGTATTTGGTATGCAACACTATGGAGTGGATCTGATTCAAGTTTGTTCAAATCGGCCCCCTGGATTCACATTTGGGCTCACTATAGAAGCCCGAATTCGAACTTAGTGCATTTCAAGCAAATTTCTTTAAAAATCTTCTTCTCCAGATCCTGCAGGCAGAATCTTTTGATATTTGGTATGCAACATTGTAGGGTGGATCTGATTCAAGTTTGTTCAATCGGCCCCCTGGATTCATATTTGGGCTCACTATAGAAGCTTGCATTCAAACTTAGTGCATTTCAGGCAAATTTATTAAAAAATCTTCTCCAGATCCAGCAGGCAGAATCTTTTGATATTTGGTATGCAACATTGTGGGGTGGATCTAATTCAAGTTTGTTCAAATCCCTCCCCCCCCCCCCTCGATTCATATTTGGGCTCACTATAGAAGCCCGAATTCGATCTTAGTGCATTTCAGGCAAATTTCTTTAAAAATCTTCTTCTCCAGATCCAGCAGGCAGAATCTTTTGATGTTTGGTATGCAACATTGTGGGGTAGATCTGATTCAAGTTTCTTCAAATCGGCCCCTGGGTTCATATTTGGGCTCAGTATAGGAGCCCAAATTTGAACTTAGTACATTTCAGGCAAATTTCTTTAAAAATTTTCTTCTCAAGATCCAGCAGGCAGAATCTTTTGATATTGGGTATGCAGCATGCTTCGGGGGGTGAGATTCAAGTTGTTCAAGCCAAGTCCCTGGGTTCATATATGGGCTCACTGTGGTAGCCCGAATTATAACTTAGTTCAAAATGAGATATTTTCTTTAAAACTCTTCTTCTTCAGATCCAGCGGTCGGAATGTTTTGATATTTGGTATGCAGCATCCTTAGGGGGGTGAGATTCAAGTTTGTTCAAGCCATGTCCCTAGGTCCATATTTGGGCTCACTGTGGGAGCCCAAATGATAACTTAGTTCAAAATGAGGAATTTTCTTTAAAAATCTTCTTCAGACCTAGCAGTCAGAATGTTTTGATATTTGGTATGCAGCATCCTTAGGGGGATGAGATTCAAGTTTGTTGAAGCCATGTCCCTAGGTCCATATTTGGGCTCACTGTGGGAGCTTGAATTGTAACTTAGTTCGAAATGAGGAATTTTCTTTAAAAATCTTCTTCAGCTCCAGCAGTCGGAATGTTTTGATATGTGGTGTGTAGCATCCTTGGGGGGGGGGGGGGGATTCAAGTTTGTTAAAGCCAAGTCCCTGGGTCCATATTTGGGCTCTGTGGGAGCCCAAAATATAACTTAGTCAATATGAGGAATTTTTCTTTAAAAATCTTCTTCTTCAGATTTAGCAGTCGGAATGTTTTGATATTTGGCATGCAGCATCCTTAGGGTGAGGGGGGGGGGGGAGGAGATTCAAGTTTGTTCAAGCCAAGTCCCTGGGTTCATATTTGGGCTCACTGTGGGAGCCTGAATGATAACTTAGTTCAAAATGAGGAATTTTCTTTAAAAATCTTCTTCTTCAGATCCAGCAGATGAATGCTTTTGATATTTGGTATGCAGCATCCTTAGGGGGGTAAGATTCAAGTTTGTTCAAAACATGTCCCTAGTTCCATAAAATTTGTCTCACATGACTTCATTCCTTTGTAGTGTTGATGAACCATGTCTTACTGAATGTGACCCCAAATACTTCTTTGAACCACTTTGGCTGGTGAGCGATTAAGGCTCCTTGGGGGCCTCTTGTTTTTAAAAGCGATTATTGTCATCAACTTTGAGAAAAATGATGGCTGGACATTACTTGGATTTGCCATTTTTAAATGCTCTGGCCCACAATTAACTGTTAAACACCTGAGGGCTGGTTTGATAACCGACAGACAGTCATGAATAAATCGATACATGTATTTCTGTCAAACTGACCCGCCATTTTGTTTTTTCGAGAAGTGTCTTGTGGAATAAAAAATGAATTATAGATTCTTTAACGAAAATTATTAATATATATATTAAATGAATATATGCTATTTATTAGGGGACAATGTCATAGCAATTAAGGTTATTAAAATTTAAATTTTTAAACATATGACCATACACTTGTCTCTTTCACCCCTCCTCATAACTTCATTTGATCATCGGTCAATCGACATTGAGTTATGCATCTCTGCTACTTGTGGTATTATGGCGGTTAAGTTGAATCAGCTGAAACTGCAAGTCGCGCAGTTAAATGTCGAGATTTGACATTTCTCCATATGTTTTTCTAATGTATCTTTCCTACTATAGGATTTCAGACAAAACGTGCTCTGGAACTCCTTGACTTCACCGTCTGTACGATGTACACTGCCTCTCTTTTGTTGAATTTGCTACTGAAGCACAAAATTGATAGTTCAAAGTACCTTCTTGGTGGCTTTTCAGATGATCTGTTAACTCATCTCTTGAATTTCTTGGGGCATAAGGTACAGCCATGTATAGCCTCTCCCCATCTACAGTAGCCTCGTGGCGATTTTTGTGGTCATTGGATGAAAGTCCTTTCTCACAAATTCCACAGGTAAAGGTTCTGTTTTCCATTTCGATTACTTACAATGTAGTAGATATGATGCGAATAAAACTTGACTTGCCAACAACGTGTTTGCAAAACAAATGACAAATTTAGCTAGGAGTGACTGTCATTGTTTTAAAATTGACTGATAATTAATTTTTATAGAACCAGTCAAAATGCAGAAATCAGACCGTTAAAAAAATCGATGAATTTGAAAATTTGAATCTCAGAGTCTGGAAGAAGGTTGCGTGTTGATCGCTAATTTAATGAGGTTTTTATTACGCCCATAACTTTTGAACAATAGGAATTAGTTATTAAAATCAATAAGGTGACAGATTGGTCTCTTACAATTTCAATAGCACTTAAATTTGAAACATCAGTCTAACGATATTTATGACAGATTATGATCGGTCGTTAGAATGTTATAATGGAATTTATTACCAACACACCTGTTACTCGCATGTTGTAGTTCGTATTTGAAAAGAAAAATCGATCTAACGATATTTCATTGGTTTTTAATTACACCCAAACATGCAGACACAATACAGTGTTTACCTTAGCATGTGTCCAGCATCAGCTGATAGCATTCATATATATGTCCAATACATCAATATTATTTTTAAATATATTATTTATAATCTAATAATATCTATCCCAAATTATGACTTTAAAAAAAAAATGTACTAATTAAACATTATTAACTGATTTATTAATATACTAATCATTATAATCAACCCTAATTACACTCATTAATTACATTAATTACATTAATTATGCAACAGTTATTAATTAAAATTAATTACGCAACAGTTATTAATTAAAGTGATTAAAAAAATTCATTAATTAAGTGATGTCTTGTTAATTACCTTACGTAACATTTTAATTACATTACATCATCCACCCCTTCCAGCCCCTCCCCCACCCTCTCCACCAGAACTGGGTCATTTTGCCTCCACACTACTACTCCCACTTGTCCCCAAATCACCGTTGTCTGTGGTGCCCATATATCGAGATGAGAGTATGAGTGGATAATAGATTATCCCTCATTGAGAAATACCTTCATGATCTCATGTACATATATGGGGAAAGCAGACGAGGAAGAATATCCCTCAGTGAGAAATATTTTCATAGCCTCATGTTCTTCATACAGGGGGAAAGCAGGTGACAAAGAATAAGATCACAAAATCCCAATAACACTCCCTGTTACTCTTAGTAGCCAAAGAATGTGTCTTTCTGGGTATGTTTATTAAAGGAGGATTCTGGAAGAATCCCAGTCAAATAACGTCCGTGTCGGTAGTTGAAGATTTGCTTTTGGTAATTAGATTTACTCCCATCGAGTCAAAGACAAAGCATTCCCCAAACACCCCCACCCCACACACACACTATATTAAAAGACCTTTAAGCTCGTAGTAACCACGTGCCATCAAAGTTGGCGGTCTGGCTGAGTAGAACTCGAGGGCTTTCGAAGAATCCGAGCCAAATAAACATGGTGGTACTGAGATATATTCGTGTTCGATCGAATACACCCCGCGAACAGACCCACACTGTATTAGAAGCTCTTCAGGTGCATACCAACCACGTACCACCATAGAAAGCAAGATGGCGGCCTCCAGTATACAAAATGGACGATGGAAACACGTGACTCCCTAACACGTTCTGCGCATGCGTTCTGACACCTATCACTATGGTAATGACGTCATGCAATGATCGCTCACACGTGCTAATATAACCACCCCACATGGCGTACGTCGGTCCGGGGTCCTACCAATGAGGCCCCCCACCCCCACCCCTCGTACTACTTCGGTGCCAGTAAATACCGTAACTATAACCTCACACAACCTCCTTATTTCAAAAAGTTTTCATATTTATTACGACACATTTAGATCACAAAGACAACTGGTCCATAACAATAATCGTTAGGACACTCTCCAAAGGATTATGTGTTTGTTGTGTCGGTCCTTTTTATGCTATACGTTCCACTACGCCAGATCGAGAGGCCCGTGTAGAAATCTATATTAGGCCAATGTGCATCCAACTTGTGTGTAGAAAAATCTAGCATACCGATATGCATCCGACCTTGTGGTACCTTTTCGTTTGGTTATGTGTTGTGCCAGTCGTTCAAAAATTCGCTCTTGATAAATTCAGAGATACACGTTTCAGTTTAAATAACACCGACTGCAAAGTTTTCTACGTGAATTTCCTTACCACTGGTACCGGTACTCATAATTTTTTGAATATGAACACGCCGGTTCCGAGTGTCCCCCATCCCATGGGGAGGAAATTTATTACATAAACTCCCATAGGGCTGCTGGTACCTAGAGTGCCCCGACTCCGGGCGAAAACAATATTTTAGAAATACTCCTAGGGATCCTTACAGTAGATCATGTAAATGTCAAACTGTAGGCCTGCAGCTAGGTGTGGTCCTAATTATGATGTTGTGTAATTTATTCGTGTTCTTAACCAGTTTGTGGGACGCGGAATGGTGTAAATAAATCATACAACCATACACGATTACTGGTGTTTAAACTGCACTGTTGTAAACTGCACTATTATAGAGACTGTGTATAGGCCTTGAAAATATAATAAACAAAATTTGAATGATATTTTAACGTATAACGCTTGGGGATCTTGGTCGGTTTGTTAGGTAAAAAAATAGAATATTAACCAACACGAATAGAAGACATTTGGAAAAAGATTCTTTAATAAATAAAAATAAAATCATGTTTGCCCCCAAAACATAGCTTATGGTCCCTCGTTAGAACGACTGCAGTGATCTCATTCAATGAGGTATCATAAGTTATTACATGTTTTACAGGCATAAAGTTAAAATGTTATAAAATTTGAATGGCGATTTTGTACATTGCGCTGGCCAGTTTTATACACAGCCTTAGATAAAAGTTAAAATTTAAGACAGACATGGGGCTACCAATAAACAGAGCGCGGGGATTTTGCCCTGCCACTTTATCATTCACCCTTTTATGTTCCAAAATAACCCCTTTCTCGCCTCTTTTGGCGTCTGTTGTCATTGACTACTTGCAACAACAGGACGTCTCCACTCTGTCATAGCCAGATTTGAGTCCCGACTCCCTTCCTGACTCCTGACCTTTCACCCCAAGAGCACTTTTCTTAATAGACGATCTGGGTACCACCACAGCGTTGCAAGATGAGTGGGACAAATTATTTCAGACAGCCATTGGATGATTGAGGTGGAGTATGTCTTGCGGAATTAAACAATGACTGGCGAATCGATTGTGGATGCACATTTTAATGAAAGTTGCCTATGCAAATTCGAAGATAACCCCTGATGCCATCGTTGAATTACCTATGCACCAGCTGATCTTCCCACCATTGCCCAATTGCTACATGTATATCCTATTGTGCACCCCCACCAGACACACTCCTTACCCCCATATCATATTTATCACAATGTATGTTTGCGTTGTTGGGTCTCAAACTATATTTCCTATTATGGTCCTCTTCTGGGGGAACTGTTCTCCCATAGTATTGTTTGGTAAGGTAGCGGTACCCGAGCCAGCACCCAAAAGTAGGCTTATACTCACCAAGACTGAAAAATATACTACATTACCAACTTAACTTGGCGAAGTCAAGGTAAGCTATTGCCATGGTGCATGCGGGTCGGCGCGGGCTATAGCCGCCCGCAGTTGTTTTCCGATCATTACCAAATTACATATGCTTATTCAGGTTTATACGTAGATGAGAACATCCCATTATGGTCATGATCGGTTGCCCACAATGACTCCTACAGCAGCCACTTTGGGTTTCTTCAACACAGTGTATAGGTCGCATTTATGCATTATTATTTTTGTTCCCCCAATTTTTCGGCGACTATTAAAATAGCCTGTGTCCGTCCGTCCGTCCGTCCGTCCGTCCTTGCGTCCGTCCGCCCGTCCGTCCGTCCGTGTATCCGTGCGTCCGTGCGAGCGTCCCACTTTAGTTTCCCGATGATAACTTTAGTTACAGTTGGCCAAATCATATGAAATTTGGTTTGTCGGTGTATCAATATAAAATACAGGTCAAGTTCGAATTGGGATGCGTTCCAGCGATTTTTGCCTGAGTTTTGCCCCATTTTCTACTTCACAAATTCATTTTTTTGGGTTACAGATGTTAACTTCATTCATAATTGTCCAAATCAAACGAAATTTGGTGTGCAGGTGTATCAACATAAAATACAGGTCAGGTTCGAATTGGGATGCGGTCCAGCAATTTTTGTCAGAGTTATGCCCCTTTTTCTATTTCAGAAATTCATTTTTTTTTGTTTCCCGACGATAACTTTAGTTATAGTTGGCCAAATCAAATAAAATTTGATCTGTAGATGTATCAATATAAAATACAGGGCAAGTTCGAATCGGGCTGTGGTCCAACAATTTTTCCAGAATTATGACCCTTTTTTGACTTCGAAAATTCTTTTTTTTTTGGGGGGGGGGGGGGGGGTCCCGATGATAACTTTAGAGTTGTTGTTGACTGATTCAAATAAAATTGGGTATATAGGTGTATCAACATAAACTACAGGTCAAGTTTTTAATCGGGGTTTGTTTGCCAGAGTTATGTCACTTTTTTTGACTTCGAAAAATTCATTTTTTTTTTTCAAATACCTCAAATTGCACACTTTTTTTTGGGGGGGGGGGGGCCGGGGGCTTTTATTTCTTTTAAATTGGCAGAATAACTATGCATACCGAATAGATGAGAAAGTCCCATTTTGGTAACGGTTGGCCGCCTGTAATGGCCACCACGGTAACCATCTTTGATTTCTTCATAACACTGTCCACAATTCGCTCAGCACGGGCTAAATCTAGCTGTTCCTTTCCGATCAACACCAAATTTCACATGCATATTCGGTTTAATATCCAGATGATAACGTCCTCTTGTGAGTATGGTCAGCCGTCCGCAATGGTCATCACATTACCATCTTGGATTTCATCAGCGCAGGGTCGCAGGCAAAAGATCATATTTCTGCATCAATTTTCTTGACATTTCGCAAGGTGACTTCGTATGCTGAGTAGAGGGGAACATCCTTGTTTTGTGAATAGGTGGTAGCCCACAATGGCTGCCGTGGCAACCATCTTGGATTTCTTCACAGAACACTGTTCTCAATTCGTTCAACACGCGCCTACAGACCGCAGTTCATTTCCGACTATCACCAAATTCGGTATGCATGTTCATACCTAGATAAGAATGTCGTATTGTTGTAACGTACGCCTTCCCGCAATACCCACCGTGGCAATCGTCTTGGATTTCTCCCGCACAAGATACAGGTTCCATTATGCATCCTTTGGAGGAAGGGGGAGGGGTGCTGGGCAACTTAGTGTGATGAATCTGAGGACGTCGTATCTTGATAACAGTTGCCCTTAATGGCTGTCATAGGATTCCCTGAGAACACCCTCCCGCTACATTTATTCATCAATTGTCTTGAAATTCGGCTGGCTACCTCAGTATAATGATTAAATGCGAACGTCCCGTGTTGGTCACATCCGGAAGCGGGCAATTTTGTTTTCATTGACGGCCTGTCGCCCGCTTCTGGTTGCATGACGCTATGAATTACTGAGTTTTACCGCCCGCTAAACTCCGTTAATATAGGCTGCTAATGAACGCCCGCTAAAGTCGTAATAATAACAACAACAACAGTAATAACATGATTCAGACGGGTGTCTGGGTTTATTAACGGACCTCGAGGAATGAATAACAGCCCTCTGGCTTACCAGCAGCCACAGTCTTCGTCTCGGGCCGGTAATAAACCCTCGGGCTGTTATTAATTCACCACGGGCCATTAATATATATCGCCCCCCCCCCCCCCTCCAGACTCATGTTATTGTTGTTGTATTAGTACGGCCAAGAGGGCGGTGGGCTGTTGATGAATTTTGTTTTAGTTAACTGCCCGCCGTCCGCTTCCGGTTGCACGACGCCAAAAATTACTGAGTTTTACGGTCCTTTTAAACTTTGTTAAAATACTAAGAGAAGTTAAGAGAACGCCATCTGAAGTGGTAATAATAAGCCGCGTAAGCGTTATTTGTGTATGACTCGGGGGAGTGTGGTTTCCAAATAGCATTTAACTTCGGAGATATATGGAGGTGGTCGAATGATTTACCTTCAAAGGACACGTTCTGCAAATCATCTATTGCAATTTCCCACCCAACTGCAAGCTGTAGGCCCTAACGAGTAACTGGTTCTTCGAGGTCCCTTGACCTTCCTCCTCCGGGAACCGGGCAATTCGGCCTTTCGATTCGGCCTTAGGTCGATTCGGCCTGAGGCTGTTCGCCAAACCCTATTTCATTTTAAACGAAATAAAATTACTGTTTAAAAAAATGGGTTTGATGCAGATTTGGCGAGATAACGGTTAACAACTTTTCAAGTTTTATTTTATTTTATTTCACGATCTATAATCATCAATAATCATGATTTCTGGGAACTTCTTTTCGCGTATTTTGGTAAACTGCAATTGAAAGAACAATTAATTGCAGTTAGGTAAGAAAATTCGACATGCCTAACAGGGATATGCGTTGTTATAATAACAACAACAGACATTCCCTATTAGGCCTGGCAAATTTCCATTACCGAAATACATTGTGAATAACGGGGATGACGGGTTAGTGGAAAAGAAAAAAAAACTCCACACACATCAGCCACAAGCACACTTACATTGTTGTTGTCATGAAAACAGCCATTCACAATGATTAAGTACTATGAAAACGACTTTTCAGAACATTCTTCAGCGTGATTGTGCAACGTTATCCAGCGTTATCACTCTGAAAACAGATTTACCTGTGTTGAAAATTTGCGACCATGCAAAAAAACGGACACTAAAGCCCCGTTCATGTGGCGAGATTTACACACGTGAGTATAAATACACACGTGAGTAAATGCGCCACATGAACGCATTTACACACCTAAGTAAATTTGCGTATGGAGCAAATTTGCACCGACTCTGGAGGTAATGTAAAAGTATATTTACATAGCGTGTAAATTTGCATGCTATGCAAACGTGGCATATGAACGCAAATCAACTTTACTCCTGTGTGTAAAAGTAAACGACCAGTGTCGAAGTATGTGACTTTAGGACAGGATATTGCATCAGCATAAAAAATAGATGACCTTAGAGCTCCAAGTGTAACTAATAATACACTGCTGTGTTACTTTACTGCAAGATGGCAAAGGTACGAGGACGTGGAGCTAGCTGGCTTGATGTAGAAACAGTGACCTTAATTGACCTGTGGGGCGAAATGAACACAGAAGATCAGCTAGATGATTGCGCCGGCACAATTTGGGAACCCCCATCTCTCCTCATATCCATTCAGTACATCTTTGAGATCTTCTCCGCCAGGAAACTTAACAAATTTCTCAGTCAAATGTTCTGCTATGGCCGAACACACTTCATGTACACAGTTGCATACGGTGGATTTGGCAACACCAAATAGATTGCCCACTGTGCGGTATTCTGCTGAGGATGCAAGCCAGTATACTGCAATGGCCACTTTGTGGTCAACATCTAAAGGTTGTATCACATGTTTTTCGGATTGATGTTTTAGTGATGGCTCCAACTGACTGCACAAAAACTTAAATGTTTCTTTCCGCATTCGAAAATTCTCAATCCATTGGTCATCATTGAATGTTGTTTTTGCGATGTCATGCCACCAAACTCTTGATTTTGGTCTTGAAAGCACAGTCTTTTGTTTTGTGAGGCCCAGAACAAGTCCAGCACTAACGACATAAGGTAACTGTCGCTTTAACCGTAGCTGTCTGTCCATCGTGAATGACAATAATGATGATAAAAGTTATGATACGACAAAATTTACGTAGGTGCTGTTTTTGTCACGTGAACGCAAAGCAAATTTATATTTGCATACGTGAGTAAATTTGCATATATGCAAATTTACTCACGTAAGTAAATCTCGCCACATGAACGGGCCTTAACCCCATTGCTTTGTGACTGTGAAAACAGTTGTTCAGAAACTGGAGTCAATGCCTGAGTTATCTGTACCGCTGTGGTTTCACAATAAAGTTCCTCAGAAAACTCAGAATTTCTGTTATTTATGTTTTATTGGGGAATTGACTCTTCGCCGGATGACAACTTCGTTGAAATTTTCATTTCGCCGAGGTCGCAGTTCGCCGGAAATGCAGTTCGCCGGATTTAAAAAAAAAAATAAATGGTTTAAAATTAGATTCTTTTTTGTGGTTCAAATAAAACCAATTAGTGAATATTATTAAATTCTAAAACCTACCAGTAATATTCTGCATAAAAAGAATCCTTCCTGGGAACTCTAAGAAAATGTGCCCTGCCAATAATACTTCGATAATTGTCAGAAAAACACCAATCTCGACTCGAAAGGTAAATGGTGCACAGGGGGCCGCGGTGGATCAGTAGGTAGATGTGCAGGCTGCAAGCCGAGATGTCTTTGGTTCTAATCCCGCCTGTGGCAACCGAGTTACAGTGTCTTCGGCATTGCCCACTTGGGGGAACGGTGACATTGCATAAGGCGGACTGCACGTCGATGGTGCACATGTCTTCAACCAATGCTGACCCTGCTTCATGTGCTTGTGTGGGGTGAAGCTGACAGTTGGTCACACCAATAAATAAATTGGTGCACAAGAGTCCTTCAGGACCGCCCACCTGTAGCTGACACCAAACCCATTAACTGACCACTGTGCAAGACATATTTGTACAACATTTTATGCATTGGCTTCATAAGTAAATAAGGTTATTTGGGTCACAAGGGATTTCAAACCCCATCGTTTCTTCAAAAGTCCGGCGAAACGTCCAAATGTTCAGCGAACTGCCACTGAAATTCCGGCGTTGTGTCCAATTTTCCGGCGAACTTTCCCGAAAAAAAAATCTCGGCGAAGTTGTCATCCGGCGAAGTGTCCAGGATTCATATCATATAAAAAAGTGAGTCAATTCGGCCTGAAAATAGGCCGAATTGACTCTCCACCCCCCCCCCCCCCCCCAAAAAAAAAAAAAAAAAAGAAAAGAAAAGAAAAAAAAGGCATTTTCATTTTCCAGCTAAGGATACTACATCCAATGGAACAGCAGAGGGTGTCAGAAAACAGGTGAAAACATGTGAACGGTTGAGTTAAACACAAAACAGTGGGATTAAACTTTCAGTTATTGTTCCAGCATTACTCCCTTTTATGCTAAAACCAAAGCTCCGGAACACTTTTTTCGCAACCGATAAAAATAGATTTAATTTTGGCCAATCAAAGCATGAAGTTGCCGTATTGGTCGACCTGGAGTTTCGGAGGAAGTTGTCGTCGGCTTTAGCAAATTTGAAGGCAAATCGTAACATGTAATTTAGAAGGTTAGAGACTAGGGGCTGCCTATTTAAACCCAAGAAAATATCCTACTACTAGTACCTAGAACTCAGAAGTTGATTATTGAAATGGGCTGTCTGTTTTCCAGATTTCACGGGAGTTCTCCACTGCATGAAGAGGATGATGCTCCTAAAGCCCAATTTTCGTGGTAAGTATCGTAATTACTAAGCCAACGAGACTGTTTCTCGCACTTGTTCCCATGTGAACATTAAAACACAGTGGATTGAAACTAACGGAATATTATTTTGATTTTTCGGATTTTTCAAATTTTTCCCATCAAGTACTTAAAAATAACCAAAAATGCTAACAAAAATGACGGTTTTGATGTTTTCAGAGATTTAATGTTGCAACTGATTCGTGTATTTTTGGTCCATTTCAAGTCAAGCTAAAAAGAACGTGTTTAACTTTAAGCCTATGGCTAAGGTGCTTTTGCCCGGTTATCCTAAACACCAGAATCGCACAGAAACCCCCAGCACCACCCTCTAAATTACATTTACGCAGTGTTTTATGATGAAATGCAGTAAGTTTTGGAATTTACCCCCATGCAGCTCTGTTGCTGTGTTTTTAAGGATTTTGATGCCCTAGCTTTGTTCTTGGATATGTGAAACACATTTGGCCACAAGTTGGGGTAATACATTTTGCCGGTAAAAAAGACGGTAAGGTATAAAAACTACGTTTTAAAGTACTAAATCAGGGTTTCCGCTAGGGGAAAATTTGTGGGTCCGGTCGTTTAAAGAAAGTGAAACTCAGACGCTGAAGGCGTTTGCCATATGCACCGAAGGCACGTGCGTATAGAGGGGGGGTCTGGGGAAAATTTTGATTTTTAGGTGCTCTCTGGGGGCATTCTGGTCGCTAAAAAGCTGAATAATTGAAGTGGAAAATATGTATTTTTTCTTCCTACAATTCACTAAATTCCCACAGGACACACAATACTACATCTGGTAGGAGGTTTCATAAAAATACAAACCCAAAACAACACAAAATCCACGAATCCTGACAGTGACTGCGATGCTTGACCTAAATTTTTTTTGTACAACCCGATACGTGCCAACGTAAATAATTCGAAATGCAGAGAGAACGAAATATTCGAAAAGAACCATGATGCGGACGTGTGATGTCATGCACATGCAATTACATCATTTATAGCTCGAAATAAAAGCCAGTGATTTCGGACCAAACACAACAATTTGAGTCCAAAATTTTATAGGCAACATTTAGGATTTGAACTTCGTTTCTCCCTCTCGTCTGGGGATTATAAAGTATCAGGTTGTCGCCAGTAGTAGTAGGCGTAGTATACAACATAATTATGCCTATATTACGTGGAAACAAAGGATCCTGAGTGTCATTACGATACAGCATTGTCCTCGACATTTTAACAACCAGCTTTTCTGACTGATCATAGTATGATCGGCGGGGGGAATGGGTCCGGTCGGCGGACCCGCAGCAGATTTAGCGGAAACCCTGACTAAATGTACCTCTGAATGTGTGAAAAGTGATTATTTAAGGAAGCTTATGCAATAATAGATATATAGAAGGAAGAACAAGTATTGTTTGTTTTATTGTAGACTATTTTCAAGCCAAAATAGATCATTTCGTCATCGACACACCATTTTGTACAAGGAAAACAACGAATTCACTGAGGTGCACAACAGGGTGAATATTATCATACTTGCTCAACAGAGGTGTAGCTAATTTTAGATGTTTCTGTTCACTACAAGGGGATTTAACAGAAGTTTTTTTTGAGAGAAACCATTTATAATTTGAAAATAGTCTACAATAAAACAAACAATACTTAATCTTCGTTTTATATTGTGTACGCTTCATTAAACTGTCACTTCACACTTTCAGGGGTACATTTAGTACCTTAAAACAGTTTATATACGCTTAACGTCCTTTTTACTGTCAAAAAGTTGCGTTCAAGCTTGTTTTTACAATGGGGGTTCATATTTTATTTTCAGTTAGCGTTTCGCCAAACACATGCCGAGGTGATAATAAATATTAAAACCAACCATACATCAATGGATACTAGTTCTAGATTCCTGTAAGTCCAACCTCAGTGATAACCACATGAGCCTATTAAGATTAGGGCCCCTTGTGCTCACTCCACCAATCCCTATGTGTGAGGTGAGCTCACAGTGGTGGGCCTGGAGGGGAGGGGGGGGGGGTGCCTAAATGCAAACCGTAACTTACTGATTTTAATTCCCACGTTTCCTCAGGAGGCACCAGAATCAATCTCAGAGCTTCAGAATTTGAAGAAAAAAATTCCGGGAAAGGGTCCACAACTGTCGGAGGGAATACGCCCAATGCCACCATAGTTCAAGCCATTGAAATATGCCAGCATTATGTCGATCTTGTCCCCCCCCCCCCCCCCCCCCAACCATTTCGAAAATATGGGAAATGGATTATATATCTATCAGGGTGTAGCCATGATTCTGTAATGGAGGGGGGGGGGGCAATCATGATATCTGGAAGGTCGTTATGGGGTATCCCCCCTCCCAGGCCTAACTAGGGCTAGACCACCCCAGAAACAAATTATCGTAAACAATTCATTAGTTATTAATTCCATTAGTGTCTATCATACACAGTATGTATAGTGGGCGACTGGAATTAACAAGCAATAGATTTGGAATACTTCCAATTACGTGATGACCAATCTTGGAGTGCAAGTTCAAGATAGCCTAAACCGCCAATGTGTGTCAGAGAAAAGCAGCAGGGATTGTGTTCATTTTGATATATAATTTGCTTCTATTTAATTTGAATTTAAGGAATATCAGAGGTGGGAATTGAAAAAATAAACAAAATTCCATTACTTTGTATGTTGTGTACACGCCTGATAGGAACAAAAAAGGTAAGAAGAAAATGTTGTTTATCTTTTATTGACTGTTTTCAATAGTTCGAAATTAGGATATTTCAATTTCTGCTCCACACATCTGGCACATACAGAACCAACTCTGTTTAGTTAACAGTGGATATTGCTATCCCCTAAATTGAATGGAGGCGGTTTTAACCGACAGTTAGATATTACTGAAATGACTGCAAATTCGTATTGCACATAGTCATCATTCACCACCAGGGCCAGGGATATAATAATGGTAAATTTATCCTGAACCTGTTACAGCACCTCCACATGACTTGATAGACCTCTGTCAAATTGAATCCCCAAACTCATAGCCACTGTTCACCATGTAGTAGCAATCCATTGTTATTTCAATATGTTGAAAAATTGTGACTGTATACACAGTATTGTATTAATCATGTAATAGTTATTTTTTATTTAATAATGATGCTTGTTGCTTGGAATGAAAAATAAGAAGAATACTGATTTGAAAAATAAATATGTTGAACCAGTGTGCATGTGTTGTTCTTTATTGAAGATTGAATCTTCCCAGACCGAATCTTCCTGTGATCGAATCTTGCCGAGGTCAAATCTTCCTGTTCCCAGTACCCCAGGGCCCGGAACTTTGGGAGGCCTAGGCATGGCCTGGTAGTTCAGGGCCTTTGACTCTTGGGTCAGGACTAAGTCTGCTCCCAAAGTTCTGGACCCATTGGGAGGCCCTCGACCAGGACCCTGGACTCTTGGATCAGATCTAAGCACCCCCACCCCTTGAGCAATTGCTATCTGAAAATGGATGGGGGAGGTTTCTGTCGAGTTGACAGTCAGATATCACTGAAATAACTGCAAGCTTATATTATTATACATATATCAGTCAACATTCACTACCAGGGCCCGGGATAGGCTCAGGTGTGGTGCTGGAAGGGGTATGAGGTCAGGGCTGCAGCCCCAGCTTCAGTCCCCCCTCCATTGGGGGGGGGGGGTAGCCCTCCTCATCAGGGAACTGCCGCTTCATTGTGTTGTTGTTGGGGAATGCCCAAGCCCCTACATCGAAGAGCACAAGCTCCCCATGTCAAGGAAATTCACCCACTGAATAGGGTGGGGCAGGATAATGACCCCAAGGCCCAGAACTCAGACTCTTGGGTCAGGCCTGACTACCCACCCGAAATTGAGTCACAGAACTAAAATGTTAAGAAGAGGACTGTTCCTTGAATGATGATAAGTTTTCACATCATAAATTACTCAGTCAAAACGTATCACTCTAGGCCACTGGATACCCACTTGTGAACCTGCAAAGTTGAGACTTGCTGCCAAAAAAATGTCATTTAAGTAAATAAAGTAAATTTCTATTCTAAATCTGTCAGAACGCTCCAATTTAATGGCAAATTTCCAAATTTTCTTGGGGGAAACCAAAAGTTAAAAACCCCATTCAAGCATCTTGAAGGTGACCTCATTTTTCCTTTTGAGAGGGTACGTTATAATGGTTTATTTGCTCAATTTCGTGTCTGTTGGGATACAATTAGAGCCACAGAGAGCTGGGAGGGGGGATGTGTAGAATGGGCATTACAGGCCCTGCAATCCCCAAAGATGCAAAGAGATAAGTGGGGGTCTGGGAGTCCACCCTCCCCCCCCCCCCCCCCCCCCAAAAAAAAAAAACAAAAAAAAACACCTTTTTTTTTAAATTAGTGCTAGGAGAAACATTCTCCTGCATTGTCTTGACAATATCTGCTCAATTATTTCCTTACAGTTTGGGTAATTTATTACCAGTACCTGTATTTTTGCGTGCCTGGTGCATTTTTTTCCTCCAAGGATAATCGTGACCACCACAATTCAGGTAAGACTGTTGGAAAACCAACAGACTGGAACAAGTGTATTTTTTATATGAATGGAACCTCATCAGTAATGCAACTACATACTCTTGCCACCTCCACAAGCGTTTGAGGCCTGTATCAAAAGTCTTTCTACGACTTTCAGCTCAGACGTATCCATTGGTCAACTTACACTTCTAAATTTTAAAACATCAAATGTCCCTAAGCCCCGCCTTATCACCACCTCCCCCCCCCCCCCCCCCCTCAGTGCTAGTGGATAGCCTATAGTGTCACACAATACCCTGTTCTTTTAGCCAGAATATCGAAGTTAGGGGATGGTGCTGCATACTTAGACACCCTCAACACATGTATCCCCGTTGACGCACCCCTGCATAGGAGGGTGGGGGGTTACACTAGATTCTATTACTAGAAGGTACAGGTAGATACTAGATTCCCTCCCTCTTTGAAATTCTCTGAATATTTTTAAAAGAAGGGGTATTCAAGTTTTTAACTAAAATACACTTTTTTTTTGTTACTCCCTTTCGATTTTTGATGGAGAAATCCGACAATTGAGCTAGTCAACTCAAAAGTGTCCACATAATGGTTCAAAAGCATAAAACAGTGAATTTTAAAACATATTGGCAACTATTGTTCGATGAGGTAACAAAAAACTAGGCGATAACTTTGGGTAGCTCATCGTTGGCACAATTGACAAATTGCGTAATTTACCTGGTTCAGTACCAGTCATATAGGCTACCTTTTCAAACACACAATTTCTGATGTAAAAATACTACTGCCAGTTCAACAATTCTTGTACTTATGTCTCTTTGGTAGGGTTGGGGATGATTATAAGTATCGCTGAAATAAATATTTGAATTAGAGTTACCCACCTTGAAATATTGCACTCGAAAATGATGCAGTCTCTAAAAATAAACAGCCTTGGGAAAATATATTGCTTCAATAAACTTTTGAAACATTCTGTTGACATCTTGCATTTTTGTTGAATATTCCTGATAAAAAAGAGGGTGATTTGATGACTTTTGGCCTAAAAAATACAATTTACTTTTTGTGTGTTTTTGTAGGGAATTCCCTGAATAATATGTGCATGTGACCTGTACTTCCCTTCGTGTCGGTTTTCTCTCTTATTTGTTGCATGACCCCTTGTTCTAGGGTCAGAAAAAGTTGTCTGAAGGGCTGTACTTGATAAAGATATTTGAATGACAAAATTAAAGTGATGCGATCATATTTTTTTTTTGCCTGAATGTTATAATGGTCGCCTATGGGAAAATATTTAGTTCTGTGATACCTATAATAAGCATGTATTATAACAGAACACATGTACATGACATTTTTTTGAATCGTACCCAGGGTCACCGAAACACATCTGCAAATATTTTTTGGGATTTTTTGTTTTCAACAAAATTAGGACACAGAAATGATGTCAGATAGAATCTCTAAAAAATGCCAAACATTCAATTTGAGTACTGTTATAACCTATATTTTTTTACGAATAAATAATGTACAAATAACAGCTGTTATTTTTCTTCAACGTTTTGGTTTTGAATAGAACTTAATTGTTTTTATGAGATTTGCATTACCGGGCAAAATCCTTTACCGGACAAATGTCTACACAAATTATATATCAAAATGAAGGTTGGGAGGTATAGTAGAACACGGAAAATACATGTAATCAACTCATAGAGTTGGCAGCAGGCACCACTGGTTCCTGAATGTCTGCTACCATATTCGTACCAGAACTGATAATAAAATAATACTTCTGAAGAACAATTTGTGCCCAAATGTGCTTCAGATATCCAATAATAAAGCTAGGCATTCAAAACACTTAATGATGCAGCGATAGGACAGCATTCAGGAAAAGGACAACACTGTCTGCATTTTTATTGAAGATGTATTCCATGTTCGACAGACATGTGCAAATCACTCGATACCACAAATTTCCATCGAAAATCAAAATCATAATTCTTGGAAATTTCACCAGATGTCACAATATCTTGCAAAGAATACGGCAACTGTGCAGTCTCTATATTATAATTGTATTCTGTATTAAGACGATTCTTCTCATTATTTGTTCCGCTTTACTAGTAAAATAGGACCCAGTCACCAATGCTTGGGGTGAAAGTCCTCTAAAATGGGCAACATGTTGATCAACGATTGACTAAACTTGACTTCATCTCCATGTTGTGTCACGATTAGCCATAGTGCATAAATATGTGACGTTAACCACCAACAAACAAACAATTCTCATTATTTGTGTTTAGACAGCATTGTATTTCAATGCTTTTTCTTTCTGATGACCTTGACCAGAAATTCAGATTGAACCTACAATGTAAACAAAGCCTACAGTTTTTGGAATTTACCCCCAAGCATCCCTGTCGCTGCATTTTGAAGAATTCTGATGTCCTAGCTTTGTTCTTGAATATCTGAAGCATACTTGGCTACAAGTTGTTCCTGTGAAATATCATTTTATTATCAGTTCTGGTACGAATACGGTAGCTGATTTCCAGGAAACATTGGTTCCTGCTGTCAACTCTTCGAGTTGATTGCATGTGTTTTTCGTGTTCTATACATCACAACCTTCATTTTGGTGTATAATTTATGTATATTCAGTTTGAATTTAAGGAATATCAGAGGTGGGAATTTCAAAGTAAACAAATTTATCTGATATAGCACCTTAAATATACACAAATTAAAAATCAAAATGAAGGTCGGGAGGTATAGAACACGAAAAATATCTGTAATCAAGTCATAGAGTTGACTTTAGGCACCACTGATTCCTGGAAGTCTGCTACCATATTCGTACCAGAACTGATAATACATGTAAAATATTTCCAGAGAACAACTTGTGGAAAATGTGCTTCAGATATCCAATAACAAAGCTAGGCATTCAAAACACTCTTATGATGCAGCAATAGGACTGCATTTGGGAAAATGACAACACTGTGTGCATTTTTTATTGAAGATGGATTCCATGTTCGACGGACATGTGCAAATCACTCAATACCATGAATTGCCATTGAAAAACAAAATCGTAATTCTAGGAAATTTCACCAGGTGTCATGATACCTTGCATAGAATATATGCAGTCTCTATATAATAATTGTATACTGTTTTAAGGCAATCTTTCTCATTATTTGATTTTAGGTGGCATTGTCTATCGATGCCTTTTCCATCCGATGAACTTGACTGGAAATCGAAATGAACTTACAAGATAAACAAATACGACAGTTTTGGAATTTACCCCCACGCAGCTCTGTCGCTGCACTTTGAAAAGTTTTGATGTCCTAGCTTTGTTCTTGGATATCTGAAGCACATTTGACCATAAGTTGTTCTCCTAAAATATTATTTTATTATCAGTTCCAGTACGTATATTGTAGCAGACTTCCAGGAACCACTGGTGCCTGCTGTCACCTCTGTGAGTTGAATGCATATATTGTTCATGTTCTATGCATCACAACCTTTATTTTGGTGTATAATTTGTGTATCTTTAATATAAGTAACGGAAATTTGTTTACTTTGAAAATCCCACCTCTGATATTCCATAAATTAAAATTAAATATACACAAGTTGTGCACCAAAATGAAGGTTCAGATGTATAGAACAGGGAAAATATATGAAACCAACTCACAGAGTTGACCGCAGGCACCAGTGGTTCCTGGAGTCTGCTACCGTATTCGTACCATGAACTGATAATAAAATCATATTTCAATAAAAGAACTTGTGGCAAGATATGCTTCAGATATCCAAGAATAAAGCTGGGAAGTCAAAATTCTTCAAAATGCAGCGGCAGAGATGTGTGAGGGTAAATTCCCAAACTTTCAGTTTTTGTTGCTGTTGTGTGTTTTCATTTCGGTTCAGGTCATCGGACCTGAAAAAGCATCGATATACAATGTCATCTAAAATCAAATAATGAGAGATCACCTCCATACTATGCACTATTATATGGAGACTGCACAGTTGCCATATTACTTGCAAGGTATCATGATACCAGTTTGAATCTCTTAGAATTATGTGATTGTTTTTTGACAAAAACTTGTGGTATCATGTGATGTGTGCATGTCTGTCGGCCATGGAACCGGTTTTCAATAAACATGCAGACAGTGAGTGTTGTCCTTTCCCCAAAT
This sequence comes from Pictodentalium vernedei, assembly GCA_031216915.1. Taxonomy (NCBI): domain Eukaryota; kingdom Metazoa; phylum Mollusca; class Scaphopoda; order Dentaliida; family Dentaliidae; genus Pictodentalium; species Pictodentalium vernedei. Next base: position 237,007,209 of record CM062289.1, read on the forward strand.
ACAGTTGTATCATGCATCGTAAAGTGTTTTTGTTTTGAATATCTGAAGGCTGAATGAAGCACATTTGGCCACAAGTTGTTCTCCTGAAATATGATTTTATCAATTCCGGTACGAATATGGTGGCAGGCACTGGCAGCCTTCCTGGAACCATTGGTGCCTGCTGTCAACTCTGTGAGTTGACTGCATATATTTTTTTGTGTTCTACAACCTTAATTTTGATTTATAACTTGTGTATATGTAATATAAATTTATGGAATATCTGAGGTGGGAATTTCCAAGTAAACAAATTTCCCTTACTTATATAGCACCTTAAGGTGCTATAATAAATAACTTAATATAAGGAAAATTAGTTTTCTTTGAAATTCCTACCTCTGATTTTCCTAAATTCAAATTATATAATACACACAACTTACACGTCAAAATGGGAGTGCAGTGGCTCAGAGGTTATGGCATTGGATTCAAACCGAAAGGTTCATGGTCTGATTCCCACCAGGGGCAACTGCATTGTGTCCTTAGCAAGGCATTTAATCTTGAGTGCCCATGTGGGGGCATGGTGGCACTGTGTACTAAGGTGTACCACACGTCGATGGTGCACTTGTCATCAACTAATGCTGACCCTGCTTGTGTGGAGTTAGTACATTGGGGAGTCTGATTGTTGCTCGATGGTTCTCTCTGGGTACTCCGGCTTCCTCCACCCGTAAAACTGTCTGACACGAGGTGGCCCTGCCTGTTGAAAGTGTCATTAAACCCCAATGAATAGATTTTAGATTCTTTATTTTAGATTCTTTATTTTGCAGTATCAGGGCTTATATTTCGACGAGAATCCGAGAATCGATTCGCACAAAGATTCGCGCAATAAAACCAGCGAGAATCCATGTAGATTCTCGCTGCACCTCTGCCAGGATTCACATGAATAGAATTGCGTCAATTTAACCCTTTATCTAACACAGCAGAAACAAATTAACCAACAGAAGGCTAACATGACCTGAAGTATCCTGACACTTTGTCAATAAAATTACACAAATGCACAAATATGGCTGTCATTGGAACCGGCTCATTGAACCGGTTCCAACGACAGCCATATTTGTAAGATTTTATTGGTAAATATTGTTCATTTAATTATTTTATCATTTATTTATTATTTATTGTTTAAAAATTATCAAATTTAGTTTTAAAAATTAAAAAGGTGTGTTGGGTAAAAGGTTAACATGTGTTATCAGTATACAACAGTGGTTGAACCATGGTGGCGTCATAGGATCCTGGGAAACTCATAGTAGGTATGGATTCTCGCAACCATTTTCATGAGAATCCAAATGGATCCTCACAAATTTAGATGAAATATAAGCCCTGGGTATAAACATGCATCTATAACAGAGTAGATTACAAAATTGTTGTTACAATGCATAGTGCAAATGAACATACCACAGGGAGATGACATAGCCAGATTGGCTGTCTACCTGTCATCCCCTTGTAATGAGTTTGTTATCTTCAACACTGCAGATTAACTCGTGACTAGACACTTTTCACTATGCTTTGACTGCCCCCCCCCCCCAATATAGATAAGTAGTCTACTAATTTAAGTCCGCTTTCAGCACACCCAGTAGGTCACTATGAGAAGCGATGGATGGGATGAGATACTCAGAGGTACTTCAAACTAAGAGGAAAATGTTCAATGATCCTACTCTTTCTTGGATAAAATATTGTTTTAAACTGAGAGGAAGATGTGGATAATGATTAACCTGGTGAGGGAGGTGACATTTTGAGGAGAGTTCAGATGGCCCTACATGTAGGAATGATAATAATGGTGTCTGTATTAGAAGTAACTACGTGTTACAGTCGGGGCAATATGGATTGTTACATTGGACATTATCAGCACATGACAACAAAAATTTCAATTTTAGTTTTCTTTTAAATTCATTGCGGTTACTCAAGTTATGAAATTCGTCACCCAAATCATTCCATAACCTCGGGTATGCATACATGGGTAACTTATCCAACGACCTTGTTTGTGTTTTGCTTATCCGTAATTGCCCCGTTTGTCTGGTGTTCATATATGATGGGTTGTGAACACTGCTGAAGTAATTATTCAGGGACTGGGGGAGTTTGTTTTGTTTTTAGTCAAATATAAAAAGGCAGGCCTGGTAAACAAACATGTCGTTCACTTTAAGAATCTTGTCTTTCAAGAAAAGATGGTCTGTGTGCGAATTATATTTTTTATTATTTATAATTCGGAGTGAACATTTCTGTAATTTAAAAAGTTTCCTTACAGTTCTTGAACAGCCCCAAATATGGATACCATACACCAGATGGCAATGGACTAGGGCATAATATAAAGTTTTTAGAGCTTCATGTGGTAATATCTTTTTTACTTTGTTTAATGCATAGTTTGCCCATCTTATTTTGGAGCTTACTTTAGATACGTGGGCTTGGTAAGACAGATTTTCGTCGAGGTGAATACCCTGAAGTTTGTTCTTCCTCATGGTGACCTACTCTTTAAATTATTTTGTTTATAGAAATTTCAGGATTGACGGTGTTCCTCTTATTAGGTGTTGGGTTTATCAACATATATTTTGTTTTAGTTGCATTTAGAACTAACTGTTTGGCTGAGCACCACTCAAACACTTTGTTGAGTTCATCATTGGTACGTGCCGCAAGAAGCTCAACGTTCGATGACGATTCATACATAGAAGTATCGTCCGCAAATGAAAGAAGATTTAATGATGTCACGGTACTGATATCGTTAATATACAACAAAAATAATATTGGATCCAGTATTGATCCTTGTGGAACACCACACGTTATTTCAGCTAAATCAGATTTTTTGTCACCATATTGGACATATTGGTACCTGTTGGATAGGTAGCTCCTAAACCAGTTATTACTTGTGCCTCTGAATCAATATTTTTCCAGTTTGCACAACAAAATGTTGTGATTTATAGTGTCAAAAGCCTTAGCATTGTTTTCCGATCCTATATGCTCAAGAAGTTGCATCTCAGGATGTATAGTTGAGTGAAACTTTCTGAATCTGTATTGATGCTTGTAGAGAATGTTGAATGAATCTAAGTATTTTGTTATTCTATTTGACATAAATTTTTCTAACACTTTGGAGAAGGCTGGCAAGATGCTAATCGGTCTGTAATTATTAAATTTATGTTCATCGCCTGCTTTGAAAATAGGGATTACTTTACCTATCTTCATTTTGTTCGGGACTATCCCATGGGCAAATGAATTGTTAATTATTTGAGTCAGAGGTTCTACGATATTATCAAATGTATGTTTAAGAAGGCATGTGGTCATACCTCCACAATCCTCACTATTTTTCGATTTCATTGCATTTATAACATTTCTAACTTCTGTTGGTGTTGTGGGCGTTAACTTCTGTTGGTGTTGTGGGCGTTAAAAAAAAGTTATGTGAATAATTATTATCCATGTAATCTAGAAAATGTTTTTGGGGGTTGATTAATTGCTCACTCATAATTTTTCCTATATTTGAAAAGTAATTGTTGAATTCCTGGGCAATTTCATTGAGATTGTTTATTTCCTTATTATCCTCCCTCATAAAGGATAATGGCAAAGAGGAAATGCATTTGGTTCTGTGTATGGTTTCATTTAAAATTTGCCATGTTTTTGGTAAATTGTTTTTGTTTTCCATGAGGATTTCTTTATAGTCCATTGCTTTTCTTTGTTTTTGTATCTTGTTGAATATCCTACAGGAGTTTTTAATATTCTGTTCTGTTGGTGCCTTTAGTTGTTTATTGTTAAATTTTGATTTCTTATGTGATGAAGTTAGGAGCCCTTTTGACATCCACGGATTTTGTTTTATGAGTCTTTTGCTTGTTGGCGTACATGTATGTCTCAATGGGAATGCCTTTTCAAAAGCTGATGAAAATATGTTAGAGAATATATCATATGCTAAATTAGGGCAATTAGCCTCAAATACTGGTGAAAAATCAGTTTGGGATAAGAGTGTTTTAAAGGTTGCTACGCTGTCTTTATATATCTTACTCTTCAGCGTGCTCGTTGGGATATCTTTAGATTTTGGGTGAGTTTCTGCATAAAAGGTGGCGAAGTGATCCGAAACATCTGTAATAATGATACCCAATAGGGATGTACATAGGTTATTTGAAAAGATGTGATTAGTTAAAGTTGCCGAGTCACAGTTTACCCACGTTGGTTTTGTGATGTGAGGAAGAAAGCTATGGCTCATCATCATATCGATATAATTGGCGGTATTACTCTGAGTACCAGCTTTCAAGAGGTCAATGTTAAAATCACCCATAATATAAGCTTTTTCATTCTCATTATTTAGTTTATCTACTAACCCATTTAATTTGGACAGGAAGAGATCTATATCTGCTTTCGGTTGAGTATTGGGCCTATATATTACCCCCACTGTTTTAGTACATTTATTAAATTGAATTTCAATAAAAAGCGATTCAAAGATGTGCAGAATGAAAATTGAAAGGTCATGGCGTATTTTGAAGGCTATTTCCTCCTTGATATAGATTCCAGCACCACCACGTCCATCATCTCCAGTGGGCCTTGTGTTTTTAATGAGCTGTTTAACTGATATGACATATTAGGGGGAATTTGGAATATTTCTGTAAGACCAATAATTTCAAACTGATTGTGAGAATCCTGTACTTTGCAGAGAAGCCCTTTAAGTGGATCCCAGTGTGCTTTGAGACTTTGACAATTGAGATGGAGTAACGAAAATCCTCCTTCTTGAATATTGAATTTTTCTGGGATTTCGTTTGGTGAATAGTACTGGCATTCGTTCAGGAGTTGAAGGGGTAGCCGGGTCTTCATCCGAGTTTGGGTGTATGTGATTACATATATATCTAAAGTCGTATTCTGTCTTTCTCTGGGTCTCGTCTATCGTTGTGTTACCCGCCATCGTTCAACATGTGGCCACCCAGGGGTGCTCGCAGAGAGCAATATGACTTACATTCAGACTGGATTGTGATTAATGAAAGGGGCCAAAGGCAAAGGAACAAGAATATTCAACTCGAATAGAAAGGGTGTACTGCAATGTTGAGAAGCTGAAAACGGCGGAACAAATAAAACATAAAAAAGTAAGCAAAAACATATGTACAATTATCACTAAGGATATTCAGGTGCCCTTCCTGTAGGGTGAGGAAGTGTGTCACGGCGATGTTATAGATATATTCTGGCTTATAGGATAATCAAGACTAATTATTTATTTAATACTAGCTATACGCAAATCGTCAAAGTTTTAGCGTCAATAGTTTACATGGGGGGGTCTCAGAGATTGTTATTCCTTGTGCAAAAGGTGACCCAAAACTCCCCACCGGCGCGAGCCCATCAAGCTCTCTCCAGTGAGGAGACATGTGCCAACTTTCCGAAACAAAAACTGAAACATAAAATTTGCAGAAGATTGTCATGGGTTGCGCTGGGCACAGGGTAAATAGGTTACTTAAGAACTCACTACAGTGAATCAATTTACCTAGGATCCTCTCAATAATAAGAATGCCTTTCACTCCTATGTGCCCTCGGACTCAGACCAAAAGACGATGGAGTCACAATCTATAAAAGACCCCTTTTACAATATGAGTAGCACTGGCACGAGTTTTCGCAAGAAATTAACATCAGAGGGATCGTTCCAATAAGAGGACGCTTGCCAATTTTTCAAAGCAAAAATAGAAAAAGAAAGCCTAAACTAGTAAAGTCAGGACCTCAGGGTGCTCTCTGGAGTGTGGGAGGGGGGCACTGTTTGTGGAGTCAGTTCCACCACTGCTAGTATCATGATTGGGATTAAGGTACATTAAGAGGGGTTCAATGCAAGTCTGGGAGACTTGATACAATGGAATAGCTAAAGCATGCACTGGTAAAAAACATGTGCAGACATCATTTTATATAACTGGGTGCTTTCCCATAGGGTGAAAAGCTGTATAGGGCATATTCAAAGGAATATTCTGGATCTCTTTTGGCTACATGGATAACCTAAATAAGTATTTGATTACGCAAAAAAAACAAAAAAACCTGACCCCCACAAAATGAACCGATCTTTACAAAACTTCTTGGGTACCTTTGTTATCACCGTGGGACGAGAACGAGTGTTTTGGGGTGCGGTCTGAAATTCAAGATGGCCACCAGCAGCCATTTTGTACCGAAATTAGTGCAATCAGTTTTTTGTATAGAACTTCTGTATGAAAGTTCTGATTTGAATAAATTTTTGTATGAATGTTTAGTAACATCAGTTTTTTGTATAGAACTTCTGTATGAAAGTTCTGATTTGAATAAATTTTTGTGTGAATGTTTAGTAACATGGTACATCACATATAATACAGGTTTTTTTCTCGTGCAGAAATTATGAAAATTAGATGAACTTTGATTTATTCAGTGCAACTTATACACAGTAAGTTTATATGTTAATACGGGCTAGGGTCTGTATTTATGAACCGATCTTCACGAAACCTCTTGGGTACCTTTCTTATCACCTTGGGATGAGAACGAGTGTTTTTGGGTGTGGTCCGAAATTCAAGATAGCTTCTGACGGCCTTTTTGTACCAAAATTAGGTACAATCAGTTTTTTTGTACAGAACTTCTATACGGCTCGGGCTAGAGGCGGTATTTAAGAACTTTGTGGGTATCTTTGTTATCATCATGGGACGAGAACACGTGTTTTTGGATGTGGTCCAAAATTCAAAATGGCTGCCGGCAGCCATTTTGTACCAGAATTAGTGTAATCAGTTTTTTGTACAGAACTTCTGTATGAAAGTTCTGATTTGAAAATTTTTTTGTATGAATGTTTAGTAACATGGAATATGTCACAAATAATACAGGTTTTTTTTCTCGTGCAGAAATTATGCAAATTAGATGAACTTTGATTTATTCAGTGCTACTTATGCACAGTAAGTACACATGTCAATACTGCTTGGGCTAGGGACTGTATTTATGAACCGAACTTCACGAAACATCTTGGGTACCTTGGTTATCGCCTTGGGATGAGAACAAATGTTTTTGGGTGCAGTCCAAAATTCAAGATGGCTGTCGATGGCCATTTTGTACAGAAATTAGGTACAATCAGTTTTTTGTACAGAACTTCTATGTGAAGGTTCTGATTTGAATAAATTTTTGAATGAATGTTTAGTAACATGGAATACATCATATATAATACAGGTTTTTTTCTCGTGCAGAAATAATTAATAACAAATTAGATGAACTTTGGTTTATTCAGTTCTACTTCTACACAGTAAGTGCACATGTCAATACAGCTCGGGCTAGAGGCTGTATTTATGAACCGATCTTTACAAAACTTCTTGGGTACCTTTGTTATCACCTTGGTATGAGAATGCGTGTTTTTGGGTGCGGTCTGAAATTTAAGATGGCTGCTGGTGGCCATTGTATACTGAAATTAGGTGCAATCAGTTTTTTGTACAGAACTTCTAGAACTTGACATACTATACATGTACATGTCTTACGCAAGTTGAGCTACAGTGTCATTGACACTTTCTTTCTTCATTTAGGCTAAACCTCTCTTGCATTAGAATTGTTCAATCATCAACATCACTCCTCAGTATTCACTACAGTACAAGAAATAATGATATAAAAAAGTCATGACCTCCCCACCTGGAATTTTGTCATTGTGAAACTGGACATAAAGTTTGTTTTTCTTCTTATGACTAATTAGAAGTGAAGTGACATGTTGCTTTTATTAATTTTTATGCCCCCCCGACTTAGGTCGGGTGGCATATAGTGATTGAAGTGTGAGTGTGTCTGTCCATCTGTGTGTGTGTGTGTGTCCAAGCCAATAACTCGAAAATGGTTAGGGCCACAGTCATCAAACTTCACACAATTATAAAGGACCATGGGAGGATGTGTCACACACCATAGCCGGATTCATACCTTCAAGGTCAAGGTCACATTTCAAGATCACACTAAAAATTGGTCAATACTCGTGTCTCAGTCATAACTCAGAAACGAATCATAGTATAATTGTTAAACTTTTTACAAATGTTAAGGACAGTCAGAAGGTGTGTCGCGTATAATAGTTTCCGCCGCATCTGCAAGGTGGAGGTCACAATTGACCTTCATATGTTCAGGGTCACAAATCGTGTCTCAAGCATAACTCCCAAACTATTAGGGCTACAATCATCTAACATCACTCAATTATAAAGGACAACGGGTGGATGTGTCACGCACCACACCCAGGTCTGTAAGGTCAAGGTCAAGGTCACATCTCAAGGTCACACTGAACACGGTTAGGGCCACAGTCATCAAACTTCACACAATTATAAAGGACCATGTGAGGATGTGTCACACACCATAGCCGGATTCGTACCTTCAAGGTCAAGGTCACATTTCAAGGTCACACTAAAAATTGGTCAATATTCGTGTCTCAGCCATAACTCAGAAACGAATCATAGTACAATTGTTAAACTTTTTACAAATGTTAAGGACAGTCAGAAGGTGTGTCGCATATAATAGTTTCTGCTGCATCTGCAACGTGAAGGTCACAGGGTGGGGGGGGGGGGGCATATGTTACTTTAGTAACATTCTTCTTGTTTAATATTCCCTTTCATGTTGCATTTTGTATAACACTCAGCAACAGATCCTTTCCATCAAGCCATCATTGCATTGTGCCCTGTACAAAGTATAGCATTGTGTTCTATTAAGAAGGAGGAGGGAGATAAAATGGCACACACTGTGCAGAAAGAAGACAAGGCCTGTGTAGATTATAGATCTCTCTTTGGTATTATGGAGGATGGAGATTCAAACTTCATCAGTTGGGAGTCAAAAGAAATGGGGAGGGGCAATTCTCAATATGTTCACGACTCACAGAAACCACTAAAATGATTTCTCTCCTTTTGGCACACCTTAATTTTTTCCCAGTGATAGGCCTGTGATTATGTACCTCATCCCCATTTGCCACATTTTATTATCTGCCCCCAACCTCTTACACACATGATGATAATGGATTATGGAATAATACCGATCTGTACTGCAGTATTTCACAGAAAAAGTACCCATTCTGAACTCAAACTTTCAGTACTGCCCATCTCTAGTTTGACGGCAGACATCATTGGTTCCTGAAAGTCTGCTACCATATTCGGACCAGAACTGATTATCAAATGTGATTTCATGACAACAACTCATGGCAAGATATGGTTCAGATATTTGAGAACAAATCTGGGAAATCCAAATTCTTTGAAATGTAGCGACAGAGCTGCTTGGGGTAAATTCCCAAACTCTTGGCTATGTTTTGTTTTCTCGTTGTTTACACCATTGTCAAGGTAAACAGTGCCAAAAAAGCACCGATGTTCAATGGCGTCTAAAAAGGAATAATGTGACTGATCGTCTTCATATGGAGATGGCACAGTTACCAACTTGCCATATTATTTACAAGGTATCATGGAGCTTGCTTGAATTTCCCAGAATTACACGATTATTTTTTGGCTAAATGTTTGTGGTATCACGTGACATGTACATGTCCATCAGTCATGGATTCCTTCCTCAATAAAAATGCAGACAGTGTTGGCATTTCCCCAAATGCATCCTGTCGCTGCATTGCGAAGTCTTTTGAATGCAATGCTTTGTTCTTGTACATCTGTTCACGTATGGCCACAAGTTATTCTTGTGAAATATTATTTGGTCATCAGTTCTGGAATATTCTATGAATATGGTAGTAGACTTCCTGGAAGCATTGATGCCTTTTGTAAACTTGGTGAATTGAATGCATATATTTTCTCATGTTGTATGCATCAGAACCTTTATTTTGATGTATAATTAAAAGTATGTATATTTAATTTGAATTTATGGAATATCACAAGTGGAAATTTCAAAGTAAACTAATTTTTGTTACTAAAACAACACCTTAACCTTTTACCTGCCAGTGTCTATCTGAACGTTGACCGTGACAAAAAAGGAATATTCCATTACGGTATCCATTATAGCGATGCAGATTGAACTGCAAAAATGGTCTGATACTGGCCCAGATTGGACCACCCCCCTATTTATTGTACCTGTACACAAAGGAGCTTGACCAGTCCAGGGTAGTCTAGGCAGCCAGACGAACATTGTAACATGTCAGATGGGGGCACGGTGGCATTGCGGTAACAAGGTTCTCGTCAGATCACTAATGTTAAGCAACGTCAGGCCCGGTTAGTCCTTGGATGGGTGACTGAGCAATCGATTCAGACTCCTGTGTTGTGTCCTTGGGCAAGGCACTTAACCCTGATGGTCCACATGGGGGCAAGATGACGGTGTGTACTGATGCGTACTGTCGATGGTGCGCATGTCTTCAACCAGTCCAATCCTGCCTGTGCTGCAGTGCGGAGTTACGATGTTGGGGTGCTGGCAGCTGCTCGTCATTGCGTGGTTGTTCTCTCAGGGTACTCTGGCTTCCTCCACCTGTTAAACTGTCTCTGATGCAATATGATCTTGGCTGTTGAAGTGTCATTAAATCTTAATAAATACATATAACATGTCAAATTATTGCTAGTCTGGGTCACACTGCTCAATTTCTTATCAACCTACCTCAATTGTTTACAACAGGCTTGCACTACAGTGGAAGAACCTAACTCGGATAAAATACTCTCTATTTTAATCTTTCCCAAGATTTGGGAAAGAAAAGTGGTGTAAAAACACCACGAAAAAATAAGCCAAAACTGGGCCGAGCGCCATCGGCGCACACCCAGTATGGGACGCTCTTCCATAGTACAAATCCACGACTTCCGTAATAGTGCGCAATGCATCAATTTGTCATTCTTTTTCTATCCGAAGCACGAGCAGGATGTGTTTCCGCCATATGCATTATGAAACAGTGATAATTCAACTCGTGGATAATGGTTTTCCTGTGACTGGAATTATGGATCTGAAGATCGGATCGTATAATAACAGGACTATGTTTTATATATTCTCGTTTATATTTTCAACCACTTTCTCATTGTTTATTAATTACTATTCCGTTTTCGTGAATGTTTTGCTACATCATGTCATCGCGATTCGACAATGAATTTTTTCGGTTGATAAAAAAATTTATTGGAGTAGGTGTCGGCCTTCTGGGTTCTGCAACCTTCTCTCGTAGTTGAGGGTGTTCTTCTAATTTCTGTTTCTGTTGAGTTCACCTTTTTCTTCTACTGCTCTCACCTCTGTTCTTTCCAGTTCGGTTCCTTTAGGGCAATTCCTTTTGCCCTCGCCATTGGTGCGTTCTCGTGTCCGTTTCGTCCGCACCTGCGGGTGGTGTGGAATGCAGTCGTTTCGGGAGCCTCCCGACTCGACCACATCTGATGTGAGTTTACCCCCTCCGTGGGGGATGTGCAGCTCCTCCCGCACCCGTGGGGGGGGGGGGGGGGGGCACTGTCGTTTCGGGGCCGCCCGACTCGACCATGTCTGGTGTGAGTTTGACCCCCTCCATGGGGGATGTGCAGCTCCTCCCGCTCCCGCAGGGGGGTGGTGAACGCTTTCATTTCGGGTCGCCCGATTCGACCACGTCTGATGAGAATTGCTCCTCCTCCGTGGGGGATGTACAGCTCCTCCTGCACCAGCGGGGGTGGGGACCGCTGTCGTTTCGGGGCTTCCCGATTCGACCATGTCTGGTGAGAGTTATTCCCCTTCTGTGGGGGATGTGCAGTGTTTTTACCGTGGTGGATACTGCGGGAGCTGTTGGTTTTCTGGTGTAGAGATGCCTGGTTCCGGGACTATGCGCCCTCTCCAGTCGACATATGAGGCTGTCACTAGGGTTGTGACTCCTCCTTTGGAGGCCGAGCTTGGTGGCTCTCTCCGCTTTTCCGCCAGTTCCAACAGCTCCCATCGTATCTGCTGCTACTGCTGTTCCGTCTACAACGTCATTGGTCACCGTTTTTAGCTGGCCTCGGCTTCTCCCTGCCAGGGTCTGCAGAGATGTCTGTAGTGTGGTTGTGGGGTTTCGGCCTCAGCCTTCCCAGACTTCCACTCGGCGAAGTCAAATGGGGCTGCCGACTGAACCCCATACTGTGTCCTCTCAGCCATTGAGCACAGTAGTTTTATACCTGCAGTGGTCTGCTGCGGTGTCTGGTTGTGTAGACGTGGGGGTATCGGTCTCAGCCTTCCCTGACTTCAACTCGGCGAAGTTGGAAGTGGCTGCCGGGCGGACCCTCTCCTGTGGTCTCTGCGCCGTCGAGCACCACAGTTGTCATTGGATTCGGTTGTTCTTAGTGGGACACTATGAACTCCGTGGCGTTTCCGTCCACTCATTCTGGCCACACGACCAGTTTTGAGGGTCCAACGTCTTTTGTGCAGCCTGGACCTTTTGCCCTGCAGAGGTCAGCGGTGACTCTCATGAGTTCCTGCTATGTTGATCCTCGGGGTGTGTCACACCCCTATACACGTCTGCCTTCAGACGTTTTCGGCTGCCACCCGTCGTCCCACGTCGGGTCTTTTGGAGGATCGTGACCCTTTGCTGGTTCAGAGGGTCAGAGGTGAAGCCACTTTGCCGGTTCATTCCCCTGTCGAACCGGCCAGTACGGGCAGTGAGCTTAGGGAGGCCCTCTCCTTACTCACTCAGGTTCTGTCAACGAGCCTTCCTGTTGCTTCCAGCGAGGCAGCGAGTGGTTTCCAGGCGCCTCCTATGGCGCCGCCTCCCGGGATTGGAAACAGGCCGCTTTCTGATCCCCTGGTGTTCCGACACCATGGGAGGCATCGGCTGGTTTGCCCACGATGGGCTATGTGTCTTCCGACTCAGGGGAAGAGTCAGACATGCTTGATGTCGAGAGCCAGCAGTCTTCGGACTTGGGGGCAGCTCTTGATTTCGTGTTTGGGTTCCTTCCGGATCTCAAACCATCTAACCAGTCGACAGTGTCAGCCAGGCCGCGATCATCGGTCGCGCACCAACAGTCTATGGAGCAACCTGCTTCTGGGCGTCTTCGACCGTGCCCTTCGGTACAGTTGGTTGAAGCATTTTCAGCCTTGGACTCCAAGCTAAGTTCCAAGGCTATGAAGGCTCCGTTCTTCACCAGGGTTGACACCTTTTTGCCTCCGGCGCGTTATCGTTCCTACGATTCCGCCAATCCTTTGGTCTACCAGACTTTGACGGTTTTGGATCAGGACTCCAATTCCCTCGGGCTTTCCAAGTCCAAGTCTGCCGTCATTCCGATGACGACTCTGAAGTCAACATTGGGCTTATCGAGAGAGATGCTTGGTATGCTTTCTCTCTCCGATCACGTCGTCTCAGCTTTTGCTGCTTATCTGCCTTCAGATAAGTTTGACGAGGTACAGGCTCCTTTGCGTGTGCTGTCCAAGGCGCTCATGCATCTTACTCACACGCATGCCTGTAACACAGCTAATCTGGAATTAGTTCGAAGGGACTCTGTGCGGGACACAGGCCGATCCCTTCCTGAGGAGCAGTACGCAACTCTTCGATCTGCTTTTTTGGCAGATCCGCAACTTTTCCATGATTCTGTGTTGACGGTCCGGGATGACGTCCTACGTCATTCCAACGATCAGCTGCTGTTTTCTTCAGCTTGATCAGCCTTCTAGGGTAGGCACGGGCCGTTCCAAGCCTAACATGTACCCTCTGCTTCCTCTGCGAAGCAAGAGGGGCTGATCCTTCTGCCACCGCTTCTACTTCTTACTCAAGGGGTAAGGGTAAGCGTCGGCAGTCTTGAGGGAACTCCCAGGATTCTTCATTCAGTAGAGGTGTTTTCTCCTCTAGCGAGCCTCGTCAGGGTTCGCAATGAAGGTCCTCACCTCGACTCGTCCCAGGTTGGAGGAAGGATAGCAGAGTTCACAGACCGTGGGCCACCATCACATCCGATCCTTGGATGTTAGATGTTGTTTGGTCCGGGCTGCGAATATCTTTCCGACGGCACTCCACTCTGTCCGGGGTGCCTTTTTCCAACCACAGTTCCTTCAGACATTTTTCGTCGGGAACTGTTGTCCACGGAGATAGACAAATCTCCTGACAAAGGGGGCGATTGAGGTCATCAAGAACATTAGGTCAGTGGGTTTCTATTCCCGCCTGTTCTTGGTGCCGAAGAAGGACGGCCGACTCCGACCGGTTCTAGATCTGAGTTTCCTGAACCAGTCTATCATTGCTCCCAAGTTCAGCATGGAGACTTTAATGTCGGTCCTCCGTTCCATTCACCAGGGAGATTTCGCTTCCAGCTTTGACCTGCGAGACGCTTACTTTCACGTTCCGATTCATTGGGCGTTACGGAAGTATCTCAGGTTCTTTTTTCTGAGGCGAGTTTACCAGTTCAAGGCCATGCCTTTCGGCCTCAACCTGGTTCCTTGGTCCTTCACCAGACTGATGTCGCATGTGATAGCTTTCCATCGCACACAGTCCAGGGTGACTACTTCGGCATATCTGGACGATATCCTCCAGGGGCATTCCAATGCTGCCTTCCTGGAGTCGGATGTCGCCACTCTGTTGAGCTTGCTCACGTCGCTACGTTTCAGAGTCAACGAGGAGAAGTCGGACCTGGTCCCTTCTCGGTCGTTTTATCATCTGGGGATGGCTTTCCGCACACAATTCAATTTGGTGGCGGTTCCCCAGGCCAAGGCTGTGATTCTCTCAGCTTTTGCTCCGACTCTGACCCAGTCCACTTCCGCGACGGCTCGGAGTTTTCTCCGGCTAATCGGTCTCTGCTGTTCGGTGACGGATCTCATTCCTCTAGGTCGGCTGCGTGTCAGACCTCTCCAACACTTTCTGCTCAGTCGTTGGAGGCTGAATGTAGATTTTCTGGATCTGGTGCTTCAGTTTCCAGACTATCTTTATCCTCACCTTCTCCTCTGGGCGGATGTCCAGTGGCTTTTGCAGGGTGTTCCGTTGGACTTACCCACGTCCGATCGCGTTCTGACGGCAGATGCCAGCGATCTCGGATGGGGTGCGACGTTGGATCCTCTAGGTCTTTCCATTCACGGGATGGTGGACCAGGATCATGCAGCTCTACACATCAACCAGAAGGAGCTTCTTGCTCTTCTTTCATTTCAGGCAGTGGATCCCTCACCTGTCGAATCGCCAGGTCCTTCTGTTGTCCGACAATTCGACAGTGGTTGCTTACATTCGGAACCTGAGCGGCACGCACTCAGTTCCAATGTACGAATTGGCTTGGGATCTTATACTGCTTGCTCAGGATGTCCACGCCGGGGTGGCTGTTGTCACATTCCCGGTCGCCTGAACGTCCTAGCCGACTCCCTGTCCCGTCGGGGCAGGGTCATTTCCACCAGGTGGATGCTCCACATGGCGGGTTCCATCAATCTCTTGTGACTAGTTGGAACCATCCGGTGGACACTTTCGTGTCCCCGTGTCCAGATGCTCTGGCTTTCGCCGTGGACGCTCTGGCCCACCTTTGGGATGGTCTTGTCGGCTACGCCTTCCTACCGGTTCTGATTCCGCCTCAGGTTCTCACCCAGATATGAACCTGCAGTCGTCGAATCCTTTCGATCACACCCGACGCTTCGGTGGGTGTGGATCAATCTGCTCCGCTCTCTGTTAGCGGCGGTTCCGGCATGTCTCCCTCTACCTCGCGACTTTCTTTGCCAAAGTCGCCCGGGAGGTTTTCAAGTTGACCCGACTTCATTGTGCCTTCGCACATGTCTTTCATCGGGCCCTGTCTCCTCTGTAGTGGTTTTTCGAGACACGCAGTGGAGTTGCTTTTCTTCAAGGAGGCACTCACTCCACTGGTTTAGCCTCTGTGGCTAAGTGGAAGGTTCTTCTGTCAATGGTGTGCGATCACTCTGTTGCTTCTGTCACTCCTTCGATCACACTGCTTGCGGAGTTTTCTGGTATATGTTTGTTTCTGGGGGTCTCCAGCAATGGGTACTTGTCCATGCTTCGGAGACATTTTTTCCTATGTGATACCGCATTGTTTCGACATTCATCCTTGCCTCTCCGAGCTTGTTCAGCTCTTTTCCTTGAAAAGGCCTAGGACTTTGCAGTTTACTCCAAGGTGGTCACTTTCTTGGGCGCTGCTCTGCTTGGGGGTGGGGGGGGGGGGGGGGGCGTTCACGCCTTTATCCTGGATGAATATGCGTTTTCCCACATGCCAGATCTCTCCTGCATCCATTTCTTGATGGACTTGTCTTGCTATTCGTGCAGCTTCCGCTCGTCTAGCTACTGGTGATTGTATTACCAATTGTTTTTTCTGCCACGAGGTGCGTGCATTGTCTTCCTCTTTTAATAACTCTGTCATGTTGTCGGATGACTGATGTTATACTGGCAGCCTTCTGGAGAAATGCTACTTTGTCCTTTTCTCTGCGACAGTTGCAGGAGCCGACAGAGACCCGTGGAGCCCTCTTTCTTCGGCTCAGGATGTTGGCTATCCAAGCTTTTCAGCTTTTTTCATGGTCGGTTCCAGCTTTGTACTGTTACTGCCCTTTTCTGTCTGTGCGTCGCACTTCACCATTCGCCTCATCTTTCATTGGCTTTTCTAATGTTTGTGATGCTATGGTTTGATAGGCCTAGGGATCTCTTCCTCTGTCCACGGTCCCAGTGCTCTTGAGTTATGTGTGGGTTGGTTATGTGATTCCCTCCAGCCTTTTGTCTATTCAGCCTGTTGTAAACAATTGAGGTAGGTTGATAAGAAGTATAAATTTTATAGTAAATTTCCTTTCTTATTATACCTACCGAAATTGTTTACATGGAGGCCCTCCCATCTTCTTATTCGGGTAAGAATCCTTCCTCCCCGCTGATCACATAACTCCTGTGTAGTTCGGAATCAAAAGAATGACAAATTGATGCATTGCGCACTATTACGGAAGTCGTGGATTTGTACTATGGAAGAACGTCCCATACTGGGTGTGCGCCGATGGCGCTCGGCCCAGTTTTGGCTTATTTTTTCGTGGTGTTTTTACACCACTTTTCTTTCCCAAATCTTGGGAAAGATTAAAATAGAGAGTATTTTATCCGAGTTAGGTTCTTCCACTGTAGTGCAAGCCTGTTGTAAACAATTTCGGTAGGTATAATAAGAAAAGAAATTTACTATAAAATTTATACTTCTTTTTAACTTTAACTTGCAATTTAACTAAATCAGTTCTAGGAACACATTTCCTCCATGACTGACAACCGAAGTCATTCCAAATATGAGATGCATGACCATGACAGGTGAATGCATGAGTGATACAATATGTGACTACATAAATGAATTCAACACAGTTTTAAATGATAGTGCACGTACATTGAACTTCATTCCACTGGTTGTGGGTATGGTAATTTTGGGATAAACACTCTATTCCCATATGTCAAGCCATGTGGACTTTATGGTCTTTATCGATGATAAATATTTCATACTCAACTTGTTGGTTTGTTTATTGGAGCTTAACAATACTTTCAACAGCCAGCATCATATTGTGTTGGGACAGTTTAGGGAGGAAAGAAGCTGGTGTACCCAGAGAAAACCACCAGACAATGGCAAGTAACTATCAGTTACTCCAACTTACTAACCCAACACAAGCAGGCCTATACCATCAGTCGTCCTAGTCTATGCCTCAGAACACAGATAGTGCTTCCACATAGGTAATCGGGATGAGGTGTCTTGCCAAAGGACACAACACAAATGACTGAAATCAGGGCCATATCCAGGACATTTTTGCTACTGGTATACCAGTTTGGTTGCCCAAACTCCAGGAGCCCAAACTCATTGTATACGTGTACAATCTCCATCCCACAGTCTGCTAAAACGGTAATAATTCAGCAAAAATTATGCATGACTAAAACCAACACGAAGCTAATCCCTTGAATCCCAAACTAGGATATTTTAGCTGACTAAAAATTGCACTCTGATAAAAAAATGCATTGAATAGGTATGCAGAAAGCACATGGAGGCATTATGGTAATTTCAACTTTTGTGTCTTGAAAACGATGCAATCAGTATGGTAATCCTACTCTCAGTTTCTGTCTCCACTGCCCACAACCTTTGGTTATGTCTGCGGCATATATGGACAGGTGTCCTCAAATTATCCCTGGATATAGCCCTGGAACTGTCAATCTTTTGAAGTCCAGTGTTCTTATCAATGAGCCACCACATTTCCTATCAGACCGTCACACACAGCAGCACCATTAACAGTTCCACAGTATATAATTGACTACCGTAAAATAATTCCATGAGTCTCATCATTAATGGAGACCAGGTGGCTGAATGCTCCACAAATAAACTTTTCATCCCATATTTATTTTGTCGAAGGATAGCATTTCCAACAAGAATAACATATTCCAAATAATGAAAAAGACTAGTGCAAAAGTTATGTTGCACATGTCCGTTTACTAACTCTACTTACATCTATATAGTGTATTAGCTTCGTGTTACCTCATATTTAGTCTTGGTGAAGACTGAATTTCTTCCAAATGTCACTACATGTACCAGTATACAGGCTTTCTAGGCTACCATTTGGGACTGTGACTGTGTGACTTACGGTACTTTCACACCAGAGTAAGAGTGGTATCTTGGATGTGGTACATGCAGGAATAATCCATATAGTGCAAATCAGATGCAGAAACTAGATTATGCCCTGCCATTCTGAGTGAGTATCTGACTTCTTCCTCAAATTCCAACACAACATCAAACTTGTCTGATATCCAAAGTTTATCAAACATGTCCGATATCCACAGAAAATCTGTTGTCAAGTTCAACTAGTGTTGAAATGATTACCTATTTTTCAAAGTCGACTAGTCGATGAGAGTAATCGATTCAAAATCGACTAGTCGGTTTTTCTGTTGAAAACATAATTGTCTCAGTAAATTAGGTGATAAGAGACAATTTCGTGTACAGAAAAAAACCCAGAAGGAAAAAAAACACTATAGAAAAAAAAACCCAACAAAATTTGACCAAATTAGCTTTGGTTGGAAAATAACCCAAAGTTCCATGTTTTGTTGAAGTGTTTAATTAGACTTGTCAGACAGCTCATCCTGTTATTGGTTATTGTCTATATTTTGATATTGGCTTATTGGCAAGCCATTGGTTTAAAATATTTTAATCAGAAGTGCCAGACAGGTCATTAGCAATTAGAAGCTATTACTAATTGCTGTCTGTTAATAGTTGAATATTCATCTTCTACAATCAGTATTTTCATGGTTGATATAGGCTTAGTGTCAAGCTTGAAGTTTGAGAATTCTAAGCATGGAAGGCATAGAAGGCTTCAGTTCAATTAGAGTGTAAGAGATTTCTTATGAAAACATGTCTGTGTGTGTCATATATAATACATAAGATTTTCCCAAAGAGTCATCCAGGAGAAGGGCGAGAGCATCTACCTGACCCAGGAATTCACCACAACTGAGAAAATTCCCCCCCCCCCCCAAGGGTAGAGGTAGTACCTTTAGTGAGAGGACCCCCTCTCACACTAGTCCTCAGCCAAGGGGGTCTGAAGGCCCTGAAAGGAGTAGGAGAAGAAATCTGAGAAGAAAGAGTCCATCCACCAAGCGGAGGGATGCCCGACACTTGGTGGCATTTTTGGAGAAGAAGAAAGAACAGTGAGGAAAAGAAAGAGTCAGAGGCGACCACCACTTCCCCTCCCACTCCCACTCCCACTCCCACAGACAGTCCCATGCCTCTGCTGGCTCCCCAGCCGGTGTTGTCAGATGTGGAAGAGTCTGTGGAGACTGAGATGGAATTGGAAGCTGCTCTCTCACCTCTTCCTGATCCCCACTCGCCTCTTTCTTTGGAACCAAAATGCCAAGGCTCAGACGATTGGCTGGAGAGAATCATAAAGGATAACAAGGTAAAAGGGGACCAACACAGGAAAGAAATGGACAGGAAGTATGAGCTGTTCCTCCAGAAAATAGAAGAGACAAAGAAACTGATAGAGGCCCAATCACAGCAGAAGCCTCAGCTATCTCACATGACTACTCCAGACTCGGCCAGGACCAGACCGTATAATCCACATCAGCCACCATCAGGCAGTCCACCAACAACGCCGACTGCCACGGTCTCTCCATCCAGACCACCACCTCTAAAAAAGAAGCACAAGAGACACAAGCACTGCTGATTACCCACAACCTCTCCTCCTTTACCACGAGCAGACATGACACAATTCCACAGCTAAAGAGGGTTGAAAGGGGCTTGCCCCACACTGTCCCTGCATGCCGAAGACGTGCAAAAAACATTTGATTCACAGTCAAAAAGTCATTCTCTCTTCAAGCTGGAAATCATAAAAAATTATAAAGGTGGACAGAAAGTGGCTTATGAAGGCCACAAACATCCAACTGTATGGAAAGTCTTGTTTGCTTTTAAGCAAGACAATGCCAATGCAAGAGAGGCACTGCATGCAAGTTCAATTGGAGAGGTTCAGCGAAAACGCATTCACAAAACAAGTATGAAGCAACAGGAACGTTTACAAAACCTTTGTCTTCAATACAGTAAAAATGAGAAGTCCATAGAGGAATTACTACGAGGCATAGGTCACAACATTCGATTTCACTGTTAACCCTTTAACCAATACTGCTTTTTTGAAAAAAAAGGGGAAGCCAGTTTATTATTGTATATATGCATAAGTTCAATTCATTCATTCATTCATTTGTTGAGTGTTGCCAAAATTTACATTTTCCATAACTTTTTTGTAAGAATATGTTGATTTTATAATAAATATTTAAACTTGATTCTGGGTTTTTTTCCTATTGGTGTTTTTTTCTTCTGGGGTTTATTCCAAGGGGTTTTTCTTCAAGGTTTTTTTTTCCTATGGGTTTTTTTCCATCTGGGTTTTTTTCCTACATTCCACTGTTACATGCAAGTTGATAACCCTTTCGTTTAATGACTCGTTTGACAGGTGTTTGATGAAGTTTCCTTGTCAAAATCATGAACGTAGCTGTTCTCTTTTTCAGATTTTGATTTTTTTTAAAATGTCGTGCATGTTATAGCTTTAACCATTCAGTAAAAAAATTAGAATACCTGGGAAGTGCGTGCCTCCTAGTCTCTGTCCATACAGTGGAAAAAGTACCCAATGATGTTAGAACAGAAGTTTCGTGAATTTGTAAAATGTTTGAAGTGTGCCGCCATTCGCCCGGTGCAATTAATTAAAAACTCCCGAGTCAAATTTTGTGACAGACAGTTTCCTCACCTTCATATCCTGTCTGCACCCAAACCAGTACAGTAATATCATAGAATATGGAGCTATAACATTGATTTACCTTTGAGGAAGACAGGGCAATTGGCTCAAAGAAGATTCACTTATATACACGTACAAGAGTCAGTTTAAGCATGGGAACTCTGCAGAAACTGCAGAGTTAAAGCGCTTCAACTGACTCTTGTGTGGAGTGCAGAGTACTGCGGACGAATGAGAGGAGAAAGGACTTAGCGAAATTTAGGCATGTATTTTATTTTTATATCAATTAAAAAGTGTGGGCGACTTGGGTGAGGGACAGAATGCTTGCATGAATTAACGGCATCTTTGAAGTTGTACATCAAAGTATTTTTCTTCAATGCGAGCCAGCGGTTAGGTTAGGTGAAATCAGTGCTTGTAATGCTGCTGAAATCTAAGTTGTAACTTTATCGGAATCAACAAATGACAATGATTGCATTGATATCCACTTCTCAATACAATTTAAAATAGGTCCATCACGAAGCAGAAACGTCTGATGTTTGTAATCATTAACCCCACTATTGGCATTTTACGACTTCATCTTTGAGTTTCCCGACTTGTCGACTGGTGGATTTCAGAGTCGATTTTTCCGAAAATCGAATCGACTTCGATTAGTCGACTAATCGTTTCAAGACTAAGTGCAACCTATACCCTTGAATACATACATGTACACAGACGGTGCAAAAATGCCCAGCTATATTAGTTAAAAACTAAAACATGTCTTTGATCAGTCCAGTGGGTGAAAATGCACCAGATCATTATTTCCTGGACCAGACCACCAATGGCTGTCCGCATCACTAAACCATTCATAGAAGGTGATATTTGAATATTAAATTGACATTCAAATATAGGTCCCCCACTTCCTATTGAACAAACATCTGTTTTCGACCGTGGCTTCTTTGAGGAAGCAAAGTTGAGAGATGTGACTTTTTGGAAAAATTGCATAGCAGTTTTTGCACCAACATCTGGCTTTGTTGAAATTATCACTTTCTTCTTGGTTTTCTGGGTTGAAATTTTAGTGAATTTATGTGGATTCCAGAAGGCTCAACTTATATCAGCCCACAAGACCACATCCCACACCATTAAATTGACTTACAGTACAGCCTTGCCATCCAAGTTTGCACTAAACACATTTGTGCTCGAACAAAATGATGCCACCTTGCACATGGGAAAAGGAAGAATATTTTTGAACACTTTGAATAGTCAAACATTAAAATTTGCGATTTGTTTCAGCACTATTATACATGAATGTTCATGAGCTAAAAAAAATGATGTAAATATGGAAGAAAATAATTTTAGCACACCAACATTTAGTTTCATAAATTCATATCCTTGGTGACAAACAAAGTTACCCGGGAGGTACCAATGGAAGTGTTTTAACCCTTTGGATCCAGATGGCATATTCCATACCAGTTCAGAGCCATCAACTGGTAGAGTCTATATTCATTACTTGGGGCAAGTCGAATCAATATTTCTTCTCAACCTACCTCACAATTGTTTACAACAGGCGTGCACTACAGAGGAAGTCCCTAACTCGGAAGTATACTCTCAATTTTCTTTCCCAAGCAATTTGGGAAAAAAAAGTGGTGCAAAAGCACCAAGAAAAAATAAGCCCAAACTGGGTCGAGTGCGGCCGGCGCACGCCTAGTAGGGGGCACTCTTCTCTGTACTAATCTATGGCTTTCCGGTACCAGTGCCAACGTGTCATACTTTTTTCATCTGCCATCTTGTGAAGGTGTGTTTCATTTTGCTCATCAACAGTGATACCTTTTGACTAGATGTAGACGATGTTCCTGTTCTGAATTGTGGACTCATAGCTGTTGCTTCACCATCCAGACATACAGGGCTGTGTTTTTAGCTCACCTGACTGAAAGTCAGGGTGAGCTTTTCTTATCACTCGTCGTCCGTCGTCTGTCGACCTGCGTGAAGGTGGTGTTTGAGCCTCTTTCTCCTAAACCACTGGCCACATTTTAATTAAATTTCATGTAAGTAGTGGTTATATAGGGGCATTTTGATTTTTATCCAAAATAGGTTTCGGCTCATATTGACCAGAGGTGTGGGGAAAAAAATGGCCAAATTTTTTGAAAATCTTCTTCTAATGAACCACCAGTAGCAGGGACTTGATATGTGGTATACAGAGTCCTTTTGAGGTTTAGAATCAAGTTTGTTCAAGAGAAGTTTGTCGGGCATTATTTGCCTTCATTATGGGAGGGGCAAAAATTTTGGCCACGCCTAAAATTTCTATTTTCAGAACCGTCAGGTCGATTTGAACCAAATTTGATATGAGATGATAATGGGTCATAAGTAGTTGATTGGTGCAAAAAACATTTTTCTCATTGCCCCGTGGGAACCTCGGGAGCTAAAAATAGGAAAAACCTTAAAACTGCCATATCTCCAAAACTACACGGCACAGAGAATTCTTATTTTGTATAAAGCTTACTTTTATCCAGTAGAATAGAATGGTTAAAAAAAATCCCTATCGGTTTGATCACAAGGTACTTTTTTCAGGACTTTGAAAAAGTGCTGAGTCAGCACTTTTTAACACTGTAGGCAATGGGAAAAAGATTAAAAAATCTTCTTCTCCAGATCCAGAGGGCAGAATCTTTTGATATTTGGTATGCAACATTGTAAGGTGGATCTGATTCAAGTTTGTTCAAATTGGCCCCCTGGATTCATATTTGGGCTCAGTATAGGAGCCCGATTTCGAAATTAGTGCATTTCAGGCAAATTTCTTAAAAAATCTTCTTCTCCAGATCCAGCAGGTAGAATCTTTTGATATTTGGTATGCAACATTGTGGGGTGCATCTGATTGAAGTTTGTTCAAATCGGCTCCCTGGATTCATATTTGGGCTCACTATAGAAGCCCGAATTCGAACTTAGTGCATTGCAGGCAAATTTCTTAAAAAATCTTCTTCTCCAGATCGAGCCGGCAGAATCTTTTGATATTTGGCATGCAACATTGTGGGGTGGATCTGATTCAAGTTTGTTCAAATCGACCCCTGGGTTTATATTTGGGCTCAGTATAGAAGCTCGAATTCAAACTTCGTGCATTTCAGGCAAATTTCTTAAAAAATCTTCTTCTCCAGATCCAGCAGGCAGAATCTTTTGATATTTGGTATGCAACATTGTGGGGTAGATCTGATTCAAGTTTGTTCAAATTGGCCCCCTGGATTCATATTTGGGCTCACTATAGAAGCCCGAATTCGAACTTAATGCATTTCAGGCAAATTTCTTAAAAAATCTTCTTCTCCAGATCCAGCAGGCAGAATCTTTTGATATTTGGTATGCAACATTGTGGGGTGGATCTGATTCAAGTTTGTTCAAATCGGCCCCCTGGGTTTATATTTGGGCTCAGTATAGCAGCTCAAATTCGAACTTAGTGCATTTCAGGCAAATTTCTTTGAAAAATCTTCTTCTCCAGATCCAGCAGGCAGAATCTTTTGATATTTGGTTTGCAACATTGTGGGGTGCATCTGATTCAAGTTTGTTCAAATTGGCTCCCTGGGTTTATATTTGGGCTCAGTTTAGAAGCTCGAATTCGAACTTATTGCATTTCAGGAAAATTTCTTCAAAAATCTTCTTCTCCAGATCCAGCAGGCAGAATCTTTTGATATTTGGTATGCAACATTGTGGGGTGAATCTGATTCAAGTTTGTTCAAATTGGCCCCCTGGGTTTATATTTGGGCTCACTATAGAAGCCCGAATTCGAACTTAGTGCATTTCAGGCAAATTTCTTAAAAAATCTTCTTCTCTTCATCCAGCAGGCAAAATCTTTTGATATTTGGTATGCAACATTGTGGGGTGGATCTGATTCAAGTTTGTTCAAATCGTCCCCCTGGATTCATATTTGGGCTCACTATAGAAGCCCGAATTTGAACTTAGTGCATTTCAGGCAAATTTCTTAAAAAATCTTCTTCTCCAGATCCAGCAGGCAGAATCTTTTGATATTTGGTATGCAACATTGTGGGGTGGATCTGATTCAAGTTTGTTCAAATCGGCCCCCTGGGTTTATATTTGGGCTCAGTATAGAAGCTCGAATTCGAACTTAGTGCATTTCAGGCAAATTTCTTAAAAAATCTTCTTCTCCATGTCCAGCAGGCAGAATCTTTTGATATTTGGTATGCAACATTGAGGGGTGGATCTGATTCAAGTTTGTTCAAAACCGGCCCCCTGGGTTTATATTTGGGCTCAGTATAGAAGCTCGAATTCGAACTTAGTGCATTTCAGGCAAATTTCTTCAAAAATCTTCTTCTCGAGATCCAGCAGGCAGAATCTTGTGATATTTGGTATGCAACATTGTGGGGTGGATCTGATTCAAGTTTGTTCAAATCGGCTCCCTAGATTCATATTTGGGTTCACTATAGAAGCTCGAATTCGAACTTAGTGCATTTCAGGCAAATTTCTTTGAAAATCTTCTTCTCAAGATCCGGCAGGCAGAATCTTTTGATATTGGGTATGCACCATGCTTTGGGGGGTGAGATTCAAGTTTGTTCAAGCCAAGTCCCTGGGTTCATATTTGGGCTCACTGTGGTAGCCCGAATTATAACTTAGTTCAAAATGAGGAATTTTCTTTAAAAATCTTCTTCATAACCAGCAGTTGGAATGTTTTGATATTTGATATGCAGCATCCTTAGGGGGTGAGATTCAAGTTTGTTCAAGCCATGTCCCTAGGTCCATATTTGGACTCAATGTGGGAGCTTGAATTGTAACTTAGTTCAAAATAAGGAATTTTCTTTAAAAATCTTCTTCTTCAGATCCAGCAGTCAGAATGTTTTGATATTTGGTGTGCAACATCCTTAGGGGTGTGAGATTCAAGTTTGTTAAAGCCAAGTCCCTGGGTTCATATATGGGCGCCCTGTGGGAGCCCGAATTATAACTTAGTTCAATATGAGGAATATTCTATAAAATTTTCTTTTTTTTAGATCCACTGGTCAGAATCTTCAATTTTGGGTATAAGCTTTTCTTAGGAGGAGCAGATGCAACTTGTTGAAATCAATTCTCTGGGTTGATATGTAGGCTACCATGTCAGGTGAGTGCCCTCAGGCCCCTTGGGGGCCTCTTGTTGTATATTCTCTGGATTATTCACCATATTTTTCATGATATATCTCTGTACCGATTTCACACTTGATTTTCGTGTACCATGCTGTTTCGGTCTCATGTTCATTAATGCTAACCCTTTGGGTTCTACTTTTATCTGAGTTGCATGTCAGCTGGGGGCTGTTGTGGCAGCTTTTCTCCCCTCTGTTGAGGGTAGAATGTCAGCCCATTTTTCCCTTATTGGCTGTTGGGGTACTTTTCTGTTCCCATCGGGCCTTGGTTTCCTGGCACCTTACTCTGGTAGCTGGGGGTGTCCTGATTTTATTTTTGATTGTGTTCACTTTCCCATCTACATTGCTCTCTCCAAATATGCCTAGTACGATACCTTGCAGGTGGTGTTTGTTGTCTTAGCATGTTGAAGATTCCCATGATTCATGCTCCACTTGATATGGGTGTTCCGTTGAAAGACCCTGTGGACAGTGTGGTTCTTGGTATTCCACCTTTTGGGCTTCAATCTATCATGTAGTTCCAGCATGAGGCCATTCCTCCCGTGGTCATGGGAAGGGGAACACAGTCATTCGGGGAAACCTGAACCGACTCTGTCTGGAGAGTTCTACCCCCTCGATGGGGGTTTTGCAATCCTTTCTGGTGATGGATACCACGCTAGCTGCTGACTTTCTGGCGAAGAGATGCCTGGTTCCGGGACTGCTGTCCCCCTCCAGTCAACATCTGAGACTGTCACTAGGGTTGTGACTCCTCCTTTGGAGCCGAGCTCAGTTGCTCTTTCTGCTTTTCTGTCAACAGCCACTGATGTATCCACTCCTGCTGCTGCTCCGTTGGTGATGTTATCGGCCTTCATTTCAGCTGGCCTCGGCTTATCCCTGCAGGGGTCTACAGGGATTTCTGCTTTGTTGGATGTGGGTTCTTGGCCTCAACCCTCCCTGAATTCAACTTGACGAAGTCGGATGGGGTTGCCAGTTGGTTCATCTGCTTCGGTCTCCCAGATGTCAGACCAAGCAGGTATTCATTCATATGCATTCTGGTCCTTCATCCAGTTTAGCAGGACCAGAGCAATCTTTGCAGCCTGGACCTTCTGTCCCTCAAAGGTCCTCGGTGACTTCCCGCACTCCAGATCCTTGGGGGGTATTCATACCACTATCAGCATCTGCCCTCGGATGTTTTGGCTGCCACCCGTCATTCTGCATCAGGTTTTCTTGAGGATTGTGACCCTTCCCTGGTTAAGAGGGTTAGATGTGAAGCCACTTTGCCTGGTCCTTCTCACTTCGGACCGGCAGATTCAGGGCTCCGACTCTGAAGATGGGTCAGACACACCTGACATTGAGAGCTATCAGCCCTTTGACTTGGGAGCAGCTCTTGACCTTGTGTTTGAGTTCCTTCCGGAGCTTAAACCATCAGATCAGCCGGATGTTTCAGCCAGGCCGAGATCATCATTCGTGCGTCTGCAGCCTGTGGTGCAACCTGCTTCTGGGTGCCTTCAACCATACCAGTCAGTACAGGTGGTTGAAGCTTTTGAGGACTTTGTTCTTCACTAGAGCTGATACCTTTTTGCCCCCTGTGAGTTATCATTCCTATGTCTGTCTGCCAGACATTGGTTTTCCAAGCCTAAGTCAACCGTTATTCTTATGGTAACTTTGGAGTCCCTGTTGGGCTTATTCAGAGAGATGCTGGGCATGTTTTCTCTCTCGGATCATGTTGTCACTGCCTTGGCTGCTTATCTGCCTCCAGCAGGGGTCAGCCGAGTGGACGACTAGGGCAAAGAAGTTGCCTTGTCATTCCTAAAGTCGCCTTGGATTATGTTGGGGCCTTGGGGGCGAAATTCAAGTCGCCCTCCAAAATTCCTTGGGAAATATGGCAGTTTTGGGTATTTCTAATGTTTTATTTCCAAATAGAAACTCCTTCGCATTCTGACTGTCATGATAAAATAAACATGTTTGTGGTTGCTGTTAAAATGCATCATATGGCTCTGAAAATAGCCCAAACTAGCCCAATTTAATATTTCTCAAAAGAGTTGTAATGACCTATTGTGGTGTTTAAACAATTCACCCTTATTGGTAGCAACCAGCACAAAAATGGCTTTTTAAAAATAGGATGTCCATTCTGGCTCATCAGGCTGTAATTATAAATCACAAATATTTGGGTGGATGCGAATGGCAGGTCTCCATTGCACCAATTGCATGTATCAATGTGGGATGGCCATCTGTCATCATTCTGTACAGTGTATTTGAATAATTACCCGGTGCAGAAGAAAAGGCAGACAACTGAAATATTTTGTCAATTTCTTCTGATTACCTCAGAAATAAATTAACTTAAATTGTTAATAACTCTTAATTAACGAAGGATATTGAAAACTTTTTTAACTACACTTTTCAATTTAATTACAACACTCAGAAACCATGGTAGACCCCGCTTCTTATGTGAATTTAAGGGAGCGCGGTGGCTCAGTGGTAAACTGTTGGACTTCTATGCTAGAGATCCCGAGTTCGATTCATGTCGGGGATGA
The DNA here is from genome assembly GCA_031216915.1 of Pictodentalium vernedei. Lineage (NCBI taxonomy): Eukaryota > Metazoa > Mollusca > Scaphopoda > Dentaliida > Dentaliidae > Pictodentalium > Pictodentalium vernedei. The sequence goes on from CM062289.1 coordinate 237,035,779, forward strand.
CTCGTGTTGTGTCCTTGGGCAAGGCACTTTATCTTGGTTGCCTACATGGGGGCACGATGACGCCGTGTACTAAGGCATACTGCATGTCGATGGAGCACATATCTTCAGCCATTGTAACCCTGCTTGAGTGGAGCTTGAACAGAGTTAGAATTTTGAGGAGCTGACACTTGCTTGTCGATGCTCGGTGGTTCTCTCCGGGTACTCTGGCTTCCTCCACCTGTAAAACTGTCAGGTTACGATTAGCCACTGTGCATAAGTATGTGACCTTAAACACCAATAAACAATGAATAAATAATATGAATTTAAAATTTATTTTGAATACTTTAAATATTTAAAAAAAAATTACCTTCTGTGATGAAGAACACTCTCAAAATATGTAGTGATAAGTTTCATTTAAACCGCTGCTCTAAGGCAAATTTAAAATCAATTTGAGTGCTTTTGAAGATTAAAAGCACAGCTTTGTTTTTAGTTGACTGGTTGAGTGCTAGAAGTCACTATCATGGCTGCATTGAAAAGTGTTGGAAGTCACTTTAGTGGCTCAACACTGTATACATTAGCTTGATATTTGCTCAGCAGTAGAAGAAATTTTTTTAAATAAAGTTGATTGGCTGCAATTTATTGGAGAGTGCCATAGGCACTCTCCAATTAATTGTAACAAAACAATAATTTATGAACAAAAATCTTGATACACTGCGGACACTATTGCTGGTACTGTGGTATCTTTGAAAAAAAATACCCAGGTTTCAAATCACCTTTGAAATATAATTTAGCATTCAACCAGTTAATAAAACTTTCAACTGGTCAGCTTATATTCACCACTACCACCTTGCCATAATATATGATATGTCCGGTTGAACACAATATGAATGACTCTTTCCCTACCAGTGTTTACAATAGTTACCATGCTTTGAATTACACATGGTCTCAGGCAGGGACCAGCCTAGAGGGAAATTTTAGGGAGACTCCATGTCTCCCTCCAGAAAAAATAGGGAGACTGCAGAGTCATGTAGGGAGACTTCATAGGCAAGTGGGGAAAATTAAGAATATTCATGTACCACCCCCACCGCCCCTTCATATTTTCAATTTGTGGTCCTCCATTAATGTCCCAATAATCCAGGTCCAGTTGTCTATGAGGCATCTATGCCAGGTTAAAAAATCACAAAGTAATTATTGACTGAAAATCCCCCACTGTTACCCTCTCCTTCATGACCCCCTCCCCTCTTCTTCATGCCAATCCCCCCAGCACCCTCCTGTGGTTGCCTTTCACCAAAGTCTACTAAGCTAATAATTTCCTAAGTCTGAAAGTGTGAACAGGACCAGATGTGAGAAGGTTGCTTGGGAGGTACTTTGTTAGTTAATAAACAAAATACATTCTGGGGGCGAGTATTTTGTAAAAGAAATGTCATTCCGCATCATTTTTATGGCATTTTGGTGTCATTCTGCGTCATTTCGTGTCATTCCGTTGTTTAGGAGGACCCTTTTTCAAGATCGTCCACATGCACTCTTGTGGCCTGTACAAAGCTTTTCTTGTCATCACTAAAGCTTTTTTCATGTGTTTCAATTCCATTCGTGTTTTTGTGGGAATAGACGGCCCAACAGTTAACAGTCGTCAGCAAAACGAAATAAAAATACTGTGTTATAAAATACATCCGTTGTGTATGCATTTTCGGCATCCTAAGCGACGTAACCTACTTTCAAACTGAGTTATTTTGTTGAGTCGCGTAAGTCACCTATTTTCGTTTTGACATTTGAAGCTCCGACTGAAACGCAACAAAATAGAAATAAAAAAATACGCCAAAAGAGACAATGGACAATTGATTGTCGTGTGATTTCATTAAATGGACATTTATTTGATGAATTAAAATGCCCATTTATCACACTCGAGCACATTCGATTTTTGAAAATAATCGTTTTCATGCAAAGTTCGCATCACTCAGTCAGTTCAGCCTTTCCTCATTTTGGCCAATTTTTAGAGGGTGACTTGTAATCGCCCCGACTATTTTTCTAGGCGACTTTGGGCTTAGAAGGGCGACATAATCGCCCTAGTCGCCCTCACGGCTGGACCCTGGTCTCAGGTAATGTGAAGGGTTGAGAACTTTAAAATTTAAAATGCCTGGAGGCAGCAGATTTCAAATTTTAGGTTGCTCATCGGACAGTCAATCTACCAATCTTCTTCATAGTGCCATTAAATATAATGGCAAGCATTTTTTATGTTGTTTCTGACTTCTCCCTGATGTTCACTGACTTCTCCCTCCTAGCCTCTGACTTCTCCCTAAAATCTCTGGAGGGAGAAGTCACTTCTCCCTAAAATCAGCTGCCAGGCTGACCCCTGGCCTTCAGTTAAGTTTGACGACATACAGGCTCCCTTCTGTGTGATTTCTAAGGCGCACATGCATCTTGCTCACACGCATGCCTGTAACATGGCTAATCTGGATTAAGTTTGACGGGACGCAGTGTTGGACACTAGCTGTTCCCTTCCTGAAGTGCAGCGCGCTGCTCTTCAATCCACTTCTTTGGTGGGTCCGCATCTATTTCATGATTCCGTGGTGACAGCCCGGTTTGGCATTTAGCATCATTCCAAAGATCAGCTGCTGCTTCGCCAGCTTGATCTGCCTTCTGTTGGAGGCTGGGGCCATTCCTAGCCTAACAAGCACCCTTCTGCTTCATCTGCAAAGCCAATGACCACCTCTGCTTCTTCCTCTTACTCACATAGTAAGGGTAAGAGGGAGGTCTCAGGATCCTTCTACTAGCAGAGGAGGTGGTTTCTCCTCTCACGGGCCTCGCCGGGGCTTGAAATGACGGTCCTCACCTCGATTCGTCCCAGGCTGGAGGAAGGATATCAGAGTTTGTAGACCGTTGGGCCATGATCACATCCGATCCTTGGGTGTTAGATATTGTTCAGTCCGGTCTGTGGATATCTTTTCAGGGGCATCCCACTTTTTCACGGGTGCCACTTCCAACCCAAGTTACTTCAGGCAGTTCACATCAGGAACTTTCGATCACAAGATAGACAATCTCCTGTCAAAGGGGGCGAGCGAGGTCATCAAGAACATTCATTCAGTGGGATTTTATTCCCGCTTGTTCTTGGTTCCGAAGAAGGATGTCTGACTACGACCGGTTATCGATCTGAGTATCCTGACCCAGTCTATCATTGCTCCCAAGTTCAGCATGGAGACTTTCAAGTCGATTTTCCGCTCCATTCACCAGGGAGACTTTACTCCCAGCATCAACCTGCGAGACGCTTACTTTCATGTTCCGATTCTTCGGACTTCGCACAAGTATCTCCGGTTCACTTTTCTGGGGGTGAGTTTACCAGTTCAAGGCTATGCCTTTCGGCCTCAACCTGGCTCTTTGGACCTTAATCTGACTGATGTCGCATGTGCTAGCATTCCATCACACACAGTCCAGGGTGACTACTTCAGTTTAGCAGGACGACGTCCTCCAGAAGCACCTGGTTCCTTCTAAGTCGTTTTGTCATCTGGGGATGGACTTCCATTCTCAGCTGAATACGGTGGAGGTTCCCTGGGCGAGGACAGTGATTCTCTTGGCTTTCACCCTGACTCTGACGCAGTCCACGTCCACGACAGTTCAGAGTATTATCCAGCTGCTTGGTCTCTGTGGTTCAGGTACAGATCTCATTCTTTTAGGTTGGCTGAATGTCGGAACTCTCCAACACTTTCTGCTCAGCCGTTGGAGGCCGAATGTTGATCCTCTGGGTCTGGTGCTTCAGTTACAGCATCTCTCAGTCATCACCTTCTTCCCTGGATGGATGTTCAGTGGATTATGCAGGGAGTTCCGTTGGACTTGCCCACATCCAATTGTGTTCTGGGGGCAGATGCCAACAATCTCGGATGGGGTGCGACGTTGGATCCTCTACATCTTTCCCTTCACGGTGTTTGGGACCAGGATCAGGCAGCTTTTCACATCAACCAGAAGGAGTTTTCTTGCTCTTCTGAGTTTCTGGCAGTGGGTTCCCAACCTTTCGAATCATAAGGTCCTTCTGTTGTCCGACAACACAACAGTGGTAGCTTATATTTGGAACCAGGGTGAGACACACTCCGTTCCCATGTGCGATTTGGCTTGGGATCTTCTACTGCTCGCTCAGGACGTCAACTCAGGTGTGGTGGTTCGTCACATTCCCACTCATCTGAACGTCCTAGCTGACTCCCTGTCTTGGCATGACAGGGTCGTTTCCACGGAGTGGATGCTTCTCAGAGCAGTGTTCCAGTGGCTTTGCGATCTCTGAGGTCGTCCCCACCTCGATCTGTTTGCGAACAGTTGGAACCATCAGGTGGACACTTTCGTGTCCAGATACTCTGGCTTTTGCCATGGATCCTCTGTCAATCGATTGGAACGGACTAGGCGGCTACCCCTTCCCACCGGTTCGGATTCTGCTTCAGATTCTAGCCAAGATATGAACCTGCAGTTGACGAATCATTCTGATTGCTCCCCTGTCGCCTCAGTGGGTGTGGATCAATCATCTCCACCCTCTGTTGGTGGCGGTTCTGGTATGTCTCCCTCTATGTCACGACATTCTCTGTCAAGGTCACCCAAGGAGGTTTCACATCGACTGGACATCATTGTGCCTTCACGCATCTCTTTTGTCCAGTCCTGTCTCCTCTGTAGAGGTTTTTCGAGATGAGCAGTGGAGTGCATTTCTTCTTCAAGGCGGCACTCCACTGGTTTAGCCTGTGTGGCTAAGTGGAAGGTCTTCTATCGATGGTTTGCTGATCACTCTGTTGATTATCCCAACCCTTCAATGACACAGATTGCAGAGTGTCTGGTATATCTGTTTGATTCTCGGGGTCTATGCTTTCAGAGACCTTTTTCTTATGTGGGAAAGCGTTGTAACGGCACAAATCAGTACCTCTCCAAGCTTCTTCAGCCCTTTTCTTTGAAAAGGCCCAGGGTTTTGTAGCTGACCCCAAGATGAAATCTTTCTTGGAAGCTGCTTTGCTCAGGGAGGGGAGGGGGGGGTGGGGGGGGGGGGGGGGGGCGTTCGAACCATTAGCCCAGGTAGATATGCTTTCTCTCACATACATGATGGCTCTTCTGATGGCTTTTGCCTCAGCCAGGGGAGTTAGTGAGCTTCACAGCCTCTCTGTTGATTCAACCTTTGTCAGGAGCTCCACCAACAGTGTTTCTTTTACCACTGATTGCTCCTTTATGGCCAAGAATCAGATATCAGAAACTACTCCGCCTCCTATCTGTATCCAGGCTCTTCCTTCAGTTGATGATAATTGCCCTTTCCTCCTGTTTGTTTCATGCAGTTCGCATTTACCTTAACTGGACGCAGTTTATTAGGAAAGGCAGGAAGCGATTCTTCTGTCTCTTATCCCTGGTCGACAGAAGATCTCTCCTCAAGCAGCAGCCTACTGGAGAAATGCATCTACTTTCTCCACCTTCTACTTGTGCCAGTTGCAGGAGCAGTCTGAGGACCTTTTTTCTTTAGGATCTCTTCTGCTCAGGCTGTTATCAACCCTAGCCATTAGGCTTTTCTTTCAGGATCGGTTACAGCCCTGTGCTTGTTTACTGTCCTTTCTGTCTGTGTGTCACGCATGGCCATGTGCCTCATCTTGCATTGTCTATTTCAGTGTTTGTGATGTGATGGTTTTATAGGCCTTGGGTACTCATCTTCTTCCACAGTTCCAGCGCAGTCGGGTTATGTGAGGGTTGGTTATGTGATTCCCTCCTCCTATTGTCTATTCAGCCTGTTGTAAACAATTGTGAGGTAGGTTGATAAGAAATTTTAATTTTATAGTAAATTTCCTTTCTTATTATACCTACCACAATTGTTTACCTGGATGCCCTCCCATTTTCTTATTCGGGTAAGAATCCTTCCTCCCTGCTGATCACAAAACTCCAATGTTGGCAGATTCAAATAGAATGCCATGTTGGTTATACATCTGCGCACTTGTACCGGAATGCCATGGATTAGTACAGAGAAGAGTATTCCCTACTGGGTGTGCATCGGCTGCGCTCGACCCAGTTTTGGCTTATTTTTTCTTGGTGCTTTTGAACCACTTTTTATTTCCCAAATCGCTTGAGAAAGAACAAAATAGAGTATACTTTCGAGTTGGAGACTTCCTCTGTAGTGCAATAAGAAAGGAAATTTATTATAAAATTTAAATTTTCAACATACATCCTTGGGGCTGCATGTTAAAAATTTTGATTGGTCTACCACACAAATTCACTGAGTAACTATCTACTATAGTGTGTCTTTCTCTGCATGTGACATGAGGATAGCACTTTATGTCCCCACCTGATACGACCGTTAGCATGATATGCTGTTGGAGAACCAACCCTACATTTGATGCTAACAGAGTGTTCAGTAGAGATGGACAGTATAAACAAAAAAAGGTTAGGTTTTTTTTTTTAAATAACCAAAAAACCAAATGCCCCTGTCTTGAAAACATGGGCCAACGGTTTTCGTCGACTTCAATTTTTTGCTTCATTGCAAACTTATAATCTATAAAAAAAATATGCATACAATTATATTCAAATAAAAGAGTATTTTATGATAAATATTTTTTTGATGTCCAAGATGTTTTTTCTGTTTTGTTCATTTCCATTTTCGCTGCCTTGATCAATTTACGAGTGTCAAAGCAAAAATATTCCCCCCTGCCAAATAAAAGTGACATCACTGTTATTAATTTTTGGAGAAAGAGGACAGTATCATGATTTTTAGACACCATCATGATTATTAAAATGAGTTACTGTCATTAGAATATCTGATCAGCAAGGCGGCCAAAAAACACCTGAAAACAGCATTTATTTGATGAAAATGTAAAATTTCATCGATGCACACAACCCAGGCTTGTTAGAATTTAAAATTTGCGTACCTGTGAAAAGGTTGTGCAAAAATGTTTTGCATTATCTTCCATTATTGTGTACCCCATCCCCTTGAGTTCCTTTGATCCATGTCAAATTTACAGGAGTGAAACACAGGGATTTGAAGGGGCATTTCTGGGAATTTCATGCAACTGAATCTATCACTCCCATAATTTTGGTAGGCCTGCCATCACTGTTATTTGGCACCATCATTTTTATTTATTATACCCCCACTTTTTAAAAAAATGTGGGGTATACTGCATTGCACTTGTCCGTGCATCCGTGTGTCTGTGCGTCCATCCATACGTCTGTCCATCTGCACTCAGATGTCTGTTTGCATCAGTCGTTTTGCTGTTGGAATAATTTTTCTGTGAGTTATGGCCCTTTGAATACACAAAAATAGGCTATTTTTTGTCTATTCGCCTCGTATCTCGGGTTTGGCTTATTGGATCTCATTGAAATTTGAAGTGAAGATTGTTTATGGGAAAGGCTTTCAAATGAGTCTCTAATAATATTTCTTACTTTTCACTTTTTAGACTTATCCCCTTTTTAACTGAAAATTCACTGTTTGCTTCGTAAAATAGCCAATTTTTTGTCTGTTCACCTCATATTTCAGTTTTGGGTTATCTGATTTCAGTGAAATTTGGAATAAAGATTGTTTATGGGAAAGACTTTCAAATGAGTCATGTCCCTGCATTAAAACAAAGAAAATGCATGCAAATCACCTCCCCACATGTGGCATTATGTCTTTGTTCCACATCTCTTATTTGGATGGTCTGATCGTTACTAGACTTCAGTAACAGGTGTTTCTGGCCTTCACAATTATCTTGCTGTAAAACAAAGACAATAATTTTACTGTTTGCATCATAAAAAAGTCAATTTTTAGCTCAACTTTGACGTAGTCAAATTTGAGGTTATGTCATCCATCTGGACATCTGTCCATCCGTCCGTCAACAATTCAATACGGCTCGGCCTAGAGGCCGTATTTATGAATCTATCCTTACGAAACTTCTTGGGTACCTTTGTTATGACCGTGGGACGAGAACGAGTGTTTTGGGGTGCGGTCCAAAATTCAAGATGGCCACCAGCAGCCATTTTGTACCAAAATTAGTGCAAATCAGTTTTTTGTACAGAACTTCTTGATGAAAGTTCTGATTTGAATAAATTTTTGTATGAATGTTTAGTAACAGGGAATCCATCACATATAATACAGGTTTTTTCTCATGCAGAAATTATGCAAATTAGATGAACTTTGATTTATTCAGTGCTACTTATACACAGTAAGTACACATGTCAATACGGCACGGGCTCGGGGCTGTATTTATGAACCGATCTTCACGAAACTTCTTGGGTACCTTTGTTATCACCTTGTGACGAGAGCAAGTATTTTTGGGTGCAGTCCAAAATTCAAGATGGCTGCCGGTGGCCATTTTGTACCAAAATTAGTACAATCAGTTTTTTGTACAGAACTTCTATATGAAGGTTCTGATTTGAATAAATTTTTGTATGAATGTTTAGTAAAATGGAATACATCACATACAGTACAGGTTTTCTTCTCGTGCAGAAATTATGCAAATTAGATGAAGTTTGATTTATTTAGTGCTACTTATACACTGTAAGTGCACATGTCAATACGGCTCAGGCTAGAGGCTGTATTTATCAACCGATCTTCACAAAAATTCTTGGGTACCTTTGTTATCACCTTGGGGCGAGAACGAGTGTTTCTGAGTGCGGTCCAAAATTCAAGATGGCTGCCAGTGGCCATTTTGTACCAAAATTAGGTCCAATCAGTTTTTTGTCACAACTTCTATACAGCTCGTATTTATGAACTGATCTTCACTAAACTTCTTGGGTACCTTTGTTTTCACCTTGGGACAGGAATGACTCGAATGAGTGTGTTTTGGGGTGCCTTTGTTATCACTGTGCTATGAGAACAAATATTTTGGGGTTCAGTCAGACCCACTCTGGGACTCAAAGATTTATTTTCTAGTTTAGCATCTGACTGTCACCCACCTTTACAATACTTTACCTATACATTTGTTACAGGCTACGGTCAGTATTTATGTACAGACCGTTACAATACTTTTTATGTACCTTTGTTATCAGGTCATCACCTAGATGTTTGTCATTGCTGTGTCACATACTATACATGTACATGTCTTGACAAGTTGAGCTACAGTGTCATTGACACTTTCATTTCCATTTCCGTCAAAAAATGTTGCTGCAGCCAACGTTCTTAGAACTTAGTTTAGTCAGAAGACCTCAATATTTCTCTTTGGCACACCCTACAGGGCACATTTATGATTGGATTGCTTTGAAACCTGGTATGCTTGTTTGGGGTGGCCTGTAGATGGGAGCTATCGATTTTCTTCAATTTCTGTAAGAAAATGTTACTGCGGCCAACGTTCTCAGAACTTAGTTTAGTCAGACCTCAATATTTCTCTTTGGCACACCCTACAGGGCACATTTATGATTGGATTGCTTTGAAACCTCGTATGCTTGTTTAACTTGGTGTGCTCATTAGACAAGACCTTTCGATAAGAACTATTGATTAGCATTCATTTCTGTGAAAAAAGTTGCCATTTACAGTTACCTCTGAACATACTGCATTTGTGTATCAACATTCTTCCTTTAGCCAGTCTTACAGTTTACATTTAAAAATTGATGGATTACTCTGTTCTTCAATTTTGCCATTTCATTTATAACTTACCAAGTTCAAGTTTGTCAAGTTGTGTTACAGTGTGATTGACACTTTCATTAAAGTCCCAGGGGGCATGATGGCTCAGTTGGTAGAGGTGCAGGCTGCAAGCCGAGAGGCCCTTGGTGGCCAAATCCCACCTGCGGCAATTGCATTGTGCCCTTGGGCAAGACACTTCACACCCTATTGCCCACATGGAGCCATGGTCGTGTTGTGTTCTAAGGCGTACTGCATGTCGATGGTGCACCTGTCTTCAACCAATGCTAACCCTGCTTGTGTGGAGTTGGTATGTTGGGAGCTGACAGCTGCGCGTCATTGCTCGGTGGTTCTCTCCGGGTAATCTGGCTTCCTCTAAAGTTGAAGTTTTCAAATATTATTTTTTACTTGGAATGGGCAGACTTTGGGCTATTTGATCACTTTTATTTGCACTCATTGCCCTTTGAATGTAAGTATCAACATGATTACAAATACTCTTAAACAAGATCTATTTTTAGCTCACTAACTGTTCATTTGGGTAGGGTTGAAATGATTAGTCGACTAGTCGTTGGCGATGCTGATACAGTGGAAACCTGTTAATTGAATAGCCACATTGCCAATGAAACTTATTCAATTAACAGGAGTATTCAACTAACAGGAATTGTGTCACTTTCCTGTAATCTGGAGATAAACTTAGCATTTATTCTATTACATCTTGTTTCACAGAGCTCCATGAGCTCCTTCAAACAAGATATAATAGATTAAATGCATGTATTGGATGTACTAGGGCCAAATAGGTCTATAGACAAAGGAAAACTGGGGAGAGTCAGGGTAATTTCTCCACAGTTTACCAGATTTTTATCCCCGCATTTTAAAAAATGCGGGGATATTGTCATGATCTCCGTCCGTACGTCCGTATGGCCATACGTCCGTACTTCCGTACGTCCGTACGTCCGGTTTTGTAATTCGAAACGCTGTAACTTTCTACAGTTGTTCGATAGGGTCTGTGCAACCCAAAAATACAACTTTTAAATTTTTGTGCCAGAAGGTGGCTTCTGTGGAGCCACTTAAAAAATGCGTTATTTTTTCACTTTTTTGCTGAATAGTCCCAACCTATGTAATTCGGAGTTCTAAAATTACACTAGGGTGTTGCTAAATGATCTGTAGATATGTAGGAAGGTTTCGGATTTTTCGGGTGCCACTTGGCTGTGCCACCGTAGCCACTTTTGTGTTTTCTTAGACCGTTTCCGGCAAAAGGCTCGTAGGATATGTAATTCGAAATGCTAAATCCATGCTCAGATGTTGCAGTAGGGTCTATAGATGTGCACGAAGACTTCGGATTTTTCGGGTGCCACGTGGCTGTGCCACCGTAGCCACTTTTGTGTTTTCTTAGACCGTTTCCGGCAAAAGGCTCGTAGGATATGTAATTCGAAACACTAAATCCATGCTCAGAAGTTGCAGTAGGGGCTATAGATGCGCAGGAAGGTTTCGGATTTTTCGGGTGCCACGTGGCTGTGCCACCGTAGCCACTTTTGTGTTTTCTTGAACCGTTTCCGGCGAAAGGCTCATAGGGTATGTAATTCGAAATGCTAAAACCATGCTCATATGTTGCAGTAGGGTCTATAGATGCACACGAAGGTTTCAGATTTTTCGGGTGCCACGTGGCTGTGCCACCGTAGCCACTTTCGTGTTTTCTTAGATCGTTTCCGGTGAAAGGCTCGTAGGGAATGTAATTCAAAATGCTAAAACGATGCTCATATCTTGCAGTAGGGACTATAGATGCGCACAAAGGTTTCGGATTTTTCGGGTGCCACGTGGCTGTGCCACCGTAGCCACTTTTGTGTTTTCTTAGACCGTTTCCGGCAAAAGGCTCGTGGGATATGTAATTCGAAACGCTAAATCCATGCTCAGATGTTGCAGTAGGGGCTATAGATGCGCAGGAAGGTTTTGGATTTTTTGGGTGCCACGTGGCTGTGCCACCGTAGCCACTTTTGTGTTTTCTTGAACCGTTTCCGGCGAAAGGCTCGTAGGGTATGTAATTCGAAATGCTAAAACCATGCTCATATGTTGCAGTAGGGTCTATAGATGCACACAAAGGTTTCGGATTTTTCGGGTGCCACGTGGCTGTGCCACCGTAGCCACTTTCGTGTTTTCTTAGATCCTTTTCTTAGACTGTTTCCGGTGAAAGGCTCCTAGGATATGTAATTCGAAATGCTAAAACCATGCTCAAATGTTGCAGTGGGGTCTGTAGATGTGCACGAAGGTTTTGGATTTTTCAGCTGCCAAGTGGCTGCGCTACCGTTGCCACTTTCGTGTTTTCTTAGACTGTTTCCTGCGAAAAGCTCCTAGAGTAGGTATGTAATTCGAAATGCTAAAAGCATGCTCAGATGTTGCAGTAGAATCTGTAGATGCGCTTGAAGGTTTCAGATTTTTTGGGTGCCACGTGGCTGTGCCACCGTTGCCACTTTCGTGTTTTCTTAGACCGTTTCTGGCAAAAGGCTCGTAGGGTATGTAATTCGAAACACTAAAACCATGCTCAAATGTTGCAGTGGGATCTGTAGATGTGCACGAAGGTTTCAGATTTTTCAGCTGCCACGTGGCTGCACCACAGTTGCCACTTTCGTGTTTTCTTAGACCGTTTCCGTCGAAAGGCTCCTAGGGTATGTAATTCGAAATCCTAAAACCATGCTCAAATGTTGCAGTAGGGTATGTAGATGCACACGAAGGTTTCGGATTTTTGGGGTGCCACGTGGCTGTGCCACCATTGCCACTTTCGTGTTTTCTTTGACCGTTTCCAGCGAAAGGCTCCTAGGGTATGTAATTCGAAATGCTAAAAGCATGCTCAGATGTTGCAGTAGGGTCTGTAGATGCGCATGAAGGTTTCGTATTTTTGGGGTGCCATGTGGCTGTGCCACCGTTGCCACTTTCGTGTTTTCTTTGACCGTTTCCGGAGAAAGGCTCCTAGGGTATGTAATTCGAAACGCTAAAACCATGCTTAAATGTTGCAGTGGGGTCTGTAGATGCGCACAAAGGTTTCGGATTTTTCAGCTGCTACGTGGCTGCGCCACCGTAGCCACTTTCGTGTTTTCTTAGACCGTTTCCGGTGAAAGTCTCCTAGGGTATGTAATTCGAAATGCTAAAACCATGCTCAAATGTTGCAGTAGGGTCTGTAGATGCGCACGAAGGTTTCAGATTTTTCAGCGGCCATGTGGCTGTGCCACTGTTGCCACTTTCATGTTTTCTTAGACCATTTCCGGCGAAAGCCTCCTAGAGTATGTAATTTGAAATGCTAAAGGCATGCTCAGATGTTGCAGTAGGGTCTGTAGATGCGCACGAAGGTTTCAGATTTTTTGGGTGCCACGAAACCGTACCACCGTTGCCACTTTCATGTTTTCTTAGACCGTTTCCGGCGAAAGGCTCCTAGGGTATGTAATACGAAATGCTAAAACCATGCTCAAATGTTGCAGTGGGGTCTGTAGATGCGCACGAAGGTTACGGATTTCTGGGGTGCCACGTGGCTGTGCCACCGTTGCCACATTCGTGTTTTCTTAGACCGTTTCCAGCTAAAGGCTCCCAGGGTACGTAATTCGAAACACTAAAACCATGCTCAAATGTTGCAGTAGGGTCTGTAGATGCGCACGAAGGTTTTGGATTTTTGGGGTGCCACGTGGCTGTGCCACCGTTGCCACTTTCGTGTTTTCTTAGACCGTTTCCGATGAAAGGCTCCTAGAGTATGTAATTCGAAATGCTAAAAGTAGGGTCTGTAGATGCCCACGAAGGTTTCAGATTTTTTTGGTGCCATGTTGCTGTGCAACTGTTGCCACTTTCGTGTTTTCTTAAACCGTTTCCAGCGAAAGGCTCCTAGGGTATGTAATTCGAAATGCTAAAACCATGCTCAAATGTTGCAGTAGGGTCTGTAGATGTGCACGAAGGTTTCAGATTTTTCAGCTGCCATGTGGTTGTGCCACCGTTGCCACTTTCGTGTTTTCTTAGACCCTTTCCGGTGAAAGGCTCCTAGGGTATGTAATTCGAAACGCTAAAACCATGCTCAAATGTTGCAGTGGGGTCTGTAGATGTGCACAAAGGTTTTGGATTTTTTCAGCTGCCAAGTGGCTGTGCCACCGTTGCCACTTTCGCGTTTTCTTAGACCGTTTCCGGCAAAAGGCTCCTAGGGTATGTAATTCGAAACGCTAAAACCATGCTTTAATGTTGCAATGGGGTCTGTAGATGCACTGGAAGGTTTCGGATTTTTCAGGTGCCATGTGGCTGTGCCACCATTGCCACTTTCGTGTTTTCTTAGACCATTTCCGTCGAAAGGCTCCTAGAGTATGTAATTCAAAACGCTAAAACCATGCTGAAATGTTGCAGTAGAGCCTGTAAATGCACAGGAAGGTTTCAGATTTTTTGGGTGCTACGTGGCTGTGTCACCGTTGCCACTTTTGTGTTTTCTTAGACCGTTTCCGGCGAAAGGCTCCTAGGGTATGTAATTCGAAATGCTAAATGCATGCTCAAATGTTGCAGTAGGGTCTGTAGATGCGTACAAAGGTTTCAGATTTTTCAGGTGCCACGTGGCGGTGCCACCGTTTTGCTTTCATGTTTTCGTAGACCGTTTCTGGCAAAAAGCTCCTCGAGTATGTAATTTGAAATGCTAAAACTATGCTCAAATGTTGCAGTAGGGTCTGAAGATGTGCACGAAGGTTTCGGATTTTTGTGGTGCCACTTGGCTGTGCCACCGTTGCCACTTTCATGTTTTCTTAGACTGTTTCCGGCGAAAGGCTCCCAGGGTACATGTATGTAATTCGAAACGCTAAAGCCATGCTCAAATGTTGCAGTGAAGTCTTGAGGTGCGCACTAAGCTGTGTCACCTGTGCCACTCAATATGATTTTAGTGTGTCATATAATACATTTCATCTTTGTATCAAGCATTCATACAAAGTCAAGGATGCAAATGCGGGGATACACTATAGTGTGCTTCGCACACAAGTGACACCATCTAGTTTATTCAATTACCAGGAGTTTATTCTATAACCTGTATTCAATTAACAGGTCAAATTTGTACTGGGAGTATGGTAAATGGTTTTGTGTTGGGAAATTATATTCAGTTAACTGGGTTATTCAGTTAAGAGATATCCAATTAAGTGGGCGCCACTGTATTGCCCAACATCGACTCTGCATTTCTGCATCAACAAGTCGGAACATGTAGTTTCTTTTCAACCTACTCAATTATTTACAATTGGCTGTCACGTAAGTGCAAGCCCAACTTCGGAACTTTGATACTTTTCACAATGTGGTGTCTGTTCCCAAGGCTCGGGTGTTGATCCTTCCACCTTTAGTCTGGACCTGCTCCAATCCCCCTTGGTTTCGCCAGGACTTTCCTTCGGTTGCTGGGCCTTTGCTGTTCGGTGATGGATCTCATTCCTCTGGGTCGCTTGTATGTCCGACTTCTCCAGCACTTCCTGTTGGATCATTGGCTCATTGGCATCCGAATGTGGATCCTCTGAACCTGGGACTCTTTATTCCTTGGTCCTTGCATTGTCACCTCCACCCTTCGACCAAAGTTCCCTGGTTGACTCAGGATGTTCCGTTGGATCTTCCTCTGTCCAATCGCATCCTAACAGCGGATGCCAGCAATCAGGGCTGGGGTGTGACATTAGATCCTCTCTGTCTGTGCACTCATGGCGAGTGGGACCAAGAGCAGGTGGCCCTTTATATCAACCAGAAGGAGCTCCTTGCTCTTCTGTTGAGTTTTCAGCAATGAATCACACAGTCCTGCTTCTTTTGGACAATTCGATAGTGGTGGCCTACATCCGGAATCAAGGGGGCACGCATTCGATTCCCATGTAATGACTATCTTGGTATCTTCTGCTGTTAGCGCAGGATGTACATGCTCTGGTGGCCATTCGGCACATCCCTGGGTGCCTCAACGTCCTATCTGACTCCCTGTCCCAACGAGACAGTGTCTTTCCCACCGAGTGGATGCTGCATCGTTCGGTGTTTCAGATGATCTGCAAATGGTGGGGTCATCCTCTTATTGACCTATTCGCCACTCGCTGGAATCATCGGGTACAGACCTTTGTCTCCCCTTGTCCAGATCCACTAGCTTTTGCGGTGAATGCTCTGTCTTTCGACTGGACAGGGTGGGTTGGCTATGCCTTCCCTCCTGCACCGATTCTTCATTCGGTGTTGAAGATTCATGCTTGCAGTTGCAGGGTCATTCTGATCGTTCCTCTGTCTCCACAGAGGGTGTGGATCAATCAGCTGCGGCCTCTGTTAGAAGGTCGACCAATTCGTCTTCCTCTGCGCTGCGATCTTCTTTCCCAGTGCCGGCCTAGTAAGTACCACCACAACCTGGCGAGCCTTTTCCTTCATGCCTGTCTTTTATCAGGTCAGTCTCTGTCATAGAGGTTTTTCAAGATGAACAGTGGAGTGCATTTCTGCATCACAGTGACATTCCACTGGCATGACTTACGCTGCCGAGTGGAAAGTTTTCTGTCGCTGGTGTTCAGATCAACATGTGGTTTACCGAAATCCATCAATTGCTCAAATTGCAGATTTTCTTGTATACCTTTTTGACTCCAAGGGCCGCCAGCCTATTACTATTAAAGGGCTATAGGTCTATGTTGTCAGAAACTCTCTCTTATGTGGGAAAGCGGAGCATCAGTCGTCAATCTGAGGACCTTTGTTCTTTAGGCCCTCTAGTTGCTGCTCAGGCTGTTTTGTGCACCCTCGTTCATTATGTATTTTCAGGTTTGTGCATTTTTATCGTGTAGCCTTGTCTTTTCAGATGCTTTATGCAGCATCTTCTCTTCTTTTCAGGATGCTTTTCAACACTGTGGT
Organism: Pictodentalium vernedei; assembly: GCA_031216915.1. Classification (NCBI taxonomy): domain Eukaryota; kingdom Metazoa; phylum Mollusca; class Scaphopoda; order Dentaliida; family Dentaliidae; genus Pictodentalium; species Pictodentalium vernedei. Next base: position 237,052,121 of record CM062289.1, read on the forward strand.
GTTGTGTTTTAGCTTCTGTTCTTTCAGCGAGTTCCGGCTTTTTCTCCTTTTACAGGTTTTGCTGTCGTTCCCTGCCCTCGTTGCATTTCTGTCAGCTGTGCTTTTGATGGTATTATGTGATTCATCTCCTCCTTTTGTTTATTCAGCCAATTGTAAACAATGGTGAGTAGGTTGAAAAGAAATTACAAATTTTTAGTAAATTTTTTTCTTAACATACCTACCACAATTATTTACCGACAGCTCACCCTCCAAGGGGATATCTTTGATATCTTTACCTCCCCACTAAATCACAAAACTTCTCGTTGGCAGAAATTTGGAATTGCCGTTACGGTATTTGCGCATGCATTCGGTAATGCAAGAGGTGTGCAGGAAGAGTACCTGTAATGTCAAGTGCCAGTCTCGCTCAACCCTTTTCGATCTCTTTATAGTAATTTTGCACTCTTCTGCTTTTCCAAATTCAGTAGTTGTATAGTCAAGAACTTTGAATACGTTCCTGGAAAATTCTCAGTGGACACTGGAAATATACTGGAATATCAACCAAGTTTGGGCGTATGAACCCTGTGCTTATTTATTTTATGGACTTGGCGAGTGAAGGAGATCATTCATTCTTCTACTTATTGCCAAGGCAAGTGATATATACTTGAAAACTTGACTAAAAGACACAAGTTACAATCAAATATTGAAGTGTCCATACGTGTATTCCTTTATGATGTGATATACGATTGGAATGAGGGTGAGAGCTTGTTCCAGTGATCTATGATATAATACTCCTTTGAAAATGCAAGTGTTCAAAATGCTTTATTATATACTTTATAAATAACCACATTTCTGTTGGCTGGATCTTATACACTTGACTGGTACTCAAAAATCCATGTACCTGTTTTCCAGTGAATATCAACTTTCCAATTATAGCTTTTGGAAATCTCCTCTCTTGTTTTATTTCAATCGACATGCATGTGCATTCAACCTGACTTCTGTCTCATTTTTATGTTATTCTGCAGATGATAACTATTTTATTGTTAAATAAGAGTATTTTTCTGGTTGATATAATTGAACTTTTAATTGACAAATAGAAGATTGTTTTTTTGAGGATGGTGTATATAACGCCTCGGTCAGTATAAGTTTTTTAGGTTCATATCACATCATATTCACCTCCACAAAAGTCCATAATTGTATAATATCCAATGGTGTTTATCAACTTTACCATGTGATGTATGATCAGAAATAGGATGAGAGCTTGTTTCAATGATACATGTGTATATGCTGTGATGCAACATTGAAAAAATCAAGTGTTCAAAATATTATCCAGTGGTGATATTACAAAATTAAAAAAAAGAAAGAAAAATATATTGTCAAGCAACAATGCCATTTAAATGCACATTATGAAACATACCACAGATTTTTGTTCTGGACAGTGATAGTTCAATTCTCAGTAAACAATTAAAAAAAAATGCTTCTTACAGTGTAAACAATCACCAGTACAATTGAGCTCATAATGTAAATATGTTTAATACAAATTCATGAAATGATTGGATGGACTTTCAAGCAGAACAAAACCACTAAAATTGGAATTTAATGAAATTCTCTGTTCCCTTAAATTGTAAAGAGTTGTTCTGGCATGTCAAATGTGAATGGAAAATGATGGATTGGTACAAACTTAACAATTCAGGCATGTTTTATTCAAAACCCTGCTGAGCATGCTCAGCCTGCCAATGTCACAGACTAAAAGTGTAATGTAATTTCACTCTCTATATTTGTTGGTTATGATCTTAAATGATTAATCCAAGTATTTTGCTTTCTCCTGCTCCCTTTACTACTATACATATACATAGGTATATTTCTTTTACAGTGTATAATTTAATTTAACTGGGACAACACATTTGTGACTATAGAGTGTACTGTTTAAAGTACTTTAGACCCTGTAACAAATCTACCATTTTAATGTTGAAAACCTTTGCCACTCTATAGTAAACTTGCCCATATACCAGTACTACAAAATTGAAAACCAAGCATCTCCTTAATTTCAAATTAAATGAATTCAGCATTTTCATGACTCATTTGATGAAATTTACGGCAAGGGATAGATCACTTGCCTGCTATAGACTTTAGGCAAGTAAGGGCAGACATTAGAGATCACTCACCTTTCCTTGGGAGGTCTGACGATGGACCCAATAACTGGAGCATGATGCCTATTAGCTGTTGGGATGAAGTAAAGCTAACCAGGTCATCTGATATGCATCAGCTTGTAGTAATTAATCAGCATTGTTTTAATAACAGTAGTGTGGGGTATTGCTTAAATGGAGATCATTCCTGATTGGGTCTTGTGGAGGGGATATGGTAAGATGACATTGTAGTACTGCCAACAAGTCGAGAGCATTTTGATTGATTTTGCTGTTGTATTAAGAGATATTTTTTTTCTCCTTTGTGACCTGTCTTTGAATCCACTGCAACTGGTACCATATCTAGTGCACATTATTATTTAAATTTTACTCAGGTGTGCCAGATATGTTTGCCATGTATATTTCTTCAGACAAAGCTTGGAGACCAGAACAGTCACTGTACTTTACTCATTTGTGGGCTTCATTCTTTCTTCAGTATTTGGACAGTGATGATGGTTGTCAAGCCCTTTCAGCAGGCCTGGCAATAACCCATGAATGGTTGTTTAGGTTCCTCAGAGGTTATGTCAATTGTAAAATGCGCAAATGAATTACAGGTTATGACCAAATAATACAATAACAATATAATACAACATAAATTAAATTTTTAATCTGTCATGTTTTCACTGTCAGACCTGACAATCTCACAGAACTAGCTCAACTCATTGTCATTGCTTGAGCGTTGCATCCACATTTCAGTACAATGATGTGCCATGTAAGTCTTAACAGAATTTCCACTCCTATAAATAACAAAAACTAACACACGACCTCACCAAACCGAGATCATGTGTCAGTTGTTACTATTTTTTGTGAGGGAAATTCTGTTGAGATGTAAACAGCATGGCTGGTGTGGTAAAACAAAGAAAGTGGAAAAGTATCACAACACATTATTTCGAAAAGTTAACACCATGTTATTTAGCGTTATCTGCTAATGGGTTATACTGTAAGCTCTTTATTTCCAAACCTGTTTCAGGTATATCATTTTTAGTCGAGTTTTAAAAAAAAAACTTGACTATTGGTATGGCGAGGGGCGGTCGCTGGAAGGTCGGTTTCCCCTTTTTGCTTACAACTTAGTTGTTTCTGGACAGATTTTGAAAATATTTGGCATGTGTCTTGAAATGCATGTTCAACACCGGATGCTGCAAAATAGGGTGTGTCCATGCTTTTTCACAAGAGTTATGGCCCTTTGTTAAAATCAACTAATTTTGAGCTTGATTGCGCGATAACTTCAACAAACATCAACCAATTTGACTTATATTTGGCAAATGGGTTTCAAGGAGGAATGTCTTGGTCAAGTTCGAACAGGCTCGGTCTGATGAATGGCAGCAGAATTATTGGGCTGACTTTGTCATTTTTTGCAAATTTTGTGCTTGATAGTGTGATAACTTAAACATCAAACAGTTCGAATCATTTTTAGCTCACCTACATCTGTAAGATGTGGTGAGCTATTGTGATAACCTCGGGCATCAGCGTCGGCGTCCGGCGTGTCCAATATTGTAAGATTTAATGTTAAGGTGAATTTCTCAAACATCAGTGGGCTCAGGCCTTTGATATTGCATATGTAGGTTGTAGGGGACTATCAGAACAGTATTTAACCCTGAAACTATGACTTTTTTCCAAATTTCAGCTAAAATTTACTGCCAAAAGTTGTTGTAAGAATTTGCGTTTAGGTGTTGTAAGAATTTGTGTTAAAGTCAGCTTTTGTGCAGATTGTGCTGGTTTAACTTCTCATTACTGTTGTTTTTCATATTTCAATAACAACTGTAGGTATTAACCCTACTGTATGCAGAAATTTAACGAAAATTTTCTTTTTTTTCACTCAAAATTTTCATGTTTTTCTCGGACTTAGTAAATTTTAACTTGTAAAACTTTGTAAACTTTGTGTTTAGGTGAGTTGTGTTTCTATGTGTCTTTCCAGGCGATTAATATTCTACACTTGGGTTACTGAACTCCATTGCAGTAATATTTAACCCTCATTACATGCATATTTGAGGAATTTGAGGCTGATTTTCTGCCAGAACTTGTTGTAAGAATTAGTGTTTACGTGTTGTAAGAATTTGTGTTAAAGTCAGCTTTTGTGCAGATTGTGGTGCCTTCACCTCTCATTACTGTTTATTTTCTCATTTCAATAACAACTGTAGGTATTAACCCTACTGTATACAGAAATTTAACTGTTTTCTTTTCTTTTTTTCAGTCACAATGTTCACGTTTTTGTCTGACTTACTCAATTTTATGTTCCAGGCAATTGATATTGAATGCATGGGTTACTGAACTACATTGCGGTAACGTTGCGCCCTTACTACATGCATATTTGAGGAATTTAATGGGGATTTTTGGGACTTATATTCACTTTCTTTAAAAAAAAAATTTTTTAACTTTTTTTTTTTATTTAATACTTTCTCATACTTGTTACTAGTAACATTAAGGCTTATTTTAGTTGTTGATGTGATGTATTTTTGTTGGCACTTATAGTCACTTTCTTGAATGAATGTTTTTCCGCAACTCCTCTTTAACCAATGAATGTACTTCAATTACAATTTCAGTGATTTATGAAAGTCTTTCCTAATTCTTATTTATGATTTAATACCTGGCCTCACGATTCATATTCTTAATCATAAACATTTCTAAAAGAAAAAAATGCTTTTATATCCAATGATTCTATGTTGAATTGATATATAATAAATGCAGAAATATAGACTTTCCAAAGCCATCACATAAACCACATTAATCATTTGATGCCTAGTTAATGATTTATATTAACTAAATATTAGGTATGTTACATTGGAACGACATTATCAAGCGCGAATGTAGGTGAGCGTTGGGATGTAACATCCCTCTTGTTTTTGTTATATGGTTTCCTAAGAAGATTATCTCAATCGATTTTGAAAACGAGCTCGGTCCAATATACGACAGCAAAATTATTGGGCTGACTTTTTTTGTGAATTTTGTGCTCGACAGTGCGATAACTTGAACAAATGTCAACCGATGCAATTCATTTTGGTTATGTGGGTTTCCAGGAACATTTTCTTGGTCGACTTCGAAAATGGGCTCGATCTGATATATATATGGGCAGCAGAATTGTTGGGCTGACATTCTCATTTTTTGCAGATTTTATGCTTGATAGTGCCAAAGAGAATGCCTTGATATTTGGTATGGAACATCATCCTTTGGTGGTGAAGATTAATGTTTGTTCAAGGGAAGTTTGTAGGTCAATATTTGAGCTCTCTTTGGGAGCACGTCCATTTTGGGCTCCACCCAGAATTTGTATTTCAAGAACCAATGTGCTGATTTGAACCAAATTTGGCACGTAGTATAACTGGGTCATAAGTACTTGATTGATGCCCAAAACATTTTTTTTCACAGCCCCTTGGGAACCCTGGGAGCTAAAAATAGAAAAAAAATTCAAACTCCCACTTTTCAAAAACTGCACGGACCAGAATATTGTTTTTTTTTAGTACTGCAGCTTCCTTAGGTCCAATGAAATCAGATGGATGGAAAAAGTTGCTATCGGCATTTGTCGTGGGGTGCCGTGTGGGGATGCCCATTTTAACACTGTTGGCAATG